>OZ004707.1:135488329-136868329 GCA_963924515.1 Vespertilio murinus
TCGCCGCGCCTGTTTCTCCCTGGGCCTGCCTCAGCAGGGGTGGGGGAGAGGGCCTGCTAGTGATCAGCCCTGGAGATGGTGACTAGCATAGAAACCAACCAATCAGAACCAAATCTGGGTGAGCTGTGAGGTGCAATGTTGCCTAGGAGGTGAAGCTTTTGACTCTGACTGGCATAGAAACCAACCAATCAGAACTGAACTGGCTAGCAGGAGAGGGCAATTAGAGGTGAGATCAGGCAGGCAGGGGAGGCTAGTTGGGGGCAAGATCAGGCCAGCAGGGAAGGGCAGTTGGGAGTGAGATCAGGCCAGCAGGGAAGGGCAGTTGGGGGCAACCAGGCCAGCAAGGGAGGGTAATTGGGGGTGAGATCAGGCTGGCAGGGAGGGCAGTTAGGGGCGATCAGGCAGGCAGGCAGGTAGGCAGAGAGGTTAGGAGTGATCAGGCAAGCAGGCAGGCAGATGAGCAGTTAGGAACCAGTGGTCCCAGATTGGGAGATTGGGCCTAAACCGGCAGTTGGACATCCCCTAAGGGGTCCCTGGTTGGAGAGGGTGCAGGCGGGGCTGAGGGAACCCCCTCCTCTGTGCATGAATTTCATGCACCAGGCCACTAGTCTATATATACATATATAAAAGGCTGATATGCAAAGTGTCCCCTCATGAGTTCAACAGGGAGTTCTATTGCTTGCTATGATGTACGCTGACCTCCAGGGGGCATGTGGGATGAAAGAAGGCCCCAGTTGGCAGCTGGAAGGCCCTGATCACCAGCAGGGGGTGGCACAAATTTTGTGCACTGGGCTTCTAGTAATAAATAATGATACAAGAATAAACATAGTGTTTTGAATATTCACAACTGCAAACCCATTTTTGCCCCACCCTGTATATTTATCAAGCCAACCTTAACTGCAAATGTATAAGTTCATCCTGTGTAGCTACTGCTTCCATTCTGTTCAAGAAATTCCCAGAGAATAAAAGATTTAAGCCCTCAAAGCTAATTAATCCCTTTTTAATAAATATCCAAAATATCTAAGACAGGAAAAACATTAGGCTGTCAGCACAAGGGTTAGCCATGGTAAGTAAGTACTCCTGTTTATTGGAAAACTTGTCCAATGTTACAATGAATCATTACATTAGCCAAAATGTCTGTTTCTTAATTTCTAAAAGAAATTCAATTTGAAAGGTAAATAGTAAAACTTGAGTCTAATCTCTAAGACCTAGCACAGAGTCCTAAAAATGATAGTAGGGGGGAAAATCAAGGCATTATTTAGTTACAACCTTATACAGCCTTACAAAGTTTAAGGTCAATCTTTATTTTTCTAGACTGAACACATGACATCATTGTCATAATGGGGGGAAAAAACCAGCTTTTGAATATTTATTTCATAAATACTAAACTATTCCTGGTGCCAGTTAAATCTAGATATTATAGATCAATATCCACCCTCCTACCAATACACACTCAGGAAAACATTATTATAAGTCTTAAGGAAAATGATGAGTGCATATCAGTAAGATCCTGATATTCAATAATAAATTTGTCTATTTAAACCACACTTTGGGGAAGGGGTATAGAAATGACACTTTGTAAAATCAGCCAAGTCTTCTTTGTATCAGATCCAGTTTCACTGATTAATTTTACTCTCTTTACAGATATTTATCAAGCACCTACAACTAAAAGACAAAGAAAACTGAACATGAGCAGTTTCTCATCCAAATCTTAAGACTTTATATTTAAAACAACATGTATAATTAGTAGGTTTGTTTTCAATCTACGCACAGGCCTATTAACCAGGAATTAAATTGGAAGATACATTTAGTAAGATTCTTATGTACATGGATCAAGGTTTTAATGATCACTTCTTTATTACCCTTGGCAAGGCCCTCCTACACAGACAGGTCCTTACTATGGGGGCCTCCCTCCCTTTATATAGCTAAGAGAAAATATCGAAATTCTATGGTAAAGAATTGTTTTCCAAAGCCATTGTGGGAATGTTTCTTTTTGAAGGAATACAAGGTTCTTTCAAATATCTTCTCTTGAAGTTCATTACAATTAATCCCTAACTCTAAATGCTAAGTAGTATGTGCACAGCAAGGTTTTGGGAACTAAGAATACAGTGGAGAATGAAAGGAATAAAGTTCCTATCCTCATGGTGCTTACATTTAACAAACTGGTATTCTCTATGTGCAAGGTATCATGCCAGTACTTTGGGGCACACAAGGAACACATCCTGTCCTTGGACTTTACAATTTAGTGGAATACGTAACAAAAACACATATAAAGATAACAGACGATAGGAAGTGATATGTGTCCTAGACAGGAAAAGAGATGTCTTTTTTAGGTGGGGGAAGGGGAAGCAAAAGACAAGAAGAGCTTTCCTCTTTATGTCCCATACCACATTTAAAAATTACGCCAATTTATTATTATAGGCTTTTTGGTTGTATCCTAGTACATGACATGCTAAAATCAAACTAGCTATATGCGTTTCCAAGATTTACTTTGGGGACACCTCAGATAGGGCAGCCTCACAATTTATTGTGAATGCCGAACAAGAAATGGCAGGAGAAAACACTGTGTAGTGCAGAGACTTAAAGCGCGGAGAGGTTCGAATAAAACTATCATTCAGGGGTCTGTGTCCTTAAACATTCCATTTCCTGAGTAGCAATGTCCTCTCTTAATACGTGGGAATTAAATCACCCAAGTGGTGCTTCCACACCATTTGACTGAGGCACCCACCTCTCCTTGGGTGTGATGGGAATGCTATCCTCTGTAAAAGGTAAAAATGCCCCCTTTTCTTCCTCTAGGTTCCCCGTGAGGGATAGACTCCCGTCCTAAAAGTCAGCAGGACCACTGACTAGTTATGTTTCCTAGGCCTCAGTTTCCTCCTCCATGAGATGAGAGGGTGCGACTGGATGATCTCAATAGTTTTTTCCGGGCCCTTTAAAAAAAAAGTCCCATGACTCTGTCATGACTCAAATACTATTCAAAGAGTCAGCTTTTGGGAGTGATGCGAACTTGAAGTTAAAAAATGATCGGCTTCCCTTTTTATAAGTTACTCCTTACTGAGATAAGGTTCTGTGGAGCAAGCCCCAACAGCATTTTAATTACACACACAAAAAAGAGGGTTAAAAATAAATTTGCAAGAAGCCTTAAGTTGTAACACTCCATATATGCTATATACCACTAGCAAAACTAAAATCCAGCTCGACTGCATTCATTCTAAAATAGGAAAGTCCACCTTCAGGGTAAACTTTCTACCGTTAAAAAAAAAAAAAGTGATTTCCCGTTACTGTAAACCAGAACTGCTTATGCTCTTAAGAAACTGGGCAAAAACATTCTCCCCCCCGCCCCAAACTAATAAAGAGCATGGGAAAAGCAAATCCTCTGCCTCCACTAGCAAGGATGATTCCTTCTCCGAAAGCCATCAGGTTTGTGTTGGGGTTTTTTTTCCTCCCCCCCCATAGGAAATATTCTGGAGGCCCGGTTCACGGCGGGGTCGCTTTAAAATAAAATTCCAGGCGCTGACAGTCGGTGTTATTAGGATCAGACACTTCGGGATGGGGGAAAAAAAAAAAAAAAAAAAAAGAGGACGAACTTCCTGGATTTCCTCTCCGGGCCGTGAGAGAAAGAGATTTCCTCCTGCGGACGGAGGGAGGGAGGGAGGGAAGGCCCCTTTAACAGTCTCCCCGGCGCGGCGGCGGCGGCGGCGGCCAGACTAGGTGGGGCTCCCTCCGCGGCCGCCCTCCGGCCACTTCCCGCAACACACGGAGCGGCGCGGCCCCGTTCCGGGCAAACTTTTTCCCGGCCAGGCAAGGGCCCGCGCGGGGCGCCGGGGAGGGGTCTCCCCCACCCCGGAACGTCCCCCGTGTCCGGGCTCCCGGCTGCGGAGGGGGGTGGGAGGGTGGGGGGGAAGCGGGAGTCCTCGCAAAAGACAACTTTCTGGTTTCCGCTCTAACTTCCACCCACACCCGGGAGGGACCGGGGCGGCCCGCGAGGGGGCTCGGGGGCGGGGACGAGCCCTCCGGGAGCGAGCCGGCGGGGGAGCCCGGCCCGGGGAGCCAGAGGCTGCGGCGGCCGCGGGCCGGAGGGATCGGGCGCGGTAAGAGGCGGGGAGGAGGGGGCACTCGGGCTCTCTCTTCCTCCGCCATATTTCAGACATTTGACCCCTTCCGCAAAGCGCGCTGCTCCCCCGCCGCGGCGGCGGCGGCGGCGGCGGCGGCGGCAGCGACTCGCCCCCGCCGGCTCCCCGAGAGGCAGCAGGCGCGCTGACCCGCCGGGCGCCGGCCCCCACCCCCGGCACACCTGCCGCGCCCCCGGAGCCGCCGATCGCCGGCCGGGGCCCCGGACCGCCGCGCGCGGGGCCCCGCCCGGCCCGCGCCGCACCCCGCTCGCTCCCCTCCAGCCGGCGCCTGGGCCCCCGCCCCGCGGGGCTGCCGCGCCGCCGCCGCCGCCGCCGCTCCCCGTCCGCGGCGGCCACGCACGCCCTCCCTCCGCGCACCTCTCACGCTGTCAGCGGGTCCCCGTGGCCGGCGTCGCCCCACGCGTCGCGCTCCCTCCGGGTCGCTGCTCCCGGCGCCACGGCGGTCCTGCGCTGCCGCCGCCGCCGCCGCCGCCGCCGCCGCTCCGGCTGGTGTACACGCCTGACTCTGGGCGAGGTTTGGCCGTGTCGCCTTGACGTCAGGCGTTCAGTCTCGCTCTCGCTTCCGTCCGCGGGCGGGGCGCGCGGGTACGCGGCCCGGGAAGGGGCGGGGCCGAGGGGGCGGGGCCGAGGGGAGCCGAGGGGCGGGGCTTCCGCGCCTCCGCGGCGCCGGCCGGACGCGCCGGGCGCCCCTCGCGCCGTTGCCTCCGCGGTGTTTCTCTCCCGCCCCCCGCCTCCCCCCATCTCCGCTGGGGCGCGGGGAGGCTTCGCCTGTTGGCTTCCGGGCCCCAGCGGTTCCGTGGAAGGCGATGGGCTGAGGAGCCCTCCAAAACGCCAGAGGTGTCTTTGGTGCAAACTGTAGTTCGGTCACCTACTGTCACCCAAGCGTGGGTGCCCCCTTTGTGCTGGGGAGGGAGGCGGGAGAAGTCACGGAGAGCGCGGGGTCACACGCCTAAGAGCTCCCCGAAGGCGCCCAGGCCAGGGCACACAGTCTTTATGTCATTCTCGAAATGGAGAGTTTCCTTTGAGTTGGCAAGTGTTTCATCCACGGGTGTCTCAACCTGGGTGAACTCTTTCCAAATGACTTTGCTGAACTCGGTTAACAAGTCGATGATCCCAAACAACGTGGGGCTCGGTACCTAAATCACTGTTTATAGGGATACAATAAATTGCATATTTGGATGCAATTTAAAGGATTACCCACAGGTAGGTTTATGATCTGACTACAGTCCTGGGCAGCAGAAGGCACTTTCTGTTCCAGAAATGTCTTGTTCCAAAAAGGGCGGGAACTTATTTGGGCTTTCTTAGGGAAAAGCCTAAAATACAACTACTCTTACTACAAGGTTTTAGGAAGCAAGGTTTTGATGGACGAAGAGATGCCAAGAGCAAGAGAGCAGCGATAGTAGGAGTTGGGGGTGTCACTGAAGACTTAACTTTTGCTTAGTTCATAGTTCATGAGCCCCGTCTTATTCTTTTTTTAAAAAAAATAAGTATATTTTATTGATTTTTTTTAACAGAGAGGAAGGAAGAGGGATAGTTAGAAACATTGATGAGAGAGAAACAATGATCAGCTGCCTCCTGCACACCCTCAACTGGGGATGTCCCGGCAACAGAAGTACGTGCCCTGGAGTAGACTCGGACCTGGGACCCTTCAGTCTGCAGGCCGACGCCCTATCCACCGAGCCAAACCAGTTAGGGCCGATTATTATTCTTGAAATACTTTTTATGAACTTTGATACATTTGGAAGATTAATGAAAAGCATGATTGATTCCACTCCCTTTTTCTTGAAAAGTAAAAGGAATAGATAAGAATGAACTACAATCACCCTACATTTTCTGTATGTACGTGTTTTCTTGGTGTTTTACAATTTAGGATAGTTGAATATGTTACATATTTCAATAATTTTATGTTCCCTTAGAAACAGCTTTTTAATGGAAATTTCAAAAGCAAATTCCAGAACAGTTTATAGGAATTTTTATAAATTCAGAGTGAATGAATTTCAAATAAATTTGACCTTACTCTTCAATTACTGCATGAAACTTTGAGAAGTCCGAAAGCCTGAAATTCTTAGTTCATGGAAGCAGATGTTACCTGGGTATACTGTTCTTTTCTTTATTCTTTCTGAATGTTTTTTTGCCCTTAGGCAAGACTTTTTTTCCCCCTTTCAGAGTCGATTTTAAAAGATTGAAGCCAGGATTATTTAGAATTTGAGAGAGAGTGTAAAGTAGTTTATTTTAATTTAATATACATTTGTTTTCCTCTGTTGTACTGGAAATCATTACACTTGTATGAAACTATTAATCTGCATCTCTTAGCATTGAATATATCTCCCTGAAATCTTGACCAGGATATTGCACTGGCAACCTGAAATGGTCATGTGCTAACTGAACTCATTTTTGTCACCAAACCAGTTTCCTCTCCTCTCTTTTGTTAATTATATCACCGTATTTGAGATTACCTAGTTTTCCAGCTTGATACTGTTCTCTGCCTTTTCGTACACCATCAGTCATTTGGCCCATCTGTTAAACAATCACTAATTCCTACTAAGATCACACTTGCTTAAGTTGGCACTACTTCTCAACTCCTAGACTTAAGCTATACCCTCCTGCCTTGCCCTTGGGTCTCTGCTCTGGTCTCTGGTCTGTTCCTGCTGTGATCCCTTCTACACACAGCATTGCCAGATTAATTATATTCAAGCTTCCTGAGCTCTTCCTCAAAGAGCTTTCGGTTACTTCCTGCTCTACCAAAAGAACGTTAAAATTCTTGTGCCTTACTTTTCCCTTTGGCTTAGAACTGTCTTACACAGAGTGGACTTTTCATCTTGCCCAGATATATAGTGTTTTCCCACTTCCCTGGTGTGTGGAGGTGATTTCCTCTGCCTGGAATGCCTCTCCCACCCCTGCCTACTATTCAGTCACTTCACTTTCTCCAAGAAAGAGCATCTTTTCTGCTATTTCCAATCGAATGTGGTTTCTTCTGTTTCTGATCCCCACCCCACACTATTGCTCCTTTCCTTTGTTACTTGTTTCCTAGGTAGGAAACAGGGGTTTGCAAACTTTTTCTGTAAAGAGCCAGATAGTAAATATATAAGGCTCTGTGGGCCAGCCAGATGGTCTTTGTTGCAAATATTCAACTCTGCCTTTCTTGCGCAAGAACAGCCATAGGCTACATAAAGAATGAGTGTAGCCGAAACAGGTTTGGCTCAGTGGATAGAGCATCGGACTGCGGACTGAAGGGTCCCAGGTTTGATTCCGGTCAAGGGCATGTACCTTGGTTGCGGGCACATCCCCAGTATAAGGTGTGCAGGAGGCAGCTGATCCGATGTTTCTCTCATTGATGTTTCTAACTCTCTATCCCTCTCTCTTCCTCTCTGTAAAAAAATCAATAAAATATATATATATATATATATATATATATATATATATATGAATGAGTGTAGCTGTATTCTAATATTTCATTTGTGGACACTAAAATTTGAATTTTATATCATCTTCACATGCCACAAATATTCTTCTTTTAGGAAACCACTGCTTAAAAATGGGAAAAGTGTTCTTAGCTCATGGCGGAACCAGTATAGGCAGCAGGCTGGATTTGGCCTCCAGCACTCAGGACTAACCTCATGGGCCTGTGACAAGGCTCTGTGCTTAGGAAGGCTCCATGACCAGTTTGATGTTCTGATGTCAGCATCTTGAAATCTTTAATGATTTTAAAAAGAGGCCTGCTCTTTCATTTTGCCCTGGGTCTCTCAAATGATATAGCTGGTGTTGCTGGTGCTAAAAAAATCCATGAGATTAGGATGTATAGTTTTCATGTTTGGCCTGGTGCTTTTCACCTAATAGGCACCCAAAATGGTATTCCTAAGGTACTTTGAAATAGCAAACACTAGAGCCGGTCTTCAGCTCCACCACATACTAGCTGTGTGCTATTGGGCAAATTCTTTAATTATGTGGAGGCTTAGTTTTCTCAAATATAACATGGGATAATAACCTCTCCTTACTGAACTGTTTTAAGATAAAATATAAAACATAGCCATGTCTTAGACCCTGGGACTAGAATAAGCTCAACAGTATTTTTTCCCCTTTTAGGGGAAGTGAATTAATAGTGTGCTCACCCAGAATTCTTGATGTATTTAACCTGATATAGTATTTCTGATTATTCATGTTATTTGCCTCCTTAAGAGTTTTATATCAGATAACATCTATACCACATTTGTTTCATTTGAAAAGTCCATTTAAGCAAAGATCTTATTGAAAATTTAAAATTAGATTAAAAAAACCTAAATTTATAATTTTTCTAATTAACAATTAATGTTTATTAGCATTAATGAGAGTCATGCTATTTAGCTTCCAATTAAGCATGGATATCAGCAGAATCGATAGTTATTAAACTTAAACATTATATTACTTCATTCATAATATTGAAAATTGATTCTTTCAAGGCACTTATTGGTCTTGTTGTATGTATATGCATATGTGTGTATATCTAATATATAGTATGAAATGTAATTCTATTCCTTTGCAGCACCCTGCATAGCTGGACTTGGAAGTTGAGAAGGATAAGAAGACTGCTTATTTATGCAAAAAAAAGGAAAAACCATGGCTTAAAACCCCAGTTAAATACATTGTTTTCTTGGTCAGAGTCTTTAGTCAAACTCTTGCAGTTATTTAAAAAATTCTAGCACTTAATCATTCGAGGGACCGGGTAAGATTATGATTATACTATTACTATTATAGGAAAGTAACTCAGAACTCATATGTTACTAGGGTATTTTATATTCCTTTAAGATTTCTGTCTTGGGAAAACCAAGTCCTTATGTATAAGAAAAACGAGGCAATGTAGTATGTTTTCTACTGAGTATAATAACTGCCTACTTGTCTCAAGATATATTTCAAATTCTCGCTGTACTCTATTTCAGCGGCTGTAGGCTTGGCCACCAGACCTGCCTATACCACATTAAATAAATCTAGCAGTTCTATAATTTTGTCATTACTAATGTCTATGATGTAAGGAACAGTTAGGAAAACCATACAAATGAAAATGACGTTTCCAGAAACATCATGTAAAAGAGTGTCAAAGCAGAACACCCTGGAAGAACCAACTTAACAAACATACCCCTTGTCGTGAAATAGTCAAAGGAAATTTAAATTAAGGAAATCTTCAAAAACTACATAAAAGTATTTCGGAATCTGGCCTGTCCCTAAATCAAACAGCCAATATAACTTTGCCAAAGATTCTCCAGGTTTGGCATCCCCTCAGACCTTACCATGACGATAGTATTTAGCTCCTAGTCCCAGTTACCCCTTCCAAATCCTGTGTGTGAGTCACATACTTCAATAATAATTACCAAATTCTAAGAGGTAAGTTTCAGTGAGCACGCTAAAACGTAGGAAGGCTAAGGGGCCAAGGCCATATATTAATATGTGGGCAGAGTTGAAATTTGGATTAAGATACCCTGTTGCCCTATTATTCCTTTATAAATGCTAACTGGCAGCCAGACATTTGTCCTCTCTTTTGTATTTATTTAAATGTGAGTAATTGTTCCAGACACTGGTTTCTTGCTTCTCAAAATTTCCCTAATAATAATTGTTAGTACCACTCATTTGGTACTTAGCAAACTTGTCTTATTTAAGCTGCTTTTGTCTTCCCTCCATCCTGAGATCCTTGAGAACAAAAACCATATTTTATACTTCTTTGGACCTAAAATACTACCTGGCATATTAGACATAAAATGCAGTTTGGGAAGGTTTTGCTAATCTTGATTAGATGCTCCAAACTGATTATAGTGGATTTGGGACCTCTGGCAGTTTTTTTTTTTAAACCTTTCCAAGTTTCTTTAGAAATCTTTAAAATAAATGCACATAATATCTATAGAGTAGGGTTTTACATTTTAAAAAAAAGGGAGAGAGACGAGTTGTAAAAATTGGAAGTCATCAGAGTAGCTATTAAGGGGATGGGCTCTGGAATTAGATTGCAAGAGTTCAAATACAGGCTCTATTTATTTTAGGTAATTTACCTCTGGCTCCATTGTTCGCTCATTTGTAAAATGAATACAATAATATAACCCACATTATGGGATCATTGTGAGGATTAAAAGAGTTAACAACACAAATAGGATAGTGCCCACCACAACGTAAACACTCCGCAAACGTTAGCTATCGTCGTCCAAAAAATTCTGAATAAGTGTTGGCTCAATAAAACTTTGTGCAAATATAGTAAGCATTCAACAAATGTTTGTTAACCTTTCCTTTTAGTTTGCTTATGTCAGCCCTCCAACTTTGGTTATGTTCTGAAGTAGCTTGTAATTTGAAAATATTTATGCAATGGAAACAATGCTATAAAGTTTATAGCATGGGTATTTTAGAACATGAGTTGATTATTAGGAAGCTAAAAAATGCCTATTTTAATCCATTGATACAATCTATAAAAAGTATAATTTCAACTACTACTAATCGGCATTTATAACACTGTTTCCTCAGTTTTCATAGCACTTTGTCCTTGTGATTTTCTTTTTGCTGGCTGTTTTTTCCTACCGTCTTCGTGCTTCTCTTCTTCCTCCTGACCTGTAAAGGTGGGAGTCCCAACGTGATCCTGGTCCCTTTCCTTGTTGCATACTTTCTTCTGGGCGATTCTAGTCTTTCCCCAGGCTCTTATATGCCATCCAAATGGCAAGGGCTCACAGATCTCTATCTTCAGTTTAGACTTCTCTGCCAGCTCCAGACACTCAGAGCCAACTGCCTCCTGGAAAGCTTTCCTGGGTTGACCTCCCCTCAACCTGCTCTTCCCTAGAAATCCTCACCTCAGGGAACGGCACCAGCTCTTTAAGACAGAAATCGAACACTTCCTTTTACTCCACGCCACGTATCTTTACCAAATCCTATTGATTCTATTTATAAAAAAAAAAATATCACTGACATATGACCACTTCTTCATTTCCATTGTCTAGTTGGTTTATGTACTTTTACTTTTGCCTCTCCTCCCATCCATTGTATCAATACTGGCCTTAATTTTTTAAAATAAATTTTTTATAGTGGGACATTTCAAATATACATAGAAGAATTCAATGAGCCCCCATGCACACCTCACTCAGTTTCAACATGTCTCCTAATTTTTGTTACTCGTGTTTTATCTGTCTTTCCTCGACCCACCACCCCCTTTTATGGGCTATCTCTTCTTCCAAAAACTTATAGCTTTTACATTACATGTCTTTATACATACAAGACTGAGAAAGTAAGGACCTCCCTTTCAGATATTTTCATTATGTAAAAAAATATGGACAATAGATCGAAAACTATTAATTCACCCCAAAATCCAGGCAAAAAGTGCAGTTATTAAGCATATACTAGGAACTTAGCTCATATGATCCATTTAAAAATATTATCTGAGTTGGGTATTTTTATCCCAGTTTTCAGGTTAGGGGACAGATTAAGGGAGTCTAAATAAAAAATATGAAGCTATAAAGTCAGTGTTCGGCAGGGCCAGGATTGAAGCCCAGGTCTCTCTTTCCCAAGGGCTCATGGTCCCTCTCCCCTGCCATGCTACTATAGTAATACAGTGCTGAAGTAATGAAGGATGGTTTAAATAGGGGAAAGACTACCAAAGGACAATTCCAGTAGATGCTCCATCCAGATAAAAAATAAGAGTCCTACTCAGGTGTATGTCAGGGGGAGTAGGTTATTTTGGCTTAAGGTAATGTATTTGAGAAAATAATTGCTAAAAGTGACTCTGATAAAAATTAGTAGAAGTTTGCCGAAACCGGTTTGGCTCAGTGGTAGAGCATCGGTCTGCGGACTGAAAGGCCCCAGGTTTGATTCCGGTCAAGGGCATGTACATTGGTTGTGGGCACATCCCTGGTCGATGTTTCTCTCTCATCGACATTTCTGGCTCTCTATCTCTCTCCCTTCCTCTCTGTAAAATATCCATAAAAATATATTTTAAAAAATTGGTAGAAGTTTGATAAAAGTGTAACAGTGGCAGAGCAGCCTTCTAAGGGCATTTATCTCTCAGTGTCCTGCTCTAGATGACTCTGTCCATTTTTTTAAAAAAATTACATCCTTTTTGCCTTTTTAAAGATGCTGTTCACATCACTAATGTGCATATACATTTCCTTCCGGCTTTTCAGTAGACCTCAGAACCACAATATTTTTTTTTTAAACTAGTATTCCTTTCCCCTTCTGTCTCTATCTAAAATTTTTAGTGGCTTGTCATGTCCGTAATACTTAAAAAAGCATGTCAAAATGCCATGTTAGCTGAGGGAGAGAAATTATATTGAAATTATATTTGGCCTGAAAAATTTTGTCTGCTTCACCAGTTGGCCTGCTTTGTGCCTACATTTACCCAGGCTGTAAACGTAGCCAGCCCAACCTCCTCCGGTTGTTCTCCATATAAGGTACTAGCTTAAGAGGTCCCAAGCATCTCCCTAAATATTACACATTTGTAATTGCTTCGTGAATGGAGACATTTATAAAAAGCAAACAAAACACAAAGAATAGCTAAGAGAAGAAAAGTATTTAAAATGTTTTGGTTAATGGGTATATCCCCCAAAGAATTGAAAGTGGGGAGACTAGAATAGATATTGGTTACACTCATGCTCATAGCATTGTTATTCACAAGGGCCAAAAGGTGGGAGCATCCCAAATCTTCATCAGTGAATGTGTGGATAAACACAATGTGGTATAGACCTACAATGGGATATTACTCACCCTTAGAGAGGAAGAAAATTCTGTTACATGCTACAACATGGGTGAAACTTGAAGTCATTTTGCTAGCTGAAATAAGCCAGCCACAAAAGGAAAAATATTCTATTATTTCACTTATATGAAGTACCTAGAGTATTCAAATTCATGGAGGCTAAAGTAGAATGGCGGTTTTGAGGGACTGGGGGTAACGGGAAGTTAGTGTTTAATGGCAACAGTTTTAGTTTGGGAAGAAGAAAATGTTCTGAAGATGGATGATGGGGATGGTAACAGAACAATATAATTGTACTTAATGCCACAAAACTGTGCACTTAAAGATCATTAAATGAGTAAATTTTAGGTCACGCATATTTTACTACATTTTGAAAATGTCTTGGGTAAGAACTTTGGTTCTGGGTCAGAATGGCAGAGTTCAAACTCTGACTCCATAACTTATTAGCTGTGAGAACCATGCTATTTTCACATCTTAAATTTAAGTTTCTTCACCTAAAAAAAATTGGAATAGGAATAGTGTGCACCTTATAGACTTGTGATGATTAAATAAAAAAATCTATTTAAAATCCTTTGCACATTGCCTTGTACATAATCAGCACTCAAATGTTAGCCATTATGATCTCATTATTATTTATTTACATCTAGATTTACTTTTAAAGGTTACATTGGTAGATTTTCTTATGGGTTTTTAGAAATTCACTACAAATTTAGATCTCTTTGTGAATATTTCTCTTTTCCACATCCAGCGGGTCCAGTTCCTGAGTAGGGGCGGCTGGGAACTGAGAAAAATGAAAGAGACAGACACAAAGATAGAAGGAAAAAGCTGGGACCGGGTGGGACCACTGCCCTCTTCTGATGGAGAGACAGTGACCCAGAGCCGATGCAGCGTGTTTATTTTATACCCCACATACCAGGAGGTTTTCCTTTTTGGTCCTGGTGCTTGGCTGGATTTTCATAATAAAACCCACCCCCTGGCACCTGGGCGGAAATGAAGGTCCAGATGATAACACTTCTGCCTTTTGGCAGAATGTGTTTCCAGGGCGTGGCTTTGCCCTGGATTCAGCTGACAGTTTAAAGAAATGCCCATGTGCCTTCCCAGGCGCTCTCTACATCTCTAAATGTTATTTCAGTGGGTGATTTCAGTATCCACATCAGCTATGAAGGTAGCAGATTTAGAGATACTGATGAATGGCATGAAGTTCTGATGAGTTTGTGAGGTTTGGTGGAGAAAAACAAAGGTATTGGAAAAAATTAGCTAAGTATCCCTTTATGTTTGGAAAGTGAAATTTTCAATCACTTTGTGTGTGTGTGTGCAACTGTTGGAAAATTAGCTTAAAAAAAGTCATTTTTTAGTATTCAGAAACTTTAGATAGCTTTCCAATTGTTTGGTAACATTAGCTGCATTGTCCAAGAGATATTCACCAAATTGCAACTATAGGAAAATTTCCTCTAGCCTAGATCATGGTTTTTTTTAGAAAGCCCTGTACTGAGCATGTATCATCTGACTTGAATAATTACACAAACCTATTTGTGAAATGTCTCAGTTTTATATTCAGAATTATGATTCTTTTGTAAATTATCTTGTGCTTGTGTGTGAGAGAGAGAAAGGGAAAGAGAGAGAGGAGAGAGAAAGAAGAGAAAGAGAGAGAAACAACAGAAGGAGCTGTGGAGTTGCTGTTTTTTGAAAAGGGTAAACCTGAATAATATACATGAGACAGTGCGCCAGGCTTTGTACAAATGAGTCTTCAACCTTCATTGTTGCTACTATCAGCAACTGTATTTTAAAGATGAGGAAATGGGCCCAGCACTTGCTTGATTGTGCAGGGGGCTGAAATTGGAACACAGGTTGACTTGGCTCCAGTGCCCAAGCTCTTTTCTCTCAAACCACGTGCCACAAACAAAACTTCTTGTTACTGTCACTGGAGCTAGTGTCACTTTGGAGCTGCTTCCGGTTCCGAAGTCACTCTCTGGAGCTCCGGCTGTCAGCGATGGAATTTAGTGATGCTCTTTGCTCACCAGCTCACCCTCTGCTAAGAGGAAAGAAGCTGCTGCTCAGAGGACGTGAATGGAGGACACAGCCCCTATTGCCCAGAAATACTTCTCTCTCTTTGAACCAAAATAGCCACTGTTAAAGTCCCTTGGTTTGGAAAACAACAGCGCTATTGTCTTCAGAAATCCCGCGTTACAGTTTACACCTGCTACCTGGAAGTAAGCAGGAGGGACTGAGGTTTCTTCCAGCTCTCTCTCGTTAGCACAATTTAGTTTATCAGAGAAGCGAGTGGTCTCCCAGAAAGCATATATCCCTCAAAGACACAGTTGACAAGCTCAGTGAGGCCTGCGGGTGTGGGGAGGGGTCCTGAGACCCATGTTGTGATGGGCAGCCTGTGGACACGGGCAGACAGAGTGAGCCCCACCATGGCTGCCTGTAGTAGTGACGGTTTGCTGGCTGCAACTAACATACCAACCTGAGCTCTTATTAGAAGAACACAGGAGTTCTCAAGGGGGAAACATGAGATTACAGAACAGCCAGGCTTCAGGAATGGAGAAACCATGGAAAGTCCTGGGACTGCAGGGGCAGCTGATAGAGATCCCAGTCTCTAGCCCTCTAGTGACTTGACGTGGCTCCCAATTCCATTATTTATTTTTTAAATGTATTTTTTAATTGATTTCAGAGAGGGAGAGAGAGAGAGAGAGGGATAGGAATATCAATGATGAGAGGGAACCATTGATGGGCTGCCTCCTGCGTGCCCCACACTGGGGATGGAGCCCGCAACCTGGGTGTGTTCCATGACAGGGAATCGAACCATGACCTCCTGGTTCATAGATCAACGCTCAATAACTGAGCCACACCAGCTGGGCAATTCCATTATTTCTTAAGCCTCAAGTGAGAGTGACAACATATGCTCAGCTTACGTTATTGCTCACAGATGGCTTACTCAGCAATGGCTGCGTGTTGTAGGGAGGGAAGAGATGGTGCACTGGGAAGTTCACACAACAGAAACAGGAACCCTCCCCGGGGGCAGATCAGGCAGTTTCCAGAGAAGAGGAGCTGGGATGACATTATGTTAGACACCCCACCCCACCCCCCCGAAACACATCTTATTTGGAGAGTCATTCTGTAGGGGAAGTTGCTTAGAGGCAGTGATTAAGAGTGCAGGCTTAGGAGCTACTAGTTGATGGCCTGAGCTCAAATCCCAGCTCTGCCACTTTGTGAGCAATTTACTTAAATAATCTGTGTGCCTATTTGTTCACCTCTAGAATGGTAATAATAATAGTACTTACTACAGGAGAGCTTTAGAATTGAATGAGTTAATACCAGCAAAGAGCTCAAGACAGTACCTGGCACACAGTAAGCCCTTGAGAAATCACTATTATTATCTGTCCTTTGAGGCATCATAATATTCATTGAAATTGTCACACAGGCTCACCTCACTTTAAAAATTCCCAATAGGGCTCTTTGAACATGTAATTTTATGAAAGAAAGAGGGGCATAATTAGATAAACACTTTGTTGTGAAATACCGATTATGTTTAATTTAGACATAAATATAGAAACAGCAACTTTAGAAATACTAGTATATGGATATAAAATATAAAGAAAAGAAGTAAAACAAAAAAATATAAAGCAAATAAAAGCCAAACAAAAAAAAAAAAAAAAGGGAAAAACATGGATGCAACACGAAAAGCACAGCTCATGAAAGAAAAAAAATTGATAAATTGGGCATCATCAAAATGAAAAACCTTTGCCCTTCAAAAGATGAGAGAATGAACAGCTCTAGCCAGTTGTTCAATGGTTAGAGCATAGGCCTGCAGACTGAAGGGTTGTGGGGTTCAATTCCAGTCAAGGGAAAGTACCTCTGTTGCAGGCTTGATCCCTGACCCCAGTCGGGGTATGTTCAGGAGGCAATCAGTTGATGTGTGTCTCTCACATCAATGTTTCTCTCTCTGTGTTTCTCCCCCTCCCTTACACTCTCTATGAAAGATCAATGGAAAAAATATCCTCGGTGAGGATTAACAAAAAGAGAAAGAGAGAAAAGGAGAGGGAGAGGGAGAGGGAGAGGGAGAGGGAGAGAGAGAGAGAGAGAGAGAGAGAGGAAGAGAGTGAGAGAGGAAGAGAGAGAGAATTATCATTATATTTAAAGAAATGAACTATTTTTTTTAAAAAGAGAATAAACAATAGGTGAAAATCTTTGTAAATCATATATCTGATGTAAAGCTTATAACAAGTCAATATGATGACAAATTGCCTAATTTAAAAATGGGCAGAAGATTTGAAAGACATTTCACCAAAAATGTGCTAATAAACACACGAGAAGATGCTTGACATCCTTGGTTTGGAAAATGCAAATTAGAAGTCACAATGAGATATTACAATAAGCTCACTAGTTCTTTGGACTGTGCTCCAAAGAACTGACTTTATTAAGTACAGGAGATGTGGTAAACTGGAGTGCACACACATTACTGGTGAGAATGTGAAATGGTGCATCCACTTTTGGAAATAGTTTGGAAATGTCTTAAAAAGTAAAACATAAATTTTGCATGTGACCCAGCAATTTCTTTCCTAGGTATATATACAAGAGAAATAAATACTATATGTTCACAAAAAGACTTGTGTAAGAATGCTTATAGACTCATCCTATTTCATAAAAGAGTAATATGCAAATTGACTGCACCTCTGCTACACCCACAAGCCACACCCACCATCCAATCAGGAGTGAATATGCAAATTAACCAAACCAAGATGCTGCAGCCACAGAGAGAGCAGGAGGAAGGCTTGGGTTTCCTCAGCAATAGAGGAAGCCAAGCGTTCTGCCTGCCCTGGCCTGCCTTGGCCTCTGCTTAAGGCTACAGAGTTCCAATTATAGAAGATAAATAAATCTCAGATACCAGGGCCTCCCCTTGGGTTGCCAGGGGGGCGTGGCTGGCCTGCAAATCACTACAGGTCCCTCTCCCAGGCTGCCCCATGCCCCAAGGGAACCCTCACCCTGATCTGCAACACCCTTCAGGGCAAACCTGTTGGCCCCCACTGGTGTACACAGGCCTCTATTCTATCTAATAAAAGAATAATACGCAAATTGACCATCACTCCAACACACAAGATGGCCGTCCCTATGTGGTCAAAGATGACTGCCCCCATTTGGACAAAAGATGTCCACCACAAGATGGCCAGCAGGGGAGGGATGTTCGGAGGGACCAGGTCTGCAAGGGAGGGCAGTTGTGGGTGATCAGGCCAGCAGGGGAGGGCAGTTGGGAGGGATCAGGCCTGCAGGGGAGGGTACTTAAAGGCAAACAGGCTGGCAGGGGAACAGTTAGGCATCAATCAGGCTGGCAGGGGAGTGGTTAGGGGATGATCAGGCTGGCAGATAGAAGCCGTTAGGGGCAATCAGGAAGGCAGGCAGGCGAGCAGTTGGGAGCCAGCAGTCCTGTATTCTGAGAGGGATGTCCAACTGCCCATTTAGGATCAGGCCTAAATGGGCAGTCAGACATCCCTCAAGGGGTCCCATATTGGAGAGGGTGGAGGCTGGGCTGAGGGACACAACCCCCCATGCACGAATTTCAGGCACCAGGCCTCAAGTCTATACTAATTTAAGAGTAATATGCTAATTAGACCAGGTGACTGGACAATCTTCCGGATGTCTGATTTCCTTCTGGACAGTTTAGGGGCGACCAGGTTGGCAGGGGGGCAATTAGAGAGCAACCAGGCCAGCAAGGGGGCAGTTGGGGGGGGGGTGACCAGGCTGGCCAGCAGGGGGGCTGTTGGGGGGCAATAGCAAAAAAAAAAAAATGGACACAATAAAAATGCCTACTGACTGATTAAACAAAACGGGTATTATATAATGGAATACTATTTAATGAAAATAAACAAATTGCTGAAACCAGTTTGGCTCAGTGGATAGAGCATCGGCCTGCAGACTGAAAGGTCACCAGGTTGGATTCTGGTCAAGGGCACGTACCTTGGTTGCAGGCATATTCCCAGGGGGGATGTGCAAGAGGCAGCTGGTGAGTGATTCTCTCTCATCGATGTTTCTAACTCTCTATCCCTCTCTCTTCTTCTCTGTAAAAAATCAATAAAATATATAAAAAAACAAAACAAAAAAGAAGAAAACAAACAAATTATTGATTTATGCACATCATTGGTGAACCTCAAAAAAATCATACAAAATCAGACAGACACAAAAGACTGTATCTTGAATTATCTTGTTTATATTAAATTTCTGGAGATGGCAAATCTACAGAAACAGAGAAGCAGAACATTAATTGACTAGGTTAGACCTGGGAGTGGGGATTGACTGCAAATGGGCAAAGCATAAATGTTGAGAGTGATAGAAATGTCCTAAAACTAGATTGTGAGTGCACAACCTCATGAATTTACTATGAAATTGCAATGTATACTTGTTAACAGGTGAACTTCATGGTATGTAAATTATACTTCAATAAGCTGTTTCTTTCCCATATTCATTTTTGACTGTTACCAATACAAAACTATTGCTAAAAATAACTGAGCAAATCTCTGTCAGTCCAGCACTACTTGCTGAACCTCTTTTTGATTCATAACATTTTACACCCAGTCCCGCCGTATCTCCCCCACTGATCCACCCTAGAGTGGTGACTTTCTATTTTCAGGGTTGATAAATTATGTATAGACAATAGTATTTGAGTATTCTGCACTGAGAGTCTGGGTCGGAGTCCTTAAGAACTTTATATAGCTCTAGGTATGTGCATTCCTCTTTGCTGTTGTACAGATTCAAGCATTATTGGAGTGTAAGAAACCATTCTCCAAGGAAAATTCTCCAATGTTGATTTCTACAGCTGCCTGCTAACGCCTAGGAATTTCTTTTCTCTTGCTTCAGTGTGTTATACTGCCCTAATCTTCGCAAGAAGAAAATAACCTTCAGGTTGAGTGCTACATCAAAAAAGCTTCTTCTTCTTTTTTTAAAAAAATAATAATTTGCTTGAGAGTTACTTCCTGTGTCAAATTATCTGATGTTTTCCCTGCCTTCAGCCATCTGTGGTTTTGTTGTTTGTTTCATGCTAACATGTTAACATAAAGCACTTGGAGGGAACGATATCCATCCATCCATCCATCCATCCATCCATCAGCTACACATTCAACAATGATTTCTTGAGTGCCAGCTCTGTACCATACACTGTGCTAGATATTAGGGATGTAAAAATGAGCAAGAAAGTTATGGTCTCCACCCTCACAGAGCTTAGTGTTTTGTTTTTTTTAGATGACAGCAGAAGGCCAGCACTGGTCACATTTTTCGACGTCCTGGGTTTTCTGAGGCTGGCCTTGCTTCTCTGGAGGCTGCATTACAGGTGACCCAGGACTATGCTGCAGCTCTGAGAGTGGAGGCAAGCAGCTCTCAGCTGCCGGGCGTGGTGCGGATCCATTGGCAATGGCCACTTTGGCAGATTCCAAAGTGACCGGCTTTGAAGCAGCCTCCTTTTTCACGACAAGCATCTTTTTTTTTTTTTACAACCTGATTTTATTTTTCATTATTTTAAATATACTTTTGATTGATTTCAGAGAGGAAGGGAGAGGTAGAGAGAGAGAGAAACATCAATGATGAGAGAGAATTATTGATCAGCTGTATCCAGTATGCTCCACTCTGGAGATCAAGCCTGCAACCTGGGCATGCCCCTTGACTGGGAATTGAATTTCATGACAAGCATCTTACAGGTGGCCACAGGAACTCTGGTGGTGGCAGCTATGGCTCTGCCATTGTCAGGGTGCCTCCAACACCTCCATAAGTTAAAAAGAAGAAAATGCAAGTTGTGAGTCTTTTCATGAAAATATGCCTCCAGTACTTGTTTGGAAGCACATCTGTAAAGTACAGGAGAGAATTCATTAGTTTCTCAAATATTTATATTTCTGTGAATATATAGTAAATCAAGATTGCTCGATTTCAGCTCCGGGGGGGTATTTTCAGCTCCGTGGTATGTGGTAGCTTAGACAATGACATCAAATAACATTGTTTGTAAAAAGGGACATTAAAAATAACACATCTAGTTGGGACTCCACAGGGGAAAAAATAACAGTAAGTAATTAGCCAATTTATAACTAGGACCAAAAGATGGAGTCTCATCTTTTACTTTATTTATTTATTTATTTTTTTAAAATAAATCTTTATTGTTCATATTATTACAAATGTTCCTTATTCTCCCCCCCCCCATTGCTCCCCTTCACCAAGTTTCCATTCAATTCTCTGCCCTTTCCCCATCCCCCATTGTCCTCATCCATAGGTGCAGTTTATGTTCAGTCTCTTCCCGCCCCGCTCCACTCCCCATTTCCCCAAGAATCATCAGTCCACTCCCCTCCCATACCTCTGATTCTATTATATTCACCAGTTAATATTGTTCATCATTTTTACTTCCCTTGGTTTTTAGACTCACTTGTTGATAGTTACGTGTTTGTTCATAATTTTTATCTTTATTTTCTTCCTCTTCCTAAAGAACCCCTTTTAACAATTCATATAATTCTGGCTTGGCAGTGATGAATTCCTTTAGCTTAAATTTATTTGTGAAGCTCTTTATCTGGCCTTCGATTCTGAGTGATAGCTTTGCTGGGTAGAGTATTTTTGGCTGTAGGTTCTTGTTATTCATCACCTTGAATATTTCTTGCCATTCCCGTCTGGCCTGCATGGTTTCTGTTGAGAAATCAGCTGACAGTCGTATGGGTGCCCCTTTATAGGTAACTACCTGCTTTTGTCTTGCTGCTTTTAATATTCTCTCTTTGTCTTTAGCTCTTGGAATTTTAATTATGATGTGTCTTGGTGTGGTTCTTTTTGGATTCCTTTTGTTTGGGGTTCTGTGTGCTTCCTGGACATGTAAATCTATTTCTTTCACCAGGTGGGGGAAGTTTTCTGTCACTATTTCTTTCAATATGTTTTTGGTATCTTGCTCTCTGTCATCTTCTGGGATGCCCATAATTCTGATGTTGGTTCGCTTGAAGTTGTCCCAGAGGTTTCTTACATTATCTTCAACTTTCTGGATTCTCTTGTCTTCTTGCTTCTGTGGAGGAGTGTCCTCTGGCTCTTTGTGTTGCAAATCTTGGACTTGATTCTTACAATCTTCCATTCTGTTTTTAGGATTCTGTATAATATTATTTATTTCAGAGATTGTATTCTTTATTTCTAGTTGACCTTTTATTATTTCTTGTTGACCCTTTATTATTTCTTGTTGATCTTTTTTCATATCCTCATAGGTCTCATTTATTTTATCGGCCTTTTCTAGGAGATTGTTGAACAACCTTATAAGCGTGGTTTTGAACTCTATATCCCGTCGCTTTTTGTCCTCCATTTCTTTCGTTTTTGATCTGTTTCCTCGTTTCGACATTTTCGCTGCTTCCCTGAGTTGGTAGGTTGGGAGGATCAGCTGTGTCTATGCCAGGAGATAACCTTATTCCACTAGACTTGGAAACCTGCAAAAGCCTCTCTGAGTTCAGCTTGGATGGGGCAGAGTTTCAGGGCGGAACCTACAGCCTTGGCTTCCGGTTAGCCCCGCCCTCGGAGGTTCCTGAGTCTCAGTGTACCTCAGTGTCCTTTGGTACTCGCTGCAAGCACCTCTGAGAGAAAGGCGCCCTGGAGCTTCGCCCGCTTCCAGACAGTGTAGTCTCTCCCCCAACAAGCCCACAACTGGGGTTCAGAGCAGTTGGAGGTGGGGTTAAGAACAGTCCGGAGCTTATGTCTCCTTCCCGCTAGGGCAATCTCACGGCCCAAACAACAGTCTGTCCTCTGTGCGCGCAATGTGCGCGACTCAGGGGCTCTGCTTTTCGCCGTTCCCCTAAGCTTCTGCCTTACAGCCCAGATTCCCCCTGTATGAGGCTGGGGCCCGAGGGTCTTGCCCAGGACTGGGGTTCAGTGCAGTCAGAACTGGGGCTCAGCACATTCCTGAGCTTTTGAGTCCTTCCCGCTGGGGCAATTCAGCAGCTCAGCCAACAGTCCCTCCTCTGCGCGCAATGTGCGCGACTCCGGGGCTCTGCCTTTCTCGCCGCTCGGCTGAGCTTCCGCCTTACAGCCCAGATTCCCCCTGTATGAGCCTGGGACCCCCGGGGTCTCGCCCAGAACTGGGGTTCAGTGCAGTCGGAGTTGGGGTTCAGCACGGTCCGGAGCTTTTATCTCCTTCCCGCTGGGGAACGCCAGCCAGGCACTCAGCCGCCCCTCCTCTCCGGCTTAGTCCTCTCCCCGCGCGCACCGTGCCTCCGTACCTCAGGCTTTTACAGCTCCTCTGGTTTTCCTTCTGGTTTTCTCTTTCCTTCTAGTTGTAGAATTTCCAGTCAGTCAACTTTCCTGTAGTTCTGGATAGTGTCCACTCTATATTTTAGTTGTATTTTTTTAAATTGTTGAGGGCGGCTGCAGTTAGGCTTTTACCTCTGCGGCCATCTTGTTGTTTTTTTTCTCATCTTTTACTTTAGAATGAAACAATACAAACATTTGAAACAAAAATAAAAGAATGTAACAAACACCCCCCACCCCATGTTTTAGATGATATAAGTGAGTTAAAACCTCATAAGAACATTATATCTGCTGGGTAGTATTTCTTGCTTAAATTGGCCCTGCATGTAGTGGAGTCTGAAGCTTCTTGAGCTAACTAATTTGCAGCATGACACAGAGTCTGATCTACTTAAATAGGTCAGTCATACTGGAATGCTATGGTAGTTCCTGTCTTCCGGACTCTCTTTAGATTTCCACCATTGAAAGCACTTACTGTCCTGGCTGGTGTTGCCCAGTGGCATTGAAGGATTGCAGTGTGGGCCTGAAGGATTGCAGGTTTGATTCCAAGTCAAGGGCATATACCTGGGTTACACCCTGGCCTCAGTGGGAGCACCTGTGGGAGGCAACCAATTATTTGTCTCTATTATCACATCGATGTTTCTCTCCCTCTCTCCCTCTCAGTTGGTTGGACTTTTTTTCTTTATTTCTTTTAAAAAAATATATTTTATTGATATTTTACAGAGAGGAAGGGAGAAAGATAGAGAGCTAGAAACGTCGATGAGAGAGAAACATCGACCAGCTGCCTCCTGTACACCGCCACTGGGGATGTGCCCGCAACCAATGTGCAACCCGGGACCTTTCAGTCCGCAGACCGACGCTGTACCACTGAGCCAAACCGGTTTCGGCTAGTTGGTTGGACTTAATCCTGGGCACCAGGAGGTTATTAGTTCAATTCCCGGTCAAGGGCACATATTCCCTGCCTCTAGCCCTCTCTCCCTCTCTCTCTCCCCCTCCTTTTCACTCTCACTAAAAGTCAATGGAAAAAATATCCTCAGGTGAGGATTAGCCAAAAGCACTTCCTGTGAGGTCAGGGATAACAAGTCCATGGCTGGCACACCCATGCCCAGAGCACCAACTCTCTATTAAGCTCTCTTCAACACTGAGCCCAGGTATGGGCTCAGCGTCTCCATCAGCTCAGCCTCCCGGCTCCACTGCCAATCAGCTGCAATTCACACAAGACATGAAGCCTGCTTGTCACCCTTGGATTGGAGAATGAGGAGGGGCCTTAACTTTAAAAGGCCATCGTCAGACTGTTGTGGCTCGGTCTTTTTCTTAGCACTGTCCTGAGGAGTTTAGTGGAGGACAATTCAGAATGAAAACGACTCACAGTGACTCACCTGCCACTTCCTGCATTACCTGGACTTTTTTGGAAGCCTTCCATCAAATACTGGTTAGAGCAGCCCAGCCACATCCACCTCATGACAGCTGACAACTGACAACATCATGCTCTGAGGCAGATTTGAGTAAGTAGAATCCAACATCCCCGTGAAACTAAAAATAAAGCTTTTACTGACCTCAGAGGTTTGCGGCTTTGCAATGAATGGGCCAAAGTCATGCAAGTGCAGCCAGCTAAATCTGGAAGGTTTCACTCAACGTTCTCTGATACTTAATGCTGGGGATAATTTTATTGGCTCATTTAATGGAATGCTAAAGACCATGAAGCAACCTTGCGAACTGAAACTTTCTCCCTTACAGTGTGACCTTGGGCAAGTATTGCTATTCTTCAACTTTCTTACCTATAAAGCAGGATAATCCCTTTTAAAAAATTATATTTTATTGATATTTTACAGAGAGGAAGGGAGAGAGATAGAGAGCTAGAAACATCTATGAGAGAGAAACATCGACCAGCCGCCTCTTGCACACCCCCCACCGGGGATGTGCCCGCAACCAATGTACATGCCCTTGACCGGAATCGAACCCGGGACCCTTCAGTCCACAGACCGATGCTCTACCACTGAGCCCAACCGGTTTCGGCGGATAATCCCTTTTGTAAAAAGAAAAATGATAGCAAAACGCAGTGAGTATACACACTGACTGCAAGACGCCGAGGCTGGCCCTGTGGAGTAATCAAAGATGGAATAATTGCCCTGGCCTGTGTGGCTCAGTTGGTTGGACTTACCCCTGGGCACCAGGAGGTTGCGAGGTCAATTCCCGGTCAAGGGCACATGGCTAGGTTTCGGGTTCTGTCCCTGATAGAGGGTGAGCAGGAGGCAGCCAATCGATTTTGTGCTCTCACATTGATGTTTCTCCTTCTTCCTCTCCCTTCCTTTCTCTTTAAAAATTAATAAAAATATTTAAAAAAACACACCAAGATGGAATAAGCATGGGCAGTGCTTCAAGGAATTTAAGACTTAACCAAGGGGGATAAAGACAAATGGAACTGTGACAACACATGGTAGACAAGGAGATGGGTCTTAAGAGAAATGAAAGAATTGAAATGTTGGAAGATAGACTGGTGACGTCCCAGTCATGTGACTTACCCTTGGAAAGGTGTTTTTCAATGGTATGTTTTTTCATTTTTGTTTTTACTGGTGGAGAAATAAGTGACTGAATCCATTTATTTCATGCTCGCATGCATTATTCATGGAAGAAAAAAAAGTGAGTTGGTAAATAGCTTGAAATTAATACGTATGAGGTTGTGGTATATGTTTTAAAATTATAAAGAGCTCAACCACAATACATTGATGCTGGGAAAGGTAAAACTTCCTCCGATAGAAGCCAGAGGCTTGGGAGCTAGTTGTGTTGTACAAGGAAGAGAACATAGGTCTGATGTCTTCAAATCAAACTCTGTGTTCTGTAGAACAGAGCTGCCAGTGTGAAATAAATGTTAACCTTTTGTTATTTTAAAATGTATTTTCTCTTCTTTTGACTCCAATGTAAAAGAAGCACTGGAAAATTTTATAGCAACTATCTAAAAATAAACCTTTCAGCAATAGGATTCTAACCCAATTAACAAACAGATTTAAATGGAAAAAAATTGTCATCAGTTTGGTTGCTCTCTCCTTCCTGCTGTTGAATTCCACAATAATTAGTATATTTATTTTTTAATATCTAACTTCAGTCAGAAAAACAAAATCGAAGATGTAGGCTGTGCAATTTCCTAGAGCTCTAATTTTGTTCTTGATTAACACCCCTGTCCAATGGATTTCATATTTCCACACAGTTTTCCCCTAGAACATGAAGAATAACTCCAGGAGAAGAGCCATTAGCAAGAATTCTCTACCTACATCTCTTCTTACTCGCCACAAACATGGAGCAATTCACCATATTTGTAATATACATGTTTAACCTTAAGCACAGGGAAAACAAACTTAGTCAAATAGAAATGGAAAATCATGTCATTATTTCATTCAAACTGCTTTTCTAGATTGAGTTTCAGATGGATTACTTGTGGTTGTATCCTCATTTCTGATACATTAAGAGAATTTAAGTAATTTACCATAAACCACATAGGAACTTAAGCAGCAGGGCTGAAACAGAGCCCAGAACTGGTGATTTCTAACCGAAGGGACACCTCTGGCCTTCTCCATGTGATGTCATGTCTATTGCTTGTCTAATTGTCCACATCCACAACTCTGCAGACTCCCTTCCCAATTCCTACTAAGTGGTACATTTTATTGCCACTGAAAACACTTCCTGCTCTCTTATCCTCAGATCTACAAAACATATACCTAAATTTTAATATATATGATAAATATATGAACAGTGTATTCTTGTCTCAGTAAAATTTCATTCATGTTAACCTTTAAAGTATTTGATGAACATCTTTAGGCATTTATCTTTTTAATTTAATTGAGAAATATTCTTCTATTGACTTGGATATTGTGGCTATATCTTTTGTTTTAGTTTCAAGTTTCTTTCATTTCCTTCTTCCTTTTTGCTCTGCCTTTCCCCTCCCTCCCCACCTCCTCTCTCTCTTTTTCTCCCTCTCTTCTTTCCTCCTTTCTTTCCTTTCCTTTGTGGGATTTATATCTATTGATAAAAATTAAGTTATAAAATTAGAAATCTAATAAGGGTCTCAGATGTCTAAATATTTCCCCCTAAAATGGACTAATCTTGATTCATACTATGTTTAAGCTCAAGGGTCAAGTTTAGACTAAATTATTTGGTATCAAAGACAAAGGCAATAACAAAAGTCTATTTACCCAATGTCAGAAGAAAAAAAACCAGTAGGTGAAATCTTCTCTCTCTCTCTCTCTCTCTCTCTCTCTCTCTCTCTCTCTCTCACACACACACACACACACACACACACACACACACACACACACAAACACGCACAGCTAGCTCACTTGATAAATGGTTGGCAATTTCTGTGGTGAGTACTCTAGGGTACTCTATTTAAAACAGAACTTATTTAAAGCTTTGTTGCTTAAAGTAGGTCATTCCATACTTTCCAACGTTCAGATGCAATATTCTCTGCAAAATCTAGGACTTTTAAAAAATTAAATTCACTTTATCAAATAATGTGTTGACCAGTTTCTTATTATAAATTTCTTTAAACATTTCTAGGGGTGAAAGAAATATACCTTTATCAAGTTTCTCTTCTATTTCGGGCATCTTACTCTTGAGTTTAGGTCCTGAAGCTAGATTGAAATCTGGACCTTGCCACTCTCCACCTACATGATTTGGGCAGGTTACTTAATCTTGCTGTATCTTTAGTTTTGTCATCTGTAAAATGAGGATAATTATAGGACTCCGTTTATATGCAATTGTGAGGGCTAATTAGATAATACAACAAAGTATTTAGCACAGTGCCTGGCCTTTCATCAGCCTTCGTTCTTACTCTTGTAGCTATCTTCACCTACATGGCACCTGCAGTCCTTGTTATTACCTTGTGAGGCAGGCATTATTGCATCTTTTAAAACTCATAACCAGTGAAGTTCAGTAAACCACCCCCAAGTTATAGAACTTTTCACCAGCAGGACTGGTATTTAAACTTATCTATCTAGTTCCAAAGCCTTTCTCTGCATGGGAATAATTTTAGGACAGTTTCTGTATGATTATTAACTTTTAGGATAAATCAGTACATTTGAATTTATCAGAGATTCAACAACCAATTAATTCCAGTAATTGGAATATTTGTAGCCACTCAAGTTTTTCATTTATGAGAAATAAACACAATAAAGAAGTTAATTTACAGGAAATTTTAGCTAAATAAGAAGGAGGAGGAGAAAAGAGAAGGGAGGAGAGGAAAATACACACACACACACACACACACACACACACACACATCCAAGGTGTATTTTAAATTTGGGATAGATTCAAACCTATCTCTTTTAAAAAATATATATTTTATTGATTTTTTACAGAGAGGAAGAGAGAGGGATAGAGAGCTAGAAACATAGATGAGAGAGAATCATCGATCAGCTGCCTCTTGCATACCCCCCACTGGGGATGTGCCCGCAACCAAGGTACATGCCCTTGACCGGAATCGAACCCGGGACCTTTCAGTCTGCAGGCCAACGCTCTATCCACTGAGCCAAACCGGTTTTGGCCAAACCAATCTCTTACCTCATTTACATTATGCAAAATTATTTTGGAGGCATCACAATGTGACTTGAAGGATACAGGCTTTGGAGTCAGATTTCAGTTACTTGAATTCCAGCTCTGCTGACCTTGACAGCCTGAGTTTGCTTTCTTATCTCTAAAGTCAGAGTAATAGTATGTTTGTTAAGAAGTTTAAATGAGAGCATGTTTACGAAATGCCTGAAGAAGCATTTGGGACAGATATGATGCCCAGTGAATGGGAGGCTACCATACCACAGGCAGCTTTTACAATCAGTTTTTGAGCTTGTATATGTCTCCTTTGAGGTAAAAAGTCTCCTTAACAATGTTAAAGAATGTTCAGTATTAGTGTAATCACAACATTGCAGAATTTTAGAAATGCATGGTAAATTTTAGTTAAACGACTTCATTTTGTGTTGGAGGAAATTGAGACCCAAAGAGACAAAGGGAATTGCCCCAAATCACACAGCTAATTATAATCAGAGGTGGGACTAGAACCTGGCTCTTAATTAATGGTTCCCCTAATATTTTTAAAGTTGTGAGCGGGTGATTACACCACTTGAGCAATAAATTATGAAATAGGAGTATCTGTGAACAGAAATAACACCCTAATAAAGTTAGACATATATTTAGCGATAGCCATAATTATTATTGTGCATCAGGATAACAAGGCATAAATGGTGAGTAGCTCATATTAAGGGTCATTGTAATTATTTTGTACAACCAAGCCACGAAAGGGGAAAATAAATAAAACGAAGAAGAGCAGGAGACTGCCCCGAGGGCCTCTTTGAAGGGTCTTGAATCTGCTCCTCAAGGGTCTTGGAAGTTGTGTTTTTTCATAAAAAGGTGGGCCGCTGAGTAGCGGCTTTGGAAGGAGGATGCATTAGAAGTCCCCTTGACCACCTCTTTCCTTGGGAGGAGGGGCCAGAGCTCACCTCTCTTGTTTCCCCGCCTCCTTTTCCAGCGGTGGAAGAACCAGCCAGTATCTTCTTTCTTTTTCTCCATCAGCGTCTAGCTTGGAGCTGGAAGTTTTAGCTATCAGAATCCAATCCCCAGAAAACAATTCGGAAGTCAACACCCAGAGCAGAGTGATGGAATCACTTCTTTTAGCAAAACTACCACCTGTTTTCTATTATCACTACGCTCCGATTTCTAAGGTTGGTAGTCATTGCACCGGTGCACTGAGGGACTCAAAGAGCACCTGGCTGGTGGAGCCACCCCCACCTCAGCCAAGTTAGAAGACGGGGGCTGCATAATCACCGCTGCAGTCTTTGGAGAAAGCCCTAGGTGTTTCAACTCCTTCTCTTCCTCCCAGCAGGAGTGCATGAGACCTACCAGGAGTCTCAGATGTGCTAGACTCCAGCAGCTAGAGGGAAAGGTTCTCTGCTCAAAGGTATTTTTTCCACAGTGTTCACTTGGTTTCTACCAGACATCTATCTGGAAGGTTTCCTGAGGTAGGATATCTTTCACTTACACTTGGAATAGATATGTTTAATCAAATTGCTTCTTTTTTTTTTTTAATCCTTAAACCAAGGGAAAGGGACTTCTGAGGAAGGTGGGGAAGTGAAGGAAGAGATGTTTAAAGAGGTACATTTTTGAGTGGTGGGAGTTTTAGTGGAGAAGAAACCTTTATTGGGGGCCCTGGAGGGGAACTTTGGTCAGCCAGATAGCAAGGATGAAGAGAAAAATGTGCCCAGAGAAAGGGAGGTGTGAACGCACAGAGAAGGAAGTATGATTCTAAGAGAAACCTCATGGGCACTACAAAATCTCTCTAGAACCTCTTTCCCTCGCATCTCTTCCTATTCTACCTCAAAACAAACACACACACACACACACACACACACACACACACACACACACACACGAACAAAACCAAAGACAACCCCTCCCCCGGGGCATTTAAATCTGATCAAGTTCCTAATTTACATAATTCCTGGTGGTGGTGGTGGTGGTGGGGCACCAATTGCTCGTGCAGAAATGATTTGTACAAATCTCTTTGCAGAGATAGGCCCAGGATGACCTGTGGGCAGCGGGTGAATATATTTCTTCAAAAGTATGAGGATACGCTCTGCTTGTGTCTGGCAGCAGTTTAGCTGCTCTGTCACCTAGTGACATTTCCCCAGCACCTGGCTGCTTGGGCCTAATTGGTACTTATGCTCAGTCTTTATTCGGGTCACCCAGTTCGTGTGGGTGTATCTAAGTGGGGCGTGGGGAAGACCAAGGATGGCATTCCCCGTAGTTCTGCCATTCACCCTGGGCCTCCTCTGGGCTGCATGGCTTGGGCCTGGTGACAACCGTAGCTTTCTCACAGCTGCCGTTCCGGTTCTGGCTGCTTTTGTCACTCAGGTTGCCATTTTTACTTTTCTTTCTCTATTCTCCTCTTTTTTTTTTTTTTTCTGCCATCACCAGCCATGCTGTCAGCGCCGATGTGCTAGCTCAGGGTTGCTGCTTTTACTTAGCTGACCCTGGAATTGGAAGAGAGATTTGCTTCTGAATAGTGATGGCTCTTCCTAGCAACCTTGTCTAACTTCAGGGGGAGAATGGAGTAGGTTTTGGAGCCGAGCAGATCTGGCTTTGAATCTTAGCTCTTCTGTCTAGTAACCCAGTGACCTTGGGCCAATTGTTTCAGATTTGGGACTTTGTTACTTTGCTCCCTAACGGGAGACAATAATGCCTTCTTCACAGGATCGTTGTGAGCAATAGGGGTATTTCAGGAAAGACACCGGACATACAGCAGGCATTTAATTAATGGTGACTAAGGTCATCATTATAATGAGCACATTTCTTTTGGCCAACATGAGATAGCTCAGAATTCCCAAGGTGGGCATGGAAACCAGGACACTCTTCATGACCTCGTAAGAGCTGATTGGTGACTTATGGACAGTTTTCAGGGCAATCTCCGTTCCCAGGGAACGCAGCTAACCTCCAGATCTTATTTCTAGATATTCTGGATAATGGGATTTTATGGGAAAATTTTTCACAAGTAGAAAATGAGTACCGTATTTGCCGGCGTATAAGACGACTGGGCGTATAAGACGACCCCCGAACATTTCCACTAAAAATACAGTTTGTTATATACTCGCCGTATAAGACTACCCCCCACTTGGAGGCATATTTTTCAGGGCCAAAAAATCATCTTATACGCCGGAAAATACGGTAAATCTTTGGGCTATTAATTTTTTTTTTCTTAATGAATGCAGCTTGAGCACAGAAATAGCTGGCCTTTTCAGAATTGGGCTGGTGGCTGTAGGGATCAAAGGCAGCAAAACGGTCTCGGGTGTATTTAGTTCCTTGCCAGTAAGATATTCTTGCCAGTAAGAGAACTGTATTACGAGGGCTGCATGGCCCTATTGCCGAACCCAGACAATGGCACGGAGTAGGTGGCCATGCTATACACAGACAGGGAATTGTTGGTTTGAAATCCACTTCTAAGACATGCTCAAGGGAGGATGGTGGGTCCAAGCTCTCGTCTTTTTTGAGGCAAGGCAGGAAAAGAGTTTCTCAGAGCAGCAGCATGTTGAGGAGGAGCATGCATTCCCACTATGGCATGCATTGCAGGATAAGGTCATACTGTACTGATCCCAGTATTGATAGCCAAACCACTACCAATGCCCACACTCTACTAATAGCAATATTCTATTAGTTCTATTTCACTTAGCATAATGCTCTCCAGGTCAACCATGCTGTCACAAAGGGTAAGGTTTTACTCTATTAATTCTGATATCAGCACTAGTTCCAACATTATCAAATGCCAATACGAATACTTCCATTATTTCTGATGCAAACTGCCACTTATTGCACGTTCACTATAGGCCAGACACTAAGCTAAGAACTTTGTAGGCAGTACCACATTTAATCCTCACAAGAATTTTTCATGATAAAAATATATAGTGCTTAGGTATACCAGGCATTGTTCTAGGTGTCTTATAGTTATTTACTTACTCAATTCTCACTACAAGTCCAAGAAACAGGTGTAGTTATTATTGCCATGGATGAGAAAATTGAGGATCAGAGAGGCTAAGGAACTTCTCCAGGATCACATAGTGAGGTAGGTGGCAGCGCCAAGGTTTAAGACAGGTTTCTTTGACTCTAAATTTGGTGTTGTGTGGAGTATTTGTGTGTTTAGAATTGCTAGGACATATAAATTTTCTGTAAGACTTCTGCATCTATTAATGATATTTGTGATAATGAATTGTCTCAGCAGAATATATCTTTTTTTTAAAATTTATTTTTTTATTAAGGTATTATATGTGTATATAGCTTACCATTGCAACCCACCTCCCATTCATACCCTCCCCCCCCAGAGTTCTGTGTTTGTTGGTTGTACTTATATTCATGCATACCAGTCCTTTGGTTGTTCTCTTATCTCCCCCCTGGTCTCCTTCCCCTCCCCGCTGTCATTTGACAATCTGCTTGTTTTATGGTGACTATCTCAGGACCACACGAATAGAGTCCGCTCTTCCTCTGGTTTACACCGCCCCTCCCCCCGGGTCCCACTGCTTCCCCTGGGACACACGGCTCACCCAGGGCACACAGCCCCCTGGGACTCATGGCTCACCCGGGGCACACGGCCCCCTGGGACACACGGCTCCAGAATGCATCTTTTTGTTGAAAGTTAATTTTACCCTCCAATTGTGGGCCACTTAAAACTATCTTCTAAATCAGAAATGTTTTCCCTTGATTTTTCTTAATTTCACTGAACTGATTTGAATATAGGCTTCAAATATTGCTCCAAGGCTGGGTTACAGCCTGTTTTTTTTTCTTCTTTTTTTTTTTTTCTTTTTTCTTTTCTTTTCTTTTTTTTTTTCAGCCTGTTTTTATGGATAACACTGAGGTTGTTTTTTAAAAAATCTCCTACAGTTTTGATAAAATGTCAAAACATATACTTTGTGATGAGCACTCCATCAGATTTTACTTGTGTATGTCTCTTTAATAGTAGACAAAAATACCAGAAATATTTCCTTAAATTGTTCTCATCAGGCACCACTTTTTTATAGAAAGTTCTTTTACTACATTGGACTTTGGAGAGAGAGTAGAGCTTAAAATTTGTGGTGAATTTTCAAAGGAATTTGATTATTATTATTTCTTTTAGTTTTGCATTTGATTTTAGTATTCAGAAGGATGTCCCAAATAAGGCCTTTGAGTCTGAGGTCTTTTATCTGTGGATCTGCCAAAACATAATCTGGATAGAGCAGAGGCATAGCCACTTTCCTGGGTCTCAATCCTCCCCTGAAGAGATCTTCAAGGGGCTAGCTGGCAGTTCATTTTTCCTTTAATCCATGCATTGGCTATAACTGCAATCTGACGTCATTTGTCATTTGCTGGGAAATTAACATTTTACAACCTAGGCCTTTCTGGATGACAGTGACTGGAATTGGATATCCACGCAGTACAGCTATCATAAAGTTTGTGAACTGTGAAAGGTGCTAAAATACAGGACCAATCCCGTCAGGCATTAATCATCACAAACCAGAATTCTTATGTGGTCTCTGATGCAGGATTCTCTCATGATTTAAAGTAGGATTCACAGACTTAACCTGGGGTTTGTAGACTCCCTAGGCATCTGCGTTCAGAATTAAGGAGCCCATGAACCTGATGGGGAAAAAATCCACATATTGATTTTTTTCTTTCTCTATTTCTTTTTTCTTTCCCTTTCTTTCTTTCTTTCTTTCTTTCTTTCTTTCTTTCTTTCTTTCTTTCTTTCTTTCTTTCTTTCTTTTTTTTCCCTTTACCAATCTGAAGCACTATTTTAGTATTTTCTTCCCCTATAAATGGAGGCCACAAACCACAACCACATTACCTATTGATAATACCATGATTCCGACTCTAATAGAAAAGACATATATTTTCCTTTTATATTGCAGTTGTTACTGATGTCACAAAATATCACTTACCTTCCTCTCTGCTTTAAATTCATGGCAATTATTAGACATGCTGCAACATCTTGAAATTTAACGTTTTAGTAAAGAATCACATATATCAAATTCAAAATATCTGTTGATAATTGTATTTCGATGTAATTGGCTTGCAATCCTTTTAGGGGTACATGGAACAAAATAGGCTAAGAACTCCTAGAGAGTTGGTACAAAGGAAGGTGTGTGAACCGAGAGCTCTGTGGTTAAATGTAGCTTCCAAGCCAAACCCTCTGTGTGATGTCCAGAGAATCTTGTGGAAGATGAAGACATTCTCATTTGCCTTTTCAGCTTTCAGCAAGGATCACTGGTCCTCAGTTTAACAGATCTGGGAGCAGGCCCCAGAGGTCAATGGCCAAGGGTGCTTCTATATTAGGCATGAACCTAGGTGGACTCCACATGGTGTTTCTATGCACTGTGCTAAGAAACTACCCCAACACAAGGTTACCTATGTTGTCAGTACTCCTGTACCCAGATTGAGAGCAATATATAATATGTAAAACACACCGACTCAACTCAAGTTTTTGTTCTTAAGGATGCATGCAGGAGAATCTAGCTTTTCTCTTCAAAATTTAATATGGATCTAACAATATGTCCAGAGGTTGACTCTGTAACCTGAGACAGCTATTATCTTGAGATAATGACTCCTTTCTCTTATTACTCATTGGTGAGAGCATTTGTTTAAAATAACATAACCTTAAAATAGAAATAATTTGGGAAAATTGTGTGTATCAGGGTAGGATTAAGATCTGTCGCATATAATTGAAAACCTTAAATCATAGTAGCTTAAACAAGAGAGATATTTATTTATATTTTTGTAAAAACAAGCCCCACACAAAACAGTTCAGAGGTAAGACGTGCAGGAGCAGCACATGTCTATGAGGTCACTGACCCAGGCTCTCTCTAACTTTTTGCTCCCTCATCCTTAGAAAGTGACTTACAGTGTCATGATTCAATATGGCTGATTGAGTACCTGCTATCACACCTGGATTCAAGTTGCAGGAAGGATTTGAGAAAAAAGATGTTCAGTTTGGGACATGGGGGGTTTGAGGTGCCTGAAGACACCCAAGTGAAGGTGCCAGGGGAGTGATTGGGAAGGCAGGCGCATAGCTCCGAGGAACTGCCTGGTGGGAGGTATGGGATCAAGAGTCTACTCTGTGTATAAAGTGGTGAGCACCAAACCCAGGGATGTGCATGAGGTGACCCAGATACAGTGAGTACCATTGAAAGAGGGCCCAGGAGAGAGCCTTGCTCACACTAACAAAAACTAAAAACTTTTTTCTCCAAACAGAAGGATACAAAAATTCTTCTCCTAATTGAGTTAGCTCCTTTTTATCAGCCTTTTTCATAAGACGTTCACACTTCTTTTTGTTTGTTTTGTTAATCTTCACCTGAGAATACATTTTCCATTGATTTTTATGTTTTAGAGAGAATAGAAGGGAGGGGGAGAAAGACATTGGTGTGACATCAATTGGCTGCCTACCCCATTTGCCCAATCCTCTGCGGCCAGAGATCAAGCCTGCCACCGAGGTACCTGCACTGAACGGGAATCAAACCCTGGATCCTTCAGTCCACAGGCCAATGCTCTAACCACTGAGCAAGTAGCCTGGGCAAGCAATTCACAGTTCTGCTCATATTTCATTGACTGGAACTTATTCACACAGTCCAACTAGGTTTAAGAGACAATGAGAAGCATAATCTCATAAATAGGTGTATTTTTGCTACCAATCAAACTGGGGTTCTATTTAAAAAATATGTATTTTTAAATAAAAATATACTATAGTATTACAGATATCTCCTGTTTCTGGGGTTTAATTTCTAAAAGAGAAAAGGGAATAGCTATTAATTAGCAGCTGTGATCCATGTCACAGTATATATATGGAGACTGCAGAATATACATGCTTTAGAGAAGTACTCAAGAAAGAGCACTGAACTAGCAGACAGATGCGCTGCATCCTAGCCCTGCTTCTACCTTTTATCTAGGATACCTTAAGAAAATTACGTATGCCCCTTGAAGGGTTAGGTTTTTCATTTTAACTATGGATGTGACCATTCTTTTTTGCCTTTCTGCTTTGCAATTGTTGTGAACTTTAACTGAGGAAATGCATGTAAAAACAACTATAAGAGCATTTTTACAACTATAAAAGCACTGCATAAATTCAAGGTATGTTGTGACTTCAGGATGTCTGAGAACTACAACCAGAGGTGAGTAGGCTCAGTAGGTCTCCCAGTAAGCTAATCACACCAAAAACCCAGGAAACGATCCAATCTCTATATTGGTTTGTCAACTTCTGACAATGCACTTTCTAAGTTTAGATGGAAATTAAATTATTGTGTATTCAGACCATTATATGATGCCAGCTACAACTATAAAAGCACTGCATAAATTTTCTTTTTCTTTTAAAATAAATCTTTATTGTTGAAAGTATTACACATGTCCTCTTTTTCCCATTGCCCTCTTCCTCCCCACTTCCCCAAGCCTTAAAAAAAGAAAAGACATTTTCAATGATAGTATCATGTATGATGAACAATGTATTAAATGGAAGTCTCGGCCACTGTTGAGAGGACAGAATCAACTCTAGCCAGCAGAAACAGAGTGGAATGTATTGCAAGTTTTAAAATGGCTTATAGCTCTGGCCACTTGGTTGGGTGTCATCCTGTGCACTGAAGGGTTGCTGGTTCGATTCCTGGTCAGGGCACATGCTTGGTTTGTGGGTTTGATCTCTTGTTAGGGTGCAAACAGGAGGCAGCCCATCGATGTTTCTCTCTCTCCTCTTGCTCTTCACCCTCCCTCTCCTTTTTACTTTCTCTCTCTAAAAATCAGTAAAAAATTTATATATATATATAGAGAGAGTGATGGCCTGTGAATGGAAGGGTCCTGGGTTCAATTTTGGTCAAGGGCACATACCTCAGCTGCAGGCTTGATCCCCAGTGTGCAGGAGGTAACCAATGGATATGTCTCTCTCACATCAATGTTTCTCTTTCTCTGTCTCTCCCCCTCCCTTCCACTCTCTCTAAAAATCAATGGAAAAATATCCTTGGGTGAGATTTCTCTCTCTCTCTCTCTCTCTTTCTCTCTCTCTCTCTCTCTCTCTCTCTCTCTCTCTCTCTCTCACACACACACACACACACACACACACACACACACACACACACACAGCCATCTGTTAAATCAAGAGTCTTGTTTGAGGTCCTGGCTTTAGAGTGATACTTCAATCAGATCCAGCTCTATCCACACCAAAATGGGGCCTCATGCTCTTTCTTGCCTACTTAACGCCATTTCAAAACCAGTTCCCACATGATTGCATCTGATGAGTGGATCGTTAATCAGCCCAGAACCTTGGCTTCAAGAGAGTCTGAGAAATATGTTGTTTTTGCCTTTACAACCTTTGCTAGAAGTGTGTTGGAATATATGTTATACATGTCAATTGTCCATCCACAGTATGTGTCAGAAAGTGCTATTTGAGGCCCCAAAATACTGGCTACCTAGAAATTAAATTATTTTAATGCTACACAATTCATTTAGAGCAAAGGAAATTCATTTAACTAAAATATGGATTGAATGAAAGGGCAGAAAGCTTTCATGTTCACATATCTGTAGCATGTTGTTCTTTTTAAAAATATATATTTTATTGATTTTTTTTTTACAGAGGAAAGGAGAGGGATAGAGAGTTAGAAACATCGATGAGAGAGAATCATCGATCAGCTGCCTCTTGTACACCTCCTACTGGGGATGTGCCCACAACCAGGTACATGCTCTTGACCGGAATCGAACCTGGGACCTTTTAGTCCACAGGCTGACGCTCTATCCACTGAGCCAAACCGGCTTCAGCAGCATGTTGTTCTTAAGTTAAAACATTTATACCAGCCTTAAACCCAAGTTAGGCATGTGCATATTTCTTTTTCTTTTAAATATTTTTTATTGATTTTTTTTTTTTTTTTTTTTTTCAGAGAGGAAAGGAGAGGGATAGAGAGTTAGAAACATTGATGAGAGAGAATCATCAATCAGCTGCCTCCTGCACACTTCCCACTGGGGATGTGCCTGCAACCCAGGTACATGCCTTTGACTGGAATCGAACCTGGGACCCTTCAGTCCGCAGGCTGACGCTCTATCCACTGAGCCAAACCGGTTTCGGCCATGTGCATATTTCATTAAAAAATATTATTTGCTCATAAATATAAATTTCTTGTTACTTCCATTGATTAAAACCAGAATAACTTACTCATTTTAATGTATTTACACAGCATGATGAAACCACAATAATTAAAGTTCAACATGTGCATAGAGATGCTCTAATGAAATTTTATTGACTAGGAGAGTTCACAATAATTATCTTTCTGCTTGAATAGCTTAGCTAATAAAACACAGGCATTCAAACTAAGAATGGGCTAGAGTGATATAAAAATGACCAGAGATCATAATGATCCTAAAAATGTTGCGGAAAAAATATGTAATCATTAGAGTGAGAAGATATTTTTGTTGTTGCAGATCAGACCAGCTTCTGAGAAGGGCAGATTCTCAATTTAGTAATGCAGAACTTTCTCTGCAATAAAACCATGACCTGTCATGGAATGGGGTATTGAAGAAGCGGACAAAGAAGGTCAATGGATGAAAGAAGTAGACTGACATTTCTAAGTACTATGTAGCCGGCTTATGGAGAAGGTAAGAGAGAAGAGAAAACTGAAGGCTAAGCGGGCAGTGAGAATATCCTTTCTAAAACCTGTTCTGTTTTTCCCTAAGAGAATGGTTCTCAAATTTTTGGTCTTAAGATTCTTTTAAATTCTAAAAAATTATTGATACTCCTAAAGACCTTTTGTTTATATAGTTTATATCCATCAATATTTACTATATTCAAAATAAAAACTGAGAAATTTAAAAATATTTAAATAGCAATAATATACCTATTTCATGTTAACATAAAGGTTAGTTGCAATATGAACCCATATCAGTGATCTTTTTGTATTTTGAATGAATCTTCTGCATGCTTTGATTTTATAACATCTTTCATTGGTAATCTAGAAAATAATAGTTCATTGAGTCATGAAAATATCCCCAAAGTTGACACAATATATTATACAATATTTAAAAAATTACATTGTTTATGTCGCCATTGATGTCATCGGAGAAGTCTTTAAGCATTGGGAAGCTGTCCAGCTTAATGTGGTGAATACAAATTTTCCATAGCTCTCATTTTTACTTTAACCTTGAATTCTATCATTGTCAGCAAATACTGTTAGGTGTTTTCCTTGAAGTGACAGGCTCACTTCATTTTTTGAGAAAATGTCTGCCAAATACTCAGGTCTAAATCATCATGGTTTTTTTTTTGTCAGTTGTTCTTTTAAACAAATGTGGTCCATGGGAAAAAAAAAAAAAAAGGCTTGGCCAGCCTTGCAATTCAAGTGTACAAGTGTTTTTCTAGGAACACCCATGGACTTCAGTATATAGAAGTGCTTTATGTATATTTCTTTTTTTTTTTTAAATTTTTTAATTTTATTGATATTTTACTGAGAGGAAGGGAGAGAGATAGAGAGCTAGAAACGTCAATGAGAGAGAAACATCGACCAGCTGCCTCTTGCACACCCCCTTCCGGGGATATGCCCACAACCAATGTACATGCCCTTGACCGGAATTGAACCCGGGACCTTTCAGTCTGCAGACCAACGCTCTACCACTGAGCCAAACCAGTTTCGGCCTTTATGTGTATTTCTCATTTCATCACACAAAATATCCCAGAGGTCGAGATGTAAGAAACAAATCATTTTTTCTGCTTCATTGGGGCATTCTTAACTGACAGCAGTATTAGTATTTATTTATTTATTTATTTATTTATTTATTTATTTATTTTGCTGTTAATGTATGGTGATGAAGAAAACCATGACTATTCATACAGTTAGGGCCACTTCCCTGATTTGCCCTAAGGTGCCAGCAGTTTTGTCCACTGTCATTTCAAGTATCAAGAGAGTGAAAGACAAATAATGCCTTGGTTTTTTCATGAAAATAAATTTGATCTCATAGATTCCTTGAAATACTTCTGCAGCGGTATTTGAATTGATGGTTCCCAGGTCGGTCTCATGTTGGGATCTGTGGTAATTGTTATCGACAGGGACATTTGGGTTTACAGTGAGAAAGCCACCATCTCATGTTAGCCCCAAAGCAGGAAATATTGAAAGAAACTTAGATTATTATTTGAATATCATTAACATTAATCATGAATTGCTACCTAAGGAACACTGCTCCAAACAAAATTTATTAGTTTGAAAAAGAAAACACCTTAGTTTTGTTAAGAGTTTCCAAGGTTCTCTCCTTGGCCCCCTCTCTTCTAATGGTTTGTACTCTTTCTGGGCCATCTCATCCACACCCTTGACTTTCATGCTGTCCACAGTTGACTCCTGGTCCTGTACCTTCCACCAGGCAGTTCCTCTGAGCCCCCATTTCTAGCCATTTCCCTGGCACCTTCCCTTGGTTGTTTTCAGGTACTTCAAACCCAAAGTTCCCTGAAGTGGACATCTTTCTTCTCACATCGCCTGCCCCCCACCCTGTCTTAGGTGCCAAGCCAGAAACTAGGAGGACAATCCTAGACTCTCCTTTTCCCAGCTCCATCACTAACTGATCCTCAGATCTTGTTGACTCCATTACTTGCCTTTGAATCATCCTACTAACCTGCAGTTCCATTGTAAGTCCCTGGAGAAGTGCCTGCTTCTGGTATCCTAACTGGTTTCTCTGATTTAGATTTGCTCTACATTGTTGTAGATTTATCCCTTCTTACAGATATTCTTCTTACTACTACTGTTTTTCACTAAAGCAAAAAATGACTATGCAGCTCCTCTGCTGAAAATCCTTCATTGGCACATTTAAGATAAAAAAAAAACCCAATAATTCAGAATGGCATACAGGATCTTTTCGCAGTACTCTTGTCTCTTTTCAAGCCTCATTTTCCACTAAGCCCTCTGTGCTCCCAGTCACAACATTCTGTACACAGTTCCTTCAAAGCATCACACTCTTTCCCAACTTGGTGATTTTGCTCAGGCAGTTCTCTCTGCATACAAATCTTTCCCCTTCCATTTCCCTATCTGCATCACACTTGCTCTTTAGTATTCAGGTTAAATACTCAGTGGACATGTCTTGACCCTTTAATCTATGTCTTCCTGTATATTCCCACAACTCCTTGAACATATCTTTAGCATAGCGCTTGCTACACTGTATGGTTATCATTGAATTTCTTGCCTGTCTCCTCTGTGGCACAATCTCTTATGTGTACAGTTTGTTATGTAGTGCTCACTTCTACCCCCCCAGTGCCTATCATGGTGTTGAATTTTTAAAAATGAACACATTAAATGGAATAAATATTTTTTAAATGTTTATGTCTTCACATTTTTAGAGGAGAGATATCTATATGATTCTACATCAGCATAATTAAAGAATTATGGCAGAATAATGCTACATTTTTATATAATATAATTTGAAAGTTATCTTCTAGATTTAATTAGGTTTCAATCGGTTTTATCCACCTGCCTCCTTTGTGGAAGCAGCATCATGCATTGAATAGTAAAGGGCCCTCGAGTTTGGATTTGATCAGTAAGAAAAATCCCTTGGCTGAGGCCGGTTTGGCTCAGTGGTAGAGCGTCGGTCTGTGGACTGAAAGGTCCCGGGTTCGATTCCGGCCAAGGGCATGTACATTGGTTGCGGGCACATCCCCGGTAGGGGGTGTGCAAGAGGCAGCTGTTGATGTTTCTCTCTCATCGACACTTCTAGCTCTCCATCTCTCTCTCTTCCTCTCTGTAAAAAATCAATAAAATATATTTTTTAAAAAAGAAAAGAAAAATCCCTTGTTTTTGCATACATGTTCCCACTTTCAATTGGGATCAGCCAAAGTGTTCCTGTTCAGTAGTTTTTAGTTTCTTGAGATGGGCTGGGTAGGGCAGACTTTGGGTTGGGCAAATCTTACCAGTAAGCTGAATTCTAGAGAGGAGAATGCAGAAATTGAAGAGGGCCCTTTGCTCTTGCATATCTGGCATGGCCTGTTTGCAGCATTCTTCTGGGGATCCAGGCCCTCATGTTTGCCGTGAATCAGGCCTCAGGCTGATTTTCATCTTGGGCTTTCTCAGTTATGGCTGAACTGTTGCTTTCAGGAGGCAGAATTAGGAATTGAATCAATTCTACCAGGCATTGATCGATGTTGTGAGAACCATGTTTGGGAAAGCTTCTTGGAGATTCACGAAATAAAGTGAGTATACACCTGGAAAAGTATTATTGGAAGGATGTCAGAATCTTATGTTTTCGCCTGTGAAATACACAGAGATTATTCCCTGAATGTAAAGACTCTTCAACATTTCACAGTTCAATGGTGAGAAGTCACTTGAGCAAGTTAGATTTATCCATTGCAGACTCCTACTCAAAGTTAAAGACCTCTCATGTGAAGCAGAAGTGAATTTGGTTTCAACAAACAATGTTTCGGACTTATCACTGGGAGGGCCCTGGTTGTGTTGACTGTGGAAATCTTTTGATATTTCAGGAACCTTCTTATCACAATCTTTTCTTTGGCCTATTTTTTCCCCCCCCTTCTCTCTCTTAAAAAAAATTCTTAGGTTGGTCCCTCCTTTCTTTTTTTAATTTTTATTTATATTTTAATGTATTTTTATTGATTTCAGAAAGGAAGGAAGAGGGAAAGATAGAAACATCAATGATGAGAGAGAACCACTGATTGGCTGCTTCCTGCACACCCTGCACTGTGGATCAAGCCCACAACATGGGCATGTGACTTTGATGGGAATTGAACCTGGGACTCTTAAGTCCACAGGACGACACTCTATCCACTGAGCCAAACTGGCTAGTGCCCTCCTTTCTTTATACTTACGGCTAAAATATGTTTTGCCCATACCTTTATTTAGTTGAAACACTATCTTACTCCATAGTGAATACTTAATTTTATTCCATGATATTTGAAAATAAGTTTTCTTTAAATTTCAAGGTTAATCAAATTTACTCTTTAACTTTATGCTTTTCTATGCAATTATATATGTTCCTTTTTTGCTTAGGTCTGGCTGTGGTTAAATGTATATTCTTTTACTCCTCTTTTAAAAATAATCTCTAATGAGTTTTCATTTTATCAGATGTGTTTTATATGATATTTTTATTGTTGGTATGATCTCTAAATGCAGAATAAGGCCTCACCTGCCAGAGCTTCCGTTAATCACATCTCAATATTATTTTCATAATTTTACCAAATTTTTCCTTTACCTTAACCTAATCCCTAAATATAGATTTTGATTTCTCAACACCCTTTGTTTTCTGTGCTTATTCATACCAATTTGTTGAGTTTCTGTATATTGAATGATTTATATGACTATTAAAACAATGTTATCATAAAATGTCAAACAATGTCACAGAAGGAAAATACATAGAACTAAAGTTTCCCTGCATTTCTTTTTTTTTTAAAATATATTTTATTGATATTTCACAGAGAGGAAGGGAGAGAGATAGAGAGCTAGAAACATCGATGAGAGAGAAACATCGACCAGCAGCCTCTTGCACACCCCCTACCAGGGATGTGCCCGCAGCCAATGTACATGCCCTTGACCGGAATCGAACCCGGGACCTTTCAGTCCGCAGACCGACGCTCTACCACTGAACCAAACTGGTTTCGGCGTTTCCCTGCATTTCATTGTGCTATTGATTTAGCAGTAATCTCATTAACTGTGCTACTTTCCAAAGTGACCATAAACATCACTTCATAATGCTAAACAGAGAAACTGTCCTTTGGAAATGACTAAAAATCATTTTCAGAGAGGACACAGTCATTGCAAAGCATGTTTTAGCCAGAAGCTAAAGCAAATACCAATCAAATATAAAAAGTAAAGCATTTGCAAAATAAATTTTGTGATGCACTTATGGAAGAGCCATATGACCTTTACTTTTGCTGTTATAATGGTATACTATTTGGTTGACCAGCTGGCCAGCCAGCCCCTAAAAACTTCATTTCCTGTTTTGCAATTATAGGACTACAAATTAATGCATCTCCAGTGTTGAGCAAGGGCATTTTGGATCATTTAACTAACTCCTTTGTACAGGTTACCTTCCTTTATCAGCACCATAAAAACGAGACTGACGGCAGCATTTATAGTAACTGCGAAGAGTAGCTTACAATCTGGTGAGTCATGAACTCATTCTTTCCTGTTGCCCAGCATTCTAGCAAAGCTGAAAGGTTGGAGAAAAATGAACCATACATTCTGTAAACAGACAAAGAAATGTAGAGATAGGTGAACTCTGACCACATTAAAGCCAAGATGAGAAATCATGTTTTAAAATTAAGAAATCCACTACATAATAATGAGGCTAAAATTGATATAATCAGGTAGAATCAAAATATGCATCTGGCAAATATAGTCATTTGGAGCCATAAAAATGTGTAGAATTTTTCCACTTAGAAAATTTCCTCAGAGACAATTCATTTTAAACTGTCCTTGTATAGTATTTTAATAATTTAAGAAAGATGATGTTAGATTATTAAGTTAAATTTTTTTGTGTTGTGACTATTGTAACACTCAGTGAATGAATAATATGTATATATTTCTGTGTTCTGCCACAGATAGAACTGGCATGGTGAAGCCTTCTTTTTTTGTTTTAGGGCTTAAATTGTTGGGTGGGATAATTAATTGTATACTTAATAAATTCTTCCTGATGTGATGATGCTTTCAAAGGAACTCAGTCTCAGCTCCCTTTTTCTAAAATTTACTAGTAAATGTGAAATCTAAATCTATCCTTTTCTTCTTTGTTTTAGAAGAAAGCACACTGTCAATTTTTCCCCCCTAGGCAATAAGATCTTATTAGGTTGGGAGTAGTCATATTCACAAGTGACATTGACCTTGGATTTTTGATGTGTCATTTCCAGTGTGGTCAGATATAGAGTCTGTGACAGGATCTATTCTACAACCTTGAATGTTATTACTGGTTTACACCACCATGAATTAATATCTTAGAATAAATCCTGAAATTATCTTGTAACTATTACATTGTTTTGTGAGGGGTGGGGTAGGAAGAGTATTCAAAGCATTACCCTGCCAAATTTTAACATTTATATAATTTTTGCACCCTCATTCAGGTATTTTTTTCTTTTAAAGAAACAAGAGGCTCAAAAAAAAAAAAAACATTAAACAAATGAAAAGAAAGTGGCTCTGTTTTCTTAACTTCCAAGAGGCTTTGAAGTTTTGAGAACAAACAGAAAGAAAAGATTGATGACTTAAATGATTTTCCCCTAGAAATAATTGTATTTTTTTAGAGGAGGAAAGTCAGATTCAAGGGAAGAATCTTATACAGCAATTAGGGAGAAGTAGGAATATATATATATACATATATATACTACATAATAAAATAATAATATGCAAATTAACCATCACTCCACTCCACTCACAAGCCATGCCCATCAGCCACACCCACCAGCCAATCAGAGCGAGTATGCAAATAAACCTAACCAAGATGGCTACAGCCACAGAGAGAGTGAGAGAGGCTTGAGTTTCCCAGTCAATGGAAGAAGCCAAGCTTTCTGCCTGCCCTTGCCAACCTAAGCCTCCACTCAAGGCTACAAATTTTCAATTATAGAAGGTAAACAAATCCAAACAGAAATGGCAGCAGCTGTGGAGCAAGCAGAAGGCTTGGCTCTGCTCTAGGCTACAAAGTTTCAATTGTAGAAGATAAATAAATCCCAGATACCAGGGCCTCCGCTTGGGTTACTAGGGGGCGTGGCCAGCCTGCAAACCACCACAGGCTCCTCGCTCAGGCTGTCCCACGCCCCAAGGGAACCCCAACCCTGATCCGGGACACCCTTCAGAGCAAACCAGCTGGCCCCCACTTGTGCACCAGGCCTCTATCCTATCTAAAAGAGTAATACGCATATTGACCATCACTCCAACACACAAGATGGCTGCCTCCATGGGATCAAAGATCCTACGCCCATGTGGACACAAGATGGCCACCATAAGATGGCCAACAGGCGAGGGCAGTTGGGAGGCACCAGGCCTGCAAGGGAGGGAAGTTGAGAGGAACCAGGCAAGCAGGGGAGGGCAGTTGGAGGCAATCAACCCTGCAGGGGAAGGAAGTTAGGGGTGACCAGGCTGGAAGAGGAGGGAAGTTGGGGGCAAACAGGCTGGCAGGGGAGCAGTTAGGCATCAATCAGACTGGTAGGGCAGTGGTTAGGGGTTGATCAGGCTGGCAGGCAGAAGCACTGGGTCTCTAGTATATATATAAAACAAAAAATAATTTATACACATACAAGGTGGGGCAAACGTAGGTTTACAGTTATGAGTATGCAAAACCCAGAGTTTATTCTTGTATTATTATTTATTATTATATTATTTTCCATATGAACAACTGTGAAGCTACTTTTGCCCCACCTGTCTATGAAATAAAAGAAAAGAGAAAGGACTAAAGATATTATAGTATAAATATTAGCTAGCCATGATTTCAACAAGACTCATTCGCCTTTGGATCATCCTGGCATCCACTGGAACACCTTTACATATGTTACTCTCTCCTGGTTTACCTGGGAATGCCCTCTTACAGCAAAGCACAAATGCATGTAATGTTTGGACCTTAAATAGTCTTAGCACTCACAAGTTTAACACCTGGGAAGCTATTTTCCTTGTTGTAAACTGCTTCATCAGGCATCCAGATTCTAAGTGGGAAGTGGGATACTCTTCTCAGAAGTACTTACTCCCATTATGCCTTCAGTGTTGCTTTCCCAGTTCAAGTTTCCTATTTATTTTTATATCTATTCTAACCACAGTGTATCTATTCTAACCACAGAGCTAGAACCCTGTGTCTAGCTCTATACATGCCAGCAGTCCCAGACTCAGATCCTTATTTCCCCCTGATGGAACCAGCTGTGATATCTCTCCAACTCTGCAGCACTAATATATATTAGGTTCTCAAAGCGTGGTCCCTGGACAAAGAGCATCAGTATCACCTGGGCACTTGTTAGAAATGCAAATTTATGGTCCCAAGAATTTTGGAATTTCTTTAAAAAAATGATTATAGAGAGGGAGAAAGGAAAAGGGAGAGAAAGAAGAAAAAGAGAGAGAGAGAGAGAGAGAGAGAGAGAGAGAGAGAGAGAGAGAGAGAAAGGAGCATCCAGGTGAGTGAGATATATCGATTGGTTACACCCTCCCCCATATGCACCCTGACCAGAGATCGAACCCCCAACCTAGGTATGTGCCCTGATCAAGAACCAAACCCAAGACCTTCTGGTGCATGGGATGACGCTTCAGCTAACCAAATACATGGGCCAGGGCTGGGAATTTCTTACCCCTAAGCATAAGAAACTTTGGGCATCAGGTCCAGAAATCTGTCCTTTAATAGGCTAAAACCCTCTAGTGATTCCAATGGATGATAAAAAGTGAATATTTACATTTTAATAATGGGTAATATCTTCACCCAAAGAAATGCATTTTTTTTTTTTTTTGGTAGTGAAAATCAGGTTATTAAGGACAAAGGGAAGTTATCCTACTGGCTTCAGATTATAGTGCTAAATAACTCCACCTGTACATAAAATGGATGTTGCTGTAGGTCCAAATGCTAAAATAAATAATTTAAAGCTGCAAAAAATCAGATGGTAGAAAACTAAAAGTGAATATAGTTGCATAGAACTAGATTAAAAAAGGTTTGGTTATAGTTTGTTGAATTAGAGAAAAGATTAAAGGGAAATTTGCCACTTTTTTTTTCAGATATGGGCAAGCTTTATTATTTTTTTACTATATCTTCACTACATTTGACCTTGAATGATTACAAGAATGGCTACAAAGCCTCTAAAATTAAAAACCCATTTTACTACAAAGGAATTTTTATGCAGTAGCTTTAATGTTGAACTTAAATTGAACTAGATTTCAAACTGCTTACTGCTTTAACTTTCTTAGTGGTTTTATGTAGCTAAATTAATTTTGTCCCTCAATTTTTCTTTCAATTGTAGACATTTTCAAACTACGAGTGTAGTATGGGGATAGGCTGATAGTAAAAACTATTGAAAAATGGAGAGAAGATGCCGAAACCAGTTTGGCTCAGTGGATAGAGCTTAGGTCTGCAGACTGAAAGGTCCCAGGTTCAATTCCAGTCAAGGGCATGTACATTGGTTGTGGGTACATCCCCGGTAAGGGGTGTGCAGGAGGCAGCTGGTCGATAGTTCTCTCTCATCGATGTTTCTAGCTCTCTATCTCCCTCTCTTCCTCTCTATAAAAAATCAATAAAATATATATATATTTTTAAAAATGGGGAGAAGAACCAAGATGGCAGTGTAGGTAAACATGGTACTATATCCTCCCACAACTACATCAAAATTACAACTAAAATATAGAACAACCATCATTCAGAAATGCCTGAAATCGGGCTGAATGGAAGTCATACAACTAGAGAATTGAAGAAGAAAGCACATTGAGGCTGGTAGCGCGGCAGCAGTTAGACAGACATGACAGAGCAAGGACGAAGGGCCGGTACAGAAGGTCATCAGGGTGGAAAGCCCCAGGGGCCTAGCAAGGGACAGTCAATTGTAGGATGGGACCTCGCCCCCAGGGTGACGTTTCCTCCCCTATCACTGGTCCTGAGGTTTGGACCCCTGACCTTCCCTTCCTAGGGATAACATCTATGTTTTAGTTGTATTTCAGTTCCAACCCAGATAAGCAACAAAACCATCCTCAAGACCAGATGCATTGAATAATGACCCCTGCCCTGCTGCCAGCCAATCAATCATTCATCAATCCTGAAAGGACACACCTGAAAAACTGCTGAATATTCTATTGAGGTCTTCTGGGAGCTCCCCTAAAAGTCTCTACCCTTAAAACCCTTAGGACAGAGGACTCAGTGCACATTCACTCCTGGGAGCATGCCTGAGCCTTTTCCTCTCCCTCCCCTCTTCCGGCCCCAGGCCTGTTACCTTTAGCTTCCTCACTCCCCAGCTCCAAGCTTCCTGTACTTCTATAACTTGTTTCCTGAGCCCATTTCTCCTAGGAATTACTTCTTCTACCTCTGTGACTTACCAACAAATGTTCTCTCTTACAGTGTGGGTCTTGACTCTGAATTCTTTCCTAGCCAGAACCCAAGTACCGAGGTTGCTGAACCCAGGTTTGGTCTGACCCCACTGGTCTAACACATGGTGTGTTTCCAGCTGCCTACGATAGCTGGAGGATCAGATGCATTGACCAACACCCAGTGTGGCCTGTTTTTAATTGGAAGGGATATCTTGGCTGGGGAGGCCTCCCCTGATGAGCAAGTGGTCCCAACCTCACACCAGGCTCCTCAGCCCAGGGTTCTGGTGCTGGGAAGAGAAGTGCCTGAAATGTTTGGCTGTAAGAACAATGGAAATCGTGGCTGAGTGACCTGGAGACTACTGTAGACCAGGCAGTTCCTCTTAAAGGGCCAGTGCACAGACTTACTCAGATTTACTCACTCAGAGCTCCAGCACTGGGGCAGCAGCTTGAAAGGATCCAGGGACATATGGGAAAGAACTAAATTGACATCAGGAAACAACTCAGGGACAGCTTTTGCTCAGACAAAGTGCTCCCAGAGGCCATTGTTCCTATGCTGAGACATCCCCCATCCCCCTGCCCCCATCTGACTGGCAGGCACCATATATGAGTTTCTATCAACTGGCCCACACTGTTTGCCCTACCTTGGTAATTCCCTGAGACCAGGCCCCCCTAATTTTCAGTCCTACCCAAGTTGTTTGTGGTGGCTTCTCTATATCTGTCTTGGCTCAGGATTCAGACTTTCCTAAAATCTCTCAAACAAATAGTTGCTGGACTCAGCATGCCCCATACCTCTCAATAAGTGGCCCCAGGCCTGGCATTAGCAGCAGCCTGCCTTGGTTCACAGTTTGATCTCTCCTGGTCACCTCCACGCCCAAAACAAATAGCAGCCATCTGCAGATGACTCTGTAGCTCCTGCTACAGTGGGTGATTTTGCACTTCTAGGAAGGGCCCAGAGCCAGTGCATCTGGTAGACAGCTTCAGACCACACCAGCTTACAATTCTGCCACACTCAGGGGGCAGATTCAGTGAGCACCAAAGCGTCACTGAAGCAAGTCCTACTCTATAGGGTGTCACCTGCACAGCAGCGAGGAGAAGGAAAAGAAAAAGATAAAATTTTGAACAGTAAAATGGCAGTAAATGCATATCTGTCAACAATTGAATCTAAAAATCAAAATAAATGAATAAGGAGTCTAATGAATAAAATAAAACTGACGAATGAAATAAAACCAGAAGAGGCATGGAAACATGGAACAGACCAATAAATCTCACAGGGAAGGAAGATGGGTGGTGGAAAGAGATTAACCAAAGAACTTACATGCATACATGGATTACCTATGGACACAGATAATAAGGGAGCGAAGGCATGGGATAGGGCAGGAACTGAATGGAGTGGGGCAAAGGGAGGACAGAAGGGGGAGCATCAATAATAAAGATTTTTTAAAAATAAAAAAAAACCTATTGGAAAATGTTTTTATAATACTTGAATATTTATAACATATGATCATGATATCAGGGTCCATATCATACTGATATAACCAAAGCATGTTTTTGTGCTTTTTCACTGATACCACTATTAACTGGATTTAGATTACCTAGGGAAATCTAAGGCTTATATGAATGATATATCCGTCAAACTATCACCGTGGTTGATAATTTAGGCACTATTTTCAGCCCCAGTTGTGTATTGCAATGACATGTAGATCAAAAATGTATAAATGCCCAATCTTGTCAATAAAAACAAAACATGTATGCAAAATCAATGGTTGATTATGTCATGGGAACCAATCCCTTTTCCCTCTTTTTGTGGGAGCATATGGCTGGCACACAGTAGTAGGCTTATGAATTGAATAATTGAATACTTTAGTAAGATAAAAGCAATTTAAACAGAAAGGATTTCTGTTTAGTTAATCTTTAGTTAAGAATGTGAATGACATTTAGCTCTGGAGGGAGCAGAAAAAGCGATCACTTAAGTCAGTGGTTCTCAACCTGTCTAATGCCTCCACCCTTTAATACAGTTCCTCATGTTGTGGTGACCGCCAACCATAAAATTATTTTTGTTGCTACTTCATAACTGTAATTTTGCTACTGTTATGAATCGTAATGAAATATCTGTTTTCCGATGGTCTTGGGCTCTACAGCAGCTGTTCTCAACCTGTGGGTCGAGAGTTTGAGAACTGCTAACAGGGTCGCCAAAGACCAGCAGAAAACACAGATATTTACCTTACAATTCATAACAGTAGCAAAATTACAGTTATGAAGTAGCAACGAAAATGATTTTATGGTTGGGGGTCACCACAACATGAGGAACTATATTAAAGGGTCGCGGCATTAGAAAGGTTGAGAACCACTGACTTAAGTGATCAAGTATATGGGATCCCTGAGGGATTCACATAGACCTTACAAAGTGGAATTTGATGGCTATTTGATTGCATTTGTACCTGCATCTGAAAGGGTCTCCAGAATTTCAGAGTAGTTTGGGGAGCAGGGAAGAATCAGAAGAACACCAAGTTTCCTAGAAGTGGGCATGGCAGTGACTATGGCTCAGCGATTGCCTTGAATATCTCATCTGGAGCTCTTCACATAAGGGTCCAAAGCTACCGACATGAGGGTGACTTACAGCAGTCGAACTGTGGTCTAAGTCTATGTCTGGTCTATCTCATGGCATACATAACTTTTTCTGAGTCTGGCATTTTCCTTCTTATTCTCCCCATGCACAAAGCAAATATTTATTGATTTTCCCAACATCTGACAAAGAAAATACAAAAAAAAAAAAGATTTTATAAATTGCAAGTGGGTGAGTGGGTGGGTGTGTTAAGAAGGAATTTAATGATGTCTTGTCCTCAGTTCTAATGACCCTAAGGTGTTATCTGTGTGATAACATAGTCGCCGTGTAATAGTGTGATAAGAGTTTGACTTTTCAGTCAGAGAGATGTGGGTCTGAATCCCAGATCAGTCACTTAATTCGCCTTGTGGCATTGGACAGTTTACTTAGCCTTCTGAACCTCAGTTTCTTCATCTGTAAAATGGGCATAAAATGCTAGCTTATTGTAAACATTAAAAATGCTGTGTGTAAAATGTCTGGCTCTTGGAAAAACCTCAACACTTAAAGTTAGAATAGTTCTTTTATCTTTAATATTATCTATTATGTCACACCAAGAGGCAATACAGTCATTGGGCGTTTGCTGTTTTCAGTAGAATTTCTCAGGCTGTGCACAGATCACAGTCCTGAGCTGACTTTTTAAACTACTATGACAAGCCATTGCAACGAAAAAATTCTAATGTTATCTAGGATGTATTTGTTAGTCTGTAGTCAAGCTCTTAGTCAGATTTTTTTTTTTTTTGCAAGATTCCCTTGGAAGTCCTGAAAGGAAGAGTTCACTTAGTATTTACAGTTGGTCACTTTTTATGTGTTTTATGAGTAAGCAACATCTGGAATTAGCATCTACTAATAGTTTATTATTTTTAAAATAAAGCCAACAGATGATTCCTGCTGGCACCCTTCGATGTGTCGTGGTCCAAGTCTGCAGGGTGATATCCCTGGGACCAGCCATTCCTTCCTGACAGCCTCCTCCGGTGAGGCAGGTCCCGCTGACCTCTGCGGGGCTCTCTGCGGGGCCCCCTCTTGCGCTCTCTGGGCTGTCCCCTCTGCCTGGCCCACTCCAGCTGCTTCCCATTCGTTTCCTGGCTCCATTGCTTGCAGAGGGCTTGGGAATTCTTCTCCAGTGAGGCGGTGATCAGCATTCTTCACAGCTGGCAGTTTTCCTGCCAAAGGGGAGTCTTCCTCTTGCAGCCCCCACCTGCCTGCAGCCAAATGGCTTCTGGGCGTGTCCATGGCCGCTGGAGCTCAGAGCATGTGACACCACCGGGGGCTGAATTCCTTCCTAGGCTGTAGGGGAGGCCACCGATGGCACACTTCATTCAGGGCCCTGGAAATTCCCCCTGCCCTGCCTCCCACCCCCAACCTGAGGTGAAGCACCATCTAAGCAGATTTCTGTATGTTCCTCTTCCGCCCTTCTACTGTTTCCCCAAATGGGGAAAGTCAACGGTGAGGGAAGTCAGCGGAGCGTGGAATTCGCTAGTGGTGGGACACACCAGAGGAGGTCCAGATGGGAAACAGGGGCCACGAGCAGGTTCAAAGAGTTGACATGCCAGGGCTGGCTGAACGTTCTCCCCTGTGGATACACGCAGCCTGCCGCTGCCTGATAGGGTTTCCGGCCTCCGTGGGTGTCCTCCGCTGGCCTCCCTGCACTGGGCCTGAAGTTCTAGTTCTTACCCCAACTTCCTCTTTCCAGTAAGGGCAGGGTGTGGTGCAGCATTTTCAGAGTGTCCGTGGAGCAGTAATCCCCTGAGGTGCTGCTCCCCGAGGAAAGGTTTCCGTGGCTGGAGAACACCGTACAACGCAGTGTGCTGTGCACGCTCAAGAAGATTCAGAGGGCGTGCGTATGTCATAGGCTCTTGAACATCCTGCTTTCCCCAGAAGGCCCAAAAGTTGCTGGACTACAGAATGCCTCTTTCCACCAACACCCAGCAACAAGCAGCGAATTTAATGTTCAATGGACATACTGCTCCTTAAACCCACCCACCTCAGGGCCTTTGTTCTTGCTGTTTCCCTGGCCTGGAACGCTACTTCTATGGCTAGTCACATGGCTCACTTTATTCAGGTCTCTGCCCTGGAGCGCTCCTCCCTGACTATCCCGTCTAAAAGGGCCTCCTGCCAAGACCGGTTTGGCTCAGTGGATAGAGCGTCGGCCTGGGGACACAGGCCCCTTTGCTCAGGCTTCCCCACACCCCAAGGGAACCCCAACCCTGATCCAGGACACCCTTCAGGGTAAACCAGCTGGCCTCCACCCATGCACCAGGCCTCTATCCTATCTAATAAAAGAATAATATGCAAATTGACCATCACTCCAACACACAAGATGGCTGCCCCCATGTGGTCAAAGATGGCTACCACAAGAAGGCTAGCAGTTGGGAGAGATCAGGCCAGCAAGGGAGGGTAGTTGGGGGCGATCAAGCCTGCAGGGGAGGGCAGTTAGGGGTAACCAGGCTGGCAGAGGAGGGAAATTGGGGATACCTGGGCCTGTAGAGAAGGGCTGTTGGGGGGACCCAGGGCTGCAGGGAAGAGCAGTTGGGGGTGGCAGGCCTGCAGGGGAGGACAGTTAGGGGTCACCAGGCCTGCAGGAGAGCAGTTAGGAATCAATCAGGCTGGCAGGGGAGCAGTAAGGCATCAATCAGGCTGGCAGGGGAGTGTTTAGGGGTGATCAGACTGGTAGGCAGAAGCAGTTAGGGGCAATCAAGAAGGCAGCCAGGCGAGTAGTTGGGAGCCAGCAGTCCTGGATTGTGAGAGGAATGTACAACTGCCCATTTATACCTGATCCTGGTAGGGGGTCCCAGATTGGAGAGGGTACAGGCTGGGATGAGGGGCCCTGGAACCTTGCCCATACCCCCCCATCCTCCCCCTCCCCCGGTAAAAATGAGATAGCTCCCCTGGTGGAGATCAGATTCTCTAGGAGTGTGAGGATAAGTCCCTTTGATAGTAGAGAGGGACTGAGTAGGAAAAATGGAGCAGAGATTGTGTGACCTAGAGAGGAAAGGCCCGTTGGTATGGCCCTCAATTGCAGGGATCAGGGAGAAGTATTTAAGGTGGGCGGGGAGGGGGAAGAGAGAGAGAGAACAAAGTGCTAGGTGCCTCTGACACATTTTTTAAACAAAGTTTAATCTGAAGGAAAGCCCTATGGCATATGTTACCTAGTTTTTATTTACAAGGAACTTCAGGCAGTGGAAACTTCAGTGCTGTACCCAAGGTCACACGGGAAGAGAGAGTCCAGACCCAAATGCTAACCTTGGACTATGTGACCCTGCGGCCTTGGCTCCCACAGCAATTAGCGGGGCCTGCTCCTCACCCTGTTTGAAGGTGGCACTGTAAGAGCAGGAGCAAGGTCAACCACGGGGACATCTGTTAGTCGCTTCCTCCCCTCTGTACAGGAAAGGAGTTTCGGTCATAAATCTACAAACACTGCTGAGACATAGGACTACCCACTGGGATTGTTCTTTAGTGGAGGGAGCAGGGTAAGGAAAGAAGAAGACAGGAAGTTAGGATGATTTTGACTATGTTACTGGAGGAAATGTGTAAACATTCAGAAAATTTGAATCTTGGTTTCACCACTTTCTTCTGTCCTTGGACATATTTTATTTATTTAAAAAATATTTTTATTGATTTCGGAGAGGAAGGGAGAGGGAGAGATAGAAGCATCAATGGTGAGAGAGAATCATTGATTGGCTGCCTCCTGCACGCCCCTTCCCCGGGCCTTGGACATTTTTTTAAGCTCTCAGTTTCCTCACCTGCAAATGGAGACATTAACAGTCCTTCTATCTCAAAGCTGTGCTAAAACAAGTTTCTAGGCCCAAGATGGAGCTGGTCCTGCTTAGGTGTCAGGTCAACAGACTCAAACTTAGATAACTTTCCTGTCCCTGTAAATGCTCTGCTTGACCTGAAACAGTAAAATTCAGTCAGTCAGTCCCCAATGCTATGCCAACTCCGGCCTTCTCACAAAACAAGGTTAACTACGTGGCCCCAGCCTATCAGAGTTTGTCTCTTCCTTGTTCTTTTATCTAATAAAGCTTCTTGTCTTCTGCCCCATTTTGCATTTCTCTGAAGGTGAACTTCATGAGGTGTTAAATAAAGTGTGTATCACCAAAATTATCTTCTTGCTAATTTCAGATATCCAACTAATCATCTTTTTGAACAGCTGTCAAGAGGATTTTGTGAGCCGAAACCGGTTTGGCTCAATGGATAGAGCGTCGGCCTTCGGACTGAAGGGTCCCAGGTTCGATTCCGGTCAGGGGCATGTACCTTGGTTGAAGGCACGTCCCCAATGGGTGGTATGCAGGAGGCAGCTGATCGATGATTCTCTCTCATTGATGTTTCTAACTCTCTATCCCTATCTCTTTCTCTCTGTAAAAAATCAATAAAATATATTTTTTATAAAAAAAAGAGGATTTTGTGAGATAATGCCTGTGGAACATCTGGCACATGGTAAATACCCAGGGTTATTTTTACGACGAATACCCTCTCTGTTCACTGTGAGGATATGCCTTTCTTGAGGGAGAGAACTATTTTACTCCTCTGTGAGCCTCAGGATGCCTGTATATAGTCGGTGTTTAATAACTGTTCAATGGAATAGAATCCACATTTAAAAAAATATCTCAATGTGTTGCAATCGGCCCCCAGGCTTCTCAGAAAGAATGACTATTACAATCAGCACGCTCTCCTTGCAAGTATCGTCAGGTTGAGTGTTTGAAGCTTCACTGCCTTAAAAATAAGTTTCTGGTGTATTTCTTGAGAGCATACCCTACACCTCTAACTGTCACCTTATATTTTGAACATGCGCTAGTTAGCTTGCGTCCTCCTGTTCTGTGGTTCTCCCCGGGAGCCTGATTTTACGGAGCTGGTAGAGGCCTTGGGTCCACGAAGAGAGTCAGTGGTAAACATCAGAAGACTGAAGTTCTGAGGAGCTTTGCAGAGAAAATTGTCATTTTTGTTTCCTCTGGGTTACCTGCTTTTTCATGAGGTGGTCAAGCATGCAGAGGGAAATACTAGGCGAGTCATCCCTAAGAGTATTCATACCTCTGAAAGGCCTTGTACATTAGGCATTGGTTAGGGAGAATTGCTTTAGCAACATCCACTGTCCATTTGGGACAAATAACTCTGTGGTACTGACTGCAGAAATCGTTTAGGTTGTGCAGGTCAAGCTTCCTGAACAGCATTTCACTGCAGAGAGATGGCAAGAATGACTGTCTCATTAAGAAGCACTGTGATGACGAAACAAGGTTAAAGTGAGTCGGAAGAAATTACCCTGCTGGGGTCAAGAAAGGATAGGGGTGGGGCTTAGTCATGGAAACATAGGCCCGGGTGAATTAATTGTATGGGTGTTTGTTTGTAATAATTATGCATAAATGTTTGAATAATAATCACACCCCCCAATTATGTGAAAATTATACTCCTCTCAATTGCATAAAGCAGTGTACAAGCCCATTATCAGCTGAGCCAGGGAATGTGTAATGCTGTGAAACCTAAGGGCCTCCACAAAATGTTTCCATAAAAAGGGATGCTCAGTTTTTCCTTTGCTTATGCTTCCTTGTCAATTTCAAAAGCATCAGATTTCATTATATGCCATATACATAAGTAACGGAAGATACTAGCTCCCGCTGTTTCCGTAAGCTATCTCATATTTAGAAACTTTCTGTGGTTTTCCGTTAAATATATTTCCTGCAGAAAAGCAATGCGCACAACCTGGCCCAAGTAGAGGCTGTTTCTAATGAAAGCGGAGGAATTTGTGATGTCATCTTGTGTGGCAATCCCTCAGGAGGGGGAGGATCAGAAAACGCAAAACCCTCTGGTGGTATAGAGGAACCAGAAGGAACTCTACCAGACATGTTCGTTGCGCATGTCGCCGTTTGCAGCACCAGACAGTCCTACAGCGAGCAGGTCTGAACTTTATGTAACTTGGCTTTGGAAGCGGCGACAAACCACACAGATCAACAGCCTCCCTTTTGAGCAAATGTGGAAAACCACTTGTTAGTTCCTCTCCTCAAAGCACCCCTCCCTGCGGCTCCACTTTGTGTTGAAACTATTTTATTTTTGGTAAAAGTCGGGCTTCCCAAGCGCTCAAACACATGAGAGCTCCCGCTGTCTGTCCCAGCAGAGAGAGGGGCCCCCGTGCAGCAGGGAAAATGAGGGGAGCGCTGTTTTATTAATTCCTCTCAGGAAGGGAAGTGTCCTCACTTTGGAAAACACCCTGATAAGACGTGGAGAGGAGAAGAGAGCCCCGGAGGGCCCGGGCCGGGGTGTGGGCGGAATGTTTCGGAGACGCGCTGAGCTTTGGGGCAGGAACCTCCCAGCTGCAGCGCCTGGACAGGGAGGGGCCCTCTGCGGCCAGGGAGGGGGCGGAGGGCGGCTGCCTCTGCTCCACGGGATTCTTCCTCTCCGGCCCCCGCCCCAGCCCCAACCCCCGCCCCCGCACAAAGGGTCGCTGAAGTTACTGAACTGATAGAACACTTGGTGCAGCCCTGGCCAGCTCGGCTCAGTGGATAGAGCGTCAGCCTGCTGACTCAGGGGTCCCAGGTTCTAGTCCGGCCAAGGGCACAGGCCTGGGTTGCGGGCTCAGTCCCCAATGGGGGTCGTGCAGGAGGCAGCCGGTCAAAGATTCTCTCTCATCATTGATGTTTCTGTCTCTCTCTTCTCCCTTCCTCTCTGAAATCAATGGGGAAATATATATATATATATATATATATATATATATATATATATATATATATATATATATACTTGGTGCAAGTTTTTTCTTTTTTTAAAATTTCGTTTGTTTGTTTTGTAGAAACTTTTGTAAGGGCTGGGCTCCTGTCTAGGTCCGTGGAGAGCAGAGTTAATTTGTGTGGACCCAAGAGTGGAGGCTGAGAAGAAGTGTGGAGGCATTTTTCATAAATTGTGGGGAGGCCTCTGGACATGCACAGATCTATATGGGCTTACTGAATATGAGTTGTGCTATAAAAAATAAATAGATGGGCTTACTGAAATCTTTGAGGGGGTGAGAGAGCCCCCCGAGTCTGGGTTAAATCCGCTCCTTTATGGGCAGAATGACTCCTTTGTGAACTGCATCGTTGGTGTCTTAGAGACTGCATGGACAGGTACTTGGAAACATGACTATAAAAATCACCAGGCATCGCAGCTGATTTTGCAGTCTTTGAACTGCCTAGACTTCAAAATAATGCTAATTTAAGAGGCTGGCTGATGGAACATAATGAGCTTTAGTAGAATAACAAAGAACTTTAAGATCCTAGCCTTTCATACACATCCAATAACTCCAGTTTTTCAAAATTAATTCAAAATCCTTGAGCATGAGGGTTAAATTCAGAACCAGATAAATTGGGTACCTAATATTACCAAAGGATTCTTCAGTAACCAAGGTTGCTAAGGTGCACATGAAGATAATCAACCCTTTGCACGTGATCATATCTCTTCTGGGATTCAATCTGGAGGACCACAGAGTAAATCAATAAGCAAAAATATATTGGACAAAATTCACAGCGTCTTAGGGATTTGGGGGCATGAAAAAAATAATGATGGTGTATTCCCTAAAGAAAGGTTTCAATGTCATCAGATACTTCAGATGCATCACCTCCTGAGAGATGCCTTCTCTGACCATTTCTTACAAAGTTTTTTCCTTGCACATCACCCTTTGAATTTTACCAACTGAAGTGATTCTGATGGTTTATATTTTACCTGCTTTGGTCTGTCTGCCAGCTATTGCTCTACCAGACCGTAAAAGCAGAGAACTGATGCTCCTCGTTCATTGCTTCTTCTCAAGCTCTAGGAAAATGCCAGGTATCTAATCAGAGCTCAATAAATGTTGGTTGAATCATTTAGTGAATTTCATTCAGCATCTAATGTGTAGAGATCATCAAAATCCTCAGAGGCCACTACAAACCTAGTGTGGCTATTGTTACAAAGGAAACATACTAACGGATTCCATGGCTGGTATTTTGATCGAATTCCTTTTTATTAGCATTCTAATCTTGGATCGTGTAAATGACCATCACATTATACCTATCAGGATACTTGGCAAGAAAAAAATTCAGAAATATAGCCTCTCTGCACCCAAAGCAAATCTAGAGATCCAATTAAATGATATAACAGTAGAGTTCAGTTTTTCATATGGAGGAACATTTTGATGTTCAAGTTTACTTTTAGGTTAATAACATTATTCGATTACATTCTAATAGGAAGGATCATTAGAAGTATAGATTTTTTTTAATTTAAGAAAAAAATTTCAGTGGTGGAAGCTAGATAATAATACCAATTTATGAGTTAGCAAGATTTAATATTAGTTTGATTAATTTTTTTGAAAATATAATTATGAATAGGAAATGTATAAATGTCTTCAAAATGAGGAAAAACACCAAGATTGTTCTTCAGCTCCATATTATGGATAATTAAAAGAAGAAATTCCAGTAAAAAAAAAATGCATTGTTTTGAGAGTATAGAGTTCTTTTTCTACTTCATATCTTAATGCTTTGGGTTTCTTTTGGTTGATAATCTCATTTCTGATATCATAGAGGCCTGTTTTATAATTAACTAGACTTGTTAGATATAACATTTATTAATTATATTCTATGTACATTATTTTCTCCACCCTCATAAGAGAAAAACAACAGAAGTACTGCTGAATTAAGCTGAGTGCAAAAGAGAAAATTCCAGAAAAATTTCAAAATCTCCTTTCTGACATTGGCATATGCATATTTGTTACTGGTAGAGAAAGAACTGTTTGCAGGTGTTTATGCACAAATTGTTTTGGTTTTGTCTCCACAATGTACAGAAATAGTTACCTATTTCTGCATACTAAACAAATTACCACAAAATTTAGTGGCTTAAGACAATAACAACCATTTCTCTCTTATACTTTCTGTGAGAAATTAGGGAGCAGCTTAGTTAGATTTTCTGGTTGGAGAGTGTTTCATGAGGTTGTAGTCACCGAAGACTTACCGGTGCTGGAGGGTCTGCTTCCAAGATGGCTCAGTCGCAGGGCTGGTCCCTCTGTGCTGGTTGTTGACAGGAGACCTCTGGTCTTCAGGATGTGCATTTCTCCGTAGGGCTGTTTGAGTGTCTTTACAATATGGTGGTTGACTTTCTCCAGAGCAAGAGATTCAAGTACGCCTTGTGGAAGTTGTTCATTTTTAAAAATTTTGCATATTACTTTTTTATTAGGTAGCATTACTTATTTTTTTTAAGTTGTTCATTTTTTAAATAACTTAACTTTAGTCACAGACCATCACTTCCACCATGTTCAATTGGCCACACAAACAAATCGTTATACAATGTGGGTAGGGGCTACACGGGAGAATAAATACAAGGAGGTAACAATGTAATCACAGTGAGAAATAACAGAGTTTTCTTTTGAAATCTAACACTGTTAAGAATTTTGAACTGATTACCAATGCTCACTAAAAAGTCATTTGTAAATTATGGGGCAGTGACGATGGAGCAAAAATAGAAGTAGCATTTAATAAAAAGGCCTGATAAGTGTATAAGTAATATTTCCTCCCCTAGATTATGAACAATGTACATCATTGGATAAAGCAAATAAGTAAATATTTTCAAATCTGCTTCATAAGATTATAAACATACTCTGGGTGGAGAATGAGATCAGATAATTGAAAAAAAGAGATGAAAGAAGGGAAAAATTGGAAATTAAATACTAGGGTTCAGAGAAAGAAAACAGTAGTAGAAGAAAAGAAGGGAAAGAAAAGGGGGTAAAAGGGATGGGAGAGAAGATGAAAGGAAGTGATAACAGCAGAAGATATAGAAATCAAATATATGGAAACTAGTGGCTCGGTGCACAAAATTTGTGCATGGGAGGGGGTTTCCTCAGCTCAGCCTGCACCCTGTCCAATCTGGGACCTTTCAGGGTATGTCCGACTGCTGGCTTAGGCCTGATTCCTGTGAGATCAGGCCTGAACTGGCAGTTGGACATCCCTCTTACAATCTGGGACCACTGGCTCCTAACAGCTCACTTGCCTGCCTGCCTAATCGTCCCTAACTACTCTGCCTGCTGGCCTGAATGCCCTCAACTGCCCCCCCCCCTGAAAGCCTGATTGCCCCCAACTGCCCCTCCCTCTCCTCCCCCCCCCCCCAGCCTGATTGCCCCTAACCTGCCTCTGTCTTGGCCCTGCCACCATGGCTTTGTCTGGAAGGACGTCCGGAAGGTCTCCCAGTGTAATTAGCATATTATCCTTTTATTAGTATAGATAAGCAAAAGATGGGTAGTACAAAGGGATAATGGACACAAAATAGAGATGTAATCAGGGGGAAAATCATGAGAAGGGGAGAGAGAGAGTTAGAGAGAGAGAGAGAGAGAGAGAGAGAGAGAGAGAGAGTTCTCATATCTTTTCTACCAGTTTTTAGGTTTTTCTCCACTGTAGAGCAGGGCCAGGGACTTGCATCTTCCTTCTCAGTTTTGTCACTGTGTTTTCCCACCTTCTCCGGAGTTCCCTTTAAGGCCTGGTTCTCAGAACCCTGTGTTCAGACTGGGTTGGATAGGGGTTTCTGGAGAGGAGAGTGGAATGGACATTTTATTTAATATCCAACTTGTTCTTCTTAAGGACACTCTATTTTGTTGGATAATTGCTTTCTAAAAGTAATGGGGGGGAAAAAAGGTAGCTTATCAGAAAGAAAAGGTTCCCAGAATTAAGCAAATGATTTTCTAAGAGATTTTTGGTTCTGTAAAGTTATTACCACATATGTGTTTGTTCCCTTTGTGTTTCTGCAGATTAATATATTTCATTTTGGGTTTTGATTCAGAGTTCACTTTAGTTCAGGTTCCTGATTCAATTAAGGTTTCTGTGATTGAAGCAAAATTCTGGTTAAAAAGTTCTGAGTGGACTAGTTTCCTTAGCCAATACTTAAAAACATTTTTTAAAATTGATTTCTTTTAAAGAGAGAAGAATGGGGGGGGGGGGGAAGGAGAGAGAGAGAGAGAGAGAAGAGAGAGAGAGAGAGAGAGAGAGAGAGAGAGAGAGAGAGAGAGAAACAATGTGAGAGGGAAACATTGATTGGTTGCCTCCTGTAAACCCCCTACCAGAGATTGATTCTGCAGCCCAGGCATGTGCCCTGACCAGGAATCAAACTGGCAACCTTTCAGGGCACAAGATGCCACCCAACCAACTGAGCTACATCATTTGGGCACCAATGCTCTTTTCTTTTAAAAATGAGACTATTATATAATTTGTGTTTCAATAGATTTTGGGGAAATTTGGGTAAGAAATTTTCATATAATGAAATATTAAATGAATAAATTGATATCTGTTTTTCCTTTATATTTACAGCTTACTTTCTGATGTACAAGTTAACTCACAAAGATAAATTTAATCAGAGCTGCTCACACAATATGCATTTTTTTAAAAAAGACTATCTCTTGCCGCATTCTTCCCAAATTGGTTTATTTTTCAAAAACAATTTAAATTAAAAAATTTCAAATATGTAATACTTTCACAGAGTTCAAAATTCATCCTTCTCAAAAGTCATTGAATTTCTTTAATTTGTAATTCAGTTCACTCACTTGGGAAAACTCTCGGTTATTATTTCTTCTAATATCGCCTTATTCTCATTCTTTTTTCTTTTGGAACTCTGATTAGGGGCATATTACTTTCTCAATTTGCCATCCATGTGTTTTAACTTTTATTTTATGCTTTACATTTCTTTGGCTTTTTGTGTTTCTTTCAAGACAAGTTCTTCTTGTCTATTCTCCATTTATAATTCTTTCTTCATCTATGCCTAATATGTTGTTAAAAACTATTAATTTAGTTTTTACTTATAATTATTATAATTGTCAGTCTTTTAGGTTCCATTTCATTCTTTTAAAATATCTGCTTGGCTCTAACTGGTTTGGCTCAGTGGATAGAGCATCGGCCTGAGGACTGAAGGGTCTCAGGTTCGATTCTGATCAAGGGCATGTACCTGGGTTGCGGGCACATCCCCAGTGGGGAGTGTGCAGGAGGCAGCAGAATCGATGTTTCTCTCTCATCGATGTTTCTAACTCTCTATCCCTCTGCCTTCCTCTCGGTAAAAAAAAAAAAAAAAATCAATGAAATATTTTTTAAAAAGTCTGCTTGATATCCTATATAATTTCTTATTATCTAGATTCATTTTCAAGCTTGACTTTAATTTTGTAATGTGTCTGATAATTCTAGTACCAAATGTTTTGCAGTTCTCCTTCTGCATTCTATTATTTCTGCTGGATTTTGCTTTAGTGCTTAGTCTCCATAAGGACTGTGAGCCACACATTTTCTTTAGAAAATTATTTGTGAGCATCATTGAGGCCTTGGATGATGGTGAGTTCTTCCAGTGGGGATTTATTTTTGCTTTGACTGCATGTCTGGGAACACTACCAGTTCTTGCATTTTTTTATTTTTTTATCATTCAGGTTGTGTGAATCTGGGCTCTGGATCCACATGAGGACTGGCTTGTCATTGCAGCTCCTCGGGGGACCTCCTCTTCTTTATTATTGCCTCCTTGGGGCAGGAGCTGTGGGGTTTGTTTTAATTTATTCTTCCACCAAGGGTTCATCCTCATACCAGTCCTTTGGGGTCTGAATAGCCTATTAGGTCCCCCAAGCACACACCCTGAGGCCATGGCAGCCAAGGCTGAGAGCGCCGGGTTTGCCAAATGCTTTCAGTGTCCCATTCATTTCTGGTTCCCATCTTCACTAAGATTTTGGCTGAATAATTTTTTCCTAACATTCCCGTGATGCTTTAAATATTTTATAAAACTTTATTTTCAGTTGTTTGCAGCTGGAGAGTTGTTCCAGTTATTTAGCCCATGCTATCACTAGAAATGGAAATCCTAGTACACATTCTTGTTCACCATGCGATCATCTCGGTAGTGAAAGTGCATTTGATAAAACTCAAAACCCATTCTCACACTCACCCACGTGTAAACACAGACTCTTCGAAAATTATCAATAGAAAGGAAACTTTAAAAGCCTAATAACGGTTTACTTTACCATAGTTTAGGGATGAAAATTTGGAGGCATTCTTGTTAAAGTTAAGAGCAAGACCAAGAGGCCTTTGGCAGCACTTCTATTCAGCATGGTATTGGCAGTCCTAGCAAATGCAATAAGACAAGGAAAAGAAATAAGACATTGAAGAGGGAGAGAAAATATTTTTCTTATTTGTAAAGGATATGATTATCTATAGAGACTCTGATGACCATCTATTATAACCAATAAGAATTCAGCAAGTTTGCTAAACACAATAGCATTCTTAATTGGTAATTATGGTTTGGGAAATTTGTGGAAAATATATAATTCATAATAGCAACAAAGCTATAAGGCATTTAAAAATAAGTAATAAAATACCTGTAATGATGTATGGAGAAAATAGAACACTACTGAATGACATTAAAGAAGAGCTGAATAAATAGAAAAGTAAAAGATTTTTATGATAAGGAAGATTGCATATTATAATGATGCCATTTTCTCCAATTCAATCTATAAAGTCAGTGCTTTTCATGGAACTTCTCAGGCTGATACTAAAAATCCATTAGAGAGAAAAAAAGCCAAGCTAATTTTGAAGAAGAATCCTGGGGACTTGTGCTAACAAATATTAATGTTTATCATAAATGTATGTTAACTAAAATAATGTCATATTTATGTAAGGATATATAAATACATAAATCTGTACTTATGGAATAGAATGGGATAGAATAGAAAGCCTAGAAAAGTACTGTATAGAAGGGTGGGCTGAAGTAGGTTTACAGCTGTTCATGTGGAAAAAGACATGCAGGTTATGCTTATCACAAAAGCTTTATTAACTTAAAAGGATGCCACATTGGCACAATAAAACTACTTTTGCCCACTCCACACACACACACACACACACACACACACACACACACACACACTATTTTCATATACCTAACAAATGGGTGAAAACTATGAATGTCTCATCTTTTTAAGCCGACAAGTAGTTGAAATCGTTAGGTCTCTGAAGGAGGAACGCACGAGGCCAGAATGGTGAGGGATTACAAACTTATTCGATCATCCGCACACCAGGTGGCTGAGCCTGGATGGCTCAAGCCCCCACTGACAGGAGTCAGTGGCTTTTTAAAGGACTGTTGGTGGGCTTTTTTCTGGGCGAAGACTTCTTTATGCCTACCCAGAGGGGAGATAGTGGAATGTGGTCACCACAAGTGATATGTGGTCTCAGCAAAGGGAATGTCCATATTAAAATGACCTGTCAATTTCCAGGGGAGGGGCGTCAGTTCAATGGCTCAATCAAACCTAACATAAATGACAGACACTTTTGGACCACATGTATATCTCAGATGTGCAGATGTACAGACAAGAGGCAGTTGTGAGAGCTCTTGGCTTGGTGTTGCACTGGATTTTGGATCTCAGCTCTAATACTTAATACTGCTATGAGGTTGGGTAAGTTGCTTAAATACATTCAGAGTTTTGTGAGGATAAAATAAGATAATGTAGGTGAAATTACCCAGCATATGGTAGGCATTCAATGTGTTTTTCTTTCTTAATTATTTCCCCTGAAAAATGATGGGTCTTTTTTGAGAATGCTGTAAGCCTGAGTGGGACTATGAATATGGGACACATTTTGATTCATCTTTTAAGTAAAGGGTGAAGCATGTCTTTTATACCCTTCCCATAGAAACATTTAGAAAGCTCCATACCTCTAAATATCACCCAGTTTTCTGGAAATGGGTCTGGGTGGAAAAAGGCCTACTCAGAGCCCATCACAAAAATTGACTTAAAAATTATTATTGCACAGAGCATACTCTCACACAAAAATAGCCCTCCCCCCTCATAGAACGTGGATTAATTGTAGAAAATTTGGAAATCCAGAATGTAAAGAGCATCCATAATTATACTAGCTAGAGGGAACCATTTTGGTGTATTTTCTTTCAATCTCTTTTATGTAACATATACCTAAATTGGGATAAACCATACATATCTTTTTTTCTTCCATTTTGTACTGTACAGAAAGCATAGTCTTCGATCATTACACATAATTATTTATTTATTATTAACTATTCTTTAAATCCTCACCCGAGGATATTTTTCCATTGATTTTTTTAGGGAGAGTGGAAGAGAGAGGGAAAGAAACACATCAATTGGTTGCCTCCTGCATGAGCTCCAAATAGAGCCTGGGCGAGCGGAAGAGCCTGTAACCAACGTAGTGCCTTTAACAGGAATCGAACCTGGGACCCTTTGGTCTGTAGACCAACGTTCTATCCACTGAGCCAAACTGACTAGGGCTACATAATTTTTTGAAAGCGAAGTTTGAATGGTTTTGTAGTATTGTGTAGTATGGCTCTACCAATAATTTGATTATTTTCCTATATTTTTTAGACTGTTTAGTATATTTGCCATAGTGCATATCTCTGAAATAATCATTTGTTTACATAAATCTCTGGTGATTAAAAAAATAGATTTCAAACAATGCATTCAAGCAATTATTACATCCAAAGGTATATTCTCTGGCCTGGTGCCTCTGTTGGTTGGAGCATTGTCCTATATACCAAAAGGTTGTGGGTTCCATTCCTAGTCAGGGCACATACCTAGAATCATTGGTTGGGGTGTTGGGGAGGAAACCAATCAATGTTTTTTTCTTGCATCACTGTTTCTCTCTTTCTCTCTCTCTTCAATGGAAACATATCCTCCAGTGATGATTTAAAACAAGGTATAAACCTCTTAAAGCCGGATGACCTTCCAGATGAAGCCAGGGCTTAGAAGGAAGCTCGGGTCCTGGGTGCCAGAGGGAAGCTGGTGCTGGCAGCCGGGGGAAGGAAGGCCTACTCTTGCACGAATTTCATGCATCAGGCCTCTAGTATAGTATAAAAATGTAAAATGTTCCTCCATTACCCCTTCTCCTCCATAAATGTCCAAGTCCATAGACAAACTTACATGACAAAATAAATAGGGAAAAATATTTCCACTAAATTTGACAGCAAGATAAGTAATGCTTTTAGTATATAAAGAACTCATAAAAGTAAGAAAGTATTATGAGCCCAATATTTGAATGGGCAAAGGAGATGAGTAAATAATTCACCAAAGAGAAAATAGATATGATAAATATATATATTTAAAATTTTTTTTAATTGATTTTACACAGACTGGAATTGAGAGGGATACAGAGTTAGAAATGTTGATGAGAGAGAAACATCGACCAGCTGCCTCTTGCACCTCCCCACTGAGGATGTGCCCGCAACCAAGGTACGTGCCCTGACCAGAATTGAACCTGGAACCTTTCAGTCTGCAGGCCAACGATCTATCCACTGAGCCAAACCAGTTTCTGCTAGATATGATAAATATTAAAAAATGTTCCATTTCACCTTTTATCAAAAATTTTTATTATGCTAAAATACACAGAAAATTTACCATGTTAACCATTTTTAAGTGAACATTTCCATGGCCAATTACACTTTTAATTAAACAAATGCAGAATAAAACAATCAGATACTGTTTTTGACCATTTGATGAAAAAAATTTCTTTCTTTTGTTTTCTAAATGAAAATAAACCTGACAATGGTGAGTGAATAGAAATATATTTTGTACAACTTTTCTGGAAAACAGTTTGGGAATGTGTATCAAAAATGTCAAAGATATTGGTACACTTGGACAGAGTCCCACTTTTAGAAATTTATCCTAAGGAAACAATCTGAAATGTAAGTAAAGATGTTTATAATATGCAATGCTATTTATTTGAACAAAGCACTAGAAAAATTAAAAAATTCAATAGTAAAAGAAAATTAAATGTTTTGGTTATAGCTAGACAATAGATTATTCACACATTTTAAAAAATGATGTTAATAGAAAATAATTTAAAAAAGAAGTATAATTTGAAGTGAAAAGTATTTATAAAATAGATATTTATATATACTTGTACATCAGCATAGAAAACTTATAAAAAGAAATATTCCAATGTATTAGCAAGAAGTATTTCTGGATGTGCAAGTATAAGTAATTTCTCCTTTATACTTCTATTTTTAAAGATTTTTACAATGATAATGTGCTGAAAATATAATGAGGTCAACAGTAGGTATTTAGCTTTAAAAATATGTTTTTATTGATTTCAGAGAGGAAGGGAGAGAGTGATGAGAGAGAATCATTGATTGGTTGCCTCCTGCATGCTACACACTGGGGATCAAGTCTGAAATCCTGGCATCAAACCATGTTCTCCTGGTTTATGGGTTGACACTCAACCACTGAGCCACACTGGCCAGGCAGTAGCTATTTATCTTAAAGAAAGTTGGTTGTTAGAGAAAAGCAAGGAATAAGCAACAGATGGAAAGGCACTTTAATAGGAGAAACATTTAAGCTGTATGCTGTGGGAAAGAGAGGAGAAGAGGTTAAAGAAGAGGCTCTCTTTGGGGCTGAGGTCCTGGGGCACAGGGTTGGGTGAGACCTGAGGGGGAACCTCTTCTACTGAGGCCTGAGTGGGAAAGATGCAGATAAATTAGTCAGGCATAAGGAAGTGGAATAATATGCAAATTAACCATTTCTCCTCCCTCCCTCCCTCCCTCCCTCCCTCCCTCCCTCCCTCCCTCCCTCCCTCCCTTCCTTCCTTCCACAAGTGCTAATAATAGGCTGGAAACTGTGTAGGCTAAATGCTAGGGAAATAAAACAAAAATCTCTTGACATGGTATCTGTGCAAGAGCAACTTATGATCTTGAGAGCAAAATAGACACAAATAAGTTTGATAAATGTTACAGTCATCATCTCATGTACAGGGTGCAGTGAATACACAAAGGAACGTGTCAGATCTCTGAGGCAGTGATTGGATAGGGAGAAGGCAGAAGAAGTTTTGTAGAGGATCTGACCCTTGAACTGAATATTGAAAGATAGGTAAGTTTTTTTTTTTTAAAGAAAGGTTTTTCAAATAGAGGCATAATATGAGCAAAGATATATATATGTTCTACAGCTAGTGGTATTTGGTTTGCCTATAGAACAGAGCGCAAAACCATGTGTGTGTGTGTGTGTGTGTGTGTGTGGAGGGGGTAGGACAGTAGAGGAGAGTGTGGTGGTAAAAAATTCTGGAAAAGAAGATAGATGGTCAGATGGTGGAGTTCTAGGCCCTATCCTGAAGACTATGGAAAATAATTGACAGGTTTTAGATGGGAGAGTAACATAATTCAATTGGAAATTTAAAAAGATTTGGTTGACTAAAAAGTGGAGGGTGGGTTGGAGGGATATTAGATCCTGGAGGCAGTGAAGCCATTTTGAAAGTTGTTTTTGGAGGAATATGATAAGAGCCTAACACTGAACTAAGGGAAGAAATTGGGATGCTTTAGAAATATTAAGGAGGTAGTATGTTCTACAGCAGAGCTTTTCAAAGTATGGTTCCTGAACTGGTCACAGTTTGTGAACCATTTGTTACCAGTCTGTTATGAGATAAATATAGAAATTGAGAGGAATAATTTAGAAACTTTTATAGTAAGTTCAAAGAGTAATTTTATATCTGCCAAATCTAATAATAAAAAAATTAGACTTATTATATGTAAATCTTTGCTTTTTATGCAATTTTTTAGTAAGTCATTTTAATTGTATTCTATAAAAGCCTTGGAGTACAAATGGACCTCATTGCAGTTGGTTGAGAAGCACTCATCTGTATGACATGGTGACTGAGTAAATATGGTGGTGAATGGAAGGAAGGATTGTAGATGACTCTTGCTTTGAAACTGGGTGTGGTAGTTACAGAGAAGTACAGAAGCAGCCATTTTTTGAAAGACAGTAAATCCCACTTTCCTATGCTTTGGATTATAGTCATATTTTAAAAGATGTATTTGGGAAAATATGTCATAATCTCTTATGCCTTATGTTTTTATTTGCTCCACTTTTTTTTTCTACCAGAAACACTCCTTACTCCCTTCTTCACTTGGCTAACACAATATAAAACCAATGTTGTAAAAGCAATTTATGTTTTGCTGAATGCCTTCCATTCATTATTTCACTTAATCCTCACAGTGATTCTGTGGAGAAGACGATCTCATTTTGTAGATGACAAAACTGAGGTTTAAAGAGGTTAAGTACTTGTTCAAGATTATTTAGTTCATAAACTGATAGAGTTGGACTTTGAACTCAAGAAGTAATGAGATTCAAGAACTCATGTGCTTACCACAAAAGGATATTGCCTCATCAAGACTCAACTCTACTATTGTCTTTACAGGAAGTCTTCCCTTATGGGTGCATCTCCTGCATTCCCACAAAGCACATGCGTACACCTAGCTTCATGATGCCTCGCCTACCATAAGCATTTGCTCATTTGCTGCTTCCTTTTCTTTCCTAAACTGTGAGCTCCTTAAGGGTGGGGAGGATTCTTACATCTCTAATTCCTCAATCCAGAGCACAGTGACAATATTCAGCAGGAGCTTGGAAAATGTCTGTTGAGTAAATGGAGGTATGAGAAAACATGGTATATTATTGGAGGGACGTTGGATGTGGCCAGAAAATAGAGCATATGGGCTGAACCTGAACCAGTAGATTGAACAGATTGTGAAGACAACAGTATATGCTGGATTTAGGAATATGCAGTCACAAAGTTCTTTCCCTTTTCACAATCATGAATATTATACTTTTCAATGCCATAAATTCTGTACTGGGAGACACCAACCAGTACTGTACTAGTACATGTTTAACAATCGCCTCCTCCCTCTTTCCTCTCCACAAAACCTTGCTTTGATGTGTGTGTGTGTGTGTGTGTGTGTGTGTGTGTGTGTGTTGTGTTTTAATTTCCACAGTGCACATGCTCCTGTCATGGCCAATTTCAAGCTACCAATGTGATGTTACTAAATGTGGATGTGGGAAGAGATGCACAGTATCATGTCATTTTAAAGTATTTCTACCATATAGTTGCAACAAATGGAAATGACCTGGAGAGTAAAATGCAGTGAAATAGTTAAGAAGTAATGACTTGATGTTTATTATCTTTGTTTTTAATATGTCTTTAATTGATACCACCATCCCTGCAGAGACTGTTTTTAAAATTTTATTATTAAGGTATTATATGTGTACATAGCTTACCATTGCTCACCCCCCCCCACCTCCCATGAGACTGTTATTTTTTTACCTGAATATTCGTTTCTCTCTGATGCTTTCTTGAGTTAGAGTTGACTGAGTTGTACAAGTTCTGCACTGTATGATGGGGCACCAGTTGCTGGGACCATCACATGCTACATTACTTTCTACTGCTTACCTGTCCTACTATGGCTTGAATATGTGTCCTGGCGTTTGGACTTTCTTTGCCTCTATTGCATGGTTCTTCTTAGTTTTTTATTTACCTTTGGACTCAAGGTTCTTTTAGCTTTAATAACTGATGCCTGGCCTTATTCCATGATCTGATTACAGGGCTGCCTGGCTTCCTGGCTTTGGCTTAGCCAACCACAACTGAAATCCAAGAGCTGATAAATAGCAATATAAAAAAAATGAGCTGATTTAAGCAGATATTAATATTTTAGTGTTATCGATATCTACCAATATCTGCAAAGACCATGGTTGCTTTATTTCTAAACAATTCCTGAAGATTCAAGACTGCTAAGGGTTTTGAAGGGTACCTAGTTAAAAAATGGAAGATAGGAATTAAACAAATGGCAGTTCTTCTCTAGCTGTCAGTTCAAAGAGGGTTCAGAGGTGACTGAGTGAACATGGGAGTCTTTTACAGATTGAGTTTTCCTTGTTAGCCTATAAGAAGGACATGTGGGATAAAATTAGGCTAAGTACCAGACGTTTTTGAAATAAAATACAATTTACTTATGTGTAGTCTTACACTAATTTGCTACTTGAACCTCATAAAATCAAGGCTCTTCATTAAGAAAGAGGGCTCGGCATTAGTCTTCATGTTCAATAGACCTTAACTGGTAACCTAATATTGATACAAAATAATGTGAATATGTTTCAGCCTTGAATATTCTCGAATGATTAGGAAACAACATGAGAAAAATTACAAAGAAGAACAGCATGTTAAAAAATTCAGTGGGTTCTCTCAATGGGAATGAAAACCTTTAGCTGTTCATTTAGGACACATGATGTTGGTTGGGGGTAAAAAATTGCCCTTGTGCCTCAGGCTTCATTGATGCTTTGTCCCTTGAGAGGTGACTGGGCTATTCCCAGTTCAGGAAAAGGTTTCTGAGCTTATCACTGAACCGAATGAATCTTTCTTAACTTAAAGACTGCTGAATTTTTTTCCCACACTCCAAGAGGGCAGTTGTGTTTAATGACATAGTGAAAATCTGCATGGGAACAGGAAGCTGATTTTCTGAAGATCAGTTTCTATCTCAGACTATTTCCATAGAAGGAGAAATACCTTAAATCCTTTCCTGGACAAAGTAGGGGTAGAAACAAATATCCTAAAAAATAAATAAGCAATCGAGTGAAGTTAGGGAACTCTCTGAGTCTGACCTTCTGGTCCAAGGAGATGATGCCGAGCAGGGCCTGCTTCCTGGGCACGTGGTCCTCGCCCAGGAGGGGTTCCACTCTTGGCTCCATGCTGTTGCCATCGTGGAATTCTTAATAATCTTTGAGTAAGGAGCCTGACGTTTTCATTTTTCATGAATTGATATAGCCAGTCCTGATGGCAAGAGGGGTAGAAATGGCTCCCACAGAGGGTATCTTTCTAGGACAACACTGGAAACATTCCTTTAAAAAAGTTTTAATTTTTTAAAAAAGTTATGGTTTTCATTTAATCAGCCAGGCAAGAGTAAACCGAGAACACAGACACCACAAATGATGTTATAAACATCCAAGTGCGTATAACCGCTAACATTTACATAGTGCTTACCATATGCCAGACTTTGCATTTAATCATCATTATGTCCCCATTTTACAGTTGAGGTGATGAGGCATGGAGAGGATAAGAAAACCAGCAGATATCACATAGGTAAGTAAGTGGCAGAACCTAGACTTAAACCAAGGCAATATGACCTCAGAATGTGTGTGTGTGTGTGTGTGTGTGTGTGTGTGTGTGTGTTTAGTGTTTTTATTTTTATTTTAAAAAATATTTTATTGAATTTTTAAGGAGAGGGAGGGAGAGGGATACTCAGAAACATCAATGAGAGAAAAATATTGATCAGCTGCCTCCTGCATACTCCCCACAAGGGATATGCCTGCAACCAAGGCACATGCCCTTGACCGGAATCAAACCCGGGACCCTCCAGTCCGCAGGCCAATGCTCTATCCACTGAGCCAAACAGGTTAGGACTAGAATGTGTTTTTTTAAAATATATTATTTTTATTGATATCAGAGAGGAAGGGAGAGGGAAAGGGAGATAGAAATATCAAAGATGAGAATGATTGATCAGCTGCCTACTGCAAGCCCCACCCTGGGGATCGAGCCCGCAACCTGAGCATGTGCCCTGGACTGGGAATTGAAACTTGTCTTGACTGACACTCAACCACTGAGCCATACTTGCTGTTTTGTTTTTTTTAAAATGTAAATTTCTCTTTTTTACTAAATGGAACAATGACATTGGTTTTTGAAAATACACTTTGCCATATTTCTGGTTATTCTAGTTTTTACTTTTGAATTCAGAGAAAACTGATGAGCTAGGTCCTTTTAAAGGCCTAAGGCTAAGCCGATGTGCACTTGGAAGCCAATAGTGGACTGATCCATAGAACAAACACATTCTTTTCTTTGGAACCTCAACTACCTTTATTTTATAAAGGGGAAAGCGCTAAACATATCCTACTTTAGTGTCTTATGAATGGCATTCAATTTTGACTTAAACGGTTTTTAATTATACTATTAAGCTTATATGCTAGAGGCAACATGTTCATCCTCGGAAATTTATAGTATGCGTTTTTCCTTTCAGGGAACTGGGGACTTGGCTCATACTTGCTGGATATGTTGCATGATCATATAAAGCCATTTTCAAATTCGTCTTCCCTCGACTTTATTTTTAAAAAAAATCTTTGTAGGCATCTGAGCACATTCATTGAAAGGATGGACTCTAGAATCCCATGGCTCATTTTCTGGCCCTGAGATTTGCATCTGCAATTAGGGTAATAAAAACAGACCCCTCACATGGCTGCCATGAGACTAGGAAGTACTAGCACTTCCTGAAACATAGTTAACACTCATTATGTATGAATAATTGTTTGATTTATTAAACTGGTATAGAATAATAGTATGGTTATATCTTGGGAATATAATTTCTCTGAGCATCACTTCTTTCAGTATAAAATAAAGTTAATAACATTCATCTCACAGGGTGTCATAAGGATTAAATAAAGTAATGTATACGAAGCATTTAGTATAGGGCCTGGCATATAGTAAATTTCTGCTAAATGCTAACTTCCATTATTCTATTTGAATTTCTCCTCTGTAATATAGTTTTAGGTAATTTAACAGTGAAATTTGGGACCCATTATAAAACCATTTTACTTTTAACAATATATTTTTTAATCTTTTTCCTCTTTGTAGATTATATTCTATTAGGAGAATGAGATAAATATTGATTTTTAACTGTCCAGTGACACTTTTCTGTACTAATTCTGCATTTTAAAAATAAACTTTGAAAAGACCCTATGGTCTTTTTCCAATAGTACCTTTATAAAGGGCTATTAAAATAATGCATAAAAGAAATCACGTTCATTCATTATTAATATCTTGAATCAGTGATTACATCAGCTTAGTCTGGCCATCCATCAGAGCCCTCACTTGAGCTGGAGCTCAGGGAGTAGCATTTGAGGGATGGCCAGGGACTCATTTTCCCCTAAAACTTGCTGATTCCTTGTAGTATTATTCATCATTCCCTTTTCCTTGACTGTTAAGCTTCTGCTAAAAGTGATCTTAACTTCCTTAACATCTCCCACTTTTTGCTCTTTTCTTTCATCCCTAGGTCTTTGCAGAAACTGTTATCTTTTAAAAAAAATTATTGTAGAGAATATTACAGATGTCCCCCTCACCCTGTTGTCCCCCTGCACTAGGTTTCTGCCTTCCTCAGGACTTCGCCACCCTATTATCTGTGTCCATAGGTAATGCATATATGCATATAAATTCTTTGGTTAATCTCTTCCTGCTCCCCTCCCCTGCTTTCCTCTGGGATTCATCAGTCTGTCCCATGCTTCCATGCCTCTACTTCTATTTTATTCATCAGTTTATTTTGTTTATTATATTCTTTGTTCATTTATTTTAATTTTTAGATTCAATTGTTGATAGATATGTATTTATTGTCATTTTCTTGTTCATATTTTTGATTCTCCTCCTCCTCTTCCTCTTCTTTCTCCTCCTCTTCCTCCTTCCTCTCCTCCTCCTCCTCCTCTTTTTCCTCCTCCCTCTTCTTCTTTTCTTAAAAAATATCCTTCAACATTTCATGTAATACTGGTTTGGTAATGATGAACTCCTTTAGCTTTTTCTTGCCCATGAAGCTGTTATCTTAAAAGCATCAAGAACCACCTACTCATCAAGGCACTTGACCTTTTCTTAGTCTTCATTCTTCTTGACCTGTCTAAACATGTGATACTGTTGAAATCTTGACAATCTCTTACAGTATGGGAAATGTTTGCACTTTTCGTGACATTTGTGTCTTGGTTTGCTCATAGAAAATGGCAATGACGTCAACTTGCAAGTTTTGATGATACAATCAGGTGTTATTTTTAAAATGTGTAGAAATCAGTTTTTACCTCATTTACCAGGGCTATGTGTCTCACATTCACAGAAGCTGACTTCTATATCTGTAGTTTTGTTTTGATCTTTCTCTAGATGTTCAGTATTCCTGTTTATCCAACTGCTACAAATCCATTTCCACTTGTCATAATAAAATCTTGAGCAGTCATAGGTGGAAGAGTTCTTAGAGGGACCATATCAATTTACAGGAAAGAAATGGTGGTGTGGGGAGTAAATTGATTTGGATAAAGTCATCAGTAAGGATGGCTTCAGCTTCAAATAACAGAAATTCCAATGTAACTGACATAAGTGTATGCTCTTCCATAACAACAACTACAAAAGTATGGCACGCCAGGGCCAGTTAATGTTCAATGGCTGTATCAAATGCCCAGGTTCTTTCTATCTCCAGCTCTGCCATCCTCAGCATGTTGGTCTGTCCACAGGCCTGCTCCTGATGGCGAGATAGCTATATTTGGGGTCCTATGTAGATGTGACAATGTCCAGTGAAAGAAGGGGACATATCTTCAGAGTGAGTATTCACTACCCTGAAGCACACAGCCAACTTTCCTTCATGCATCAATGGTTAGACTTGTGACAGGCCCTGGGAACGAGAGATGTGATTACCTTGGTTAGGCCAATCAGAATTTACCATTTGAAGCTGAGTCCAGCCTCCTCTTTATATATATATATATATATATATATATATATATATATATATATATATATATAATTGATTTTTTTACAGAGAGGAAGAGAGAGGGATAGAGAGCTAGAAACATCGATGAGAGAGAATCATCAATCAGCTGCCTCTTGCACACCCCCCCACTGGGGATGTGCCCGCAACCAAGGTACATGCCCTTGACCGGAATCGAACTCAGGACCCTTCAGTCCGACGCTCTATCCACTGAGCCAAACCGGTTTCGGCTCCAGCCTCCTCTTAAGCACATGGCACCACCAAGTTGAGTAGATGCAGAAACAAAATCTGGTTTCTCTTAGATTAGGAAGGAGGAAGGTAGAGTGAGACACGAAATGTTGGGCAGTTTCAATAGTGTCTGCCCCTGTCTCGCAGTGAGCTAGTGGCAGTGCTACAAGTAGAAACCAGGCTTCTTGATCACCACCCAACCCTCTTTCAATACTTCTTACTGCCTCTCATCATGTGAACCAGACTCAACATGTTCACCATCTAACTCATAATCTTTCCATCCAGACTTGCCCTTGTTTTTGTTTTTTTAAAATATATATTTTATTGAATTTTCACAGAGAGGAAGAGAGAGGGATAGAGAGTTAGAAACATTGATGGGAGAGAATCATCAATCAGCTGCCTCTTGCGCACCCCCTACAAAGGCTGTGCCCACAACCAAGGTACATGCCCTTGACCAGAATCGAACCCAGGACCTTTCAGTCCTCAGGCTGATGCTCTATCCACTGAGCCAAATCGGTTTCGGCTTGCCCTTGTTTTTTTATGTACTGACCATTCTCTTCTAAAGGTGTTATTTGCTCCATTAATTTGCCATCTGTGACTTCCTTCTCTCCCTTGTTCTTCATAATTCACTCCCAAAATCTTATTTAATCTCTCTATTTAAAACTGTCTTATTTTTCATACTTTCCTTTCCTTTATTACTATCATCTCTAGGTCACATCTTTATTACATATCAATTGGATTTTTACAGTAGTTTAGTAACTAATCTTCCTGACTCAACTCTCTAACACTCATTTACTCTTCAAATCACTGTTTTGTTAATTTTTCCTAAAACATACCTCTTACTTTTAGAAAACTTTTTGTAAGGGAATGCCCAGTGAGACAAAGCTGTAATAGTTTTTTTTTTTTTAATTAGGATACATTGTTATTTCAAAGTTGTCAGTAGCTTCTATTTCCAGTGTTAGATATACAAATTTCCTTGAGTCAGGTATACTTTTATCTGAGAACAATCTCTCTAATGGTCTTTTTAAGGTAGCTGTATGACCAATAAATACTATTGTTTTTTTGGGAAGTACAAAATAGAACTTATATTTTATATGACAAATACTACCCTTCTGGGAAGTTTGAAAAAAAAAAAAAGATATGTGTATTTGCATAAGGAAAAGTAGTCTTCCGGGAAGTAGTAGATAAAACTCTGATTTTTTTTTTTTTACTTAGAAGTTTAATATTATTAGAAGAATATTAAGTGTATTAAAATTGACTTAACTGAAGTCATTTGGCAAAGACATAAAAGGCTTTTGAGGGGAAGCCCTCCATAAGAGAAAGGAGAACCCAGAGTGATGACGGAGGGTGTATACCTATGATAATTAGTCTATGAATATACATAGACTACAGACCAAATAATGGAAGGGCTCAGTTCTGAAGGGTCTTGGGTCTTCACACCAGGCCTAATCCTGAAGGAGAGCCATCTCCACCTGTAGGTGAGGAATGCTTGCACAGTGGTGACAGCAGTAAGTCAGGCACCTTGTGGTCTTTATGGGGACTCTGGGAATTTGGAATCATAATTGTCTTGTAATAAGACAGGATAAAAAGACATAAGGGCATCCATCTTGGCAAGAAAGAAAAGTCTCTTTACTCACAGATAACAATCATTTATGTAGAAAATCTTGTGTACTCTACAAAAGAGCTCCTGGAACTAAGTGGCTTTAGCAAGATTATTGGATACAAGATCAAATACAATTATATTTCAATATACTAACAAAACATCATCAGATATTGAAATAAAAAGCATTTAAAATAAAATCAATATATTAAATATTTAAGGGTTAATGTGGGAAATGATATAAAAGACCTGTAAATGGAAAACTATAAAACATTGCTGAGAGAAATGCAAGAAGACCAAAAATAGATATATTGTACTTACAGATTGTAAGACTCAACATGGTTAAGTTCTCCATATATTAATATACAGGTTTAACACAATCACAATGAAAATAATATGAGATGGTTTTTTTTGTTTGTTTTGTTTTTTGGTAGAAATAGATAAGCTGATTCTAAAATGTACATGGAAAGGCAGAGACCTAGAAAAGCTTAAGCAATTTGAAATAAGAACACAAACTTGGAGAACTTATACCACCCGACTTCAAGGCATATTTTAATATTATAGTAATTATGACAGTGTGGTATTGTCAAGACATCAATGTAGACAAAAAGATCAAGGGAATAGAATAGTGTCCAGAAATAGATCTGTACATAATGGTCAATTAATTTTGACATGGGTATAAAGACAAATCAGGATTATAAAGACAGAAAAGGATAATTTTTCAACAAATAATGCTGTAACAATTCATCTGCAAACAACAATAGCAGCAGCAACAACAACTATAAAACTGCAAACAAAAACCCTCCAAAGCAAAAAACTTCAATCCATAACTTGCATCATACACAAAAATGTTACCTCAAAATGGGTTTTAAATATAAATGCAAAACATAGGAGAAAATCAGGGAGAAAACATAGGAGAAAATCTTTGTGACTTTGAGTTAGGCAAAGATTTCTTTTAAAAAAATTTCTTTATTGATTAAGGTATCACATATTTGTCCTCAACCCCCAAGATTTCTTACATGTAGCATCAAAAGCACAATCCACTAAAAAATAATTAAATGTCAAAAAATGAAGAATTTTTATTCTTTGAGAGACAAGAGAAAGACTGGAAGTAAATATTTGTAAATCGTATCTCTGATAAAGGGTTTATATCCAGAATATATAAAGAACTCTGAATTATCAACCATAATAATTTAAAATGGGCAAAAGATATGAATAGTTCCTTTTTCAAAGAAACTATAAAAATGGCAAATAAAAACACGACAAGTCATTAGTCACTGAAAAAATGTATTATGGCTTTACATAATAAGGTATCACTCACTATACACCTATTAGAATGTCCAATACTAAAAAGCAGTGACCATACCAGCTGATTGCAAGGATGTGGAACAACTGGAATTCTTGCATAGTGCTGGTGGGAAATCACTTTGTCAAATAGTTTGACAGTTATTTAAGGAGTAAACATAAACCTACTGTGTGACTCAGACACTTCGTGGCTAGATATTAACCCAGGAGAAATGAAAGCATACTATATAATAAAATGGTAATATGCAAATTGACCATCACTCTGATACACAAGATAGCCGCCCCCATGTGGTCAAAGATGGCTGCCCCCATGTGGACACAAGATGGCCACCACAAGATGGCCAGCAGGAGAGGGCAGTTGGAAGGGACCAGGCCTGCAAGGGAGGGCAGTTGGAGGTGATCAGGCCTGCAGGGGAGGGAAGTTGGGGGGGGCACCCAGACCTTCAGGGGAGGGCATTTGGGGGGACCCAGGACTGCAGGGGAGAACAGTTGGGGCAATCAGGCCTACAGGGGAGGGCAGTTAGGGGTGACCAGGACTGCAGGGGAGAACAGTTAGGGGCAACCAGGCCAGCAAGAGAGGGGAATTAGGAGTGACCAGGCTGGCAGGGGAGGGCAGTAAGGGGCAATAGGGCCGACAGAGGAGCAGTTAGGGGATGATCAGGTTGGCAGGTAGGCAGGTGAGTGGTTGGGAGCCAGCAGTCCTGGATTGAGCCTAAATGGGCAGCCAGACACCTCTCAAGGGGTTCCAGATTGGAGAGTGTGCAGGCTGGGCTGAGGGACACTCCCTCACCCCTCTTGCATGAATTTTGTGCACTGGGCCTCTAGTGCCATTCATAAAAGACTTATATATAAATATTCATAGCAGCTTTGTTTGTAGTAGCCCCAAACTAGAAACCACACAAATACCCATCCAAAAGCTTAATAAGTAAACCAAGTGTGGTATATCCATATAGTGGAATACTGCTTATTAGCAAAAAGAGAGATAGAAACATCAGTGATGAAAGAGAATCATTGATTGGCTGTTTCCTGCACGCCCCACACTGGGGATTAAGCTCACAACCTGGGCATGTGCCCTTATTGGGAATCGAACTGTGACCTACTGGTTCATAGGTTGAAGCTCAACCACTGAGGAGCCACCAGATGATATGTTTATTATCTTGATAGTTTCATGGGTGCATACCTATGTGAAAATTTACCAAATTTTACACTTTAAACAGTTACAGTTAATTATGTCAATTATACATCAATAAAGCTGTTTATTTATTATTTATTTATTTTTTTAATTTTATTTTATTAAGGTATTATCTGTGTACATAGTTTACCATTGCCCCCCCCCCACCTCCCATTTATGCCCTCCCTCCCCAGAGTTCTGTGTTCATTGGTTTTACTTATGTTCATGCATACCAGTCCCTCGGTTGTTCTCCTATCTCCTCCCAGATCTCCTTCCCCTCCCCGCTGTCATTTGACAATCTGCTTGTTTTATGGTGACCATCTCAGGACCCCATGAATAGAATCTGCTCCTCATTTGGCAGTCTGCTTGGTTTATGGTGACTATCTCAGGACCATATGAATAGAGTCCGCTCCTCCTCTGGTTTTCACTGCCCCTTCCCCTGGGTCCCACTGCTTCCCCTGGGACACACGGCTCGCCCGGGGCACACTGCACCCTGGGACACTCCGCTCACCCGGGGCACTCAGCCCCATTCAATAAAGCTGTTTAAAAAAGAGGTATTGTAAACAGATAAATATTAGATAAAGTGCTAACTATTGGTTATACTTAGTGAATCTGTGTTTCTTCAACTGGATAACCTCCAAACCTTCGGTCTGGCATTTGCTCTCCATGATCTGGTTTCAGACTAACATTCCTACTGTATCTACCATTGTCATCTTGAATTCCAGTCATAGGAGACTCTTTCTTGAACAGGTATGAATTACCTTTTCCCATGTGTTTCATTGGCCCTGAATGGTCTGGCCACCATCTTCTGGTGCCTTTACATAAAGATGATCCCTTCTTTCTCTGAACTCCCAAGCATTGAACCTTTCTTTATGGCCCTCATCACATACTTCTTTAAATGATAGCTTGTAAACACATTCATTACTCTCCTCCCTACAAGACTGAAAGATTCTTGAAAGTAGTGACCCAAGCATTTATTATTTATTTCAGTACCCCAAAGGCATCTTAGAAAATATCTTGTAAAAATTAACTGTATAGATATACAATAAATATGTGTAACTGAGGATTTTTAAAAATATGGACTGGTCTGAGATTGACCACATTTTATTGTGTTTAAAAAATATGAAACGTTCCCTATTTGTGGTGTGTGCAATCTTCATTCACATAAGATTGAAAAAATATGTTCCATATACTTAGGTTGTTTAATCATGTAACCTGTTGTAAATACCTTTTGTTTATGATATCTGGAGACATTTCTCCTTATCTACCGGTAAGTATCAGAAATGATTGTTTATAGTAAATTTGTAATTGTTTAATGAGTTCTCTTACAATATGTACATCTTGAGCAACGTGTACACTTTGCTCACATCTACTGCAAAAGTGGCATAACGGTTCAATAACTATAGACCAATAAAATAACAAATGTTTGTTTCTGGAACATTTCTTTGTGTATTTTGACTGCATGTTTAAATAATGAAACCCTAGCCCCAGCTACGAAACAGGCTGGTGATGAAACCTAAGAATGATTTTGTTGCAGAGTAAAGTGAGCTAGAAACCGGGCCAAGAGGAGAGCTTTATTTCAGCTTCAAGCATCTGACAAAATTGGGAAATTGGATAAAAGGAGTTTAGGAAATTGTACTGGATGAAAATGTACTGATGTTTTGTATTTGTTCCAACGTAAAAGCATCTATTTTGCTCACAAGAGAGATGGATACATAATGGTCTCAAATCTAATGGAAGTGATAATTTCTAAGGGTATTGTAGTTTTGAAATGGGTTTGTTTGAGGATTCTGGGTCTAATTTCATATTATTAAACTCTGAAATGACAGAAGGGTTCCAAAATAATCCTTGAACGGCCTCATGCTGCACCATGACCTTGTTGTGTGCTACTTTGCAATACAAGTCTCCTTTCTGTAGTAACTGGCTCTGTAGCTTAGCTCTTGCCTTTCCGACGAACCAGGTTTCTTCCTGTGCCCAGTGTCAGAGCTCAGCCTGGGTTCCAGAGTGGTAGCCACTAAAGGTTTCTAAAACAGACATTCAGTCAGAGGAGACGAACTCAGGGTTTGGAGGCAGACCTAATTCCACCACATAGGAGCTCTGAGGCCCTGATCCAGGCATCTAGCTTTCTGAGCCTTAACTTCCTCATTTGCTGAAAATGTTACCATCAGAGCTAGCTAGCAAATATTAATGATAGGAAAGGAGCAAAGGGGAGGCCAGGCAGTATAAACATGGACATCTGAGCAGCTTCACCAGGAAGCTGCAACTTTATGCTCCACAGGGAACCACCAGTCCATTCCCTGCAAGTCACCGGGGGAAGGGCAAGATGGGCACAGGTGCAGTAAAGTTGGGGTGACCTATGGAAGGTGCTTGCCTATCAGTCTAACCTGGGACCAAAGATCATTGGTTAGGAGGGTGGGCCCTAATGCAAGTCCATGGAAATTTGGGAATACATAATCCCCAGACAAAGAATTTTCTTTCTCTCTTGTTCCTTTTGCTCTGCTCCTGCTTCCTTGCACTGGCCCATGTTCCCTCCATAGCCATGTGGCCCTCCACACAATGGACTGCAGCTGGGAACAGAAGATAAGCTAGCCACACGCTGGGCTGGACTGGACCTTAACATGGAGCAGAAACTCTGGGCAGCGGCTTTGATCTGAGCCCCGCTGAAGACAACATGGGACTTTTCCCACGGCAGGACAGAGGGAGATGGAACCTTGGAGACCCAGGGGTTCAATTTCGCAGAATTAAACTCATCCATGATACCACATTCTCCCGTGGGGGCCCTCAGGAAATTCTTATTCCTGTGGCATTGCCAGAAGCCCACTCCCACCAGCAACAGGTGGGGACGCAGAGGACTCCTCCTTGATAACAAAATGGTACCATGGAGGTAAGAGCTTAGCATGGTACCCGCCTAGAGAGCAGACAGCCCACGTGTGTGTTGAAGTACTCTCAGCAACCAGAAATTATCCTAGTTTTACTTCAAGAAAATAGCCCCATTGTGCTAAGAATAATTTAAAGAAATGATACTGTGGATGTGGACTCATTTTTCTTAGAAACATCTCTACAGGAAATTTGGTGGTTGTGTATCTAGTGTTAAAAGGCCTGCCCAGCTTGCCCCAAACTGACACGATATCAGCACCTCTAAATAGATACACAAATGGTGTTATGCAACCCCAGATATTGTCCACTCCATTCACTGTGGGCAGGAAGGGGATCTATTTTTAAGTGGAGGAAAGAAGACTGTAACTGGTTAAAAATAGGATTCTCCTCCGCCTTCTCTTTGCCACTTTCACCCTTTATTTTTCTGTCCACTCCCGTTTTTCCTGTTATCATCTCTGCTCATTCCCCTCTCTTCTCTCTCTGCTTAGAAATGGTGCACATTGTGAAAGAGAAAATAGTTGACACCATCGCAAAAGCCAGTGGTGGGGCTAATGCATTTTTAATCCTGAACACCTGGCCTCCTTTTATTTGGCTGCCAGAACGAGGAGATTTTTATTATTATTATTATTATTATTATTATTATTATTAAAAAAAAAGATCCTCATGCTGGTGCTCACAAATGAGTAAAAAGGTTAATAAATTTCAGAATCTGTCTGGCAATCCAGGGAGATAGAACTCTGTAAACACAGACTTTGCTTTCTCAGTTGAATCTGACATTATGAAAAGCCACCCCTCTCTTCCCACACTCACAGTGTTTATCCAGGCTTTAAACACCAAGTAGCAAGAGTGTGGCGAGGGAGCTAACATTCATCATGGGTCTGCTCTGCCGAAGGAATCTCACACACATCATTTCATTGAGCTTCCATGATAGTCCTGTGGGGAAAGCATCACAGTTCCCACGGTTCGTAGGTGGGGGCATAAGAGGACTGCAGTGTGCCCCATCAGGGAGAGACTCATTGAGGGCAGTTTCCCTAAGTGGTAGTGACCCCTTGAAGGATTTAGCCATCTTCTCCTGCCAGTCATGGAAAGGTGGAGCTCCAAATTCCAACCACCCTTTGTGGTCAGCCAATTCTTGGGTGAAGTGCAGAATCTATCTTTCTAGGAAAGGGGATGCAGAACTGCTGTCCCCTCCCCCAGCAGCACAGCACAACATCCATCTCCCCACATCTCCTTCCTTGGATCTGATCACATAGAGGCAGTTCTTTGAGTTTTTTTTTTTAAATTTTATTGATTTTTTACAGAGAGGAAGGGAGAGAGATAGAGAGTTAGAAACATCGATGAGAGAGAAACATCAATCAGCTGTCTCTTGCACACCCCCTACTGGGGGTGTGCCCGCAACCAAGGTACATGCCCTTGACCGGAATAGAACCTGGGACCTTTCAGTTCGCAGGCTGACCCTCTATCCACTGAACCAAACCGGTTTCGGCAAGTTTTTAAAAAAATTTTGTTAATTGATTTTAGAGAGGGAAGAAGAAGAAGAAGAAGAAGAAGAAGAAGAAGAAGAAGAAGAAGAAGAAGAAGAAGAAGAAGAAGAAGAAGAAGAAGTAAGAGATACATTGATTGGTTGCCTCCCCTACATGCCCCAACTGGGGCTTGAACCCACCACCTCGGTATGTTCCCTGACAAAGAATCAACCCTGTGATCTTCTGGTGCGTGGGATGATGCTTCAACACTGGCCAGGGCTGGGAGTCTCTTTACATTGGCTGGGGTGGTGGAAGTTGGGGTGGCATGACATTGGGTAGTAAGCCTAATTCTCTGGACTGGTACCTCCCAGTAAATCCTGCAGGGAAGCAATGGGGGTACTTGTGGTTTTGGTCTTCAGTTATAATTCTGAGACAACAAGAGCATCTTTTACAATAGATTATAAAATTTAATCCTTGAGGAGTTGGGGAAGCAGGAGAGGGTAAAGGGAGGAAAAGTGGTGATGGAAGGAGACTTGGCTTGGGGTGGTGAATGCACAATATAATATACAGATGTATTATAGAGTTGTACCTCTGAAACCTATATAATTTACTAATGTCACCCCAATAAATTAAAAAAGAAAAGAAAAAAATTAATCCTATAACAACACTATGAGGAGGGTCAAGTTTTGATCCCCGTGTAGTGTAGTTAGTGATTATAAACAATCATGGGCTTGGGTTTGAGTCACAGCTCTTATATGTTAGTGTGAAGTTCAAACAATCATTGTGTGTGATTTTTCACCCCCCATGCCTCAGTTTCCTCTCTGTGATAGGAAGAGTGATAGTACCTAACTTACCCTGTTGTGAAAAGCAAATGAGATATAAGTGCTCTGTTAGTGTTCACTATTTTTTTTTCCCATTTTCCAGATGAGGAAACGAACACCCTGATGGGTGAGATAACTTCCCAATGTCACAGCTGAGAAGTGCTCCCAACACCCAGGTTCTTAGCCATTCTCCCATGGCAGTGCTGCTGAGCCTTTTCCACTTCTGAGCCCTGGCACATAAGGAAGATGATCTTCCTCAGATGACGTTGGGGAGAATGAATGAGACAGTTCGAAGCTTGGCCTGGGCACTCTGGCCATCCCAACTTCCTTCTGGTCAACTGGTATACCCCGCTGAACTGTAACAGAGAATGGAGCTGCCTAGCCAGGCCAAGGTTGCAGGTAGGTCTTCCTGGAGGAAATGATGTCTTAGGTGTGGCTTGAAGAGTTAGTAAAGTTTAGCAACGAAGGGAGGGGGCCATAATGAGTGAGAGGGACTGCTTCCTTTTCTCTTGAAAAATGGAGACCACAATGATATCTACTTCACGGACACTTAAAAATGTCTGAATGTCACGAATGTATATGACAAAGGCTTTGTAAAATGTGGCACCCATTTTAGCTGTTACTATTCTTAAGGGAAATATTTGAAATTCTAAGAGTGATCTGGTCATAGTGGTTACACAGGTGGAACAATTCTACCCAACATTCACTTGGGGGAAGTTACAGCTTAAGTGGGACATTCTTTCTCTCCTTCCTTCTTCAAATAAAAACAGGTGCCAGCTTCCTCCAAGGTTTGTTATGAGGCTTAACATATTTTTATCAAGTAACAAAAGCAAGTAGGGATAATATCAAGAATCCTATCATCCCAAACCAGTTATATCTCTGACATCCATACTAGCTGGTCCTTATCTGAGGAGATGGCTGCCAGGCTGTCCCTCTGACATGGTCCCAGGGCTTCTTTGGTGAGGATTTGTTCTGACGGACAAGACAGCTAGGCATGAGATGGGCCCGGAAATAAAGCTTTGGTCACTGGAGGGGAGAGGTTTGGGGCTGTCAGTGAGGTTGTCTCCTGCTGGGGCCTGACATCCGAGTCCTGTGGACAGGGAGATGATGACTCTGAAAGGGCCACTGCACTGACAATGCTTTCCCTCTCTGAGGCCTTTCTCTCTAGGAGAGGGTGATCCAGGAAGGGAAGAGAGACATTCTTCCCAAGTGGGCAGCACAACACGAACAGCCTCGTCATCCTGACACCAGCTGTGGCAGGAGATGGCAGTGCCTCCTGGGCACGGTGAACCGTGCAAGGATGGGGGCGATGGAAAAAGAGACAGTAGCAGGTGTCACGTAAATGGTAGCGAGACTTCTTTGTCATCATATCAAATCTGTTCAGAGGACGCGTGCTTAGAGGCAAAAAGCAGGAAACATGGGTTACACAGAGAACAAGTAAAATATAGCTAAATATAGGAAATTGCCATTTCATTTCTGCTTCCTTGAACTACTTTACTTTGAGATCCAGGATGAGCCCTGTAGACTAATTTATCTCAAGGTATTATCTATTTTAAGAAGCTTTTTTTTTCCTCTAGAGAATTCATTTACATTTTTTTCAACTTTGACATTTTCTTTCCTAAGTTTATGGTAAAATTCGACTCAAGTAACTTGCATAAATGCATCAATATTTTAAAAGCTACCAATTCTACACATGAAGAAAAAAGACTTACAATTTTCAATAACCTTTAATGTAACACACATTCATTATATATGAGCCCTCAAAGGAGAAACTTGCGTTGTCCAGAATCCTAAGTGCTACACAATGGTGGCTTTGGGAGAGTTAAATACCACACGTTTGCTTTGTAAACCATCGTCAGCAGACTAATCCTGAAAGTCATTACAACTGTTTTGTCTTTAGCAATCTGGACCATGCAAAAGGAGACAATTTTTTTCTGATGTGACATTCTCGTGGTCATAGTTTTAACAAGATTTCCTCTTTGAAACTTGACTCTGATGTTTCAATTCTCATCAATTCTTGGAGAAGCTGACTCATTCTTCACAGCTAAACTCATATGTCACCTCTACTGGGAACTAGTCCTTTGTCACCTTAAGCAGAATTAATCGCTCCCATGGAATTTGGTACATGCCTCTGTTATGGCATCATTAGTACACATATCTTAGGTCTACTTGTGTTTGTTTACCCAAAATCTATGAGCTCCTTGGGGGTAGGGATGGTTTTTAGCACAGGAGGAACTTAATAAATAATTGTGGAATTAAATAGGGCATTTATCATCTTAGATACTATGTTTAAAATATAAAAATTTGTGCATTTGTACAAACACATTCAGAAAAAAATGTGCAAGGGATGTTGCTATCTACTGTATATATAGAACTAATTTTTTTTTTTTTTTTTTTTTTACTTTAGAAAGCTGTCATCTTAAAATCTCCTTAACTGAAGAGATTCAAGAAAGGTCAACAGTATTTATAGGTGAATGACTGAGTTAATAAATAAATGGAGATTTTTTTCTGTTATTTAGTGTGTGCTTGATTTATTCCCATATTTAAAGCTAGAACCAGAGGCCTTCCTCGGTCTAGTTTTAAATAGGTATAAATACCGATCCCATAGTGATGGGTTCGGTATTTATTGAGTTATTCTGTCTACTAGGTTCTGTATTAGGATATTTCCATTATATTCATGATTTCACTTCAGGTACAACAACCCTGGGTCCTAACAGCTTCTTTTGTCAAATGGGGAAACTGAGTTTTGGAGGTTCCGTAATGTAATCATTCCATCTAGTAAGTGGCTGAACCAGAATTAGAACACACAAGTCTGAATTTTTTTAGAGTATGTCTGTATGTGTTAAGAAAAAGAAAGAATTGAGTAGTTACCAATATAATTCAGGGCAGCCCTCACCCTATAGCTTCCGTTTCTTCCCTTAAATAAACACCTAAGAAAAGGGTCTGGGAGGCGGGGCTGGAAGTGGGCAATAGGCGTGGAGGTAAAGCAAGCGACCTCGGAGTCAGAAACCTGGGCCTGACTGTGTCACATTCTAGTGCAACCTCCTTGAGCCTCTGTTTCTTTAACTGTAAAATGTAAAAGTAGATGGAGGGGAATAATCATCATTAGATATTACAGGATGTTGAGAGAATGAAATGAGAGAATGCACTAAGCACTTAGCACTTGGCACACACTGGTGCTCAATACATTCTTATCATAATTATCCACATGCTCTATGTTTATTGCCCAAAGTCAACAGATAATTGCTCACCTTTCTACTTTCTTAATGCTAGTAGATGACATCTTTTTAAAAAAATATATATTTTATTAATTTTTCACAGAGAGAAAGGGAGATGGATAGATAGCCAGAAACATCGATGAGAGAGAATCATCGATCAGCTGCTTCCTGCACACCCCCACCAGGGATGTGCCCGCAACCAATGTACATGTCCTTGACCGGAATCGAACCTGGGACCTTTCAGTCCACAGACCTACGCTCTATCCACTGAGCAAAACCGGTTTTGGCAGTAGATGACATCTTAAAGTGGAAGAGAATTCCACTGAATGACCTTTTCCAAATTGTCCAGTTTGGAATTATTTGATAGGTGTTAGATTCCTGGTTCTGTTTTGTGATCTTGGTGAGATTATGCTACTCAGTTTCTCTGACCTCTTTCTTACCCGTAAAATGGCAAACAAAACCACACCTATCTTGCCGGGCTTACTTGAAAAGCGCTAAGAAAAGAAGCACCTGACTGGTATAAGACGAGTCAGGAACGCTTTGTTGAATGGAGTGAAATCCAAGTGGACATCTAAAAGAGATGTGACATGTAAGTGTCTTTCATTTACCTTTTAAACTCGGATAGACACTTACATGTCATAAATAATTACACTATCATTTTAATAACATTAGTACATATAACTGACATGTAAACTTAGGCTATATTTCCCATTTTACCGGTTTCACTTTCTTTTTTAAAGTTTATTTATTTTTTATTTTAGTTTCTGTTAATCCTCACCCAAGGACATTTTTCCATTGATTTTTTAAAATATATATATAGAGAGAGTGGAAGGGAAGGGGAGAGACACACAGAGAGAAACATCAATGTGAGAGAGACATATCAGTTGGTTGCCTCCCTCTCATGGCCATACAGGGCCAGGGACTGAGCCTGTAACCAAGGTACATTGACCAGAACTGAAGCCGGGACCCTTCAGCCTGTGGGCCCACACTCTACCCACTGAGCCAAAGCAGCTAGGGCTGGTTTCACTTTCTGATGTCACCTTTGAATTTCAAGATTTTAAGGAGACAAATTCTGTGATTGTTATTTTATTTGAGGGGGGCGGGGACTATAATTATCTAGTTCTAGTGGAACTTCAGAATAACTTACCTATTTGACTTTTTGTTTCATCGGCTATGTAATGTGAGAACTCAGATGAACATAGACTACGTAACTCTTTCTGGCTTTCTTATTGGATGGGATAGATTCATGAGCCCCTGTGTGTGTGTGTGTGTGTGTGTGTGTGTGTGTGAGAGAGAGAGAGAGAGAGAGAGAGAGAGAGAGAGAGAGAGAGAGAGAACAAACATATATACATCTTGGATTTGATCCTGAGTTATTCCTTGGGTATAAATAAAATGCCAAAAGGCACATTAATGCTTCCAGGTACTAGGGTTTTCATTACAATGCTGGACTATAAATAGTCCCCAGTTGGTGGTGTGAAAGTGATGTACCATTCCTCCCCTGCCCCCACCATATCAGAGAATGACATTGACTTGCAATTGTCTGGCTCATTGTGTGCTGCTATTGTTTATAAGGTCAAATTTTGGATTAACATTTTTTCATGAAAACAGTTACCGAGGGTGTCTATGTGAGCATTATTTTTTTCTTAGGGAACATTATTTTATATGGAGTTTTACTTGGTGCAACGCATAAAAATTCTTAGCACAGAATAGCCAGCACAGTGTAAGAATTTATTTCTCTTGAGTTTAAATGTCATGGTGTTTGGTAGAAAATAGGAAATAGATCATTTTGCAAATGATCTTGCCGGAGCTTCTCTGTTATGGTCTCATATATATTGGTGCCATTTACATAGAAAAGGATAATCGAGCGATTTCCAGGAGAATACAAACAGCAGAGCCAGCACAAAAGATAACTCAGAAAACCTTTATTTTGTTTTATTACTTTATCTGCCCAAAGAATATAGAAAATTATCTCTCCTATTTCCAACTGATTTTGTTGGAACTATTCTGTGAGTTTACTGAACAGACTACGTTGGAATGAAGTAGATTTGTTAGAATAATAAAATCTGCCACGTGGCTGATCTTATCAAAAATTTACTAGACTGTAAGCTGTTTGAGGACACAAACTATATTGTATTTATATTTGAATTTCTTTGGTTTCTTGAATGTAGTAGGCATTCTCTAAATAGTTGTTGAATTTATCTAAATTCATATTATTATCTAAATCATTTCTGGGCTTCCTAAGAATCAGACAATATTTGAAAAACATATTTCTTGATGATGTTATTTTTTAAATACACGTGGCTTAGTTTCCCATGGGGACCCATGTTTGTTGTAGAAACATTGGGCATATTTCTGTGATAGGAAATGAGGGATTGTGACAAAAAAAAGCAGAAGCCAAAATTGCATAACATTTGGTAAATAGGAGTAAAATGAACGCAGAACTGTTTGACCTACCAGAATTAATAGATTGAAAACTGTTTTCATGGCTATAGTACATTTTACAGTTTGTCTTACTTTTATCTTTTGACAGTTTTATTATTAAGTAAACTGAAAACTCAGGTAACGAGATGTGTGTGTGTGTGTGTGTGTGTGTGTGTGTGTGTGTGTAAACAAGCGATAAATGAAATTTCACCCCAATGAGTCCTGCTTAAAATAAGGATAATGGCTATTAATTGAAAGCTTAATATGTGTCAGACAATCTTTAAATGCAATAACATATTTAATGTATACAACAATCCTATGAATTAATGCTTATTTCTATTTTTATAGGATTAATAACCTGATGTGCAGAAATGTTTAATAATTAGCTCAAGCTCACGTAGTAAGTCTTTGACTAGTAAATTGGTATTCTTTCCACGCATGGGACTTGACATCAGACACCTACGCATGGTGATTGTTAACAGAGTCAAACATCTTTTTCTTTGGGGTGTCACTTGTTTGTAATTATTACCTGTAGAGCCTTTCTTTGAGCCTTAAGGACAGATTAAGGCTTTGTTTAGAGAAAGCAAATAGTCGAATCTCAGCTTCTAGTACTGGTGACATTTCCTGGGAAGTCAGTAACTGGATAAAAGGGAGTCATTCTGAATAAAAGAAAAGTGTAGTGCGAGGGCATTTAATGCTTTGCCTTTTAAAAATGCAACTAATTAAGCAATTTGAATTCTGAGCGGAAAGAAACAAGTGAAAATGCTATCTCACTTTTCCACCTATGTTGAGTTCACGTTCTAGAACTTTAACCCGCAGGCAGTGATGAACAAGCACTGTGGGAGAGCTGCAGGTGGAAGGGGTTGAGAGGACCCTGTGTTTTCTAAGTTGGCCTGGGAGCCAAGGTGGTATTTTGACTGCGGTGGAGAATGGTGATATCAGGGAAGCATTAGCTAATTCCTAGTTAACCTTTTTTTCTATGTGCACAGGAAGACTATAAGATCAAATGTTAAGCCCTAACCGGTTTGGCTCAGTGGATAGAGCATCAGCCTGCTGACTCAAGGGTCCAAGGTTCGACTCTGGTCTAGGGCAAGTACCTTGGTTATGGGCACATACCCAGTAGGGGATTTGCAGGAGGCAGCTGATGGATGTTTCTCTCTCATCAATATTTCTAACTCTATCCCTCTCCCTTCCTCTCTGTAAAAAAACCAATAAAATATATTAAATAAAAAAAATCAAATGGCAAAACTAAAAAGTAATTGACCTATCCGACTTTTTGTTTCAAATGCCATTATACTCAAAGCAGGCAAAAGAGCAGACGAGGAAATCTGGGTCCACAGAGATGCACATGAAAATGCCTGTCTTGCTTTGTTGTCTGTACTGTGTGCTAGGGACAGTGGTGAACCAAGGCAGCCTGGTCCTTGCCCTCATGGAGCTTATCGTCCAGACTTAAAAAGACATAGTTCTGTTCTCTCACATAACCACGTGAGGACTTTTTTAAAAAAGAGACATACAATCAAAGAAAACTCAGCAACTCAGAGAAAGAAAAGAGGGCCCCTGAATGCAGCCCAAGGTTGGGCGTACTCAGAGGGACCGTGGGAAGACAAGATCATGGGGAGGAAAAATGAGGGCTCCGGTGCAGTTTTCAGTGAAAAGCAATGACATCAGTGGGGGGTGGTGGTGGTTATTAAACAATAAAGGATGCCTGGGCATTGAAAGCTCTTTCTGTCACGGGTACCACAGTGGTTGGAGGTAAACTGCCTTTGATTCATTGGTAAGTGGAGGCAGGTGTTTATGAGCCCTAGCAGCCAATCACATCCACTGTCTGTGGAGAGGTTTCCAGAATTAAAAAAAAAATTATTTTATTTTATTGAGGCAAAAATAACATAATATCAAATTAACCATTTAAAAGTGAACATTTTAGTGGCAGTTAGCATATTCACAGTGTTGTACAACCATCACCTATATTTAGTTTCACAAAATTCTCATCACCCCCAAAGGAAAACCTACACCTATTAAGCAAGCTTTTCTCATTCTCCCTCTCCCCTGCCCATGGTAACTACCAATTTTTGTTCTGTCTCTATGGATTTACATATTCTGGATATGTATTAAACATGGAATCAGGATAATAAAAGCCTATTTGGCGTCGCATGATGTCATCACAAGATGGCTGCCACAGATGACCACTACAAGATGACCACCCTCACATTGTCACAAGATGGTTGGCCACAAGATGGTAAGCACAAGATGGTCACCACAAGATGGCCAGCAGGGGAGGGCAGTTGGGGGTGAACAGGCCTGTAGGGGAGGGTAGTTGGGGGCAATAGGGATGGCAAGGGAGGGCAGTTGGGGGGCCAGGCTAGCAGGGGAGAGCAGTTGGGGGTGATTAGGCTGGCAGGGAGCAGTTAGGCATCAATCAGGCTGGCAGGGGAGCGGTTAGGGGGCAATCAGACAGGCAGGCAGGTGAGCAGTTAGGAGAAGTTGAATATCCCCCAAGGGGTCCCAGATTAGAGAGGGTGCAGGCTGGGCTGAGGGCCATCCCCCATGCATGAATTTCATGCACTGGGCCTCTAATATAATATACAATCTTTTGTGTTTAGCTCTTTTCTTTAGAATGTTTTTGTGGTTCATCATGTAGCAGCACACATTAGTGCTTGATTTGTGTTTATGGCTGAGTAATATCCTATATGATAAAGAGGTAATATGCAAACTAACCCTCAAACCCTCACAAGATGGCTGCCTTGTGAGCAGGCCAGCAGGGGGTTAGTGAGGGATGACCAAACAACTGAATAGCAGGCTGTGTGGGGTGACCAGGCCATCAGGGATGACCAGGCCAGTAGGGGGGGCAGTTAGAGGCGACCAGGCTGGCAGAGGGGCCAGTTAGGGGTGACCTGGCCGACGGGGGTGGGGGGGAGTTGAGGCAGTGAGGGGCAATCAGACCGGCAGTGGGGGGGGGGGCAGTTAGGGGTGACCAGGCAGGCAGGCAGGTAAGTGATTAGGAGCCAGCAGTACAGGATTGTGAGAAGGATATCCTGGGGACCAGGCCTAAGTTGGACATCCCCCTAGGGGTCGTGGATTGGACCTGCCCCCCCTCTCCCCAATGCACAAATTTCGTGCACAGGGATTCTAATTCTAGTATATGTATATATCACATTTTATTTATCACTCATCCATTAATAGGCATTTGGGTTGTTTTGCCTTTTAATTATTATAATGATGCTTTGATAAACATGTATTGCTTAGTCCATTTGAGCTGCTGTAACAAAATACCACAGACTGAGGATCTTATAAACAACAGAAATTCATTGCTCTCAGTTTTGGAGGCTGGAAGTTTGAGGTCATGATGCCAGCACCACTACATGAAGGCCCTTTTCTGAGTCATAGACTTTGTATATCCTCAAATGGTGGAAGGGGATAGGGAGCTCTGTGAAATCTCTGTTATAGAAACATCAAGACCACCTTCATGACCTAATCACCTCCTAAAGGCTCCACCTTCTAATATCATTACCCTGGGTGTTAGGATTCCAACAGGTGATTTTGGATGAACACAAGCATTCAGACCACATCATGATTGTACCTATACTTGTTTAAACACATGTTTTCAATTCTTTTGAGTATATAGCTACAAGTAGAGTTACTGGGACTAGAGTTACCATATGATAATTTTATGTTTAACTTTTTGAGGAATCCCCAAACTGTTTTCTATATCACGTTCCCACCAGCAGTGTGCTAGCATTCCAGTTCTCCACATCCTTGCCAATATTTAGTTTCCATTTTTTTTTATCATAGTCATCCTAGTAGGTATGAAATGGTACCTCATTGTGGTTTTGACTTATATTTCCCTACTAATAAGCAGCTTTTCATGTGCTTGTTGACCATCTGTCTATCTTCTTTGGAGAAATGTATATTCAAGTCTTTTGTCTATTTTTAAATTGGGTTTGAATATTTGTTGTTGCTGAGTTGGCATACTAATTTTTGAGCCTTGTAGTTCGGCTGAGTCATGACGCATATCTAACACCCACAGCAGTCCTGAGGGTGGGGTGTGGGCAGGCAGAGAACAAAGAGCACAGGAGAGGTGAAACTTGGGGTGTGACTAAACGGGTGCTAAAACACAGCTTTATCTTACTCAGTAACTTAGACATCGAGACTTATCTTCTGTAATAACTAAGAAGAGGAAGTGATAACTTGGACATGGCACTTTGATGGAATGCATTTCTAGAAATCTGAGCTGAACCTCATTCGCACTGCCACTGTCTAGCGCAATAAATAAAGAGCTATCCTTTTTTTAGTGCACTTCATACACATTATCTTACTTAAATTTAATAGCCATGTCAGGTTCGGGCTACTATCCTAATTTTAGATATCAGAAGAGTTGAAGCTTGGAGAGATTGACGGGTTTAAGATTGCAACGAGAAGGAGACTAAATGAGTAGGGGAGGGATTCTATCCTGAAAGATTTATGCCCCTTTCCTATTGTTCCATGGATGGCTCACCCCTTGTTTGTATTATTGTTCTGAGTTTTCTCCCTTTCTTCAGTATTACTTTAACACTGCTGACATGGGTGGTTTTGTAAAAGTAAATCTTACCACGCCGCACCCTTACTTAAAGTCTTTTAATGACTTGTCATCCTTCAAGATCTCCTGCCTTCCCTTTCAAGTCATCATCTTTTTCTTTCCTCATGTGTACCCTACCTTACCGTCATGTCAAACAACTCCCAATTTTTGGAATCTGTCAAGCTATTTCGTAACCTTGCGCTCAAAACATAGAGTTCCTTCTGCCTGGAATGCATCTCATCTCACATTATGAAATTTTCCTCATGGCATAACGTGCACAAATATTGGCAATGGGTACCCCTGGGGAAGAGATGAACTTGTCGTTATTTATATACTTTACCTGGACTATCTGGAATATTCCAAGAAACTCAACTGAAAAATTAGCAAGACAGCTTAGTAGTCAGATACAAGATTTAGAAAATCAATAGATCTCTAGCAGTAATGGATTAGAGAATCTTATGGAAATAAGAACCCAATTCACTCTAGCATAAAAAACTATAAAATACTTTGAAACTAATAATAAAACTATGTAAATCCATATTTTGAAAGATTTTCTGTTATTGAAGGATAGAAAAACAATGCCCAAATCCATGAGACTATGCTCCATGTTTCTTGTACAGAAAATTTAAGGTGGTGGTATGAGCCTGCGGTCTGCCTTTCTGAGTGTGAATGCCATCTCTACCAGGTCCTTCCTGTGTCTTCTCAGGAAAGTTGCTTCACTACTCTAAGGCTTAACTTCTTTGTTAGGGAAATGGGAGTAATTGTAATAGTTACCTTGTGTATCAATGATGAGAATTAATTAAATGATCTCTTTAGAACACACAGCCCAGTGTAGGCATACAGTATATACATACAGTATATACTTAAGTTATCTATTACACAAAAGATGACAATTTAAGATAATCTGTGCATTGAATCCAATTCTAATAGAGCATTCATTTCTGCATGTGATTTGTAATTTTATTAAGAGCTCATCTTTAGAAGGTATTGTGTTTTTGTTTTATGTTTTTCGAGTCATGTGTCTTCTGAGTTTTGGATGTCTCCCAAGAGAAGTATTTTGATCTCTCTCTCTCTCTCTCTCTCTCTCTCTCTCTCTCCCTCCATTTTTCCTTTATTCCTTCTTTTTTATTGCATTTTTCTTCCTTTTTTCCTGCCTCAGGGTCACAAAGATATTCTATGTGTTGAATCCTACAGGTTTTATTGCTTTACTTTTCACATTAGATCTATAGCTCCTTTGGAAATGATATTTGAGTATCATGAAGTTAGGTCAAGTTTTATTTATTTATTTTCCATATAGATGTCCAACTGACCCAAAATCATTTATTGAAAAGACTGTTCTTTCTCTACTATTCTGCAGAGTTGCATCTTAATCATATACTCATGAATCTATTTCTGGACTCTACTATGTTCCATTGGTCAATTTGCTATTCTTATGCCAACACCATACTCTCTTAACCCTAAATATTGATATCTGGTAGAATAAATTCTTCTTCAAGAGTGTTTTGACTATTTCTAGACTTCTTCTTTTTCATAGAATTCTAGAATTGGCTTATAAATTTTTACATTGTTGAGATTTTGAATTGGAATCTCCGAGTCTACATATTAGCTTGAGAAAATACGACAACTTACAATATTGAGCTTTTTGGTCTTTGAACATGATGTACTCCTCCATTTATTTATATCTTCCTTATATTATTTTAGTAATGTTTTATAGTTTTCTGAGCTGAGATTTTATGCTAATTTCTTGAGGTTCCTATACTTCAGCTTCACAAGATGATAATTTTTCTTTCAAGAATGGTCCTGGTTTATGGTAAGCTTACTCATGACTCCTTTGAGTTAGTAGACTATGTGTTTCTGGTCCTTTTTCATTGACAGCCATTTGACGATCCCAGCTTCTTGCAGGAGCTTAGTTCTTGCTCATGCCCTTCTAGAGGACTGAGTTCTCATCTGCTCCTGCTCACATGAAAACCTCACGTCTCAGACACCTTGGCCTCTAACCAGGACTGATAACCCATTCTAGCTTTTATTCCCTCTGAGTTTCTGGCAACTATGGGTTTTTCTCTTCATATTTTCAGTTTAGCAATGTATTTAAAACATTATTTTGAACATAGTTGGCAAAGAATTCCCATTGTTTAGAGTGGAAGATGGGGATTTCAGTGCTGGCTTAGAATGCCATATTTCTGAAAGTCTTTTGCAATATTGCTTACAACCTTGGAAAAAAAGTCCACTAATAGAAGAACAGTTAGTAAATAAGAGAATGAAGAAAACATGAAACAATTTTTAAAAATATATATTTTATTGATTTTTCACAGAGAGGAAGGGAGAGGGATAGAGAGCTAGAAACATTGACCAGCTGCCTCCTGCACACCCCCTATCGGGGTTGTGCCCGCAACCAATGTACATGCCCTTGACTGGAATCGAACCTGGGACCTTTTAGCCCACAGATTGACGCTCTATCCACTGAGCCAAACCGGTTTCGGCAACATGAAACAATTTCTAAGGCATATTACTAAATGAAAAGAAATGCAAGTACAAAACAAAGCAACTATCCCTTTGAAATTTTTATATCAGTAGATCTGAAAATCCACACACAAAACTGTTCATACTGGTTACCCCTAAGTTAACTAATGTGAGATTGGGGTGGAGGGTAGATGAAGAGAGGAGCCCCTCATGGAGTTTTATATTATTTTGTATTATGGGATTTGTTTGATTTATTATTAGATTCTAAGTAATACAACTTACATTACTTATAAAATATAACAGTCATCCGCTTCTCCTTCCCCAGCTGAGGTCCCAAACCCTTGACAGCCTTCACAGCTTTGCCCTCTTCTCACCTGCTCATCATCTCCTGCAGCCACCTGGCTGCTCTCAGTCCCTTGAGAGTGTCTTCTCCTTTTCACCCGAGGGCCTTTGCATTTCCTTACACCTAATAATAACAGGTGCTTGACAAACACTCTTCGAAGGAATCAACAAGTAAGTGAATACGATTCTTTTTGAATCTTGAGCATAGTTTCTGATTCCCCCAAGTCCCTTCACAGAAACTTAGGATCTGAAACTCCGTGTTTGGAAATATCAATCCATCTTCTGTTCCTATTTAGGACCACCCAGACTGGTGCAATGCCGGCAGCATGGCTCTGCAGTCCCTTACACTCGGAGTACGTTTTGAGAATGTCTGTAAAATGTCTCCTCTAGACTCCCCACAGCCTGTAAGGCCTTCTGCCCATGAACAAAGGAGTGACCGAATAGACCTCTAAGGATTTTGGTAGGAAAAGTAACGGTTTCTTGAGCTGAGTGTTGCCTGGGAGACTTCCTCAATGCTTGTGTCAGGCTCCCACCACCCAACATCAGCTTTAGATGCTGTCTCACTGGAGTTGCGTAGTAGGACAATTTCCTGTCCATGAATCCTTGTGAGATTATGCTGACATTTTATTCCCAGTGTCATCCGGAGTGAAACTAACTAAATGGAACTCTAGAGACAGTGCTTTAACACATAAGAGCACAGCTAAGCATTTACTGTAATAAGTAGAGAAGAAAATCAGTCACCATAAAACGCATGCGGAACAAACCCAAACCAAAAGCTCATGCTGTAGGACAACTCATTTCCAGGCAAGACCAGAATGGGAATCATCTAAACAGAACTAAACTTTTATAATTTTTTTAAAAAAGGACCCATTTACCCATTAGCCTTAATTTCATTTTACTTAACCAAAACTTCAGAGATATTGATGCTCCATTTACTTAGGCAATGTATCATGCACATGCTCATCAGAACTTAATGGGTGACTCCAGTTATTAAAAACTCCAACCATGTTGAAACTTCTGCTGAATGATTTCCAGGGGAAAACCTTCTTGATACTCACTCTATAATCAGATGTCATAGCTATTCCCATAGTTCTTTCGAATGAGTTCCAAAAAACGAGAGGCCACTAGTTCAGAGGTGCCATTTATTGCCTATCAAAGAGCAGAACTTTTCCACTCTCCGAGAAAAGCGATGATAATTGGACTTTACATGTTTCCCTTTTTGAGATACAGACCACAGAATTTGTTTATGACTATCTTTAGCACGAACAGGAAACTTATAATGAAACTCAAATGGAGGGGAATAGAGTTAAAATGTTATAAAACTCATGGGAAATAGGTTCCAAACGATCCTGTGGCTTTAAAATGTCCATTTTTAAAGCACGAGAATGACACAACACAGTTGTTTTACTCAGTAGCAAGGAGAGGCATTGATGTGCCAACCACACTTTCTGGCTCTATGACCAGCTTCTCATTATTTGTCAGAATAGCTGGCTGGGACCAGGGCTGCAGTTTCTGGTTGTGAAAAAAGTGTTTCTCTCTGAGAAACTTACAAGTTTGTATAAAGTTCAAATAGAAATTCTGGCTCCTCAGCAGCACCCTAACCTTAATCTCAACACTAACTTTGGTTTTTAATTAAAAGAAAATTATTGGCGAGATAGAGATAGATAGATGATAGATAGATAGAGAGATCAATTTGTTGTACCACTTATTTATGCATCCATTGGTTTATTTTTTATGTTCCCTGATCAGCAACCCACAACCATGGTGTGTCCAGATGATGCTCTAACCAACTGAGCTACCTGAGCAGGGCCTAACGTTGGTTTTTAAACAAGGTACTGAGATTACTCATATAAACTACAAAGGGCATTCACATCACCTCTTAAGAGGGCACCAAACCCTCTTCACTACTTTTACTTCCCATATAGGTCACATCTGTACCATAGGGTGTCCCCAGCGGTCAGAATAGGCAGGTTATGCTGCTGCAACAAACAAAATCTAAAATCACCGTGGCATTGGGTTAGGGGCTGCTGATGGACGGAGAGAAAACATTTTCTGAGGCAGGAAGGATGTTTCTTTTTTCCTCTGGCCTGAAGACAGACAGCAATAATCTTCCTGGAGTGAGGAGATGAGAAGCACAGCCCCAGCTGACCAGAAAGGCAAATTAGCTTTTGTGATCATAAGCCACTAAGATTTAGCAGCGTAACCTGGCTTATCCTGACTAATACCATATCTTTTGCAGTTTTATAGATGAACAAACAAACGGGCAAACAGGTTAAATAGATGGCTCAAGACTCTAGTCAAGCACCGGGGAAACCACATATGAGCTCTATTAACACGCCAGTCTGACTCTCATTTATCCTGGCAGAGCCATAAAAGATGATCGATTTTCCATCAACCACCGAGCCTTCAGTTCATTCTGATCCCACTTACCCCTGGGAATGAACTTGATCTTTTGCAAAGAGAACAGAATCCTCCTCCCCACTCCTTTTGTTGTTGTTGTTTTGTTGTTATTTTTTTGTTTAGCATCTCAGGTAAGATGACCAACCATTGCACATTGCCTGAGGCTGGGAGATTACCCAGGGCATGGGAACAGCAGTGACAAACCCAGGAAAGTCCCAGGCTAACTAGAATGAGTTGGACACCCTAATTGCTGAGGTAACATCTCCTAGCTACACTTAGGAATTATGCAGCATAGATTCCCGTTCCACCTTGTCATTCTTTCCATCATGATATTTATTACATTGTGTTGTGAATGACTCAGACTGTTCAGTGTCTACCTGACCACAAAACCCTGGACTGCTGAGACCAAGGACTGTTTTCTTCTTCTTCTTCCTTTTCCCCCCTCATTTTATATTCCTAGTACCTTGTATGGTGCCTGCCACTTCAAAAGAGCATAATAAAATATTTATTGAATGGATGAATGAATGCTGTTTCTCAGTTGTTTTTTCCTTCCAAGAACTGGTGTGGTGTGACTGTCTTTTCCTCCTTTGGGGGCCAGTTTTGCCTGATACCAGTAAAACTATAAAGAAAGGCAGGAATCTTCCTTGACTGCAGCTACAAGCTCCCATAAAGCTTTCAGTGTGACCCACAATGTAACATTACATAAACCCAGCACCGAGTTCCAGCATAAACGGATTCCTTATTAGACTGACTGAATAATTGAATATCCTTGTTTGGCATTTGTTTAAAGACAGAAGGTCATGGGACAAATGGTGGGTATTTGAGGCTGTGGAAACATGTGCTATAAATTTGGTTTAGCTGTTTCTGGTAACTGGGATTATTGTGACTGCAGACCCAGGCTTCCCAACTCTGCCCTCCACCCTTGGGAATGCATAACAACATGCCCTCCAAAACCAGAGACCGGGAGAGCATCTCCTGGGCATGCCTCACTGGTGGACTGCATTCATGCCCACTTAAGGACAGCTAGCCATAGCCTGAGAAACTTGCTCTGGAGAATCAGATCCAGGTGCAATCCAGTTACATTGTTTCATGATAGGCCTACGAGGTATGCTGAGAGTTTGTTGGTTCCTGACTCCACTTACAGACGAAATCCTCTGACATCTTTGTTTTCATTAGTTACACATAGTGAGTCTCTCCTACGTGACTAAGCTTTTCTGCGGAGTGATTTAAATTCTATAAAGAGGCCCGGTGGAGTGGCGAGAGGATCACCGAACTTGTATTAAGAGCACTTAAAAAAAACCCTATAATTTGTTTCTTCATCTGTGGAATGGGTTTAATAATATCCACCTTTCTTAGCTCATAAGATAGCTTGCGAGGTCAAAGGAGATTAAGTCAGTGAAAATGGTCTAATGATAGTAAAATGCAAGATTTGTTTTTTTACCTTTACCAATTCACATAGTTCTTTCTATCCCATAACAAAACTTTCCTAAGCTTGCCTTCTGCTTTAGGACTTCCTTTTATTTATCCCAATTATAGGGAGGAAATGAGCATTTGCTGTGTGCCTTGTATGTGCATTGTTCTCATAATAGTACTGTGACAGAGATGCTGTTGAGGGAGGAACACACTTTCCTTTACCCTCCAAATTCTTCTGGCTGGTCTGATAATCAAATAGACGTGAGACAGATCCACAAGAGCAAATAACCAAATTTAACTCATGTACATGGGTGGGAATCCACATACAAGAGAATCAGATATCCTACCTGCAGGTGAGGTTCAGAGACAGAAAGGGAACCTAAGACATCCTGAGCTAGGCCTGAGGTGTAAGGTGCCTTGGGGGTTTCAGAGGGTTGTTGCAGGGTAAAAAGAGTAGACCATTAGTAACACAAAGATTGCCTTGCCCAACAGAAAGGTTAAAAAAAGAGTTATCCCATATAATAAAAGGCTAATATGCAAATCTACCGAATGGCGGAACGACCGGTTGCTATGCAGCGCACTGACCACCAGGGGGAAGACTGTCAATGCAGGAGCTGCCCCTTGGTGGTCAGTGCACTCCCACAGGGGGAGTGCCGCTCAGCCACAAGCCAGGTTCACAACTGGTAAGCACAGCAGTGGTGGTGGCGGGAGCCTCTCCTGCCTCAGCAGCAGCGCTAAGGATGTTCAACTGCCAGCTTAGGCCTGCTCCTCACTGGCAGTCAGAAATCCCCCCAAAGGCTCCCAGACTGCGAGAGGGCGCAGGCCAGGCTGAGGGACAACCTCCCCCCCCCCCCCCCCACACACACACCATCCTCAAGTTCGTGCACCAGTCTCTGATAATCCTTTATGGACAAGATCTCTAATTCAAATTCTTTTAGGTAGTTAAGGGGTGGGGGCAAGAGTTACTTTTGAGTCTACAGCTGAAGTTGAGTCTACAGCCGAAGCTGAACAATCTGCATACCACAGGGGCACATCTTGAGGGTGACTCATTTCCCCACAGTACCATTATCTCATTCACAGTAGTTCATGTCCAAGATCATGCAGCTAGAACTTAGATTTAAACTCAAGTGTGCCTATCATATTGTCCATGTAAAATTTTCATCACATTGTACTACCTACCAGGTTTTAAAGAGTTTCCCTCTATTATTATTATTATTATTATTATTATTATTATTATTATTTTCTGATCTTTGATTTAGTGTGCAAGTTTACCTTTAGCTTCATCACATTACAGTTTTCTAGATTTTGATCATGTTTTCTCATCTTTTGTCACTTCAGATGGAAATATCCAACTCCTTATTCTGGTGGTTCCCTCTAGTTCCTAGTACTTGTCCATTTGGGAGAGGCCTAGCAGGATCAGTTGGGCCACTTTTTGGATGTCTTCATATTTATCCTTTCATAGTTTTCCTTGGGGACCCTTCTTTGTGCCCACAAATGCAGATTTAATATTGGCTTCTTGTCCAGCTTGTGTTAGCATCATCCTATGCACCAAGAGGTCACAGGTTCGATTGCTGGTCAGGGCAGATGCCTGGATTGCAGGCTTGATCCCAAGTAGGGACATGTGTGAGGCAGCCAATTGATGTTTCTCTCTTACCAATGTTTCTATCTTTCCTTCTTTTTCCTTCTCTCTTTAAAAAAGTTCAATGAAAACATATTTAAAAAAATATTGGCTTCTTTGTACTCAACACTACTATTATAGCAGCATTTACCTTACTCCACTGTCTACTTGTCTGTCTCTCCTACTAGACTGAGAACCTTTTGAGAATAAAGACCACACATTACAATTATCTTTATATTCTCCCATGTCCAGGACAGTGCCTGGGTCATGATAGGCAAGCAATAATGATGTGTTACGTTACACAGGAAAGCAAATGCATTCACTGTGTATGCCATGGGTGTTCTATTACTTGGTGTGAGGAACTGGGGTAGGTAAAGGACTTGGCCTAAGCAAAAAAAAAAAACAAAAAAAAAAACCACTTTCTGTTCAACAGATGTTAAGTAACAATAACTGTAACCACCTATAGTGTGTCTTCTCATCTTCACTTCCTTTCCTTCAAATAACAGATTGAGGCCTATTGCTCTGGAATGTCTTTGCTGATTATCCATCTTAAAATCTGCTAGCCAGGCTTCTTCCTAAGACGTTTCCCGTTATCGCTTTGACTGCAGCCATAAATACATGTTCTTAGATTTTATAGTCAGCCCCGCCCCCACCTTCTTTTCCCCACACTGAGTTCTTAGAAATCACATCTTTCATAAAATGAAACATTTTCTTCTCTAGGGACAAGGTTGTAATTAAGGCTGACCAAGGACTCGGTAGCAAATAAAATGCACTTACAATCAATAATGTGTCAAAAAGACAAAGTTGTAACTGCAAACCTCTAAAATAATTTAACATAGTAAAATCATGCTCCAAGTCCTATAAAATAGGTCATAAGCATAGTGATTAAAAAGGATGTCTGGAATTACGTAAAACATAAAACTAAACCCCACTCTATCATACATTTTTCCTAAACTTAACATCTACATGAAAATGAATATTTCCAATGTATTGTGAACAACAATTTGTTCTGCTTTTAAATTATAAATGGTGCATTGGAGTCTTATTTAGGTAGTTCCTACCTATTTTTAAAAAAAGTCATTCTAAGCAAGTTCGAAGCTATGCCTCCTTTGCCCTTCATAGGTGTTCTCTCCAAAGGAGAGCTTTCCAAGTAATTTCATTGATTCTGTAGTTGCACCCAAATTAGTAGGCTCAAGAAATGTTTCCTGTAGTGTATGACGAAGGTGATGTTTCTTTTCTCTTTTGAAAAGCGGACCCAATATTTTAAATCTTCTCCCTCTTCTCTTTCTTCATTTAAAGCTAAAGGCATAGTGGCTCAGTAGAAGACTAAAGCAAAGCAGAGACACAAAATGGCCTTAAATCACTTAAGCGCCACTTCCTTCTGTGAATAATTCTTCCTTGATTTAATTTTCACTGTAAAAGGAATAAAACAATTGCTGATTGTGAGCAAACTCTTCCCTTCCCTTCCCCCCAAAAAACCAAAAATTTAGTGTCATGATTTCTAAGAGGTCTGGCTGGCTATCCTTGTTTAAAATTTAGTAAACAATTCAAGCAACATTTATTGAAGGCCTACTATGCACTAGGCCTGAGGTGGGTGGGGCTCTTAAGATGCTGAGATGAAGGTGTCATAGATTGGCCTTCCAGGAGCCTATCTTGAAGCTGTAGGTGTTACGAAGGCAGAACTTAACCCTCATCCTGGAATCTTCCTATAGAAGAATGGTGGACTTGAGTGACCCTCTCTAAGGGTATCTTAATCATGTGACCAGTGGGTTTGTGATTGATACTGACCCACAGTCCTGTCTGGTAAGAGGAAGGGCAGGTAGACAAGGAGGCTCTGTGTTCTCTAGTGAAGTTTGAGTTTTGAAATTTGGTTCATATTTAATTAAGAAAAATTTCACATCCCCATTAGAAACTCAGATAAGATGATCACAATGCTAGGTAAAGGCTGATACTATAGGCAATCAGGAACCCAACTAAGGAAGGAAGTACAAGAGTGAGACAGTAACGCTGAGGAAATGATCCCTTCTCCCCTTAGCCTTGAAGTGTGGAATACACTGAGTAACCCTTCAAATAGGAACCAAATAGGTTGGATTTATATGGCTTACCTATTATTTATCTCTGTATTTTTATGTGTTTTTTTTTTTTTTTTTTTCAGGAGACAACAACTTCCATGAAAATAATACACGTCTGTGTGCATGGTAAGGTCAGGGAGAGGTGAGTAGCACCAAGGATAAGATGACTTCCAAATAATCTATCGTAAAACAAGACCTGCAAGCAAAGAATTAGGAAGGCCAATTCAGATGTTGATGATTATATCTGATTCTGTTTGTCTGGAAAGTTGTTTTTTGACTTACAAAATAATTCTCAAATGACTTTTCATAGGGATGAATCCAGTTGGAAACAAGACCCCCAAAGGTTTTGTTTTTCTTATGGACTACAGAATCCCGTGTTTGGATTACTAAAAAATTGTTTGGATATATTTTGCATAGAATGTATTTCTAAAAATAAAATATGACCTCAGAGGAAAATTAGCATGCGTTGCCCCATAAGCATACTGCTTTGAAGTCAAGAGACATGCAAATAATCGAGGAGGAAGCCTGAGAGCTGTCACTGCCTTGTCTCTGCTGTCATCCCTTTCCAGCAGCTCTCCGTTCCGTCTCTCCTCCCTCCACTTCAGCTCTCATGCAACTTCTAGGTTATTTGAACTTCTCAGACTCTCTCCCTTACCAGTCTCCTTCAGTGGCTCTTTTTTGTACTCCAAGGAAGTCCAAACTCTCTGACATGGCACAAGGGACCCCTATAACCTGGTTTCTGAAGTTCAGCTCCCACCCTTGTCCAGCACACATCCTACGTTCTCACCCACACTGCACCCTTCGCAGAGCACGCCTTACTTGTATAGTCACATTAAAAAAAAATATATATATATATATTATTGATTTTTTGCAGAGAGGAAGGGAGAAGGATAGAGAGTTAGAAACATTGATCAGCTGCTTCCTGCACACCCTCTGCTGGGTATGTGCCTGCAACCAAGGTACATGACCTTGACTAGAATCAAACCTAGGGCCCTTGAGTCTGCAGGTTGATGCTCTAGCCACTAAACCAAGCTGACTAGGGCGTATCTTCACGCTTTTGCACGTAATATACTTTCTTCCTGTAAAGCAGTCCAAATATCTTCTCTTCTGTGAAATCTTTTCTTATGAAGTGGAAAAGAGTGGTCTTTCTCTGCATAAGAGATTTTTACTCTAGCACTTGTCAAATGCTTCGCTGTCATTTATCAAAATGAAACTTTCTTTTTATGCCTCGAATGCTGTTACGACCTCAAAGTTTGAGATAGAAAAAACAGGCGCCAAGTTTTACCATATTTCAAAGTGGGATGCAAGGCCACATGCGCTGTGTTTGCAAAGCGGGTGTTCTAAACCTGAACTTGTGAGCTTACGAGCCCCTTTGGGATACAAAAGAGTTGAAGGGTCCGAGGGGGAGAGATGATTTCTTCTGGGAGCATTGACAGTGTGTGCCGTGTTCCTTCCCTAGCCCATTGGGGAATGCAGAGAAGGAATTCCCTCTCTCCTCAAGTCAAGCAGGGGGGCCTCGATAGGACCATTCAAGAGAAAAACAGAAATCCCACGTGGTTTGAGGGCACAAGGACAGTCATGGGCTTGGTGCCTGAGAATACTGAGGGCAAGAGATGGGCTGGAGTCACCCGCCTGCCGGCAGAGCAGAGGGAAACAGGTCTCCCTGGGGAATAAGCTACACCTCCATTCACAGGACTGATGAGAGTGTGTTTCTCATTGACCAGAGGTGAGACTCACGTCCCAGAGCCATTTCTGAATCCTGCCCCAGAGGACAGCCGGAAGGGAACTGTAGGAGAGGAACTGACTGGATGGCGCAGGCAGAGAGAGGAGCCAGAAGCCAGACAGAGACACTGCCTGTGTCGTGGGGGCAGTTTAGAAGGCTTCGGTTGGGGGTATGGCTGAGGATCCCACAAAAGAACCCTGTCATCGCAACAGTCAGCTCTAAAACCCGTGAGGGTCTGAGAGCACGGCTGCCAGATCACAGGAGTACTGATGGCTAAGGAACCTCCTACGGTTTAACTTTCCCTTCCCCCTGCCCACACTGACGGTGCCAGAGACAGTGATGGAGGGGACAGAAGAGAAGAAGATGCAAAAGGCATCTTTGATGAATGTGGAAAAGCTCAACCTGCTTCTCTGTCCCTTTGCTTGTCCCCCAGCTGGAGGCAGCCTGGGTACCTGAGAACCTGTAACTGTGAATGAGGTTCTGATTATTGATCTGAAATCAATAATAAAATCAGACTGCCCTTGTGACTAACAGAGACAGAGGGACTTCGCTCTAAGAGTGTCCAAAAGAGTTTACAAAATCCGCCCACGCTCTCATCCACTTCCCACAGAGGGAGAGGACTAGCCAGCCCCAGTTTGGAGACCTGCTCGTTCAATGTACCAGTTCCATTTGTTTACTGATTCGCTGCCCTCTTTTATATATGTTCTCTTCATAAGTCCTGATGAGTCACATGGCAAGTGTTTGTCGAATGAATAAATGAACAAGTTATTTGATAAATGAGGTCCTATGGTGTGGTGATTCAGGATCTAAACTCGGGCTTTGCCAATTATTGTTTGTGAGTTTTTTTGGCGAACTCCTTAACCATATAAACCTTGGTTTTACTTCCACATTTAAAGTATTTTATTTTATTATTTTTTAAAAAAATATTTTATTTTATTGATATTTTATAGAGAGGAAGGGAGAGAGATAGAGAGCTAGAAACGTTGATGAGAGAGAAACACCAACCAGCTGCCTCTTGCACACCCCCCACCGGGGATGTGCCCGCAACCAAAGTACATGCCCTTGACTGGAATCGAACCCAGGACCCTTCAGTCCGCAGACCGACGCTCTACCACTGAGCCAAACCGGTTTCGGCACCATTTAAAGTATTTTAAAATACAAAATAGTGCTTACCTCACAGAACGTGTTTGAGGATTAGGTTTGAGGCAATGCATGCGTAATGCTTAGCACAGAGGCAGGCACAGAACGAATGTTCGTAATTGTACGAGTGTCACGCTGTTGTTCAAGCTGAGTTACATGGTTAGTTGGTGTGGACCACTGCCCCATCCCGGCCGGGCTGCTGCCCTTGAGCCTGATAGCGTGTCCTTGATCCCAACCAGCCTGGCGACTTGGATGGCGGGGCTCCTCTGCTTCACCTCCTCAAGGAGGAGGCTTGGTTCTCTGCGGGGCTGAGGAGGGGAAGTGGCCCTGTTCTTCATAGAGAAGAGTTCTGGCAGGGACAAAGTGCTTTTATATGGACACTCAACTGAGCCTTCTGTTTTCGGTCCCTCTGACCCCCTTCCCTCTTTTCCCAGAGGTATCTAGGGCCTGTTATTTCTAAGTCTCTCTGGGGTTCTCTTCTATAGCACGAACCAGCCTCCTTCTGAGCTTCTTTCAAAGAAAGCTTTCCCAGTCCCCTGATGTTGTGAGTCAGCTAGCTACCACTGACCTTCCAGCTTCCAGTGTTTCGTTGCTTTTGCTCCCTCTTTGTGGCTGTGTGTTGATGCCTTAAGTAAAAATCATTTAACCATCCCTTGGGTAGAGGACATGGGAGACTGGGAGAAATCTGCAATAAATATGAGTGCTCAGTCTGTCATATATAATTTGAAGTTTTATAATAAGAAAAAAAATGATTGTGGTTGTAAAGGAGAATTGAGTTGGACATATAAACGTAGATGTCTATATTTTTACACACATAAAGTCAATAATACAAAGAAATGCATGCTGTCTTGCGATATAAACCTTGTAGATCACAAGTGCTTTGATGTTTTGACCAAGCAGAGATCACTAGGGGTGAGGTGATCAGACAAGGAGGGGCCCAATTTCCTGGAGTCTGAACAATGGGCAGAATTTGGATTTCTTAAGGGAGTAGGCCTCTAACTCATTTCTTCATTAACATCATGTGCAAACCAGGTATTACCTATTGCAGTAGCCACCGCGTTGGTCTTCTCAACCTGTTTTTCCTTCATTTCGATGGAGACAGATTGTTACTTGGAGAGAGTGAAGCCAGCACCACAGAGGGGAGCGGAGTCTGGAGGCAGAGGGAACTGATGACAGGACTTGAACCCAATCCAGCTACATCTGAAGCCAGAACACCCCTGGACTTCCAAGTTGCAAGAGCCAATAAATTCCTCCCCATTCTTTTTTTTTTTTTTTTTTTTTTTGTAAATTTGTTTTAGTTGGGTTGCAGTAACTTGCATCAGAGAAAGTCCCAACTGATATGACAGAGTAACGAGATGGTATTTCACTCTGAATTTTAGAACACCGCAGCAGTGAGTAGAGCTGGACCTATGTACAATCTTACTTGAAATGACAACTTGCGGGTTGTTTCTCATTAAGCTTATTGGTGGTAGGTAATTCTTAGCCTTTGACTCAGGGAGTAAGGGAACTGACTGGTGCGCGCCTTTTCCCTTTGAAGCTTGTTATTTTTCACATAACAGACGAATTATTGGTAAGCAAAAATTGAAGATAAAAATAAATTCCCATCATCTTTAAAAAAAATGTGGCGAGCATGTCCCTAGAGTTATGAGAGCTGCAGAGTAAAGCATCTATAGAGTGCTGCTGGGAGGCAGACCCCCCCCCCCCAAGCCCCTAGAATTCAGGGCCAAGGGAACTGACAGCTTTATGCTTGTAGATTAGAAGTTTTTGCTGCAGCAGCCAGGACACATGGGGTGCGGGCACATTTTGGTATGCTTTAGAAGAACATCGGTGGGATCTTCCAAAATCAAAACGCCTATGGCCTACAAAGGCCTTTGAGTATCTCTCTTCCTGAAGAGATGTTCAAGATGCTATGAAACACTGGAGGGCCGCTAACTCAGACTTGGAGGTTCAGAGACATCTTTTTGGAAGAGGTTGCATTCAAGCTGAAACCGAAAAGATGAGTGGGACTTAGCCAGGTGAAAAAGAGGAGGGCGGGATGAAGAAACCCTAGACAGAGGCAACAACACAGGCGACTAATTTAAAACATACGTTGAGTGCTTACTGAGTCCGGCACAGTGCTGATACTTAAACTCTGGTACTTAAAGTAGCGTTTATGCTAATCTTATGAGTAAGTGCTATTATTATTCAAGCTTACGAATGGGAGAACTGAGAATTAAAGAGGTTAAGTGATGGAATCTAAAGTTCAGACCAATTTCAGAGCACACATTAGGGGTCAGACACTGTCCAAGATGCTTGCAGCAATGAACAAAACACATAATTCATGCCCTCCAGGGAGCTAACATTCTGAGGCTCTTTTTATGGAAGTGAAACTGGAGCAGAGGCACCTGGAAGGAAGCTGACAGCTCCTCCATGTCCAGAGGAATCTTGGGAATTTGTTGCCTTATTGGGTGAAGATCATTTGGACTGTCGGAATGCCAAGGTTGATTCTCTGAGTCTGTCTTTGAGCTTTGGGGACATTTGTATTACACTTTTGAAAACTGATGAGAATCTATTTTTAAATGTCTCAGAAGTATTTCATCTGTTGCAAGAGGAAAACAAGTTCCAAAAGGAAAAAATGCACACATTTCTGCACTCCCTGTCTGAGAAAGCAAAGTGAATACTTATTTGTTGCCAATATGCTTAATCAGGGTAGACAAGGGAGGCACCATTTAAAATGATGGTTTTGTAAAACGTCACTGAAGGGAATGGGCATGACATTGAGTGGTCACATATTTATGTACCAGGTTTTTAAAAAATATACTGGGTCTGTTTAATAAGAAAAGGAATTAAAAAAGATATGAGTGGGAGTTAAGTATTATTATAAAATATTCTGCAGATTTAATAATTTGGTTCTTTAAAAATTCTCATTTCTGCAAAGTGGAGAGGTGAGATTTTTATAATGGTAGACACAATTATTTTTAGTTTTTAGAAATATTATTTAAAGTATCTTCCATTTTCTAGCTAAATGCGTAAGTAAAAATCTGTCAGAAGAGTAATGTAATTAAAAATAGATATATTTTATTGATTTTTCACAGAGAGGAAGGGAGAGGAATAGAGAGTTAGAAACATCGATGAGAGAGAAACATGAGGGGATGTGCCTGCAACCAAGGTACATGCCCTTGACCGGAATCAAATCTGGGGCCTTTCAGTCCACAGGCTGACGCTCTATCCACTGAGCCAAACTGGTTTTGGCTGTAATTTTTTTAATATAAGAATTTCTTATATTTGCTGAGCTGATCACATTTCCATAATATTTCATTAAATCCTCTCAACCCCATGAGATATAAATTATAATTGATAGCACTTTAGGTATGGGGAAAGGGTTCAAGAAGGTTATATGATCTTCCCAGGACCTGAACTTGGGAGTTCTGACTACAGGTGTTCAGCTGCCTGGGTACTAAGACAAAGAAAATGGGTGTTGATATCAACAGGACCCAGAATTGTTCACCAGCTGTACAAATTACTTAATCTTTCAATTCTGTCTCCCCTTCTGTAAAATGGGAACAGTAATATGTACCTCACAGTTTTGTGGTGAGGATTAAGTGAGATTATTATTCAATTAGAGGCCTGGTGCATGGAATTTGTGCATGGGGAGTATCTCTCAGCCCAGCCTGCACCCTCTCCAATCCAGGACCCCTCTGGAAATGTTCCTGCGGGATCCGGCCTAAATCGGCAGTTGGACATACCTCTCTCAATCCAGGACTGCTGGCTCCTAACCACTCACCTGCCTGCCTGCTTGATCACACCTAACCACTCTGCCTGCCTGCCTGCCTAATCACCCACAATCACCTCTGCCTGCCTTCCTGGTCGCCCCCAACTGCCTCTGCCTGCCTGCCTGATTGCCCCTAACCACCTCTGCCTCAGCCCAGCCACCATGGCTTTGTCTGGAAGGACTTCTGGTCTAGCTGGTATAATTAGCATATTACCCTTTTATTAGTAAAGATGTGAAATGCTTGCTTGGGATATAGTGAATGACTATATTATTGATAAAGAATAAAGGAGAAATAAAAATAATGACTTAATAGTAACTTCTTATTTGGAAGGAACCGATATGTTAAAACAATGGCTCTCAACCGGAGGCAATTTTGCTGCCCCAAGGGACATTCGGCAATGTCTGGAGACATTTTTGCTTGTTACAACTGGGAGGTGTTACTGGTGTTTAGTTATTAGTGCTACGGGTTTAAATGTCCATAGTGCCCACGTTGAGAAACCCTACATTAAAACCACAAGGATTCATTGAGTATACTTTTACTGAGTCATGTAGACATCACTGCTCTAAGCACAGAAGAATTTGAAAGTAGGAGATAATATATTATCTTGGAAAGCGCAGAACATAAAAATAATTGTAAGGAAGTGACATAGCTTATGTGTGCCATGTGAATAGAATGATAATGTGGAGTTTTTAACTAGAAAGAATTTATCAGTTTAAGAAAAGTTCTTAGTGGTTAAGAGGGGATAGTTTTTAAAATGGCCAACTTATGATATAATTACTGAAAAATTAAATTTTCATATGATGAGAGAGCTTAAATTCATCAGCCAAAGGCCTTAACTAACCTATTATTCTTTCAATAGTTTTCAACAACTAGGGCTTTAGTAACATCAGAAGGCATGATTTAATGGGGAAATTGTTTTTTTTTAAAATTTAAGTAGAAAAAGAACATAGTTTAGATTTAATATAAGACCAAAATGCAGTATCCTCCTACTTGGCAATCAGGAGACTCAGTACATTTCATGATGATCTTTGTTTCCTCAACTTGAATATTTCAAAACTAATTATATTATGAAAGTTAAATCCCACACACCAATTCACTTAGATTGTATTGACCATGACGAACTAATTTCTTTAGGCTTATGATCTGAATAATTTATTATTGTGCAACCGACCCCACATTAGTGGCTTTTGCAAAGGAGCACAGGAAAGCAAACTTTTTGCCAACTTTCCCTCATGTTCGAAGAAGGATGTCCTGTATGTTTGTCAAAGTCTGTCACCATAGAGTCCAGAGACGTCAGGTTATATAATGCACTGGCAAAGAGATGTAGAGAGAACTTATAAAGAGAGATGGAAAATATTAATGACAGATGCATTGTTGTAGTAAAACCGAAGTCTTACCACCATGACGTTGCCCTGAATGCTATTCCAGGAAGAACCTCAGAGATGTCCAAAATCAATCAGAGGCAGGGCCTATACTTCTGTCATTCTACCATGGCCAACTTGCCATCATAATTGGAGGTGCGAACTAGGTGTGGCAATGGAAGAAGAATGGGGACAAGAGAAGAAAGAAAGTAAGGTTCATTTATATTTAAGGCCCTGGTTGGGTAGCTCAGCTGGTTGGAGCATCATCCCGGCACACTTTAATACCAGTTTTGACCTCTGGTCAGGGTTTGATCCCTGGTCAGGGCGCATACAAGAATGAACCAGTGAATGCATAAATAAGTGGAACAACAAATCAATTTGTGTGTTTTTTCCTCTCTTTCTCAAATTGATTCAATTTTTTTAAAGTATAGATAATTAAGGAATGCAACTTGCTGACTTAATATGTATGCATCACAAAATATTGACCACAACTAAGCTAAATAACATATCCATCGCCTCCCATGGTTCTTCTTTTTTCTTTTTTTTGTAGCGCATTCAATATATATATATATATATATATATATATATATATATATATATTGATCATCTAATATGTGTCAAGCCCTATGTTTGTGCTGGCAGAATAGAAAGAAAACAGAACAGTTTGAGAAGAAACTACCTGGCTTTTTCCTGGTCTCATAACGTTTATAGGTTTTTTGGAGAAATTTTTAAACAGATAATAAAACAATTTGTTACACTGGTCATAATTACAACAACAACACCCCCCCTCCCCAGAGGGTATTATGATAAAGAATGACTATAGGAAGTAATATAACCTAGGAAGCCTGGGTAGGTACCTGCAATCTTGCTCAGTGTAAAAAAATCCCTCAAACCAACAAAACCAAAAACCAAGGGCATGGCTCATAGTTGATAAGTTGCACAATTCAGATATAAAATCTTCCTAATTAAATGTGAGGTTCTAGGCCTTTAGATGTGCCCTGGCCAATGTGGTTCAGTTGGTTGAGCACTGAGGTTGCTGGTTCCATACCCAATCAGGGCACATTCCTTGGTTTCGGACTTGATCCCCAGTAGGGGATATCCGGAATAAAGCAGATATAGGTTTTTCCTCTCTCTCCCCTTCTCCTTTCCTCTCTCTCTAAAATAAATACAAACATATTTTTCAAAAGGACATAGAACTCTGCAGATTGTGGTGATTTTTACTATTAAAAATAACAGAATAGCCAAAACTGGTTTGGCTCAGTGATAGAGCGTCGGCCTGCGGACTGAAAGGTCCCAGGTTCGATTCCGGTCAAGGGCATGTACCTTGGTTGCGGGCATATCCCCAGTGGGGGGTGTGCAAGAGGCAGCTGGTCGATGATTCTCTCTCATCGATGTTTCTAACTCTCTATCCCTCTCTCTTTCTCTCTCTAAAAAAAAAAAAATCAATAAAAGTAACAGAATAAACCTGAGTCAACAGGGCATTAAAAATTCCAATTGGCCTTAGCTCCTGCATGACTTCTGTGAATGGAAAAAGGCGGTTTAAAGAAGGGTGAGGCTGGCGAGTGAGCGAACACCCAAGAGAGAATGCCAGGTCTAGGAAATAAGGTCAGGAGCAAAGAGTAAGCAAGAGGTAAGGAGTCCACAAATCTATGGGAGAAAACTGGTCTTGAGGTCACAGGAAATGAATTCTCTGGAGCAGCAGGAAGTAGAGCACTGGGTAGACCTTCAGCTCCGGAACCTGACTCAGAGAGGAAGGAAAGGGTTTCTCTCATCTGAGGATCGAGAAGACAAGATTATATTTTTGTGTTGGTCATGATGATGAAAAAAGTATCAGTTACATAAACCTTCTTTTTTAAAATTTTTTTAAAAATATATTTTTAATTGATATTTTACAGTGAGGAAGGGAGAGAGATAGAGAGCTAGAAACATCGATGAGAGAGAAACATCGACCAGCTGCCTCTTGCACACCCCCTACCGGGGATGTGCCCGCAACCAAGGTACATGCCCTTGACCGGAATCGAACCTGGGACCTTTCAGTCCACACACCGACGCTCTACCACTTAGTCAAACCGGTTTCGGCTACATAAACCTTCTTAAAGCTTTTATCCTGTTGGGGTTTTAGGCAGCCTGGGACTTCACTAACAAAACCATCTGGCCTTCTGGGAGGCGTTTGTGAGGGACAAGATCTGAATGAAGAAAGACTGGCGAGTAGGGAATTGCTGTGGGACTCTCTCTCTTGCCTTGGCAACCTTCTGGGTGACGTAAGATATCTGTCTTGGATCCACTCAGAAGAAAATAAGTCTCCATACCTCCCCTTGCACAATGAAATGATCTGTGTTTGACTTTGGTTGAGATAAACCTACTGTTTTCTTAAGATCTAAGGACGAGTAGCGAGAAATAGTTAATAAATTGATTTTTGGAGATTATATTGATAACTCATCCTGTTTAGACTGAAGAAGAAAAATGATTGAATAAGCCTACCCCCACGCCTTCCCCGAAAAAAACAACCCCCCACCCTACTAGGTTAAAGGGGGAGAGAACCACACTGAGAAGTTAAAATGAAAAGAGAATATATGTGACTATAAAACCTTTTAAAAAGATCAGTTTTAACAATGTGGTATGAAGGGAGAAAATGGGAAGAGATGTAAAAATAAACAGCATTAAGTTAAAAGGGATAATTAGAGAGGCCAAAATAAGAGGTGCATGTTGCAAGCGACTCACCTAACCTCAGAGACTCGAGGTCTCTTCAGACATTTCCTTTCGGGAGACTGTGGGGCTTTACATCTTTCAGGGTTTAACAAGATCCTAGCTGTATATCATAAACACACACAAACATTTTTGTTTTGTTTTGTTTTGTTTCTTTTTCATCTGAAGGGAGGAGAAAGAGACATGCTCTCGGCTGTCATTTGGAGAATAGCTTCTACTACATTATATTTTCTATTAAAAGCTTGGAGGAACAGTTGGCAAATAGAAATTGGTCCACAGAAATAACATGGCTTCCTGGAACTTAGGGGGAAGGAAATGGGTGGTTTCTTTAATTACTGTCGTGTGTGTGTGTGTGTGTGTGTGTGTGTGTGTGTGTGTGTGATAACTAAAGATAGCATTCTGGCTAATGTCCTCAGTAGGGAAGGTGAACCTGGAAATTAATTCAGAATTCGGAAGTGTGTACAGTTGGGTTGAATTTACTAGGTTAAGTAAGACAATAATGCTCTTTGTTTTCAATATCCTGGCTAGATCGGAAAGAGTGGATTGAAATGTACTCTCTGATATTTAATCAGTTTAAATCCAAGGGCATTATTATTTACTTATGGAGAGTTAATGACTTTTATGTAGTCAAGAAAGCTTATTTACAACAAGGATGTGATTAGGGGTGGCAAAAGGAGTGTTGATAGGGCCTTAATGAATTGATGTGCTAATTATTCTTTTCTGTTGGGTGTTGTAGTACTTTTACAAATGAACCAACAGAGACAAGAATGCTGAAGGGAACTATTTTAACGCAGTAATAGTAGCAACAGCTTCTTGGCCATTTTAATATATTTTGGCATCCCTTTTAAAAATAATTTTTAATGCTAAAATTGTGGACTTTATAATATTGAAGAACTAAATATATAGTATTCCTGTATGTACATTTACTTATCAGCTATGTGACCTAGCCCAGGCCAGGACTCAAAAGGCATTGTGTCCAGCTGGAAATAAATCATATGGCACGTTTGAATTTAAATAAAAATTAAGTCCCAGAGCAGTGCAATTTCTTCAGCTTCCTTTTCTTTTTTAAATATTTTATTGATTTTTTACAGAGAGGAGGAGAGAGGGATAGAGAGTTAGAAACATGATGAGAGAATCATCGATCAGCTGCCTCTTGCACACCCCCAGTAGGGGGTGTGCCCGATACCAAGGTACATGCCCTTGACTAGAGTCGAACCTTGGACCATTGAGTCCCCAGGCCAAAATTCTATCCACTGAGCCAAACCCGTTTCGGCTTTCTTCAGCTTCTTAAAGACATTGATTGGGAATAGATATATCTATGTTCATTGGTGGGAAGTTCAAGTTCTGTGGAGGCTTCTTTCCCCCCTCCCCCATATCTTTGAAAGTCATGATATTGAAGAAATTAAAAAAAAAATCCCCAGGAGATTCTATACAAATGCAAACTCATTTGTATAGAATGCTCACCTCCTTTAACTGCAGTTTGCAAGCCCTGTACGGTTCCTTCCACGGGCATGCTCACTCCCAGCACCAAGCTTTTGCTAGAATGCGATCTTCCCTTATGCATGTCCTTTCTACATTTCATTTTTGTCCTATTCCTTCCCTGATTCGGAGGAGGTAATTATTGACAGAGGTGGCTAATATTTATTAAGAACGTATCATTCTTTAGGCACTGTGTTGTCAATTTACATGCATTGTTTAACAATACTTGCATTTTACAATTGGGGGAACAGAGAATGCCAGTGGGCTCACAAGGAATAATTGGAATAAAGTCATAAAATAATCTATGACCTTTTTTTTCATTTCTAAACTTAATCATTTTTTCATTTCTAAACTAATCTGGTTAGGGAAACCAGATTGTCAACTACTAGATGGCTAGGGCCTTATTTTTTATTGATTCCAGAGAGGAAGGGAGTTGGAGAGAGATAGAAACATCAACGATGACAGAGAATCATTGATCGGCTGCCTCTGCACACCCCCTACTGTGGATTGAGCCCGCAACCGGGCATTTGTCCTTGATTGGAATTGAACCCAGGAACCTTTAAGTCTGCAGGCCGGCACACTAACCACCGAGCCAAACCGGCTTGTGGCAGGGACCTTATTTCTGCATAGACTAGGCATTCCATAGTTATAGCCTTCTGTTAAAATAAAAAAGAAAATGTAAAATCTCAACGAATTTTATAAATACTTGAACACTGGAAGATAGAAACAAATCCCAGAATATTAGTTTCCCCAAATCACTACCTGGACAGCACAAAACATCGGTTTTTGTGACCCAGGGCACAACCCACGGGTGTCTGGAAATGCACAGGGGACTTCTTAGGTTGTCAGGACGCTGGAAGCATCCTGCGTGGCAGACAGGGACATCAACGTTCTGCAGAACGTGGTCCAGTCCCACAGAACTGCCAGGCCGCCAGCGCCAGCAGTGCGCCCGCTAAGAAGCAGCCCTGGCTTCGCATCCAGTGACAGACAATATGGGCCTGTAAGTCAGACTGAGTCCTGACCTAGATCCACCCTCTTCTCGCTGTGTGACTCGCATCACGTTTACTATGTGCTCTCCGCTCCTGGCTCTCAGCTGGTGCCCCACACCGGCTGGCCTCCAGAAAAGTGTCCCCGATGGCACGATACGATCTTCGATGAGTGACAGGAACGACTAGACTAAAAGTAACAGTCTAAGAGCCAGAGTGTATTATAAAAGTGCTTCTCTGACTTTAATGTGCTTTATATCTCCTGGGAATCTTATGAAAGGACAGGTGCTGATTTAGGATGGCTGGGGCGGGGCCCAAGGGTCTGCATTTCTGACAGGACCAAGATGCGGTTTCTGTGGGCCATGCGTGAGTGGTATGATTCAGAAGTAACTTGGAGACGCTCACTTAATAAACTAGATAAGCGACTATTTATTGCATGTTTGTGGAGAGCTTAAATTATAGAGAGGGAGGTAATGGAGGCTGAGGTTGGACATAAAGAGCATACAACACAGAAGGAACTTCCATCTGCTTTTCTGAGAAAGAAAGAGGAGGGGGAAGAGAGAGAGAGATGTGCAAGCATTTTCCATGGATAATGATATTTTTTTTCTCAGGGGGAAAATGCAGAGAAATATTTTCTATATGTTTTTTCTCAGTAAGAAGAAAAGGTCATTTTTGAGTCCCCAAATAATCTTGGTGGCTATATGGTAACGGAATAAAGGAAAACCTTGGCCACCATCCTTGGATGCAGGATGTAAACCTTGCATATGTTAGAGGGAGCCATGTGTGTGCGAGTGTTTCTGTGTGTGTGAGTGAGTGTGTATGCGCGGGCTGGGAAGTCTTTGCTTTCTTAAATATAGCTGGAGAAGGGGGATCTAATAGTCCCCTCTCCCCGGCCGCCCACCCCCACTCCCCACGACCCCATCCCTCAGGAAGGTTAAAGCTCTATGTTGAGGGCCAGGGGTTCCTAAGGCAGCCTCTGGGAACTTTGCGTGTTTCAGGCAGTGGAAGTTATTTGAATCTAGTCATTGAGAGAAGAGACTACTCATTATCCACTTAAAATACTTCCAGGCTGCAGAATGGTGCTGTAAAGAAGCCAAAGCAGTTGGCTCTGATTTGGCCAGCTGATTTAGCAAGAAATTTTGCAAATTATGCAGTCCTTACAGATGGTGCTGTTGAGTTTGTTAGAATGTTTTAAAACACTGACACCCTTGACCGAGAAGTGAATTTCTAGCCTCTCAGAGCTCCCTCCTGCTAACCCTAGACCATTTCCACTGGCAGTTGGAGACCAGGAACAGACCTTTCCTGGAACCTTATGATAATGACTTCCTTTAAAAACCTCTTGCATCATAAAATAACTTGGTGGTGAACTTGGCCAAGGGGAACTCCTGGAACTTTCTGGGTGTTTTTCCTTATCTGTAAGTTGCTTGCTTTATACTTAAAAATGGTTCTTAATTGGTTTTCTGGTCTTCTGCCTGGAGGTCAAGCAGAAGCCAGCGTCTCCAGGAGGAATGATGAGTGTGCTCTGCCAGTGCGCAGTGTAAATCCTGGGAGACTGTGATGAGCGGCTATGCCCCGGATGTGCAGAGAGAACAGCTGGAGGCTATGGCTTTCTCGGGAAAGTGGTTTCTAAATTTGCCTCTTAGAAGCTATCGGAAAGTTCAACATAATGTATCATCTTCATGGGCCCAATTCTTGCTTAGATCTTCGCACAGGGACCAGTCTTGATCTTTGCTGTTGAGAGCTCGCTGGTTTTGTTGGTTTCTATTTGACCTTTTATCCATCTCCCTCAGTGCCCTTTGGGTTGTGCTGGTGCTTATTTTGGCTCTATGAAAGCAGCATCTCTGGATGCATGAACGAGGCAGATAAAATTCCCCAGGGTTACTGAGCTGCCCTTCATCTATTTTTAGCACTGCAATGGATTTGCCATAGCCCACAGCATAACTCAATCACTCTGCGCCTGTGAGCAAATTCTGAGGTGTTTGTTTTTTAATCTTTTCCTGAGGTATTTGATATAGGCTAAGCATAAAGGCACATGATTCAATCATTGATTATTCAAGACATGCCATATTTAGATGTAAAGTACAGCATAGGGGATCTAGTCAATAGTATTCTAATAACATGTTTGTGTCAGATGGGTACGAGATTTATCGGCATGATCACTTTTTAAGTTATGCTCTGTCTGATCTCTGGGGTGCATACCTGAAATTAATATACTAATGTATGCCAACTATAATTAAAAACTGAAATAATGATAACATTTTTTTTTGGTATAAAAAATGATATGCCATATTTAGAGCTCTGTAATCACCAAATTGTCGCTGTCAAATATACATTGGACTCTGGCTCTTAATTTTGTGTTAGAAGCTGCACAAAGCCTATTGTGTCCTGTGTGTGGCAACAAGGAAGTGTCTGGTATGCACTAAGGGACTGAGGTCAACCCATTTGTTCTGCCAGTCAGTGGATCTTTCTTAAGAGAACCCTTGGCTTATAGCCTGAGCTGTTTGACCCTTGTATATATTCCATCTCTTCCATCCTTAGGGATCCCCCAGATGATGAGGATGTAGCTTATTTACCACTAGACCCCTCCCCCCCCCAATTTTAGCATAGGTCCCTAAGCCTTTCCTTTTTTCCATTTATTTTATTTTTATTGTTGACAGTGTTACAGACGTTTCCCATCCCTCCTTTACCCCCTTCAGCCCAACCCCAAACCCCCCTCGCCCAGTTCTTCACCATCCTATTGTCCATATTCTTTATTTTTTAAAAAAATTTTTAAGTTTTTTATAAAAATTGTATTTAAGATTATTTTACTCTTGCATTTTCTCAATTGTTTTTTTCTTTGCATTTGCCCTTTTTCTTTCCTACTTGGAGAGATTTAGCTTTATGTTCCAGGCTTTTTTTGGGCTTATTGTCCAGCTTCCGTCTAGTGAGAGCACCTTGCTGGGGCAAGCCCACAGGAGCAGTAGAACCTTCAGCTTTCTCCCGCTGCCCCATTCAGTGTAGATGCCATATTCCCTCCTGTAAGCCCCTCCACTTGGCTGCCTTCTGTAGTGTCCTCGCACAACCTGAACTTCGTCACCTTGTAGGATGGGTGTGTATCGAACACCGTGCTTCTGTCTCTGCTCTTTGGAAAGAAGAGGTGACATAAGGTTCCTGCCAATGTGGGAAGGGGCACTGAAACGCCTTTTATGGTTCTTGCCCCCACCAGAAGTCACAAAGGGGTTGAACTTCATTTTGGTCGCTGGCACTTCTGTGATGGCTGCCAAAGGGAAGAGCCCTAAGCTCTTCCTAATAGCTGAGTTAGAGGGAGGCATTCATTCATTTGTTTACTGCTGATTCATTCAATGAACAATAATCAACAAACACCCATAGTCCAGCTGGGAAGCCTGGAATGGGGTTCCCCCCGAATTTGATTGAAATATATGCTTATCATCCAACCATCTTCTAGCTCCTCTATTTCCGGGAACATGCTTCTCCAAGGCTGTCAGCTCTGTGGTCCTATCATACATATCCCTTTCCTTTGCCCATGCAGTGACCTGTCTATGCAGCTGACCCAGCTACTTCTACTAGTAAGTGGCTCCACTCTGTTCTAAATACAACCAGTTTCTGTTACTAATTTATTTCATTCAGGGTCAAACTGGAGGTTTAGGAGATAGTTGTCCCATGACGTGACCTGTGATGGTTTTGTGATGTGTCCACTTGGCTAGGCTGAACTACACACCCCTGTATTCCCTTTCTAGTGTGTTACCGGAAAGTGGCCATGGTAGGCAGCAAGAGTGATTCTCTTATAAAAATTGGAGGATGGAAGGAAGGTAGCAAGCATTTTGTAGCACCCACAGACAAACACCCTTTCTTCCAATTGTTTAGCCAAGCACTGTCCTACGTGCTTCTGTGAAGGAATCTTGCAGATGTAATTACAGTCCCTAATCAGTTGACTTTAAAGTAATCAAAAGGGAGATCATTCTAGGAGACTTAATCAGTGCAAAGCTTTTACAAAGAGGGCTTAGACCCTTCACTTATGTTGTTAACCTGCTGTTTTGTCTCATTGGTTTGAAGCAGCAGTTGCTCCTATAATTGTTTTCCTCTCTAATTGGATCTTCCTTCTATTTTACTCATTCTTGGGCCAAGTGTGTGTATTCAGCTCCAGAACTGAGAGCCCAGGCTCCTATAGCATACCCTTACCACCAAATTCATCCTTGTGGGGTCCCAGCCTGCTTACGATCTCCCTCTCCTGACTGCCTGCCCTATGGCCATCAGCCCTGCTTAGCTGGCCCCTATAAGTATGTAAGACAATTCCTTATAATAAATAACCAGATAGATTAAAATACCTCCCACTTATCTTGCTTCTCTGGTTGATCCCTGAGCAATGCATGAACTAAAGAAGCAATTGTTATGTCAGAAAGCAGCTTGCAATCTAGATGGCCACCAACATTCATTCATTTACAAATAACCGTGTGAGGGTTGGCAATACAGCAATAAACAAAGCAGACGTGGACCCTGCCCTTAGCGAGCTGATCTTCTAGCAGAAAAGCGAGTGTTAAACAACATTCACACAGATAATAAGGTCAGCACAGAATTGATGGAAGGTGTACGTCGGAGACCCTACCCAGTCTGAGGTGTGAGAGATGGGAATAAGGGCCTGGGAGAAAGCGTGAGAGAACATGAGAGCCAAGGAAATAAGTTCAAACAGTTTTTTAGAGAGCTGTTTTTCGTGGTGGCAGAGGGAAGAGGCTGGAGAGGTAAACCACAGAGGGCCCCAGATGATAATGCCCGACAAACATTTTTATTTAAAAATCTTCATAGTTTGGAATTGTGTATTTCTTTTTTTTACTTTATGGTATGACATGCGTGGTTTCATTTTGAGCCTTTAAAGATCATGGTGTTAGTGTGTTTGTTCCAACCACCGCTCTTATTTCTTTTCAGCTTTTTTTCTACATTCCCCTTATATAACCCACAGTGCTCTTCTAATTATGCAAGCATCAAGTAGCTATTATCAGACTATTTTTAACCCATTCTCCTGCCATCTGTTTTGAATTCTCACAGCATACCTGTTGAGGGGAAAAAGGAAACAAATCCTGAACTCCTCACATTAATCTACCTGACAATTCCCTTGTCACGAGGTTTATTTTCTGTTCATGAAGACTCACAGCAATGGCTTCTTGGAGGGCATATTTCCTGGTCTCCTGTCACCACCTGAGGTGCGGGGGGTGGGGGGGTGGGGGTGGGGGTGGGGGTGGGGGGGTGGGGAGTGAGGTGGGGGGGAGGGAGCAGAGGAGGGGGTGAACCTCAGTCCTTTTGTGGGCTGCTAAGCACCCCAATGCTCTAAGGATTTTCTTAATTAAGCAATTGAGCCTCATGCTATCCTTAAAAAGTGGGCTAGAGAGAATGTGGCAAAAACCAATCACCAATCTGCGTTAGGATGAACAATGGGAACTTAAATCAGCTTTTTGTCTCCCTTTGGTTTCTTTCATTTTTCAAAACCCACTGTTCTGGTCTCCCTGTAGCTGGCTTTGGAAAAGCAGCTAGGTACGGAGGAGTGAGATGAATTTTAGAGCAGACTGATTTGGGCTGAAAGTCTGGTTCCACCCATAGCCCAATTTTTTATTTGAAAAATAGGAATAATAGTAGCCACCTATCAAATGACGTGTGCAAAGCAATTCACTTAGTGGGAGGCACACATATGGGGCTCAGTAAATTTTGGGTATTAATCATTATGATCTTGAAAAGGGTAACTTTTCGAGAGGGAGAGGGAGAAGAAGATTTAACTACATAGCAATTTACTCAACAGTTTATTTTTACCCGTTGTGCCTGCTTTTATTCTCGGAGTAAGAAGCAGCATTTGCTTTAAGAGCAGTTCCTGGTCTCGCGAGGCCCAAGTCAGGAGACATGATAGACTGGTTCATGGGCTGTGAGGACATTTGTACAACTTGTCCAGATTCATTTAAAAGTGAATATACAGTATACACACATATATGTATGTATACTGGTATAAATATAATATATATATATATATATTCATAAAATCATTATTTTGTACACCTTTAATATGTCAACTATATCTCAATAAGCTAGAAAAAAATTAACCTCACTGTGAAAAAAATACAGTGAATTAGAGTGAAAAAGGTTTGGAAATAGATAGTGGTGTTGACTGCAAAACATTGTGAACGTAATTAATGCCGTTGAATCGTACACTTAAAAGTGGTTCAAATGGTAAGTTGTGTGTTATATATGTTGCTCCACCATAACAAAATACAAGAAACGTTACCTGGAGAACAGCCTAGTGGCTGTGTCTGAATGACCCCTCCTCCCACTCCTAAATGTAGGCTAGCTCAGTAATAACGTGACCCACTTACGAATTGGACTATACACAGAGTATTGTTGCTAAATGATTTCTGAACATGAGTTAGGAGGGTCTATATCTAAATCCTTCATTTTACAGAGGGGGCAGGAGGGGAACCTGAAAGTGTGACTTACCCAGTACTATATGGCATCCCCCGGGGACCAGACCACACCTCTGTGCTACGCCATGCTGACTCCTGGTGGCCTCTAGAGCAATCAAGGCCTCTGGGTGCTCACATGTGGCCTTTTTCTCCCACCTTTTTTCTCCTGGAAGCCTGATCCTTGTCTCTAATAATCCAGTTGCTCAGAGTTCTCATGTTGTTCAACTGAAGGCTAGGGCATTGGATTCCAGTCCTCTCATCGTCCTCTCACGGCTGAGCCAGTGCAGATAGTAAGTGACACCTGACAATTCCAAGCTTCTGTCCTGCTGTCTGAATGTCAATCTCCAACCCTCAGACAGGCCACACTCTTCCTTTGTGAGGGCCTTTGCATATGCGGTTCTCTCTGCCATGAATATCCTTCCTCGCATTGATCATTCCTATTCGCCCTTCAGGTTCCAGGTGAAACAGTCCTTCATCTAGAAAGCCTCCCACTCTCCCAGTCTGTGTCAGCTCAGCCTGTATGATTTCTATATTTCTTTGTACCTCATTCCGTTTGTAATTTACTTGTATTATGTCTGAGTTCCATGAATGAGGCCAGGGTCTTGGCCTGTCCTGTCCACCATTGTTTCTCAAGAACTTGGCATCGGGTCTGGCACATTTATGTTCAATAAAGAAATAAAAATAATTAAAACCAACCCTGTCTCCTCATAAGGGAGAGAAGGAAGGTAACAATATACCTTTAAGTGCATTAACAAGCAAGAGTGGCCGGCGGAAGTAGGGCAGACACTGCCTTTAATCCAAAGAGACAGACCCAGGCCCTAGCTGATACTCTAGGGAAATGTACAGGTGGAGTGGAGGGAGCGAGCTGGATGCCCACACCTGCAGTGAGTGCAGGTGAGGATGAAGCCTACATCAATCAGCAGAGGGGTATAGGTTTGACACAAGGGAGTGCTTTCTGTTTTGATGCTGAGGATTGTTAAAAATGGGTCGGAGTACCGAGGACGCCTTCCCTAGAGGCTTCAGAAATCAGGCCAGAGTTCCATTTCAGCTGGTTATTTTAGGCTTACCACAGGTAGGGGGTGGACTAGACAGCCTCTTGGGGTCCAGTCGCTCCACTCCTCTGACCCATAATCAAACTCTAGACGCTATTGTGGCCAATTACCCACACAAGCGCGCGCACACATGGGAAACGCATGGGCTGTAAATGTTGCCCAGTTCCCTTTCTACTGAACCTTCTGAAGTCACCTTTTGTTTAGAAAATGACCTCAGTCTTTAAACACCGAAAAGCTCTCTCTATAAAGAACTGGTTCCATATTTCAAAGTGAGAACTGCAGTGAGCACCAATTTAACTCTTGGATGGACGTCCACCTAAAAAAAGTGGGGAAGGCAAGCTAGGCCAACAGGGTTAGAAAACTAACCTGTTCCTCTGATTCCCAGCGTAAAAAGAACGCGATCTGGACTCCGCTGTGTGTCTTATCCAGCAGAGGGACACTTTTCTCTTTCTCTGGTTTTAAAGTGAGGGAAGGGAATGGACTTGAATATGCAAATGATTCTAATTTAATTAACTTTTATGACCGCAGCTTCTTCGAGATAACCATGGGAGCCAATTAGATGCCATTAAATTCAGTCATTTCCATGAAGCTTCAATGAGACAGCCTTGTCTTCTCCAAGAAAAAAATCAGAGAAACACGCAAAGATCTAATCAGAACAACACAAAGGCGTAAGTCATCGGTAGCAGCTCTGCTGTGTGGTCTCTCCAGAAGCTGCTTCCACACACAGTCCAGCTTGTCGCCTGAGCCAGGCGAGCAGCGTGAAATCATTTGGGTCAGTCATGTAACGGCTAGCCCAGGGTTTATCATCAACCGAAGCAATGAAGAGGAAAGGCAATGAGATTTCACACTTTGGGGCAAAAACTGAAGCCTCGGGTGGGTGAGTGAAGAATTGCCTTGACCTCAGGCCAGACATGAAGAGGAACTTTTGCCAGTTACTCCTTTACTGCCCAGTTTTGTAATATTCTGTCCTTTTTCTTCTCCCTGATTACAAAGGTAGCACATATTTATTATTAAAAAGTGGAAATATACAGCACGGCTGAGAAGATGTTGCCCACATCAAGAAAGAACTTGGAAGCTCTCTTTGATTTGTTCCCATTTTTCTCCTTTACTAAGCACATTTTAGAGGCCTTTGCGCATTTGGGGTGGGATGGGGAGGGTGCAGTGAGTGCTAGGAATGGGGATATCATATATTCTAGCTCTTTTTAATTTTTTATAGTCTATATATACCATGTCACTCACCTCTCTTATCTCTAATAATGTACAATTACATAGCTGCCAATGATTTCTGAATCCTGGCCCCTATCTCATTGTTCATTGGCAGAAAATTGTATGGTGGGTCCACCCTGAAAGTGCTCAAGATGGGTTTAGGAAGAGAGCAATTGAGTTTCTGGGAGCTGTATTGCCTGCCTGTTCTAAAACATTAATTAAAAAAAAAAAAAATATATATATATATATATATATATATATATATATATATATATATATATATATATAAATTGATTTTTTACAGAGAGGAAGAGAGAGGGATAGGGAGTTAGAAACATCCATGAGAGAGAAGCATCAATCAGCTGCCTCCTGCACACCCCCTACTGGGGATGTGCCCGCAACTAAGGTACATGCCCTTGACTGGAATCGAACCTGGGACCTTTCAGTCCGCAGGATGATGCTCTATCCATTGAGCCAAACCGGTTTCAGCTATTTTAAAAAAAATTTATTTGAAAATAGCTATATACCCTTTATTCTTTAAATTTTTATTTATTTATTTTATTTCAGAGAGGAAGAGAGAGGGAGAGACAGCGATAGAAACATCAATGATGAGAGAGAATGATTGATCGGCTGCCTCCTGCATGCCCCCTACTGGAACGGAACCCAGGACCCCTCAGTCCCCAGGCTGACACTTTATCTACTAAGTCAAACCAGCCAGGGCAGTTCTAAAACATTTTAACCCTCCTATCAATATTCTGAAGTCAGTTGTCCCAGTTGGGGCAGTTGAATAGCTGATATTCATTCTTCCCTCCTCTCGTTTGCTAACAGAACCCACTTTTGCTTGGGTTGTCAGTTTATCCAACTAAACACTCACTTTCTCAGCCTCCATCACTGCTTCGGCGATCCAGTTCTAGCTAATGGGATGCATACAGAAGTCTGCTGGGGGCTTCGAAGAAGAATTTTTTTCTCCTGATGAAATGGACACATAGCTGTAGCTAAGCTGTCAGCCTGCCTCCACTTCTTTCTGCCTTAGGTTTAAATGTGCTGACGGAAGCTGCCTTGGTGTAAAGATGATGGAGCTGCAGCAGTCACATTGGAAACACAAAGTGAGGAACCAATGTGCTAAGAAAGGCAGAGTTGAGAGGTGGAAAGAGCCTGGGATCTCAATGGCACTATTGGACAGTTAAACCATCCCCAGCAACTGCCTACTCTGTTCTCCCAGTTATCTGAGAAAAAGAAACAATTTTTAAAGCTATTGTTAGGTGGGATTCAGTTACTTGCAGCTAAAAGACTAAGTCATATGCCACATTTTTAGGATCTTTCAGTGGTGATTTGGGGGTTTGAACTCACATATTCTCAATCTAATTTAGTAGTCTGTATGGATGAAGGTGGAGAAAGTGATGACACGTGCCTTAGATTGATATACATTGCTATATAACCTATTACTCAAACTATAATAATGACACTAATATCCTATCTAATAAAAGAGTAATATGCAAATTGACTGTCACTCCAACACACAAGATGGCTGCCCCATGTGGACACAAGATAGTTGCCCCCATTTGGACACAAGATGGCTGCCAAAAGATGACCACTAGGGGAGGGCAGTTGGGATGGACCATTCCTGCAGGGGAGGGCAATTTGGGGGGACCCAGACCTGCATAGGAGGGCAGTTGGGGGGGCAGACCAGCAGGGGAAAGCAGTTAGGGACAATGAGGCTGGCAGAGGAGGGCAGTTAGAGGTGACAGGGTCGGCAAGGGAGGGCAGTTGGGGAGGACCAGGCCTTCAGGGGAGGGCAGTTGAGGGCAACCAGCTTGCCAGGGGAGGGCAGCTAGGGGTGACCAGGTCAGCAGGAGAGGGCAGTTAGGGGCAATTGGGTTGGCAGGGGAGAAGTTAGGCATCAATCAGGTTGGCAGGCAAAATAAGTTAGGGGCAATAAGGAAGGCAGATAGGTGAGTGGTTGGGAGCCAGCAGTCTTAGATTATGAGAGGGATGTCTGATGTCCAAGATCGTGCCTAAACGGGCAGTGGGGCATCCCTTAAGGGATCCCAGATTGGAGAGGGTGCAGGCTGGGCTGAAGGACACCCCCCCCCAGTGCATTAATTTCATGCACTGGGCCTCTAATAGGAACCATAAATTGGGACAGACTCAGGCAAACCAGGTTATATATTTACCACCCACATAGCTCTTCATGAAATCACCCAGTGTCATCCCTCACTATTCATTTCTATTCATTAGGGCCACACCAGAGCACTCCCTATTCTCAGAGCACATGCATACTTTTGAACCGACTGCCTCCACTCCTACTATCCCCTGTTCATCCTGTTTTCTCCTCATTCCTACTCCCTGTTTCCTCTTGGACTTCAACTTCTTCAAGTTCTAGTAGAACTGTCATATCCTCCCCTCACTCCTGTTGCTTTCACCTCCTCTCTTTCTTTCCAGGTTAATTGCTTTTTACCAGGGTTTTGTAACATTTTATACAATATCTTTAATGCGGAGTTTATCAACCCATATAGAATCCATATATTATTCATTTAGGACTCTTATCTATATAAGTGACTGTCACATAGTAGTGCTTAATAATCATTTAGTAAAATTTTATTTTGAATCTCACATCCACTCTTTCTTTAACACTCTCTGTAGGAGATGATAATAAATGGTGAAGATGTCAAGTAGGCTAAAAGAGGGAGCTAGAGTAGAAATACAGAAAATCCATACTGCATAATTGCTTCTTGAAATATATACTAATTATTAGCCTAAATAGTACTTGCAGTAATTTCCAATTCTTCTCTTTTTTTTTTCCACTTCTGAGTGACCAAAAGCTGCATTCATTGAGAATGAATACTATCACCCATGGGCTAGAGACTAAGAGAACTCAATGTTTGCATGTACTTTATAAAAGCTATCTTCCTGATAAGCTCATAACAAAACAATGAAAATTAATTCTAGGCTACACTGGATATATAGGGGGATTTTTATCTCTCATGTACACACCTAACATTTACTAAATCTCATGTGTGTTATCTATAAACCTTGCTGGGGGAGGAGGAGCAGAAACTGATGAAGGGCAATGTTCTCCATAAACTCTCATGAATGAAATTAAACTACAAAATACTAAAAGGAATCTAGCTGGCATGGCTCAGTGGTTGAGCATTGACCTATGAATCAGAAGGTCATGGTTTGATTCCCAGTCAGGGCATATGTCCAGGTTGTAGGCTCGATCCCCAGTGTGGGGTGTGCAGGAGGCAGCTGATCAATGATTCTCTCTCATCATTGATGTTTCTACCTCTCTATCCCTCTCCCTTCCTCTCAGCAATCAATAAAAAATATTTTTAAAAAGATATCGAAGGGATAGGTAGTCCTATGTGACTGAGATATATTTTTGTTGGAGGTCTATAGAGTTAGTAATAGGATACCATTAAACCCAGTAAATTATTATTAATTTTAACCCTGAAGTCTGAGATATTAGAGAAAATGATAAGGGCATGGGGTCTTTTCTTTGGTGAGCCTTTAATTTTTCTCCTTCTAAACTAGAAGTCCAGGAAACTTGGATCCAGTTCTGACTCTCGTCCTTCTTGGCAGTGTGGTTTGAAGTAGGTCATAACTTTCCTCTAAACTGTCTTCCTACTTAAGATGGGGCTACTAATAATACTAATTTCACAAGGTTAAATGGCATAAGATATGTGGAAGGACTTTGTAGACTGGGTTGAAGTCTACCCATGGGAGACAGGACTATTTCAGGCTGATTTGCAGGCAGTGGTGATGAGGAGAGTGGGAGAGAGGAGCAGAATGGAGAACCATACTTAAGCCGCCCCCAGGCCTCCTCTGACTGAAACCCTGGTTTATTCTACAATAGCAAGCTAATAATACTACCCAATAAAGCAGCAGCATCTAAAAATTAGTCTGGGATGAGGTTGTGCTTGCCAGGGAGGGTTGGTTCTGTCATGGCATTCTTTAAACCTGTGGTTGGCAGTCAGTTTGTTGCTCGATCATTGCCTACAATGGAAAGGGTGAGCCTAAATTGAAACTCTCTTTCTTCTGTTTAAGCCATTTCTGCTGAGTCCCATAGCGTTGATTATAGTTCTTGCACTCTGCCACTGGCTGTTTTATTCTTGACTCACCTCCAGACTCATAAATATCCCACAGAAAACACAGAGGTTTTAAACGTTGCCTATCTCTTAACCTTGTGCCGCAACGTGTCTCATGTAATAGCCAGGACACACACTCTTTCCTGCCTTATTGCCTCCAACCCATGCAGGAGCAAAAACCTGGACTGATTTCCTTCAGATCTTTCAAAAGAAGCAGGCAAGGTTCAGTCGTGTGACCTGGGGCGGTTTCTTCTACTACAGAAAGAGGAATGATAGTATCTCATGTGGAGGCTGTTGTGACCATGACCTGTAATGGTAAGGAAGAGCACCTGGTACATTGCAAATATCTCATAAATATAAGTGCTCTTATTCATATTAGTAATGATAACATTAGACATATTCATAATAAAGCAACATTTGAAATGATCCCTGAGAAGGTTAATTTATACTTAATAGGCAAGAAGGCTATCCATTAATTAATATAGAAGGAAGTCCCTGCCCTAGAATGAGAGACAAATAACACACACACACAAATCTAAATAACAATGCAATAGATGGAGGACATTTCAGTACACTGAAATGCTGTTAAACAAGATTATCCAAGATGGAATGAGTGCACCTACAGTGTTTTTTTGTTTTGTTTTGTTTTTAGATGAGTAGCTGCCTAGGTGTCACTCAATAATATACCGAGAGCAGCGTTACTTTATATCATGTCATGACCATGTAGTATGACAATGCGATTTCATCGGAAGCAACCCGTGCCCTTAGGAAGCTGGGTGGGAAGCTGCCACTGCAGGGAAGGAGACAGAGATATATGGAGGCTGGGGGAGGGTAAGGGCAGCTATTCCAAGATTGTTCTCTCGAGAGAAGTTGATTGGGTCATCTTAATGAAGCTGTTTATTTTCTGTGTCCCTTGTCCTATATCCTGGCACTGACTAGACTTAGAGGAATGGAACACTGATTTCTCCCTTTATTATTTTATTTTTTCTAGGGACCAGAAAGAAAAGGTGTTCATATAATAAAAGGAAAAGAGGCCTCATGAGTGGTGAGAAAATGCACTCTTCTGGCTTATTCATAAAGCCTTGATGTTTTGTTTTGTTTTTAATCCTTATTGTTTAGAGTATCACACATGTCTCCCATTTCCACTCCCCTATTGCCCTCCTCCACCCAGTTCCCACCCTAACCCCAGGCCTTCACCCCAGACACCCTATTGTTTGTGCCCATAAGTAATGCATATCATATATATATATATATATATATATATATATATATATATATATATATAATGTAAATATGCAAATTGTCCAGAATGCTGAAACATCACGAACTCTCAGGAGGAAGCTGCACACAGGTGGGCGGGAAGGGACTCTGTGTGAGGTGAGGCAAGCCATGGATGGCACAGGCCCGAATACAGAGGGCCTACTAGCCACCGGGCACCAGCAGTCCTGCTTCTGTGTGTGAACTGCAGATGAAACACCTTTTCTGACTGCTCATTGGCTAAGCTCCTGGTACACCACTCACAGTGTTCTTGGTAACATGGGTAATAAGAATCCAAGAGTGTGATCTAGGGTTTTTCCATCTTATTCCTGGAGGAAAAAATGAAGGCTAGCTGCTAGAGTGGCTAAAATATGTCATAGCCTACCCTACCTGGTTTGGGTTAGTGGATAGAGCCTCAGCCTGTGGACTACAGGGTCTGGGTTTGATTCTGATCAAGGGCATGTACCTAGATTGGAGGCTTTTCCCTGTCCAGGGCCCAGGTCAGGGCTCATGCAGGAGGCAACAAATAAAAGTGTTACTCTCACATTGATGTTTCTCTCTGTCTTTCCCTCTCTCTTCCATGCTTTCTAAAAATCAATGAAAAAATATCCTCAGGTGAGGATAAAAAAAAAAAAAAGAAGAAGAAAGAAATGTCATATCCTATGAAAGACACATCTTGAAAATGCCTAAAGAAAGTTGTCATTTTTTCATGGTGAAGGGACTGAAGTCTATGTTGATGTAAACACCTTGGTGGCTGTGGTGGCTGGCAGTGGCAGCAGCAGTAGGCTGATGGAGGTGGCATCTTCTCCTGATCAGCTCAGTTACCTCCCACAGAGGGAGGCAAGATTGCAGGAAGCAGGGCTAAACTGTCAGTAGGACATTCCCTGAGGCCTCCCAGTCTATGAGAGGAGGCAGGTTGGGCTGAGGTACGGGCACATTGATACTAGCTCCTGCTTATTTGAGAGATTTTAGGAAAGTCTGAAGCCTGAGATAGGACAGGCTATTCATATGGAAAAGCAGCTGCAAACATCTTGGGCAGGCATTAAAATGGATAGGCCGAGTCTCAGGGAATCACTGGGGCTGAGCAAACAGTGTGAGTTAGGCTCATGGAAACTCAGATATGGAAACTCATGGAAGACCTCTGCATTGGAGATACACCTCTCGGTTAAAAGATAAAATAAAAATGCCACACTTGGATGTCAGACCAACCTGTTCTGAGCCTCCACCCCTCCCACCAGTCTTGATGTATTTCTTCTTTACTTCTGTAGTTGTAGGATTTCCATTTAGCCAGATTTCAGGTAGTTCTGAATGATTGTTCTGTATTTTAGTTGTAATTTTGATGTGGTTGTGGGAGGCAGCAAGTACCAGTGTTTACCTACACAGCCATCTTGGTTCTCCATTTTTTCCTCCCTTATCTGAGGATATGTTTATTGATTTGGGAGAGAGAGAGAGAGAGAGAGAGAGAGAGAGAGAGAGAGAGGAAGAGAAAGAGAGAGAGAGAGAGAGAGGGAGAGAGAGAGATCGAGATTGATTGGTGGCCTCCTGACCATGGATCAAACCTGAAATCTAGGTATGTTCCCTGACCAGGGATCCAACTGCAACCTTTTATTGATGGTGCTCCAACCAACTGATCCATCTGGCTAGGGCAGGACTTGCATTTTGATGTTGCAAATTGTCACCAGGGCTTTAAAAATATTAAAACAGTAAAAAAGTTATAAAGTATTTTTAATAGCTTAAGATGGATAATATAGTTCCTTTGGTAAAAAAAATTATGATGTAATGGCAAAACATTTTTCTTCATGAAATTTTTTTTTAATGAAGCATGAACTAACAAAGACTAAATTGAGGAAAAAAGTTGTTGTTAGATAATACATATTGAGATTTTATAGGCTGTTGTAAATCGTTCAAAGAGCTATAAAGTGATATGAAAAATGAAAGCAAATTTACTATTAATTTTTATTAATCATAGTCTGAAATTATTTTATTTGTTTACTTGTTATTGTCATTCTTCTCATTAGAATGGACACCAATGAGGGAGGGCAAGCATCATTTCTCTGTTTTCCATTATGTATTCTACCAGCTGTACAGCAATGGTCATATATTTATGGAATGACAAATTCATAATCTAGCCCCATCAACTGCTCAAAATTACTCTTGTCCTAAATTTACTTTATTAAAAGTACTAAAATGAGTTATCTAATGATTATTTGAAAAATGAACAAATCGAAACTCAATCCTGATCTGAAATTGTATATATTATAATCACAAATATGTTCTTTGTTAGATACAGATTAGCATAGCTCTATATTTTCAACATCTGTCATTTTAAAATAAACAGTTCAACATTGTTAGATTACTTATAAATGACATCAATCAATTAGCACTGTAGGACTGAGTCTTGAAGGAATTTTTAGAGACCAATTGGTAAGGCTTTAACTCTTCTTATTCCCCAGATAAAACTAAAGCGATTTGGGCTTTCTCTGGGCTCCCTTCCTTCCCCCAATATTGAAGATTTAATTAGTGTGCACATTATTGGGGCTGCCAGACTTAGGCAGAGGTAAGAGTTTGAACAAGAAGCATGGGACTGATGCACCCTTTCTTCCACTATTAGAGCAGTGAAGTCTGGCACATCCTGTTTTTACTTTTAAAAAATATATATTTTATTGATTTTTTTACAGAGAGAAAGAGAGAGGGATAGAGAGTTAGAAACATCGATGAGAGAGAGACATTGATCAGCTGCCTCTTGCACACCCCCTACTGGGGACGTGCCCGCAACCAAGGTACCTGACCCTGACTGGAATCAAACCTGGGACCCTTCAGTCCGCAGGCTGATGCTCTATCCACTGAGCCAAACCAGTTTTGGCCATCCTATTTTTTAATGGCACCAAATCGAAGACTAATGCATTGACTGCTAAAGATTCATTAAAAAATTTTTTTTTAATTCTTATATAAACGTCCATGCTGGGCCTTTATATATTAAACCAAATCATTGTTACTTATATCAGTTTTGCTCTTCATTTGCTTGATGTATTTCATCTGCATTGGGAGGAATTTAAGAATTACTGTTTGATCTATTGTATTTATTGTCATATATCTATGCTTTAGGTTTTCGGCAAACTTATATGGATTATGCCGTTTAAAGACCGTAAAGGACAATTATCACCCTGCATTGCCAAGGTGGTGAGTTCCGCCTTAAAGTTTAGTAAAACAACAATTTATTATAAATAAATAAATAAATAAATAAATAAATAAATCTCTGGATTAGGGTGAAAAGTTTGTCCTGGTTTGCCAGGGACTTTCCTGGTTTTAAAATAGAATATCTCAAATCCTTAGGATCCTTTCAGTCCAGACAAACTGAGACAGTTGATTGTCTTATTTCTAGTTGTGTTGCTGAGAGAACCTAATCAGGATTTCTTGAAACCAGACAATGCAATTGATTTGGAGTCCCAGCACTAGATTTTTAAAAAATATTATTTTCTTTTTGAGTACAATTGGTACATGATCTTATTTTGGTTATATTAATTTCAGGTGTACAATATAGTGAGTCAACATTTTTTATACTTCACACTGTGATTATCCCACTAATTCTAGTATTCATCTGTCACCATGTAAACTTATCACAATATTATTGACTACATTTCCCTTCCGCTTACAACCATCTCTCCACCCCTGCCTTCTAGTAACCATCTCTTTAGTCTCTGTTTCTATGGGTTTGTTTTTGTTTCGTTTGTTTTATTTAGTTTTAGGATTCCACATAGAAGTGGAATTTGTCTTTTTCTGTCTGACTTATTTAACTGAGCATAACTTCTAGATTCATACCTATTGTTGCAAATGGCAAAATTTTTTATTGCTGTGTAATTAATATTCCACTGTGTACGTATATATACATGGGTAGGTAAAAGTAGTGAGTATGCAAAACAGAATTTATTCTTGCATTATTTATCATAGTATTTATTTGTATTTAAAAAAAGTCAACAAACAGCATATGTTGGTGAGGATGTGAAGAAAAGGGAACCCTTGTGTATTGTTGGTGGGAATGCAAACTTGTGCAGCCCCTTTGGAAAACTGTATAAAAAGCCAGCATTGTATTTTATAGGATAATAAATCCCCACCATGGCAAATACACATGTCAATAGCAGTGAAAGTACACATGTATAGTTCTTTGAAGTCCTACCCTTCGGAATCAGACCGGAATTTTAGACTTTTGTACCTTGCTCTTTTTTGGTTTCAAGAACACAGGGGCCAGTTATTCAGAAGCATTTGAAGTTATTTAGAGAACTGTGAAGAATTTCGCCAGACTAAACAAGTTATACCTGACTTCAAGATTGATCCCAAAGGGGCTGCTGATGATAGTGTCCATATCAAAGGTAGCAGTGATGCTTTTGATCGAATGAATCATTGCTGCAAAACAATTTTATATGAGAACCAGCTTCCCCTCCATGAAAATGGGAGTGATCTGTGCATTGGAAAAATGCTTATGTTGTTCTTCTGCTCTGCTGGAGGCATGAATGTTGAGGGAGGAGAGTGAGGGAAGCCACAATTGTCAGGGATTAAGGACATTGGGTCTATGGTTTGAGCCTCCTACTCCTCTATTGTACATGTTAACTCCTTGAACTCAGTCTGCTTTTCCAATCCCACCTTTTTTTAAATGATTGACACCTAACTTATTCCTGGGGGAGTGGAGGCAGCATGGCATAGCAGAAAGAGCAAGAGTTTAGAGTCAGAATGACTGGGTTTAATCCTGGCTCTGCCCAGCACTAACTATAAATGTAGGCAAGTCTCTTGACTTGTTTAAATCTCAGCTTATTGTCTACTAAATAGATTTAATAATTCTTTTTATGATATTTTGAGAACTAAATAGAATTATATACATTAAAGTGCTTAGTAAGTAATGAAATTATACTAAAAAGGATAAACAAATCCTCATGGTGGGATGATGTGTACACTACGTTTGGGTGCTCATATGCCAAAGGTGGTCTTAAAAGTTTGCAGGTTTGGTAAATGTTGGGCTTGAAGTAAAGAAAATACTTTAAATTAGAAGTCTGAGGATATGGATTCTGCCCTGAGCTCCATACTTAACTACTCTTGTTCTTTGGTTTCCAGTGAGCTGAAGTGTGATAATAGTGTCAAATGATTCCTAGAATTTTACACTTCTAAAATCCCGTAAATCTGTGAAGCTTGAAATATGTGACTCTGAGGTATGTCTGTGTTCTAGAGAAACTATGGTACCATGCATGTCATTATATTTTACAGGAAACACCACCCCGCATCTTTGAGTTCATCCTCAGGAAGAGCCTTACATACAATTCAATATGACTTTGTACATTCTTTCCCCATTCCAAAGCCATAGCTGTTTTGATTAGGAGTGGGAACCTGTTACATGATGGGCTTGTTAGATTCTCTTGCTGGACTCTTGGGATTAGAATATGGAAAGTCTAGCTAATAGACAGTGATGCTGGGCCTGGAAGATCATCTTATAGGTGTTTAGAGGCTCAGGGTAAATTTGTGGAAGCCATGATAGGTCATGTGAAAGCAGAGTGAAGGAAGACAATCTGGAAGTAGGTTTGATGGAAAGGGAGAGGGGGAAGGGGACAGGAAGAAGGAAAGATGGAGAAAGTAACTTCTTTTTTAAAAAAAAAATATATTTTATTGATTTTTTTACAGAGAGGAAGAGAGTGGGATAGAGAGTTAGAAACATCGATGAGAGAGAATCATCGATCAGCTGCCTCTTGCACACCCCTACTGGGGATGTGCCCGCAACCAAGGTACATGCCCCTGACTGCAATCGAACCTGGGACCTTTCAGTCCGCAGACTGACGCTCTATCCACTGAGCCAAACCAGTTTCGGTGAGAAAGTAACTTCTTTGGTCATTTTTCATGGCAATCACTCAACAGGCTTTGCTATTGTTTTTTCCACCTGAGTTCTGTGAAATATCTCTGTGTAGGTGACTGTGGAACCATACGGGGGCTTAGAGGCCCCCAGCCCCCTGCACAATAGAAAACCCGAGTATAACTACAGTCGGCCCTCTGCATCTGCAGATTCCCAACCGCAGATGGAAATACCGTATTCTCTTTCACTTAAAGCAGGCTTGAATGGCTTTTCTGTTCATTATGTCATAAGACATATGGTAACACAGACTAGGAGCTGGTAACATGGACTGGGAATTCCCCAACAGCAGGGATTTTGTCTTGTTTCCTTTTGGAACAAGCATTTGGCCCAGAATTCTGCACAAAGTAGGTGCTCAATGAATTTATTCTGAAATGACATGAAAATCATATATTTGTGTATAAATAGTGTCCTTGATGGCACTTATATAAGAAGCATTAATTTTAATAGATGATGATGTTTCAAGAAGCATTTTCTGAATCTTCCTAATTGGGCAAGAAACATTTTTGAACGCTGTCTTCACTGTGTCTTAGGACCTATTCAGTCATAAACTCACTATAGCTTAACTTTATTTTAAAATGGTGAAGACCTGGGGTGAGGTGAGGGTGGGTGGGGAGAAGATGGGAGGAGGAAGGGGGAATGAGAGACATCTATAATACTGTCAACAATAAAGGCCAAAACCATTTTTGGCTCAGTGGATAGGGCATCAGCCTACGGTCTGAAAGGTCCCAGGTTCGATTCTGGTCAAGGGCATGTACCTTGGTTGGGGGCACATCCCCAGTGGGGGGGGGGTGTGGGAGGCAGCTGATCGATGACTCTCTCTCATCGATGTTTCTAACTCTCTATCTTTCTCCCTTCCTCTATGTAAAAAAAAAAATCAATAAAATATATTTAAAATATATATATATATTAAATTTAAAAATATCTGAAGCAAATAAAGCTAAGAATAAAGATTTTTATAAAGCAGGGATAGGTGGTGGTGGGGGGTTGTCTGTTGAAGTTAATAGCCTAGGGTTGCTTTGCATATTGTAGAGATATAAATTTATAGTTGTTCCACATAAGCAACTTTCAATATAGTTGGGAAAAGACAAAGAAGAAAGAAAAAAGGAAGTAAGGAATAAATAAACAAAATATGGTGATTTGTAATGGATTTCAAATGGCTGGGAGAATAGAGGGTCAGCAAGTTCTGCTTTATTTAGAGAAGGTTTTTAGAATAACAGCAAGATCTAGTAGTTACTCCTTTGAGATTGGCAAGGCAGAGAGATGGGGAGGAGGAGGACCAAAGGCTAAGTTAATGCACAGAGGCAGTAATGAGAGTTGTGCAGGGCACACACCACTAACAACTTAACAATTTGCATTGAGAAGTTTGAGACAGAATGGCCGAGTATGGGAGGCAATAAAGGATTATGGTAAAGAAGACTGAATCTGGAATTGGACTTTCTGGATTCAAATCCCAGTTCCACACCTACCTCACCTCTTATTGGCTTTGTGACAATGGGAAATTTATTTAATCTTCTTGTTCCTCAGTTTCCTCACCTGAAAAATTGGGGGTAAAAATTGTATCCACCTCACAAGGGTGCTGCAAGGATTAAAAGGGATACCATTTGTGAAGTTCTTAGATTAATGTCTGGCACTTAACACAATCAATGTTGGCCAGCACTATCTGTTGTAATGGATATCTGGTCAGATAACAGATAGCTGGTGTGGTAAGATCCAATTAAAGGAACTCTTCTATTAATTTTGAACTACCACATTGATAGTAAATCTCTTGATCATTTAGGAAGTCAGTTACTGTCTGAGTTGTTACTGAATTTTTGGGGCTCTAGTAGGGACTGGATTAGGGTAGGAAAGATGGATGTATAGAACCCAGTTGGAAGGAGTTTGGACTTGGTGAATAGCTCCTGGGGCATGGTTGTGTTTTCCTGAGCAGGGAAGTGATATGATTAAAGTAAAAGAAGGAGAGACAGCCCAAACCGGTTTGGCTCAGTGGTAGAGCGTTGGTCTGCGGTCTGAAAGGTCCCGGGTTCGATTCTGGTCAAGGGCACGTACCTTGGTTGCGGGTACACCCCCAGTAGGGGGTGTGCAAGAGGCAGCTGGTTGATGTTTCTCTCTCATTGACGTTTCTAGCTCTCTATCTTTCTCCCTTCCTCTCTGTAAAATATCAATAAAATATATTTTAAAAAAAAGGAGAGACAGGGATAGGAGATCCAACAAGGACCCCTGAGAGGGAGTATTACAATAATTCACGGGCGAGGCAGCGAAGGCCACAGACAGGGCTGTAGCTGAGAGACAGCAATGTGGTGGGAAATCCGAGAATCTTTAAAGGAATGGTGTCCACTGCTGCCACCCTGGTCCAGGACACCCTCGTCTCTTGCTTGGATCACTGCAACCTCCCTCTAACCTCTCCTGCTCTGGCCCTGTCTCCTGCAGTCTTACCTCAGCACAGCTACTCCTCTGTGCATACTGGGCTAGGGCTCCCACCTCACTCGTGGCACAAGTGAGCTCCTCACTGGGATCTGTGGGGGCTGCCCTGCTGGGCTCCCGTTGCCTCTGGCTTCATCCTGTGCTGTGTGCCTACTTGTCCTCTCCACTCCACAAAGCTGCCATCCCTGCTGCTCCTCAGAAACACCAGATCTGTTCCTGCCTCAGGGGACTTGCCTGGGCCCCGTCCTCTCCTAAATATCCCCAGAGCTAATTCCTCCACCTCCTTTAGGTCTCTGCTCAAATGTCCCCTTACTAGTGACATCGTCCTTGACCACCCTTCTGAAAATAACCCCCCTTCCCTACCTTGGTACTTCCTGTTTCCCCTACCGTGGTTGGCTTTTCTTTATCTTATCACCATCTGACATGATTTCTTTATTTGTTCATTGTCTAATTTTCCCACTAAGATGTTAGCTCTGGGACAGCAGATATCTTTGACTGTCTTGTTCGCTGATGCATCCACAGGACCAAAAGAGTGCCTGGCATATGGGAAGCACTCAATTGATAAATATGTGGAAAGAATGTGAGAATAAGAGCAATTGGATTTGTTGTATCAGGTACCCTGCCAGATGCCTCTTCAGAAGTTGCCTCATTTGCTTCTTGCAATGACCCTATCAGAATGTATTGTTCTCATTGTCTCTCAAATGAGTTTGAGGCACAGAGATAGGAGGTAACCAAGAGCACAGAGCTGGTAAGTAAAACAATCAAGAATTGTGTCCATTCTTCTGACCTTGGTGGTGTCATTCACTTGAGATGGGTAGGCAGGGCTCAACCAAGCACCAGGCTTCTGGCTGCTGAACAGTGGAAGAGCAGAGGAACCACCCACAGAAATGGGAATGCTGGGAAAGAAGGCCAGTGTTTTAGAAAGAGAAGTCCTGAAGAGAGAACGTCAAGGCCAGTTTCAAGACAACCTCCCCCCTCACCCCCCACCCGCCCAAGAGTAGGAGGAGAGAGTCTGTGAAAGACTGAGAAGAACCAGAAAGGAGAAGAAGCACAGAGGTCAGGAGGAGCCATGGACAGGAAGGAGGGGAAGTACAGAGGCCACATTTTGCAAGGCAACTGAAAGTAGGTCAGCTGGAACTTGGCAACAAAAACGAGATTAGAGAATCACTTGCTTTTTTATTTTATAACAAAATAATCTATCTCAACAAAGAGCTAAAAGGCATTTAATTAAAGTAGATTAAAATTAATTTTCACTTGAGGACTTTTTTTCTCCTGCTGCCCTCATTACATTTTGAGATGCTTTGGGGTGCTTTCAAAGAGTGGATCGGGAAGGAGGGTTTGGTGCTCCAGCCTGAAGTTTTCTTGTGCCTTTGCACAGCCTGAGTCACTGAAAGCTCCTATATTTAGAGTGTCATTGACACAGATAAAATCTGGGCCCTGGTTGGAAAATACAATAGCAAAAGGGGATACTTTAGTGATTTCTTTGGTGGCAGGAAGATTGAAAATTGAGTTTCTGCGCTAGTATAAGTAATATTGTCTGAAATCTACTTTCTTTTTCTTGTACACTAGAAATTCGATAACTTCATTATCATTCAAGCAAATATTCCTTACCTTAGCTTCTTACTTCAATGGGGGGAAGTGTGTGTGTGTGTGTGTGTGTGTGTGTGTGTGTGTGTGTGTACGGATATCAGCAAACAAACAAAGCTCTAGTTTAAAATATTGAAATGAGAGCATTGGCAAAAATGCTGGTGAAGTACACCTAACAATAAAATAATTTATCAACTGGTGGTCTGTCAGATAAGACACGAGAGCTAGACAGACAAAAAATGATTTTGATGCACAGACGCAGGAGGGAACCAAGAGCACAGAGATGGTAAATGAAACAATCAAGAATTGTGTCCATTCCTCTAACCTTGGTGGTGTTCTTAACGTGAGATGGGGAGGCAGGGCTCAATCAAGCACCATGGCTTCTATCTAGACATGGTTAGTCCACTTGGCTCTAGCCAGACAGGGCCCTTTCAAGGTAGCATATGTGTGGATGGCACATGGTTTAGAGTTCTCAGTTTATGAGACAATGAAGTCACATGACTAGGGGCCTGGAAACAGAATCTATCCCTTGCATTCTCTGGAAGCAAGTATTAATAGCTGTGATGAAGAGCTGCATCAGGCAGAAGATCTGCGGCATCGTTTCTTTTTATCACAAAAAAAGTGTTACTGGATTGAGATCATTATGACACATAGCTTCTGGAAATTGAAAGGAATAAAATCTTGCAGGATTTCAAAAGGAGAAAAATCATTAACACTGAGCCAAAGCCCACTGACATGCATCATAGAAATCAAATAGATGTAGAGGGCTCCTCTGAGAGGAAACATGCATGACTCTAGTCTACCCCTTCACTAGATGCTAATATCAATACCTCAATACTAGTTTCCAAAGAAGCAGTTCATCTGTAGCTGGTTTTCATGCCATATCTGATGAATGTGTGTAGCCAAGGCTGACCTTGAGCAGAATGAGGGAGCAGGAGTGTGTTTTGGCTCACCACACCCCTCTGCCCTTCTCATCCCCATCCTGAAGACTGAGCCTTTTAAGGAATGGAAGGTTTGGCATCCTAAACAATAATGTGAGGCATGTGGTATGACATTAGCCATGTTTAATACTCCCATCCCTTTCCCTTTAATCATCTTCCTCCATCCTCCTTTCTTTTTGTTCCATGTTTTATGTCCTCGTCTTTTCTTTTTCCTTCTCTTTAACCATTGTTGTTGTTCTCTCCTGAGATATTAATATGTCCTGGAAGATATTAATGAGAGAGAGAGAGAGAGAGAGAGAGAGAGAGAGAGAGAGAGAGAGAACAGGGGAGGAGGGTTATCTGTTATATAAAGATTGTGTGCCTTGCACATAATAAGGTCTCAATGAATACTAGTTGTTTTTAGTATTTAAAAGTTTGCCCTTGGAATAAATATCTTTAGATATAGGGCAGTGATTTTCAACCCTTTTCATCTCATAGCACACAAACTAATGACAGTACTAAAATTCTGTGGCACACCAAAAATATATATATATTTTGCTGATCTGACAAAAATAAGTATAATCTCCAGAGTTCCATTGTTCAACTATCCCTTTAAATTGATGACCTGTTATGGATTTGTTCACTTGGATTTGATCATCACTCCCTGCAGATATTTTAAACGTCCCACAGACCTTCTTTACAGGCATGACTTTCATGCCACACCCTCAGTCTTGGGCATCTGGTCTCTGCTGTGGCCCATCCAGCTACACTGGGGCCTGTCTTGGGTTGGCATGACCTCTTTGTGGTTTCCTCTGGACATAGATCATAAATTTGATAGGGAATGAAAGTTCTTGTCACATGACAGACAGCACCGAGCATTAAAAAAGAAAGATGTTGCTTGGACCCCTCTCATGTGGCCCAAATATCCGTATGTTGACTCTCTCATTTCCTTTAATCTTTGCAAATGTCAGCTTCCCAGAAATGGCTTTCCTGACCACGGTATCTTGAATGGAACCTTGGTCGCTCTCTGTCCCCTCACCCTGCTTTAGCTTTTCTTTGTAGCTCGTATTGAGGGTCTGGCTCCACCTTGTTTGGACTCATTGCATATAAAAGCAGGGAGATTAAGAGGCCAGATGTGATTCTACCTCAGCTTTATCGGGGATGAAATGCAAGCTCAGAAAGGTATATAAATATTCCATGGCAACCTAGCTTGTTTGTGGCAAAGCTGAATTAGAAAACAGATCCCTGGATATTTGTCTGTTCCTCACTGGTTTATGGTACGATCCTGGTCCATGCTGTGGCCTTTATGATGAGGTTTTACAGGTAATTTTTGTCTCACAATGAGGTTTTGGGATGCACTGTGTTAGTGTGCTAGACTCAGTAGTAAACAGCAGTGTGAAGATGTTCTGATGTTTCTCACTGGATGCATCAAGTACTTACTCAAAAGGGCTTTGTCCTCCTCACATTTTTAGCCTCCCTACTCTTTGTTCCCCTGCTCCCCTAATTTCCTTTCAGGTTTCATTTTACACAGAGGGGGATCCGAGGCATAGAGAAGTAAAAAATATATAGATATCACCTCAATTAAACTAAATTACAATATCAAAGGGAAAGTATTAAGTGCAGAAGCCTAGAAAACTGACTGAGGGTGGTAGCCAGAAATTCTATTTAGGTGAAGATTTCAGTTTAAGGTTAACTAGGTGCAGGGTGTAATGGAAGATGGAATCAGGAAAAGGAGATGAAGGCTGTGTCACAGGACTGGATAAAGGAGTTAAAGGGGCCTCATAGCAGCACAACTAGGGGCAGCTGTCAGGTCTGGGCAGGACCTTCCCGACGAGGGGCTAAGGTTGGCTGGATTTCCACTTCTCTTGTAACTTTTGACCTGGAGCAGCAAGGTCTTTTGGGAAGTTCTAGAAGTACTTTCATGCAGTGCTTTCTCACCCCAAACCCCTCCTATGTTCTCCCAATGCAAAAGTGTTGGTGGTTAGTGGAAATTTTAATTTTGTCAAACCTGTTATCTATCTATTTACCACCTCTTGGCAATGGCATGAATGTTTTCCTTTGGGGAGTGGCTTCTCTCTCATTGGTTTTCTGGTGGGACTGTTAACTCGGATATCCCGATCTCCCCTAGATAAGGGGAAGAGGTAAGATTCAGGGGAATCTAAATGGGCCCTCATCTGGGAACCCGAGTTTTGACCAGTGTGACAACAGGAGACCGAACACAGTTGGAGCTCCCTTGGTCCAGTGGCAACACTTTGGACAATTGCAATAGTCCTGCTCCACAGACCCTGAAGTGGCCTTCCTTTTTGTCCTTTTTCTTTCATTTTGTGAACTCTTCCAAATCCTTCTCGTACATATCTTTTAAAAATGTTTTTATACATATTTTTTCATTTTTAAAAATATTTAGCTGGATTCAGATGTCTGGTTTCACCTCCCTTAGCAGATTCAGGCATAATTTTTAAAAAATATATTTTTATTGATTTTTTTTTACAGACAGGAAGGGAGAGGGATAGAGAGTCAGAAACATGGATGAGAGAGAATCACCAATCAGCTGCCTCTTGCACACCTCCCACTGGGGATGTGCCCGCAACCAAGGTACATGCCCTTGACCGGAATCGAACCTGGGACCTTTCAGTCCGCAGACCGACACTCTATCCACTGAGCCAAACAGGTTTCGGCTATATATATATATATATATATATATATATATATATATATATATATTTTTTTTGCCCATGTAGAATTCTGATGCTGAGCACCCTGGCCAGTCTGAGCTCTTTCCACCAAAACTATACTAATGCTGCCCCCCCCCCCCAAGTTTGTTCCTCACCCACAGAATGCAGGTGCTATGTCAGGAGCTTTCATCTATGTTATCTAATTTGACTCTCCTAGCAATACCACACAGAGAGAGATTATTCACAAGTGTCTCCAACTCTTACATTGTGGTAAAAGATCTGTGATGTAAATTTTACTGTTGTAATAATTTTTAAGTTTTGTGGTAATACTATGCTCATATTGTGCAACCCTTGCCACCATTTATCTCCAGAACTCTTTTCATGCTACCAAACTGAAACTCTATACCCATTAAAGGATAGCTCCTTATTCCCCCCTTACCCTCTGCACCAGTAACCTTTATTCTACTTGCTGTCTCTATGAATTTGCTTATTCTAAGCATACCTCATATAATATTTGTCCTCTGTGTCCGACTTCCACTTAGCATAATGTCTTCACGGTTCATATGTGTTGTAACATTATGTCAGAATTTCTTTTCTTTTTAAGGCTGAATAATATTCATACACACACACACACACACACACACACACGCACGCACACACATGCACACACACGCACACACACACATATATATGTATCACATTGCATTTATGCATTAATTTATCAATGGACACTTGGGTTGCTTCCATGTTTTAGCTATTTGTAAATAAGGCTGCTATGAACATGGGTGCACAAATGGAGAGACTCTGTTTTTAATTCTTTTCCATATGTATCTAGAAATAGAAAAATAGTAATCACATTTAAATTTTTTTGAGGTCACACTTTTCCACAGTGGTTGTACCATTGTATATTCCCACCAATAGTACACAAAAGTTTGATTTGTTTTCCCTTATTCCCACCACAGGATATGGACTTGAATCCCAACTTTTTTATTTATTAGTTATATGACTTGGGCAATTTACTTACCTTCAATACTTGCATCTAAAATTAAAAAACAGCTTCCACTTCACATCCATTAGGATGGCAACTATCACAAAAACAGAGAAAAAGTTGGGATTCAAGTCCATATCCTGTGGTCTTTTCATATGTCTGTTCCTTATCCATTCCCCCAATACAATACTTCTATTAGAAATTTGAAGGAATTTGATAAAGTTAAATTTCTCTTTTAGAAAAATATATCAGTTATTAAGAAGATATGGGAGCAAAAAAATAATTCTTAGTCAATATCATAGAAACCATGTAGCTGACTTATAACAGACTCCCAAAATATTTATGGAGTTATGGTGCTCCATGATCATAGAGATCAATTCAACTTTCTCATCTTATAGATAAGAAAATGGGGCCAACAGACTTGTCTGTTGTCAAGTATTACTGAAATTATGATTTGCCAATAATGAGGTATAGATCTAAGCCAATTTAGTTTAGTAATGAGACAGGTGGGAGTGTGTAAGTTTATAAAGCTCAATTAAAGCCACAGAGCTCAAAGGGACCTTCAGGTCTCTTATAATAATGTATCCACCTGCCTTTATCATGACGAGTTTACACAAGAGCAGCAGGTTGCCTTTGTACTGTAGTAAGGAGTCTCTCACACCTCTCAATCTAAAGACATTTTAACATGTAAATGGGAAGCATTATATATGTCTGTTTAAAAACTGGTACATTCTATTTAAAGGCATTTTAAACTGTTACTTTAAAATCAGAAGCAGTATTTAAAGTAAATTGAAGTATTAGTAGGCAACTGAAGGGTTGTAATAAGTAACCCTGAGTAACACTTTTATAATTAGAAACATCAGCCCTAGGTTTCAAAAGTAAATGAGTGTGAAAAGGGTGAAAGATAATCATGAGAAGTTAAATGCTTTCTCCAACCTGGGAAAAGAGCAGTTATAGAAGGTCTGCACAACACAGTGCAAACTTGCTAGATTCATCCTAGGATGCTCTACAACTCAATTCAAAGTAGCAAATGCTTAGCTTGAAAGCTCATTAGGGAAATAACATAGACACATAAATGCCTCTTAAAGATGTGAAGTAAAAAGTGGCAGCAGGTCCACAAAAATGCACTACAGGCTAACCCCGGGCTAGGGGAATCAGGGAAAGCAAGGGAACTGTGTTTTTAAGGATGAATATGATTTTGACAGACAAGAATAGGGGAAGGGTTATGCACCCAGAGAATTGAGGCCTAAAGAGGAGCAATGTCCCTACACATACTTTAGAACCTGTCCTCTCCTCTTTGAAATTCCCCCTCCCCTCCTCCCACCTCACCCTTTATCACTCTATTAAAATTCTTAACCACTAGGACTTAGATAAAACTAAATAAAATGATTGTGTTAGAAGAATACATTTATTGATAAATCTCTTTTCTTTAAAAAATTATTAATTTAATTTTTTAAATTTATTCATTTTAGAGAGAGAGTTCTGGGAGGGAGAGGAAAAGGGAGGGAGGAGGGACCAGATGGGGGCCAGGGAAGAGAGACAGAGAGAGATTGATTTGTTGTTCCACTTATTTATGCATTCATCAGGTGCTTCTTATGTGTGCCCTGACTGGAGATTGAATCTGCAATCTTGGCATATCGACACTCTCACCAACTGGGCTACCCGGCCAATTTCTTTTCTTCTTATTTTGTTTTTCTTTGGTAATGTGATTATATTAAATTATTTTTTAAATAAAGATGTGGTGAGGCTGGCTGGTGTGGCTCAGTGATTGAGCATTAACCCAAAGATCAGAAGGTCATGGTTCAATTTCTAGTCAGGCCATATGCCCGGGTTGTGGTCTTAATCCACAGTGTGGGGCTTGCAGGAGGCAGCTGATCAATGATTCTCTATCATCATTAATGTTTATATCTCTCTCTCCTTCTCTCTTCCTCTCTGAAAATATATTTTTTTAAAAAGGAGTGGTGAATAGCTTCCAAGGTCACCTCAAATCCTTGTTCCTCATAACGATTCCTGACTATCCCATAACATTAAATTTGAATAGTAAATGTGAATATAAACTCCTGATTTAAAGAGAAAGAGAGAAAGAGAGAGAGAAGAAGAAGAAGAAGAAGAAGAAGAAGAAGAAGAGGAAGAGGAAGAAGAAGAAGAAGAAGAAGAAGAAGAAGAAGAAGAAGAAGAAGAAGAAGAAGAAGAAGAAGAAGGGAGGAGGTGGAGGGGGAGAGAGAGAAGGAAGAGGAGAGGAAGAAGTAAAAGTAGTAGCAATAGCTCTTACTCATTTGGTGTTACTTTTCCTTTGACAATCCTCCTACCTAATAAAAGAGTAATATGCAAATTAACCATCACTCTTTTCAAGCCATGCCCACCAGCCACACCTACCAACCAATCAGAGCAGGCATGCAAATTACCCCCAACCAAGATGGCTGCAGCCACAGAGAGCAGTTGAGAGGCTTGGGTTTCCCCGACAACTGAAGCCAAGCTTTCTGCACACCCTGCACATCTAGGCCTCCACTCAAAGCTACAAAGTTTCAATTATAGAAGATACATAAAACCAAACAGAAATGGCGGCAGCTGGAGTGAGCAGGGGCCTTGGCTCCACTCCAGGCTACAAAGTTTCAATTGTAGAAGATAAATAAATTCCAGATACCAGGGCCTCCACTTAGGTCGCTAGGGGGCATGGCTGGCCTGCAAACCACCACAGGCCCCTCACCCAGGCCATCCCACGCCCCAAAGAAACCCCCACCCTGATCCAGGACACCCTCAGGGAAAACCAGCGGGACCCCACCCGTGCACCAGGCCTCTATTCTATCTAATAAAAGAGTAATATGTAGATTCACTATCACTCAAATACACAAGATGGCTGCCCCCATGTGGTCAAATATCCTGCCCTCATGTGGACACAAGATGGCCAGCAGGAGAGGGCAGTTGGGAGGCATCAGGCCTGCAAGGGAGGGCAGTTGGAGGTGATCAACCCTGCAGAGAAGGGCAGTTAGGGGTGGCCAGGTCAACAGAGAAGGGAAGTTGGGGACAAACAGGCTGGCAGGGCAGTGGTTAGGGGGTGATCAGGCTGGCAGGCAGAAGTGGTTAATCAGGAAGGCAGGAAGGCAGGCAGGCAAGCAGTTGGAGGCCAGCAGTCCTGGATTATGAGAGGGGTCCCAGATTGGAGAGGATGCAGGCTGGGCTGAGGGACACCCCCCACCCTGTGCATGAATTTCATGCACTGGGCTTCTAGTATATAATAAAGAGCTAATATGCTAATTAAACTAAACAGCAGAATGACTGTCTAGACTACCTTCTGGATCAAGGTGGGGCTGCAAGGAATGGCTGAGGCTGTGAGGGCCAGCTAGGGTTGCCAGGGCCAGCTGGGCCTGCAAGGGCTGAGCCTCTTGCATGAATTTCATGCATCAGGCCTCTAGTTGTTATATAAAGGAAAACATAAGCATTTACCTAATCTTTTAAAAATAAATATATACTTTATTGATTTTTTTTACAGAGAGGAAGGGAAAGGGATACAGAGTTAGAAACATCCATAAGAGAGAAACATTGATCAGCTGCCTCCTGCACAACCCCTACTGGGGATGTGCTCACAACCAAGGTACATGCCCTTGACCGGACTCGAACCTGGGACCCGTCAGTCCACAGCCTGATGCTTTATCCACAGAGCCAAACCAGTTAGGCATTTTACCTCATCTTTTAAGGAGAAATTGTTTTTCTCTGATTGAGGAGAGATATACTTTCTCCCCAAAGAATATTTTCATTAGAAACCTATGAAATTATTATTTTTAAAAAATATATTTTTTTATTCATATTTTACAGAGAGGAAGGGAGAGAGATAGAGAGCTAGAAACGTCGATGAGAGAGAAACATCGACTAGTTGCCTCTTGCACACCCGCTACCGGGAATGTGCCCGCAATCAAGGTACATGCCCTTGACCAGAATCAAACCTGGGACCTTTTAGTCCGCAGACCGATGCTCTACCACTGAGCCAAACCAGTTTCGGCTGAAATTATTGATATTCAACTATTTTAGTCTACAAGATATCACTGGATTCAACCAAACATGAATGAAAGAATTAGAGAAATGAGCACTTTGCAACCCCCATGAAATAGGTGATTCAGATTGGAATCATTAATGGATGCTGAACTGATCGTGTGAAAAGTGTCGGATTATGAAAGTGAAAACATACCTTTACATCTTGCTGTCCTCACTTCAACCAAGCGGCAAAACTTAGCTTGTTAATGGTGAGACCACCTAACATGTTTCTCCTGATGTGATTCAATCTGAAATTCACAGCATGACCTAGGAAGCATTCTAGCCAAAAATGTTTTAAGCTGTGTGTTGGTTATTCTCCATTTGCCCTTATAAGTCTGCTTGTTGCCTCTCTCCACCCTTGCTTTATGCCCCTGGAGACTTCCCTCTGCAGAATGTATCACCCAGGATCCCTTGCATTTTGGCTTCAGATTTGATTTGGCTAATGGAGAGTCTCTGACAGAAATTTGGAGGATGAAGAGAAAAGATTTGGGGGTATTTATTCCCTACCACCTGATTCCCCACCTGGGTACATTTGGGGCAGTAACTGTGTCCTTTTACATCTATGGCTCCTTTGGGGGGCCCCTTTTCCAAAGCTCTGCTGACAGGTCCCAGGTGGCACTGCGAGCACTTCACCACCCCTTGTTGTCCCCTGTGCCTGCACACATGCCTGCAAATAGCCCAGTGACTTAACCCCCTTCATTTATCCCTTCGAGTGTGCCACCCACTTTGCATCGGAGTGACTGATTCATCCTGAATCTAACCAGGCCTCTAATAGAACGCCAAGGCTAGAAAAACAAGTTAAACAACACCTTGCAATAACCATCAGACAAATCCCAGAATTTGGGACTGTTTGCATGACAACTGGTCTGGTGTCTTCAAAGGTCAGTGTCATTAAAAAAATGAATAGGAGCCCTAGCCAGGTTGGCTCAGTTGATAGAGCGTTGACTTGTGGACTGAAAGGTCTGGGTTTGATTCTGGTCAAGGGCACATGCCCGGGTTTCGGGCTTGGTCCCCAATAGGGAGTGTGCAGGAGGTAGCCAGTCAATGATCCTCATCATTAATGTATCTGTCTCTCTCCCTCTCCCTTCCTCTCTGAAATCAATAAACATATGTTTAAAAAATAAATGAGTAGGAGAACTCTTCTAGCTTAAAAGTAGTAAAGAGCCATAGCTACCAAATGCAATGGATGAGTCTGGTTTGACAAACTCTGCTGATTGTCCACCCACAGGCTATCTCCTGCCTTATTTCCAGTTAAGAGAGCCCTGCTTTCAGATATTGGGTATCCGATATGCTTCAGGGGAGTCCTCAAACCTGGTCCATTGGCCAATCTTTGGTTGAAACACGGGCACATGGGGCATATGACACAATCAGGCCAAGGAGGTGGGAGTGGGGGGGAAGCTTCTGTAAGTCTTCCAGGCGTTTCTTGGCTCTTCAAAAAAGATGCATTTGAGAAATAGACCCTGCCTGTCTCTAGATACTATTGTGTGAGGATGTGATGCAGTGTTAACCCAGAAAGCGAGTCATTATTCGCTCAGATGCTGACCAGCGGAGATGCAGAGTAACCAACCCCTTCTACAAAAACAAAAGCTCTTATTTGTGGTGTTTACCTATTTCTATTTCTGTGCTGCAAATTCTCTCATGGTGGCTGACTTTAAGCTACCAATAGCTGGACAATTGGCTGGCGAATTTAGCAACTGGCTCTTGGGAGCCCATGGGAGCCGATTCCAGCCCACTGCTCATTGCTTAGGGCTACTATGCCCGTCTTGTGAAAGGAGTTGGCAACGTAGTAGGGATGACAGAGAAGAAAGACGAGAGACTAGGTCCTTAAGGAGACCTGAAGCCCTAGAATCAACCAAGCCTAGAATCTTCCCATTTCTGGACTTCTCGTGACATAAGTGAATAAACACACTTATTGTTTAAAGCAGATGAGTTGGTATTTGTGCGCAGTGAACCTGGGCTTGATCTAGCTGGTACGGATGTCCATGGGGTCCCATCTAGTGGAGGGAGGGAAGCACAGCAGGGGCAAACCTGTGCATTGGATAACGGGAACACTGGTGGTCAGGAGGAGGGGGCGGGGTGGCTCGTGGCGGGGTACCATCCGGTGGAAAGAGGACTCTGGCCAGTTGCTGAGAGGAACAGGATAGTGGCTGGGAGCCAGCCATGCCATCAATGCCCTTGCCAAGGAGGCTGAAGTTCAGGGCAATGCCCCAGGGAGAGCAGGCGCCAGAGCGTGGGTCAGGAAGCCAGGCAGAAGCCAGGCCTGGGAAGGGCGGCCTGCTCCATGCTGCCTGGCACAGTGCCTCAGGGCTGAGAGGAGGGCCTGGGAGCGGGGAGCTCAGAGAAAGGCCGGAGCGTGATTCCAGAGTTCCAGACACTCACTCGTCAGTGGGGCAGGGATGTGTCCAGCAAGCGAGTCATTATTGGCTCAGATGCTGACCAGCAGAGATGGAGAGTTGAGGGTCTCAGGAACTACCTACATCATGCTGAGAAAGGCAGAAGGAACCAGAATCTTCTCCAAAGCTGCCTCAGCACATTTCCTTGGTGTCATTAAGGAAATATTGCTTACATTTTTACCAAACCTTGAAAAGGGGCTCCCTCCCCCACTTCACCCCACACTGTCACAACTTCTGGGGTCCTGAAATCCACTGCTGAGACTGATGTTTGGCCTTCTGAGAAGTGACATCCCCTGTGTGGGGAAATGTGTATGCCTGCCCGTGGCAGGTGCAGTTTCGCTCCTGTTATGAAATGCCCTCACTTACAGTGTGATGTCACCTATGGCTCATTTACCTCTTTTCTTTATTCTCCTTCCCCATCCCTCTAATAACCTAACCACAGGCCCATTCGCGTTCACCTCAGCCCCATTCATTGAATAACTATCTAGCAAGGACTTTCATAATGGGATTGTATGTAGGAAGTAGGCTCAGAAAGAATGAAAGCTGATGTGTCAACAACATTCTCTAGGGATTTTCAGAACATTTGTTTTTTTTCCCTTCTCTGGTCTAGCTGGTGTCAACTGATGCTCTTTGGCACCAATTCAATGCCAATTGGAATCTCCCACTTGGGGTGTGGTGAAGAGGAATGTGAAGAGGAAAGCTTTATTCAGGGCAAAGAGCTCCAGGATCACACAGGGCTGCTGTGGCAGAGGCCGGGGCCAGGCCCCTCTTCAGCCAGGCTGCCACGCTCTGCACAGGCCCGCCCTGGCGACCCGCGTTCAGCGTCTCAGCCCCCGCACTGCTCAGCCTTTGGTGGGAACTGCGCTCCCAGAACTCAGCGTGGAACAGGCTTATGTAGACAGAAGTCCCTGCCCCGGTCCCTGATTGGTCTTTCCTCAGACAACCGAGGATACTGAATTCTCACAGTTGGATGGACCATTGTCCTGATTGGTCAGAACTACACAGCTCAGATGGGATGGGGAAAGCCTCAGGCCTATTGGTTGAGAAGGACTTCAGGAAACTTTGATAAGGTCTGGACCAGCTGGCCGAAATGCAGTGCAGACAGGCAGTTAGTGGTGCAGAGGTAGTCAGTACACACAGGGCATCCAGGAGTGCAGTTTGTGTGAGAAGACCTGTGCAAAAATGGCTCATAGGGTTTTTCTTTTTTTCTTTTTTTAAATTTTAGTTCAGTCAGCCACCAGGAACCCTTCTTAACATCTCTCTCTCTCTCTCTCTCTCTCTCTCTCTCTCTCTCTCTCTCTCTCTCTCCTCTTTCCTTTTTCCTCCTCCTCCTCTTCCTCAGGCTTCACACTGGGAAGTCAAAGGGCAGAAAATGGCCTCCTTTGCATTGTGTTACTGTTATAAGTCATGGTTAGTAATTTCAGTTTTATTCACTGGGCTAAGTTCTGTGACACTATCATTATCTGGAAGCAATGAAGGATGGGCTCAAACAGGAGAGAAAATCATCAAGAGTGAACTATCCCAGATTCAGGCTCCTTTCCTACTTGTCCAGTAAAGCCTGGCTCCTCCCAATTAAAAGAGATGCTTCAAAGTATGAATAAAAGGAATATTTTTCTGAAATGCAAACCCATTATAAGCAAAATCAACTGCAATTATAAAAAAGGGGAAATATTTGTAACTCATTTAATAGACAAGGGTTAATTTTCTTTATATGCAAAAACTCCTACAATAAAAAAAAGATAAATAGCCAAACCTAAAAATAAGAAGCCTATAGAAAAGGGAATACAGTACAAATATGTCTATATATATATATATATATATATATATATATATATATATATTGATTTCAGAGAGGAAGGGAGAGGGAGAGAGAGATAGAAACATTAATGATGAAAGAGAATCATTGATCAGCTGCCACCTGCACACCCCTTACAGGGGATTGAGTCTGCAACCCCTGGCATGTGCCCTGACCAGGAATCGAACTGTGACCTCCTGGTTCCTAGGTCGACAGTCAACCACTAAGCCACTGTTGCCTGGCCAAATATTTCTTAAATATGTAAAAGATAGCTGATTTCATAATAAGAGAAATGGAAATTAAGTTTATACAGACACCATATATTAGATTGGCAATGATAAAAAAATGAACTTGCTCTGTTGGTAAGAGTGTGAGGAGACAGGTGCTTTCATATGTGTTGGTGGGAAAATAAATTGGTATAATCTTTTGAAGGGTTATTTGGAAATATCCTTCAAAATTATGAATTTCTATATCTCATGATGAGTCAAAGCCAATTCTAGGAGTTTATCTACAGATTTATTGTTACATATAGGTGATGACAAATTTACATTGCACATTGTTTGTAATAGCAAAAAATTGGAAACAATCCAAATATCTTATTAATAAAGGATTAGTTAAATAATTTTTGATATATCCAAATAATGGAATATAATGCAGCCCTAAAAAATGAGGGCATATTTTATATACCCACATTGAGAGGTCTTCAACATATTTTGTTAACTGAAAAAAAATTAAGGTGTAAAAAATTGAGTAACAAAAGGGAGGAGGAAGAATACTTATACTAGATATGTATGTGTATTTGCATATATATATATATATATATATATATATATATATATCCAGAATGATATCCAAGAAATTAATAATAATCAGCCTCTTGGTGGAGAGAAATCGGGTACCTAGGGCATAGAGTGGGAGAGAAAATTTTTCTTTTTTTACTTTGTACCCCTTTTATTCATTTTGGGAATGTACTCACAATTCAAATTAGTAAATCAATTTTTTTAATAAGAGGAGTACTCTGACACAGATTAAATCTGAAATGACCTAAATTTACCCGATTGGTAGTATATTTTTATTTTTTCTTTCATCCTCTTTTATTATTGACTTTAGTGGCTGGCACTTACAAGGTGGGCCATGAGTGTGAATTTACTCTTCCTTGCCAGATCTAGTTTGCTCTGCTGCAAAGTGGTAAGGGATCAGAGGAGATTTCCTCTTTAGATGTTTTGGGGCTGTGTGCTTACAGGACCTGTAAAACAGGGTTGTGATGTGCACAAAGAAGCTACCTCTCAATTTTAAGACTTCTGTCACCCAGAGTGGCCCAAGGCTGGCACTGCCACCTCACACTCAGAGGGAGACCAAAAGAAGACTTGGCACCACCCTTTCAAAGGCTCCTGTTGCTCATAGATGCTCACTGATCTATCCTACCTGATAACAGAGAAACATGTAAATTGATCGTACCTCTGCTACATCCACAGCCAATCAGAATGAATATGCAAATTAACCCAACAAAGATGGAGGTTTATTTGCATACATACCTGGGTCCTCAGAACCTCCTCAGCATCCAGGTCACTCCCAGCCTGCCATTGGAGAGGTGGGGTAGGGGTGGGGGAGCGCTTCCCAAGCCTAAAGCCTGGGGCAGCGGCTTTTGGCTTGGGTAGGGGCCAAGCTTGTGATTGGAGGGCAGGGGGAAAAAAATCAATGGAAGCATATCCTCATATTTAAACATATTTAAAAAGAAAAATAAAGAAATATCATACCCTATGAAAGACACATCTTGAAAACGCCTAAAGAAAGTTGTCATTTTTTCATGGTGAAGGGACCGTAGTCAGAGTTGATGAAACTACCTTGTCACATAGCTTAGCTTGTCACATGTTCCATTAATTGGCTTTTCTGCTTCTACCCACTTGCTAGAAGCTATGTAATATAGTGAAAAGATTATGGGCTTGGGGTCTGAGACCCCACTTTGTATCACTTTCTGTGTAATCTCATGTACGTAATTTAATTCTCTATGCCTCATTTTCCTCATCTGTACACTAGGACCTCAACTCCTGTTCTATCATCATTGTAGGGTTGCTATTCAGGCTCAAAGAAATGATGTGCTTGCAAGCACTTTGAAAAAAGAAAATATTTGAAATAAAAGAAGTTAGAAAACACAATAATAAAATACCTGTGCATACGTTTTTCTGTGCCAAGAGCCAACCTCACTGGGGCTTGGGAAATGAAACTGGTTGAGAGAAAATAGGCAAAGTGGGATATTTTTGTTCATAGTGAAAGAAGATAGAGCTAGGTTTAATTAACAATTATATTTTGGTTGCCTAGGTCTGTGGTCAGCAAACTCATTAGTCAACAGAGCTGCAATCTGCCGACCATTTGCCTAGGTGCATTTGTTCCTGGTATTTTACATGTTATCTAAATAAGTACTCTAAATAACCCCAAGAGGTAAATATTATTATCTCAGTTTTACAGCTGAGGGACTAATGTTGCACACTTAGGTAGTGGCAGGCCAAGATCTGAAAGTCAAGTCTGTTTAACCACCAAGGCAAGTGAGGCCATCAGCTGACTCAGGCAAGAAAGAAGCGACCACTGAAACTGGTTTGGCTCAGTGGATAGAGCATTGGCTTGAGGACTGAAAGGTTCCAGGTTTGATTCTGGTCAAGGGCATGTACCTTGGTTGTGGGCACATCCCCAGCAGGGGGTGTGCAAGAGGCAGCTGATCGATGATTCTCTCATCAATGTTTCTAACTCTCCCTCTCTCTTCCTCTCTGTAAAAAATCAATAAAATACATTTTTTAAAAAGAAGAAAGAAGTGGCCACCCAGGATGTCATACCCAGGTGGACATGTAGACATTCACCCAGGGGTTCGCAATAACCCTGTAATTTACCTATTCATCCATCTAATCCACAAACATTTTTTGAGCATATCCCACATAACAGGAATTGTGCTAGATTTGTAATAAAACAATGAATAAAATACAGTTCCTGAAGGGTTTAAGAAACACCAGTGCAGCAGAATAGCTTGTCACATGTTCCATTTATCCTCAGTTCCATTCTGTTAGGAAAATTGTTTCTATTGCTTGGCCAACATTAAAGTTTTAAACATATTGTTCTGTAAAAATGACCCCACTTATGCTGCTTCCTGCCAGGGAATGGCATTAAGTCCATAATAACTGAAGATCATATAACCCAATGATTTTGTTTCAGAGGCAACTGCACAATGGTTTTGAAATGGCAATAATTGCCTATTGCTCTCGGGATTACCTTATTGTCTGGTAGTGGTTATAAAGACAGTGGGGTTTTAAGAGGCCATTCAGTAAGACTGACAGAAGGAACTACTTTATATTTTTTTCTGAATGACTCTCAAAGTGAGAATCTAATTCAGAGCCCATAAAGGTCTGAAAGAACTTCTGCGATAACTTCAGAGGCCTTACAGCTGGAAGGAGACCGAGTTATAGAACAATACAGAAAACTAAAGGTGTGGCTCCTCCATCAGCAGAGTGTTGTTTCCTTCCTGATTGAAATGGAGGTGAGCTGGATGAGACCCACAGTTAAAATAGCCACTGAAATGATGTAGGCATTAGCTCGTGTCAGGGTCTCTCAGGAGGTTGCATTCGGTGTGTCAAGCTGTTGTATTGAGGGTCTCATTTCCTTGCTGGCTATTGGCTGGAGGCCTCCCTCAGACCCGGCCATGAGGGCCTCTCCTTACGGCCGCTCACCATGTGGCAGTTGCTCTCACTCAGAATGAGTGGGCAAGTGCAAGAATGAATGTGCCCACGATGGAAGCCACAGTCCTTTTGGTCACAGGATCTCATCACCTCTGCCTGATTCTATTCTCCAGAGGCAAGTCCCTAAATCCAGCCCACATGCAAGCCATTAGGATTATATAAGGGTGTGAATACCAGGAGGTGGAATCGTTGGCAACCATCTTAGAAACTGCCTATCACATTTAGGGAGGCCTCTCTAATGCGATGGCATCGGAAACAGAAACCTAAAGGAAGTGAGGAAACGAGCAAGGCTATTCAAGAGAAAAGCATTTTAGGAAGAGGGAATAGTTAGTGCAAAGCCTGAGGGAGGATGCCCTGGCTGGGTAGCTCAGTTGGGTAGAGTGTTGTCCCAATATGCCAAGGTTGTGGGTTTGATCCCCAGTCAGGGCACACACAAGAATCAACCAATGAATGAATAAATAAGTGGAACAACAAATTGATGTCTCTCTAAAAAAGAAGGCTACGGGAGGAATGGGACAAGATGAAACCAGAGAGATTTAGCATTGGATTAGATAATGTAGTTTTATGTGAGGAATTTGGATTTTATTTATTTATTTATTTATTTATTTATTTATTTATTTATTTATATTGATTTCAGAGAGGAAGGAAAAGGGAGAGAGAGATAGAAACATCACTGATGAGAGCGAATCATTGATAGGCTGCCTCCCTCATGACCCCTACTGGGGATTGAGCCCACAACCTGGACATATGCCCTTGATCTGGATTGAACCTGGGATTCTTTAGTCCACAGGAAAACACAATACACTGAGCCAAACCAGCTAGAGCTGGATTTTATTTTGAGATGAGAAGGCTTTGGAGAGTTTTGGGCAGAAGAGTGACCTGACTTGACATGTTTTGTAAGAAGCCTACTCTGTTATGAATTTAGAGTTTGTAATGAGCACCTGCAGTGCTCATTAAGAAATAGATTTGGGAGGCTCCCTCTAGAATCTCAGGGTTTGGCATCTTGTGATCTTCATTGTTAGTGAAGATCACCCATGAGACTCACTACAAATGGATGAGTCTAATATTTGAAAAACAATGTTCTCCCCTATGCACTTTATCTTACTTTAGTCAGGTCACTATTTGACTTAAGATGTTAGAAATATGTTCTGTTTGTATAACTCAAATGAGTGTTTTTTTAAATTATTATCGTTAGTCCTGGGGGCATTCCTGTATTTCCCATTAGCCTTTTTATTTCCTGAAGTTTTTAAGAAAATCTGGGCAAAGAAATTCTGCAATCCCAAAGAATCACAGTAAACACATCTCCCTTCCTTGATGGCTCCCTAGGAGCTTCACAAATTTTGAAATTCTCAGAATCCGCATGTTAGCTTCCCAAGGTCTCCAAAAATGGAGACAAAATTCATGCAGGTTCAGGAAGAATTCAATATTCCATGGATTGCTCCATCAAGTTAGATCTGGTGGGGGGCTGGGGGTTCCCGGGCCACCTTTATCCCTAGCTTCAAGGCTCCACTGTTGAGCAGTATCTGGAGATTGTTCTTTTTTCGCCATGAGATTTTGGCCCTAGAAGCAGATTTGTTCCAAGAAGAACAGTGCAGTGTAAAGGAACAGAGGCAGCAGCAATTTAAACTTAGGGTGCTTCCCATCCCATTGAGCACCATACAGAAGCCAGGCCTCACAAGATTGAAGTTTTAGGAAGAGGCTCTTCTGAATTGTTGATCTTTTTCTCCTAACCACCCATTCTTTTCTTTATTTTTTTATTTTTTATTTAAAAAAATATATTTTATTGATTTTTTACAGAGAGGAAGAGAGAGGGATAGAGAGTTAGAAACATCGAGGAGAGAGAAGCATCGATCAGCTGCCTCTTGCACACCCCCTTCTGGGGATGTGCCTGCAACCAATGTACATGCCCTTGACTGGAATCGAACCTGGGACCTTCCAGTCCACAGGCCGACAATCTATCCACTGAGCCAAAACGGTTTCGGCCCATTCTTTTCTTACAGTCCCCGTGTAAGCCCTGTAGGCTGCTGTCCATGTTCCCTTTCTCTGGAATCTTCACCCTTTATCACAAGGGAAATTTTTACCTCCTTGGTCCTTTCTCATACCTTGTGAACTCTAGAACCTTGATACTAGCAGAGGTTCTTGCTGCTTAGGCATTTTGGCTCCAGAAGTGAATGGGATGAGGTGAGATCTAGTTTTGACACTGAAGACTCCAATTCCGATCTTCCCTTTAGTCAGAGTCGTCGTCCCCCCCCCCCCCCCCCAGTTTACTTAGGAAGCAGGAGACCATTGGCAACATTTTTCCCAGAGGTAGGCCAACATAGCTAACTGAGGTATACAGAAATTATATGCCACTTACTTCTATGTGTATTTTTGTGTCCAAGGCAACTTGAACTGTGAAAGAGATGAAAACCATCATGAAAACGGTATTTGTAAGTCTACTTGTGGATGCCTATTTAAATATAACTTTCCTAAAATGACTGAAATGGTTAAAGCAATGGTGTAAACAGAAAAAAAAAATAAACATGTAGATACATGTAACACAGAAAATCCCAGCAAAATCTTGCAAACCCAGGAGCTCCTGGGTCAACATTTATAGTTGACCAAAGTAAAATCAAATCTGCACAAAAGTTGAGGGGGATAAAGGCTAGAACGGGTTTCTGGCGAGCTGGCAGATGTTCTGTGATGACAAAATGCCAAGTTTATAAGGAACCAGAAGACAGACAGAAATTGGACTTCCCAAAGGATGTCTCCACAAGAAAAGAAAGCTGCCAGCTGAGCATAACACTGACTTCAGCACCTTCTGTTTGAGAACCCGTGGCCCTAGCATGCAGGCAGTGAACAGTAACCTCAGGTGTAGCGAAGGGGTGTGCATCATTCATCAGAGTGGGTACATATCTAGACTGGAATTCCGTATCCCCTGTAATTTATGTCAACTGTCTTCAATTTGGGGGCAATTTCCTTTTCCCATAATGCTTGTGGTTCTCCCATTGGAAAAACCTCCAGAAAGACTAGTGATCAATCTTATAAGTATATGATGTTAACAGCTGATGGTGTGAGTGGGTAGTTTGCAATATTTTTTGATGGTTTGCAATAATAACTGAACTTTTTTTTTTGGCATATTTGTACCAAGTGACTCTTTGACCCAAAATGCAAATCTATGCAAAAACAATGTGCCAGTTAACATCACACAGTTGCTTAAAAATGACAGATTAAATAGGACAGGAACACTGGTTCTGCTGTTGGAAAGGCTTTAAAGTCTGGGCTGATTTCTTTGCCTGGTAATCACTCAACGTGTTTTTATCAAACAGGGTAAAGTTAGTTTCTTTTAAAAAAAAACATACAAAATGCTAACCTTTCCTTTTTTGGGGACTAGATTTGTCAAATGTTTCCCAACTCTACTTCTTTCTTTTAAAAGATACAGCAGTGACACTGAGCAGACAGTAATTGTTGAATAATTAATGCCAGCAGGTGGATCCGGCAATTTCAGTTTGGAATCTCCGCTCCGAATAATCTTGAACTGCCTTGCCCTGTCCTACTCCCACTGCATCTCCCATCATGCCTGAGACCCACCCCCGACACTTGTAAATAGCACCGCGGACAAGGATTTAATTTGCCTTTGAGGGCAGCTCTTAACTGCAAAGGGAGAAGACATTCTCAGGTAAGCACATGTGTGTGTGTGTGTGTGTGTTTTCTTCAAAAGTGTGTGTGTGTGTATGTACAAACACACATTTGCATTCTCAGAGCTCTTTATTCCCTGCTCAGTTCAATGCACCTTTTTTTTTTTTTTTTTAACATTCCGCATTCCCATTTAGCACCTGCTTGTTAATTTCATTCAACTCTCAGCTAGTCTTTTAGCAAGTGAAGGCAACCCACTCAAGCGATATAAAAGGACTTTTCCTTTTTTTCCTCCCTGCCCCCCTGCCTCTGATCCTTTTTCTAACACTAATCACATACCTACCATATGCTCTCCAAGACACTGGTTCCCATTCTTTTGTCAACTTGTCTTGTGTATCACCCAAGGTCAAGTTTCCTTTGTTCAGCTACAGACAATACCGCCGGAGAGGAACGGGATGGGTGGCATGAATATCTGAAAGCAATACTTCCTGATTCCCGGGGAAGTGCCCCTTCCCTTGAGCCCACTGACCGTGGGAGGGACGCCTCCCAAAGCATCATTGCATCATTAGCCACCCTGCTTTCCTTAGGTTGGCAGGCCTTCTTTCCCTACTCAGTTATGCCCCGATTGAAGGGCTACCTGACATGGTCTCAGTTATGTTTCTATTAAGGTTTCTTCTTTTCTGGTTCATCCTAACAGCTTTAATTTTTCTTTCCTTTTTTTTTTTTTTTTTTTACGTTACCAAGAAAAGATCTGTTTTTGCTCTCCTGATAAGTAGCTTGTAATTTCTCTAACTCTCAATGTTCTCCTCTGTTAAAAAAGAGAATTAGATTAAATCAATTCTAATGTTCCTCTCGGCACTGATGTTTTCTGAGTCCAGAGGTAAAGTGGCTCAGGAGAGAGACCTGGGCTGCTTCAGAGCTGGTCTGCACTCAGCGGCACAGTAAGAAAAATGCCTGCTCAGAGTGCCTCCCACTTGTTGAACACCTAATACGCTGAGTACTCTATTAGATCTTTACACACACAATGTTCCATTTCATTCCCAAAGCCACTCCGGGGGGGAGGCGTTATGATGACTAAACCTGTTTTGTAGAGGAAGGTACTAGGACACAGAACGGTTAGGTGGATCATAGGGTGACTGACAGAGCTGGAGCATGGAAACCAAGCCCCATGTGTTTAACAGTCCGTCTACTTCACTGTTTTCTGCCCCCCCCCCCCCCCTGCTGCCCCTTTCCCCAGGACTAGGTCCTGAGCCATACAGTGTGTGTACTCAGAAGTTACCATGTCAGCTTGACACAACCTCATAAAATAACTTTGTAAAGCATTGTGCACATAAAGTGGGTTTGAATCTCAGTATACAATGCAGGAGGTAAGAGATATTACATCTCTGCTTTTTTGTTAACAGCTTTATTGAGATATAATTCACAGACCATATAATTCACCATTTAAGGCATAAAACTTAATTTTTTTGTACACTAATGAGTTGTGCAACCATTGAAAATCAATTTTTTAATATCTTCATCATATACCCCCCTAGCCAAACCAAACAAAACTAAACCAAACCAAACCAAAACAATCCAAACCAAACCAAACTGTTTCCTTTAGTTAACTCTTATTTCCCCAGCAACCATGAATCTACTTTATGTCTGCATACTTGCTTATCAAGGACATTTCTTATACCTGGAATCATACAATATGACAATATGTGGCCTTCGGTGACTTCTCTCATTTAGCATAATGTTTTCAAGGTTCATCCATGTTGTAGCATGTATCAACACTTCATTCCTTCTTAAAACCAAGTAATATTCACAATTCTCTACTTTTAACTCAATAGTTAATTTTAACTCTGTGCCTCCATTCCAAGGGACTAGAGAAGACTTAGCCTTGTCATTCTTGGGGCTTCCCATCGGAGGCTGCACCAAAACCCCAGGTTCTCAGCAGAGCCGAGATATCTCAGAGGCCCAGGAAGGCATTAGTCATCTGTCTGCACAGGTTCCTGCTGAGATGCCACGTGTCTCCCTCAGTGTCTCCCCTCTGCCACCTCCAGGCTGCCTTTGTTGTGGTTGGGGAAGTCTGGGCTAATCATTGGCCTCTTGCGGCACCGATGGCCAGTCTCTCTGCGGTCCCGCTGTGTTCTAGCCCAGACAGGGAGTAAGGCAAGTCACCGGGGACCTTCGACTTGGACTCCTTCCCCACGCCAGACACACTTTCATTTTAGACTGGGGACGTTTCTCCCCAGATTTCACAGATCCTCCTTAATGCCCTGAGGCTTTTGAAAACAAAGCTCAGGAATTCCAACCTCAGTACTTTCCCTGAGGCAGGGGAGCCCAGAATGGGAATCTCCCAGGGGAAAAGCAAAAGGGGAAACACAGCTGACCTAAAAAAAGTAATGTGTCACAGTTCATTCTCCTGGTTCAAATCTCCCTGCCCACAGAGGCTTAAAGAGTATTAGAGATTTTATCTTACTACGCCTTCCTTATTTCCCAGCCCAGGCCCTGCTGGCTTTCCGGAGCCACCAGCCACCTGCCACTGCTCCCTGACAGCTTTTAACTCCCACAAGCCACGGAGAGGACATGCCAGGCAAAAGCCTCGGCTCTGCTGCTTGACTTTCTACTTTCATGAAACTCTCTTTTGTGGTGAAATAAAAAGGATCTCATCTACCCTGTTTCCCCCAAAATAAGACAGTGTCTTATATTAATTTTTGCTCCCAAAGATGCGCTCCGTCTTATTTTCAGGGGATGTCTTATTTTTCCATGAAGAAGAATACGGTACACATTTACTGTTAAATGAAAATAAAGGAAATTTATTACCTGTATACGGTACGGCAGTACCGTAGTTGTCAACACAAACCAGACAAACTGTGAATCCTACAGCATCAAGAATTTACTCATTCATTCAATGACAATCATGTCATCATCTTCTGGAACATCATCATAGCAATCCAATTCCTGAATTTCCTGGTGAATTTCTTGTGACTCCATTTCTTTCAGAATCAGTGGACCAAATCTCTCATGTTTAGCAATAGCACTGTCTTTAAATGAGTACTTCTTGTTAAGGTAGCCTGCTTGCAGTGCATCTGCAATGCAACTGTCAGTGATTTTCTCCCATGAATTCTTCTTCACCCAAGTCACAACTTCTTGCAGTTTAGGTTTCACAAAGTTTCCACGCTGATTTCTCTCCATTCACACAGCAGTGACGTCAGGACTCCTTGTAACGTCACTGCTTGTTAGTCGCCAGTGGGGCAGCCCAGTTTAGGGTAAATTAATTTTCATTCTGAGACAGAGCCTGGGGGTCTTATTTTCTGGGGGATGCCTTATATTTCACTCAGAAGGAAACCTGTAAGTAGGTCTTATTTTCAGAGGATGTCTTATTTTCGGGGAAACACGGTATGCTAACAGGAATGTAGGATTTGCATTTTGGTTTTACATTTCTATTACCCATTTTTCTGTAGGTTTTTTATATTATTATTATTACATAGTTCTGTTATGTTTTTCTGTTGTGGCAGAATGCAGGGGAGAACGATCAGCCAGCACTCTGAGGGAGGAAAGCGTAACCTTTATTTCGCAGATCTGCTAGTGCAGGGGAATTCCAGATCCAAAGCCTGAACTGAACTGGTGGGGGGGGGGGGGGAGGCTCTGGCCTATGTGTCTCCTCCTGAGGCGGCCCCTGAGGGTCCCCACCGCTCCGCCCAAGTCAGCTGTGGCGGGGCCCTGGGGTTAGGCTCCACAGCTCTGCCCAAGTCCGTCAGGTGGGTAAGTAAGATTACAGTTTTAGCCAGATGCTGAACTAGGTTGCAAGCCCCTCCTGCCCTCAATTTTCCTTTTCATTTCTACTATATATTTCTATGAAAACTATCAAATGGACCAGGTTTTGGTCTCAGGATTCCTTGATACTTTTAAAAATTATTGGGAATCCTCCCGAAAATGGTTTGGCTCAGTGGATAGAGCATTGGTCTGCGGACAAAAGGTCCCCGGTTTGATTCTGGTCAAGGGCATGTACGTTGGTTGCGGGCACATCCCCTGTGGGAGTGGTGCAGGAGGCAGCTGGTCGATGTTTCTTTCTCATCCGTGTTTCTAGCTCTCTATCCTCTCCCTTCCTCCCTGTGGAAAATCAATAAAATATATTTTAAAAAATTATTGAGAATCCTAAAGAGCTCTTGTTTATTTGAGTTCTACCTATAAATAAGAAATCATATTAGAAGTCAAAACAGACATTAAAATGTTTATTATTAATTTATTTGGAAAATAATAAATCCATTACTGCTAACATAAGTAACATTTTAATTAAAATATATTTATTTTACAAAAGAAATAAATTAGTAACATGTCATTATTTTATTTATTTTTAAATTTTTTAAATGTCTGAAAATAAAGACAGCTGGACTCATATCAGTTTTACATTCAATCTGCTATATGTTGTTTTTGTTGGAGAACATGAAGAAAATCTGGCATTGTATATCTCTACAGTTGAAAAGGGAGCAGTATTTTAATAGCCATTTTGGATAATTGTAGATGCTACCCAAACGTTAGCAAGAACAGTTTCTTAAAGGTTATTTGGCAACAGATATTGCCAGATATTTTCTTTGAAGTGACAGCCTCATTTTGTTTATTTTCAAAAAAGTGTCAGCCAAATACCTAAATTGGAATAAGTTGTTCTTTCTTTCTTTTTTAAAAAATATTTTATGATTTTTTTTTACAGAGAGGAAGGGAGAGGGATAGAAAGTCAGAAACATCAATGAGAGAGAAACATTGCTCAGCTGCCTTCTGCACATTCCCCATTGGGGATGTGACAGCAACTGAGGTACATGCCCTTGACCGGAATTGAACCTGAGACCCCTCAGTCCACAGGCCGACACTCTATCCACTGAGCAAAACCGGTTTTGGCATAAGTTGTTTTTTCAAGTAAAAATTAGGTTTCATGAACAAAGCGGTTAGTTCAGCTTGCAACCTAAATAATAACACAAACATTTTTCCTTGGAGACAACCCTGCTACTTCGATACTGAGTAGGAGTGTTTTTTGTTTTTTAATCCTCACCCAAGGATATGTTTATTGATTTTAGAGAGTGAGGAAGAGAGAGAGAGAGAGAGAGAAAGAAAGAAAACCATTGACTTGTTGCCCTCCATATGTGCCCTGATTGGGGATTAAACCTGCAACCTAGGCGTGTGCCCTGACCAGGAATCAAACCCGCAACCATTTTGGTGTACAGGACGACGCTCCAACCAGCTGAGCCACCCAGCTGGGGCAGGAGCAGAAGTGTTCTGTGTGTCCAGTCTCTCACACAGAACATTACAAAGAACCTCACTGAAGTGTTGATATTTAATGAAGTTGACAATTCTTAATGGACATTCTTAAGTAAAACTTTTTTCCTCTGGTAGGAAACAGGCCTCTGTGATCCATCTTCAGCAAAGTCAAGTTTTAATGGAAACAGTTACTAAATTTGCCCAGGGCAAACGGAATGTAGCGGGGAGGGAAGAGGATATATGAACAAAGAACTGTGCATGTGAAAACCCTCTAGGCACCCTCCTCCACTGGACAAGGGGCGGTGGAGATAACTAGAAAAGGCCTCAGCCCATTTTTTAAATGAGACAATAAGACCTAGGAGACAATAAGACCTAGGCGAAGTATGAGAAAACTATTAACCCCATAGTACTCAGCCAATGAGGAGCCAGAAGAGGGACTCTCGTACCTTAGGGATAAATAGCCTATGATTGCTACTCCACGTGTGCCTGTACAACCAGATGGACATCCGCTCTTGCAAGAATGTATTAAAAGTCTTGTTTTTCTGTTTCTGAGTCCATTATTTGAATTTGGACAGGTGAACATTTCTCACACTTCCCTTCCTTCCTTCCTTCTTCTTTTTTCTCTCCCTCCCTCCCTCCCTCCCTCCTTCCCTTCCTTCCTTCCTTCCTTCCTTCCTTCCTTCCTTCCTTCCTTCCTTCCTGCCTTCCTTCCACTCATTCTTTCTTTCCTGTATGGTGAATTAGAATGTGATGACTATTAGGTCATCGTTTGGTTCCACTGGTTACCTTGTACTAAGGTGCTGGTAGTAGGACCCAGTACTACTTTTGCACCATCAATATAAGTTTCCACATAGTGGAGAAGGCAAATAAATGTTTTGATGTTGTTAATCCTCACCTAAGGGTCCTTTTTCCCATTGATTTTTTTAGAGAGAATAGAAGGGAGGGGTAGAGACACACAGAGAGAAACACTGATGTGAGAAGGACACATGGATTGGTTGCCTCCCGCAAGTGTCCCAATCAGTTCAGGGGATCGAGCCTGCAACCGAGGTTCTTGCTCTTGATTGGAATCAAACCGGAGAGCCTTAGACGGAAGGCTGACACTCTAACCACTGAGTGGCAAATCATTGTTTTAAAACGTTATTAGGAAAGTAGTTTTTGATCGCACAGATCCCCTGAAAGGATCACTGGCACTTTGCAGACCACACTTAGAGGAGAAAAGCAGAGGAAATGGGAGGAGCCAGGGGAAGAGAGCGTTTCCTGCTTCCTGAGTGTTTCCTGTTGCTGCCTCATCTGTCCCAGCACCTGCAGGCTCTCCTCCTCTCCCGTCCCGGGCTGTCCATGATGCAACGAGACAAAGCCTTTGAGAGCCCAGGCACTGAGCCTTTTGACGTAGCCTCTGTAGCTCTGCTGGAAAAGGTGCTGGTATGAGACTCTTTTTTTATTTCCTTCCAACTTGAAGAATTTACTAACGAAAATACTGCACACCCCTATAAAATACCCAAGTTGCTAAATAAACCATCTAGAAATAGAACCGACCAGGAATGTATACGCTTCCCCTTGTGGTTCTGAAAGTATCCTCTCCGTAAAGAGGCTGGGCTGATTGCTCGGAACATTTTCCCTACACACTTTATTTTCGGTGGATTGTAAATGAAGGGTTTGGAAAAAGAATCCCTGGCTTTCTATGTCGTCCATAGGAACAGCCTGAAGGACAGCCTTTCCTTAGCGGTACCACATGTAAATAGATCCGCAAGCTTTGAACTGAGTCTATTGGGCTCCCTTCCAAACATCTGAGGGCTTGTTGTATATAAAAACATGACACTTAGTAACTTGTATCAAGGTTCTAATCCCTCATCATGTTACTATAACTAGCTTAAAGAGTACATGTAGTAAGCAAAATATTTACCTGCGCTGGAGGATAATAGAATTAAGTACATTTGGTGATTTAGGAGTCAAATATGCTAGAGTAAGCTTTTATTTAAATCTAAAACTCTGTTTTGCTTTCCAAAATGTTAGGCAAGAAAATTATATGTTTCTAGAGTCATACACTTTGGCAGATTTCTAGGAGTCCAAGACTGTGTTGCTGCTTTTTTTAAAAAGAAATTTAAATAAATCATCTCTTTATTAAAAACAATATTTATCAAGGGCCTACTCTGTGCCAAAAATTGTTCTGGAGATGGGAATGGAGCAGTGAATAAGACACAGTCTCTGCAGTCATGAAGCTTATAATCTAGAAGGGGAGATAAAAAATAAGTGAACCACTAAAAAAGCAAGCCCATTTTAGATAACGTCAAGCACATGAAGAAAATAATGCAGGGTGCAGGGATAACGAATCACAGGGGAAAGGCAGGTGGTCAGAGGAGTCCTCCTTGGGGAGGTGGTATTTGAACTGAGACCCGAGTAATGGCCGGGAGCCAGGCCTGGGGAGAGGCAGGTGGGAAAGCCCTGGGAGCCAGGGAAACTGCGAGGACAGAGGCCCTGAGGCAGGCAAACATCTGTGGGTTTTGAGGAATGGAGCAAAGGTGTACCATTTGAGTGCGGGGAGCAAGCAGGAAAAGGGTACACGATAAGGTCAGGCCATAAAGAGCCCTGTAAGCCACAGGCAGGCGTCTGGATTGTATTATAGATAAGTGAGGAAGCAGCTGAGAGGTTTTAAAATAAGGAGTGACATGACCTTATTGGATTGTAGCGGTGCAAGATTGCTACAGGGAGAGCAGTTGGTAGGTTGTGGTAATGAGTTGGTTGGGTAGTGGAAATGGAGAGAAGAAATGGGTTAAAAGAAAGATATAGGATAGAGGTAGGACCAAAAGGAAGGCATCAAGAATATTTTTTTTGTTGTTTTGTTTTTTCTGCTTGAGCTCCTGGATGGATGGTGAAGGTAGAAGTTGAGAGGTGTATGTTGGAAAGGAACAGGTCTAAGAGGTGAGTGAAAGGGTCATAAAGTGCTCTTTGAAAATGGAAATAAAAATTTGTGTTTGGATGCTTTATCAGGTAGGATTGCATTCAGCTTCAAGGAACCAAAACAAACAAATAAACAAATAAAAACAAAAACAAAAAAACAACAACAAAAAAACCCTGACAAACCATATCTAAGCAACCAATCAATGAATTGATCAATTGATTTATTTCCCCCAGAGCAAGGATTCCAAAGATAAGCTGGATAGTATGATAGCTCATGAATGCCAATGAAATCTTAGGGATATACTTTCTTCTTCTTGGCCCTCTTATCCATGTCTTTTATTCTCATCAATTAAGAGGTGTGATGCAGCTTCAGTCATAACATCAGCACTCCAGACAGGGGAAGAGGTAGTGCCTGTCAGGAAAGCAAACACTTTTTTAGAAATCCCCAGAAGACCTCCACTTTTATCTCATTGACCAAAATTAGAGATGATCAGTGACCACCTCTAGCTGCAAGGGAGGCTGAGAATTTTAGTTGGATACGTTAGTTTACTGAATAAAAATGTCCCATTTTAATAAGGAGTAAGGAGGTGAATGGATATTATGAAGGCAAGCAACCAGCAGTGTCACCAAGGACACATTAAATTTAAGGTCTTGGTTGACCTTTTGAATGATGACGTCAAGTAAGGTTGGAAATACAAGCCTGCATTTTGATGGTGACAATTTGGGAGTCATTAGCATATAGAGTATATTTAAAGCCAAGAGGGCTGATGAAATCAACTAGGATTAGAGTTGGAAACTTGTCATTTTTGTATTTATTATTATTACCTGCTTTAATTAATTTTATTCAACAAACTTTAATAAATATTTGTTATTTTTTAATTTTTTTAGAGAGAAAGGAGAGGAAGAGAGAAACTGAGGTGAGAGCAAAACATCAGTTGGCTACTGGGGATTGAGCCTGCAACTCAGGTAGGTGGTCTAACTGTGAATCAAACTGGCAACGTTTCAGTGCTCTAGGTGATGCCCTACCGACTGAGCCACACCAGCCAGGGCTCAACAACCTTTAATATACCCTTTCTGTGCGTCAGAAACTATTTCAGACCCTTAGGACAGAAAGATGTATCTCCTGCTTTCAAAACGCTTAGACATAGAACAAAAAAATCAGTTTTATTAGATGATTCACTACAATACTAGTATATATAAAAATTAACTTATTTATGTAAATATGTAGCAGTCCATCTGAATTATGACAGTAACCCTATTGCAGATTAACTTTTTAAATGAGAATTTAAGTAATCTACCTTGACTAATTTGATATTCACCTGTCTACATATATACATTTGCATATTTTAATTTGGAAATGCATTAAGAAACTCTGAGTTGTTTTTAATATAACTAAACAATAATCTTAGTAAATTTGCTGTTAAAACTAACATAATGCATTATGGGATCATAAATTAACTTTGCAATTTTGAATTGGAAGATCAGGGAATTATTTGTCAGAATAATTTAGAATAGGGGTAAATAGTGATTTACTGACTTAATTGCTACCTGTAATTTCAGTTGGAAGTCTTATAGGTGTTTCAAACTTATTATGTCCCATATTAAGTTCTTTATTTCTTACCCACCTCTCATTCTTCCCCCTGCATCATGTTTTTCTGTATTATTTTGAAGTGAATGGCACTACTATTCTTTTGGCTCAAGCCAGAACTCATTATCATTCTAGATAGCCATCTTCCTCATTCCACTCTATCAGTAAAATTTACAGATTTTTGCCTCCTAAATATTTCTCAAATCTTTCCATCTCCTCGTTCTTGGATCTTTATCATCATAGTCATACTCCTTTAAAATCCGTCTCTATAGCTATAATGATCTCACTAAGCTAAACTGTCCAATTCATAACTTTGATTAAAATCTGGCAAAATATCTCCCAGCATTCTTTAAAAGAGATGTCCTGTGTAAAATCAATTTTAAAAATATTGGACTGCCGAAACCGGTTTGGCTCAGTGGTGGAGCGTTGGTCTGCGGACTGAAGGGTCCCAGGTTCGATTCTGGCCAAGGGCATGTACATTGGTTGTGGGCGCATCCCCTGTGAGGGGTGTGCAGGAGGCAGCTGGTCGATGTTTCTCTCTCATTGATGTTTCTAGCTCTCTATCTCTCTCCCTTCCTCTCTGTAAAATATCAATAAAATATATTAAAAAAAATAAAAATATTGGACTAACCTGAGATAAAGAGGTCCTTTTATTGCAGGACTCCTCAGAGCCTTCAATATGCTAATGTATGCATTGTGAATACTATCTGATAAAAGAATAATATGCAAACTGACCGTCACTCCAACACACAAAGATGGCTGCCCCCATGTGGACACAAGATGACCACCACAAGATGGCCAGCAGGGTAGGGCAGTTGGGAGGAACCAGACCTGCAATGGAGGGCAGTTGAGGGCAATCAAGCCTGCAGTGGAGGGCAGTTAGGGATGACCAGGCTGGCAGAGGAGGGAAGTTGAGGGTGACCAGGCCTTAAGAGAAGGGCAGTTGGGAGGGACCCAGGCCTACAGGGGAGGGCAGATAGGGGTATCCAGGCTGGCAGGGGAGCAGATAGGCATCAATCATGCTGGCAGAGGAGTGGTTAGAGGGTGATCAGGCTGGCAGGCAGAAGCACCTGGATTGCTAGCAGGCAAAAGCACCAGTAGGATCTGGCCTAAACGGGCAGTTGTACATCCCTCGAGGGGTCCCAGATTGGAGAGGGTGCATGCTGGGATGAGGGACACCCCCCATGCACAAATTTCATGCACCGGGCCTCTAGTCAATCAATAAGCAGGGATAAAGTTGAGGAAATTTCCAAATATAAGACACACTGAAGCTATTGTTTTGAGGAATACCAAAAACATTCCATGAAATACCTGTATGAATACTATAGGTATTTATATAACTTGGCTTAGGAAATTTGGTCTACAGAAAGAAATTTAGTTATCTTAATGTGGTATCAAAAGCTTCCCATGACCTTGTCCTGACCTTCCTCACAAGCCTTATTTTCGACCACTCCCCTCCTTGAACTTCATGTCTAATTATAGCAAACCATATCCAGTTCCTGTACACAGCATACGCCCTGTGGTTTTGCTCAAGCTCTTCCCTCTGGAACATCTTTCTTCATCTGGCGAAATCTACACATCTTTCAACTCTCAGCTCAGTGACCTTCCATGAATTCCAGGTTGGGATAGGTGCCTCTCTTCTAAGCTCCACTTACCACAACACAAAAAGTGGGATTAACCTGTTTATGTGTCTTTTCCCCCTAGATTACTGGGAAAATCAGTACATAGACTATACTGTGGTGATGATGAAGATGATAGCTAAGTTTATTTCAGACTCTGTATATGAATTATTTTATTTAATAGTCACAAAACCTTCATTAAGTATTATTAATATCCTCATTTTTCAGATAAGAAAACTAGGGCTTAGAAAGGCTGATAACTTGCCTGAGGCTGTAAAGGTAGTGGATACTAAGCTGGGGTGTGAGTTTAGACAGCTTGACTCCCGAGACTGCACCTTGTACCACTGTTATCTACAACACCCATATGATGCCTGCTAGTGGACATAATAAATGCTTTTTATCTAAACTCTGTGTGTGTGTGTGTCCTAAAACTACTAGCACTGAGGAAGCTGGATATGGTGTAGGAAAGAGAAGCATTTGCTGTTAAATTTCACTTAAAGCAAAAGTGGCAGTGGGAAGGAAGCAAGGCAGGGACAACCAGCTCATGTGCCAAATTACTCCAGTTTTTGTGTTGTCTTAGACATATGCTCTGGGGATAGCCACCCCAGTTTCATATCTGTGTTAGTCTTTGCAGAATAAAAAGCATATGATTGTTTAACAGGAATTTTTAGCTTTGTCACCTAATTGAATAAAATCTAATAGATCTTTCATTCAAAACCCAATGGGAATTTCTAGTTAGAAACAAGTGTGTAAAATATTTTTAGATAAATATATATGTGTTTGTGATAGACATTAAATATTCAATGAAATTTTGTGAGTATAATTGGAACACTTATCCTGGGCCTAGAACAGTTGACAGTTGCTTTTGAGAGTTGCAAAATAAGTTTACGACAGTTTCTGCACTTTAGAATTTTGGTATGTGGCTTGGGAGATTCTGATGTTTCTTATAGTAAGTCTCTAAATTTTCATTTTAAAAAATAAGGACAAATTCAAATATATTATTTTGTTGTACCCACAAGTCATCACAGTATGATTATTATTTGAAATACAAGAAATATGTGGAGTCATGATCTCTATAATCCTATTCTTTGCTTCTTAATTAAATGTTGCAGATAATAGAAACATTGAAGAAAGAGAATTAGCTTATGAATGATGAAAAGTAATTAACTCCCATAATATATGCTTTATGATTTTATTTAAGAACTGTCTATTTCATGGTAGATCAAATTAGTCATTGTTTAGAATAGAGACCTGTATGAATTTCTATTCCCAATTAACTAGAAATGGGAACCCTTGCAAACTGGGCTTCCTTTCTGTTTAATATGTGCTATGTCACTTTTAATAAGTTATTTTCCTTATATCAAACTTCTTTCATTATAAAAGAAAAGGTTTTCCAATTCCCATTCCCCCTACCTCCCCCCTCCTCTCCACTCCCCTGAGAAGTAAACAGTCATTTGCAGGTTGTAGCCTGGGATTTACTGGAATTCTCACTGTGGGCACATTCTTTCTTCATACTCAGCTCTTTCCCTTAAGCATATGTGTTTTCAATGAACATCTATTCATTTACCTTTGGAAAGTGCTCTCAACACCATCAGAGTCAGTAAATCCAGTTGTCTCATTTTTCAGTCTCAGCTATTGTTCAGATCACGTGTTCAATGCTCATATCAATAAGGGATCCAGAAAATACCCGCTGTAATGTGATTTCTTTATTCTTATGTGAGACCATAGCATGAAGCAATAGTCCTGGGGGGCCTCTGTACTTACCAGGAGGAAAAAGAGAAGTTTTAATTTTGTCTTTAGCTAAATGTTATACAACTTTAAAGCTCAAATTTGAATAATTGTTGCAGATGGGTTAAATAAAATCCATCAACTCACAGTATTTTTCCTGACTCTATTCACTAGTGAACTACAGAAGAAGAAAAAAAGTTCTAAAAAAGACATGACATTTGGGTTAGGGTTATAAGTTAATAGTTCCTTTTTGTTCTGCCCCCAGATTATTTTTAGGCTCTGGGCCTCTGAACCAAGGACTGCAAGGCAGCTTTAATTTTTTATCAGGAGGCAGTGGTCTCCCCTCTTCTTTGTCTTTCTTATCTTGTTGGCAAATGCTTCTGTGGTGACCCAATTCTGCTTCCTGTTTAAACTGTATAAACGACTCATCTGATTCAATATGTAGTTTTTATTTTATCTTACGTGCAAATATATAATTGAGAATGATTCCATTCATTAGCTGATTCCTTTTTTCCTCTGCTGACCAAATTTGGATCATTTCATTGTTAACTTTGCATGAGGGAAAAGAGGAACTCTTTGAAGCTCCTCCTACTCATGATTTTATGGGTCTGATATGAAGGCAGAAGCATGGCTTAGCTGACTCGATGCCCTTTGCCAGATCTCCCCGACCTCACCGACCTCCACCACTAAACAGTCTCTGTTCTAATCTCTCTGTTCTAATCTCTCCCAAAGCAAGGGGCAGCTCTCTGATGGGGTTCTGGCCAAGAACTCTGAAGCATAAGTGGAATTCTGCTGAGGAGGGTTTGGGGAAGGGCTTTTTACTTCCTGACAAAAAAGACCAGAAGCTGCTGACAAGACTTCTTCCACTTTTTGGGGATCTTGAATATGGTTACAATGTCTGGATCTACAACGCTCATCTTGAGACTTTGAGACCATAAACCAATGTACTAGAAATGGTAGTACAGGATTGTATTTTTATATTAAATTAATTATGTTATGTTATATTGTATTATATTTTTATTATATCATGGAGCTCCACATAATACAGAACTGCTCTTCTCTAGACATCCTATCTAATAAAAGAGAAACATGCAAATTGACCATACTTCTGCTATACCCACAAGCCACGCCCACCAACCAATAAATATGACAGTTAATTTGCATATCCAGGCACAGAGCGAGGACTGAAGACAGCATAGAAGGAAGCCAAGCACTGAAAAAGGGAGCAAAAACTATGGAGAAGCAAGCTGGGCGGTGGAGAAGGGAGGGAAGCAGGCAGGGCAGCAGAGGTGGCTGCAGGAAACCCTATTCTTGCAGGAATCTTCCTGCAACAGGCCTCTAGTTATCTATAATAATAAAAGCATAATATGCTAATCAGACCAGATGTCCTTCCTTCCAAAGCTGCAGCAGGCGGGGGCCAAGGCAGAGGGGGCCAAGGCAGAGGGGATAGAGGCCCCTGGCTGTGGCAGTGGCAGGGGGTTCAGGGCCAAGGCCCTTGCACAAAATTTGTGCACTCTGGGGGAGGGATATCAGCCTGAATTGTGAGAGAGTACAGGCCAGGTCGAGGGAGCCCATCAGTGCACGATCAGGCCTGGGAGGGATGTGGGAGGTTGGCCAGCTGGGGGCGGGGGGAAGCTCAGGAGAGCTCCAGGGTATGTCCAGTTTGTCTCACTCAGTCCTGATTATCTGGACCCAGCAGCAATCCAACCTACCAGTTGGAGTGTCTTCCTCCGATGGTCAGTGCATGTCCTAGCAACTGGTCAACCAGTTGACTGTCTGCCCCCTGGTGGTCAGCATACATCATAGCAAGTGGTTGAATGGCCTTAGCATATCATTAACATAGTACGCTCTGATTGGTTGAACAGACGACGACGAGACAACTGGACATTTAGCTTATTAGGCTTTTGTTATCTATAATGATAAGAGCCTAATATGCTAATTAGCCCATATATCCTTCTGGACGTCCTTCCAGCAACCTTCTGGATGAAGCCAGGGATGTGAGGGAAGCCCAGAATATGGGTGCCTACTAGCATCCTGGGGGAAGCCCAAGTTCTGGGTGCTAGAGGGAAACTGGTGCTGGCAGCCATGGGAAGGAAGGCCTACTTTTTGCTTTCCTCCATTTCTTTCATTTGTGACCTGTTTCTTTGTCTCTGCATTTTGACTGCTTCCCTGTGTTGATAGAGTGCTTTGTGTGATAGGTGTCTTATAGGGCCCAGTGGCTTAGCCTTCCTCATTACCTGAGGTGGACACTCTTGGTGCACCCCTTTGTGGGCTGTGTGCACAGTCTTGTTGTAGTTAAGCCTTGAGTGCTGTTGGTATTACTGGGAGGAATTGACCTCCAGGCCAATTGGCTGTGAGGATCAGCTGTGTCTACAATGGGAGAACTTCTGTGCTGGAGACACCCTTATGGGGCAAGACTTGCTTTAGTGGGGCTTTGGTGCTCACTGAGTCTGACCCCTGAGTGTTTCTCTTATGGATGTGAAGAGTTGTAATCTGGATGGTCTCTCTCTGACCACTGGGTATACTTGTTCTTGGATCTCCAAGGAGGTGCAAAGTCAGCCACTGCCTGAGGCCACCCAGCAGGAGCTATGGAGAGATCTGCAGATTCCTCCTCTTTTGGGGGGGTTTGGAGGTGCTCAGATGAGGCCCAGCTGTGAAGCAATGTAAGCTGCTGTCCAGCCTTGGGCCTTCTTTTGGAGGCTCTGTGGCTCTCTGACTCAGCTGCAGTTTGTTAGGTTTTAGATTGCAAAAGACCAGATCATTCATATGCAAAAGCCTCTGCACACAGCTTGGGTGGGGTTGTAAAATAGGTGGGGCGGGGTCTCAGGGAATCACCAGGGCAGAGCAAATAGCAATGGCTGACCATCAGCCCTGCCCTGAAGAGGTCCCCGAGTCTCTGTGTCCCGCAGCACCGAGCAGGAACAATGGTCATTGCAAGCACCTCTCAGAAAAAGCCACCCTCGTGTTCCAGCCCAATGCCAGACAGTCCAGTTTCTCCCTGTATGATGAGTCTGGGTCCCCAGAGTCTCGCCTGGAACTGAAATTCAGAGCAGTTAGGAGTTTGTATCCCCTAGTGACTGAATAATACAACAGCGTACCCAACTGCCAGCCCCTTTCTGGGTGTGCCTTCGTACCTCTGCACTTCACTTCCGCACCTCCGCACCTCCTCCCAGTCTCAGTGTGCTTTTCTCTTTCTTTCTCTTTGTATCACTTCCACTCAGCCAGCCTTCTCATGGTTCTGGATGATATTTGTTTTGTCTTTTAGTTGTAGTTTTGATGTGGTTGTGTGTGGCAGCAAGTTCGGGTGTTTACTTATGCTGTCATCTTGGTTCTCCTCCTCTTTTTTTTTCTTTTGTTCATTTCTTTATTTTTAGTTTCTCTTCTCTTGAATATAGGCCAGCCTTCGTGACTTGGGTCTAACAAACCATGCAGTAGGAATGACACTGCGTGAGTCCCCAGGCTAGATCATAAAAGGGGATACAGTTCTGTGTTCTTGAGACTTGAGAGCCTTGAGTTGACGTATCAAAAGTGAGCATACACTGAGGCTGCTGTGCTGGAGAGACCATGTAAGAGGCCACACAGAGACAGAGACGCCAGAGGAGCCCCTGCTGGACTAGACCCTCCCTGCCTCGGTTTTCCCATCAAGAACAAACAAAGGTGAACGGAGCAGTCTTTAGATGATTCTGCCCCACAGTCTCCAAGCTGCCCAGCTGATTCCAAGGGGAGCAGATAAGGCCCTCCAAAAACTGCAGACTCATGAGAAAAATAAAAATTATTTTAAATCACTAAATTTTGAGGGTGATTTGGTATGCAGCAGTAGAAAATTGGAGCAGCCTATTTTTTTTATACTACTGTAATTAGGATGTTTTGTTAGGTGAGGCTAGAAGCATCCCTATCTGAAACACTTAGCAGTAGAAAAGATGAAAAGAAATTGCTAACATGATCCTTTTAAATTAGTAGCTGTGCTGATTATCCATTCTAGTCCTCTCTTAACCTGGCGGTGGTAATCAAGTTAACTATAGTATGGATGCCACCGTTTTCCATTGAAATCCATATTGATTTAGTTACATAAAGGTTTTATTTGCAATAAGACTGGGCTAGTAGAAATGTAAAGAAAGGAGACATTTCCATTCAGGGCACCGTGTCGCTGTTTTCCTGCTCTCGGCATTTTGGAAGCAACAAAAGCAGCATGGATAGGTGCCTCACCAGCCGGTAAAGCTTGTCTGAGTCCCCAGTTTCATCAGAATCCCGCCGCTGTTCAAGGCAATTTTCTGAATGAAATGGTGCTAGTGTTTGTCAGCTTTGTTTCTTCACTGACATTTGCAGCTTTTTATTTTTTTATTTTTTAAAATATATTTTATTGATTTTCCACAGAGAGGAAGGGAAAGGGATAGAGAGCTAGAAAGGTCGATGAGAGAGAAACATCGACCAGCTGCCTCTTGCACAACCCCCACTGGGGATGTGCCCACAACCAAGGTACATGCCCTTGACCGGAAACGAACCTGGGACTTTTCAGTCCGCAGACCGAGGCTCTATCCACTGAGCCAAACCGGTTTCGGCTGCAGTTTTTTAAACAGAAGAATATTTAATGTCATATTTCATAGGCCAGATTCTTTGAAGCAAATTCCATTAGTCAGTTCCCACTTTTTAAAGTGTGGACGGTCACTGATTATTATCAGAATTTTTTTAAAAAAGGTTTTAATATATGGTTTTGATCATAAACTCATTTATAAATCCAACGTATGGAAACTAGTAAAATTATTTAAAATTAATATTCAAATCTTTATAGGGAAGCTGCAGTCTAAGTTAAAAAAAAATCTTTCATTCCAAAGTAACAGAATTCTATTTCTAGGGATAGAAGTTCCTAATCAGCTTTGCAGTATAGTTTGGGCAATGCTTTTTGTCCCATTGCACTGACATTGTAAAGCCGAAGGAACAAAACGTAACTCCTGAAAGCTGGCTGCACGAAGGCCGGTTTTATTTGTGTGTGTTTATTTACTCAGTGTCCACATCCTGAGACTGCTGGCAAACGCGCAGCGAGGGGGAGCAGCACATGCGCCATTGTACTGATGTTATGGGACGGGATGGGTGTGGACGCTGACCGGGGCAGCAGAGGGGTCCTCGCGAAGAGACGTTCCCTAAGTGATAACACATGCAGAAGCAACCTCTGGGGTTTTCACATAACTGGGCTGGGAGTGTCAGCCTTTCTTGGATCTGACTCCTCGCCTAACTATCCGTAAGGGTCAGACCCGTATTCCTGGGTGGGCTGGGGAGTCTGTGTAAATGCGCTCAGTTCCTAATAGCAACTCTCCACAACAGCGCCAAGAGCCTGGGAATGCTATTGTTATCTCGGGGCAGCAAGGTGCTGCAAGCAAAAGCTGAACCCACATCTCAGTGAGAAAGCCAAAACAGGACAGATGGTTTATGCTGCACCTCAAATGGGGTCGTTTCCAGCATAGTTTCCTTAAATGAACAGGAAACAGAAAAAAAAACAAAAACAACACAACAGAGAAGATGACTGCTTTTGCATGGCAGTTGCAAAGCAGATGAAAACCAGCACTAATTTCCCACTCTGTCCTTCCCTTCCCTGCCCAGCGTTTTTTTGGGGAACTGAATTATCGATGCATGCGATATGTCTTCTCTTCATGCTACCTGGTATGTTTATTTTTGTCACTTGTGAACAACAAGCTGTCACTGCGTAGCTACCCTGGTGTCAGGGACTCTTTGGGGGGGAGGGGGGATCAGTATTACAATTTATTTGGCACCGAGGCCCCATCCAGCACCTGAGAAAATATGCCATCAGTGGACAGTCAAATAAGACCGTGGGAGTGGTGGGAGTAGGGCGAAATTTCACAAAGTTCAGAACACAACCTACATACACATTAGGTCCTCCATTTGCCTTGACCCCTGAGCACACTAGCCTGTCAAATTATCTCTCGAGATCCTCATTAGGGAGAGGCAGGTATTTCTGTTTCAGACGCTGTGTACTGAGTCTCGTTCGGTACTCCTCTGGATCAGAACCCTTAGATTCGCTCCCCAGCTCCTCCCAGGCCTTCCCCAAGCTAATGCCTTTCCTTGAGTTTCCCAGGTGCCTGTGACACTTCCCTCAGCTTCCCTGGTCTACTTAGTATCAGCAGGTAGAGCTCATCAGTTCCTCTCTAATGCTGGTGCCTCCTTCTGAAGTCCCTACACGCCATCAGCAACCAGAGAACAGTCGCCGGTCCATGGCTTTTGGAAGCACGGTCCATTCAAGCTGACTCCGGAGCTGAGTTCTTTCATTCACTGAAGTCACATTTCTCAAAGCATTAGCGTTATCTAGGATGCTTCTTAAAACACAGATTCCCACCGAGTCAGGCTCTCAAATCCGTGTATGTGACAAGCTCCTTACGGAGACAGCTGATGCCATCTCAAGATCAAGGTGCAGGGAGCTAGCTCATTTGGACACTATCTACATCACGTTTAGGGTTTCTTCTTCGGGATGAAAATATCTTTTCACTCTCACAGTTTGGAAAACTCAGGAACAGTCTGCCAATTTCAACAACTGGGACGCCGCCCAGCCCTTCTTGCAGCAGTCTCCAAACAACGGCAACTGCGCTTTGTGGGAACACTTGAGGCTGAGAACTCCATTCGACCTTTCATCCTTGGTCTTGGCTAGCCTTCCCATGCACCTTTGAGGAGCTCCCTCCCCCCGTGTCATCTGTGTGCCCCTGTATCCTGGTCTTTATTTCCCCTCTGTGTGTCCTCTCCCTAAGCACCCCTGTCTTACCACAGATGCTCAGCCCCACCCCCCCTCCCTCTGGGCTTCCACTGCAGAGTAAGTCCCCTTTCACCGTTCCACGTGGCCTCCCCTGAATGAACTCTGCCTCTCTCTGGGGATGTTCTTCCCTCCATAGCCCTCTGAAGCGGCAGCTTCCCTTTCCCCCTCTTCCATTATGAACCACAGAGCTGACGGTGATAGGCGTGAGACAGAGTTGGGAGGTGGTGGCAAACATTTTCTGTAAAGGTAAGTAAACAAATACCTTTGTACTCAACTCTGCCACTGTAGTGCAAAAGCAACCACAGACGGCAAGGAAATGAATGTGAATGTCATATAATTTTCATGTGTCATAAAATATTCCTTTCTTGAAAATAAAATTTCAACTGTTTAAAAAAAATGTAAAAACATTATTAGCTCATGGCTATCCAAAAGCAGGAGAGGGGCTGGGTGTGGCCCCGGGGGCTGTAGTTCATTGACTCCTGATCTAAATCAGTGTTTCTCAACTTCGATGTACATACACATCACCAAGGATCTTGTTAAAACGCAGACTCCAATGCAGTAGTTCTGGGGTGGAGCCTGAAATTCTGCATTTCTAACAAGCTCCCAGATAGTATGAGTGCTTCTAGTCAGCACACCACACCTTGAGTGAAAGGTAGAAATTTATTTTTCTATAATAAAGATGTTAGAAATAATTTAATGATACAGGAAAATATTCATACTGTAATTCATAATAGGTAACAAGGTTATGTGGAAAGTGTGGTAGTTGAGGAAACAGGCTTTTAAACCAGACTCCCACTTACCAGCTATATGAATATGGACACGTTTCTTAACCTTTCAGTTTCTATCTAGTCAACTGCAAAATGAGATATTATTCTCTGCCTCACAGGTTGGATTTAATATATATATATATATATATATATATATATATATATATATATATATATATATAAATTTTTTTATTGATTTTTTACAGAGAAGAAGGAGAGAGATAGAGAGCTAGAAACATCAATGAGAGAGAAACATCAATCAGCTGCCTCCTGCACATCCCCCACTGGGGCTGTGCCCGCAACCAAGGTATGCCCTTGACTGGAATTGAACCTGGGACCCTTGAGTCCATGGGCCGAAGCTTTATCCACTAAGCCAAACTGGTTAGGGCTTGTTTTGGATTTTAATGTGATAAGACGTGTGTGGCAAGTACTCAGTACATCTTAGCCATTATTATTTTTAAATTTAAAAAGCAAGATATGAGTCTGTAGATAACAAAATCACAAGAATGTTAATTTTGAGTGCCACAGGGGATTTCCTTGCTTTCTTTCACAAAAATATTTTAAGGATCATACCCATTCATTCAATCATTAAAGACACATTTGCTTCGTTGTTATTTTTCCTGTCAAGCCATGTTCTTGCTGGATCTCCAAAGATGAGTGAAATGTAAGCTTACATCATTGGGGAAGATGGAAACAAAAAGCAGTTTCAGCATAGAATAGGAGAGTCTATGCAGAGTGCTGGGGAACACACAGGGAAGAGCCTTCACTCTGCTATGATGAGATGCCAGAGGGATTCCACACAGGAGGTGACTCTTCAACTAGACTTCATTGATGACTATGGGTGGGCCTGAGGGATGGAAGAGGAACAGGGTATGCAAAGGAAGTGGAGAATTTGAGGGGGAGGGTCCAGGAAAACCAGACCCTAGGGGTGTGAGGGAGAGACCAAGGACGAGGCCCTGACCAATCAGAACAGATATAGGCCTTTATGTCAGAGGTTTGGATTAGCTGGGTATGAGCCCTGGGTGGGTCATTATCACTTTTTGGAAAACATCCTGACAATACCATAATATATGCTAGCTGGATTCTGAAAAAAGACAGTGTGAGAAAATCCTTGACCACTTTTGCTGGGATCACAGAAATACTGGAGAGCCCTTGTGCTAAGTCAAGGCATCCCGGCCTACTGCTTGTCCCCAAGGAACACCATGACAGACTGGAGGAGAATTCTCCACTGCACATCAGGGCCGAAGGAAAGTGGCCTTTGTAAGTAGCCTCCTGGGAACAGTAATTCCCATCTAAGTGTCTGCTCCTGCAGGGTTTTGTGCGGTGCTGCTGGGGCTTTACTGCAATAAAGGTTGGCATCTGCCATGGAGAGTTCAACCTCTAGTGAAGAAAATGGGCACACAAATCACTATACCACAGGCTGAAAGGAGGCAAAGCAAAGTCTTTTAAAAAATATATATTTTATTGATATTTCACAGAGAGGAAGGGAGAGAGATAGAGAGCCAGAAACGTCGATGAGAGAGAAACATTGACCAGCCGCCTCTTGCACACCCCCTACTGGGGATGTGCCCGCAACCAATGTATATGCCCTTGACCGGAATTGAACCTGGGACCTTTCAGTCTGCAGACCGACACTCTACCGCTGAGCCAAACCGGTTTCGGCAAAACAAAGTCTTTATAGGAAGGAAAAAAAGATGATAAGGAGTTTGGATCAGGGGGTGAGAGCTTCAGATGAGCTTCAAGAGGAAGCAGCATTTGAGCTGGCATTTGAGATAAATGCTCCCTTCCAAATTGCCAGCTTATTGGAGGTGGGGGGTTGGGATACCTCTCTCTATAAAAACCTAAGTGACCGAACAACCCAGTGACCAGTTGCCATGACAGCAGTGACCACCAGGGGGCAGACACTCAATGCTGGAGCTGCCCGCTGGTGGTCAGTGCGCTCCCACAGATAACCTGTGGCCCTGATTGGCCCCAGCCCCGATCTGGACAGGAGAAGCCCCATGGGCCCTGATTGCCTGCCAGGCCGAGGGACCTCACCTCTGCACGAATTCATGCACCAGGCCTCTAGTATTTTATAAATAGCTGACTTTTATCAGTGGCTTTGGAACTGATGGTGGTAGTTCATGAACTGACCTTCTAGGTAGGGCCCCAACGCTACCATCTGAAATGACCCTGAACCTATAGGACAAAGCTCACCCTCAAAGAAAATTTGTATTACAATCTCAGAATAGAAATATAAAAATGGTTCCTAGAAATTTCTCTTCTGTCTTATTTCCCCTTCTTGATTTCCTCAGGCCTTCTGTCCTCTGTAGCAGGGCTTCTGTAGTAGAAGGTCATGTGTGAGATGCAGTGGGCCCAGTAGTAAGGGTGCATGAGGGTGGGTAGGTACCTTACTTGAGCTTGGACACAGCACCCTGATGCGGGTGTCCTGAGGGATATAATACTGACTACAGGCTGCTCTTTGTTAATTCCTCTTTTCTCAGTGGCATGGGATGGCATTTTCTGCCCCAACACTCTCCTTGATCTTTTGAATTAATTTTTCTACACTTCACCTGCTTTAAGTAGAAAGTTAGCCATGCCTGGACCTACCTGGTGACTCTAGAGAGCCCCAGCAGAGTTGCTTGGCCTGAAGGAAGATTTGTGATTAAGATTTGGAATTGAGAAAAGGGAGTAAAAGAAGCCACCACAGGCCTATTTCCAAAACCAGACTGTGGACTGGGTTTGGGCACAGTGGAGAGGGATCTGCAGGCAGAAGCAAAAGAACTGTTTTTCACAAGGAACTCTGAGACAAAGGGCCACAAGCAATGCTGCTTCAGGGTGCAGGTGAGAAAATGCTCCTTGGAGGGCACCCAGACACTGTTAGTCACTTCTAGACCTGGTGCTGACAGGGTCCTGAACACTTACACGGGCTCAGGTTGGAACTTCCATCATAGTGTTAAGGGAAAGAGACACTTTTCCTATTGAAGAGAGTCTTCTACATCAACAGTTTGTTTTGGGATCTTTGTAAATTGATCCCTGGACAAATAACAGGATTTTTATAGAGGACTGGAGGAAGATGATACTCCAAAGGGCTGCTTGTGTAGCAGATATCATTGATGAGGCTGAGGTGAAAGAACATAAGAAGACTGTTTGAGCCCTGGCTGGTTTGGCTCAGTGGATAGAGTGTCAGCCTGCGAACCCAGTCCTGGGTTTGATTCCAGTCAAGGGCACATGCCCGGGTTGTGGGTTCATTCCCCAGTGTGGGGCATGCAGGAGGCAACCGATGAATGATGCTCTCTCATCATTAAAGTTTTTCTCTCTCTGTCCCTTTCCCTTTCTCTCTGAAATCAACATATCACTATATGCAGTATATAGCGATAGGTTCATACCCTACAAAATAAGATTTTAAAAAAGCCTGTTTGATATAATTAAAAATACAGGGAGGGGCAAAAAACTTATAGTTGTGACTACACAAAACATGGAGTTTAATCTTGTATTGTCATTTATTAATTATTGTATTATTTTCCATACAAACAACCTACCTTTACCCCAGCTTGTATTGTAATAACTATGTATGGGTACCAGTTTGGTACTGGAGATAGCAGGGGGAACGCTTTGTAAAGTATATGATTGTCTGACCACTATGCTGTACACTTGAAATACAAAATACTATTGAATGTAACCTATAATTGGAAAAAAGTTTTGAAAAGAAGCCTGTTTGTGAACACACATGAGATGCCCTTGGATGCTCCCAAATATCTGCATGGGAAAAAAATATTACCGAGGCTCCTCCTTGTATGGTCAAGAGAACACATTAATAAAGTGTGTGTTGTTATTTTTATTGTAAACTTCATGTGTACCCAATGGCTGAGAAGGCTTGGAGAAATTTGAGTTACATTTGTAAGTATGCATATACATATATGCATATGAAATTGATATTAAAAGCAGTGTCCTAGGAAGGACTGTTACTCAACCCACTCACAAACACTGTGGCAACATAGGTCTCTGTGCCACGTGCCACATTTATATGGATATGAATCAGAAAATCTGAAATTATTTCTTTTTCCTAAGCCATTCTCATCAATAAGTAGCAGTGTGGCACAAGGCCTTTCTCCATCAAAAGGGGAACACAGCTGGGCTTTTATTTGTAGACTAGAGGCCCAGTGCACGAAATTCATGCACTGGTAGAATCCCTAACAGCTGCCAGCCAGGTACTTACTTCATCCCTTCCCCGGGCCAGCCCCATACCCTGGTCGAACTCCCGGATGACTTCCCGGTCTAGGGGACAATTTGTATACTACACTTTTATTATATAGAATGATCTGTCTTGCCTCCTAGAACATGCAATTGGGACTTTGTCATCTTGTTCACTTCTGTATCCCTAATGCCTAGAACAGTGCCTGGCATATAGCAAGTACTTAATATGTGTGAATGAATGAATGAATGAATGAATGAATATATGAGATGAAAGACATTTTTCTCCTTTCTCCTTTGCTGTTACTTGTGCCAAGACTACCTTGAGTCCTGGCCTATGGAAAATTCCATCCTTTCGGCTGCGTAGAGACTGTGGGTGGTTCCTAGGGCATTATGGGTCAGCATGTGGGTGTGGATTCTTGCACAGACAAAGAGGCCCTGGGCTTGGTAGATAGTCCCAAAGTCTCAGAGGGACTTTCAGGCAGAATAATATAAACTTCATCTTCCTTAAAGTACTTTTTTTCCCCCCATATGAAAATAGCACATGCTTGTTGGCTAAAGATCGAAAATACCAGAAAAATATGAAGGAGGAAAAATTACCCATAATTCCTTTACCGTTACAAAAAACCACCCTTCTTTTTCTCCTGGATTATGGAAACAGCTTTTACATCTTCCCCCTTCTCTGCAGCATTGCCTTCCTTCAATCTAGTTGCAGGGCAAGGGAGAGCTCTTTCTAAGACAAAACACTTCACAGGTTTCCCGTGGTCCTCAGTGTCCCAACCACGAACAGGGTTGGCTCAGTGTGTCTCTTCAACTTCTAATTCCTCCGAGCCCCTATCATATTCCACTTGTGCCAAATGGAATTTCCCGAAATTCTTTAAGCGAGCTGCACTTTCTCACACTGCCTCTCACTGCGTCTGGTCTTTTTCACAAGCTGTTCACTCTGATTGGAACTCTCTTCATCGTTCTTGGTCCCCTTCTTCCTTTTCCTCTGTTTCCCGGTCTGTGTCTGACTTTTCATTTTTTCTCTCTCTGATTCAGAATGTAGATACTACTCCCCTCTGATAAGCCCTTCCTGACCATTCTTCCCCCACCAAACCCGACTGTGTAGGCCCTCCACTTCTAAAAACCCACAGATTTCCCCACCATATAGCTCATTACGCAGCACTTTAGCCCTTGTCTGTGAAAGCACCTCTTTATCCTCAATGCACAGCACTGTGCCGGGCTCACGTCACGCAGCTCAATAAATATGGGGTGTTCCCCCCCCCCCCCAATGTGTACACACTTTAACAGCTGACAAGTCACTGAATTTTGAAAATGAGCTGTATGTTAAGAAACACTGACTTCATAATCATTCGAAGTATGTATACATTTCTTGTGGGGACACCCTGTATTTGTGGAAGTGAATTTAAATGGAACCAAAGTTTACATTTCATTTTATTGTTTTTTTTAAAAAATATTTTTATTGACTTCAGAGAGGAAGGGAGAGGGAGAGAAAGAAACATCAATGATGAGAGTGAATCATTGATCAGCTGCCTTCTGCACAACCCCCACTGGGGATTAAGCCTGCAACCCAGGCATGTGCCCTAACTGGGAATCAAACTTGGGACTCTTCAGTCCACAGACTGACACTTTATCCACTGAGCCAAACCAGCTAGGACTAAGGTTTACATTTTAGAAACATTTCCTATTAACTTTTGCTTTAATCATATTATTTTCCATTTTATATGAATATAATTAATTATATACATTTTATGTTAAAGACTACATCATGTAAACATTTTAATCTTATTTTTGTATGTAAAGGATTTTTTTTAAAAAGGCTTGATGCTTTTCTTTTAAATATACTTTATTGATTTTTTACAAAGAAGAAGGGAGAGAGATAAAGAGTTAGAAACATCAATCAGCTGCCTCCTGTACCCCCTCCCCCGTACCCCCACCGGGGACGTGCCCGAAACTAAGGTACATGCCCTTGATTGGAATCAAACCTGGGACCCTTCAGTCCACGGGCTGATGCTCTATCCACTGAGCCAAACCGGTTAGGGCTGTAAGGATTTTTTAACTTAACATTATATAAGTACTAGAGGCCCCATGCACAAATTGTTGTAAGAGTAGGACTTCCTTCCCCCGGCTGCTGGCACCAGCTTCCCTCTGGCACCCAAGACCTGGGCTTCCCTCACAGCCCCAGCTTTGTCTGGTCTAATTAGCATATTATGCTTTTATTACTGTAGATTTTCAATGTTACCTAATCTTCAGAAACTTTATTTTTAATGACTTCATACTATTTCATCAAGTAGATGTACTCTGGTTAACATCTTCGATTTTGGGACATTTGCGATCGTTTTCCTGCTACAATTTGTTAATAATTTTGCAATAATTATCTTTGGGCATAAAGCTTTTCATATTTTGAATTATATCTTTAAAAAATACAAAGTAAAAATTTAAGGTCACTGGGCACTTAAAGTTTTTAATATATATTGCCTACGTGCCTTCACAAAGTGTTATTTATTCATTTACATTGCCACTAGCAATTTATGTGAGTGCTCATTTCATTTACCCTTACCAAAGTCACTGCCTTTTCAACGCTTAAAAACTTCAAAGAACGTATATCTCCCAAAGGCAGCAGCACTGAGGACACAGGGCCACCATCTGCCCCTCTCTTCATCTCCTTCCAAGTTCCATTTGCAGAGTTTCCACCTTACTAGGCAGTGTGGTCACTCAGAGCATCCATTTCATCCTCTTAGGGTGGGTGAGATAGCTTTAAGTTTTCTCCGGTTTGTTCTATCCTCTTTGCCCACCAAAACACACACACACACACACACACACACACAGAGTTCATGTCTACCTGAGGACAATACTCCCTGAAACCACCTTGCCACACACCTTTTCTTTATCCCTGCTCTCTGACTTCTTTGTTCTCTTCTATAGGTCCAACTCTTTTCCCTCCTTCCCTGCCTCCTTCTCTTCCTTTTTCCCTCCCTCCCTTCATCCATTTATTCAACACATTTAGCAAGCACCTACTAGGCCCAGCCTACGTGCTGGACTACACAAGGAAATAAGGCAGGAGTCGTTCCTGCCTTCATGGCGTTTACATTCTAGGTTTAAAGCAACAAACCAACAAACAAACCCACACATTAAAATGTTACACACAGAGATAGGCATTCCGAAGGAAACAAAGGCTAGGAGTTGGAATACTGAAAAATACCCTCAGGTAGACTAATCCTTCCCTCCCTCCCTCTCCCTTTCTCCCCCCTTAACCCTTTAGCTGTGCCTTTTCTCCTCCTCAGCCTCACCACTTCTGACACACTCTGTGTGTTTCCCCATGTATTTGTTTATTATGCTTCCTCTGACTCCAATGTCAACCCCTGCTGCGCCCAGCCCACGGCAGGTTCCCAATGCATATTTGCGGGGTGACTTCATGAATGGGAAAGGCCTCCTGGGGCCCGTGTGTGACACGGGGCCTGCGGAGGAGAATGAGCTGTTTGTGGCGAGTTGGTGTCAGAGGTCCAGGGACTCCGTGACGGGCAAAGGAAGGAAGAGCAGCCGGAGTGGCCGCACCGGGGTGAGCAAGGGGGCAGCGGCACAAAACAAGGAAATCTGGCCGGCGGGCAGGGCTCCTGGGTGCCAGGCCTGTGGGTTTGGATTTCATTCCAAGGGCCCCGGGAAGCCACTGGAAGCTTTGCTTTGACAGGACACCAGGCCCTGTCTCCCGCATTGGCAGAGTATAACTGAAATGCGTGTGGGGGCGGGGTGGGGCAGGGGTGAGATGGGGGTAATTCTCACGGTGAGTTCTTGTACACAGATTTGTCCTCACCCTGTGGCACGTATTTCCTCTGGTGGGTGTGGATGACCAGACTTCTTCCAAGCTTGTTTTCAGACCCTGTAATTATCAAGCAACAAACATAACTATACTCTCCTTGTTATTATTATTATTTTTAATGTTTTGACATCTAGCTTCTTATTTGTTGATCCATATGGGAACCCTCAGCCCTGAGGGGGGGTCCAGAGCTGTCACTTTTAGGATGACAGTAGACTAAGGTGACCATATGTCCCGTTTTTTGTCCCGATTTTTGGAAAGATTCTTTTAAATCTTTTGGACTTATTTAAAACGCCACGGGCCACGGGACAAATTGTTAAAAACAGGGACTGTCCTGCCCAAAGCGGGACGTCTGGTCACCTTACAGTGGACCCAACTCAGATTTGGAAATTGGGGGAAACATCTTTTATATTTTGTGAACTTAAATGAAAACCGGAGTCATGGTTTTCCCTTGGACTCTGCCGCTTGGCCTGATGGCATGGAGTTTTGTTCAGCCTGGTTTGTGTTTCTCAGATGGCTGAGGGTCTGGCTGCGAGGATTCAGGTCCTATTAGAGGAGCAGGGCCCCCACCACAGCGAGCCCCAGAGAGTCAGATTGATAGAAAGAGCCAATGCTTCCCAGCGCTGGTCCTCAGCGGCCTTCTTCGGGGGACATGTCCTCCTGCCTCTGGCCCCTGCAGCTTCCGTTGGTGCTCACATTTCGTTGGTGCACAGGGTTTGGTGGGTTCCACGGGCACCTCTTCTTTTTTTTTAAAATATATTTTATTGATTTTTCACAGAGAGGAAGAGAGAGGGATAGAGAGTTAGAAACATCAATGAGAGAGAATCATTGATCAGCTGCCTCTTGCACACCCCCTACTGGGGATGTGCCCGCAACCAAGGTACATGCCCTTGATCGGAATCGAACCCGGGACCTTTCAGTCCGCAGGCCGACGCTCTATCCACTGAGCCAAACCGGTCCCGGCGGGCACCTCTTCTTGTCCCCGGCCATTCCAGGCGTCAACAACCTCCTTCTCGTCCACCTACTTGCTGCTTGGGTCTCCTTGGCCTTGCTCTTCCCACTAGGGAACACCAGCCATTCTGGCCCAGCCTTTGTCAGCTCCCCTCAGGGAAGCCATGCTATTAGCTGACCCTGAAGGACCTTTTTCCCTTTGCCCGAACCTGGGGCTCCGTGGGATGGACGGAGCGGGAAGGTGAGTGAGTAGCACACAGAGCACCAGAAAGCAGGAGCGGACAGTGAGCGGCTGGCAGACGCGGGCACATTAGCGATGCCATTCCCCTCTTCCTGGAGGGTTTTTCTTTTTTTTTAATTGTGAGAAAACAGCCCAGCCCTGCATAAACCTAATTATTGTAATTGAGCTAAATTTACCACAGACTTAGTCTGGCACATATTTAATAGAATATACCTAATTGTTACGGGGTTGCAGGGCACTTAGGCACACCCCATAAGCAATTTACGGATGCATTATTTCTTCTATTCGGCTAACCCACACACTTTGTGTTCCTCATCTCACTTTACTCTTTAGCATCTATAATTGGCATTGATGGCATCTCACGATAGCGCTACAGTGATACCACATGAGCACGCTGCACTCTGTGGTGGTGATTATCCTGTAGAGGGAATTAGGCAGAGTTCATGGGTGTAACTAACAAGTGGAAAGGGCCAATGCTGTGTTCTGACCCTGGTTTTCTGATTTCAGCCCATCATTCTTTCAACAATATTGTGTGCCCCTGCAGAATCACTCTCACACAGCACACCTGAAGGTCTGAGGACCTCATTTGCCAAAGCAGAGGGGAGGGTACGGGCATGTTAGCAGCAAAGTGAAACAAGGCTTTGGATTCTGGAGTTGATGGTTTCCGGGTAGAAGGGTGGGAGGGGAGGAATGAGCTTTAAAAGAAGTGGGGCTGATAGCACACCCTAAATGCTCTGTATTCCCCTACCCCCACATCAGCCCTGCACCTAAAAAAAATGCAGAACTAGTTTATACCATGATCAGTCTTCCCCCCCCCAAAAAAAATATTTTATTGATTTTTTTTTACAGAGAGGAAAAGAGAGGGATAGAGAGTTAGAAACATTGATGATGAGAGAGAATCATGGATCAGCTGCCTCTTGCACACCCCCTTCTGGGGATGTGCCTGCAACCAAAATACATGTCCTTGACCGGAATTGAACCCGGGACCTTTCAGTCTGCAGGCTGCCGCTCTATCTACTGAGCCAAACCGGTTTCAACATACCAGGGTCAGTCTTACTGTAACACTAGGAAGAAGAAATTCCCGGCCGAAGAATGGCTTCTCTCCCGTGTGTATTGCTCACAGAAAGATAGCATTTTATTCCCAAACTAGAAAATAGGCATAAAAGTGGGTAAAAAAATATGGAGGATCTAGCCTCTGGAAATCTGACTGTAGGGGGCCGGGGAGAATGCCTTAGGAGGGCGGGGGCAGATGGAGCAGCTAACGGGAGGTGTGTGTGGAGGAAGGAGGCCAAAACCAACATGGAAGAGACCACGAACTTTCCCACTGGCCAATGTTGGCACATGGTCCTGGCACCTTACAGAAAGATTAATCTTCTCTCCCCACCTCACCCCCACAGCCGTTTCTATTTTAGAATGCCATGCCTATTCCTTTGGGAACAGAAGTCTTCTCCACGTATTTCCTACTATGAAACTTCAGTGGGCTTGCCAAGGACAGAGGTCACGCTGTCTCCGGTGGCAGTCAGCATTGTGTGGTGGCCTGGGGAGGAAGCTGCCTCTTTCAGACAGCTGGGGCGGCAGTCGGAATTCATATCCTACTTGGTGGTGGTGGTCATGTGAACATTTCGTTTTTCTTGGCCTCCGCACCCCTGTACAGCTGCCGGAGAGGTGACAGGAAAGTGTGAAAAGACGCGAGAGCCAGTTGAGCAATCTGTTCTCTGCAGGCTTGGGAGCCCCCAAAAAGCTACCTCAGCAGAGATCAGATCCCCATGAGGCCAGTCACTGTTGCCATAGTAACCGATAAATATGTTTGGCTTCCAGGGTCCCTGCCCCGGAAGAGGACGCTGACTTTGCTTATGAAATTTGTGAACTTTGTTTCCCCTCTGTGTTCAAAGACGCTAATAGTAACGGGTTACTCACACACTGCAGTCCATTTCTGCTCAGGTTTGGTGCTACCCCGGGGCCCCAGCGCCCTCTCCGCTGTGGTCAGTGTCTGGCGTGTGGTTCTGACCTCTCTTCTAGCCTGCCGAGGTTACATGAGAACCACGGGAGAGCACAGCGTGTGGCAATGAGGAAACCAGAGCTTTGTTGTGTGGCTTTAACAGTCGTGGCTCCCAATTTCATTAAACCGGGGGATACAAATATCTGCCCTACTACCCTACGGGGCTTTGTGGAAATACATGAGATTTTAGCTGTAAAAACGATTTGAGATGTTTGGCGCATTATACTCACGTAAGAGGGAGCGTAAGAATTTAAACTTCTCAATCTTCAGACAGGATGCTAATTACAGATGTCTGACTTATTTCCTCTTAAGGGTCGATCTTAATTGAATGAGAGTGGCTGCCTCTGTGTAAAGGACTCTGAGGCTGTGTCTAAGCTCACCTGACAATGGTGGGGATCACTTAGTGATGTCTGCTTTGTTCAGGAGGAAGGATGCCCCCCCATTGCTGCTGTGGCTGCATTGGGGGCCAAGCACTCATCACTGCTAGGAAGCTTGTTTGGTGCTAGTTTGCTTGCACTGACTCATGGGAGACAGAGATACACTCTTTAACATTCCAGGCTGAACCTTGTAATGATTTTGTTTTTTTTTAAGAACAACATTTTGACATCTTACTGGTAAATGTGAAATATGCTTATTGTTGGAAATTTGACAAATAAGAGAAGCAGACAGAGAAAATAAGAACAATCTATATTTCATCATTTCTGGATAACTGATACCTTTTAACATTTTGGTTATGGATTTCTTGCTATTTGACTTGGCTTATTATTTTTTTAAATGATGACAGGTTGCTATGTGGGAAATGGGTTGTAGGCAGGCAGTGTGGATGCAGAGAGGTCAATTGGGATGCTCATACAGATGCTCAGGGGAGAGATGCATGGGCTGAGGGCTGGGTTGTGGAGATGGTGAGAGGTTCTTGGGATTGGACGTGCATTTTCAACAGAGAGACAATGGGACTTGCTAATGGACTGGATATAAGGAAGAAAGGCATGAAAAAGATGATGTTCAGGTTTCTGGTCCCATTTTTGGTGAAAGGATAATCCACGTACAGAGATGGGGAACAATGAGAGAGAAGCAGGTGTGTGGGTATGGGGCATGGTGGTGCAAACAACAGTTTAATTTTGGATCTGAAAAGTCTGAGTGAAAATTTCACCCTCAAGTGAGGTAGATTGTTGGACATATACTTGGAGTTCCCAGAGAGGAAGGAACTGGGGATTTTGATCCAAGGATCATCAGCATAGAGAGGATGGAAAAGAGATGGAGCTGGTCTACAGCGTTAAATGCAGATGAAGAGGAAGGCCGAGGACAGATGCCCGAGGTCCTCCAAAATGTATCTGTTGGAAAGAGGATGCAGCATGGGAGATCAAAGGAGCAGCCAGGCAGTGTCTAGGATAAAAACTAGGAGAGAGCCCAGTGGTCGGTAGCCAAGAGCAGAGGATAGGTCAGGAGAAAGGAAGTGCTTCCTCTCTCTTTGTACACACAAAAATACATACATATATTCCATGTATGTACACATATATATTTTCACATAAAATATGCACATTTTTTTGCATACATATAAGGGCTTCTACATTTGTCATGAGCACTTCCTCAACCTTTAAAAAGTTAATATATTATTTTGAATGGTTTTAAAGTATTCCATATTCATGGGTGTAATCTTGGAATGAACATCCTTCTATGTACATTTTGTGTTACCTTAGATTAAATTCCTGAAATGGAATTACTGGTGGATATCTTTAGTACTTTTGATACATGTTGTCAGATTACCCTTCAGAAAGATTGTACCAAGGTTGTACACTCCAGCAATCTACTGAAAAGTATTGGACAACTACTGTTACCATGAAAAATATACATGGAGTGGCCAGATTATTATGATCTCTGAGCGCATAATAATCTCACCACTCAGTGTATATCTTATATAATGAAAGGCTAATATGCAAATTGTTCCCTCGACCAGGAGTTTGACCAGCAGGCAGGCCGGCCAACTGCCCATGTCCCCTCCCCCTGGCCAGGCTGGCTGGACCCCACCCATGCACAAATTCATGCACTGGGCCTCTAATATATATATGTACCGGTATATGTATATATGTATATATGTATATATGTATATATGTATATATGTATATATGTATATATTATATATGTATACACACACACACACACACACACACGCACACACACTGAGTGGCCAGATTATTATGCTTTCAGAGATCATAATAATCTGGCCACTCAGTGTATATGTGAATATATATTTATAAACATACACAAAAATAATATAACTTTCCCCCACTTGCATGTCTTGATTAATGGAGCTTTCAGCATAAGGCTTCTTGTATGCAGCCTGAGTCGTAAGTTCATTTCTGTATTCAAACTTCTTAAGTATGAAAAAAATGAGTATACACATCACCCAAGTCAGCTATTGAGGCCAAGAGGGCTGGGGCGGAGAAGAAAAGCTGGTTTGAGGGGTGGAGTAGATCTCGGTCAGCCCCACAGGAGACTGTGTGGTTCCCACACCTCACAGGGCCTCCCCTCCCTGCCTGGCTTCCTGTGGGCCCCGCCTGGGAAAGGGCGTGGTCACCGAGAGCAGAAGTCACTCTCATAAGGCCGCAGTGAGAGTGCAGATATGGTAGGCGGTGGAGTCTCTGTTGCCTTGTGAACAGCAGTCCAAATTGCCCAACTAAACAACAAACTTGTGCCAGAGGGACTTAGGCAGACTGCCCTACACACACGGTCCCTTGCTAACTGGGTGGAGCCATTTCAGTTCTGACAGGCCTTGTCTCTCCGAGATCTTAAGAATTCTCTGCTTAGCCGCTCTGGGCACCTGTCCAGCTGAAGTGGAAAGACCCTGTGTGTTGTGAAAGCGGCAGGGCAAGGCATCTTGCTGTCGGTCTGCAGCATTGCAAAGGACAGTTGCACCATGCTGCTATGCTAAACATGTGGAAATTGCAGATACTGAGGCCACAGCAATCTTAATATGTGGAACATAAAGATAGGCTGAAAATTGGAATTGTGGCAATTTTGTATTATTTCTCATTTCATAGCCATGCCAATTGAACAAAAAAAAATTTTCTTTAAATGCAACCCAAAGAGAAAAATAAAGCATCATAATTTTTTGCTTTTTTTCTGTATGGCATCAACACTTATTTTCTGTAGAAAGCAAGAAAATATTCCTGAGAGAGTATAATCATGTAAATTGGCACAGACCCCCAAATCCAAAGAAAACCTTTCTGTGAGAAGTTAAAAATGAAAATGGAAAATTTTTTAATAGAAATAAAGCTAATATTCAGTTTTTTCACCTGTTTTTTATTTTTAATTGTTAAATAATAAATTTCATTTTTATCATTCAACTAATGGAGAAAATGTATAAAATAAAGCTAGTCTTCTCTTGGTCCCTCAAACCTCACTCCCACTCTCCAATAGTTTGGTATGTATTTTCCAGAACTTTATTCACACAATTACAAACATTTATATAATAGTATATTATATGACCTATGTATAGTATGTTTATCAAGCTGCTAGCATATAATTAGTGTTCAATAATATATACCCAAACATATAATTTTAAAAAGTGAGATTATACTATACACATTCTGCAACTTGTTTTAAAATGCATATAAATGCAATTTTTCTTTGCCTCTTGGCAAGTAGTTTGATCATGCTTTATTAAAAAATATTTTTTTGAGTCAAAGACTATCAGACAGGCTATGATTTAATTTACATATGTGGACTCTACTAGTAAAAAAACCAACATAAATGAATAAGCTGGACAGAAACAAACTCATAGGTTCAGAGAACATTTTGACAGTTGCCAGATTTTTTGGGGGGTGGGGGGGTTGAGCAAATGAGTGAAAAAGGTGAAGGGATTAAGAAGTGAAATCAGTTGTTACAGAATAGTCATGGGGATCTCAAGTATAACGTAGGAAATATAGTCAATAATATTGTAATAACTATGTATAGTATCAGATGGGTACTAGACTTATTAGGGTGATCACTTAGTAAGTTATATAATGTTTAATCACTGGGTTGTATACCTGAAACTAATATTGTATGTCAACTATAATCTTAATGTATAAAAACCTGGGTCCGTCACATCGGCAAAAACCAGGAGGCTCGACCATTTGCCAGGCTGCGTGCACAGCAGGTGAGCGGGCTGAACTGCTGATCTCACAGAGAGAGAGAGAGGCAGGTCTGATCAGGAGTGGCAGTGGCTGCTGGCAAAGCCCGGATAGAGAGGCAGGGTGATCAGACCCTGCTTCTCTTTCCCTCACCAGCAACCAAGCCTCTCTCTCTTTCCCAGAAGTCAGCAATTGAGCTACATGCCAGCAGCCTGGGGCAGCTGCTGATCAGTCCTGCCTCTATGATCAGGTCTGGAGATGCTGACTGGCATAGAAACTGACCAATCAGAACCAAATCTGGGGCAACTGTGAGGAGCCAATGGCTACCTAGGAGGTGGAGCTTTTGATGCTGACTGGCATAGAAACGGACCAATCAGAACCAAATTGATCAGCAGAGGAGGGCAGTTGGGGGTGATCAGGCAGGCAGAGGCAGTTAGGGGTGATCAGGCTGGCAGGGAAGGGCAGTTGGATGTGAGATCAGGCCTGCAGGGGAGCAGGTAGGCGGTGACCAGGCTGGCAGGCAGAAAGGTTAGGGGCAATCAGGCAGGCAAGCAGGTGAGCAGTTAGGAACCAGCAGTCCAGAATTGTGAGGGGGATGTCCCAGATTGGAGATGGTGCAGGCTGGGCTGAGGGTATCCCCTGCCCCCAGTGCCTCTAGTTGAAAAACAAAAAACAAAACAAAACAAAATATTTAAAGTTGGGGGAAATAAAGAACCACAAAAGAAATACATGCTGATTATAAAAACCTCAATAATACTCTGTATGATATGATGCTATAATGGCAGATACATGTCCTTAAACATTTGTTCAAACCCATACAATGTATCAGACTAAACCCTTTGGGGATAGTGATATGTTAAGATAGACTCACCAGTTATAACAAACTCTGTGAAATATTGATAATGGGGGAGGGAGTATGTGGGGAATTTCCACTCAATTTTACTGTGAACCTAAAACTGCTCTAAAAAATAAAGTCTAGTAAAAAAAATTCTTGCTCTTGTAGAAGTGGCAGGAAGTAGACAATAAACAAATCTATATGTATAAAATGCCAGCTTCTGAATGCCAGAACGAACAGAATGACCAGATCAATTGTTGCTATGATGCCCACTGCAGCGGGGCCAACCAGCCTGACTGAGGGCAGGGCTGGCCGGCCAACCACCTGTGGCCCCTTCCCTCTTCCCCCGGCCGGCCCCACTCTTGATTGCATTCTACTACAAGAAATGTGTTTGTTTTAATATATTTATTATTTATAATTAAGTCAAATTGCTTGTCTTGGATGATGGGTCTCTGACATATACCAAGAAACCCTAAGGAGACAAGGTTATGAGATGCTCTAGTGTATGCCCAGGGTCACGGCCTCCAAAGAAGAGCTCACTTATCCATACGTTGGCTGGTCCCAGCACAGGTATTCCTGAGAGCAACAGAGGAGCACAGCCCTGGAATCCAGATTTAATGAAGCTTTAATGCAGGCGTTGCCATTATTGGTGTGATTTTAGGCAACTTTCATCTCCAAATCTAAAAAACAGAGTTAAAAGCAGAGCTGGCAGGATGATTAAATGAAGAGCACGTACGAAGCACCTGGCACAGTATACAGGCATTTGATAAATGTTGGTTCTCTTTCTCCCTTCGCTTCTTTCTTTGTCACTTTTAATATTCCTACCTTTTATGATTCTACCTTTTGACTTAAGTGTTCTACACCTCGAACTAGACAATAAACTCCTATCGGTTAGAAACCACATCGTATATTTATTGACATTCCCCAAAACATCCATCATGGTGCCTTGAACATGAGAGATGATTAATAAATGCTTGCTGATAGATTGATTGACGGATTTCTTGGCAAGGGTAAAGCTGAAGGACAGACACACTGCTCTCTGGAGTCAAGCACACAGCGATGAGCTTCAAAGAGGAAAATGAGCTTCAGCATTCGCAGGGAAGGTCACTGCTTGGCACCTCTGGGAGACATGCCGCTGATGGATGAGGAGATGCTGTGTGGGTTTCAGACCCTGCGGCTAGCTAGGGAATGATTACCCAGCCAGACAGCAAGATCCTGATAACCTCACCAGGACCAAATTCATTTAGCAAGTCATTTCAACCCGCTGTCACAGTGACACATGGACTGATTGATTGCACAGCTGTTGTTGTGTACTTACAAAGGAAATTAGGAGTAATTAATGAGCCGGGAATCAATAGCAGTATCTTATTGCAGTGAGGGATTTAATTTTCTTTTTTTTTAAAAAAAACACATATTTTTATTGATATCTGAGAGGAAAGGGAGAGGGAGATATAGGAACATCATTGATGAGAAAAAATCATTGATCAGCTGCCTCCTGCACATCCCCCTACTGGGGATTGTTCCAGCAATCCAGACATGTGCTCCGACCAGGAATCGAATGGTGACCTCCTGGTTCATCGGTCGATGTGCAACCACTGAGCACGCTGGCTGGGTGGGATTGAATTTTCTTTGTGTTTAGAGGCAAGTGCAAAGATCTCACATAGAATAGGTGGGTTAGTTATAGATATGCACGACTAAATTTCTTGATTTGTGTAAAAGTTTTAATGATTAGCTTCTATCTATTTTTTGAAAAGATAATGAATGCATGCACACAGTAACTCAAACAGTATAGAATGGAGTAAAATGGTTGCTCCCCAGAGGCAACCACTATTGTCTGTGTCTCGGGTGTTCTTCCAGAGGTGAGGCCCTTTGTGTGTACGTGTGCACACGGGCGTGTGCGCACACACCGGTGCCTTAGCTAGAAGCAGTTTTAAGAATCCAACTTCCTGACAGTCTTCTGTGTTTGTTTTATTCATCTGTATAGTTCTGGTGGCTGGTGCAGTGGCCAGCCTATATATAGTTCAAAAGTCATGGTCAATAATTATTTGTTAATTTACTGACTTATTTTATTCAGTGATTGTCTAGATTTATTTTAGCAGTTTTAAAAAATGACTTGCCTAAGGTTGGTACATCTTTATTGTGAGTTAACAAAAGGCATATAATTTGACATGTCTAGGGAACAGAGCATCTTAATTAATTTTAATTGATTGGTACAATAATTTAAAACCACTGGTGCAGAAACTGCCTGTTGAATATTCTCCATTGACTAGAGAAGCCCCTTGGAAAATATGTACCACATGTGCTTAAATAAGGGTTGATTAATAAGCAAAAGAGATTAAAAATATATCAGAATACATGCAAATTAGTGTTTATTGAAAGTTGCTACTTTGGGAAATTGTATACTTTTTTAATTGCCTCTTTGAGTTCTAAAGCCACATATAACTATGGCTATTATTGCTATTGCCAGTACTACCAGTATTATTACTATTGCCATTACTACCAATATTACTACTTATTGAGTAAATAGAATGTACTAGCACCATGGACATATTTAATATGCATCATATCATTTAATTGTATAGCAATATTATCAGGTAGGTACTATTATCATCCGCATTTTATAGATGAGGAAATTGAAGCTGAGAATACTTTTATTTCTTGCCTACATTCACAAAGCTAATAAAATAGTGTAATGGGGGTTGGGGCCCAGCTTGATACCAAAGCATATACTTCTAGTCAATACTTCAAAATCACATCTCATTTTTCCCCCAGAAATGGAATTTTTAAAAAATTATATTTTTATTACAGTTAGCATTCAGCATTTTTTGTGTATTAGTTTCAGATGGACAGTACAGTTGATAGACATTCATATAGGTTAAAAAAATGTTCCCTTCAATAATTCAAGTGCCCACCTGGTACCATAGGTAGTTACTATAGTATTGTTAACTATATTCTTTATGCTTATTTTGGAATTAAAATGAGAGGTATTATTATTTTTAACAAGATTAATGGCATGCTCAGGCTTTTGGGATTGTTCTCTGTTTGTTGTTACCAATCTTATTCTTGTACTTTGGGCTTTGTGCTGAATTAGGACAAGGGGAGTGACTCGAATCGACTTTTGGTTGAACGGTGCCTCCGGTGAAGCCAGCATTGGCAGCTCTGTATGCGGATCCTGTTTTTCACTGACTGAGAGCCCCATCCAATTGACTTGAAGATCAGAGTCCAGATGGGGGTGTGAGGATTAGTTGGATGTGAGTAGTTTCAATAAAACACCTTCTCCCCTTTATGATGTGTCCCAAAAGACACATTCCATAGTGCTTCCTTTGCCTTTAGTTCTTGATTTTGATCAGATGAAATGCTCTTTGTCAGCTTCAATATTCAGCTCCTCTTCCTCCCCATGCTCCTCCTTTTTACAAAAGTGTTTCCAGTTTGAGGTTCCTGGCAGCATGAATAACTCTCTCTTATGCTTATTTTCATTTATCTATTTATTTTCCATCATTTTCCCCCTTTTCCTATTTCAATTAAATTCCACATTCCTTTTTTTTAATTGTTTAAAGTATTATATAGGTCTCCCTTTTCCCTTATTGACACCCCCTACCCCTGCCACTCCCACTCTGAGGGCAAGCCCCCACTGCTCCAGTGTCTGTCCTTTGGTTATGTTAACACACATACATACAAGTTCTTTGCTTGATCTCTAACCACCCTCCCCACCTTGTCAGAAATGGAAATTCTTTTTGGTCTTCTTTTCAATTTGCCAAATTTAGCTCAGAATGATTTTTGCTTTTTATCAACAAATGAAGTCCATCTTCAAATGTTTTGTTAGCACAGTAGTTCTTGAAAAGATATGTCAGTTCCTAAAATCAATTTAAAAAGAACTCCCAAATGAAGTGATTAAAATGAGTGACCAGCCGAAACCAGTTTGGCTCAATGGTAGAGCGTGGGTCTGCAGACGGTCGGGGGCATGTGCATTGGTTGCAGGCACATCCCCGGTGGGGGGTGTGCAGGAGGCGGTTGGTCAATGTTTCTCTCTCATCGACGTTTCTAGCTCTCTATCTCTTTCCCTTCCTCTCTGTAAAAATATCAATAAAATATATATTTAAAAAATAATAAAAAAATAAATAAAATGAGTGACCACTCAGCTTACTAAGGTTTCTACTTTGAAAGGGGTAGGACCCATTTGTGTGTTGCTTAAAAAAAAAAAATCTGTCCTTATATTTATTGTAGCATCTCATAAATTTAATTTATTTAAATAACAGGGGATTTCCTGTTAAAATTAAATAAGCAGAAAATACCATATTGCCTATATTTCTTCAGATTTCACCACTTGGGCTCTATAAGCAAGATAGTCCTAGGCAGCCCTAGCTGGTTTGGTTCAGTGGTTAGAGCATTGGCCAGGGGACTGAAAAATTATAGGCTCGGTCCCCGGCCCTGGTTGGGGCACATATAGGAGGCAACCAATTGATGTGTCTCTCTCACGTCTATTTTTAAAAAATATTTGTTTCTCTCCCTCCCTTCCACTGTAAAAATCAATGGAAAAGATATCCTCAGGTCAAGATTAGCAACAACAAAAGATAGTCCCAGGCAAATCTGCAAATTATGCAAAATGTGTCTTGCCACATCCCTTTCTTTCATCACTTCTCTTTAATTATTTCTCAATCACTCAAGAACCCCAAAAGTTTAGGGAGCCTCAGCAGCCACATGCAGAGGCCACAAGTTCAAGGTTCCACCTTGTCTTATCCTTTCTGGATGCTCCTTTCACGGGCTCCCAAATTCTTTCTCTCTTTAGCCATCTGACCAAAACCCTACTCTCATGGGATAATCAATGCCATGTAACTTTTAGGAGAAAAGATAGCAGAGAAAATTAATCCACAGCAAGGTGTAAATGACTGCTAGCCCTCGCTAAATATAGAGGTCTTGGCAGTCGCACTGACATTTAGAAAGAGAAGCTTATTAGATCAAAAGGAATTTATTTACTTTGGGTTGAATACCATTCTAGTCCTCCCTCAACTGTAAGAAATTCTACATGGGGACTTTTGTCTTCTTCAACGAATGCTAATGTTACATCTGTGATGGCACCAGAGACCTACTTCCACTTCTGGAGTATTATAGGAGTCAATTTATTTTGGTTGGTGGAGAATGGGGTTGTTGGTTATAGAAGGAGGGGTTGAGGAGCAAGTCTTCCAAGGAGATCCTTAGATGTGTCCATGAGGAAAACACCGAATTTATTATTCTGGAGAGGAGAGTGTTTGTTGTGGTGGTGGTGATTGTTTTTAATTGTTTTTAACAGGGAAAACCTGAAAACCTTAAACGGTCTTCACCTTGTTGCCTCTAACAATTCTTTTGACTTACAGGGTGTCTGTAGTTCACTGCCTTACCAACTTATCTGTCTGTTTCAAAGTGAAATAGTATTTGGGGCATGCCACCTAGTGGTGATAACTTTTAGTTTATTGCTCATGGGAAGAAAGTAAATCAAATCCTAGTAAATCAAGGTCTCCTAGGCTGGAAAGCCACAGAGAGGCCATCTAGGTCATCTTTCAGCTTTTACGTAAGCAGGCAAGGACATTACCCTTTCTGTGGACCCGAGACAGAAAAGACCGGGCAGTTCAAAGCCGGAGTTCAGGAGCCTTTGGGCTCCCGGTTCCCCAGTGAACTCTGAGGGTTAGTGGCCTGGCTGGGACACAGCTCTGTGTCCCCAACAGGCTTTTTGGCAGCCCCAGAAACAAATGCTTAGAAGACAAGGCTCTTTATGCATCTTAGCCCTGACTTAACGCGTGTCCTTTCTCTGACCTCTTTTTCTCCCGTTCCCTTCCTCCACTTCTTGGCTGCTGCTTTCTCTTTCCACATTCCCTGCTGTGTTTATTGCTTTTCTTTCATGATCATGCTTTACGTACCTAAGAATCACCATATAAATCTTAAACTATTGTATAGTTTCCTATTTAAGTTCATTTTTTTGCTTTTTCCCCCTAAAAGGAATTCATGTTCAATGTGAAACACATGAAAAACAGAGAAACCCACACACATATACAGACACCACATGTCCATCGCTTAGAGATAATTATTTTTAACACTGGCAAAAATCCTTACAGTTCCTTATTTTTATTATTATTATTATTTTTGTGTGTATGTGTTTTAAAAAACAAACCCCCAAAATGATATAAAATAATTTTCACTTGGTAACAGATCATGAGCATTTTCTCAACAAATGTTCTTCTACTATGTGATGTTGGTAACTTGAGTTGTTGAAAAAGTTGAAATGTAAATTCAATTAAAAAAATCGGGAGATGGTATACTGGTGAGTCTGACCTAATCAGGTGAAAGACTCTAAAAGAGAGACTGAACCCTTTCTAAAGAGAGAGGTAGTCATGTTGGTCTTGAAGAATCAAAGAGCCATGTTACAAACTACGTACCAGGAGGCAGCTCTGTTTTCAGTCTTGTAACTGTAAGGAAGTAGATGCTGCCAGTGCTGGGGGAGCCCAGATGAGGACTCAGAGTTAAAGATGAGAATGCAGCCTTGATTGACACCTTGCTTGCAGCCTTGTAAAATCATGAGCAGAGGACACAGCTAAGCCATGACCACACTCTTGGCCCACAGAAACTCTGAGATAGTAAATGTGTTTTGTTCTTTTTAAAATAACTTATTATTTTTTTAAAAAATGTTTTTATTGTTTTTCAGAGAGAGGGATGGAGAAAGATAGACGAAACATCAATGAGAAACTTCATCAATTGGCTGCCTCCTGCATGCCACCTTTCTCAGGATTGAGCCCGTAACCTGGGTATGTGCCCTGACTGGGAATTTAACTGTGATCTCTCCTAGATCAATGTTCAATCACTGAGCCACACTGGCTAGGTGTAAATTTGTTTTTTAAAGGCAAAAAGAAAAAAAAAAGAAAAAGAGCCTTAGCTGGTTTGGCTCTATGGATAGAGAGTAGAATTGTGGACTAAAGTGTCCAGGTTTTGATTACGGTCAAGGGCATATGTCTGGGTTGTGGGCTTGATCCCCAGTGTGGGGTGTGCAGGAGACAGCCGATCAATGATTCTCTTTCATCATTGATGTTTCTATCTTTCTCTCTCCCTTCTTCTCTGAAATAAACACACACACACACACACACACACACACACACACACACACACGTGACCCAGTGCACAAAATTTGTGCACATTAAAAGGGAATTAATTAGAGGAAATATTTTAATATTGCTTTTTGCCCTTTCTCTATAATAGAAGTGTCAGAGATAAAAGAAAATTAGTAAAATGTATATGAAAATCTTCCTACTGTCAAAGTGAAAGACAAAAATCACATAATCATATCAATTAATGCAGAAAAGGCATTTGACAAAATTCAACACCCTTTTCTGATAAAAAATGGTCAGCAAAGTGGGAATAGAGGGGTCATACCTCAACATAATCAAAGCCTTATATGACAAACCTACAGCCAATATTGTATTAAATGGGCAAAAACTAAAACCGTTAACACTAAGAACAGGAACAAGACAGGGATGCCTGCTTTCACCACTCCTGTTCAACATAGTACTGGAAATATTAGCCATTGCAATCAGACAAGAAGAAGAAATAAAGGGCATTCAAATTGGAAAAGAAGTTAAATTATCATTATTCACAGATGACATGATACTGTACACAGAAAACCCTAAAGACTCCATCAAAAAACTAATAGACTTAAGAAATGAATTTGGCAAAGTAGCAGGATACAAAATCAACGCCAAGAAATCTATGGCATTTCTATACACCAACAGTGAACTTACAGAAAGAGAGACTAAGAAAACAATCCCATTTATCATCACACACACACACACACACACACACAAAAAAAAAAAAAGATACCTAGGAATAAACTTAACTAAGGAGGTAAAAGACCTGTACTCAGAAAAGTACAGGACGTTGAAAATAGAGACAGAGGAAGACATAAACAGAGCATATCGTGTTCATGGATTGGTAGAATCAACATTAAAATGTCTATACTACCCAAATCTATAGATTCAATGCACACACCATTAAAATACCAAAGGCATATTTCACAGATCTAGAACGAACTCTCCAAATATTCATCTGGAATAAAAAGGGTCTCAAATAGCTGCAGCAATCCCGAGAAAGAAGAACAAACTAGGTGGGATCTCAATACCAGATATCACGCTGTATTACAAAGCCACTGTTCTCAAACCCGCCTGGTACTGGCATAAGAACAGACATATAGATAAATGGAACAGAATAGAGAACCCAGATATCGACCCAAACTACCATGCTCAATTAATATTTGACAAAGGAGGCAAGAGCATACAATGGAGTCAAGACAGTCTCCTCAATAAATGGTGTTGGGAAAATTGGAAAGATAAGTGCAAAAAAATAAAACTAGACCACCAACTTATACCATACACAAAAATAAACTCAAAATGAATAAAGGACTTAAACGTAAGATGGAAAACCATAAAAATATTAGAGGAATCCACAGGCAGCAAAATCTCAGACATATGCCAAAGCAATATCTTAACTGATATGACTCCCAGGGCAATAGAAACTAAAAAGAAAATAAACAAATGGGACTACATCAAAATAAAAAGCTTCTGCACAGCAAAAGAAATCATCAACAAAACAACAAGAAAGCCCACTGCATGGGAGGACATATTTGCCAATGTTATCTCAGATAAGGGTTTAATCTCCAACATTTATAGGGAACTCATACAACTTAACAAAAGGAAGATAAACAACCCAATCAAAAAAAATGGGCAATAGACTTGAATAGATACTTTTTGAAAGAGGACATAAAGAAGGCCAAGAGGCATATGAAAACATGTTCAAAGTCACTAGTCATCCAAGAGATGCAAATCAAAATGACAATGAGGTACCATTTCACACCTGTCAGAATGGCTATCATCAACAAATCAACAAATGACAAGTGCTAGCGAGGATGTGGAGAAAAAGGAACCCTCATACACTGCTGTTAGAAATGCAGACTGGTGCAGCCACTGTGGAGAACAGTAGGGAGTTTCCTAAAAAACTAAAAATGGAATTCCCATTTGATCCAGTGATCCCACTTCTTAGGACTATATCCCAAGAAACTAGAAACACCAATCAGAAAGGATATATGCACCCCTATGTTCATAGAAGCATAATTTACAATGGATAAGATTTGGAAACAGCCTAAGTGCCCATCAGTATATGAGTGGATTAAAAAACTGTGGTACATCTACACAATGGAATACTACGCTGCTGTAAAAAGGAAGGAACTCCTACCATTTGCAACAGCATGGATGAAGCTGGAAAGCATTATGCTAAGTGAAATAAGTCAGTCAGAGAATGATAAATATCACATGATCTCACTAATTTGTGGATTATAACGAACAACATAAACTGATGAACAAAAACAGATCTAGAGACAGTGAAGCATCGATCAAATGCTCAAACCTCAGAGGGAAGGTAGGGGAGGGTGGAGTAGGGAGAGAGATCAACCAAAAGACTTGTATGCATGCATATAAGCATAACCAATGGACAGACAACAGGGGGGTGAGGGCATGTATAGGAGTGGGGTGGAGGGGTAAGAGGGAAATATGAATACATATGTAATACCTTAATCAATAAAAAATAAAAATTGGGGAAAAAATCACGTGAGACCCAGACCAAGCCAGCCCCACCCTCATTGGGCTAGATCCAGACCAGCTGGCCCCACCCGTCAAACCCCATTAGGTGGGGAGCACAGCCTCAGGTCCCCTGGCCTGGTTCTGGGGAGGGGGGCACAGCCTCAGGTCCCCCGTCAAGCCCCCATGGGTGGGGAGTGTGCTCTGAAGTCCCCTGCCGGGCAAGGGGCATGGCCTGGCACCCAGGTGGGGGGGCACAGCCTCAGGTTCCCTGCCCCAGCCTAGTGCCACACACCCTCAAGTCCCTGCTGATTGCTCCTTAAGGCTCCTTACAGGAACTCGGCCTCTGTTGTGGGCGCAGCCATCTTGTGTTATGGGATCCCTGCCTCTGTTGTGGGCGCAGCCATCTTGTGTTATGGGATCCCTGCCTCTGTTGTGGGCGCAGCCATCTTGTGTTATGGGATCCCTGCCTCTGCTGTGGGCACAGCCACCTTGTTATGGTGTGATGGTCAATTTGCATATTCTGTCTTTATTAGATAGGATATATAAAAGAAAAGGTTGAAATATCTGATTTTTTTTTTGTTTTTGTTTTTTGTTTTGTAAGCAAAGGAACATTATAAGAATAGCTGTTAGAAATGTTTTTTTCCATCTGGCTGGAGTGGCTCAGTTGGTTGAGCATTGACCTATGTATGGAAAGGTTACCAGTTTGATTTGTGTTCAGGGCACATACCTGGGTTGCCGGTTCAATCCTTGGTGGGGGCAACTGATTGATATTTCTCTCTCTCTTTTTTCTCTCTCTCTCCCTTCCTCTTTTTAAGCATGTTCTTGGGTGAGGATTTTAAAAAAAGAAGAAATGATTTTTCCTCCATGCAATGCTTACAACATTTTCCAAAAAGAAAATGATTAGCTCAACATAATCATGTTATTTAACATCAAATAACAAAAGAGCCTATCATACATTATTTCACAAGTTTATAATGTAGGGTAAAAGATTAGCAGCAATATACCTTTTCAGGCACAGTGTCCAATTAGACTGCTCCTATTTTGGTTCTTAATCTCTGAAATAAAATAGATACCGTATTTGCCAGCGTATAAGACGATTTTTTGGCCCTGAAAATACCGTATTTGCCGGCGTATAAGAGACTGGGCGTATAAGACGACCCCCTAACATTTCCACTCAAAATACAGTTTGTTATATACTCACCATATAAGACTACCCCCACTTGGAGGCATATTTTTCAGGGCCAAAAAATCGTCTTATACGCCGGCAAATACGGTAATACCCCTTACTTCATAGGTATTATGAAAGTTAAAAATAAATACTAAAAGCTAGGGGGGAATTGAAAAGGGATGCCAGTACAGTATATGCTGTTTTTTATATCCTCATTCCTATTCTGAAGTCATAATGCTCTGGTAGTGACACCAATAGTTATCACCATGGAAACCAATGATATATGCCATCTTTTTCTCTGGGGGCTCTCTCCATCCTCCAGGCAGTTCCAGAGGCTGCCGCAAAAATAAGATAAACTCCCTCTTCTTACCATCACTGGTTTGCAAACACCTTCCCTACTCAACTTTTCCTTGAATGTGTCTGTGTATATCCACCTACATCTTTCTTCTCTGGTATTATCTCCTGCTCATTCCCAATGCTGTGATTCCGGGCAGTGCATTTTCCTATTCCTTTGTTATCTTTTACCCCATTCTTCCTTTCCTCCTTGCATGTGGGAACACATCTTTGTTGATTCAACAAGTTGTTCCATATCCCTACTAATGTCTGCATGGAGAAGCCAAGTCAACTTAAAGTTGATTAACTTTGTCATAGCTGCCATTTACTGAAGTTTCAGTCTGTGTCGTGTTTTGCTTCAATTATTAAGAAGTCACCATATACAGACGGCTCTAATTCTTGAAGAGGAGCAAAATCAAATCAATAACACTAGCTACCTACAGGATATTGATATCATTATAATTAGCTAGATATTAATAATGGGAAAGGAGCAAAAAGGGAGGCCGGGCATTATAGGCATGTCATCTGGGCAGCTTCACCAGGAAGCTGCAACTTTACAGGGAACCACTGGCTCATTCCCTGCAGGTCACCAGAAGGGACTGGACAAAGGGCAAGGCGGGCACATGCCCGGTGAGTTGGGGTGACACAGGAAAAGTGCCTGTCAGTCAAGCCTGAAGAACCATGGAGTGGCTAGAGTATGCAGGGCTATTGCAAGCCCATGACAATTTTGGAAGTATGTGATCTCCCAAACCAAGGAGTTATTTCTCTTGGCTCTTGGCTTGTGGAGCTCTCTTGTTCCTATTCACTGCATTCACCCGTGTTCCCTCTATGACCCTGTGGCCATGCAGGCCCCACGTGAAATGAACTGATGGACTACACTTGGGAACACAAATTAAACTAGCCTGACGCTGGACTGGACACTGCTCCAACATGGAGCGAACACTGGCGCTGACTCTACCTCTGCTGCAGCCACAGCTACATTTCTTCTATGGTGGGGCAAAGGGAAACAGGACTTTGACGACTCAGGAGTGTAATTCCACAGAAATAAAGCTTTCTCCTATCTCTCATAGTTTCAGAGAACTCCTTTTCTCAGGATATCACAAGAAACCTACTTCCACTAGCAACTGGCTGGGACAAGGACCTCTCCCCACCGATAACAGTATCAGATGAATATTATACCAGGTTGTCTGTATGAGTTACCATTTTATAAATAACTTCAATTAGATTTTTGAAAATCTGATGTCCTTTGTTCTCTTGAGAGATATTTGGCACACGAAGACAGGCTATCCTCATTACCCTTAATCGGGACGAAGCATATGAATTCCCAAGTGAGTATTTCAAATAAGTTGTTCCGTGTTACCAAGTAGCTGTCAGTTACCAAACTGATACAGTGCGACCTGACCCCAGGAAGGAAAAACCAGTATCTCACTTTGAAGAGAACATTCGGAACCAGTTCTCTCCCAACTCTCTGCCAGTTGTCATCTTTCAGTGTTGAATTGTCCCTCTGTTTTCCTCCTCTCCTTTTGAGTCTCTTAAGAAAAACAGGGAAAAGTATACTAATACAGTTTTCCCATCCTCCAAATAATCTCCTTTGAAACACTCCCCTTCATTTCAGTGTCTCTTTCCCAGCAGGAAACTAAGCCGCTAAACGTTTGACATCTTGCTGCAGAGAGGTCCAACAAAAAATGTACCAGTGGTTGGCTGAGCCTCTTTAATGAACAGGGAGAAAGAACTGAAAGCTTCAAGGCTGGAAATGGGTCCCCTGAGCAAAGGGCCCTTGTCTTTAAAATCTCTGTACCCAGTCTGGTTCTGACTCCAGTGAAAGTGGGCCTACATGTCTCACAAAGTTCTCCGTGGCGCTCAGTTCAGAGACAGTACTTAAGGCGCCTGCTTTCACTTACTAGTAGCTTGCCATTCTGGGGCTAGAAGGGAAAGCCTTGAGTTGAATTTTGTCTCTGGCTTACCTCATGCCTATACGCACCTTTTCACTCCCCCCTGCAAAATGATCTTCTCATTGCTGGTTCTCATCCCAAATGTCAAGCTGAAGGTACAAAGGCATTGCTTTGCTCTGCCATATGCCAGCATTTGCAGGGGGCAGATAACCAAATGCTAAGCAGTCTGAAGCTTCATTTAGTTCTTGTGGCTTTGCAGGCACAAAGGAACTAGTATAAGTTGAACCTAAAGTTAGACTAAACCAGAGGACAGTAAGCCATTTGCTCAGTGGCCTCTATGATAATAGGCCCTTTTAGAACAAGGGACAGGGGAGTGAGTGGCAGTGGCCCTCATGGCTTATTGTGGTCCATGCTCCTTCAGCAATTCCCTTCTACCTCCCTTATTGGAATGAACCCTGCAATACATGTGCCAGGAACTGTATCAAGTGCTTTATGTACATTCTTTCATTGCATATCCTATATAGTAAAAGCCTAATATGTTAAGTGACCAGTCAACCAGTCAGCCATTCAACCAATCAAAGTAACATGCTAACGATATGCTAAGGTTGCTCAACTGCTTGCTATGGCATGCACTGACCACCAGGGGGCAGATGCTCCAACCGGTAGGTTAGCTTGCAGCTGGAGTCTGGCTGATCCAGACTGAGTGAGATGGGCTGGACATGCCATGGAGCCCTCCTGCGGTCCCTTTCCAGCTGGCCAACTCCTGAGTCCCTCCCCAGCCCTGATTGGGCACTGGTGGGGTCCCTCAGCCTGGCTTGCACCCTCTCACAACCCAGGACCCCTCATGTTGGAGACCCAGAGGGACATAAAGGATTCATCAATTCTAAGCAATATTTTCCTTCCACAATTTATCATCTCTGAAACTAGGGTAGTTTTTAAGGATAATGACATCTTAACAGCTGCTGTTGGCAGGCTGTCCTGATGGTTGACCTTTGCCTGGGCACGTATGAACTTGGTCATAGCTATTCCTCTTGTATCATGTCAATTGAGTTTAGTACATTCTTAGAACATATATGATATTTAATTGCTCTTTAAAACATCTTCATAAATATCACACCACTGGAATTGAAAAGAAAGCTACTATATATACACAAAATTTAGGCCATAACTGAAACAGATTAATGGGGTGTATGTAAGATGTTATAGCAGCAAAAACTCATTAATGCAGGGTTAAGAACAATTCCACATTTCCTTGCAAAGCAATAACCAAGTGCTTGACATAACTTAAGAAAATTCTTATGTTCTTAGTTGAGGCTATATTTTGTTACTGAGGTGGGTGCAAAAGGATTGCCTACCATATGCCAAGGAGCAATTCGACTGAAATCACAACTGCCAAATCCTTGGGAAAATGCTGTGTTCTAGTTTACTTGGCATTGCTTTTTCTTTCTTAATGGTACTTAGTAGAGAGCTTTGTAGATTAAAAAAAATTCTTATTGATCTTAGAGAGAGAAGAAGGGAGAGAGAAATATTGAGGCAAGAAACATCAATTGGATGCCTTCTGCACATCCTCATCTGGGGATTGAGCCTGCAACCCAGGCATGTGCCCTGATCAGGGAATTGAACCAGTGACTTCTTGGTGCATGGAACAATGCTCAACCAACTAAGTCACACCGGCCAGGGCAATAACTTTGTAGATTTGGAGAAATATGTTAGTGTGAAGCATTTCCAATCTTATTTTATTACAGATTGGTTTCCCCAGGAACATCTCTTGGAACTAGTGCTCTGTGGACTCTATAATAATAAAAGCACAATATGCTAATTAGATTAAACATCTTTTTGGACAACCTTCCAGACAAAGCTGGGCTGTGAGGGAAGTCTGGGTCTCAGGTGCCAGAGGAAAGCCAGTGCTAGCATCCAGGGGAAAGAACGACTACTCTTGTACAAATTTTGTGCATCAGGCCTCTAGTATATAAATACTAGGGGGTTCCCTCAGCCCAACCTGCAACCTTTCCAATCGGGAACCCCTTGGGGGATGTCCCTCTCACAATTTGGGACCGCTGGCTCCTAATCATTCACCTGCCTGCCTGCCTGATGGCTCCTAACCACTCTGCCTGCCTTCCTGACAGCCCCTAACCTCTCTGCCTGCCTGTCTGATCTCGCCCCCAACTGCCTCTGCCTGCCTGATCATCCCTAACTGCCCTCCTTTGCCAGCCTGGTCTCGCCCACACTGCTGGCCTGGTTACCCCCAATTGCCCTCCCCTGCCAGCCTGATCTCACTAACTGCTCTCCTCTGCCTGCCTGATCACCACTAACTGCCCTCCCCTGCTGGCCTAATCTTGCCCCCAACTGCCCTTCCCTGCCAGGCTGGTTGCCCTCAATGGCCCACCCCTGCTGGCCTGATCATGCTCCCAACTAATCTCCCCTGCCGGCCTGATTGCCCCTAACTGCCTCTGCCTGTCTGATCACCCCTAACTCCCCTTCTCGGCCAGTCTGATATTGCCCCTAACTGCCCACCCCTGCCAGCCAATTTGGTTTTGATTGGTCAGTTTCTATGCCAGTCATCGTCAAAAGCTTCACCTCCTAGGCAGCCATTGGCTCCTGACAGTTCACCCAGATTTGGTTCTGATTGGTCTATTTTTATGCCAGTCACCATCTCTGGGCCTAACTCTGGACCTGATCAGAGAGGCTGGGCTGGAGGCCTGGAGAGAAACAGAGGCATGGGTGCTGGCGAAGCCCAGAGAGAAAGAGAGAGGCAACGGCTGTTCAACAACTGCCGCAGAGGCTGAGGATCAGACCCTGACTCTCTCTTTAGGCTTCTCTCCAGGCCTGATCCACAGCGCCCTCTGCAGTCAGTGAATAGGTTGCCATGCCCACACCAGCAACAGTCAGTGCCCGGTCGCCACAACAACCCTGCACTGAGTGCAGGACTGACTTCCAGTGTTCGGTCGAGCTTTCGCTCGGTTGTTATGGACCCTGGGTTTTTATATGTTAGGATAATAATATCTAGCACTTACATTAGTCAGTCACTATTTAAATATTTCACCTATAGTAACTAAATAAATCCTTACTACCATCTCATGATGTAGGCACTACTAGCTTCATGTTTCAAATGAGGAAACTGAGGCATGTAGAGATTGAGAAATTTGCCCCAAATCATACACTAGTGAACTAGGGTGGTTCCAGAGTGTGTATTCTTTACCACTATAGAGTATATAGTTTAGGAAACTGTTCTAGCCACAGGCTAGGGGAGGAGAGTGCTGCAAATGTGACTCAGGGATAAACCATAAATGAGTATCACAACTCCCACTGACTCTTAAAATATTCACCAGGAATCTATGGGCAAAAGTAAAGATTTCCCTGCTCTTTGTTTATATTGATTGCCAAGGCATCATTACCTTTTGTATATGCCTAAATGACAGGTACTCCCTCTAGGTTCTGAAAATTAAGAAAGAAAGTAATTTTTAGTGGGAGAAGGAAGCACTGCAATTTTAACCTGAATAAAATACCAAGAACAAGCCAGATAAAGAGCCCCCAATTAGGCCATATCTGAATGCTCTGAAAGGATCAGTTTCCTTACAGGTTGCTCCTGCAATGAAGGGGAAGCTAGCTAGTGCTTCCCCTTCTCCCCCACAAAGTTAGCGGGGGACTCACAGAAATTAGACCAGTTTGCGCAACTCTTCCCATCTTTTGACTGGCTGCTATTTGTGAGGTAAATTTCAGTGAGCCAGATGGACTTGCTGATAGATATAACAATCTTCTATTAGCTTCTAGTCCCCAGGGAAGAGGCAGGTGACAGAAGGATTTAAGCAGTGAAGTGAACCTGAGAACAAAATAGGGTGTCATTGCTTGGAGCTGCAAGTCCCAGCGGCTCACGTTTCCCAGGCAGGTGATCCTGAGGACGATTCTGCTTGCTCCATCTCCTTAAGGGGTTTTGAACTCTGCAATGGGATTTCGCCACACGTGGGCTGCTTCCTGAGATTAGCTTGGACTTCCTATGTCTTGTTTTATAAAACCTGCCAGTGAATACAACAACTTAGCACCGTATGGTAATTTAAGGACATTATACTCTTCCGAAGACAAAATGCTGTTTCAGTTGCTATTTATCTGTGCCAGTTGGGTAAGAAAGGGGGATGATTCATAGCCCGGTCCAGTGGGACAAGTGAGAGGCTTGATTACATCTTGGTTCCAGGCTGTCTTGTGGAACAAATGCCTTGGCATTTGGGAGTTCCAGAAGGGCTGTAATGATTACACATCGTCTGAGAGTTAACGTGGGACTGGCTTTTTATGAGAGAGAGAGCACACAGGTGTTAGACCAATTGTGGACAGGATCTTCTCCGTTCACCACCCTCCGTGGATACAAGATATGGATTCCAGTTTAATGTGTGAATTGTAGCTCCAAATAAATCAGATGGAGATGGCTATCTTATGGCAACTGGTTAAATGGCAACTATCTACATAACAACAAAGGGGACATTCTAATTCTCAGGGCTAAGAGAATGCTAAATGGAAAGTTCTAATGTATTAAAATAAGTCATCTTTACAGTATATACAATAGCTGCTCCGTACACATATTATCATACAAACCAATTGATAAAAAAAAGTTTGATAGGGTTCATCACACTGAATTATAAATCAAGCTTCTGGGCTTAAGCATTGGAGACACTTTGCTCTGGGAAGCTGCAAACTAGAAAGCCGTGATAAGAAAGTGCTAGAAAGAGTCCAGCTGTTAGCCATTATCATGTTTCTTTTGAACATACTATAGAAAGCATGTACAGTTACCGAGAGAGTATCTGAGGGGATTAAAAACCATGGTTACGTTAACGCACACCTACCTCAAGGGATCTGCATTCACTTTTCTCTCACAATGTCTGCTTCCTGCAGCCTTTCTGCTTCCTCTGGCAGGCTGCTGTTGGTATCTGCAGTGCCTTAAGCCACTTTCAGTAGTGGCGGAGGATAGACAATGAAGGGGTTCAGAACAAGTCTCCCCAAAATGTGCCACGTTGGCATGCAAACTCTTTTGAGCTGAAGACACTCAAGGCCCAAAAGATTAAGACGTTTCCATTAAGGCAGATTAGATGCAAGGACAAGACAGCAAACGATCTACCTGAATGCCAGTGTGTGGCAGTGAAAACATCTTCACACACAAGTAATATATTGCTGGAGGGAGAATGACATACAGATAACTACTGTTTCAAAGTGATGCTCACTGTTTTTATTAAAATTAAACCTAAAGTCTCCCACCAATATGGAAATCATCCAAGCTTAGAAAAAACATATTTGAATACCAGTGAGGTGGTAAAAACAATGAATTGTATTACATGTTTTCTTAATTCCCATTTAATTATTTTTAAAACTGCAAGAAAAGATTACTATTTTGAGAACTTTTAAACCAGGTTTGCAAAACCTCTGTGTAGCAACCAGGGCAGTTACTCTGAAGGGCCAGCCTTTCACTGGGCAGAGTTTTCTGAGCAGGCTACTGTTTCCCTCTCCTACTCCAGGAAAAAGCCAACAGGTACAAATTCCTACATAGGCCCCAGGAAAATGATTTGTTCGATTCTTCAACTTACCACATTCATCATGGAAGGAGTCAAGGCAGTCTTTCCTTCACACATGAGAGGCGATGAGTGTTGGAGGGGAGAGCCCAGCTTTTGGGGCTCTGGCTTTCGGTGTTAGAGTGCAGCCTGTTCAGCCAGCCGTCAAGGGATCAGTCGGCCCCGTGGCACTCACTTCTCACGAATGAAGACCTAGCGTGCAGGTAGGTGTGGACGAGCTGGTATGGGTGGGAAATAACTAACTGATTTTCAAACAGACACAGGTTAGTTCAGTACTTCATTATTTGTCCATTTCCAAAAACTGTTCCTTGTGACAGGGAAAGAAGAGAGGCATGTGACTTTCAAAACATACTATGTCTCCTGGGTATCCTAGGGCAGTGGTCGGCAAACCTCGGCTCGTGAGCCACATGCGGCTCTTTGGCCCTTTGAGTGTGGCTCTTTCACAAAATACCAGGGCCTGAACGAGTCTATTTTGAAGAAGTGGCATTAGAAGAAGTTTAAGTTTAAAAGATTTGGCTCTCAGAAGAAATTTCAATCTTTGTACTGTTGCTATTTGGCTCTGTTGACTAATGAGTTTGCTGACCACTGTCCTAGGGCATGGTAATTACCAATTTATAAGGATGCTTATTTCATAATGAATGGCTGGTTGTCAAAGCAATTCTAGTGACTTCATCTATAAAGTGGGAGTGGGTATGTAGGAGTGGGACTAGATTATTTTTAGGTCTCTTCTGTGATTCATTTAAAATCAGAAAAAAAAAAGACATATTGCATCTTAATTTTTTAAAAAATTTGATTCTTACTTATTCCTTTTCCTTCACAACCCAGAAAAACATTTTGTATCACTGAAGTCAGGGTGAGTCTTAGGATTTACTTTCCTTGAGTCATCATGTATTTTTTAATTTTTAAATAAAATACCTCTGCATGTGAAGATTACTTTGTATCAATTATCAATCATGGGCAATTACTTAACCTCTCTGTGTCTTAGTTTCCTCATCTGTAAAACAGTAATAGTAATACTTATACTTTATAGAATTATTGTGAGGATTAAACAATTTGGTATATGTAAAGCTCCTTAGATGAGTACTGGATACATAGTGTAGTGTGTATTGCCATTATTATTATATTACTAGATGCCCAATGCACAAAATTTGTACAAGGGGCTCAGTCCTCACAACTGCAGTGGTTTGCCTCGGTCCTTGCATCCCTGGCTTCCTCTGGAAGGTCATCTGGAAGGTCATTTGGCTGTCCAGTCTAATTAGCATATTACACCTTTATTATTATAGACTAGAGGCCTGGTGTATGACAATTCATGCACTGGAGGAGGATCCCTCACCCTGGCCTGCCCCTCTCACAGTCTGGGAACCCTCAGGGGCAGGAGGTGACCTGGTGATCAGGGGAAGGAGCTTTGGCCAGCCCTGATTACTTGCACCTCCAGCAGCCCTGGGTAGCTGGGCAGCCGCCATCCAAGGCTTGCCTGTGGCTTGGGCCCACCCTGGGTGGCTGGGGCGCTGAGGGGATTGGGGAACTCCAGAGGAAGGCACACACTCTGTGCCTGCCACCCTGGTGGGGCTGAGGGGACTCAGTACTGCCATCTTGTGGCTGTGGCTGCCACCATCTTTGAGGGTGGGGCAGTCAATTAGCATATTCCCTCCTTATTGGCTGTGGGTGCTGCCATCTTTGCGATGGCATGAGGGAAAATTAGCATATTTCCTCTTTATTAGACAGGATAATCAAGATTTTCAGGGTCTTTACCATTTACTATGGCTTTCCTAGGTGCAGGGTAGGAAAGTGGTGGAGCAGAGATATTGAATTTTCGGAAACACTACAATCTTCTAGGATCTTATCTAAAATATGCAAGAAATGACATTTTGGAAACTATATGGAATAATATGCTACAATATATAATTAGGGTCAAATGCTGACTTCAGGTGTGGCAATAATAGAAAGAATGAGATCAAATGGTATTATATATCTCAGGGAGATTGAACTGGGCTGAAGAACAGATAGGGCTGAGACACGTGGAGAAAAGTGAGGGGGCACTCTAGGTGAGAACATGCAAGAAAGCAGAGAGGCCAGAAAGAACATGAGATGATCTTGGGGCAGTGGAGAAACAGAGTGGCAAAGCAGGTGTGTGAAAGGAAATGAGATTGAACAGAATGGAGCTATATTATGTAAGTTCTAGAAAGTTCTCTCTACTCAGAGGATTCTTCACCTGATGGGAATGGAAACAGGAGGAGCTGGAAGTTTCTGAGTGAAGGATAGAACAATAAATGAGGTCTTAGCTAAGATCTCCATGGTTTGGAGTTGGAGCTGAGTCCATGGAGACCAGTGAGGAGGTGATTCCTCTGGTTGTGTGAGTGTGAGGAGATGGCGCTGGTCTGGAGCATAGGAGAGGGTGAAGAGGAAAGAAAAAGACTGAAGTACATTTCAGGGAAAAGTAAGCAAGTAGAAAAGTAAGCAAGACTGTCAACTGACTGGATAAAGGAATTGAAGTAGAGAATAAATCAAAGATTATTACAAATGTTCAAATCTATGTGTCTGATAGAGATATCAAAGAAAAACTTGAGAACTGATTAAAGGAGAAGAGATGCAAATAAGGAATTTGGTGATGTATAAATTGAGTTTGCAGTGACAGTGTGATCTCAAATAATGATAGCTAACGTTTATTTACTATGTGCCTGGTACTGTGTTTTATATAGGTAAACTCATTTCATCCTCATAGACACTGTTTGTAATTAGAATGATTATTATTACTCACATATTTTGGAGGATGAGAGGTTAAATATGACCCTGATTTTAAATAGTTAAACTGAGATTTAAATCCAAGCCGTCTGATTTTACTGCTTGCACTAGACCACAACAGTTACTTTCAGGAAGTCTTCTCTGAAAAGAAGTGAAGACATAAAATAACAGTTGGGAGTCATCAGCAAAAAGGTGTTAATTGCAGTTATGGGAACGGATGAGCTTTCTGAGGGAGAAAGCGTGCACAAAGGAGAGCAGATGGCCAAGGATGAAAGCTGGGGGAGGTCCATACTGAGAAGTTAGCCACAGGGAATGGTGCGGAGCCCAAGCCTGCAGATCCCCAGCCTGTTAGGGTGAGAGGTCAGAGAACAGGCTGCAGCCCTGTCCCTGAGAGGACTGGTTTGGGGAGCGGCCTGGAGACAGAAATGAGTATTAAGGAGAGCACACTTCATCACAGACGGAAGAGGTAAGTTTTGTCAGGAAAATGAAGAATAAAGAAAGTTTTTCTTTTTACCAAAAATAAGAGAGACCTATAACTCAAGAAGCTAAAGGAAAGAGAGAGGAAGTAAATACATATGGGAAAGAAAGATCCTGTAGGAGTCATACTGGCTGTGAGGACGATTAAAATGTCAAGTCGTGGGTTTGGAAATGGGCCCTAAAATCTGGTCACCTGTCTGGCCCTTGAGATAGATGTACTACATTGAGAAGAATAAACTTGAATATGCATTTTCCCACCCCCTAACACTCCCCCCAGCACACACACACATACACATACACACACACATACACTAAATTTATTTATTTAGCAAAGAAATATATGTGATATCTCAAATTGTATATCTTTTAGGCGTCTCAAAATTAGTAAGTCCAAAATAACCCCTAATTTCTCACCCTTGCACCTGTGCCCTGAATTTAATAGTTTTCCCCTCCAGCCTTCTAGCTCTTTGGGCTACAAACCTTGGCTTCATCCTTAACTTTTCTATTTCTCTCACACATGACATCAAATTGTCAGTAAGTCTTGTCCACCTGTCTTAAGATTTATTGATAATCCAATCACTTCTCATGATCTCCACTGAAATTTACCCTATTCCAGTGATCTTCAACTAGTGTGCTGCAAGAATTTTTAAAACCTGCAATACCTGGCTATTAAAAAAATTACTGTTGAAAGTATTATATAGGTCCTCCTTTTCCTCCCATTAACTTCTCCAGCCTGCTCCCAATTCCTCTCCACCCTTGCCATAACCACCCCATTGTCCATTTCCAAGGGGTATGCATATGTACATACAAGTTCATTGGTTGACCTCTGCACATGCTGTTCCCTATGCCTTGAGTTACTCATTCAACAAATGTTTCTTGAATGCCTACTATGTGTTAGGCACAGGAGGCTGAGGTATATCAGTATACAAGGTGGATAAAGAACTTTGTCTCTGCTGTGCTTATATTTACAGTATGTCTGCATTTCTTCTTCCCTCTGTTCAACTGTCATCTTATCAGAAAGACTTCCCTGACCACATGACCTACGATAGCAACCTCATTATTCCATATTCCTTTATCCTGATTTATTTTCCTTAATAACACCTATTACCATCAGACACATCACATCACTTGTCTCCTTTCAGTAGGATGCAAACTTCTTGGCAGGGACTTTACCTTGTTTTTTCCTTTGCTGTAGTTCTAGAATAGGATGCTTTTAAATATTTGCTAAAAGAATTAAGGCAAATGCTTGGTGAGCACTTTTAATTTGGACAGTCATTTTTTCAATTCTGGGATGATTTCTTGCATTTTTTTGCAATTTATTTTTATACATTTTGTTTCTGTTTTCTCTTTCTCAACTCCTATTATATATAATGTCAGAATTTGAACCTCCTCAATGACTGTTGATTTGTATTGTCTTTTACTTATTTTTATGGATTTTCTTTTTTACCTAACTTCTAGAAGGTGCCCTGAACTATATTTTCTAACTCTTATATGACAGTTTAAGATCATTTTATGTTTTTAGTTGCTAAGAGTTCTTTTATGTTCTCCCATTGTTCCTATTACACTATTAGGAACTATTATAATCTATTATTATATACTATTATATAATCTATATATTATAGATTATATACTATTATAATCATCTTTTCTACAAGATGGACTGCAAAGGATAAAGCAGAAATTGACTTTGTTCTTCCCATTTCTCCCTGTTAAATCCTATTCCTGGATGCAATCTCAGTTAACTCCCAAACTTTTCAGTCACTCTTAGGAAAAGAAAAAGCCTTGGTCATGTCTAGTCACAAGAATAGCCTTCTATTGGTGATTTAAAAAGTTCCCATGTAGAATACAACTACGATCCAGTTCCTTTTTCCTTTCCTTTTGCCATCCCTCTCCAAGCCCCAAATTGTGCCTGGTTGGGGACAGATGCATAATTGACTTCTCTGCTTCCTTGTGTTCCCTGTTCTTCAATTTCTCCCTTTTTTCTAGGTGCCATTTCTGACATTTCCAGGGCCAGACTCAGAAGGAGAGGGGATTAATGAAAAATACCTTTTGTGGCTAGTGCTGTCTGTAATCTGATGATTTCCTCTGAGGTGGCAGGTGCACGATTGCTCTTTCCCTGGAGGGACGTTTTGGAGGTGTGCCCACTAAGACTTCTGACTGCAGCTCCCTTGGTGTGGGTGGGGTTGCACCACCATAGCCACCATGATCCCATCCTTGGTACCTGGACTGTAGTAACCAACCAGCGTGTCACATCCACTCTCTAGGCAATGCCCTTAGGTAGTAGGAGTGAACATGATCCCAAATTGGCTCCCTCCCATCTGTTTAATTTAACCCACAAGGCAACTCAGACATTCTTGTCCCACTGTGGGCCTAAGTGTAGTTTGTTTCTATCACTTTCTTCATTCTGCCATTACACCTGCAACTCTAGCTGTAATCCTTTACCATTGTGTTTCCCTACCAGGTAGGAAACAGACAATACCCTTTCTGTTTCACAAAGTCTCAGGAACATGTGTCAAGCGCTCCAGTTTTCCCCTTGAAGCTCTTCTAATTCAGCTTGAGATAATGGAAAGCATACCCTTCCCTTTATCCAAAAGGAGGGTTCAATATAGCATTGTGTAGGGCACAGTATGTGGAAAGACTGGGGAAGAGAGGAGCATAGACATTAATTTTTCCCCTGCCAGTAAGCTGCCTGACAATTCACCTGATACCATGGGCAGCAGAAATGTCCCTGACATAGCACTTTAATTTTGAGATCTATATCTCTTACCCACAATGTTTTAGAATAGTTAAAACATATGCCCCTGGTACACACAGAGACAGAAAATAATATTAAGAGAAATGTTATGACAGATATTCAGTATTTATAAAGATTTTTAAGAGCCATGAGAGAATACCTGTTAAGTATGATCATAGGCATCTGACAGACCTGGGCTTGAGTTTTAGCTCAGCCACCTATTAGTGTGTAACCTCAGGCAAGCTATTGAACATCTCAGAATTTTAACTGACAAAACATGTTAATGATTGCACTTACATCCTCGATATTAGAGTTGTCTGGTTGCTGCCTTGCCTGTTGGTAACTTGGCCCTATCAAGATTACTTCTGTCTAAGGCTTGGAACTATATTTCTCAGAATCCTCCCTCCTATGTGGTTCTGGGTTAGAGTTTGTGAATGAGACTGAATTGACTTGTGCGAGAGTCGGAAGGCAGGAGTGAAAAGAAACCATTGTTTTTGAGATAATGGTTGTTAAAGTTCATCGGGGCTTCAACAGATATGGGCTCACAGCCTTTTCCATTAGTTCTCGTTAAGCTATGGCAGAATTATTGGACAACTTCCTCCTTTCCCTCCCCCAGGAGCTGAGTTTCTCCACCCACACTCCAGGACTTCAGACTGAAGACATCAGTGATTATTTTCCCACGTATCTGGCTGCCACCTTCTAGACCGGGGGTGGGGAATGTGTGTCCTGCAAGTCGTATAAGGCCTATGAAGTCTTTTGGTCTGGCCCTGTCAAGGCGTTAGGAATGAGTTGATCAATTGTTTGAACAAATATAGCAGGCTAATTTTTAAGTTGATAATTTCATATGACCCACAAATGATGTAAAAAATATCCAAATGGCCCTTGGCAGAAAAAAGGTCCCCAATCCTGTTCAAGACCTTTACTCCCACAGCTCCTTACTCAACCATGTAAGCTGTCATTTCTATACAGATTTCTATAAATTCTTGGGATTTATTCCACATGCAGTGGCTGTTTTCCTGGTGGAAGCATTCTAATACAGCATATTCTTAAGACATGTAGCAAGCACTCAATAAACACTAGAGAATAAAAATAAATTTGAGCCTGAGAGATTAATAATGTTAAACTATGTGAATTCCACTGTTTAAGAATGGCAAAGATGAGTGGTATAAAAACAGACTATTCTTGCTGAAACCAGTTTAGCTCAGTGGATAGAGCGTCGGTCTGTGGACTGAAAGGTCCCAGGTTCGATTCCGGTCAAGGGCATGTACGTTGGTTGCAGGGACATCCCTGGTAGGGGGTGTGCAGGAGGCAGCTGGTCGATGTTTCTCTCTCATCAATGTTTCTAGCTCTCTATCCCTCTCCCTTCCTCTCTGTAAAAGAATCAATAAAATATTTTAAAAAAGCAGACTATTTTTAATACTAATACCCAAAGTGCTCACATTTCTCTAACACTTTCCAATTCATGAAGTATCTGCACATATTTTACTAGTAAATTTGGGTAAGATGAAGCATATTTGGAAATAGACACTACTTTCTTAACAATAAAAATCCATGATCAAGAGAGCATCACAATTCAACTAGGAAACTGGCTTATACTGTGCAGAGAACATTTATTTGAAACATGGATTTGTTTCACAGTTTTCTCTCATCATGAGAGAATGACATTGTCCTCTGGCTCCTGTGCCCTCTAGTGCTATGGATCTTTGGATTATAAGGAATAAGTGTCAAATCCTAACACCTGTCCATATAGCATAGGTTTAGATTTCTGATCAATTTATAAAATACACTTTGACATGTACACTCCTTATTGTGCTGCAATAGATATTCAGTGCTAAGGCAGATTTATTGCAGTAATAGAGAGCCAATATTCTTTTTTCTTCTTGGTTCACTGATACTGACAATTTTTCTTAATACTGTGTTTTATATGCCTACAAGTCCCAGGCCCAGCTCCTCAGGTCCAGCTCCTTTCCTCTTGCTCCCTTCTAGGGTTGGGGTTCCTGTGCTCCTCTCACCGCCATTCCCATCCTTTCTTTGCCTGTAGAATTCATGTCTTATTAGTACCTGCATCTGGCTTTTCTAATTGCTTAAATGACACCAACACCACCAGGAGCCTTGGAAGCGCAAGGTTGTGGATGGTCTGCCACAGATCCAAGCATAATACCGTACCACATGGAAAGGTAAAGGAGATACCTACAGAGGGGAAAGCGAACAGCAAAACACAGGTCCAGCGTTTTGTCTGGAGTCTTGAGCCAGAGCTAAGGGCACCAATAGGTACCCTCATTCACCAATGAAAGTTTGGGAACTAAGACTCTGAGAGCAGCATTGAGACTAGCTCCCAGCAGGAGGAATTTTTGTCTATGGCTTCAAATATGTGTTGCTTGTTAGGAACACTGACTGCTTAGTAGCTTATGAATACTGTTCATATCCTGCCTCAAGGAAGGATAGTTGGGAATGCTCTTTATTGTCATTCCTTTAGGGATTATTGGACTTATACAACAGAGAGCCACTTTCCCCCAGTCTATGTCCTTCCTAGGGAAGTCCATTATGGTCCAGTGAAGGACAATTGTGACAACTTTAGGTCTGGACTCTTCATGTGGGGTCAGTGAGGCTGTTGTCTGGCTTACCTTGCAGCTCGACTTCTACTTAGTCCTGCTCTCTTGCTGTCCCTTCCACAGGTGTGGATTCCAAAAGCTCTCAGTAATAAACAGTCAGCACATTCACCTCCATTGTGGGGTCTGCTTCCCAGAGAACCCAGCCTGCAACAGCCTCTGCTCTCCACATCACCAATATCTGTCAATATTTCGATGCTGCTGTTGTCTCCTCTGCCATTCTCTTTGACCTCACCAGTTTCACTCATTTACTATCATTTTATAGAGTTTTCAGAGGGAATAGAGATGAAAGTGTCTAACCCACCATTGTATTGGTGAGATGACATAATTTATTCTAGTTATTTAAAACAGAAATATTATTTTCAGAATATTTAGTGCTGAGGCAGATTTATTGCAATAATAGCCCCAATTTTGCATCTTTCCTTAACAATGTGACTCTGTAACGCCTCCCATTTAGGAGTTGAATCTATTTCCATAGTCCTTGAATTCCATAGTCAGCCTTTTTGACTTGCTTTGGCCAATGGAATGTGCTAGAAATGATGTGCCATTTCTAAGCTTGATTCTCAAGGGTCCTTGCACACTTTGTTTTTCCACTTGGAACTCCATGAAAACAATCCAGGCTAGCTTGAAGGAAGATGAAGGCCCACATGGAGCAGTGATGATATGATACTGGTCAGCCTCTAGCTAACCATCAGCTGACCACAATTACATGAGGAAGCTCACGCAGGTCAGTGAAGCTCAAGCTAGACCAGTAGAACTGGCCAATTGACACACAGATTAATAAGTAATAACAAATGATTATTGTTTTAAGCTGCTGTATTTGGGTTGTTTTTTATACAGCATTATTGTAGTAATAGATGATGATACAAGTAGTTTACATTATTGGGAGAGATGAATTAGACTCTAGGGCCAAGATTCTTAGGAAGGCAGGTAGGTAGCACCCTTTGATCTGACTGTGACCTCTGGTTTTAAGTGATCAGAGAATGAATGCTTCCAAATCTGTAGAGTTGGCAATTCTAGAAAAATCTGTGTCCGGAAGTGACTTTGTAGGAATGGCAATTTAAGACAATGAATAATCAGTAAAGAAAAGGAAGGCAATTCTTAGATAACAGAATCATCAGCAGTGAAGGTGTTAAATGAAAGAAATGTTATTAGGCTAGATTTTGTTCTCTGTGTCTTGTTCAGCAGATGTCCACTATATTATTATGGTGGCCTGCAGTGGTTCATACTGTGGGGTAGACTTTCATTTAATTATAGCGAGAATTACTATAGTCAACCACAGCCTTATAGGATTAGGAGTCCCTCAGGCACACACACACACACACACACACACACACACACACACACACATTCACACACACCTAAGCTGTCGAGAGAACCTAGAGTCTTTCTAAAAGGTGCCCTATGAATTTAAAGTGCAGACACTTTTTTGTCAACAAAGGCAATCCATAGCTACAGGTGTGGAGGCAAATTGCACTGGGCTCAGTGGTAAGTCTTAATCACAGACCCTGTTTATTCTTACTGACATTAATATTCAATATCAGCAATTTTGCTTCTGAAAAAAAATCTGTTGATTTTGTCTTTTTCTTTTTTCCCTTAAATTGTGCAATCACAAATCCATTCAAAGGAGGAGAAAGAAGTTAATACCTATGGAAAAACACCAAAGAAAACGTGCTCAGACTGACTGCTTTTTGGCAAAGGCTGAGCTCAGGATTTACCGAGGAAACTCCAGTTACGTGTGAGCCTACAGTGCTCAAGAGCTTTACCAAGCCTGGCAATTGAATTTTCAAGTTACCTTATAAGGTATCTCAGAGAAAATCATATGCATGCAAATACAGGCTGAAATATTAAGGAAACTGTAGTTTCTAAAACTGCTTTACTATGAAGCAATAAGGAAATAGAAGAGAGACAACAGACAGCAAGTAATTTGCCTTGTTGGGAACCAATATTGAGAAAAAGTTAGTTAAATCTTCCCCAGGATCATCTGGCCTGGATTCAGCTATCTAGGGCAGAACAAAAGAGAAAGCGAAAGGTCCTCTAGATCAGGTGTTTCCCAGGGTGGAATTGAAAAGCAGCTCCCTTATCCTGTCTGCTTTTGAGTCCTGTCTTAGATCAAACTTTCTGGCACTACATTTAAAAGCATCTTCAGAATAGGAGGGTGCTCACATTAGCCCCTTCCTTGCTTCCTTCTTTCTATTCATTTCCTGTGGCCTTTGTGCCTGTCCCCCTAAAATGACTGCAATCAGATTTGAAGGCAGGGGCTGTGTCTCAACTCATCTTTGTATATTGTCTTTCAACCCTTGTTGTCTGACAATGTTTTTGCTTATATATAATACATTATTGTTTGTTAAATAAAATGAAATATATAGTTAGAGGTAAATACATATTACCCAATGTTTCAATTGCTACTGAGAAAATGAAGAGATATTACTAGATCTGTGATGTGATTGACTTCATGTCATTAATAGAATGATTTACATTTCAAGTGCAAACAAAAGTTGCTTTAGGGGACTCTGATATGTATTTTTCTTATAGAAGGAATAGCCTTACTGGGATATATATATAAATGAAAGCGAATTTAGAAAAGGCTCAATGGAAGGAGTTATGTAAAGAGGATAGCCACTAATGATAGTTACAGATATCTTAAAGTTTCCATATAGTTATAAGTTGAATAAAATGTTTTTCATCTTTAGAGCTACTGCTAATGGTGTTAGACTCATGAGGGGGAAAGTTATCTGTGAATGATGTCACTTTAATATATCATTTTTCTTTCCTTCATCTTTCTTTTACCCCAACTTATGGTATAGTATTATACTCTTCCACACATTGCTTTTTTTTTAATTTTTTTTTTTAGGTCCCACCCTGTTAGGTCTGCTAAGAGGGGACACTAGTGACTGAATATTCTTTTTTTTTTTTAAATCTCAGTAACACCTTATCAATAACCTTTTACTCCTGGGTGGGCAGTTCTTCACCCCCACCCTTTTTTTTCTTTTTGGTATTCCCAAAGGCAGCCTCATTTTGTCCCTTCGGAGGCACCAGCGCCAGCTAAGCAATGACCCCTTCTCAGAGCGGACCAACTTCATGAGGCCTCTCCAGCAAACCTCAGTGTTCAACTAATTTCAACATTTTCCTTCTGTTCTTCCAGCCTCAAGGGAGTGAGCTGCTTCCTGGAATTACTATATTTTCTTTCTCCTTTTAGCTTTTTAAAGTTCTCCAGTAATCAATTAACCAATAGCTTACATTAAGTTTTATTTGTTGAAATGCTTCTGGCAGTTTCTGTTTTCCTGGCTGGATCCTGATGAATACGGTACTTAAGACCTGAAAGAGGGGGCTGGGGGGGGGGGGGGGAGTCCAACTCCACAGGGGTCCATCCCTGAATCTGCAGGGCCAGAAGATGTGAAGGAGCAGAGCAGCCTGCACTGGCATGTGGACCTGCTACAGAGCCAGTTCTTACTCTGGATCCTAAAGAAACCATAATATATTTAACTAGTCCCCTGCAGATAGATATTTAAAGTATGTTGTTTTTAACTTTTGTTACTGTAGACAATGCAGCAAATAATCTCAAATAAACATTTTTTTTCCACATTTGGGCAAGAATGTCTCTAAGATAAAGTCACAAAAGTAGAATTGCTGAATTAAAAGGATTACTCTTATTTTTGTTTGTTTATTTGTTTGTGTTTGCTTTCCCCCCCAATTCCTCTTTATAGAGGTTGTACCAATCTAGTCTCTTGAAGGCAATAAACAAATTTGTCTGAGAAATGGAGAAATTAGCATGTGGATGAGGGAGCCAGGTAGAGCAGGCACCCCTGTCCCAGTAAGAAGACTTTAACTGGTAGAAGAGAGCCCATTTAAGTACAGCATGAGATCTATCATTTGAGGAATTACTTTCTGGCTTAGATTCCATGGACTTCCCTTTGGAGAGAAGGGAGGAAAAATACAATTGGAAAAAAGTTATTTTCAATACTTTGGTACTCATTTAATAGAGGGTATCACAAAAAAGGGAGAGAGACTTGCCTCAACAGGGTTGAGTTGTCTGAGGAGGTTTCATGCTGTGCACAGGGAGACTTAGTACCTAGTAAGTGTGGCTGTGGTGGCCAGCAGGAAGAATGACATCTACAGATGTGTGGCTATCGGAATAGCACAGCTATTGGCAGTGCTGCTGGGTACAGTTTATGTGGCAGCTATAAGCACAGGTGAAATACTTGGGGTGGAACTTTCTAGTGTACTGGGTCTGTTTCCTGCAGTATTGGCGAATGTAAGAGCAGGCAAAACAGGCTACAAACCCTCATTTGCTAAGGCTGTCCCTTTTTCTCACGTCTACATCTTTGTCTCAGAAAGCTGGGGTAGACTTTCATTTAGAAATAAAGTAAAAATAGTCTTCTCCCTATAAGGCATGTTAGCAAACTCAGGTTGGAACTAAGTTATTTTTACCATCTGCTGTTAGATTTTTCTTGTTTATTCCCTGTTCCGTAGAGCTCTACTACTGAAGTTATCATTGCTCTTGTTTAGTAGACAGCTACACCCCACATGCTTGCTTTTAATGATTTCACCGTGGCATCACTCGGTCACAAAGCTGTGTTCAACCAGAGCTCCTGTCTTCCCTGCTCTGTGAGATCTGGGCTGTCTTTTGTTTTAAGTTGCACAGTGTCTTGTTTGTGCCATTCTTAATTTACACGGTAGAGATGCTATCATCACCAATTAACATTTTCAAGGGCCCCCTGCAGGCATGGCACATTGGGACTAATTTATTATTCTCTTTGCTTCAGATACATCAGGTGGATCCTTCAAATGAATTTTTCAGTATCTCAGTGATGAAGAGGAAGAACAGAGGCATCAGTCAGGATTCAGGAAGACAAGCCTTTGCAGAACATGCTTTAAAAAAAGCATCAAAGATTGGTATTAATATTTGAAAGTTTCCTTCAGTCAACAAATGACAAAAATAAAAGACACTGCATTCATTGCTCCTGGAAGAAGCCTTGCCTCAGTGCATTCAGACATCTGCTCTTTGTTTGCGGCATTTCCCTCTTTGCTTGTTTCACCGCTTCTGATCTTCAAAGCTGAGTCCAAATATTTCTCCTTGAGCCATTTTCTAATCATCTCCGCCCTTGGGGCGACTCCCTCCTCCAATTCCGATAGCCCTTATCACTTATGCCAGTCATTTGGAAACTTACCACATGATGCATTATACTTTTATTTAATGAATATTTGTTAATACTCCTCAAGTATATTAGAGAGCTATCTACACGATTTATTTATTTCCCATTCTCAGGGTCTGCACAGTGTTCTGTCAATCGTAGAATATATTAAAGTCTATTAAAATGAAATAGAATTTAAAAAAAAGGATTGGGGGGAGAGACAGTGAGACTCATAAGTATCATTAATTAACGTTTTCTAATGTAAGAGTTTATGTACATTTTTTTAGTTTAGGCTTTTTTTGTTGTTGTTTTTCTGAGGGAGCATTGGAGGAGGCAAAAACACCACTGGAAATCAGCAGTTTGTCTTCCAAGATTTAATAAAAAAAAATTATTATTTTTTTATCCTGCCTAAGTTGTATTTATTTTTTGGCCTATTCCTTTTGGTGTGGGAGTAAGTAGTCTAACATGGGAACAAACCTGATCACTTTCATTTCAGATAAACAAACATTCGGTTCCGTTATACATTTTGGAACTAAGAGCACACCTTTATGCCTTATGACGTCAGGAACCTGGCCCAGCGAGGCCCGATTCACGGACTCCACCAGCACCGACTCCCCCCATTGTTGCGCGGGACCCGCGATACCTGCAGCCCGGGAGCTGGTTTCCAGACGAAGCTCCCGCGGCGCCCCGCCCACCGCGGTCCCGGGAACCTCATTGGCCGGCCCTGCGCCCGCCGTCTCTATTCGCCCTCGGGATTTGTCGCGGGAGGCGGGATTCCCCCACCCGCGCGTCGATTGGTGGAATCTTAATGACGGCCAGCCGTTTTCCAAATCCCTATTGGTTCCGAGGCCTCCGAGTGGGCGGGGACAGGCAGAGCGACCGGGCTCAAGGAGGGCGGCGCGGAATGCGCCGGCGCGTCGTCGGGGACGCCGGGGCCGTGGGTTTTGCTAGGAAACCGACTGTTGTCGCCCCGCCCCCTCGGGGCTTTGGGTCCCGTTAACTGTCGGGGTGCGGGGGGCTCCAGGGCCGGGCGACATGCCGGTGCGCTTCAAGGTGAGGCCGGGGTCCGCGGGCCCGAAGGCTGATGGGGGGGGGGGAGGGGGCCGTGGCGGGGCGGGTGCGAGGCGTGGCGGCCTCGCAGGCTTTCTGGGCCGCGCCTCTGGGCCCCCGCCGAACCTGCCAGCCTCCGAGCCCGCCTGCCAGCCGCAGCTCGGGAGGATGCCCGTCTCCTCTTACCCCGCTCCCTCTCCGCTCGCACTCACTCCCCACGTACCTATGGTCCAGTCGGATGGTGTTGGGATGGGTTCGGAGGCTCCCCGTGGAGATGGAGGGAGAGCACCTTAGCATGGGCTTCAGATCGGGACCCTAGTGGCCCACCTCTCAGGGTAGCATTTAACGCTCTTCCCCCTTAAATCTTTTAAAGGCGTTGAGCAACGGGACCTTGACAGGATAAAGATGGAGGGTGAGAAATTCACATCATGCATCTTCGTGCATTTGGCTCGTTCACAATTCTAGGTGCCTGACCGGGTTCAGCACCCCTTCACCAGGACGCTTGACCGAGCTTCCCCACAAACCCCGACCGCCTTAGCTCTGTGGCTTAAAGGACTTGTATCCCAGATGGGGAGGGGGATTTGTCTTTCTTCAGTTGACTTGACAACATTTTCAAAGGTGCCAGGCATGACACATAATATCGTGTACTCCTCGAGACCTTCCTTAGGGTAATTATGGTGGTGAGGCTCTCGCTTGTCCGGGTTATTAGGGAAGAAGAGCTCAGGCTGTGGGATCAGGCAGCCGGCGAGTCTCAGGTTCCTGCTAGCAGCGTCTGCCCCAAGTGGTTGTGAGGATTAAAGGATAGGAGGCGTGTGGACTGCTTAGCACAGGACCCGGTAAACACTGGCTATTGTTAAGGAGCTTTTCTGTGTTTAACCATCCATCTTAAGTCTTGCAAACCTTTTAGAGATTCAGAAATGATTCCCCCCCCTTCCCCATGCCTTCTTTAAAAACAACGCTCATTGATTACATTGTACTCAAACTGTACTTTGCGTTACAGGGGCTGAGTGAATACCAGAGGAACTTTCTGTGGAAAAAGTCATACTTATCAGAGGCCTGTAACCGCTCAGTGGGTCGAAGGCGCCCATTGGCTGGACTTAGATCAGATCAATTGGGTAAGTTGGTGAAATGAATAGTCATTATTACCCGAATAAGCCTTGGGGTAAGTTTGCAAAATGATTAAACAATTGTGAAACATTGGATCAGTTGGCCTGGTTGACTTATGCATTTGTTTACATAACAAATATATATATTTTTAGGACTTACTATAGGCGAGGACCATTCCTAGCTTCTAGGGAAATAGTCTCGAACTAGACAAAGACCCTTGAGTGTAGGGAAGAGCAGGACAAGTAACTTATTAAGTAAGCTAGGGGATTTCAGGTTGTTTTTTTTTTAAATTGTAGGCTAGCATGATAGATAAGTTTGGGGAGGGAGGGAGTGGAGGAAATATACTTTAGATTGGCTATTTGAGCTGATACATGAAGACAGAGTAGACGAGCCTGGGGAGGAGTATTGCCAAGGAATTGAGGAATTGAAGCTTAGATCGATTAAGATGCCCAAGGTTCACAGCTAGTCAATGATGGGACCATGATTTGAAATCACGTCTGTGCTGTTCAAAACCGTGAGTTCAGAGGCCACATTCTTGTCATCATACATGTTTCCTCCCTTTTACCAAGGAAGTCAGAGAGCCCTGGACCAAGGCTTCCCGAGTGTGGCAGAGGGGAAAAGAGACTGACTTTATTCTACCTGCTTAATTCTTAATTCTCCCTCACTAGAGTATAAAATCTCAGAGCAGCGCTTTGTCTGTCTGACAGACTGTCTTCACCACCTTGTTACCCTGTTTCCCCGAAAATAAGACAGTGTCTTATATTAATTTTTGCTCCCAAAGATGCTATTTTCAGGGGATGTATATGTTTCCATGAAGTAGGTCTTATTTTCGGAGGCTGTCTTATTTTCGGGGAAACACGATACCATGAAGTACCTGACATACTATAGTTCTTATTAACACTGATTTCTGAATGAATGGATAAGCCTGAGTGTGAATCTACATTAGCTGTGTGACCTTGGGAAAATTTGGCCTGCTTCACCAATTGAGATTTAGGAAGCACGTTGCACAGAGCTGCTGGGAGGGATTAAATGAGCTGTTGCTTGTGAAGGGTCAGACCCATACACACAGATAAATGCTTGGTGCCTCATATGTGATGGGTGAAAGTGCCTGATGTGAGGTAGATAAGTGCCTCAAATATTAGATGTTTTGAGCCAGGAGAAGGAAAGGCTTATGAGTGGGTACCAGGCCTGGGAAATTAGTAAAATGAGAGTGTTTCCAGGATCAGGTTTGGGAAATAAAGGGAAGAGTTGAATAGAAGGGCGGCTCTTGTAGGGATCCTTTGAAGTGTCGGAATCCTTTGCTCAGAGCCTGACTTCAAAGGCTGGATGTCCCTGTTTCTTGGGCAGGGTGATGCTCATAATCCTCTCCAAATGATCAGAAGTCCCACAAATTTATTTAGATAAGAATCCAAAATAAATCTCTCTTACAGTGTGGATGCTCCACGGAGGGTCTAGAGAGAAATTGAGTAACCAAATAGTTGCCTCAGGCCTCCCCCTCACCTAATATGTCCTTTTAACTTAGATGAGGTATGTTTGAAGGTTGAGAGGTAATTAAATGATACTTTGGATAATGATCCTATGTAATAAAAGGCTACTATGCTAATTGATCGAACTGTGGAATGACTGATCGCTATGATGTGCACTGACCACCAGGGGGAAGATGCTCAATGCAGGAGCTGCCCCCTGGTGGCCAATGTGGGAGCACCACTCAGCCAGAAGCTAGGCTCACGGCTGAGGAGCACAGGGGTGGTGGCGGGAGCCTCTCCCACCTCCACAGCAGTGCCAGGACCTCTTGGCAGACATCCCCTGAGGAGTCTCCGACTGCCAGAGGGCGCAGGTTGGGCCGAGGGACCCACCCCCAGTGCACGGACGTTGTACACCTGGTCTCTAGTACTTTATATAAAAGGAGGAATGGTCTAGGGAGGCATGTTAATGAGAATAGTAGGTAAAGGGGAGGCCTGAGTGAGGACCCCAGGATTTTCATAAAGGAAAGTGGGAGGTTTGCCAGGAACAAGAGTAGTGTTAACTAGGACTGGGTGGGTGTTCTGTTAACAAGTGTATTTTCCCCCCATAGTGTATTTTTGCTGGTGTTGGGAGATAAGGGCAGGCCACTTGAAAATCTTCTCCATTTATTTTGTTCTTCTACCAGAAGCGCCTATCTGTGTTAAAGCAGAGAAAAGTTTAATGGGCTTCAAACTTCAAGCTCTCATATCCCTAAAAGAACTTAAAAGGTTTTTATATTCCTTCACATTTTTAAGTTGGTATTTAATTTTTTTTATCCTAAGTGTGATAAAGTTTAAAAATGTGATTTCTGGTATATTAAATATTGTACATGTATTTTACATATATTTTGTTAAAATTGGAGCTTCCAACTTAGCTCATTCAGTTTATGGTAAATGTTCATCATAGATATAATAGGTAAAGTTAGTCCTTGGCAAAACTAATCAAAATTATTTTCTGTGAGAAAAAAAGAGGTCTAACTTTTCAATGCAAATAAATGTGTTAATATGCATATATTCATTTCAATTGATGACCTCCACACCTGAATTTTAATTTAAGAGAGGTAGATGGAAAAGATGTGGAGCTGGGTGAAGTAAGGCATGGCCCCCGCGTTATTTCTGATCTCTGCCTTCTTTGCTTTGCTGTCAGGATTTATGTTTTCTTGAATTGTTCCTTTGTTTTCCTTCCCTACCTATGAGATAGTTTTTATTCCCTGAGGCTGGTTGAGAAGTTTGTCTTTCTTTTGTGAAGTGGGGAAGGGATGATTATGAAAGGTGTGGTGGGAAATAAAAGTACACTTGGCAGGTGCATCTTTTAGGCAGATCAGTGTCAGGAAGTAACATATGGAAGTTAGGATCTGGAAAATTATTTCCTTAAGCTGCCCATTTCTGTTTACCCTTTCCCCCCACCTGCAGAATATCTATATACTAGAGGCCTGGTGCACGAAATTTGTGCAGGAACCCCGTGATTGATAGCCCCATAGGGGTAGGCCTTGTCCACCTATCTGGGACTCCTCAATGGATTGCCCTCAAAAGGTAGGCTGGAGCTGCAGGATCTGCCTCCGAGCTGCGTGGAGCCATGGGACCCACCACCCACACATGCATGCAGCCCCACCCTCCCGCGCGTGTCTGCGTGCGCACAGCCTCCTGGTGATCACTCATTATGGCGTGAGGGTCTTACGACCACATAGGCTTTTATTAATGGGATGCCTCCAGACATATGCATCCATTTTGAAGACCACTGGTTTAGGGAAGCCTTGAAAGGGTGGGAACTGTCTGTGGCCAATGGTTGGAACATCCACGATAGAGGCTGAAGAACTATGGTGTTTTTTGTTTTGTTTTTACCTAATGCCGGATTTTCTGTCCACCTCCTTCTCCTTCCCTTCCCTTCTAGTCTATCTTTCTTCCTCACGCTGAACAATCTTCTTTCTATATAAAGAATGACACCAAACTGGGGCAGTATCTTAGTGTCTGTCATTCCACTGAGCTCCTCTTACCTCCCAGCAGGTTAAGTTTTGGGACATTTGTTGCCAGACAGAAATATAGGGAAATAGTATCTTAGCTCTTGTTAAAAGGGTTCATTCTCTTTAATTCTCAGGAAATCAAGGCAAATGTAGAACCAAGATCCATCATAATGACATCTCATCCCTTCTCATCTTGGTCTGCTCTGCATAAGAGAAGCTTTGTGAGAAGTTCCAAATGTTGACAGTAGCAGGGCCCATTGTTTTGTTAAGTAGCACAGGAAAGAAATTAGAAACGGAGCAGCATGTGCCGCTTGACTTGCCAGGCCCATCACGTTGTGGTTCTAGTGACTTGTGTGAGGATAACTTGAACATTGTGACCCCAATTTTAATATTTTTTTTATGGCCAAACTTTTAATATTCTTTAAAGGCAAAATTAAAGATTTTATGTTGAAAAACTATGCTTAGATTCTCAACGGAATGCGATATTTCATTTTTTCTCTCATAAGTGTTATTAAAAGTCGTCTTTGTAACCTTATGCTTTGGTATCTGCTACTTTTGTATACTATATTTTGTAGGAATCACAAAAGAGCCAACTTTTATTTCAAAAAGAAGAGTCCCTCACCATGACCCACAGATTTCAAAATTTCTTGAGTGGAATGGAACTCCCTCAGAGAACTGTGCGGTTGTGTCACCAGAACCCGAAGCCCCAGAAGCACTGGAATCACAAGGGGCAGAACAAAAAGATGTTAATCAAGAAAGAGTTCTTGCACTAGAAGACACCACGGTTCCCAAGAGAACCACGTGTCACTCTCCAGACTCCAGAGCGGAAAGGGCTTCAGATATCGTGGAAGATAATACGGATGCAATAATAAACCACATACCAGTTAATGAAAATGTAGGACAGGAAAGTTGTACCAAGGTTCTCTCAGAAAAAACAGATAATAGGGTAAGTATATTCATGTATTTCCTTACAAAAGCATATAATTTTTTTTGTAGATTTCATCATTTCAGTATTATTTAATGTTTAAAATTTTTTCTGTTATAGCATAGTTAACAAGAGGCTATTGACTTTATTGTGAATTAGTTCTATTCTTTTTTTCTTTAATTCTTTATTGTTTAAAGTATTGCATAGGTTTTCTTCCCCCCCCCCCATTGACCTCTTCTCGTCACTCCCACTCCCCAGCACATGCCCTCACGCCCCTAGTGTCTATGTCCATTGATTATGTTTATATGCATGCATACAAGTTCTTTGGTTGATCTCTTACTCCTCACCTCCATCCTCCCCTGCCTTCTCTATTCTTAATAGTCACTTTGTACTGGTTTTACTAAGGTATTTCTTCATTGCGTGGTCAGCTTGCTTCTGGATTTTATTCATCATATATCAGTACCTGAGTCCTAAGGGAGAGATCAAGTTGAGACAGAGAAGGGGAGTAGGTCATTACCTCTGGCAGGGATGCTGAGCTGACTTCTACCTAGGCTCTTTTCAATTTATTATTGTATACCAGGAAGAAAAAAACAAACAGAATCTCAATTGATGAAACGCAAAAGAAAGGAGAGTTTTGGCTGGATCTCAAAGATCTTGCAGTTCTCTCTTATGTCATAGCTGGCCTGCAGAAGGCCCCTGCGAGCACATAAGCAGAGGCTGCAGGGACCTGTGCAGGCATCTCACTGCCTCCCACGTTTTTCTCCATTGCACTGTGCTTCTTCCTCATTGCATGTGCACTGCTGACTGGAACCACGGAGAGGCATTTAGAAGTACTGGAGAAGAATCCATGGCTTGTGAAAACCAGGGTGCATAGGGGAATCAAGGAAGGTGATGTGTAAAGCTGGTTAACAGGGGAAAGTGGTGTCCCAGGAACAATGTGTGGGTGAAGTAAGAGCCTGTTATTTCTCAGTAATAGATTTAATTAATGATAATTGGTAGGAAGGAATTGAGACTTCTTAATCTTTTTCTGAGATTCATAATGCTTTCTTGACAGTATTAAGAAAGGAATTTTAAATAGATTGACAATTTAAAAGGTAGATTATTAGTTGTGAAAAGTTGTGCAACAATGTGGATATCATTAATAATGCTATACTGTAGACTTAAACATTTGTTAAGGGTGAATTTCATGTTATGTTTTTTAACCACAGTAAAAAAGAAAATTTGAATGGAAATTTTTAATGACTTTGGGTGGGATTGTTTTTCCCCTAACAGTTGGATAGATTTCTGCAGAAGAAAGCTGGATTGACTGTTGTTCCTTCACAAAGTGCCTTGAGAAATTCTGAATATCAAAGGCAGTTTGTTTGGAAGACCCCTAGAAAAACTGCTCCAGGTTTTGCAGCCAATCAGGTAGTTGAATGGACGTAATATATTTTTATATATCATCACTTAATCCAGTTATGTAGATTTACATAGAACTAATTGCTAAAAGAAATTAGATACGTAAGTAGGCCTGAAGATAGGTTCTAGAGAAGTGAAAATGAGAGTCTTGCTAAAATTATTTGATTACTTGTGATTTGTATTATATTGTCCTGGGCTACTGATGATCATTGTTGCCAAATCTATCATATATGATAAATATGACACAGAGTAATGAAAACTTTTTTCTCAACTAACAAGTTTTTGCATGCTGAGAGTTCTTTTATTTAAAAATTAACTCGGTTTTATTCTAAAATGTGTTTAGTCGACTAATACATTTACATGATTTTTGTCCTCTGAAAAAGGCATAACTGCTTTGGCTATTTATTTTAATAATTACAAAATATCTTGATATTAACAGAAGATATACAATTTTATCTTTTTATTAAAGGAACAGTAATAGGAATTCATCCTTACACATTTTTAGTATTGGATTACCATAACCAATAAATACTCTTGTTTTACTACTGTTATCTTCTATCTAGACCAGGGGTGGGCAAACTTTTTGACTCCGAGGGCCACAATGGGTTCTTAAACTGGACTGGAAGGCCAGAACAAAAGCAACCTGACCATGCTGGCACTCTCATCTTGGGCTGCTGGTGAAGGAGCGGAGGGGAGAGCAAGAGAACCCTCCGCTCTTTCAGCTCTGGGCCAGACAGAACAGCCGAACGGGCCGCTGGCCCGTGTGCCGTAGTTTGCCCACTGCTGATCTAGACAGTTCTTAGGCTCTTAACTCTTTTACGTTCTTAAATGTACTCCTAGACCTAGGTAGGAAATACTGTCATTTAGAATATCCTCAGAGGCTCATGACAGCTGAGACTTTTGTTTTGCCTCATCTTTGTATTTTTCTTTATAAACACACACACACACACACACGTCTCTTTACACATCCTCACATTCATTTTCTTCTGTATCACAACATTCACTAGTTAGATTTAGCTAGGCAAGAACATAAATAATTTTATACTAAGATAATAATACCAGTGATTTATATATTGTGGAAGTTTTGGGCTTATTTACTTGTTATTCAGTTTTTAAAATACCTGAAATTTATATAACATTTTTGGAATGTATAAAATAATATAAAATGATATATACCCTTTATGAACCTAGTAAGTAGGATCAATACTTTTGCTGGCTTACTAGTATTCTTGGATAGTAAGTGTATCTAAAAATTACTTAATACCTAAAAATTGTTAATTCTTCCGTTTTTATAGAGTATGTCACCTTTAAAATAGAGATGATTCCAATTAAAGTCCCTTTAACAACTTTTACATATTTCAATGAGACTATTGTATGGAAATGTTCTTTTTCATAGGATTAGAAGTATAATGTAAATCACTAGCAATACTATAGTAGTTTTATTGCTTTTATTATGAGGTTTCCAAATAATTTTTGGGGAAAGCAAATACCCTTTGTTATTTCAAAGCATATCAGTTTCAGGGTCTGTGGACTGAAGAGCTCTTTGAAGAAATGAAATGTTTGCTGATGGGAACCTCCAAAGGAGCTGTTTAGTTCTGTTTTATCAGACTCTGGTTTCAGAAAGGATGTCTTATATTAATATGTAAAGGAGTAAGCAATATTTGCAGAAAAGTACTTGATATTACATTGTATCTTAAAAAGATACACTGTTTGGATTCAATTTCTATGAAAATGTAGTATTCAGAGTTATAAAGAAATAATCTTATCTGCATTTACCTCTTTTTCATTTGCTTTCCTTGTAAAGATTAGTAATATACCATAAAATGGAAACATATTATGAAGTATTAAGGATAAAAGGAAACATTTAATAAATAGGAACACAGTAATTATGTGACTTTTCCCTTGCCTTAAACTAAAAATAAATGAAGAAACAAAAACTGAAGAAATGAACATATCAGACATTTAAAATGTTAAGCATTTTCTATTGTAGGAAGAAAAAACTACATGTTGAGGTGGGGAAAATGGTAGTGTTGACAATAGAGTTACCTTGTAAAGCTAATTTCTGTGTTCATATTATTAAAATACTAGAGACCCGGTGCATGAATTCATGCACCGGTGGAGTCCCTCAGCCTGGCCTGTGCCTTTTTGCAATCCAGGAACCCTTGTAGGTTGTCAGACTGCTGGTTTTGGCCTGGTCCCAGCAGGCCAGGCTGAAGGACCCCACCAGTGCATGAATCCATGCACTGGGCCTCTATTGTGCATATGAAGTCTTTGGTTAACCCCCCCCCCCCCTTTCCCTCTGAGTTTAATCAGTCTCCTTCTATGCTTCCATGCCTGTGCATTAAGCATTTTCCCCCTGGTGATCAGTGCGTGTCATAGCTCCTGGTTGAATGGTTGAATGGTAGAATGGTTGCTCAGGCTTTTATATATATATAGATGTCTATTCTATAAATTCCATTATCAAACTGATGTGAGACTTTGGGGAGAAAAGATAGAAAAGAAATGGAGCATTATTTTTCTTGGGTTAAGCATTATTTTGATTACAATAGCTATTATTCAGAACATAGTAGTAATGAATATAGAAAGTTGATCTTTGGATTTTTTTCAGTTTTATTGAGGTATAAATGAAAAAAATGATATATTTATGTGTACATATGTACTGAAATGTTACCACAAGCAAACTAACACATCTATTCCTTTTTTATGGTGAGAACATATTTTTTTATGCTGAGATCTATCCTCTTAGCAAGTTTTAAGTATACACTATAGTATTCTTAGCTACAGTCACCCTGCTATACTTGAGAGCTGCAGAAATTATTTGTCCTGCATAATTGAAATTTTGGACTTTTCAACCAATATATTCCCATTTCCTTCACCCACTGGCCCTTGGCAACCACCATTCTACTCTACTTCAATGAGTTTGACTTTTATAGATTCCACATGTAAGTGCAATCATGCAGTATTCGTCTTTCTGTGCCTGGCTTATTTCACTTAGCACATGTTCTACAGGTTCATCTGTGTTGCAAATGACAGGATTTCTTCTCTCTTCAAGGCTGAATAATATTGCATTGTATATACATGTCATATTTTCTTTCTTTATTCATCTGTGGATGGACACTTAGGTTCATTCCATGTCTTGGCTGTTGTGAATAATGCTGCAGTGAACAAGGAGTACAGTTATTTCTTCAAGATACTGATTTCAATTCCTTTGGAATTGCTGAGTCATATGGTAGTTTTGTTGTTAATTTTTTGAGGAACCTCCATACTGTTTTTCATAATGGCTCTACTAATTTACATTCTTACCAACAGTGTTCAAGAGATCTCTACATCCTTGCAAACATTTATCTTTTGTATTTTTGATAATAACAATTCTAACAGACGTGAGGTAATTGTCCCATTGTGGTTTCGATTTATACTTCCCTGATGATTAATGATATTTATTATCTGTTTATATACCCATTGACTATTTGTATGTTCTTTTTGGAAAAAAAAATGTCTATTCAGTTTCTCTGCCCGTTTTTAATTGAATTTTTTTCTTTTGTGTTGTATGAGTTACTATTATTATTATATACCTACTTTAAAATGTTTTTATTGATTTTAGAGAGAAGAAAGGAGAGGGAGAGACGTAGAATCATTGACGAGAGTAAAACAAATTGGCTACCTCCTGCAGGCCCCCTGCTAGGAAATGAGCCCACAAGTGCTTTAACCTGGAATCGAAACAGTGGCCTCTTGGTGCATGCGATGATACAAAATCCACAGAGCCACACTGACTGGCCTATTATTATATATTAATCCCTTAATATATAATTTTCAAATATTTTCTCCTATTTCGTAAGTTTTGTTGTTGATGGTTTCTTTTGCTGTATAGGATTCAGTTTCTCTGTAGTTATTTTAATATTTAAAATGTTATATTCAATTTTCATTTATATAGATAACATACATAATTTTACATAAGTGCATAGATGTAATATACTATAGAAATATTATAAAAGGTTAATATCCTGAATATGTAAATAGATAACAAAATATACAAGCAAGAACACTTAAAACCACCCCTCTGAAATGGTTACTGAAATAATCATTGTACATATTTCAATGTGTTGTTAGCATTGTTAAATATATATATGTAGACTAAAGGCCCATTGCATGATATTTGTACAAGAATAGGCTTTTCTTCCCCTGGCTATATGTACTAGAGGCCTGGTGCATGAAATTTGTGCACTTGTGGTGGTGGGGGGGAGTCCCTCAGCTTGGCCTGTACCCTTTCACAGTCCGGGAGCTGTCATGGGATGTCCCACTGACAGCTTAGGCCTGCCACCACTGCTGTGCTCTCTAGCCATGAGCCTGGCTCCTGCATTGAGCGTGCCCCCTGTGGTCAGTGAACATCATAGTGAACAGTTGAGTGGCCTTAGCATATTATTAGCATATTACGCTTTGATGGGTTGACCAGACAACCAGACACTTAGCATATTAGGCTTTTATTACATAGGATGTATATGCATACGAGAGATCATCTTACCTAATAATAGACAAACATGTAAATTGACTGTACCTCCACTGCACCCACAGCCAATCAGGAGTGAGTATGCAAATTAATTTGCTGACGGTGGATTAGTTTGTATATGGAGGCTTGGAGAGGCTGGGAGGGGCGGGACACCTGCTATAAGTGGGAGGAAGGGCAGTGAGGGAGCTACATGCTCTGGCCGGGAGTGAGGACTTGCAAGCTCCCAAGTGGCCAGGAGCAAAGCCAGGGGAAGGCAGGCCTATTCTTGCACAAATATCATGTAATGGGCCTCTAGTCTATAATAAAAAGCTTATATGCTAATTAGATCCGATAGCTGAATGACCTTCCAGATGTCATTCCAGATGTCCTTCCAGTTGGAGCCTTGGCAGCTGGGGCTGAGGCAGAGGTGGTTAGGGGCAATTAAGCAGGCAGGCAGAGGCATTTATGGGTGATCAGGCAGGTAGGTGAGCAGTTAGGGGCGATCAGGCAGGCAGGTGAGTGGTTAGGGGTGATCAGGCGGTCAGGCAGAATGGTTGGGGCAATCAGGCAGGCAGACAGGTGAGCGGTTAGGAGCTAGCAGTCCTGGATTATGAGAGGGTGCAGGCTGGGCTGAGGGGATCCCCCCCCCCACCCTGAGTGCATGAATTTCATGCACTTGGTTTCTAATATTTTACATATAATTCTATATCATGATCTTTTTATTTAAACTTAATGATATGCTGTGTTTTGACATTTTACCTTTTATATATTTTTTAAAAATAGGATTTTTTTTAGACTATGATGTATACTCATGAATTTTTTAAAATTTTTTATTGATGAAAGTATTACATATGTCCCCCTTTTCCCCACATTGACCTCTTCTAGCCTATTCAGGTTCTCCACCTCCACCCCTGCCCTTCACTACCCTATTATCTGTGCTATGGGTTATGTATAAATGCATACAATTTCTTGGTTGATCTCTTCCCACCCACCCATCCACCCACACTTTCCCTCTGAGATTCCACAGTCTGTTCCATGCTTCTGTGTCTCTGGATCTATTTTTTCATCAGTTAATTTTGTTTGATTTTGAGCATTTTTTCATATGTCTCTTGGCCATCTGTATGTCCTCTTTGGAGAAGTGTCTATTTAGGTCTTTTTCCCATTTTATAATTGGATTGTTTGTGTTTCTTTTGTTTAATTGTATAAGTTCATTATATATTTTGGATATTAACCCTTTATCAGATGAATAATTGCCAAATATGTTCTCCCATATAATGGACTTCCTTTTTATTTTGTTGGTGGTTTCTTTTGCTGTGCAGAAGCTTTTTATTTTGATGTAGTCCCATTTGTTTATGTTCTCCTTAGTTTCCTTTGTCCTAGGAGATGTATCCACAAACATATTGCTATCAGAGATGGCTGAGATTTTTCTGCCTATGGTTTCTTCTAGGATTTTTATGGTTTCATGACTTATATTTAAATCTTTTATCCATTTTGAGTTTATTCTTGTTTATGGTGTCAATTAGTGGTCTAGTTTCATTTTTTGCCTATATCTGTCCAATTTTTCCAACACTATTTGTTAAAGAGACTGTATTTACTCCATTGTATGTTCTTGCCTCCTTTGTCAAAATTAATTGAGTGTAATGGCTTCGGCTTGGGTTGATTTCTGGGGTCTCTGTTCTGTTCCATTGACCTGTATGCCTGTTCTTGGCCAGTACCAGACTCTTGATTATAGTGGCTTTGTAGTATAACTTGATATCTGGTATTGTGATCCCTCCAACTTTGTTATTTTTTCTCATGATTGCTGTGGCTATTCAGGGTCTTTTTTGGTTTCATATACATTTTTGGATTATTTGTTCTAGATCTGTGAAACATGCCATTGGTATTATAGATTGCTTTGGGTAGTATAGACATTTCAATGATGTTAATTCTACCAATCCATGAACACAGTATATTCTTCCATTTGTTTATATCATCTTCTATCTCTCTTTTCTATGTCCTGTGGTTTTCTGAGTACAATTTTTTTAACTCGTTGGTTAAGTTTATTCCTAATTATTTTGTTGAAATGGTAAATGCCACCAATTTCTGTATTAATTTTATATCCTGCTACATTGCCAAATTTATTTATTACATCTAGTATGTAGCTTAGAACACTTAAGCTAAAAATAAAAATTTTGCTTATTGTCCAATCAATAAGTTTTTTAGTTGATCTCTTCCCACCCACTCACCCTCTCACACCTTCCCTCTGACATTTGTTAGTCTGTTCCATGTATCCATGCTTCTAATTCTCTTATTCATCAGTTTATTTTGTTCATTAAATTCCACATATGAGTAAGATCCCATGGTATTTGTCTTTCTCTGACTGGTTTATTTCGCTTAGCATAATAATCTCCAGATCCATTCATGCTGTCACAAACACTAAGAGTTCCTTCTTTTGTGCATCTGCATAGTATTTCATTGTATAAAATGTACCACAGGTTTTTTATCCACTTATCTAATGATGGATACTTGGGCTATTTCTAGATCTTGGCTATTATAAATAACACTCCTATGAACATAGGGGAACATATAGTCTGTTGATTGGTGTTTCAGGATAGCCTATATAATAAAAGGGTAATATGCAAATTGACCGAACAGCAGAACGACCGGTGCTATGACACACATTGACCACCAGGAGGAAGATGCTCAACACAGGAGCTGCCCCCTGGTGGTCAGAGAGCTCCCACAGCGGGAGTACTGCTCAGCTAGAAGCTAGGCTCACCGCTCACTGCTGGTGAGTGCAGTGGTAGTGGTGGGAGCCTCTCCTGCCTCCGTGGCAGCACTAAGGATGTCTGACTAACAGCTTAGGTGGGGAGCAGGATAAGCCATCAGTCAGCCATTGCCCTAAGGGCTTCCGGATTGAGAGAGGGCACAGGCCAGGCTGAGGGACCCCCTGAGTGCTGGAATCTCATGTACCAGGCCTCTGATTTAGGTATATTCCCAGAAGTGGGATTGCTGGGTCAATGACAGTTCTATTTTTAATTTTTTGAGGAAACTCCATACTGTTTTCCATAGTAGCTACATCAGCCTGCATTCCCACCAACAGTGCACTAGGGTTCCCTTTTCTCCACATCCTTGCCAGCACTTACTTATTTGACTATTTGTATGCCTCTTTGCCCATATTTCAATTGGATTGGTTTCTTGCTATTGTGTTGAGTTCCTGAATATATTTTGAATATTGACCCCTTAGGAGATCTAAGGTTCTAATATTTTCTTCTATTTCATACATTGTCTCTCATTCTGTTGTTTTAATTTGCTGTACAAAAGCTTTTAGTTTGATACAATCTCATTTCTCTATTTCTGCTTTTGTTGCCCTTTGGATTTTATTTAGACATGTGAAATGAAAGTACAGAGTCTTATATAATTTGGCCTTTTTTATTTTTTGTGATTCAACTTTGTGCATGAAACATTTTAAGCTATTGAAAAACTGATTTCTGTATAATTAAACAACAAAATTAAACTAAACTAATTTTTGTTTTAAGGTTTTCCACAATAAAAGCAAATTTGTTCCACAATTCAAAGGTAAATCAATAATCCATGAAAGTGAATACAAAAGAAATTTCAAGGGTTTGTCTCCTGTGAAAGAACCAAAATTAAGAAATGATTTGAAAGAAAACGGGATTTTTGAAACAGTATCTCCTGAAAAAAAGGTATTCATCAACTCTTTAAACAAAATAAAATCCTCATTTTAGACTCTCACATTTTTTCTTTCACTTACCACTATTTGGCATTTTTGTTATAGCTAGTTCATTAAGTCATTTATTTGTTCATTAAGTGGCAGACTCATTGAGCATTTAGTAGAAACTGGGCACTGGGTAGCTACTGAGAATACAATAGCTATGCTCAGTTCTAAGCAGTTCTTGAGCTATTGGGGAGACAGAAGTGAAAATAGCTAAATGTAATACAGAGTGATGAGTGCTTCACAAATACAGCAGGTAAGTCTGCTATGTGTCTAATATCAAATGATTGATCTTTCAGTGATATGGGCTTCACAGGTAACAGCAGTAACAGAAACACATACTTTAAATTAAATAATGGAAATAAAACATAAACACACACACTAATATTTTATTTTATTTTTAAAAATGTTTTTACTGATTTTTTAGAGAGAGAGAGAGAGAGAGAGGAATAGTAAGGGAGGGAGAGAAACATTGAAGTGAGAACAGAACATTGATCAGTTGCCTCCTGCATGCTCTCCATTGGGGATTGAGCCCACAACTCAGGCATGTGCTCTGACCAGGAATTGAACCAGCAATCTTTTGGTGGACTGGACAGTGCCTGACCAACTGAGCCATACCAGCTCAACATATATATTTTAAATCAAAGTTTTAGCATGCCAAATTATAGTCAGTGTAATTCACATGCTTTTACCTCAGGATATACAAGTACCTGCTTCTCTGTAAAATTATAGCTATTTAAGTTGCAGCATTAGGTTGAAATTATTGTAAATTATAAGTAAACTAGAGGCCCAGTGCACAAAATTTGTGCAAGAGTAAGCCTTCCTTCCCCTGGCTGCTGGCACCATCTTTCCTCGAACTTGGATTTCCCTCTGGCTGCCAGCAGGCACCTGGGACCTGGGCTTCTCTCACAGCCCCAAATTCGTCAGGAAGGTTGTTCAAAAGGATGTCCGGTCTAATTAGCATATTGTGCTTTTACTATTATAGATGGGGTATAAGTCCTATATTATATCTGATGCTTTTTGGGTTCTAAAAATAGAAATTATATGACTAAAAGTAAAACTTTTGGGACCAATGTTGTTCTTGGAGAGAAAAAAGAGTGATTAAGTTATTAAGTAAAGCAATGTGGTAACTTATTGGGATCTTATATTTGATTACTATAATATAATTAAATAAAAATTTAGAGTACCAAGGGCAAATGTTAGATTACTGCTCAAAAGGTAGTAACGAAAAGTTTATTTACTTTGGTATTTATTTGTTAATTCAAATTTTTTTTTTCTAGTGAAGGAGCTAAAATTTTAATTGTTAGAAAATGAAACTATATCTTGAGCTATACTTAAAAAAACTAATCAGGTATACTAGTTTCAAAACTTCTTTGTTGATTTCTTGTGATTTCTATGTTATCTTTAGTAGTTAAAGCTTTTTTCTAAAAACAAAATTGTAATACAGTATTCAAGTAAACTTTATAATGTTTATGCTTTTAAATTTTTCCATTTCAGTGTGATAAAACAGATAATTCTTTAAAATTAGAAGCAGAAATGGAATCAAAAGACTTAAACCAGCTTAAAAAGAAGCTCACTCCTTGGAAACATCAAAAGCTTGGGTACGTATTTTATAAGATAAATACCATAATATTTAGAAGATTGACATGATGAAATATTTACTCCTTTTTCTTTGCTGTTAGGAAGGTGAATTCTGAATATAGAGCAAAATTTCTGAGCCCAGCTCAGTATTTATATAAAGCTGGGTCATGGACACAAGTGAAGGAAAATATACCAAATCAGGTGAGTCTACTGAAGCTCAGTAAGCCTAATTTTCTTTGAGCCAGTAAAAGATTTAGTAATAGAGACAATATAAATATGTATGATACAATAATATCCATAAAAGTATCAGGAACTTAAAGTTGTATGTATTAGGCTATAAGGTATCAGTGTGTTACTTTTTAAAAACACAAACTAGCTCCTTAAATAATAATAATTGATTATTATAAAGTCTTAAAAGTTAAAAATATTTTTACAGCCAATATTTGGTTGTGTTAATAAAGTCAGTTTATAGAATTGTGGTATGGCATATTTGATTATTTTGTAACATCCAGACTGCTACCTTTGCAACTGAAGATTAAATAATTTTCTAGATTAGGTTATCTGACAGTGGTAGCCCCTATCATTGTGTACCATTACAGACTGTGCATTGAGCAGTTTATAATCATGCCAGACCTTGGCGAGGAGCTCTGTATCGAAGGAGTATAGGGGGGGGGGGGGGGAGGATGAGGAAAAGCTGGGGGCAAAAGCAGAACATAGAATGTGGCCATAGCGGACTGTGTGGTGTCAGTCATTTCACCTGTCCTGTTTTTTTTTTTTTTTAATGTATTTTATTTTAATTGATTTCATAGAGGAAGGGAGAGAGAGAGAAATACCAATGATAAGAGAGAATCACTGATCAGTTGCCTCCTGCATGTCCTCTACTGGGAATGGAGACCACAACCCAGGCATGTGCCCTTGACTGGAATCAAACCTGGGACGTTTCTGTCCACAGGCCAACACTATGCACTGAGCCAAACCAGTGAGGGCCCACCTGTCCTGTTTTTTTGGTGTTTCACTGGGTTGGTTCATGAGAAGCTCCTTGTATTGGCAAAATTACCTTAATCTCTGGGACTTCTTTAAACTAAGATGAGTTGGTATTAAGTGCTAGTTTAGTATCAACATCAGATGTTAATGGACTAAGGGGATCCTTATGTCTGGTAGTCCTTATGCTGCTCTGATAGAATAGAACATTTTTGTTGTTAATTTAATAACTGTCTTTTCAAGGTTTCCTAATATGATAGCTTGGTGTCACTTTTGGGGCGAGTTTGTTTCGTTAATTGCCATTAGTGGTGATAAATATTTTAATTAGTGGTGTAGTTTGCCTTGATCTTTATTAGCAAAATAATTCAAAAAGTAAATTGAGTTAGAAAACAACAAGAATTTTTAGTAAAGAGGTCAAGTGATCACTAATGGTGATAAAAGTCTATAACCAGGCCATAGACTTTAATGTGGCCATGTGCTTTGTTTTGTTTTTTAAATCTTTGTTTTTTTTTTTTTGTATTTTTTTTCCCTACTGGAGGGCATTTATTATATGTTAAGTGTCTAAACATAAGTTACTCCTTTATTTTTCCACACCTAACATTTAATGAAGGAATATTGTTAATACTCATCAATGCACTTGGATGTCAATGACTTTGTTGTCTTAGAATGTTAACTTATTTTTTAAAATCATATTACAATTTTCTAGCCCATATATCATCTTCATTTTCTTCCATGTCGTTTGAGATATCTTACCTAATAAAAGAGAACATGCAAATTAACCATCACTCTGCTGTGCCCACAGCCAATCAGATTGAATATACAAATTAACCAAACAAAGATGGAGATTAATTTGCATATGCAGGCCTGAAACCTGCTATGAGGGGTTTTGGGGAGGTGGAGGGAGCTACTGGAGTGGTGCTCCAGACAGTAGCAAGGACTTGCGGGCTCTGGGCGGCCGGGGAGCAGGGACTTGCTGGCTCCTGGGCGGCGGGGAGTGAAGCCAGGGGAAAGAAGGCCTATTCATTCTTGCATGAATATCGTGCAATGGGCCTCTAGTTACTTATAAAATCTATTTATAGTCTACTCACTGGATATTGTATTCTAAGTCCCAAGTATCTAGTCATATAACATTAAGGTAATTGGTTTTATTGGTCCAGTGGTTGTATATTTCTTATCTCCATAATATAAGTATTGTTTTATAAATGCTCACTTAAAGGATTGTCTTTAATAATAACCAGCAATTGTAATTGTTAGCACCTTTCCTCAGAATAGCTACTGAATACATTACATTTCCTTTTTTCTTGATTGTTAGAAAATCTAAATTCAAATAATTTGAATCTAATAATTTAAAAATTTTAAATAATTACAGTTGACATAGAGTATTAGTTTCAGGTGTACAACATAGTGATGAGACATTTGTATACCTTATGAAATGATCTTATATACTATCTAATAAAAGGGAATATGCTAATTGATCATCACTCCCTCACAAAATGGCAGCACCCATAGCAAATAAGATGGGAATATGCTAATTGACTGCCATGCCCTCAAAGATGGTGGTGCCCTCAGCCACAAGATGGTGGTGCCCAGTCCCCTCAGCCCTCCATGCACCCAGAGCTAGCCCGAGGCACAGGCAAGCCTCAGATGGTGGCTGCCAAGCTGCCCAGGGCTGTCTCAAGAAGCAGGCAAGCCTCTGATGTCGGCTGCTCAACCGCCCAGGGTGAGGTGCAAGCAAGCCTCAGCTGCCTGAGGCTCAGGTAACCAGGGCCGGCCGGGGATTGAACTGCTGGCAGTGGCGGCAGCAGAGGTGTGATTGCTGGGTTGTCTCCTGCCCCTGAGGGCTGTTGGATTGTGAGAGGGGGCAGACTCGACTGAGAGACTCCCCGCTCTAGTGCATGAATTTTCAGAAATTTTAAAGAATTGGTGCAATGGGCCTCCAGTATGCATATAACGTATTTGCCGGCGTATAAGACGATTTTTTGGCCCTGAAAAAAATACGTATTTGCCGGCGTATAAGATGACTGGGCATATAAGACGACCCCCTAACATTCCACTAAAAATACAGAGTTTGTTATATACTCGCTGTATAAGACTACCCCCCACTTGGAGGCATATTTTTCAGGGCCAAAAAGTCGTCTTATACGCCGGCAAATACGGTAAGATCTTTGGTTAATCTCTTCTGCCCTCCCCACTCCTGAGATTCATCAGTTTGTTCCATGTTTCCATGTCTATGTGTCGAGTGTCTGCCCCCTGGTGGTCAGTGCACATCATAGCTACTGGTCAAACAAATGGTTGCTTAGGTTTTTATATATATAGATTACTGACTATATTCTATATGCTATACTTTATATCCCTGTGACTTTTTATAACTGGCAATTTGTACTTCTTAATCACTTTTATCTTTTTCACCCATCCTCCTCCCATTTTCTGACCATCAATTTGTTCTCTGAGTAAATTTTTTTTATGTGCCTTTCACAGATAGGACTTTATTTAAGATAAAGTTCTACATTCTATAATTTGACAGATATTGTAAGGACTACTAGATATAAGGATAATGCCTCCTCACTTTTGGGGGATGATTTTTGGAAAAAGAGAATTTTTATATTTTTCCTCCAGTTTTCTAAGTTTGAATTTTCTATATATAGATTTTAAGTGATTTAGTTAAATTTTTAGTTGGGGAAAATAAATTCAGAAATGGAAACATTCTACTCATAGTGTTTATTATATCATGTAATCCTATGGAATTACTTTATCTGGAAAAATATATGTGTGTTGTTTCAGTTGAGTTTGGAATGGTTTATTTATATCCTTTTTAGTGCCTCGGGTTCTTGGCTGTAAGGATTGTTTTTAATATTTTGTACACACCAAACTCTAGTAGAACGCCTTAAGAGATATAAACTTTCTATTTTTATTGTTGTTGTTCATTTTCCCATTGATTTTTAGAGAGAGTGGAAGGGAGGGGAACACACACATACAGAGAGAAACATCAATGTTAAGATATCCATTTGTTGCCTCCAGCATATGCCCCAATCTTGGGCTGGGGATCGAGCCTGCAATTGAGGTGCTGTTGAGGGCCAACATTCTAACTGCTGAACTGCACTGGCCAGGGCTCAACCTCCTAAATTTTATCTTAGTTTAGGATTATAGAAGTTTAAAATTATGTATTTGTAAAGCATAACATTAACAGTAAATTATTAATAAAGATTGCTGATAAAGTAAATTTGAAACATTGTTTTGAATGTCAGTAAAAATAAAACAGTAAACCAAAGTTTTACAGTATTTCTGGATCTCTTCTCCCTTTTTTAAAAAGATTGATCTCAAATAAAACTGGATCACTGTGTATGTGGAGAGCATATTCATCCATCCTCTCAAATAGTAAGGTCCTCCCGTGTGGATAGAATACAGCTTTCTTCGCTGTACCTTTCCACTCCACTCTACACACAGTATAGGACTTATAGTCCTCCTTTTGATCCACTCTTTCAACTTATATCTCATTTGGTTATTATGGCATAAACCATACTAATATTCTGATAATAAATTATCATAGAGGAGAAGGTTTACTCCTCTACCAAATTGAACACATTGAGTACAGGGACTTGCTTGCTTATCTTTGGCTACCAGCCTTTAAACTCAGGCGGAGCACATAGTCCACACTCAGGACAGGTTGTGGAAACAATGTTTAAATGCTACATTCTTCCTTACCTCAAGGAGTTAATAGATTAAGGGGAGAGAATGACACTAGCAATTAATTCCTGTAGGATAAAATAAGTACTAATGGGGATATGCACCAAAGGCTTTAAGAACGCAGAGGAGGAATCAATGTAAGGCCAGCAGATTTTATCATATTCTAGAGGCCTGGTACATGAAATTTGTGCACTTGTGGCGGGGCAGGGGTGGGGGGTTCCCTCCGCCTGGCCTTCTCCCTCTTGCAGTCCAGAGCCCTTGGGGGATGTTTGACTCCTGTGGGGAGCAGGCCGAAGCTGTCAGTCAGACATCCTTAGAGCTGCTGGGGGGGGGGGGGAGCGGGAGAGGCTCCCGGCACTGCCACTGTGCTTGCCAGCTGTGAGCCGGGCTCCTTGCTGAGCTGTGCTCCCCTTGTGGGAGTGCACTGACCACAGGGGGCAGCTTCTGTGCTGAGCATCTGCCCCCTGGTGGTCAGTGCGCATCATAGCAACCAGTTCTGCTGTCATAGCAACTGGTTCCGCCATCAGGTCAAACCCGGCCTCAACATCCCCCAAGGGGGTCCAGGATTGTGAGAGGGCACAGGCCAGGCTGAAGGACCACACGATCAGGGCTGGGGAGGGATGTGGGAGGTTGGCCAGCTGGGGAGGGACCGCAGAAGGGCTCCAAGGTATATCCAGCATGTCTTGCTCACTCATAATCAGCTGGACACCAGCAGTAAGCTAACTTACCTGTTGGAGCGACTGGTCAACTGGTCGTCAGTGACATCATAGTGACTGGTTGAGCAACCTTAGCATATCATTAGCATATTACACATTGATTGGTTGAATGGCTGAGGTTAAGCCTAATTTAGCATATTAGGCTTTTATTATTTTGGATTACAGTTACTATTATGTGGGATTAAAAACTAGTATATATTTAATATACTTTTTAAAAGTTGAGGTTCTGCTGATTCCAAGGAATGCTGAGGAATTTGAGAGGGAAGCCTTGTGACTCTCATTGGGGGCTTCTATACTGATAGTAACTATATGTAAAACTAAATTAAAACTTGGGCTTAGGGGGGTGGGGCATTTTAGTAGTCATCCAGGAGCAGAGAAATAGGAGTAATTAGGAGTAGCCATGAAACATTTGAGACGTGGGGTATGTATTAGAAATAAAATCTGGATTATATCATGGTACATTATAACAAGGTTTTAGTGCATTCAGAATGCCTTGGTTAATAATTCAACAGACTTAACTCATGTGTCTCAGGTCTACTGTTAAATGCAAAAACCACAAAAGTAAGTCCTCACTTAATATCATTGATGGATTCTGTGACTTTAAGCAAAACTACATATAATGAAGCCAGTTTTACCGTATGCTAATTGATATAAACAAAAGAGTTACATTCCTGTGGCATCTGATCAATGTTATAATGAAACAATGTTGAACTAAACCAAATTAAGGATCTGTTACACTCGTAATTTTCTTTAAAGTATAGGCGTTGACAGAAATGAACATGGCTCAGTTTTTTGGGCAGTGAAGAAAACAATATTTTGAATTATCCTTTGGTAATGTTTCAGGTTTGGCTCATTAAAGCATTTATATGGTTTGTATGCCATGGCAGATGTTATCCTTTAACTTCGGGTAATTCACTAGAGGTGTATTTTTTTTTCTTTGAATTCTGTAGTGTCTTGGTAAGGAGTTGAGGATATGTTTCTCCAATGCTAAGTTTTAGTATTTGCTTTTTATGTATTTAAGTAAAAGCAAAACAATTTAATCAGACAGTATCCAGATAGAATGCTTATATTTGGTCTTTATGATAGAAAAAAATTAGGTCATTTTGAGAATATTTTTTTATTTTACTTTAATTTTTGTCAAGGTAACATTGTTTATAACATTTAACAGATGATTTTAAATAGGATTTAAAATAATTTATATTTTTACATTATGGACTTATATTTATGGAAGCCAGTAGGTGGCAGTATGATATATAAAATGCAAGAGTTTCAAAGGAGGGTAAGAGTCCATTTCATATGCAAATATGTTATTTGTATATTAGGGAATTCAGATCACTGTATACTTCATCAAAATATTTTTGTATTCTGCCACTTTGTTGAATATATTACAATTACTATTTTGTGGGCTTCTATACTGAAAGTAACTATTTATAAAACTAGAAAATTAAAAACGAGGCTTAGGGAGTTGAGGCATGATAGTAATTGTCCCAGAGTAAGGAAATAGGAATATTAATTAGGTTACCTGTCATGGATAGTATCTTAGTCATGCAATAATGTGTCTGGTTTTTGAAGTTATATTAACATATCTTGGTTACTGAATTTAATATTACTAAAATACTAAAAAATTTGGTTGACAAGTTTGGTACATATATTTATAAGGAAGAATAATAGGTATTTCATTGATTCCCATTAATATTCATTTATGGTATTAACCTGTCATTAAGTATGTTTCTGTATTTCTCCCCTAGGGTTCTCTAAATGCCATGTGGTATGCAGAGGTTCGTTGCTTTTGAGTTTTTAAAAAACTATAATAATGCATAGAGTACTTGTGTAATTTCAGTTGAAATAAGAAGTAGGTGTAAATATTTTTCTTAGCTGCTACAGATTTCTCCCTATGTGCTGGCTTGAAAAAACTGCATTGTGCTTTAGCTTGACTATTTTAATTTCTGCTTAAAAATTCGCATAATTTGATAAACATATGTGGCTATTTCTGCCTTCCTTTCTCTTTGGTCTCTGGTTGTATGTGCGCAATGTCTTTGATATGCTACTTGCTGATGTTTGCAAAGGAGCATTTACAATAATGTATGATGTCTTAATTCTCCTGTGTAGGTTAAAGAACTTCGAGAGAAGGCTGAATTTTATAGGAAACGTGTTCTAGGCACACATTTTTCTCGGGACCATCTGAATCAGATTCTGTCTGATAACAACAGTTGGTGGGATATCTCCTCGACCACGAGCTCAGAAGGAACCATTAGCAGCAACATTAGAGCACTAGATCTTGCTGGGTGAGATGTTCTTTGTGGTGAAAAAGTATGCTGTAGCTTATGTAGATCATGGAATTAAATAGGTAAATGACATACTACTTAAAATTCATCTTCTACTTAAATGGATATATGTCAGCCATATATTTTATTATTTTTAGTTTACTTTCTTAAAAATAAATCCTTTAAACACTTGTGTATAAATAATACATAATGTAAATCTGGAAGTCTGGATTTTATAATGTTCCTTTTTAATTAAAAATATAGTAAGGATGGTTATATAGCAGATGTAAAAAACTTTAAAAGTAAGCTATTAGTAACTATCCATTATCATTTATTAATAAATTTCCATGGTTAATATGGAACTTAGGTCCTACTTCTATGGGAGAATTCTCTGCTGTGTTGGGCTTTAAAGTGAAATGATCTAACTTTTTATAAGAGAAATAACACATTGATTTGTAGCAAATAAAAGTTTTTAGTTGTGACAGTGTATTAATATAGTTACACATAGCAAATTGAACTATAAATTCTAATTATGTGACATCTGATTTTAAGTTCATCATAAAACCTGTTCTTTAGTAATGTCTGGAAAAGATTAATCTATTTAAAGTATAAAATTTGAATCAGCTTACCAGATCTAAAAGTACATTTGAGTTTGTGCACAAATTCTAATTGAGCAAGTTAGAACATGTGAGGTTAGGCCTAGTTTATGTGTATAATGCCAGTTTAGGGGAGATGCATGAATTTTGTCAGTAGTGGTGCAGGTATGTATATGTGAAGATAGGAGAAGAGGAGATAAATATATTTTATTTTGGAGTATTTTAATGGTAATTACAGATCATAACTTTAATATGTTATACTGTAAAATGAACTCTTAGGTTTCCTTCTTTAATATCTGTGGGAAATATATAGTTGTGAATAGTGGGAGGGAATGATGGAGTCATTAAAATTGGTATAACTAGAAAACTTAACTATTCAAGTTTAAAATAAAGCTTATTTTGTTATGCAGAGATCCTACAAACCATAAGACTTTGAAGAAATGTTCTACAAAACGAGAAGGGAAAAGACCTACCTTGGAAGAACAGCCCCAGAAAAATATCATGGAGAAATTGGGAGTGTCAGATGCTTCCACTCTACCTGTTAGAAGGCGCCTGGCCTGGGATGAAGCAGAGATCACCAATGAAGACATACAGAAACAGCCGAGAGAGGAGGAAGATGCAGAGGACAGAGGAAGGGACAAGCAGGTTTATATGGGAGAATTAGAGAATTTGGAAGTACCTGAAAAATCTAAGGCAGACAAGATAAAAGAAGGGTGAGAGTTTTAAATTAATCAATATATAGCAGCATTGTACATAGTTAATATGTATTTTGTTACTAATTAAGTATACGGGGCTTTTGGTTTTATGACTAATAAAGATTTTATTTTAATCTCAGGAAGTAGGCATTCTGTATGGTTTTTAATTTTAATTGATCAGGTGTTTGAGTCATCTGAACTTAGTAACTGAACACTTTGAATACTGAGCTATTTAGGGAGGAAGTAGTGAATGTTATTTTCATTTATGTCCTGCTAATTATGATTTGCCAGATTTGTAAATGTGTCTGGAAGAATGATTTTCTGTATGATTTAAGGATATTCTTAAATATCAGATGGTTATATCAAAAAAGAATGAAAAGATAATCCTATATGTATAATAAAAGGCTAATATGCAAATTGACTGAATGGTAGAACAACTAGTTGCTATGGCACACACTGACCGCCATGGGGCAGACACTCAATGAAGGAGCTATTCTCTGGTAGTGTGTGAGCTCTCACAGGGAAAGTGCCACTGAGCCAGAAGCTGGGCTCACTCAGAGTACAGCAGGAGAAGGCCTAAGCTGGCAGTCTGACATCCCCCGAGGGGTCCTGGACTGCGAGAGGGTACAGGCTGAGCTGAGGATCCCCCTCCCCAGTGCACTAATGTCGTGCACTAGGCCTCTAGTGTTTTATAAGTTAAAATAAGTGATTTTGGCAAATAGGTAATTTCTGTTGATTTATATGCAGATTTTTTGGGAAGTGATTCTCTACCATTGGTACTGGTGCTTTTTGTCTGTAGTCTAAATCTCTTATCATTCTTTAAAAAATTATATATATATATAGTTCTTTTAAAAATATATTTCAGAGAGGAAGAGAGAGAGAGAGAGGTAAAAACATCAGTGATGAGAGAGAATCATTGATCAGATGCCTCCTGCATGCCCCCCACTGGGGATTGAAGCCACAACCCAGATATGTTCCCAGAATCGAACCATGACCTCCTGGGTCGAGTCTTAACCACTGAGCAATGCCGGCTGAGCTCCCTTATTTTTCTTTCATGAGTTTTGCAGTTAAAATGAGACTTACGCTCTGATTTAATGAAAGAATTCTCTGCTGTGTTCTTGCTGACTTGCAATGATCTTCCCTCTTTTTCAGTATTCAGCAACTCTTGGCCTGCCTGTGGATTTATTTATTTTTTCAGAAACAAAATGATTGTAAAAGTTTCATATTTTATTATTGCATAATGATAGCAAATTTCCTGGAGGAAATGCTTCATAATAGATTATTTTAATTTGTAGGTCAGATTCTTCTTCCGTATCCTCAGGAAAAGGAGGCAGGCTTCCTACTCCGAAGCTGAGAGAACTTGGTGGAATTCAAAGGACCCATCACGATCTTACCACTCCAGCTGTTGGTAATAGGCAAACATTTTGTAGCTCTTATTTCACCTGCCTTATCTACATGAAAATTTAGTTTAATTGAAACTTATCATCACCTGCATTTTTCCAGGTGGTGCTGTTTTAGTGTCTCCATCTAAAGTGAAGCCTCCAGTCCCGGAACAGAGAAAAAGAATGTCTCCGCAGGATGGCTTAGAAACTTCAAAGAGTGATTTTAGAAAGGTAACTATTTCTATTTTTGGGGAAAACATCTCTTCAGGAAGTGATTTTGCTAATCATATGTAATAATTGCTAATTTCAGACTTTAGAAAATTTTGCGTATCATACATGGAGATAATCTATTAACTACTTTTAGTAAGGCAGAGGCATTGAATTGTTTTTTCTGGTGTTTGACATTGTATTTCTGCTATATACTCTCAAATCTTGTCAGTAATGACTAACAGGAAGAGAAGAAAAACAGTTCTGTTTATTGAGTATCTAATGTGTAGCAATTATGTTCCAGCTATATTTTAGCATCAAAGATATAACCTTATTGAACTTACATTCTAGTGGATGAGACAATAAACAGGATAACTAGGTAAAATATGTGGTAGATGGTGATAACTACTAGGAGGAAAAATAAAACGGGACAAATGAATAGGAAGTGGCCAGGGAAGTTCTCACTGAGAGGGTGGCATTTGTGCAGAAGCTGAAGCTGTTGAAGGATTGACCCATAAGCATATCTAGGAAGGCATTCTAGGCAAAAGAACAGCATGTGCTAAGTCCTGCAGGTGAGAAGGTAGCTCATTTTTTCAGGAACAGACCTGAAGGCAGTGGACTGGAACAGAGAGCAAGAGAGGGAGAGTAGTTTGGTCGATGAGTTCAGAGGCATAATGGGCCACTAAATGTGTAGAGCCTTATAAGTCATAGCAAAGACTTTCAATTTTATCCTGAATGAAATGAGAAGTCTTTGGAGAGGCAAGAAGAGTGATATGAGTCAGTTAAAATATTCAGGCAAGAATGACAGTAGTTTGGATTGTAATGGAGGTCATATGATAAAGTCTGATTCTGGATATTCATAGAAAGTATAGCTGATAAGATTAGCTGATGTATAAGATATGGGGTGGGAATAATAGAAAAGTCAAAGATGACTCAGGATTTTTGCATGAGCAATTAGGATGGCATTGCTTTTTAACTGAGATAGGGATGACAGTATGAGGAAAAAAATTGTCAGGGAAGACCAAGAGTTCTGTTTTGGACATGTTAAAGATGAGAAGCTTATTAGTCATACAAGTAGACATGTTGAGTAGGGAGTTGATTGTAGTGTAGAGGAGGGACTGGGCTGCAGATAGATTTGAAGGCTCTTTATCATAAGTGGTACAGGTATGTAAGGTCTGGAGACTGGTGAAGGTCATCACGGAAGTGAATTTTAGAGAAGAGTAGGTGTATATAGTTCTGAGCCCCAGGCTTTTAATATTGGGAAGTTGATGAGTAACCAGCAAAGAGACTGAAGAGAAACAGCCATGAGGTGTTGGGAAACAGAAGACTGTGGTCTCCTGGAGGTGTCAAGGAGGAGGGAGTGTTAATGCTACTGATGGGTCAGTAAGGTATGAAAACTGATTATTGGATTTAGCAACCTGGAGGTTATTGGTGACCTTGACAGAGGGCAGTATTGGTAGTAGTGTGGGACAAAAGGCAAAATGCATGTGAATTCAAGAGAACGAAGAGGAGAGGAATTGGAGATAGCATCACAGACAATTCTTTCATGAGTTTTTCCCATGAAAAGGGAGCAGAGTCAGAGAGTGGGAGTTAGAAGTGAGATCAAGAAAGAGGAGATAAGAGCACATTTGTATGTTGATGACACCAGTTTTTTTTTTTTTTGTTCTGAATATTTTTTTCTTTATTGGTTAAGGTATTAGATATGTGTCCTTATACCCCTATTGTGCCCCCCCCCCACACACACACTCATGCCCTCACCCCCCCTGGAGTCTGTTTTAAAGAGAGAGAAAAGATGATGCGAGAAAGAGCAAAATTCTTGGAAAGATGTTCTTGAGAAGGAGAAAGGGCATAGGACCTGGCAGAGATGTGAAATAATTAGCCTTAGGTACTGTGACAGTTCCTTCATTGTTAAAAAAAGGGAAAGCAGAACAAATTTTATGGGCACTGCTGATGAAATATAGGAAAATGTGGGAGCTCTGGGAAAGTCTGTTTTGTGTTTGATGGGATATAAAGTAAGATCTTGATGGAAATGAGGCAGGGGAAGAAAATTTTGGAGGTTTGAAGAAAGAGAATAAGGCATGAAATAGTTTTTTTTCAGATAGCGGGAGAGTGACTGAGCCACGGAAAGTGAAATATTGGAGGGCAGCATTAGGAACCAGTTTTGGTCAGTGGTCACCGTTTTGGTGTAAGACCAGTCAGGATGGGCTGTGGGAGTGCTGATGCCAATATCCTCCTCATCATGTATATAGCACAGTTGTAACATTTTAATTATAAACTCCTCTAAAATAAGCAGGCTTCTTATTAACTTGATTAGAACCCCCTCTATATGAATTTTCTGCCATCAGCACTACCAGGGGCTGTACGAGGAGCTAGATTTGGTTATTTCCCATTCTCTACCCATGGGAAAGATTGCTGGGAGGCAGCAATCATTTCCCCCCCTTTGTTTTCTTAGAAAAGCTAATTATTAATAATATTTAAAAATTATTAATTTTCAATAAATAAACTAAATGATATAATTCTACATTTCTTTTTACTATGGAAAATAGGGAGAATCCTATGTAATAAAAGCCTAATATGCAATTTGACTGAACAGCTGAATGACTGGTGATCAGTCACTATGATGAGCATTGACCACCAAGGGGCAGACACTCAACACAGGAGCTGCCCCCAGTCCCACAACCCTCCCCCTCCCCCCCAATCACCCTGCCAGTTGCCCTGCAGAGGGAGGCGGCAGCAGTGGCTGAGGGTGAGGCTGGCAAGTGGGTAGCACCCGGGTGGGCAAGGCAGGTGCCAATGGGGGTTCCCTGATTGCCCGCCAGTCACTCCACAGATTGGGTTGGTCATTGGCCAGGCTTGGGGACCCTATCAGTGCATGAATTTCTTGCACCAGGCATTTAGTAGCTACACTAATAAAAAAGAAACATGAAAATTAATTATCACTCTGCTATGCCAAGCCATGCCCACCAGTCCATAAGGAGCGAGTATGCAAATTATCCCAACCAAGAAGATGGTGGTCGGCCACGGAGCTGGAACAAGCAGGAGGCTTGGGTTGCCCCAGCAATGGAGGAAGCCAAGCTTCCCACCCACCCTGGCCTCTGCTCAAGGCTACAAAGTTTTAATATAGAAGATAAATAAATCCTAGATAATTGCTTCCAGCCAGCCCTGGCCTCCCCTCAAGGAGGTGCTGAAAAAAAGAAAGGGAAAAAAGGAGGGGCTGGGACCTTGGATTGTTGGGGGGCGGGGGGTGATCAGGCTAGGATGGGATGACAGGGGAAGTTTGAAGTGAGCAGGCCAGCAAGGGGAGGGGCAGTTGGGGGTGATCAGGCTAGCGGGGAGCATTTGGGAGTGAGCAGGCTGGCAGCGGGGGGCAGTTGGGGGTGATCAGGCTGGCAGGCAGGCAGGAAGGTGTGTAGCTGGAGCCAGCAGTCCTGGATTGCGAGAGTGATGTCTAACTGCTGGTTTAGCCCCGATAGGTGTAAACCAGCAGTAGGAAATCCTTCGAGGGGCCACAGATTTGAGAGGGTGCAGGCCGGGCTGAAGAACAACTCCCTTTCCCCTCCCACCCCCCTCCACCCCTGTGCATGAATTTCATGCACTGGGCCTCTAGTATCATAATGTCCATATAAATATAAATCTCTGGTTTACATGGTAAATAAAATCATTCACTGGTCAATGGAGAATAGACTGCTCTGGGGGAGAGTGGAAGCAGTGAGGCCATAAGGAGGCTTTAAGCTCAAAAATAGATCACAAAGTCGTTTAATTAAACCTGGGACCCTCAGTGTTTAAAACAGTCAGGTCTTTTTAACAACAGCAAAATCATTTTCACAGAGACCTCAAATTCTATTTATATGTGTAGAAATGAAAAATGTCAAGGAACAGTTTTCCTAAGTGATACTTATAGTTTAAAAAGGGAAGCAAGAAGATTTGCGGTTTTTATCTTAATCTTGATTAAAAAATACGTGTTTGTTGTATAAGATCCGAGGCCATGTCCACTTTAAAGCAATAAGCTCTTTAATTGCAGAAAATGATGCCTACGGTCAGAAAGCATTGTTTTGAATATTGTATTGATAAACTCAAAGTTAATAACTAAAGGCAACAATTACAAAGATTAATCAGGAAAATTTGGAGCTGTATTTGATTTTACTGGTTTACATCCTCTTAAAAATTTTTATGATAATGATATATTATCATTGTGGAAAAAAAATTGTGTCAAAATAAAAAAGAAAATAAATTATGTCATACTTATGGTCAGGGATATCTACTTTTGAAATTTTGAATTATTTAGGTATAACATATTTTTTATTATACTATAGGTAAGGTTATATAGCCTATTTTTTTTATCACTTTAGTAATGTTATGAACATATTTCCATATAATTAAATATAATTTCTATATAATTTTTAATAACATGATATACAGTCTGTATTATACAGTCATTGTTTTAACCACATGCTTATTGTTGAAATCTATTTTTTAAAAGTAAATGCCTATTGTTATTTCTTAATTTTCCTATTTTGAAATACATCCTTTAGCTAACTAAATTTCTGTTTTCTTTTGTGTAAATTCTAAGTGGTGAAAGGATTTAAAATTTTTGCTATGTTTTGCCAAATCCCCAAAATGATCATGCTCCAAACCACACTGGCAGTTCTGGGTATTATAGTTTGCTTTTTCAAAAAAGTAATCTTTGTAATTTTGGAAGTAAAAAATTAGTACTTCAATGATTCTATTTTGAAATACTTGATTATAAGTGAAGTGAATATGTTTGACATTTATATTATGTGTGTATATGAATTGCTTATACATATCCTTTTTCTACTTTTTAAGTAGGTTTATATCTTCTTACTATATGTAAAGAAATAATTATGTAGCAATTATAGTAATTCATCAATCATATATTACATATTTTCCTCAAATTTGGTTTTTCTTTTCTTTTTTAATGTTTATATTTTTTCTATAGCTAAATTTGTTTATATTGGTTTTTAGGCTTATAAAATCTTCTGCATATGGACATTACATAAAGTTTACCCATATTTTCTCCTCTTGCTTTTATAATAATCCTAGAGGCTGGTGCACAAAATTCATGCAAGACTAAGTCTTCGTTCCTCTGGCTGCCAGCATCTGCTTCCCTTTAGATGCTGGCAGATACCTGGGACCTGGGCTTCCCTCACAGTCCTGGCTTCATCCAGAAAGGGCATCTGATCTAATTAGCATATTATGCTTTTACTAGAGGCCCATTGCAGGAAAATTCCTGCAATGGGGTTTCCTGCTGTGGTCTCTGCCACCCCGCCTGCTTCCTTCCCTTCTCCTCCTGTTCCCTCTCTTCTCCACAGCCCTGCCTGCTTCCCTCCCTTCTCCCCAGCCCCGCTTGCTTGTTTCTCGGCAGCTTCACTCCCTTCTGCAGTGCTTGGCTTCTTTCTATACTGTCTTCAGTTTTGCTCTGTGCCTGGATATCCAAATTAACTGCCATTTTGGTTGGGTTAATTTGAATACTCACCCTGATTGGCTGGTGGGCGAGGCTTGTGGGTATAGTGGAGTGGTGGTTAATTTGCTTATTACTCTTTTATTAGGACATTTTTGTGTGTATTTAAATGTTTTATATATATATATGTGCACACACATATATATGTGTATATATATGTACTACACACACACATATATAAACACACACGTGATTTTGTTTTGTTTTTTTGATCATTTAGAAAGAAGGTCATGTGGTAGCCCACCTGACTTCTCCAGCTGCTGGTATAAAAACAGTTGATCCCTTGCCTTTAAGAGAAGATTCTGAAATCAATATCCCCAAAGTTTCTGAAGCCACTCTTCCAGTTTCAAAAATTCCAGAATATGTAACTAACAGGTCTGGGCAGTCTCCTCCACCCTGTCCTTCATCCTGCTGGCTTCCCTCTCATCGAATTACTGGCTCTCTGAGAGATCCAGAATTTCAGCATAATGGTAATTATTTTGGTTTCATTTTTTTCGTTTAAAATGAAAGTCTTATACATAGAGGTACAAAGCCTGTAAGTATCTACTAAATATTAATAAATTTTGCTACTTAGTTTTTTAATTATTGTATTTTATTTAAATAGGCGTTTAATCTTTGGAACAGTTCATAGTACTGTACCCAAGTTTACTTTTGTATAATTGTGAGGTGTCTCTCAAGTTCTTTCCCATACACATACAGGCAGTACACTAGATGACAATAGAATCCTTTCCTCGGTGTGACAACAAAAAAATGTCTTCATACATTGCCAAATGTTGCCTAGGTATAGAATTCAGTGAATTATTTTCCTGTAGGTTTATTGGGCATTGTACTGCTCTCTTTTAGCTTATACCATTACCATTGAGAAGTCTAATGCTCTCTTTATTTTTCATCTTTTCTATGGGTCTTTTTATTCCTGGAATCTTTTTTTCAATCATTTCTTTATACCTAATCTGAAATCTTACAATAGTTCTTTTTTTCATTCATATTGCTGATACTCGGTAGGCCTTTTCAGTTCCTCACTTCCGGGACATTTTCATGAGTTGTTTAGTCAGTAATTTCTTCCCTTCCATTTTCTCTTTTCTTTTTTTCTGATACACCTATTATTCATGTGTTGACCAAGTAACCATAATCTTATTTTCTTACCTTACCTCTCTTATTTGCCATATCTGTCTTTTTATTTTAATCTGAAAGAGTTATACATTTTAATTGGCTAGATTTTTAAGAATTTTTTTAACACTGCATTTTTTAATACAGCATTCTGTTTTTATTTTAGGATCAGATGTTTTCTCTCTTTCAGAAGATAAATAATATATAATCTCAGAGTAGCTTTGATAAGCCTTTAGAGACAAAGCCTCCATTTCTCTTTTGAAAGAGGAGTGAGCAGTTGCCCACCTGTGCAAATTTAAAGAAGGATCTGGCAGCCTGTTTGTTTTTTAAGTTTATTTTTTAAATTATAGTTACTTTTAATATTTTGTATTGGTTTTAGGTGTACAGTATTGTGGTTAGACAATCATACACTTTACACAGGGTTCCCCCAATATTTCCAGTATCCAACCAGTTTCCTGGTTCAGTCTTATTCGCACCTCAACTTTCAGTGCTACTCAGTACTCCCAAATGCTGAGCCATTAGGAGAACAAAATGATTGCCTCATGGTTTCCCTCCACTTATGCCTTAAGAATATATTTGTATTGATTTCAGAGAGGAAGTAGGAGAGAGAGAGAGAGAGAGAAACATCAATGGTGAGAGGGAACCATTGATCGGCTGTATCCTGTACGCCCCCTACTGGGGATTGAGCCTGCAACTCAGGCATATGCCCTTGACCAGAATTGAACCTGGGATCCTTCAGTCACCAGGCTAATGCTCTATCCATTGAGCTAAACTAGTTAGAGCTAATAAAATTTTTGATAGCTAACTTTCACTAAGGATTTGCTGTAAATAAGATATACTATTGGGTAGCTTTGAAAGATAATTTCTTGTGCCTTTTATTTTTTTTTAAGTGGAAAAAGCAAGTCAGAACGATTTCCAGTTACCGCAGTATGATTCCTTTGATGAAGGTATTTCCATAGTCAATAACAAGATAAAAATATGAAGCTTATTATATGGCATTTAGTTTATAATAGTATAATCATCTTACAGTTGATCGCATTGTATACTTTACACAGTACTTCCACCAGGTGTTACTTCATTGGATCCTTGAAATCTTATGAGGGAGGTGAAGTTATCTCTATTTTACAAATGAGTAAACAGACCTGAAGCCTCGGGGATTAGTTTCTAAGGCAAACAGGTGCTAAAAGATTGAGCCTCACATCTCACTGAGGTCCATACTCTCTCTGTTTTTTTCCCCCCCATGTAGGTGGAATTTGGCCTAGCTTTATATCCATTATTTTTCCAAATGTGATATATTTTTATCAAATTTTAATTCTAAAAAAATATAATTTTGAAAAATTAGGTTTTTTTTTTCTGTGTAGTTTTCATAATGACAAATTCATTTGCTTCTAATAGGGGCAGGAGAGATTTGAATTCTTGATGTGAACAACTGAAATGACAATTTTTAATTTGTCCTTAGAAATATGAAATTACTGAATTTGTAAATTTTGGGTTTGAAAGTAAATTTAAATTAATACTTCATGCATTTTAAGTTGATGTACATTAAAGGTTGTCTTTCCTCTTAACAAGTTTGGGATGTTTTTTCCGAATTCAGTGAGCTGGAAATTAAGTTATTATGTTTTCAAATGCAAATATCTGGACAACTTGAATCCAGTTCTGTTTTCTTTTTAATGGAAGAACAACGTTTACAAATAATCTTATAGTAGATTTGCTTACTCAGAGTGAGGAATTTCAGTAATAATGAAAGGTAGCATATTAAAGTCAAATAATATTTCTACATTAAGTAAGGTTATTTTAGAAATGTGATGTAAATACCATGCTAAGCTGTGGCATTTTGTTTTTAAGAAGTTTTAAAAAGCTTTTCACTCAGAACAGCTGTACTTTTTAAAGTAGGACAGGACAGATGATGAATTGTTTCCAGGTAATATTGAAATCGTAAGCTGTGTGTTGAGGTGATGACATTGTGGGATTTCAGGAAGGGGACAGAATGCTCATTTAACATTTAAATGTTTCATTCTGAATATAGTAAACTTGGTAAATTTACTATGAACTGTCCTGAAAATATTAATGTCTTATATTTCAATAGAGTACTTTTTTCTGTCAGTCAGTATTTATGTTACAAAGCTTAATGCTTTTTCTTTTCTGCTATTGTTATAAAACAATATTTTTATAAGGTTTTTTTTTTTTTTTGCACTGATGATAATTCTTTCATTGCAGATGATGACAGATTATCTGAGATTTCTGCTCGCTCTGCAGCTTCTAGTCTCCGGGCTTTTCAAACTCTGGCACGAGCTCGGAAAAGGAAGGAGAATTTCTGGGGCAAATTATAATTAAACACATCTATTTGAGTTGCTTTTATCTAGGGAACTATTGGCACAATTTTTCTTTATTGCTTCAATCTGTTAAGACTTTGTAAGCACTTGGATTTTTTCCTAACAATTCCTACTTAAGAAAAATTATTTGATTTTTCAATAGCCAATTTAATTTACTTGGAAAATTTTGACACAGGTTTACACAAATTTAACTTTTAAAAATTTCTTTTTACATTTATTCCAAATTATAAAGATATAGATTATAAAGTTCTTCACGTGTTTTAACTTTTGTTTTAGTGTTGTGGATAGCTGGTAGAATTGTGAATTTTACCTACCCAGAAAATATTCTAGGTTAGTGTGAATATATTTCTCTAAGATTGCTTCTATTATCTTTATAATTGTAGATGTCATAAAATTAATGTTTTATGTATGCTCTTTTATTTTTCTGTAGTGTTTATTTTTTAGTAACTTTTGTATGTGGTTACAATGTTAAGATACTTTATTTTAGATTTAAAATACTAGCTGTATATATTTTTCTTATTTATGTAACAAAGTTTGCTGAGAAAATATGTATATTTTTATCTTTGTGTGTATTCTATTTGTATAAGTACTGGCTTACAATTGAATAATGTCTGAATTTTGAAAAATTATTTGTATAATGGAAAACTAAAACTTTGTAGGTATTTCAAAATAAAAATCAAGTATTTCAATTGCCTGTTTATTTCAAGTATAGCTTCTCCAAAATATTAGTACATGGAACAAATAATTATATTTTAGAAACATTTTACTCATAATAGGTTAGTCAAACATTATAGTGCTTTTGCAGCAATCCAAATGCAATGAAATCAAGTCCATGATATTTTAGTATAAATATAGAAAAATATAGAATTTCCAAGGCAGAATAGTTTTTTAAAAATTTAACACGAACTTTTTGACTATACTTCTTCACTCATAGGACATGTTCTGTCTTTACCTTGCAAATCATGATAAATGTAATTTTCTTAAAATAGAGTTTTTATAACAATAAACAAAAGTTTTATAAAAGTACATAAAATGTACTGAAGATAAAATAAATGATTATTTGTGCTTATTGGTTAGAAAACAAATAACCTGTTCTAAATTGCTTTCTTTGGTCAAAAGTGCTTATACACAATCATCATCAATTCACAGTAAGTTTGTTAAAGATCTTAGTATTATCTTCTATACTAATAAAAGGGTAATATGCTAATTAGACCGGCATTTTTTGGACATCCTTCCAGACAAAGCCACGGTGGCATGGCTGAGGCAGAGGCGGTTAGGGGTGATAAGGCTGGCAGGTGAGAGCAGTTAGGAGGATCAGGTCAGCAGGGGAGAGCAGTTAGGGGGATCAGGCCGTCAGGGGAGCAGTTGAGAGCATCAGGCAGGCAAGCAGGTGAGCAGTTAGGAGCTGGTGGTCCTGGATTATGAGAAGGATGTCTGACTGTTGGTTTAGGCCCAGTCTGAGAGAGTGCAGGCTGGGCTGAAGAACCCCTCCCATAGACACATTTTGTGCACTGGACCTCTAGTGGGGTTATAAAGAACTGGGACATACAATTATTTGCTTACATTTCACTGACCTTGTAAAATAAGTTTGTTGATAAAAAAAAAAGTTACAAAGGAAGTAAATATGGAAATAAAAGTTAAAAATTAGTGTATAAGTGGATTTTTGAACACAAATCATCTTGGATTCTGTATAAATGTCGACTGAGGTATATTAGTTGCAAAGTAAATTTGGAACTGAGAGATGGTTAGTTGGCTAGGACAGAGTTTTCAATGGCTGACCACTGATTTACAGTAAAGAAAGGAATTACAGCTATCTTGCAGAGAACTGCATAACTCAGTCTATCTATAAATGGTAAAGTCTGGGTTCACACACTGAAATAAATCACTCCACATGAACTTGATCTATTGAGTGTTGGATGGGTTAGGGTATGGTTTTCATGAAGTCTTTATTCCATTCTTGTACTGCTGACCACCTCTCAACAGCCCTACTGAGTGGCCCAGGGGAGAGAGCAATTTTGAGGGATCAGTATTATCCCATCACTCGAAATAAAAGATCAATTCAAAGCACCTGCGTTTGAATTGGGTAAGTAGTTTATTAGAGAAATGGTTCAGGAGATTTGATGGTATTTAGGAGCTAGGATTGCTAATTCAATTTTTAACTAATTTTATTAAGATATTCTTTATAATAAACTTCAATCATTTAAAAAAATTATAGCTTGAGTTTGGGAAGAATGTTAACATCTGAAACCAACACCAAGAAACATTGCATTTCCAGTATTCTAAAAGTTTCCTCATTTCCTTTAACAGTTAATTTCATCCCTCCATATAGTATATACCCAAACCAGTATTATTAAGTGGTAATAATAATTTTTGTCAAAATTGGTACTTCATAAACTGGACTGAAGAAAGAACATCAGAATCACAATGGAAGTTTTTCCAAAATGCACACACCTACCACTTTTGTTTTTCCATCCTCCCACCTTCACCCTAGATGCTGAGATTCCCATGTATCCCTGGTTGAGAACTGAGACAAAAAATGCACATATATGCATATGGAAACTGCATGTTCATTTTTGCTTTCATCTCTGCATCTCTTTGGGAATCTGAACTCTTAAGAACACCTAAAAGATGATTTTGAGAATTAAGGATAAAGAACATGATAAATTGCTTAGGGATGATATGAGATTTAAACATAAGAGACATCATTTTACAAATGGGAAAACACTCTTAGATTAAATGACTGGACCAAGATCTCATAGCTGGTAAATCAAATCTAGGTCTTCTTACTCGAAATCTACCCACGCTGCCTACACTCTAGTGTTAAGCTTGAATCCTACCGTGATTCAGTTCTCTGATTCATTTGGGAATTAAAATTTTAACTTTGCTTTCTTAGAAGATAAACACCTACCTTCTAGTCAGGAATAAAGAGTATACGGGCATATAGATACACAAATGGGTTCAACCAGAATGAAACTGAGTTCATAACACAAGTTTGTCCTTACAAAGAATAATGTTATAATTGGCTACCCAGGATGGATTTTGTACCTTTGTTGTAGTTGTAGACACTCAAAAAAATATTTATCCCCACTTTTGGAAATTTACCAAAGGAGCAAGTAACCTAAAATGTAAATGATCCTGGAATCATTTACATTTGGTTTTGGGATATGTTTTGGTACTTTTACATGTGGTAGCATTGGGCATGTTGGCATACTCAGGGCCCATATTTTGTCAAAATGCCATCATCACTCAGTTTCTGCTGCACAAAGGCTACTTCAGGAAAAAGAAGTCTCTGTCACCAGACTAGATATGGTTGTGCCTTGCTGGTGTGGGTCAGCTGCGGGCTCTGAGAAACCAGTCTGTCCCTGTAGCTTAACTCATGAATTAAAGGCAGGCCAGTGGTATCTTTGGCCCTTTGCTGGCCAACACTAATGTTGATTCTACACCTGGCTTTGACCATTTGTGTCTTTCTCCTGTGGTGAATGGAAACAGAGCTTCACCCCCCCCCCCTTTTTTTCCCTCTCAGGTTTAAAGCCAACCTTGCTTAAACTATATTTCATGTTTCATTCCCACCCCGGTCCTACAAGGCCTGTCAAAGATAGTGGAGGGCAACTCTCTCATAGGACTGCCCCTGCTCTGTAAGGCAGGTAAGAGGGAAAGAGGACATCCACTTCTCTTCCATCAAACACTCCATCTTCTAGCTCCATCCTTGCCATCATTCTGCCCCAGATATATCAGAACGTGTCCTTGAAAACTGAGGGAGCGATGAGGACGGGGGTAGAGTGGCGGTGGGGTGGGGGAGGGGGGGGTCACACTCAGTTTTTTTGGAAGTCAGGGCATGAGGCCAACAGAGTGTTGTTTGGGAAGTTCACAACCTATTTGAACCACCTAATGAACAATTTAGATGATGTTGGGAAATTGTTCAGTTCCCCCCCAATATATTCTAAACCTAGCAGTATGCTGAATCTGTTTTTGGGGCCAATTGTAAAATATTAAGAAGTTTTGTGAGCATCAGTAGTTTAAAATTTGCCATGGTGGCCGTATTTATACCATGGAAGTGAGCATATGCTGTGGATCAGGGCTGCCTCCCCAATTACCCTCCCTGGGCAGTTTACAGCCCCACTGCTGCAGCCGCTACTGGTGTCAAGACTTTTCTTTCCGTTCATTTTCGGATAAAACCCACTCCAGAAAAAAAGAAAAGAGGCAGCTCGAGACAAGCTACTAATAATTTACTATGCTGTTCACATATTCTTTGGCTTATAAAAATAAAGTACTTTGGTTTCATTTCCTTTCTTGGCTGAACTGCATTTAGAAAATAAAAACAAGCCACAAATAGCAGATAATAGACTGTAGAGAGAAACTACCCATGATCCATCCATGGGACCAGCCAGAGATGGAATTCTGTATATGTGAACGCGATATGCAGGTAGTTTGGGAACCACTGGCTTTGGGGTTATATTAAGCTTTGAACAAACTGACTAAATTTTTGAGCCTGCATTCCTCATCTACAAGATTTACAATTCAATGGATTAAGGTCTGTAAAAGTGTTTCATATAGTCAGTGTTATGTAATTCAAAATGTCCATTTGTGTTGAAGGCAAAATCTCTCTAAAACAGTGAGAGAAAAAGGCATGTTTTCGAAAGCAGGAGGCAGTGTTTCCTGAAAGCGTGGCATCTCGCATCATCATCTGTCTGTGATGACCTACATTCAGCTCACACAGAGGCCATTTGGGGCAGGAGTGCTGAAATGATTTGTCTGCTTCCGTTATGTGGTAAAGCAAAAAGTCTGTGACTACAGTATTATGACTCAGCGACTCCAGAAGGTGGAATCAATTACCTGATACATGCAAACTGTAAGGGTATAACCATGAATTGGAGATCTTATCAGGTATGAGTCAGAGATAATTACTGATGAAAGGAAAGATAGTAAGGTTGGTTCCTGGATGAACATGCAGCCAATGTAAAAGATTTCCTACCGTGCTTCAAGTTATTATTATTTTTTTAAAGATGAATTAGAATTTAAAGTTTTATAATTTCAAGAAGAAAAATCTAAACGAAACGTAAAATGTAAAATGCCACACATTTTGGAAAAAACATAGAAGCTTTACATTCATAGATTAAAGTATGGTCATGGTTTGGGCTCATCACTGGGAAATTTTGCCCACAATGAGTACCTTTGCATTTGCTGTTCCCGTTAAAAATTATTCAGGTCAAAGCCGTTAGGGTTGTGGAAAATCCAAAGAAAATTGAAAATTCGTTTGTATGACCATACTCACACTTTTAGTTCCAAAGAACCAATGATGTTAGAAACTTTAATTTGTAATTTTGCAAGATGAAACATCTGAGGGGCTTTACTAACTAGAGAGAATAACCTGGCATAAGCAATCGCCCCACATTAATCATGAATTAATTACTATGAATGGTAGGTAGCTGGTGTTTAAAAGCATCACCTATCCATGATCTAAGAGCATGGCAGTTTATTCCATTCAGAATTAAAATGTAGGGATCAAGAAAAAAATTTCAGGTTTTAAAAAATTGAATAAATGTAAAAATACAGAATAGTAGAGACTAATATACCAATAGGTATAGTTCTTTAGTCATTACTGAAATAACATAATAAAAATAAAAATTAAAATTAACAGCTAAATACTTTTGATTTGAGAAGCTCCTAGAAAAACATCTGATGACCTTCATTTTATAAATTGTGATTATGTTCGTTCATCCACTCATTTATTAAAACTGCATGCAAAATTTGCACAGGTATTTTCTGCTATGCACAACACATTAATGTAGTGTCTCTTCAGGTAATCATCCACTTAATCTTAAATCCATCGCAAGTTGCAAAGTAAGTTACTAGACAGTTAGCAATTGTTTTTTGTTAATCCCATATAAGGAGAAAGAGCATTTTCCACTCCTGCTTCACGAAGTTTTGAATTTTCTATGACAACTATTTTCCATTTCTTCTCTCTGAAGGTCAGCATATCCTGCGAGTCTTCCTCTTCTTTTCTGGTGTCAGGTTCCCTTTGTTAAACTCCTTGTTCTTAGTAATGATAAATCCAAGTCACAATAATGTATGGTTTGTGTGTGCCTATTATGTGTTTACATGTGTGTTAATAACACAAAGACACAGCCATGTATTATTTACTGCAGGTACTTTATTCGCATTAATTAAAATAAAATTATAATAAGTCTTGTAAGCTTCTCCCTCTGCCAAACCCACCTGCTTTAAAGAGTGTTTGCCCTGTCTTTGCCTTCTGGTGTTCCATGGGTCTAAGGCATCGGTTAACGTTAAAACCCGCCTTTTCTGTGGCCTTTGCAAGGTGTCTCAAATCCAGACTTGGCGATGATACAAGCTTAAATATGTTAGAGTATATTACCATATTTTTCTCTGGCTGAATAAGTAAACTTCCACAAGACTTTCTATAATAGATTTAAAAAAAAAACAAACAATTTTAACAAGACCACAAAAGAAACTTAGAAAAAGAAATATCCGTCAGTGTTTGTTCTAACAGCTTATACTCTTGAATCAGACCAGAGAGTGTTTGAATCTTGATTCTGCCACTTGTTAGCTGTGTGACCCTGGGCAAGTTGCCTAATTGTTCTGAGCACCAATTAGGGAGTATGTTAAATATAAATAATAATATCTTGTCTCAAATGGTTATTGTGAGAAATAATTTTAAGCGTGTGAACCACTACTTAGTGCTGGCAAATGGAACTCAATAATTGTAATTATTTCTATTAGTTTCTAGCTTATTTTATAAAATTGCTCTATTTTATAGAAAGTGAGGGATTCCAGGAGGAATAAAAATAATTTTAAGTTAATATTTTAAGCAAGTGAGAAAGGAATTTAGGGCAGTGGCCAAAGGGCCAGGAGGGCCAACCCTAACAGATGTATTATAGCGTTGGCATCTTTTGATCCAGACCTCAAGCATTCTCTCAATCCTAACACCCACCTGAATGGGACTTGAAAGAGAAGTTAGAGAAAAGACAGAGGATACTTTTCATATTGAAAACAACTACAGCAAACACATCTGCTTTGGAGATCAATCAGAGAACTATCCAGTAAAGAGGTGTAGTACTAAACCGGCTACCATGCTGGCTAACTGGAGCTTAGTACAGCTGAGAACACTCTGGAAGCTCACATCTCAGCACTGAGGGTTGGGGAGCACTGTCAGTCACTGGCTGAAGGATGCTGGGATGGGGAGGGAAGTGAATAAGCATTAATAGCATAAATACCCTGGCAACTCTGCTGGAAGAAAGGGATGAGAAAGCCCTCAGGTTGAGGAGAGCAGGAGCTGCAGTTGGAGGTCAGGAGAGGTGCACTATGAAATCGGGGTTGGGGGAGTGAGGAAGGTTAAGGGGGGCAGAGGAAGGGGCACTCCTAGTGTCTGAAGTCAAGTTCTAAAAGTCTGAGGACTGTCTTACAACTACCTGCCTTGTGAATATGGGCAAGCATTTTTTTTTTTAAGAACACTGTATTAGCTTGTTAGGGCTGTCATGACAAATTATCACAGACTGGGTGGCTTAAACAACAAAAACTTATTTTTTCCACATTTTTGGAGGCTAGAAGTCTGAGATCAGCTAGTTTGGGGCAATGGTGTGCTGGAGCTGGCTGCATCTGCTCATGGGAACCAACGGTGGCACCTTCAATATTCTCATATTGAGAGCTTAAAATTGGCCATGGAGACAAATCAAGACTTCTCCTCTTGGAGAACTGATTGATAAACATTTACCACCACACCACTGGTTTGGGAACTATGAAAAGAAAGGGCATCTCTGTTTCATGCCCTAGGTAGTATCTAGAGAAGTGGTGAACCTTTGGAAATCTGTCTAGCCCATGTTTGGCAAAAAGTAGGAATGACTGTGGCTGATTTTAGTAGAAAGGTTGTAAGACAGTAAAACAGTATCCCAGCATTTCCCATGGCCATAGATGTCATGAGAGAGCATTCACATGTGCTTTTTTTGAGAAGGGCTCAGAAGTAATTGGAATGGAGCCATGCCTGTGGGCTTTGATGATGACCAATCAGTCAGGAAGATGTAGTAATGAAGTATATCTCAACAGATAAAAAAGTGGTGACAACAGAGGACTTAGTCTCCTTCTTGCCCCCACTGGTGAGCAGGAATGAGAGAGAAGTGAGAGGGATTCCTAATTGCTTGAGATGACCTGGACTCCATTCTACCACCCAGCTGAATGGGACTTGAAAGTTAAGTTCCATCATAGAAAAAAATGAGTGAAATATTATTTTTTGCACACCTGAGTTTGTGTAGCCTGAGCTTTAGACTCGCCACTTGAACTGTTAAGAAAGTCATAAGACCCTGTGGGGTTTCTCTGCATCAACTAGTTGAGAGCCTCTTCTCAAAGCCTTTTAGCTGATAAAGTTCTAAACATTTAGTAAGTAAAAGCACCATGGAATTAATAAACTTGGGATATCTTTTGGGAAAAGCATCTTCTTGGGTGATGTGGTGGTTTAGCATATAGGCTGTGGAATTAGACTTTCTGGGTTTAGATCTTTGTTTTGAAATGTTGATGTCATCTCTTAGGCAAGTTTTTGAATAGTTTCTACATGTCATTGAATAGCTCCCATGAATAGTTCCATACACAGTGCCTTGTACACAGCAAACTCTAGTTATTATTAGAAGAGATGTGACAGTAATCAAGGCATTATGTGACCTACATTATTTAATTAAATTTTCTGAACAATCTTATGAATGTTGTCTCCTGCAAGTAAAAAACAATGAGGCTGACACTGTGGAAAACAGTGTGGAGTTTCCTAAAAAAATTAAAAATGAAACTCCCATTTGAACCAGTAATCCACTTCTAGGAATGTATCCCAAGAAATCAGAAACACCAATCTAAATGAATATATACATCACTATGTTCATAGCTAATCTGTCAAATAGCTAAGATTTGGAAACAGCCTAAGTGCCCATCAGCAGAGAAGTAGATTGAAAAACTGTGGTACATCTACACAATGGAATACTACGCTGTGGTAAAAAAAAGAGGGAAGTCTTACTATTTGCAACAGCATGGATGGAACTGGAGAGCATTGTGCTAAGTGAAATAAGCCAGTCAGAGAAAGATAAACATCACATGATCTTCATTTGTGGAATATAATGAACATAAACTGATGGACAAAAATAGAGCCAGAGACATAGAAACATCAAACAGACCATCAAACCACAGACAGTCGGGGGTTAGGGAATGTGCTGGGGGGTGGGAGTGGCTGGGGAGATGTCAATGGCGGTGGGGTGGGAGAGGAGACATATGTAATGCTTTAAACAATAAATAATTTAAATTAAAAAAATATTGAGACTGAAATATGTTGAAATCCAAACTCAGATTTTTAAATTATAAAACCATATATGTTTTCTCCACTGCCTTGAAGAAATTAATGGACAAGGGGCTCCTACATCTCATATCCGTGACAAACTGATAGTTAAATGCTGTTAAACTGCCCTAACAGGTTTGGCTCAGTGGATAGTGTTAGCCTGGGAACCAAAGGGTCGCAGGTTCAATTCAAGTCAAAGACACATGCCTGGGTTGTGGGCTCGGTCCAACGTGCAGGAGGCACGGTCCAACGTGCAAGAATCTCAGTGATTCCCTTCATCATTGAGGCTGATATCTCTTCTTCTTCCTTCCTCTCTGAAATCATATATATATATATATATATATATATATATATATATATATATATACATACTGTCAATAAACTATTGGCAAGAGATTCTGATTCTAAAGTCATGAGGAGCTACATAAAATCTTTTAGACTTTTGAAATATAAGTGAAAAACTAAAAGGTTTTTTATTAGAGAAGAATATAGAAACCAAGTTTATTCTAAACAAAGAAAGCTCAACCACTGATAAGCATCCATGTACACACATAAATTGCAAATGCTTTTTGAAAACTCAGCATTCTCAATCAAGCAATAGGTCAATCAAGGGCATTGATTCCAACAAAGGGCTTACTAAATTTGGCCCCCTTGCAAAACTGTGGAAGGGCATAGAAATACCCCGGGAGTTAAGTATGCTGGGTTTCCCTAAATGGGATTCCCAGATAAGCACCAGCCTCTTAGAGCTTGCGGTGTCTCGGAAGATAACAGATAAACGCCCCTGCACTAGCGTGTCAGTGAAATGATTTCTCTGGGTAATGGTTCAATTCTTAGTCACTAAGTATGGTATTTACTGAGCTACCTCTAGGATATGAATATCACTGTTACCATAAACAATGGAATGAGAAAACTGAAAAAGAAAATGGAAGAACAATGCAACAGCTAAAACCAAACTACTCATATCTGTTATATGACTAGTACTAATTAGATAAGAGACAAGTGTTGGTCAGGCCGTGCAGAAAAAGGGAACCCTTATGCACTGATGCTGGGAATAGAAATTGATGCAGCCGCTATGGGAAACAGTATGGGGGTTTCTCAAAAAGGTTAAATTTGAACTACTATATGATCTAGCAATTCCACTTCTGGATATATATGTGAGTAAGATGAAATCACTGCCATGAAGAGATATATGTACCTCTATGTTCATTGCAGCAGTAATCACAATAGCCAAGACATAGAAACAACTTAAGTGTCCATCGATAGATGAGTGAATAGAGAAAATGTAGTGTGTATATATATAATGAAATATTATTCAGCTAACAAAAAGCAAATCCTGCTTTTTATAATGATTTAATGAACCTTGAGGGCATCATACCAAGTGAAATAAATCAGACAGAGGAAGACAAATACTGCATGATCTCACATATGTGCAATCTAAAAAAGCCAAACTCATAGAAATAGAGAGGAGAATAATGCTTGCCAGGGGCTGGAGGGTGGGAGAAATGGGGGAGGTGTTGGCCAGAGTGTACAAACTTTCAGCTGTAAGATTAATAAGTCATGTACAGCATGGTGACTATAATTGTCAATATTGTATTATATACTTGAAAGTTGTTAAGCAAATAGATCTTAAATGTTCTCACCTCAAAAAAAAGGTAAGGTGATAAAGACTTTAATCTTACTGTGTAATCATTTCACAATACGTACATGTACAAAACATCACATTGCACACTTTGAACATACATATGTTATGTCTCAATAACGTATCAATAAATCTGGGGAGGAGGGAAACCAAGCTGCTATTTGCACTTGTATTAAAAATATCTTCTTTTTCCTCTAGCCAGGCTAACCAGGAAACAAAGAGAGAGGACCCAAATAAACAAAATTAGAAATGAAAGAGGTGAAATAACAACAGACCCCGCCGAAATACAAAGGATTGTTACAAAATACTATGAACAACTTTACTCCAACAAACTGGACAACCTGGAGGAAATGGACATATTTCTAGAAAAATACAACCTTCCAAAACTCAAGCAGGAAGAATCTAAAAATCTCAATAGACCAGTAACTTGGGAAGAAATTGAAGCAGTCATCAAAAAGCTTCCAGCAAACAAAAGCCCAGGGCCAGATGGCTTCACAGGAGAGTTTTACCAAACATTCAAGGAAGAACTAAAACCTATCCTCCTCAGACTTTTCCAAAAAATTCAAGAAGAAGGAACACTGCCAAACTCCTTTTATGAAGCCAGCATCACCCTAATACCAAAACCAGATAAAGACAACTCAATGAAAGAGAATTACAGGCCAATATCCCTCATGAACATAGATGCCAAAATCCTCAACAAACTTCTAGCAAATCGGCTCCAGCAGTACATCAGGAAGATCATACACCATGACCAAGTAGGTTTTATACCAGGAATGCAAGGATGGTACAATATTCGCAAATCAATAAACGTGATACATCACATAAACAAATTGAGAGATAAAAATCATATAGTCATATCTATCAATGCAGAAAAGGCATTTGATAAAATCCAACACCCTTTCCTGATAAAAACTCTCAACAAGGTGGGAATACAAGGATCATACCTCAACATAATAAAAGCTATATATGATAAACCCACAGCCAACATCATGCTCAATGGGCAAAAACTAAAACCATTCCCTCTAAGAACAGGAACAAGACAGGGATGCCCACTCTCACCACTCCTCTTTGACATAGTACTGGAAGTACTCGCCATTGCAATTAGACAAGAAGAGGAAATAAAAGGCATCAAAATTGGAAAAGAAGAAGTAAAGCTGTCACTATTTGCAGATGACATGATATTGTACATAAAAAAACCAAGAGACTCCATCAAAAAGCTAATAGACTTAATAAACGAATTTGGCAATGTAGCAGGATACAAAATCAATGCCAAGAAATCAATGGCATTTCTCTACACCAATAGTGAACTTACAGAAACAGAGACTAAAAAAGCAATCCCGTTTACCATCGCACCAAAAAAATTAAGATACCTAGGAATAAACTTAACCAAGGAGGTAAAAGACCTATATGCAGAAAACTACAGGACACTGAAAAAAGAAATAGAGAAAGATGTAAACAGATGGAAGAACATACCATGTTCATGGATTGGTAGAATCAACATCATCAAAATGTCCATAATTCCCAAAGCAATATATAAGTTCAATGCACTCCCCATGAAAATACCATGGACATACTTTACAGACCTAGAAAGAACTCTCCAAAAATTCATTTGGAACAATAAAAGACCCCGAATAGCCTCAGCAATCTTGAGAAATAAGAGTAAAGTAGGAGGAATCTCAATACCAGATTTCAAGCTATATTACAAAGCAACTGTTCTCAAAACAGCCTGGTACTGGCACAAAAACAGACATATTGATCAATGGAATAGATTAGAGAATCCAGACATCAACCCAAATCAATATGCTCAATTAATATTTGACAAAGGAGGCACGAACATTCAATGGAGTCAAGACAGTCTCTTTAATAAATGGTGTTGGGAAAATTGGACAGATACATGCAAAAGAATGAAACTAGATCACCAACTTACACCATACACAAAAATAAACTCAAAATGGATACAGGACTTAAACATAAGAAGGGAAACCATAAAAATACTAGAGGCATCCACAGGCAGCAAAATCTCAGACATATGCCTAAAGAACTTCTTCACTGATACTAACCCTAGGGCAATGGAAGCTAAAGAGAAAATAAACAAATGGGACTACATCAAAATAAAAAGCTTTTTTACATCAAAAGAAACCATCAACAAAACAACAAGAAAACCCACTGTATGGGAGAACATATTTGCAAACGATATCACTGATAAAGGTTTAATCTCCAACATCTACAGACAGCTTATACAACTCAATAAAAGGAAAATGAATGAGCCAATTAAAAAATGGGCAATGGACCTAAATAGAATCCTCTCAAAAGAAGACAGAAGGAAGGCCAAGAGGCACATGAAAACATGCTCCAAGTCACTAATTATCCGAGAGATATAGGTCAAAACAACAATGCGGTACCATCTCACACCTGTCAGAATGGCCAACATCAACAAAACAACAAACAACAAATGTTGGCGAGGTTGTGGAGAAAAAGGAACCCTCGTGCACTGCTGGTGGGATTGTAGGTTGGTGCAACCACTGTGGAAAACAGTATGGAGCTTCCTCAAAAAACTGAAAATGGAACTCCCATTTGACCCAGTAATCCCACTACTAGGAATATACCCCAAGAAACTAGAAAGACCAATCAGAAAGGATATATGCACCCCTATGTTCATAGCAGCACAATTTACAATAGCTAGGATTTGGAAACAGCCTAGGTGCCCGTCAGCAGATGAATGGATCAGAAAACTATGGTACATCTACACCATGGAATACTATGCTGCCATAAAAAGGAAGGAATTCTCATCATTTGCAGTAACCTGGATGGAATTGGAGAGCATTATGCTGAGTGAAATAAGCCAGTCAATGAAAGAGAAACACTACATGACCTCACTCATTTATGGATATTAAAGAACATTATAAACGAATGAACAGAAAGATAGATATAGTGACAGTAAAACAACAGGCAGACTGTCAAATGACAGCGGGGGGGTGGTAGGGAGATCTGGGGGAGATAAGAGATCAACCGAAGGACTGGTATGCTTGCATATAAGAATAACCAATGGACACAAAACTCTGGGGAGGGAGGGTATCTATGTTGGGGGGGCGGGCAATGATAAGCTATGTACACAGATAATACCTTAATAAAAAAAAATTAAAAAAAAAATCTTCTTTTTTCACCCAACTCTCAACCCTCATCAGTAAAGAAAAAACAAAACAAAACTCATAAACACAGACAACAGTAAGCTGATTACCAGGGGGAAAGGAAGGTAGGGGAGGTAAAAGAGGGTAAGGGGGGGATAAATGGTGATGGAAGGAGACTTGACGTGGGATGGTGAACATAAAATACAATATAAAAATGATGTATTACAGAACTGTACACCTGAAACCTATATAATTTTATTAACCAATGTCACCCTGATAAATTCAATAAAAAATACAGATCTTTGATAAACTTTATAAATGATTGATAACTTGACTGGAAAGTATTTTGATATTTGATCAATTATTAATAAAGTTGAAATGTTTAGTCTTTTTCTTAAAAAAAAAAGATTCTCTAAGGCCAAATGATTGAACTGCTTTTGAAGGCTTAACTGAGTTCAAAGATGTCCGTCCTCTGTTGAGATTTTCTCCCACACATGGTTAAATTGCTGTAAGTGGCTTACTCCTCCTTATTGGAGTAGCTTCCTAGGCCCGAAAAATAAAGAATGGATTTCTTTGAAAGAGTTGTCACACTAAAAACCATATCTTCAATCCCAGAACTGTGCAAATGAGGGCTTCACTCTCTTTAATTTAAATCTAGGTTGACATGAAAAATAGAATGACAGCGAGATTGTGAAATTTTTTGGTAGCCTTCCTTCAAAACTGCATTGCCTCTGCATGATATTTTGCCTGATGAGATACAGGACAACAGGCCCCCTTGAGCAAAGGCCAAATAATATTGACGGTTACTGTTTACTGAGTCCTGACTATGTAGCAGGCATTGTGCTAAGTGTCTGTATGTGTGTAATTTTAACCAGTTACCACCTTTATTTTGCAGTTGAGGAAACTGAGCTTTACAGATACTGAGTAACTAAGCTAAGTTCACATTAAGTCTGAAATTTAAGCCCAACTGACTTTGGGGACCTCAGTCTTGGGCACCATGGTATATTGCCTCTCTTAGAAAATGTAACCAGTAAACAATTAGATTGAATCCACCAGACTGTAGAGTTCTGCTTTGTTCAGCATTCCTGCCCAATAGAGCCTAGATTTCTTTTGTTGGGTGAGGGATTGTAAGTGCAAACCCAATGCTCCCTATCCTACTTCCCTTCAAATATGGAGTCTTCCTTTGATCACAGTGCTGTGCTTGGAGATCCTTGAACCAGCCCATCCTACAAGCAGAGAGAGACTCCTGTCTATCTGGCATGTGATAACTCCTCCTACAGTGAGAAAAAGACGTTTTTAAGGGCTTGGTTAGAAGTTTACCTGAGGATATGAATTTCATGTTTCAGTTATTTTTCAGTCTCTATATTCTGTGTCAATATTATATTTCTTTAATATTTTATTTTTAATATAATTTAATATAAATTCTTTATTGTTTAAAGTATTACATAAGTCTCCTCCCTCCCTCCAATCCTACCCCCCCCCCCCCAGCATATGCCCTCACCTGCTACTGTCTGTGTCCATTGGTTATGCTCATATGCGTGCATACAAGTCCTTTGGTTGATATCCTAGCCCCCTTCACCCCTCACTTTCCCTCATAGGTTGGACAGTCTGTTTGATGCTTCTATGTCTCTGGCTCTACTTTTGTTCATCAGTTTATGTTGTTCATTATATTTCACAAATGAGTGAGATAATTATGTGATATTTATCTTTTTCTGACTGGCTTATTTTGCTTAGCATAATGCTCTCCAGGCCATCCACGCTACTGCAAATGGTAAGAGTTCCTCCCATTTCCAGCATAGTATTCCATTGTGTAGATGTACCTTTTTTTTTTTTTAATTCAATCATCTTCTGTTGGGCACTTAGGCTGTTTCCAAACCTTAGCTATCATAAATTGTGGTGTTATGAACATAGCAGTGCATAATTCTTTCTGATTGGTTCCTGATTTCTTTAGATATATTCCTAGAAGTGGGATTACTGGGTCAAATGGGAGTTCCATTTTAATTTTTTGAGGAAGCTGCATACTGTTCTCCACAGTGGCTGCACCAGTCTGCATTCCTACAAGCAGTGCATGAGGGCTGCTTTTTCTCCACATCCTCTCGGCACTTTCTGTTTGTTGATGTATTGATGATAGCCATGCTGATGGGTGTGAGATGGTACAGCATTGTCGTTTTGATTTGCATCTCTCAGATGATTAGCGACTTTGAGCATGCATGCACATGTCTCTTGGCCTTCTGTATGTCCACTTTTGAAAAGTTTCTATTTAGGTCCTTTCCCCATTTTCTGATTGGGTTGTTTATCTTCTTTTGTTAAGTTGTATGAGTTTCCTGTAAATGTTGGAGATTAAACCCTTATTAGAGATAACATTGGCAAATACGTTCTCCCGTGCAGTGGACTCCCTTGTTGCTTTGTTGATGGTTTCTTCTGCTGAGCAGAAACTTTTTATTTTGATCTAAAGAGGAAAGAAGAGGGAGAGACAGAAACATCAACGATGACAGAGAATCATTGAACCGCACCTCCCCCACCAGGGATCAAGCTTATAATCAGGGCATGTGCCATGACTGGAACTGTGACCACCTGGTTCAAAGATTGATGCTCAACCACTGAACCATGCTGGCCAGGCATATTTCTGTAATATATCATTTAATTAAATTAATTAATTAATTCATTAATTTTTCTTTTTAGCACACAAAGTTTTCTTTAATTGTTTTGTTGTTTTTTTGGGGAGAGGGGGTAAGGAATGCCACACTTCTACTCAATTAAGAGAAACATTTTCATCAGCACAGAAGTATTTCTACTCCCTTATCATGCCACGAATCCAGAAGGAATGGGCTCCAGCAGCTCAGGCTCCTTCCCATGGGTTCTCACAAAGTGTGCTTCTCTGCGTGGAGCAGGCTGATGCTTCAGTTGAACCCAGGAACCTTTCTCTTCGGCTTCTTTTTCCTGATCATTTCCTTTCACATGTTTCAGGAAGCTATCAAAGCTCTTCATGTGCTTCCTATGCTCATTATGTACATTCATTCTCTTGGAAAGAATCTTTCCCTTAACTTGCTCGTTCACCACAATGCCCACTGCCATGGGAACACTTGTGGGGCATTCCTTTTTGAACAGTGCCCATTCCCTTTACGTCCACAATATCACCTTTCTTCTAGATTCACATGTATGTGGCCAACGAAACAACTCCATGTTTTCTAAAAGGTCTAGAGAATGTATATTACCCAGAGCTAGTGCAGACTGCATAGGCTAAGGGCCCAGTCCTGCAAGGGACTGCCCCATTTCAGATGCCAGCTACAAGTATAGGGGTCCCAGGTTACCCAGAACACCCCTCTGTTCAGTTGGGCTACAAATAGAGTTCCCATAATGCCCTTCTTAGAGTCAGTAATTTGCTATTATGGTTCACAGAACCCAGGGAAACACTTCATTTATTACTAATTTATTGTAATGAATATTATAAAGGATAAACATGACATGAAGAGGCCTGGAAGGGTCAAGCATAGCAGCTTCTGTCCTTGTGGAGTTTGGGTAATGCCATGCCCTCAGCAGGTGGATACATTTACCAGCTTAAAGTTCTTCAAACCCCTTTGTTTGTATGGAAGTTTTATCACATAGGCACAATTGATTAAATCATTGGCCTCTGATGATGAACTCAGTCTCCAGCTCCTCTTCCCTGCTGGAAGGTCTGAGGGTTGAGGTTGAAATTTAAACCCTCTGATTCTGCCTTGATCTGGTTCTCTGGAAATTAGCTCACATCCAGAAGCCATCTGTGAACCCAACTAGAGGCACCTCATGAGCAATGAGACATTCATTCTTTTTTCAAATAATATATTTTATTGATTTTTTACAGAGAGGAAGAGAGAGGGATAGAGAATTAGAAACATTGATGAGAGAGAATCATCGATCAGCTGCCTCTTGCACACCCCCTCCTGGGGATGTGCCCACAACCAAGGTACATGCCCTTGACTGGAATCAAACCTGGGACCTTTCAGTCCACAGGCCGATGCTCTATCCACTGAGCCAAACCAATTTCGGTGAGACATTCATTCTTATCAATCTTGAGATTTCAAGGGTCTTAGAAGCTCTGGTGTCAGGAACCCTGGACAAAAACCAAATAATATAACAAAAGATGCTCCTGTCACCCTTATTTTTAGGAAACTACAATGGTTTCCCATGCTCTGTGTCAGGTACCAGGGACCAAATATATATTTCTTACTATATGACAATATCACATCTGTGATGTTTCTATATCAATATGTAGAAAGCATTCTCTTTTTTATTGTTTACATTTGCATAGTGTTCTATTTGTGTGGCTATCCCATAGTTTATCCTAACTAGTCCATATTAGTGGGCTTATGAGGCATTAGGATAATCTTAATGGACATTAAGCTTGTTTGAAGTGTTGTAATTACAGACAGCATTGCAATGAGTAAACTGGTACAAATTATGTTTTCCTTGGGCAGCTGCATCTGTAGGATAAACTCCTGGAAGCGGGATTGCCAGGTTGAAGGGCAAATGCATTTTTGATGATTTACTCTCAAATTTTCCTCCATAGGCGTCTCCACTGCCCTCCAGCAGTGTGCCTTGGATTGATGCGCATCAAACGGGTGAGAAAGGGCTTCCCAATACAGTTCTGACGTATAGTTAGTTGTCTTTTCTGTGACTGAGGTTGAGAATCATTTCATGTGTTAAAGGGCATTTATAGATCCATTCTGTGAAAAATATACAGTGGGGACATTACATTGCCTGAGATATGAGTTATAAATATCTTGCCTCGTTTGTCACTTACCTTCGGACTTGCTCTTGGTTATCTTTATTATTACTGTTATTTTGCCAGTTAGAGGGTTTTTGTTTGTTATGTAGCTGAGTGCGTCATTATTCTCGCTCATAACCTATGGACTTTGAATCGTAGAAAGGCATGCCTTACTCTGCTACAAAGGAATTCACCTGCATTTTCTTATATTTTTGAAGTTTCTTCTGTTTACACCCATGTTTAAATATTTGATTTATTTGATTTACTGTATTCTGATGAGTATTACTTTATTTAAAAACTTATTTTTTCATGTGACCTGATAATTACCCTAGCCCTGTTTTATTAAGAAGTCCACCTTTACTCCACTGGTTGGAGATGTTCCCTTTATCATATGGGAAAGCCCAGTAGACATCTGGTTCTAATTCTGACTCTGTTCTTTGTTGTTGCTCTATTCATCTAGTAGTACTACACTGCTTCAATTATTGACATGTTATAGCATATTTCAATAATTTGTGACATTTCTTTTAGGGACGAGAAGACTTCTTTAAAAAAATATTTTTATTGATTTTTTACAGAGAGGAAGGGAGAGAGATAGAGAGCTAGAAACGTCGATGACAGAGAAACATCGGCCAGCCGCCTCTTGCACAACCCCCCCCGGGGATGTGCCCGCAACCAATGTACATGCCCTTGACCGGAATCAAACCTGGGACTTTTCAGTCCGCAGACCGACGCTCTACCATTGAGCCAAACCGGTTTCGGCAGAAGACTTCCTCTTAATGCTTCAAATGGGAAAGTTGTTTCTGTCAACTATATTGAGTGTAAAAGTCGCACCTTTTAACACATCAACATATTAAGTTAGTATGAGGGTGCCTCCGTCACTAACATCTTGGCAAGGGAGGCAACCGTTGACATGTACCTGGAGTTCTTTGACAACTTCTAATTGTAGGGGTAGGGGAGGAGTGGTATGAGAATTGCATGGGGATGAGAGTGAAAGGGGAAGTGATCTCTTATTCTACTTGGATGTTTGAACAATTCCCGAAAAAGCAGTACAGAGATCATCTGTTGCTATCAAATGATATTTAAGTTGAAACTTTTGTGCACAATGCCTTGTCTCTTAGAATTTTAAACTTTTTGCTCACCTTCAAAAAGATTTTATTATTTTAGAGCTTGGGGGGATAAAAAAAGGGAGTAGCCCATGATCTTTGGCTAACAAGCCCCCTAAACCATCTTTTGTCCACCATGTTCTCAAAAAACAGAACCACCCTGTAAGAGACTCTCTAGCGTCGTCTTCAGGTAGACACGTGTACACCCAACTTTTCTCAATTCCAAACCATGTTATAGAATGACATTTAATTAAGGGAAAATGTATGGGCAGCATAAAACCAACCTGTGACTCTCCCCATGGTGTCAGCAATATGAAGATCGCCGTTTCATTGAGCCACCATTGGTAATAGCTTATTATGAGCCTGCCGCTGTGCTTTACTTTCTGTTGGATTCTCAAACAGCCCCGATGAAGGGAGCTCTAAGGGGTTTAGTAATTTACAAGCTGTGCAGGGAGCAGGAGCGCAGCGGGGCTGCTTTTGCTTGCATGTGTGACTGTGAGCTGGGCAAGGAGGGGGGGCAGGCATGGGGGTGGGAGTGGGCAGGAAACCCTCTGTTTATGATACTACAAATCTCTGAGTCATTTTCTTTCTCAGTAGGTGCCCATGTTATTAATCCCCAGATTATTTGTGGTTTGTTTTTAGCATCTCTTGCACACCCTCCCTCTTCTCCCCCCCGGGAAATGACTACGTATTTCTTCCCATCACCTTCTGTTTCTCCTACTTTGCAGTAGTAAGTTCTATCTTCTCTCATTTTTCTTCTAGATCCCTATGGCATTTGAAGAAAAAAACTTCAGTGGCTGTTCCAGGCTGTGGCAAGCATCCTCACAAAGCTTGTTCTACATATTGGCCAAAGATCCACCAATCTATGTAGGCAACGTTGTACAGTTCCAACAGTGGTGGACTTTTCTCTGTGGGTGTTAAGAAGTATTTATTTTATTTATTTATTTTTCTTAACAAAAGTAATAGGTACTTAGATAAAATCCAAATAGTGCGGAAATATGTACTGTTAAAAGCCAAAGTTTCCTGGAATTCTGCCCCGCAGAGAAAACCACTTTAACAGTATAGTGATCCTTAGTCCCCCCTCCCCCCCAAAAAAAGAGTATGCTGCCTGAATTGTTCTTATTTTACAAAAATGGAGTCATGCTACATATACTGTTTTGCAATATTCTTTCTTTACTTAGGAAGCCTACTAGCACCTCTATATACTGAAATCCCTGTTGTAATGATGTAGCCAAATACTTTTGCTTTCTCCCATTTCCACTCTCCTATTTTTGGCTCCATAGTGTAGGAAAAATGTACACTGAAATAAGAGTGAAGTCGTGGGTTTCTAGCCATAATTCTGCCACTAGCTAGCTGTGGGCTGTAGACAAATTTTTCATCCTCTTTGATCTAGGGTCTTTTTCTTTGTAAAGTTAGGGGGTTGGGCACATGATGTCAAAGGTCCCTCCCAGCACTAACTGACAAGGTCTATTGGGAACAATTTGTATTGAGAACCTACTACATGCATTATCCTTGGCATTGTAGAAGCAGGAATAAACATAAGAAAATCCCTAGCCTCATAAAGCTTACATTTCTTTTGAAAAAAATTTATTATTATTATTTTTATTGATTTCAGAGAGGAAGAGGGGGGGGGGAGAGAGAGAAACATCAATGATGAGAGAATCATTGGCTGCTTCCTGCATGTCCCCTACTAGAGATCAAGCCCACAACCCAGGCATGTGTTCTTGACTGGAATCCAACCTAGAACCCTTCTGTCCGCAGGCAGATGCTCTATACACTGAGCCAAATCATCTAGGGCTAGAGCTTACATTTATTTTTCTCTGTCAAAACAATGTTTAATAGTTCAGTGTATATATTTTAAAGCACTATTCCTCTTGATCACTTTTAATAGGCATTAAAGGAAACAGAATTTATCAGAATCTGTAGCAGTACCGTAAAGAGAAAGTTTGCCTATAAAAGAAACGTGGTAGGCTTTCCCAAATTCAGCAACCATCATAAAAATTTACATGACATCACCCATAAAAATTATAAAGCCCCAAAAGTGTTCTAAACTACTATTAATAAAAACTAATTTTGATTAACTATGCTGGAAGAAAGACTGAATACCCTTTGTATTCTATTATAAAAATAGTTGTATTACAAAACTGTTGCCAAATGAAGAAGTGATCAAAATTATGCAACCAAAGACATAGCCGATAGGTATGTAGTTCCAATGTAATAACCTACTATATGAATGACAACTAATTTCTGATCAGTGTTTCCAAGGATGTTGCATGTATTTACTTCCTTCAAAGTATTTACAACCCAAAGAAATTACCATATCATCAGGCTGGGCTATGTTATTCAGCAGTGGCTTAATAAAATAAAGGTTTATTTCTGGCTTAGTTTTCATATGCTGTAGCTAGAAATTGTGCTCTATATAGTTGTCAGTTAGCATGACAGAGCTCCCACCATCTGAAATATCTCCAGTCATTGTAATAAGGAGAAAGAGAATGACAAATAGCACATTGACTCTTAGAAGTTTTGACTAGAAGTGACACCCATAATTCCTACTTATATTTTATTGACCACAGCAAGTCACATGGTTATGTCTAATTTCAAAGAAGTGGGCAAAAACCATTTCTTCATTTACTTAGAAGGAGAACAAATATTTGTAAATAACCGATCATTATTACAGGTACTATTATCATTAGTTGACATATTGGCATGCACAAATTAACTAGCCAAAGATTGCACAAAGAATAAAATATGAGGCTAAGATTCAAACCCAGGCTCTAGAGTCCACAAGCTTGACTTCCATGCTTCTACCTCCTCTGATGTAAGTTATTTGGTGAATTCCTAAACCCTGGAATGGCAAATGGCATTACCCCAAGCATTGCATTCTAGCTAAAAAATTATGACAAAGAATACAACCAAGATATACACATTTTCTAGTTTAATGAGCAATATAGCTGAAGCTCTCAATCATTCTATTCATTCAACAAACATTTCTAAAGAACATTTAGAAATTATAAATGAATATAATTTACATATATAAAAGCCCAGTGATTGGAATGGCGGAATAACCAGAATGACCGGTGGCTATGACCTTGCGCTGCAGCAGCCAACCAGCCTGATCTGGGCCCTGATACGCCCCCCCACCCCAAGCTGGCCCAGCTCCTAATTGGAGTTTACATTTCAATGTTGAATGTCTTCCCCTCTGAAGAGCAAAACCAAGTTTCCTCAAATGATGCCTTCCCTCTTTTCATTTCTTCATCCCCCACCCCAATTATTCTCCAACTTATACCAATCATACTCTTGCTTCAATCATCCCCCCGAAAGTGCTCTAACAAATGTCAACAATTACCTTATGGTCACAAGATATAGGAGATCCTTATTCAGTCTTCGTGTTACTTGAGTGCTATGTGGACTGTGAAACTATTTTTTGTTCTCTCCTTTAACTAGTAACTGATTTCTTTTGAGAATGACTATTTCTTCTTCTGAATATATAGTAAATCCTCATTATTTGAAGATTCTATATTTGATAATTCACATGCTTAAACATTTTTGTTTAACATGCAGTGAATGGCGGTCATTTGCAGGCAATGTGCAGAGTAATGAAATTTTGAGTTGCTCTATGTACTGATTCTCAGCAGAGGTCGAACAAGGTGAGGGACTCTGTGCCTTCTTTCAGCTCTCACACTGTAAACTGGTTTCCTTTTTGTGGCCTACTTAGTGTCACTTTTTGTTGTTGTTGCATATTTGTGCTTTTCATCGATGACTTTGCTATCACAAGTGCCCTCCTCTCCCTCCCCTAACCCCAAGCGAACTGCTGAAGTGCTGTCTGGTGTTCCTCCTAAGTGCAAAAATGCTGTGATATGCTTAGTGGAGAAAACGTGTGTTACATAAGCTTTGTTCAGGCATGAGTTACAGTGCTGTTGGTTCTGAGATCAATGTTAAATGAATCAACATATATATTATGTAAGATATCTTTAGGCAGAAACACACATAAAACAAGGCTATGATTGATAAGTTGATAAAACTGTTATGACCAGAGGCTTACAAGAAGCCAACTCGGTAGCTTCCCTAAGTGAAATGGCTTAGTATTTGCAAATTCATGTTAGTGGAGACTTCATAGAACACAATTATAGCCTTCTATGGAAAACAATCTGGAAGTCCTTAAAAAGTTAAAAATGTACCATATGATCTAGCAATCCCACTGGTATATATCTGAAGGAAATTAAATCGCTATTTACAACTCCCACCCTCCATGTCCATTACAGCATTATTCACAATAGATAAGACATTGTGGAGGTAACCTAAGTGTCCATCAGCGGATGAATAGATAAAGAAAATGTGACACACACATACTGAATGAGAGTCATAAAAAGAAGAAAATCCTGTCTTTTGTGACACATGGATGGAACTGAGGGTATTCATCATGCTAAGAGAGGTAAGTCAGACAAATACTGTATGATCTCACTGGTATGTGGAATCTTAAAAAGCCGAACTCATAGAAATAATAGAATGGTAGTTGCCAGAGGCTGGGGTGGAGGTGGGAATATGTTGAGGGTACAAGCTAATCAGATGAGTAAGTTCTGGGGATCTAATGTACAGCATGTGAGTGTAGTTAATGGTATTGTGTTATATACGTGGAGGTTGCTGAGAGATATCTTGACACAATGTCATAAATGTTCCAGAGCCAGACCTTTAGAAACCATATGGAACCAAGGTACATCCAAACTAAAAAGCTTCTGCACAGCAAAAGGAACCACCAACAAAATGAAAAGACAGCTTGCTTAATGAAAAAACATATTTGCCAGTGATATATCTGATAAGGGGTTAATATCCCAAATTTATAAAGAATTTATACAATTCAATACCAAACAAGCAATTCAATTAAAACTTGGGCAAAGAACCTGAATAGACACTTCTCCAAAGAGGACATATAGATGGGCAACAGATGAAAAGATGCTAACATCACTAATCATCAGAGAAGTGCAAATTAAAACCACAATGAGAAGTCATCTCACACCTGTTAGGATGGTTATCATCAATAAATCAATAAACAACAAGTGTTGGTGAGGGTGTGGATAAAAGGGAACCCTTGTGCACTGTTGGTGGGAATGCAGACTGGTGCAACTACTATTAAAAGCACTATAGAGTTACCTCAGAAAATTAAAAATAAAACTGCTTTATGATCCAGCAATTCCATTTCTGAGTATTTATCCAAAGAAACCCTAAACACTGACTCAAAAGAATATAAGGACCCCTATGTTCATTGCAGCATTATTTACAAATGCTAAGATTTGGAAGCATCCTAAGTGTCTATCAGTAGATGAGTGTCTATCAGTAGATGAGTGGATAAAAAAAAGTGTGGCATATTTATACAATGGAATATTACTCAGTCATAAAAAGAAGGAAATCTTACCTTTTGTGAGAGTATTGATGGACCTGGAAATTATTACGGTAAGTGAAATAAGCTAGTCAGAGAAAGACAAGTACTGTACCATATGATTTCTTTTATATGTGTAATCTAATGAACAAAATAAAATAACAAAAAAATAACAAAATGGATATAGAGAGTAGACTGACAACTCTCAGGGATGGAAGGTGGAGATGGATGAAGTGATTAAGCAAACAAAAAGGAAGACTCATGGACACAGACAAAAGTATGCCGATTGTCAGAAGGAAGAGGGTGGGGGAGTGCAAGAAGGTATAGGGGGGATAAATGGTGATGGAAGGAGACTTGACTTGGGGTGGTGATAAACGTACAATATAATATACAGATGTTGTATTGTAGAATTGTATACTTGAAATCTATGTAATTTTATTAACCAATGTCATGTTAATAAAGTCAATTAAAACACATAAATAAATAAAAATTTAAAAATACCTAAAAATCATATGAAATAACAAGTGTTTTTTTTTAACTGCTAAGTTTTGGGGCCATTTGTTACATAGCCCATATATAATGCATACAAAAATAAAATAGTATATATATATATATATATATATATATATATATATATATATATATGCTGGATTGTGTTGGCAGTTACCGGGATAGTTGGGGGAGGGCCTTATTGAGAAGGAGCCTTGCAACAAACACTCGAAGGACTTTGCGTAATTTGGGGTGATAATGATATGTCTATGTAGGTTCATCAATTGTAACAGATATGCCATTCTGGAGGAGGGTGGTGGTGTTAGTAATAGGGAGGGTAAGCATGGGTGAGGACAAGGGGTACTATATGGGAAATCACTGTATCGTCTGCTCAATTGCTGAGAACAAAAATTTACTTTAAAAAGAGAGAAGGAGATTGAAAGAGAGAAGTCCCTTGAAGGAGGCCAGGGAGTGAGTCTTGTGGACATTGGTGACCATTGCTTAGTACTCTTCGTGATGCAATGAGGCCATATAGAACTTATGTCAGTAATTTGAATGCACTGTTTTCATTCTCAACTCCAGGCCTTCGCATGTTACTTCCTCTACCCATAACCTATTCTTCCTCACTCTTCCATGCCACCTCATCCCATCCCACCCCCCACTTCAAATACCAGCCTCCTTATCAATTCCTCCCATGTCTGTCAAGTCTTAACTGCCATTTGTCCCAGAAAGACATTCATATCTGTGTAGCCTGGGGCAATCAAAGATGAGTTTTTTAAAGAAGAAATTTACACATGTACTTGTTTCTCACTCTGATCTGAATCTAGACAATAATTAATGTCAACACTGTTTGTTGCTTTAATGCTCCCTAATTGAGTCTTTGTGTTTGCCTACTAATTTGTCTGTAAAATAAGGAATCTTTTTTTTATGCTTCGTTCCTCCCACACAATGAGGACTAGCACAGGGCTGGGCACACAGAAGTCACTCAGTAAATTCTCTTCTGAGAAACTGACTTGTGGATAGAAGTGGCTTTTGGTAAACTCGTGGCAATGTCTTTTGTGGCTAGATTAGGATTTTAGGACAGAACTTGTATTAGAATAAAACTTTCAATATATTGTGATGAATGAAGCTCTTGTCAGCTGTTGTTTAATTAATTCATGAAATAAATCACCTAGATACACAGTGTGACAAATGTGGACATCTGGGAAAGTGGATTATCTCAAAAGATCAAGGTAAAGTTTTGGTTCTATCTGTGGGTGCAAAAAATGAAAGAAGGAAGCATTTGTGGCTCTTGAGGTAAAGTGATGCTGGCTTCCAGCTCTTTCCCCCAATCTTCTTCATTTTATGTCATTGTCGAGAACACTAAACCACCAGGTGGTACAGGGGAATCCCATAGGCAAACATGATATTAGACTGTGTTCTCAGAGGGGTCTCTGGACATCAGGGGCAGTTAATTAATGGCTTCCTGGTAGTAATACATGGAAGGTCCCTGAAGTCGACTTAGGATCTTACGCAAAAATATCAAAGCGCTCTCTACTCTACTTCTATTATAGTGAATGCAATCAACCACAAATATTTCCAAAGAGGTCACAGAGATGTTAATGCTATGGGAAAATTAGAGGGTCAGGGGTAAGGCCTAGCTCAACACGTGTTTCAGGTGCAGGAAGTTGCCAAGAGACATTTATCCAAAAATATTTCCTCTACAAGTATGTCATTTTGGCCAAATTTCCCATTGGTCACTCTTTTGAGCTAAGATGTTAAAGAATCCTGCAAAATGTCTATTTGCATTTGGAATGTTTTTTAGCTCTTAATGCCTCAGTATGGATTGACTGGCCACTACAGTCTCAGTGACTTGGTGCCACCTTGTGTAGTAGCAACAAAGGCCAGGAACATTTTTTATAAGGTTGAGGCAGGATGTAGGGTCCAGAGCATGGGGTGTTTTCCCTAAGGTTGTGTCTCTATGGGATAAATATTGGAGACCCTGATTAGCATGGGGGTCAACATAGGATGACCAGGGTTGGTGGAACAAAAGGTTGGAGAACTGAAGGAGTAAAGATGATGTGTGTGGTTGCCATTGTGGTTTCCATGAGTGTCTTCAACTGGTGTGGAGAGACCAGAACAGTGGTGAACTTGGGTAGTCATAGCCATTGAGTCACACCGGAGACATGCATGCCTGCTTGTGGTAGGAAGAATGGGAACCTCTTGAGAGAGACATCATCCTTTCCAACCTGACCTTCCTTGAATGAATCTTCCAGGCCCCATCTTAGCTCAATGGATAGGCCACAGAGAGGTTGTGTGGGTCATGTGAGTGCAGGTTTTATTCTTCACAACATGAGCAAGGGGGTGGTTTGCTCCTCTCTTCTTCTTGATGCCTCATGAGATTGTACTTAATAATTATCGGAATTGGAGAACATCATGCTGAGTGAAATAAGCCAGTCAATGAAAGAGGAACACCACATGACCTCACTCATTTACGGATAATAAAGAACATTATAAACAAATGAACAGAAAAATAGATATAGTGACCGTAAAACAATAAGCAGACTGTCAAATGACAGCGGGGAAGGTAGGGAGGTCTGGGGGAGATAAGAGATCAACCGAAGGACTGGTATGCATGCATATAAGTACAACCAATGGACACAAAACTCTGGGGATTAAGGGCATGTATGGGAGGTGGGGGGCAATGGTAAGCTATGTACACATATAATACTTTAATAAATTAAAAAATAATTATCAGAATTGCTGTTCCTAATGTAAGGGGGAGGTTTCCTATTAAAAAACTCTTCCTGTTCAGTTTGAATAATCATGTAATTTATTGGAAATTATGTGGAGTCTTGTCTTTTTATTTTACTTGAGGCCATCCCCAGGCAAAAGAAAAAGTGATATAGTGTGTGTGTATGTGTGTGTGTGTGTGTGTGTGTGTGTGTGTGTGTGTGTGTATGTGTGTGTGTGTGTGTGTGTGTGAGAGAGAGAGAGAGAGAGAGAGAGAGAATGATATTTAATGAAATCACAGGAGAAGCAAGTAAAAATTAACCTGTCTATCTTCCTATCATGATGGAGCCAGTGACCTATAGTTGGGATGTTGAAGTAACCAGGAAATTTTAATTCAGATTGATATGTGCCATGATAGGAGTAAATACTATGTGACTTAGTGGAAGGGCAAGTGGTATGGTTTCATGGATTCCAGAAAATTCTCTTTGTTGACTAAGTATTTCCTTTGTCTAGATCTCTAATGGCTAAAATCATATCATTGCAGATGCATTTAGCTTGACACTTCACTCTGAAATAACACGGTGAATGGAAAACATGCTTTATCAGTCCTGAAGTTGTCATTATGTAGCAATATGACCTGGAGAAAGTTATTTCACCTTTCTGAGTCTCATATTTCTTATCTGTAGAATTGGAATAACATAATTTGACAGGTTATTATGAAGATTAAATGAGATGAAAACTAGAGGAGCAGCTTGAAAATTACAGATGATATTAGTTTTATAATTTATGACCTGGTATGAATATAAAACAGACTGAAGTAGAAAGTGGGGAATGGAGAGAAGGGGAGAGACAATGTTGAGTATAATGGTAAACAAAGAAAAAGATGAAGGTTCCAAAGCACTCTTATTTTATTCTATAGTTTTGTTTCAAAACAAGCCTAACTGAAGATAATAGTAACTTACAAATACAAGTAATCGACCTGGTTTTAGTGGAGAAAAGGAAATAAAAACTAGGAAGTATATAACCAGTCAATGTCATAGTTGTGCTGACAGGTAAACTATCTCTTTTCCTTCCCAAAGAAGCCAGGTGGACATTATTCAACTTCCTTCTTATTGCTTAGCCCCAAAGGATCTGGCGGAATTCCTGAAAGCCCATCTGGAGCACATTTCCAGGACTGGCTAAGAACAGCATGAATCTCTAAGTGGTACTCAGAACAGTTTGGTTCAGGGACCAAGATGATGTCAAGTGTGGAAAGAATTTTAATTAAACTCTGAGGGAACCTGAAAATAGAGGTCCCTGTGGGGCTGGAGAGTTGGGAATGGGGAGAAGAGACCAACGATGGACTGCATTGGGGTGTTTGTGGGAGAGAGAGCACAAAAGGTCATGCCAGAGATCCTAGGAAAGTAGGAACATTTCTGGTTACTCCCTTGATGTTTTTGGATAAAGTCTTACCTTGAGGTAAAATTCAGCATAAACCACTTTCCTGTGGCTTCTCTCTACTGGCAATGTGTGGCAATGTGGGAAGTCGACACTGAAGCTGAAGGAATCAGTTTTCATCACTCAGCTGCCTCTATATCGTTTGAATCTCTGATAAAGAATAGATAAGTTTTGATCTTACTCAACACACGATCTTGCTCAGACTGTGCAAAGTTGTCAAAACAATTAGCTGAGAGCACAGCACCCTTCTCAACCAACATGTTCTTTTGTCTTCACTAGTAGTTTTCCAGCTTGGGTACCCAGACCATCTCTATGAGGACAAAGTCCAGGAGCCACCAACTACCTTTCTCCTCTCTTCCAACACATGATCTCCCTGGCCCCCAGAATTCCCATTCTTCCTCAGAGGTACGCAGATTGAGCAGAGGAAACCTTGAAAATTATTGCTTAAATTAGAGAAAATGTAGACAGGATTATAGTTGAAAGATGTAGCTGATTCAGAGGAATAATGAGATTAAGAAAACTTTTATTAAACTATAAAACACATATAAAAATGGATAAATCATGAATGTGTAGCTCAATACATTTTTACCAGCTAAACACACATCAGACAGATAAACAAAATATTACCAGCATTCCAGCTGCCCCTTTAATCTTATACCTGTATCTGACCATCCCTACAAGTGGTTACTCTTCCAACTTCTAACATGATAGACCAGTTTTGCATGTTTGTAAACTTTATATGAAAGGAATTACATAAGTTGGATATTTCTGTTTGTCTTCTTTTGCTCAGCATTTGTTTGTGCGATTCATCCATATTGTATGTGTAGCAGTATCAAGTACTAGTACATTACCATTGCTGTATAGTAGTCTAGTGTATAACTATACTGTACTTTATCTATTCTTTTCCACTTTCAGTCTTGTTTACAATTTATCAAAAGGCTACCATATCTCTTCTGAATTCAGTAAACTAGAAACCAACTGAACAAAAGAACAGTATTTCACAAATCTTTTTTAATGACATTAACAAACTAAGTATTAACTATCTCACAAAAAAAGACCAGAAACTAAAGGAATGAATGGATAGACAAAAACACACACAAAACATTCATAGCATTTTCCCACCCAGTCAGTGGCTTTTCCATAGCAGGTTATCATATCTTGAAAAGGGAATATTCATCACCCTGAAGCAGTGATTAATTAGATATAACTTACAAAGAAAGCTGAAAAGTTTGACATCTTTGGGAAAGGGTGTGTGTTGTTTTTTTTAATTCACCATTAATGTCATCATGCTAAACTGTAAACTTCTTTTTCCTATAGGTCAAAATCTTTTCTCAGTCTTTGCAAATTATTTTCTGACCCCTCTCTGTAGCTATGTTATTACTTTTCTTACTATTGGCATGATTTTCTGAGAAGCTCTGCAGACACAAATTCCTATCCCAAAAGTTTTTGTATTGTGAAAGAAGTTTCTCCCAAATATTTAGTTATAGTGCATTTCTTATAAAACTATATCCTACATGGTTTAAGAATTCACATTTATAAATTGAATAAATTAATTAGTCTTGACTTGAAATTTTAATGAGGTTCCTTTCTCCTTCATCTTCTGTCATCAAACTGAGCTAAATCTTTTTGTTTCTTCCTTTGAAATAAGTCTTGATTTATATCCCTCTGTTATATTATGTTATGCGTATGTTATGCATTTTTAAAAATAAATGTCTCTTGTTAACAAACGCATTTCTTTTGAATATGTAGCTAGAATTTAAGTAGTTGGGTCATAGAGTGTGTGTCTGTTCAGCTTTGGTAGATATTGCAAAACAAATTTCTAAAGTGGTTGTTGCAATTTATAGTTCTACAAGCAATTTATGAAAGTTCCATTTGCTTTAAATGTTTTCCAACAGTTGGTATTGTCTTTTAAATTTTTTTTTAGTCATTCTGGTAGGTGTGTGGTTTTAGTTTTGAATTCTGTATTCCTTATTCCTAACTCCTATCATACATTTATTAAATATCTTCTTTTGGAAAGTGTCTTGTCCATTTTTTTCCTTCAGGGTGGTCTTTTTCTTTTTTAAAATATAATAAATCTTTATTGTTCAGATTATTACAAGTGTTCCTTCCCTCCTCCCCCCATAGCTCCCCTCAACCTGATTCCCCACCCCACCCCACCCCATGCCCTTACCCCCTGTCACTGTCTTTATCCATAGGTGTAAGATTTTTGTCCAATCTCTTCCCGCACTACTCAGATGCCCTTCCCTCTGAGAATTGTCAGTCCACTCCTTTTCTATGTCCCTGATTCTATTATATTCACCAGTCCATTCTGGTCTTCAGATTTTTTATTCACTTGATTTTTAGATTCACTTGTTGGTAGGTATGTATTTGATGTCTTTTTGTTGTTCATAGTTGTTACATTTACCCTTTTCTTCTTCTTCCTCTTAAAGAATATCCTTCAGCATTTCATGTAATCTTGGTTTGATGGTGGTGAACTCCTTTAGTTTTTTCTTATCTGTGAAGCTCTTTATCTAACCTTCAATTCTGAATGATAGCTTTGCTGGGTAAAGTAATCTTGGTTGTAGGTTCTTGCTGTTCATCACTTTGAATATTTCTTGCCACTCCCTTCTGGTCTGCATAGTTTCTGTTGAGGAATAAGTTGACAGTCATATGGGTACTCCCTAGTAGGTAACTGTTTTTCTCTTGCAGCTTTCAAGATTCTCTCTTTGTCTTTTGACCTTGGCATTTTAATTATGATGTGTCTTGGTGTGGTCCTCTTTAGATTCGTCTTGTTTGGGGTTCTGTGTGCTTCCTGAACTTGTAAATCTATTTCTTTCACCAGGTAGGGAACTTTTTCTGTCATTATTTCTTTCAATAGGCCTTAAATATCCTGCTTGCTCTCTTCTTCTAGCACCTCAAAAATCCAGATGTTGGTATGCTTAAAGCAGTACCAGAGGCTTCTTATACCATCCTCTCACTTTTGGATTATTCTTTCTTTCTGCCTCTCTAGTTGGGTGTTTTTTGTTTGCTTATATTCCAGATTTTTGGTTTGACTCTTGGGGTACATTGATTTATAGTTGAGTTTCTGTATATTCTTTATTTCAGACAGTGTATGCTTAATTTCTGAACTGCTCCTTTTCCATTTTTTTGTTGTTGTATTCTCATTAAGGTCCTTGAAGGTCTCTTCAAGTTTCTTAGTGGTTTTTAGAAGATTCTTGAGTAACCTTATAAATGTGATTCTGAACTCTGTGTCATCCATTAGTTTACTTTCCTCCATCTCTCCCATTTGTGACATGCTTCAGTGTCTCCGCATTTTGGTTTCCTCCCAGTGTTGATGGAGTGGCTTTGTGTGGTAGGTGACCTACAGGGGCCAGTAGCTCAGTCCCCAATCATCCAAGGTGGTTGCTCTTGGTACACCCCTTTGTGGGCTAAATGCAAAGTCTTGGTGTACTTAAGCCTTTATTGCTGTTGGTACACTGGAAAGAATTGACCTCCAGGCCAATTGGCTGTGAGGATTAGCTGTATCTATAAAGGGAGAACTGCTGCACTGGAGACACACTTATGATGCAGGCCTTGTTTCAGTGGGGCTTTGGTGCTTAATGATTCTGTCTCCTTAATGTGTCAATTATGGATGTGAGGAGTTGAAATCTGGTATCATCTCACACTGACCACTAGGTACACTGGCTTCTGGATCTCAAATGGAGTGCAGGTCAGCTACTGTCTGAGGCCACCCTGCAGGAGCTACGGCGAGAACCACAGACCTCTCCTCCCTGCTTGGAGCTAGGAAGCTTTGGAGCTGTCTGCACCAGGTTGCAAGTTTGCTGGGTTAAACTGCAAAAGAGAAGGCTATTCATATGCAAAAGCTGCTGCTTGGAGCTTGGGTGTGTTTGTAGATTATGTGGGTGGAGTCTCAGGGCATCACTATGCTAGAGTGTGGCAAACAGCAATGACTGCCAGTCAGCTGTCTCTGCCTCTCGGTCTGCGTTCCCATGTTTCGTGCCCCAGCACAGCAAACAATTATTCTTGTGTGTAGCTCTGCAAGCAAGCCACCCTCATTTTCCGACCTGATGGCAGACAGTCCAGTTTCTTCCCAGAAACTGGATTTCATTGAGATCAGGAGCTTGTTTCTTTTCAGGTTGAAGAAAGCAATGCCCTCTGCCACTTGGGATCCGCTGCCAGCCCATATCATGCACGCACCCCCGTACCTCAGTTTTTCAGCACTTGTGCCCTGAATGCTCCTTTCTCCATCAGTCTAATTGTAGAGCTTCCACTCAGCCAGCTTTCCCATGGTTCTGGGTGATAGATGTTTTGTCATTCAGCCATAGTTTTGAAATTGTTTAACAGGGCAGCAGTTTAGGTGTATTTACCTAACCCGCCATCTTGGATCTCAGTCTTTTTTCTTTTTGATTGGCAAGAACTCTTTATATATTCTGAATTAGAGGTGTTTTTTTGTCTGATATATTACAAATATCTTTTCTGGGATTTTTTTTTTTAACAAATCACACTTGTAGTGATTCTAATAATAGAGCCAGTATATATTTATTTATTGAAAGATAGAAAGATCTAAATCAAGATTTACTTCAAAAGGAAGAAACAAAAAGATTTAGGACAGTTTGATGACAGAAGATGAAGGAGAAGGGAACTTCACTAAAATTTCAAGTCAAGGCTAATTAATTAATTAAACAGATTTGGTCTGTCCAAAATAAAATATCTAGTTATGTTGCGTATCTTTACTTCCCAACTTGTGACTGTTTTCATTTTCTCTTGGTTGCTCCATATTTTGTACACAAAGAGGTTCCTTATTGTTAATAGCTAATGACTCTTGAACAGTTATTGGAACTATTATTATTTTCCTTCTACAGAACCTTTAGAGAGCTTAGCTAAGGCCATCCAGTTAAATAAGAGGCAGAACCAGGTTCAAATCTAAGCAGACAGACTAGAGAGGTCATAGTCTTAATGGCTACCTCCCTGCTACAATGTAGGTGGGGCTCAAGTCAACCATGAGGCTTCAGTCCTTTAATTTGAACCCAGTGCCAGCCGTATCAAATGCATGACCCAAAATGATTTTTAGTAATGAATTTGAAGAAGAAACCAGACTGTAGTGGGTAAAAACGGAAAGAGCTCAATAGGGAGTAAAGGCAGCAGCTGTTGAGTCAGAAGACCTGAACTCAAGTTTGGCTTTCTCAAGATGACGCTGTGGCATTGGGGAGGTCAGAAACAAACCTCACTGTCCCCAGCTATAAAGAGGGGATACAGCTTCTTGCCTTTTCAATAGTTGAGGGTGGCTGCAAAGATGAAAAGAGATGAAAATAATGAGAGTTACTTTTTCAAGAAATATTTATTTGTCCCTTCATCTAGAAGAACAATTATTAAATGCCTGCTAGATACCTGGCACTGTGCTAGGAGCTTATAAGAGAAATGGTCAAAAGGTAATTATTGCAATAATCATGAAGTCACCTTTGCTTGTAATTCATTTAATCATCCGACTAAACCTTATTCTAAGGATTGTGCCAGATAGAGGCTGTGCTCTTCTGGAGCTTATATGTGAGAGTGAATGAATGAGTGAATAAATGAAAGAATAAAGCATGTTGTCCCTTTTCTCTTACCCAGCACTCTATGCATAGCTTCATCTCTGCTCCATTTCCTAGACAAAACTCACTCAGATACTTTTGTTGTTAGACCACACAAATGGACATTCTAATACATAACCTCACTTGTTTATGGCTTTGTTATTTATAATAACTCCTCCCTTGACCATCCTGTTAAGTATTTCAACCACTATTTTTTTCCATTTGGTTCTTATATTTAATTCCCTTCTTAGTTATTCAAGACCTGTAGGTACTTCTAATTTATTTAAAGCACATTAATTAACAAATATAAGTACAACTTAAATTCCAATTCTCTAAACAGTATTCAATGTTTTCTCTCAAAATTAATCCTACTTCAGATTAATCCTAAAACTGCTACAACACAGTTGTTAACTCTTATTGTACTTCTAAAATATAAAACATGGGTCCAAGAACCCTTATATGGCAAAATATTCAGAAACAAAATAGATATTTGTTAAATAGAATGAGATGCTATTGGCTTAGCATATTTGGTTGTGAAAATTTGGGAGTGAAAATAGAAGTACTTTTCAGTGCATTTCAGACTTTCCACTGGTTCAAAGTGACATCATGTCCAACTGACCTAAATTAGTGATGCTTTAGCCTATTTATAGTACACACTGCTTTTGAATTAGGACAGCGACAAGGGAAAGGGAAAGGGGACATTTTCTCAGGATTGACGTTTGTCAATTGGTTCTGTGTTTGATCATTCGTATTTGAAAAAGTCCAACAGGGTCATGAGAACATGAGGGTTGTCTAGTTTACTGGACATTTACTGGCCCATGGTTTTCCCAGCAGAGCCTGAGAGGGTCTGGTAAAATCGCACCTAATAGAGTTTTGAATATGATTTTTTAAAGTTACATTTTAAAGTAGTATTTAGCCTGTGAGAAATAATATTTCCCTTCCTATTTATTCAGCACTGTAGGTACTCCGAATTTATTTAAAGGCATGTTAATTAACAAATATAAGTACAATTTAAATCTCCAGTTCTCTAATCAGTAGTTAGGGACATTCAATGTTTTCTCTCAAAATTAATCCCACTTCAGATTAATTCTAAAACTGCTACAACACAGTTGTTAACTATTATTGTATTTTTAAAGTATAAAACATGGTCTGAGAGATTGTGAGAAATATTAATAACCCAAAACTTATTAGAGTTTTAGAATATAAGATTCACTGATATTAGTTAATTAACTATGACTTTGAATATTTGGTGTTATAAACAAGTGTGAATTATGATTTTTAATACTTACTCACTAGTTAAAAAATAATGAAATAAAAGACTCAAAAGGATCCTATAGATTTTGAAAAATCTATGACAGTGGAGGCAGATATCAGGAAGCCAATGTCAAATTCTGTTTATAAGCATTAGAACAGTGAAGAATTTGTATAATTATTGCTTTCTTCTATAATTGAAATTGATTTTAGTACTACTTGTTATCAGTAGAGGGGAAAATATAATCATTTATGTAATGAAACATTCCCATGGTAGTATCTTTCCTTAAAGATTACATATAGTACAGATTCACAAGTTTCAATTCTTAGGAAAAAGAGAAAGTTGGCTATGGTTGACAAGTGTCTTTGTGGGCAGGGTGTTAGCAGATAGAGGTGGCCATGGGAGAAAGTTATCTTGGGCATCATCAGTGTTATCATCAAGAAGCCCTGGGGAATAAATAAAGTTTGTGCTTGAAAACTCCAGTCTCTGGCTTTATTCTTTGTTGTGTACCTCTATCTCGCCTTTCCAGTGACCTCAAAAAAAGGCCATGCTCTTCATGTTCTCAGCCGAGGAGAACCCCAATAGTTTCCTTCTCCAAGTCAATTTGGTACTCATTCACACCAAGTTGAAAGTGATTACTAATAGCTTAATATCTTGCTTGTTCCATAAAGTAACTAGGATTTAAAAATAATATACAAGACTTCAGTGGAGAAAAATTTGAAACACGATCAAAGTATATAAAAGATCTTAAGTAGTAGAGAGATAGTAAATGCTCTTGAGTGGAATGAATTCATATTATAAAGGTGTTAATTCCCTCAAAATTAATCTTTGAACCAAATGATAGTTGAATTACAGTTTCTACTCCATTTCCCTAAGAACTTCAACAAATTTATTACAAATTTATATAAAAATATATATGAAAGCCTAAGAATAGCTAAGGAACCCAGAAAAAAGTAGAGCAAAGAGGGTAGACTTTCCTGTCTTGATATAAAGACACTCCTCAGTAATAAAAAATTCTAAAATTGGCTCAAGGATAGTAAGAAAAAAAGTAAATCAATGCAACAAAATAGAGAGTTCAGAGATAGATAGAAGTAGCTATTTATTATAGGAAACACATATGATAAAGGACTCACTGTTTAGTAACTGTGTTGGAAAAACTGGCTCATTTCTATGTGGAGAAAAATAAAACTGGATCCCTACTTTCCAACATGTACAAAAATGCATTAAATACCTGATTGTGAAAGGCAAAACCATAGATCAGGTAAAAGAAAAGATAGAACAACTTTGTGACCTGAATGGAGAGATTTTTTTTCAACAAAGCTTTGAAAAGTGCAAACTATAAAATGAAAAATAATGTCTTTAATGCAAATTAAATTTTCTGTTGAACAAAGGACATATAGGCAAAATCAATAGAACACCAGCTGGGAGAAGAGCTTGTTATGCCTACAAACTACAAGAGAGTAATTTAGAAAATATACAGGGCACTCATAAATCAACAACAAAACAGCAACTGACCAAAGCCCTCTAGAACAACAGGCAACTGATGTTCATGAAAGGGGAAACCTAAGTGGCTGCAAGTGTACGGAGAAAAATGCAAATCAAAACGACAATGAGATACCATTTCATACCTCCAAAAGCTGGCACAATTAAATCTGCATAATAAGTGTGGGCAGGAATGTAAGAAAAGAGGAACCTTTCTTCACTGATATGAGAGAATCTGCGCTGCCTTTCTGAACAGCAATCTGGCAGTGCCTAGGAAAAGTGAATTAACTTATCCCTGTGACCCAGTGGACCTACCCCTGGGTAACTATTTCAAAGGTATTTCTTAAGTAGAATAAAATGACTTACATTAGGTTGCATCATGTGGCAATGCCTATAGAGTTGGCAATCAGAAGTGGTTTAGGTGCCCATCAAAGGGGAAACTAGTAAAATGTCGATATACACTATGGACTGTCATGTGGGATAAAAGAGCCACATATAGCAACATAGATTGCAAGACCATAGTGCTAAGTGAACAATTAAGAAAAATAATCATTTCTGTAAAAAAACACATTCCTGGAGGCACTAAAGCACAATCTGTTTTACAGAGATGCATACACATTCAGAAATATATATCAAATGCTTTAGGGCAGAAACCTATAGCAGGCATAGAGGTGGTAGTGGGTGTTTGGTATGGAGGGAATGAGAATAATGAGGGTAGAATCTCTCTCTCTCTCTCTCTCTCTCTCTCTCTCTCTCTCTCTCACACACACACACACACACACACACACACACACACGCACACACACACACACACACACACAGAGAAAGAAAGGAACCTTTTGTGGAACAACGATAATGTGTGTTGTACTGAGGGGTATGAAGAATAAAACATTTCCAAACATCTGCTAACAAGTTGGAACGTAGTTGTATCATGTGGTCAATGAATATTTATTCATCATCTGCTCCATGCCAGGCACTGTTCTGGGTGCTAGGGATAGTATAATGAATGAGACAGAATAGCTTCCCTTATGGTTGGTGATTCTAGTTAGTCCTTTCTGAATTTGACTAGGTAAATTGGTTCATGTATCTAAGATCAACTTTGGGTACAGTCTGTGTGGGGTCCGGGGGCATGATTCTGGGCTTGCCCTTTATCTGTGTTGGCTTCTGGAAAAGACCTGAAAATTCATAAGGAAACAACTGAAGAGAAAACCCATTATGATCTGAAGTTATGTAGCACACATATGTTTTCAGCTATTTTTTTTCCCACAGGAGCAATTTTATTCTATATTCATAATTTCTCCTAATAACAAATATTTTTGAGACTCCTTGCATGACTATTCACAAATCCATATACAGCCAGAGAGCAGATTTCATTTTAGTGGGTTTTGTTTAAGTTCACTAAAATCAAAATCTTGACTCCATTAATGATAACCATTAATAGTTGTCTACCAAGGCCATATAATGAATAATAGACATGCAGTCGCTATTAAAGACTGGTTCACACTTTTCTGACATTCTAGTTTTGTTTCACAGATATTTATTCCCTATTCAGGAATAATACTGAAGCTGACAAGTAGTACTTGGTTAAATCTCGACATTGGAAGTGCTGCTATAATGCTAATCTCAAAATTACCTCCATGCATGTTCCCACAGATATTTAGTAAATTATTGAATTACACAGAACTATGTATTCATTCATATGTTCCTATTGAGTACTTCCTATGTATGTGCATAAAACTATTTTAAAGTTGGAGGTTAAAAAATTAAAAAAAGACAGAGACTTCTCCTTCAAAAGCATATAATTCAATGATGTCACAACTTATCTTTCCATGGGAACAAAATATGTATACTTTTCAGGTTCTCAGGCAAACCAACAGAAGCCTATTTAATATATAGACTCACTTAACTTTGGTGCTAATATCATTATGCAGAGTTCTGGCAAAAAAAAGGTCATATCTTATATTAAAAAAAGTTGGATAAAGAAGAGTTTCATCATTTCAGGCTCATGAACAACCCCAAGGAAATGTTTGCAATGTGTTTAATTTTTATTTAGTCTTCCCTACTCTTCTCTTTTGCATGGTTCTCGTAAGGTCATTTTCCCAAATATTATGTCTTCATGCTATTCTCACCCTCCACTGTGGCTCCTCATTTAGGTCTGTGCCACCTCACAAAATGCTCAAGTTTCTACAATTATTCACTTTCCTTATTCCAGTTCTTCAACACTCCCGATCTGCAGTAGTTGTGAAGAGAAAAATCTTACTGAACTGATTTGTTCAAATTCACATTCCTTCTTCTAGCAATAGATCAGGGCACTTGGCTCTCTGCTCCCACCCCTTAGGAGGTTTTCCAGTCTAGATTTTAGGTGTTATTTAGAAGCCAGTGCAGTTTTAATAATTTAAAGTCAAGATATTGCCAGATTCTCTTCTTCAGATAGTGATATATATATATACACACTAACATTTGTTATAAGATTTTGGAAACATTATTTTGAGATTTGTGTGTTGTTTAGATGAGTGCAGGTAAAATTTCAAGATGAACTACTAGATGACTGTATTTTTAAAAATACTTGCATGTTAAGAATAATAGTGATAAGATTGTTCAACATTAATATTTACAAAGTTAAATTGATATTAATTTTAACTCAATGAAAAAAAATCTTGAGATATATTTGCATCTACCATAATTGTTATGACCACTTGAAAAAAGAATGGGAGGGATATAGTGCTTAGATTAGACAACACTTTTATTTTTAAAGTGTGAGTCTTCTTCAGGATTTAGCATATTAAAAAATAAGTTAAAGAAATTTAAAAAATAGAATTATCTCCAAGATGTCATCATTTTAAAGCAGAGGATATAGGACACAGGTCATTATTTCTGATCAACTCTAATGAGATAAGAATCTATAAAGCTCGAAAGGAAAATGAGTCCGTGACCAAAATGCTTACTCAGTTACTATAAACATTATATGAAACATGGACTCTATAAAGACAAAACAATTTTTTTTTCTTTGAAAAAATGTGTCAGGTTTAGAAAATTTTAGGATTTACCTGTAAAAGCACCGCCTGGAACCGAAGAGTGACGTTTTAGGGAAACCCTTGCATATCAAGGTGGGAAGGATGGGAGGTGGCGTTTTGTGGGCTCCTATGGTGGTTAAGTAGTTCTCAGAAGATGACACTGGAAATTAGATAATTGCTGATGTCATATTTTTTTTTACAATAAAAAAAAAATTGGTGTCCCAAGGGCTATAAAAGCAGCAGCTTCTACCTTTCCATCACAAGCAGAATCATCGAGCAAGTAAGTGTTTTAGGCAAACTTAGTATGATTGATTAATTTGTCATGATACTTCTTGACACTTAATGATCTTTCTTTATGTTCTTGTTTTCCTGATACCAGGTTCTTCTTCCCTGCCTGCCAATTGTTGGCGTGAGAGTTGTCTTCAATGGCCACCCTTCAGAAATCTGTGAGCTTTTCCCTCATGGGGACTCTGGCTGCCAGTTGCCTTCTTCTCATTGCCCTGTCAGTGCAGGGAGGAGCAGCTGTGCCCATCAGGTCTTACTGCAGGCTTAACGAGTCCGACATCTCCGTGTCCTATTTCACCAACCTCACCTTCAAGATGGCCAGTGAGGTACTCATCTCTCAATCTCTCTCTTTCGTATCTTATCTACTTGGAGCCCAAATAGTTCTTACATTTTTCTGCAGAGCACGTTTAATACCTTTAAGAACCCATCATTTATCTCTACTAGTAGACCAGAATTATTTTGTCTTGTCATAGACTCTTTGGAGTTGGGCTTTATCCGAGGACCTTCCATTTGGCCTTTAAAATATGTACATGGAGTTTTACCCCCAAAGGAACCCAGCTGACTATTCATTTGCTCTGTACTCCTCTGTGCATTGTTTAAAACTCATGTACACATCTGAATTCTCTCCTGGGTCTTCATCGGGCTGCTCTTGGGAGAGGGGATAAAGTACATCTCTACTTATAGACTATTGTTCTACCTCCTCGATGTCCAAACACTTTGTCTTTTCTTCTCTTCCAGGTTAGTTTGCTAGATAACAACACAGATGTTAGTCTCATTGGAGAAAAACTGTACCACGGAGTCAATGTAAGCCATAGCAATGTGCCATCCATGGTTACTTGGGGCGGTGGTGAAGATGGTTTGGATCTTCTGGATGTACCCTAATGTGATCCCTGCTGTTTTACTTTTGCCTGCAGCCGAATGCGCACTGCTATGTGATGAAGCAGGTGCTGAACTTTACCCTTGAAGATGTGCTGCTCCCCGAGCTGGAGAGTTTCCCACCCTACATGAAGGAAGTGGTGTTTTTCCTGGAAAACATTAGCAACATGCTCAGCCAATGCGTAAGTTCTTCTCTCAGCTTAAGTTCACCCACTCCTAGGCACCTGCCTTTTCTCCTTTCATTTAGAGCCCTTTCCCCCAATCCTCACTGCCTCCTTCTATGCTGGCAGTAAGAGGTACCTCAGTGACACCATTATCGAAGTCATATTGAATCACAGAGTATTTGCTTTAATTGAGTCATATTTTGAATTTATGATAACTATTGGGGTCTGAAAGGATAAGTGCGTAGAAGGCTCATTTGTCTCTGGGAAAAGCAACTCAGGTTATGTGAGATGCGAAAGGTGTCTGAACACCTAGATGTGGAAATGGATCCACTGAGTAGAAATTGATCAAGGGAAGGGATGGTAAAGAGAGAAAGAGGGAAATGGGAAGGTTTAATGTTCCATGGTGGGTGGGCAAAGACTCCTACCCTGTTGATGTGATGGGAAGAGACAAAATCAAAGGTGTGTGAATTCTATGCCCCTGAACATTTAAAACTATGAAAAAAGTTTGAGTGAAGTGGGCAGAGCAAAGGGGACCTAGTACCTATTGGGGAAGGTCCACTGTTTATAGATGATGTTTTATGTCTGTTTCTTGCTCTGAGCATGCATTTTTGATAAGGTACAGTTAGGGTTTTAATCTTGATTGAATTTGCATAAGCCACTATACTCTTTCCACAAACTTAAACTTCAGTATGATTTCCCAAAAGTGAATAAGGGAAATGACTGGATTTTGTTGTCCAAGGAAATTCAAGAACTGAGAAAATTTAGGTCACTGGTGAAATCTAGGTCATTGTGGGCACAAATGCTAAGAACTTAAACTCCAGGTGAATTGTAACATACCTCTCTGTGTTGGGGACGCTGAGGTTCATAAAGTATCAGTACAACAATGTTAAAATAATCACTCTGCTTTTCATTTTCTAGCACATTGAGAGTTATGACCATCATATCCACAGAAATGTCCAAAAGCTGAAGGACACAGTGAAAGAGGTACTACTAATAACTATTAATGCTGAATAATTAAGTAGGAGAGATAAATGTTTTCTTACCTTTCCTTTCTTCCTTTTAACCCCCAAGTTATGATTTTTTTACTTAATTCTTCTACCATTAGGTTGATAACTTAGCTATATATGGATATAGATGTGTGTCTATATTTATAAATCATTTGCCAACTTTTTCAAATCATAGAATTCTAGAACTATAGGGAAAGGTAGGATGTTTAATCTCATCACCCATGCTCTGGGGATGGCCAGTGGCAGAGCCTGGGCTAGAATGCAGTTTATCCAGGCTAGCACTTTTTCAGCAGAAATAGGTACTAGTTTTAGTATTATTAATTCTTAGGGAAATTTAAGATTCCTAGCAGTTCATGCAATCTGAAAAACCACTTGTTCAAAGCAGAAAAGGGCCTGGGAGCATATTCATTTGAAGTGATTTTTAAAGCCATTAAATTTGATGATTTAAAACTTGGAGAAATAAGCCCAGAACAATTGTAACAAAAGAACTTGACTTGACTGTAGACCGAATTTCTGAAATGATTAATACTTATATTTAGTTACCATAATATAATATCTGACAGCTATTGATTTGAATTTGAAAGCAACCCTCAATATTTACACAGTTTAAAATAGAATAAAGACATTAGTCGTAGATTTATTGTAGTAACATGGAAGTTAGAATTAGAAATCTTTTCTTCTTCTGTCCCTTTCCCTTCATTTCTACCCTCTTCTCCACCATGATAAATCCTTAGATAGACAGTGAGCATCTATCTGGTGTAGGTTAGTGTGTTTTTCTACAGTGAATGATACTATCCTGTGGCCTATTTGGGGAAAAGAACAACAGTAGAAGGCTCAGACTACCAATTGTGACTAATCTCAAAACCAGAAGAATGATTAGTAGCAGCGAAAGTGAAGCTCTTGCAAGTATAATTAAACCTCAGAAACATAAAGGCTCTAGTTGATGAAAATTTCAGCAACAAGCATAATGACAATTCCCTTCTTTTTCCATCTTGATTTTTTTTTTACCCAAAGTCTTTCTTCCTGAGCATCACTTAATGAACATAATGGTTGTGGCCTTTGTAGTTTTTGACTATGAAGCTCAGTTCTCTCAATTAAGTATTACCTGGATGTGAAGGGGCGAATATTGGCATGCCATAGCCAAAAAGTGCTTTGCCCTTCTGGTTTGAAAGATCTCTGATGCCATTACTCTGTGTTCTTTAGAAGAGTGCAGTGTGTGTGTGAGATAAATATGATGGTGGTCTGTGAGAAAACATATATTTTAAAGCTTTTCTCTATTTTGAGAGAATCAACTTTCACATGTGCAATAGGTTGTCACGTGGAAGAGTGGCTATGCTTTTTTTTTACCCTGTCACTCCAGAAGGCATAGGCAGCACAGATGAATGTTGTTCAGAGAAAGTTCAACAATGAAGAAAAATTGGTCAGCACTGTCTGAAAAGGGAAGGAAGTCTTGGGAGTAAAACCAGAGAGTGGGCTGTAGTAGAATGGATAAAAAGACAGTAGGGCAAGGAAAACTTATTTTTTTTTACACAAATATCACTGAGCCTTAAAACAAAGGAAGAGTAGAAGAATGGAAGAAAGCAGGAAGAGAAAAGAGAGCTAAGTATGGAGGACAGATGAATTTCAGAGGGTGCTTTGAACTTGAATTTGGACCCTCTTCCATTGGGTTTGAAAGCCTCATTTATATACTACCTGAAAGAATGTTAGAACCTGTATTTGGCTTTCTACTAGTTAAAAGCAACAGAATAGGATTTATTTGATATTTTCACAAAAGTGAAAGCCTGTTTCTTTTGTTAAGAAGGTGAAAACAGAAAACCTCATGGGTATTGGTAAAAGTATAGTTTTGATTCAAGACAACTGTTGTAAATAATTTATTGGTCGTAGACAGTGGTGGGGCTATGGGGTAGGGAAGTCCTAATGGGTGGCACTCTGGGTCCCCTGTCATAGCTCCCATCTGGCTGCTCTGGTTAGGAAGTGGTTTTAAACAACTTCATTAGCATGAGGTACCACAGAGATTGATAGCTCTTGGTGCCCTCTCAGTTCAGATAGCCATAATTATAAGGTCTTTGGCAAGTCATATTATATTATTGCTAAAAGGTATTATTAGTAATTTTTTTTTACAAAGGCTAAAACTTGGTTTCTGTTCCAACAACCTAATCAAGTCACTTCCTTCTAATTGATCCCTCTTTTAAAAATATGGTGAAAGTACTCAAATACCTGTGTTTTCTTATTTTCACAGCTTGGGGTGAGTGGAAAGATCAAAGCAATTGGAGAAGTAAACTCGTTGCTTATGTTCCTGCAAAGGGACTGCATTTAATCACGGAAAAGCTGCAAAATGGAAAATAACTCTTCTTGCCTGTGGGAAATAAGGTCCCAAAGATTTTCTTTTACCAAAAGGGAAATGGGAGGTCAAACTTCATAATCAAGGATATATAAATATGTAAACCCCTACTTAGTTTAAAAAAGAGAACCATGTCACTTGTGTCCATAAGACTAGAAGGTAGCTAAGCATAATGAGATTTATTGTTAATTGTAATTGGTATTTTATACACAGAAATTCATTTTTAAGCAATTGAATGCTGAATGGTCTATTCGTACAAAAAAATTACTTCCCATTCCTTTAGGGGAAAAAACCCCCAACCTAAATAACTTTATTTTCTTTTTTTTTTTTTTTTTTTTTTTTTTTTTTTTTTTTTTTTTTTTTTTTTTTTTTTTTTTTTTTTTTTTTTTAATTGATTTTTATTAATTATGGTATCACATAATTGTCCTTATCCCCCCATTCCCAACCCAAACCCATCCCTACATATTCCCCTACCCCCTTATTGTCCATAGTGCATGCACACAAGTCCTTTGGTTGATCTCCTCCCTTTACCCCCACCCTCCCCTACTTTCCCTCTGAGGTTTGAGAGTCTGATCGCTGCTTCTCTTTTTCTGGGTCTATCTTTGTTCACCAGTCTATGTTGTTCATTATTTCGTCTAGATGTGTGAGGTCATGTGATCCAAGAAATACCCTTATAAAAACCTAAACTGCGATAAGCCTTAATGGTTATCCTGAGAGGCAAATGAATCAGTCTGTAGTGAGTTCCGTTCTGGGCCAGCAGTTCTTTTGAGTCCCAGTTTCAATGTCAAATAGTTCCTTGTGTGTACATGTCAGCCATGATATTTCAGATCTGGTTGGTGGACAAATGGTGGTAATGCAGGTCCGACCATCTCTTGTTTGATCGTGGGTATCCTTCAGCAATAGGCAGCCGCTGTCTGTTGGTATGGTGAGGCGTCCTCAGCATCTTCCATCTCTGAATTGTCTCTTCTGTCTTCATGGCTGGAGCACTTCTGTCTATTCCTCTCTGTTACTGGATTCCAGGTGGTCTCAGAGTTGTTTTCTGAAACTATACAAACATATTCTCGACCAAAAGTTAATACAGAGATATTCTCTTTAAATTTGACTTGGGATTCTTTTTCATCCCCACCCCACTCCCCCAAATAATTTTCCTCTTGCTTATTTTGACTCCATGTGTGTATTTTTATGGATATCTTGCTGTTAGCGTTTCAAATAAAGGTTAATTTTCTTAAGTACAAAAAAAGTTTTTAGATGTAAATTATTCTCAGTATATTTTTCCTTACATGATATTCTTCCACTGTCACCCCCTTTTTTACTTTAGATAATTGGAGACTTCTGGGGATTTTATTGTTAGTCTTGATATCTTTTACATTTTAATTATTTGCGCTACACTATGACTGCATTAGGTTCATAACATGTTGTGCAATTTTACCATGAGGCGCTCTGCCAATAAGAATTTTTGTTAATACTATAGGAACAGCATTTTGTACAGTACACTCAGTTTTTCTAGAATATTAATTTACTTCTATTAGCCACATTGATTTTCTCTGAGAAATTGGGTACTATTCATATGTCAGACTCAACACTCTAGCAACTATCTTATTTACCATGTGTGTATTAGTGGAATTGATTGTTTGGCTTCTTGAGAAGGGCCTGAGCATTCTAGCTATTAGGCTGGACTTGGAAATTAGAAACCCACTTGCCCCCACCATGGATACAAGGCCTCTCAAACAAGTCTTGTTGCAGTGAAATGGCAGCTGCTGTCAGCCACGTCTCTGTTACATGGGTCCCAAATTGAGCTGTGCATGGGTAGTGAAGCAGCCATGGGGGAAGGAGACCTCCCTCAGAATGGGAGAATGTTCAGGCGCCTGCCAGGTTGCAGGAGGGGTGGTAAGGGTCTGTGCCCCACCTCCGTTGCTCCCCAAGTTCTCTCCTGATGGCCCCTCTGTGACTGTGCCTGTCTTAGGTTGTTCCTTCCATGAGGAATCTTACCCGTCTCTGGCTAACCAGCCATCCTCCGGGGCCAAGCAGGGTGATGTGAGGTTTAGTTCTGTCTCCTTGGTGACCTATGCCCCATGGGCTCCACACCCAGCACCTGCCTCGGGAACCCCTCACCTGCTGGCAAGGTCCGGGCGTTGAGCTCATATTTTTGGGACTCCATGTTTCTTCTCCAGAGAGGGCCTAGCTCCCCCCACTGAGCGGGTGGGACATCCGTGGTGCCAGCCACGTTGGTGCTTCAGCCTTGGCATGAACTAAAAGGTCAGGTAACAGTTGTGGGCATCTGGACCATGAGAAAAGGTTCATTTTTGGCCACAAGGGCAAGACAGGCCAATATAGAATGCTCAGGTGCCTTCTCAGGAGGCCCTCTGCCTAGTGGAAGGGATGAGGTCCTTTCATATAGTTTTTAAATTGCTGTCAGACATTCAAAGGATTGGTTTGTATGTTTTTTGGGGATAATTGTATAATATGCTGTTGTAATTCTAAAATATCTATAGTTGTGTTGCTTTTGTCTCCAACCGCCAACAAAGTGTGTGTGTGTGTGTGTGTATTAATAAAATAAATCATTCTTTATTGATAGTCCTTGATGGGAGATACTATTATAGGTAATGGGGATAACCCAAATCTGGGAACAATTGTAATGACCTTGTAGAATAATATCATGTAAGGATATTCTTTGCTCTAGGTCATGGAAATTCCATTTTAAACTGGTTGTCAATTTCTTTTTGCTTAGGCAAGGTTTTTGTTTCATTTTCTACACCTTTCCCAGGAGGAAGTAGTGATGGTCCCTTCCTTTGGTGTCCTCACAAGCCAGAATCTTCTATTTAATTTTACACACAAAGGAGCAGTAGCTTAATTTTGTGTCCTACAAAAGGGGAGCTGGGTGGTGCGCTCTATGTAGTTATACTTCCTTGTCCCACCAGTAGTCCTCCTGGATGACTAAGGTGTTTGGTATCATCAGTGACTACTTTGGGCAGGAGGATCAACCCAGGTAAGGGCTCCCACCCATGCAGGATTAGGAACATAGGTCCAGAAATACTTACCCAATAGCCCCAGGTTATATTACCGTACAGCTGATTCCTGCTAGCCTGGCGGTAAAGGCGTTCTCAGGTGTTCTTGGGGTTCTGGTTACCTCACACTTTCTTCTCTCTCTCTCTCTCTCTCTCTCTCTCTCTCTCTCTCTCTCTCCTCTTTCTCTCTTATAATAATATTATTATTATTGTTTTACATATGTGTTCTTATCCCTCCCTTATCCCCCACCCTCCACCTATACTCCACCCCCATTTATCTGTGGCCATTAATGAGGCTCATGAGTATGCCCACAAGTCTCTCGGTTGATTTCTCCCCCTTTCTCCCAGCGATCCCCTCCTTCTCTGGTGTTTGGGGTTCTGATCAATATTACTCAGTCTCTGGGTCTGTTATTATTCATCAGTCTATGCCATTCACTATATTCCATAAATGAGTGATATCATGTGATGTTTATCTTTCTCTGCCTGGCTTATTTCACTTAGCATAATGGACTCCATCTCCCTCCAAGTTGCTGCAAATGGTAGGAAGTCTTTCTTTTTTAACGCAGCATAGTATTCCATTGAATAGATGTACCACAGTTTTTTAATCCATTCATCTGCTGATGGGCATTTCGGCTGTTTCCAAATCTTAGCTATGGTGAATTGTGCTGCTATAAACATAGGGGTGCATATATCCTTTCTGATCCGTGTTTCCATTTTCTTGGGATATATTCCTAGGAGTGGAATCATTGGGTCAAATGGGAGTTCCATTTTTAGTTTTTTGAGGAAACGCCATACTGTTCTCCACAGTGGCTGCACCAGTCTGCATTCCCACCAGCAGTGTAAAAGAGTTCCTTTTCCTCCGCATCCTCGCCAACACTTGTCGTTTGCTGTTTTGTTGATGATAGCCATTCTGACTGGTGTAAGATGGTACCGCATTGTTGTTTTGATTTGCATCTCTCTGATGATTAATGACTTTGAGCATGTTTTCATATGTCTCTTGGCCTTCCTTCTGTCTTCTTTAGAAAAGTGTCTATTTAGCTCAGTTGCCCATTTTTTAATTGGGTTGTTTATATTCTTTTTGTTAAGTTGTATGAGTTCTCTGTAAATTTTGGAGATTAAACCCTTATCAGTGATATCGTTGGCAAATATGTTCTCCCATGCAGTGGGGTTTCTTGTTGTTTTACTGATGGTTTCCTTTGCTGTGAAAAAGCTTTTTATTTTGATGTAGTCCCATTTGTTTATTTTATTTTTAGCTTCCATTGCCTTAGGAGCAGTATCAGTGAAGAAGTTCTTTCGGCATATGTCTGAGATTTTCCTGCCTGTGGATTCCTCTAATATTTTTATGGTTTCCTGTCTTATGTTTAAGTCCTGTGTCCACTTTGAGTTTATTTTTGTGTATGGTGTAAGTTGGAGGTCTAGTTTCATTCTTTTGCATGTATCTGTCCAATTTTCCCAGCACCATTTGTTGAAGAGACTGTCTTGTCTCCATTGTATATTCATGCCTCCTTTGTCGAATATTAATTGAGCGTAGTGCCTTGGGTCAATATCTTGATTCTCTATTCTATTCCATTGGTCTATATGTCTGTTCTTGTGCCAGTACCAGGCTGTTTTGAGAACAGTGGCTTTGTAATACAGCTTGAAGTCTGGTACAGAGATCCCTCCTACTTGATTCTTCTTTCTCAGGATTGCTGTGGCTATTCGGGGTCTTTTTTTATTCCAGATAAATTTTTGGAGACTTCTTTCTAGGTCTGTGAAATATGCTGTTGATATTTTAATGGGGAGTGCATTAAATCTATAGATTGCTTTGGGTAGTATGGACATTTTGATGATGTTGATTCTACCAATCCATGAACATGGTATGTTCTTCCATCTGTTTACATCTTCCTCTATCTCTTTTTTCAGTGTTGTGTAGTTTTCTGCGTATAAGTCTTTTACCTCCTTAGTTAAGTTTATTCCTAGGTATCTTAATTTTTTTGGTGCGATGGTAAATGGGATTGCTTTCTTTGTCTCTCTTTCTGTAAGTTCATTATTGGTGTATAGAAATGCCATAGATTTCTTGGCGTTGATTTTGTATCCTGCTACCTTGCCGAATTCATTTATTAAGTCTAATAATTTTTTTATGGACTCTTTAGGGTTTTCTATGTATAGTATCATGTCATCTGCGAATAAGGACAGTTTTACTTCTTCTTTTCCAATTTGGATGCCTTTTATTTCTTCTTCTTGTCTGATCGCTATAGCTAGTACTTCCAGCACTATGTTGAACAGGAGTGGTGAGAGTGGGCATCCCTGTCTTGTTCCTGTTCTTAGAGGGAATGGTTTTAGTTTTTGCCCATTGAGTATGATGTTGGCTGTGGGTTTGTCATAAATGGCTTTTATTATGTTGAGATATGAACCTTCTATCCCTACCTTACTGAGAGTTTTTATCAAGAAAGGGTGTTGGATTTTGTCAAATGCTTTTTCTGCATCAATGGATATAACTATGTGATTTTTATCTCTCAATTTGTTTATGTGATGTATCACATTTATTGATTTGCGGATATTGTACCATCCTTGCATCCCTGGTATAAATCCTACTTGATCATGGTGTATGATCTTTCTGATGTACTGCTGGATCCGATTTGCTAGAATTTTGTTGAGGATTTTGGCATCTATGTTCATGAGGGATATTGGCCTGTAATTCTCTTTCATTGTGTTGTCTTTATCTGGTTTTGGTATTAGGGTGATGCTGGCTTCATAGAAGGAGCTTGGAAGTGTTCCTTCTTCTTGAATTTTCTGGAGTAGTCTGAGGAGGATAGGTTTTAGTTCTTCCTTGAATGTTCGGTAAAACTCTCCTGTGAAGCCATCTGGCCCCGGGCTTTTGTTTGCTGGAAGCTTTTTGATGATTGCTTCAATTTCATCCATAGTTATCTGCCTATTGAGATTTTTAGTATCTTCTTGATTAAGTTTTGGAATGTTGTATTTTTCTAGGAATGTGTCCATTTCCTCCAAGTTGTTCAGTTTATTAGAATAGAGTTGCTCATAGTATTTTGTAACAATCCTTTGTATTTCATCTGGGTCTGTTGTTATTTCACCTCTTTCATTTCTGATTTTGTTTATTTGGGTCCCCTCTCTTTGCTTTTTGGTGAGCCTGGCTAGTGGTTCATCAATCTTGTTTATCCTTTCAAAGAACCAGCTCTTGGTTTTATTGATTTTTTGTATTGTTTCTTTGGTCTCTATGTCATTCATTTCTGCTCTGATCTTTATTATTTCCTTCCTTCTGTTCACTGTGGGTTTTTCTTGTTGCTGTCTTTCTAACTCTTTGAGTTGTTGAGTTAGATTATTTATTAACACTTTTTGTTGTTTTTTGAGGTATGCCTGTATAGCTATAAATTTTCCTCTCAGTACTGCTTTCATTGTATCCCATAGTATTGATATTGTTGTGTTTTTATTGTCATTAGTCTCCAGGAATTTTTTAATTTCTTCTTTGATCTCATTGTTTACCCAATCATTGTTTAATAGCATGTTATTCAATCTCCAAGTGTTTAAATTTTGGGGGGTGTTTTTCTTATAGTTTATTTCTAATATTATGCCATTGTGGTCTGAGAAAATGCTTGGAATGATTTCAATCTTTTTGAATTTAGGGAGACTTTGTTTGTGACCCAAAATGTGGTCTATTTTTGAAAATGTCCCATGTGCACTTGAGAAGAATGTATATTCTGTGGCTTTGGGGTGAAATGTTCTGAAGATATCAATTAAGTCCATCTGATCTAGTGAGTCATTCAGAATTGCTGTTTCTTTGCTGATTTTTTGTTTAGTTGATTTATCCATTGATGTCAGTGGCGTATTAAAGTCTCCTACTATGATTGTGTTGTTGTCAATTTCTCCCTTGATATCTTCCAGGAGATTTTTTATGTATTTGGGTGCTCCTACATTGGGTGCATATATGTTTATTAGGGTTATATCTTCTTGTTGTATCGATCCCTTTATTATTATGAAGTGGCCTTCTTTATCTTTTGTTATGGCCTTTACTTTGAGGTCTATTTTGTCAGAAATAAGTACTGCTACCCCAGCTTTTTTTTCATTTCCATTTGCCTGAAATATGTTTTTCCATCCCTTCACTCTCAATCTATATGAGTCATTTTTTCTGAGGTGGGTCTCTTGTAGACAGCATATATATGGGTCATGTTTTTTTATCCATTCAGCCACTCGATGTCTTTTGAGTGGAGCATTTAGTCCGTTTACATTTAAGGTTATTATTGAAATGAAATTGTTTGTAGCCATTTTTATTTTTTTGAGACTATTCCTTCTTAACATTTTGTTTTACACCAGCCCTTTTAGCATTTCTTGCATTGCTGGCTTGGTCGTGATAAACTCCCTTAGCATTTTTTTGTCTGTGACGCTCCTTATTTGCCCTTCAATTTTGAATGATAACCTTGCTGGATAGAGTATTCTTGGATTTAATCCCTTGGTTTGCATCACTTTGTAGATTTCTTTCCATTCTTTTCTGGCCTGATGTGTTTCTGTTGAGAAATCATTTGATAATCTAATGGGGGTTCCCTTGTATGTAACTTTCTGTCTCTCTCTTGAAGCCTTTAAGATTCTCTCTTTGTCCTGAATATTTGCCATAGTAATTATGATGTGTCTTGGTGTGGGTCTATTCGGGTTCATTCTGTTTGGGACTCTCTGGGCTTGTATGACTTTTTTCTTTGCTACCTCAGGGAAGTTTTCTGACATTATTTCTTCAAATATTTCTTCTAAACCTTGTTCTTCCTTTTGTTCTGGCACCCCTATTATTCTTATGTTGCTTCGTTTCATGTTGTCCCATAGCTCCCTTAGGCTTTCCTCCTGTCTTTTAAGTTTTTTCTCCAATTGCAATTCAACTTGGCTGTGTTTTGCTTCCCTGTCTTCTAATTCACTAATTCGGTCCTCTGCTTCTCCTAGTCTACTGTTGAAGCTTCCCATGGCGTTTTTTATTGCATCTATATCATTCTTCATTTCTTCTTGATTTTTCCATAAGTTGTTGATTTTTTCATCCATTTCTTCTTGTTTCTTGCATATGGTGTTAATTTTTCCTTCCAACCGATTTAAGACCTCCATGATCCTTATTCTGAATTCTTTTTCTGGCAAATTGCAGGCTTCTGTGTCACTTAGCTGTCTTTCTGGTGTTTCCTCATTTTCCTTCCTCTGGTGAGATCTTTGCTTACCCATTTTTGGTCTTACTGACTGATCTAGATGTTGAGCTTTGCAGGGGCTACTCCTTGGGTGTCAATAGCTTCTCTATCTGCCGTTTCTCTATGGCAGTAGCTACGGTTAGCTGCAGTTCCTCTGGTGGGTGCTGTTCGCAGCAATGGTGCCTCCTCTGGTTTGTGGGGGAAGTTGCTCGTGTAGCTTCTGTTCCTTGGGCGGTGTTGGGATGATTATGAGGTTGCTATGGATCTGGATGCTCCCTCAGCTGCTGCTCCCTGGGCCAACAAGACTCAACACCGAGGGAACTAAACACAGATGTACTCACGACACCTAAAACCCCAGTATAAGTGACCCCCTGAGAAAATAGATATTGGACAGCGAAAAGAGAGCACAAATGCTATAGAGGAGAGAGGAAGATATATGGAATAAAAGACAGAAGAATAAGAGGATTGAAGCAGAATTTGTAGAGGCTAAACTTATATAGTGAAAATAAGATTGAGAATTGGATGACTATGGGGAAGGCCTCAATTTAGTATTAAGGAAGTAGAAAGGGAATAATTGGATGAAAGGAAAGAGAATTTAAAAAATGGTAAATTTACATAAAGAAATTAACTTCAAAAATGGTATAAAAAATTAAAAATAGCAAATAAAAAATACTGATGAGAAATAAGGTGGACAGATATAAAAGAAAAGTATCAGACCCGAACCAGAAAACAAAGAAGAAAAGAAGAAAAAAATGCAGAAAGGGAGAAAGAAAGAAAGAAAGAGGAAAAAAGAAAGAAAAATAGAAAAAAAGGAAGGAAGGAAGGAAGAAAAAAGGAAAGGAGAAAAAAGGAAAAATAAAAATAAAAGTGGGGGTAAAAAAGTAGAGTGTCTTCTTTTGGCTGGGTTATGATTCCGTTTGTATTGTTCTATCAGTTTCCTGGTTGCTATATCCTCAGGGATTATTCAGATTCCTTGTTTTACTCAATGGGTGATCGGGGTGTGGCTACGTTGGTTGCCTGGAGACTGGAGGGCGGGGCTGTCTCTCGGGAGAAAATGGCGACTGTGCTTACGGAGATGACTCAGCACCAGGTCTGTGACCACCTCCCCCAGATCACCCACTCTTCCCCAATTCCACAAGCCCACACCCTCTCCCGCACCTCAGCCACGGGTAAGTGTATCTCAAAGGTCCTGCGAACCAGGTTTAGTGGGAGGAGGCACAGGCACCAGCGCGAGGAGGGATTGCGTTTCTAAGAGCTTCTCTCTTGTCGGCACTGTGAGATCCAGTTTACCCTTCAGAGTTTGCTCAAATCTAAATCCAGACCCTTAGGATCAGAATCCCCGACCTCCCTAAGTCCCTTGGTCCCCCTCCCTTTTATTTTCTCACAGAAATGCTTAGCCTGTCCTCAGGGACGCGGCCCAGCACCCTGTGGATTCCCCCCTGCCTCTGGTCGCTGAGGCTCCGCAGATTCTCCCGCTTTGATCTTTGATTTTACCTTACTTCCGGAACTTCTGCCCTTCCTGGGTGTAAACTAGCTCACCAGCTGTGTCTCCTCACCAAATTTGGGCTGAATTCCACTCGTTTCAGCTGCTCCCTCCACCTGCTCTGGGACTAGGCTCTGGACGCGTCCTTCCACTACGCCGCCATCTTCCGAGTCTGCAGGCCCTGGAAGCAAGCAGTGAGGCTTCTGGGAGAGAGAGAGCGCGAGAGCGCAGAGAGCGCGAGAGCGCAGAGAGCGCGAGAGCGCAGAGAGCGCGAGAGCGCAGAGAGCGCGAGAGCGCAGAGAGCGCGAGAGCGCAGAGAGCGCGAGAGCGCAGAGAGCGCGAGAGCGCAGAGAGCTAAATAACTTTATTTTCAAAATTAAGATTTAATATTTATAAGTTTATTTATTGTTATAAATATTTTATTTATGTCATTTTACTAATATGGATTTATTTATAGAATCATGATATTGCTACTTAAGTATAAGGCTAATATTAATATTTATGACAATGATTATGGCTCACTGATATGTTTATTTAAATTCAATAAATACTTCAATGTCTTAAGTTTTGTGGCTTTGTGATTTTTTCTTTAATATTATCGTTATTGTCGTCATCATCATCATCATCATCATCATCATATTCCCATTTACTAAATGAGCCATTTGCTCTCCTTTATCTTCCTGCTTTCTTTCACCATCCCGCCTTTCCACTCTTCCTTTGGATTAAGGCCAAGCGGTCTTCATGTAAAAAAAAATTTAAAGTTTATCTTGTCTAACTCTCTTATCATCCATTCTACTACAGCCTGTTCTCTGCTTTTTCCTCCAGTGACAGTAAATTAATACCTCTCAAGGTTTCTTTTCCATTTCAGACAGCACTGAGCAATTTTTCTTCATGTTGAACTTTCTCTGAGCAACATTCATCTGTACTGCCTATGCTTTCTGGAGTGACAGGGTAAAAAAAGCATAGCCACTCTTCCACGTGGCAACCTATTAAACATGTGAAAATTGATTCTCTCAAAATGGAGTAAAAGCTTTAAAATCTCTGTTTTCATATAAAAGACTTTATTTTTGACTCTAAGCAAATGAGGTGGCTATTAGTATTATCCCCATTTTACAGATGAGAAAACTGAATCAGAGCCACGTTTAAAACATTGTGTAACTATATGTATGTACTTGATCCTGTTGGAGCTCAGTCTATTTGATCTTTAGGATCTCTGCTCTATTGCCTCTATAGACTTATTATTTTGGTTCAGGATGTGATTCTGAAATAAAAAGGTAAGAAATGGAAAAGAATCGATCTGTATTGTTAGCAATTGGCAGATAAAAGAAAGGAGTGATGCTATTGGGGGAGAAATAGATGGAATCTCTATTGCTATAGGTGAACTGCTTTAGCTCTAGTTCGAGTCTATGAGGGAGGGCACTCTCTAGTTTTCCTGTAAATCAAGAAATAAAGTAAAGGGGAAGCTTATTGAGTTGGAGGAATATCTGCTAGTGGAGTTTAGCACTCACAGAGAAGCCTTGTGTGTGGAAGAGGAGCAAGATGTTATGAAGCACATTGAAGAGAGAGAGAGAGAGAGAGAGAGAGAGAGAGAGAGAGAGAGAGAGAAGGTTGCACATCTTCAAACTTTGTACAGAGAAGAGAGCAAAGAGATAGAGATAAAAGTTGGATTACCTAGAAGAATGAACAAATAACACCAGCTAGGAAGAATCTATAGGTCTTTGCACAGAAGGTGAAAGTTAGTGGGAAGCTGTCTAAAGTGTTTCCTTTTCCAAAAAATCAGAAACTTTGGTTTTATCCTTTAATTCATTCACTAAATGTTTGCCAAGTTCTTGTGGGATTAGGTCAAGCCTAGTGGTAATTGGTGGACATTCTCAATTGTAGGTTGACTTGTAGATAAAGTGGAACTAATATTTTTGGGCATGGCCTTTGAATGCTGAGAGGTACAAGAACTAAACTTTAGAGATGGTAGAAATAAAATACTCTGGAATAAGTTGGGTTTATTTCAGATGAGTCTTCTTCTTCCAAATGAGTCTAAGTGCAATGCCTTGAGCAAAATTTGATATTGTACTTGTTTTTGACTAATATTCTAGAAATAAAGACATAGATGGAAAAATACTACTCTTAAAATTGGTTTTGTGATGACTTCCATCCTAGGTAGGGCAAGGAGGCTGAAAAACAGATTTTAATACTAAATGCCATTGAACATAAAGCATAAGGTGCTAGGATCTTCATCAATTTGTCTTCATTGATGTCAACTTTGGCAGTGATGTGAGATAGCCCAACTTCTTCGTAGGTCTTTCCACAGAAGGTGAAACTTAGCGGGCAGCTGGGAGTCTTGACACAATCATTAGCACACACACACACAGACACACAAATGCTTTTTTTAAAACCCTGTCGCTCCAGAAGGCATAGGCAGAACAGATAATGTTGTTCAGAGAAAGCTCAACGTGAGGAAAAATTGGTCAGCGTTGTTTGAAAAGGAAAGGAAGTATTGGGAGGTAAAAGCAGAGAGCAGGTTGTAGTAGAGTGGATGAAAAGACAGTAGGACAAGGGAAACTTTAATTCCTTCCTTCCTTCCTTCCTTCCTTCCTTCCTTCCTTCCTTCCTTCCTTCCTTCCTTCCTTCCTTTCTTTCTTTCTTTCTTTCTTTCTTTCTTTCTTTCTTTCTTTCTTTCTTTCTTTCTTTCTTTCTTTCTTTCTACATCAGTGGCAGTGACTAGCATTTGGCTGGCACTATCAGCACTATTGTCTCCTCTCCCAGTAGCAGACGGCATCATTGAGGTATTAAAGACTAGACTGTGAGGCTGTGTTAGACACAGCACCCTTAGACACTAACCATAATATAGGACTGATGAGAAGCCACTGGAGGGTTTTGAGCATGGGGAAAACTTGATATAACTCATGTTCTATAAAGATCACTATGGCTATTGGATAGAGAGGAAGTCCATTGTATGTGCTTGTGTGTGTGTGTGTGTGGGGGGGAGGGTTAGAACAGAAGCGAAGTCAGAGCAATAGTCCAGGGAAGTGAGGGGTGTGACTGCTCTGGAGTAGATAGGAGTTAAGTCAGATAAAATTTTTGTGTGACTTACTGTGGCACTCATCTTGGGCTGCCTGGGAAATGAGAGCTATGTATAGACCATATGCACTAGCAGGAAAATAATCCTTTGGTTTTTTTTTCTGATCCTTTACTTACACTGTGCTTATTCAGTATCATGCAGTTCTGCATGCAGAAATTTAAGATAGGTTGATTTTGTTCTGAAAAGAAGTTGAGATTTGAGTGAAGATACTTCTACCAGAAGAGAGGAATGCAGGGATGCTACGAGTTGAAAGCTGTGTTCCTCTTGTCTCAGAGGCAATCCCAGTTATAGCAAGTTTATCTCTATACTCTCCTGTCAAGGAAAGCCTATTTTTGTAAAACAGATGGAGAAGGCTGAGATGACTGATGATGACAGGATCTCTAAGAGGAAATTGCATTACTGCTACACCAACAGGCTAGATAGACTGTAACTAGACCGGGTGGATTTGCCGGATTGTCTTGTCAATTTGTTTGATAGTCTTGCTAACAGAAAACTGCATCAATCCCAAAGAGACAGGATCGTCAAGAACTCCATTTCCATTTTGTTAAGTTATATATATTTTGGACATTAACTCCATGTATCATTGGCAAATACATTCTCCCATACAGTGCTCCCTTTTCATTTTGTTGATTTTTTTTCCCTGTGCAGAAGCTTTTTATTTTGATGTAGTACCATTTGTTTATTTTCTCCGTAGTTTCCTTTGCCATAGGAGATATATCTGCAAATATACTGCTATGAGAGATGTCTGAGATTTTGAGATTTTGCTGCCTATGATTCCTTCTAGGATTTTTATGGTTTCATGACTTACAAGACTTTTATCTGAGTTTATTCTTGTGTATGATGTAAGTTGGTGTTCTAGTTTCATTATTTTGCATGGACCTGTCCAATTTTCCCAGCACCATTTATTGAAAAGACAGTATTTTACTCTACTGTATGCTCTTGCCTCCTTTGTAGGGTATTAATTATCAAAAGGAAGACAAATAATACAGTTAAAAATGAGCAAAGGATGCCAGGCTGGTGTGCCACAGTGGCTGAGCTTCGACTCAGAAACTAAGAGGTCACTGGTTTGATTCCTGGTCAGAACACATGCCTGGGTTTTTGGCTTAAACCTCAGTAGGGGGCATGCAGGAGGCATGATGTTTCTTTCTCATTGACATTTCTATGTCTCTATCCTTTTCCCTTCCTCTCTTCCTAAGAATCAATTAAAAAACAAACAAACAAACAAACAAACAAACAAACAAAAATTGACAAAGGTCCTAAATAAACACTTCTCTAAAGAGGACATACAGATGGCCAAGAGACATGAAAAAATTCTCATAGTCACTACTCATCAGAGATGCAAATTAAAATGACAACGAGGTATCAACCCACACCTGCCAGAATGGCTATCATTAGCAAATCAGCAAACAACAAGTGCTTGTGAGGATGTGGAGAAAAGGAACCCTACTCTGCTGGTAGAAATGCAGACTGGTATAGTCACTATGGATATCACTATGGAGTTTCCTAAAAAAATAAAAAATGGAACTGCCATTTGATCCAGTAATTCTACTTCTAGGAATATATCCTAAAAACTTGAAACACCAAACAGAAAAGAATATATGCACCCCTATATTCATTGCAACACTATTTACAAGAGCTAAGATCTGGAAACAGCCCAAGTGCCCATCAATAACTGAGTGGATAAAAAGGTGTGGTACATTTACGCCATGGAATACTATGCAGCTGTTAAAAAGAAGGCTCTGTCAGACTTTAAGACATCATGGGGGGACCCGGAGAGTATTATGCTAAGTGAAATAAGCCAGTCAGGAAAAGACAAGTATTACACGATCTCACTTATATATGGAATCTAATGAACAAAATAAACTAACCAACAAAATAGATCTAGAGACATAGAAGCATGCAACAGACTGATGAATCTGAGGAAAGGGGTGGAGGAGAGAGAGATTAATCAAAGATCTTATGTGCATACATGCATAACCCATGGACACATGGAATAGTGCTGTGAAGGCCTGCAGAGGGGGTAGAAGCAGGCTAGAGGGGATAAATGGGGGAAAGGGGGATATCTGTAATGCTTTCAACAATAGAGATATATTTAAAAAGATAAACAAGCTTCATTTTCTTAGGCATGAGGGTTTAAGTCACTTTACCAGGTAAAGAATTCCATCCAATGGAGATGCAGGCAGAGGGTAAAGAGAAAACGTAATGGATAATGAAAGAAAGAATTTATGATTATTTAATTTAGATTCTACAAACAACTATAGAAGTAGGAACTATAGCAGATATAGTTTCTGTTAATAAATTATTTGTCCTATTTTCTCCTCTTTCCTGCTCTTTATCTCACATATAAAGAATACTTGTGGGGGCTAATATTTTAGTTTTCTGATGGGCGTAGGACCACATTGACATCATCCTAGAATGATAGAGTAGTTGTTTAGATTATAAGTATTTCCTGCGTTAGATACATTTATCACCCGAAGACAAGTATAGATGCTGAGACCAAAATGATAAGTTATTTCAATCTGGCTCTCCAGATCCATCTGCTGTTCTTTCTCACTTCACTCTGTGCTCTGAGAGGCTGACATGTATAAGTTGCCTCCTATATGGGCTTGTTCTCTGGCTTTTGATAGCATCTAACAAGTGGGAAAGCTAGTTGTAGTTTGAAGAATAAAAACAAGGTCTGAGTGTTTATTCCTCCGGAATCTTCCTGCCAGATGGCTATGCAGGCCAGTTGTATATTTCTACCGAGAGCTCCTTCAGACAGCCCTCTCCCACAGCATTCTCTTTCCTGTTTCTGGAAATTCCTCTCAACCCTGTTCCCTAATAGGCTTCTGGCTATTGTTACTTTCAGAACATTGCACTACTTCTTGTAGGGTTCCTTAAGCTCTTTCCACACCTTAAATAAAATCAATGCCATAAACTCTCCTCTATGATTCACTTTGAGTGTAACGGAAATTTTCTGCTGGGATTCTGACCTATGTATCCATTTTCTCACTTCCATTTCTCCCCAATCCTGCCCAACAGCAGGGTGGAGTTTGCTAATTTAGCTGAGATCATTTATAGGTCATGCATAGAGCTAGTTTTTTTTTTTGGCATATGTGAGTTGTGTATACATTTTTGACACAGCAATAAAGTAAAATCAGAAACAATGGTAATGTGGCTTCTAAAATTAAAACATATTCTTTAAAAATATTTTTATTGATTTCAGAGAGCAAGGGAGAGAGAGAGAGACAGAAACATCAATGTTGAGAGAGAATCATTAATCAGCTGCCTCTTGCATGCCCTCTACTGAGAGGATCGAGCTGCAACTTGGGCATGTGCCTTGACTGGGGATCAAACCATGACCTACTTGTAAATATTTCTCTCTTTTCCACGTCCAGTGCAGCTAGAGAGTGGGTCCAGTTCCTGAGTAGAGGTGCTGGGGATTGAGAAATAAAAGAAAGAGATAGACACAGAGATAGAAAGAAAAAGCTGGGACGCGGTGGACCACTTCCCCCTTGTAATGGAGAGGCAGTGACCCAGAGCCGATGCAGTGCGTTTATTTTATACCCCATATACCAGGAAGTTTCACCAAAAGGTCAAGACAAAGGAGATCATTTGCATTCTTGAGTAGGCCCTGAGCATTCCTGGTGCTAGGCTGGATTTAGACATCAAAACCCACTTCCCAACACCTGGGCTGAAATGAAGGTCTAGCTGACAACACCCTTGCCTTTTTGGCAAGGTGTGTTCCCAGGGTGTGGCTTTGCCAACACCACTGCGTTCAGCTGACAATAATTAAAGAATGCCCATGTGCCTTCCCAGGTGCTCTCATAGGTTGATGATCAACCACTGAGCCTCACCAGCAGGACTAAAATACATCCTTTAATTTAAAAAAATCCTATATCTCCAAAAGATTTCTCCATGGGAAAATAGAGGTGCTTAAGTCAACATGCAAGTACCACCTATAGGAACTAAAAAGTCCTCTTCTCCCCTTAGAATCAGGAATCTGTTTCTTTCTGAGGCTCTCTCTTCCCCCTGCTTTAGGGATCTTTGTTTCAGTCCATCTGCCATGCCAGCTGGGGGATGGGTTGAATGATTACACCTGAATAATTCTGACTCCTCTAAACCTGTGGTGGCTTCTCTTGTGTGTGGCCATTCTTTCTCCTTCTTTCCTGGTTGTAGCTGCAAAGGATATTCAGGGGGACCCTACATGCTTTCTTATTTCTATGAGGTTTAACCATTGGGGTGATTTTCTGCATCCCATGTCTTACTTTAGCAATGTATTGCATGTGGGTTAACCTCAGCACCAACTAGTTGTGTCCTTCTTAGCTGGCATTGTTTCTTTTAGAAACCCACATGCTGTGAGATGCTTTTATGAACTGTTGTTTCATCTGTGACATTTTCATTGTGCCATCGCTGCAGATGCTATTTTTAGGCACAATGACTACCCAGGAAGCTTATGAACTTACATTGTTGCTTGACTCAATGACACCCTTGGAAATTTCTTTTTTTAAAAAAATATATGTTTTATTGATTTTTTACAGAGAGGAAGAGAGAGGGATAGAGAGTTAGAAACATCGATGAGAGAGAATCATCGACCAGCTGCCTCCTGCACACCCCCCACTGGAGATGTGCCTGCAACCAAGGTATATGCCCTTGACCGGAATCGAACCTGGGACCTTTCAGTCTGCAGACTGACGCTCTACCACTGAGCCAAACCGGTTTCGGCCACCCTTGGAAATTTCAATGTAATTTAGATCATAGGGTGTGCAAGATCCTGTGATGGGGGCTATGACAACATAAGGTTGGATATCATTTGGATGCTGTCTGGTGAGGAAGTCAGGAAAACACCGGCTTGGGACACAAGCAAACTGAAATGTACTGATGACAATTATCACTGCTGATGACACCAAAGCTGCATTTGAGGTGATCATTTGAAGGATAAGAAGGGTTTCAACAAATTCAAATGTTCTCTCCTCAGAGAAATCTTCCAGTTTTCTTCCCCTTTGCAGTTTAGGCATAGTTAATTGCCCCATCTTTAAGACTCTCAAAGAATAATTTACATCTCTTTAGTATTTATCACATCACAGTTTGATTATTTGTTATGTGTCTATCTCAAGAGTTTTCAAGAACAGAAACTATTGTTCATCTCTGTGTTCCAGGACCTAAATATACCAGGCCCTTTACAGATGGTTGGTAAATGTTTGGTGGATGGATGAAGAGAGGATTGAATGGCATACTGGGCCTAAGGAACGCAATGGCAAAGGTTTGGAGACATGAAAGGGGGCAGCAAACTCAGCCGAAGGCCAGAGGTTGTGTGACTGGAACTCAGGTTGGTGTGGACTGATGCATTGGGAGATGACCAGAAGTGGTAACAGTAACTCTATACAACTTCCTATTTCTAGTCTTTGGGAACTCAAGATCACATCTGTAAACCTCTGTATCACATCTTATGAACTATCTCAAAGGGACTATGTAACGAGAGCTCAGTGAATTAACAGAATTTGCTCCCACTAAGACTTGACCCTTAACCTGATATGAGCTGGTAAGGCAATTGCATTTATGCTCTGTGTTTCAACTTTCTTCTTGAGTTTGGCCAGCTGACACCCACTAACACTTCCCACCAACAATGCCTCACAAAAACTATGGGAAATGTGATTTTGTTGATGGTATGAGTGAATTTCTTTCAAATTGCAATTCAGTAGTTTCTGGCACAGGCAGATAAGAGATGTTACCTCCAGGAGGACATTCACACTGTAGGAGACCCTTCTACAGTCTGTTTGTCCCACCTTTGTTGGTAACAAGTGATGTGTGAAGGCTGCTGGGAACCCCCTGGTCTAAAGCCAGGATGGTAGTAGCATTGTCTGGGTTTTGTCAGTCTCCATTCTTTTGTCTTCAGAAGGTGGTTCCAATGTACTTGGGTTCGTCATCAGAGCATATGATATTTGCTCTTTACTGCCTCATCACTTTGAACTGCAGATTCCTGGTCCTTAAAATGGAGAGAGAGAGAGACACCTACCCCTCATGTAAGAATGAAATCGCTCCATCTTGGCTGCTAGGGAAATCTTCTAAATTCAATTTTAATGATGTTTAAAAAGAGAAATAAGGTGCAGCATCCCCCAAGCTGCCCCCATTTCAAGTACGGAGCCCAGGGAGGTGTCTGTTTGTCCTGGCCAAGCCTTTCCCAGGCAGGCTTCCTCTCATATCTTTTTGGCCAGAAATGACACATGTGCACATGGCAATCATTGGCCTAAATTTGGGATGGAAAAACTTTTTCTGTGTGGGGCAAAATAATAAATATTTTAGGCTTTGTGGTCCGCCTATCATCTCTATTGCATTTTTTTTCATATTCTTTTCCTCCTCCTTCTCAACCTGTTAATTAAGTGTCAAAACCCTTCTTAGCCCACGAGCTTTACAAAAACAGGCTGTGAGCCAGATTTGGGCTATAATTTGCCAAGCATTGGCTTAGATTACTCAATTCATTTTCTGGGACTAAGCACGTCGACACTCCAAAATGAGCAGGATTAAAAAGGAATTATTTTGTGAGTGGCTAATAAGATCTGCTATGAGCAGCAGATGACAAATGTATTTAGCATTGAGTATACTCCAGAGTTAACAAATGCTGCATTAAATTTCCCTATAACCACAAGTTGTCATAGCAGAACCATGAAATGTAACCATGACTGTACTATTATCTCATCTTGTTAGCAATTTAAAAAACAGATTTTATTTTTTCTTAGAATTTCAGGTTCACAGCAAAACGGAGAGGAAGGTACAGAGATTTCCTATATATGCCCTGCCCCCCACATATATCGCCTCTGCCACTATCAACATCCCCCACAAGATGAATCTAGCCTGGCTCTAGCTATTTTTGATGACAGTAAAAAATTTTTTTATTACAATAAAAAGTAAACCTCTGTATCACATCTTATGGGCTATCTCAAATTCTCTTGACTTCTCTTGTTCCCAGCTGCTACTGTGTGATCGTTTCTGGCTCCTTCTGCCACTCTCAACTCAGAAAAGTGGCCTGGAGCAGATTGTGGAATCTGTCTTCCCTTAATTCCTTAAGGGGCCAGGGAATATTATGGGTGTGAAAAGTTAACTCCTCATAGGGCAAACCTTCATTGGGGAGAACTGGGGTATACTTTTTATTCCCTTTCCTTAGTTTCTGTACAGCCTATCTGGAGACATCCTAAGTGGCCAAAAAAGACTTGCTGCCTCTCTTCATAATGTATCCTGATGTATCACCAGGATCTGATAGTATTTGTTGGATCTATTTCCCTTTCCTTCACCCTCACTGATCCCTAATAAAGCATTGGCCCTCAAGCTTTGCCTCATCCTCCTTTTTTTCTGGGGAACCTGGGCTAAGACAATTCATTACTAGAATCTAAGCTCTGTGAGGATAAAGATTTTGGTTATTTTGCTTACTGCCTAGAATATTGCCTGACACATAGTAGGTGTAAGATCTGTATATACATGGTGTCCCAAAATATTACACATTTTAACAGCTCATAGCTCAATTTTGAAAACAAATTTTATTTTAATAAAAACTATCTTCATAATTATTCAAAGTGTATGTATACATTTTTTGGGTCTCTCTGTATGTATATATGCACATACACATATATACCTTACATATAACATCTGATATATATATATATATATATATATATATATATATATATATAATTTTTGAAAAAATTAATGAATGTATTGATTCATGGCAGAACCCTTGGAAGAGATGAGCACCAACACAAATTTATGTAAGGATAAGAGACCTCTTATTAGCTGATTCCCTCCACAAAGAGCACCCAGGTCTGCAATGCAAAAATCCCCAGATGGATTTAACTGTGCTGAACTCAACAGCTAGTGTGTAGGAAGTTATGAGGAAGACAGAAATGAAAAGGAGTAGCCAGCATTGCTTAGAACCAAGCTGCACAAGAAGTTCCCATCAAGCCTGATGCACAGCTGATCTGATCGCCTACATTCTGGTCTAGTTTGAAATGCAAAGGAGAGGCAGGAAACAATACTGAAGGCAGGGGAGGGGATACCCACTGTGGGCTCTATAGATCTTCTAGACAAAATGAGAAGATAAAGAGCTCTTGTGGCTGCCCAACATAGCTCAGAAGTGAATTGAGAAGAAACATCCAGAAAGGCTCTCTCAAAGCAGAATGTATTATTCTTTCCCCTTCCTCTGTAGAGTTTTAGCTGCTCTTTGATCTTTTCTCACCTTACAGGGCATTCTCTGGTAATCGTGGGGTGTATTCAGTAATTCAACATTATTTATTGAGCAGAAACTATGTGCTAGTCATTGTTTAGAACTGGGGCAACAGCCATGACCAAGCAGACAAAAATCCCTGCTTGATAGAGCTTAAGGTTTTAGGAAGGTAGATAGACTGTTAATAAAATATAGCATACCAGAGGCCCGGTGCACTAATTTGTGCACAGGTGGGTTCCCTCTGGGTGGTCCATGGGGTTCAGGCAGAAACCTGCAGTCCAAAGCTGCCTGCAGCTCCTACTTGCTACTCCTGCTCATCCTGGCCCCACTATGCCTGCTGCAGGCTCACGCCCAATTGGTCCCAATCTGGAGAGAATTGCACTGCAGCAGCTCTCACCAACCACAAGTCCTGCATCTGGCGCCCTCCCAAGGGGAGTGGCCTGTGGAATTGGGCTGAAGTTGGCTCTCTGACATCCTCTGAAGGGTCCAGATTGCGAGAGGGCACAGGCCAGACTGAGGGGCCCCACCAGTGCATGATTGGGCCAGGGAAGGACCATGAAAGGGCCCCAGGGCGTGTCTGGCCCATCTTACTCAGTCCCAAGATCTATCAGACCCCAGCAGCAAGCTAATCTACCAGTCAGAGTAAGTGCCCCCTGGTGGTCAATGCAGTGGCAGCCTTAGCATATCATTAGCATATTATGCTTTGATTGGTTGTTCAGTTGTTCTGCCATTAGCTCTGTTTGCATATTATCCTTTTATTATGTGGGATGTTAAATCACAATAAGGGGTTTGGAAAATAAAGCCAAAAGAGAGAGAGAGAGAGAGAGAGAGAGAGAGAGAGAGAGAGAGAGAGGAGCTGGGAGTAGGGTTGATTATAATTAGGGTATTGTATTAGTTTCCTAGGGCTGCCATAACAAAGTACCACAGACTAGAGGGCTTAAACTACAGAAATTAATTTCCTCCCAGTTTGGAGGCTAGAAGTCTGACATCATGGTGCCAGCAGGGCAGGTTTCTTGAGGTCCCCCTCCTTGGCTTGTAAATGGCCAGCTTCTTTTTGTGCCTACACACAGTCTTCCCTACACATGGTCTTCCTTCTGTGTGTTTGTGTTTACATCACCTCTTCTTATGAGGGCACCAATTATATGGGATTAATCCTCTCCCAGATGACCTCATTTTAATTTGACGACTCATTAAAAAACCCTCTCTCCAAATATAGTCACATTCTGGGGTCGTGGGGGTTTGGACTTCAACGTATGAATTTTGTGGGGGCATTTAGCTCATGACAAGTATCTTGGGAAAGTCTTGCTGAGAAGATTATATTTGAGCAAAGACTTGGAAGAGCCGGCCATGCAGATGTCTGGGGGAAAATCATTTCAGGGAGAGGGGACAGCAAGGGCAAAGGCTCTGCGATACAGGCATGCTTGGTGAGTTTGAAGAGCAACCAGGAGGTACCGTGACTAGAGAGGGTAGGTGAACAAGGGAGAGAGCAGTAGGAGAAGAGGCCAGAAAGGTAAGGAGAATGGTAAAATCATGGCCCTTAGGTCATAGGAGGGACTTTGGCTTTTTATTCTGAGTGTGAGGGAAAGTCCTCAAGGGAGAAATCATGTTGCTAGTGGTCTGCAAATTCCGGTTCAAATGCATTGCCTCATCTGAGTAAGTCTATTAGGTGCTTTTGCTGACTGCCCCAAGGTCACAGGCTGAAGAGATGGACCAATAATTAATACATTTTGATAGAAAAAATACATTGATTTCTAGGACTCTCACTATTGTGATTTCTAAATTCTGTCTCAATTCTTACTGTTATAACTGTGCACCTTCTTTTTGATGCACTTGGAAAGCGAGGTAGAAAGGCTATTTTTAAGCCCTATGTCCTTTGATAAAATTATGGAAGATGCTTGGATTTGTTCACTGTGCATCCTTTCTCTCCTCATCAACTGTCTTCCTTGTGATGAGTTCTCATCTCATTTCAGAGGGTGTGTCTGTTATCAGCAGAGGTGCTCTGGTAGAAATGAGGCTTGGGCTCTTCAGAGAGATTGACTTGATTTTTGAAACATTAGAAAATGCTCCCAAGTGTTTGGACATTTCATGTGATCCTTTCTCCTACCCCCATCGCCAGCCCTGGCTGCCTTGATTTGGACTTTAGTCTTAGGTTCTGGCGCTTGTTACTGACTCTGTCTAGTTCTGATGACTCTTCCTCACAACCAGATTCCCAGTGTTGACTTGCCCGGGCACTACGTTACCTCTCTTATTGCTAGGCTTTGGTGACTCCGCTCTGCTTTTCAATAGTCCTGGACTGTGTCTACTTCTTTTTAAAAAGTATATCTGCCGGGGTTCTTTTCCCCCAGCCTTACAAAGGGTGCAACATTCTAGAGAAAGGGCTGCGTGTTGATGATTAAGGAGTCCGTGGACGAAAGATATTTTTGATAGGCATTGGAGTCAGAGGAGCTTCCAGCTGAAGGAGCTAGAAGACTCTCTTCCTTAACCAAGGACCTGTGTTTTTATTAGTACAATTTGTCTCAAGGCAAGGTGGAAATATACACTTCAAAGGGTATGGTATCAAAGGGTATGCAGAAACATTGTCAGTTTGGGGAATAGCCTACAGCTCTTCAGGTATTTGGCCAACAGGAGGAAATAAAATGTCTTGAGCTATCTGGCAGTAAATAATCCTATTCAGGTTTTGGGGGAAGTGCCTTTTAGCTATTTCCAACAGGTAAACCACATGCAGTCATTGTTAAAAAGGAACCACCGGACAAAGCAGTTCTTTAAAGCAAAGTCCTATATAATAGCTGTCTACCAGCTAGGTAACAATACATCTTTCCCATAAAGCAATAGCAGCCTCTGTACCCACAGCTATAATACATCTTCTCCATAATACAGGCCTGTCCTGGATGGTCAGTAACAACTTTATACTACTTAGACAAAAGAGGCTTCTCGCCAAATAGGGATCTCAGCCTTTTGGGTTATAGAAGGGCACGTTTGTGCAGGGTACATACAGATTACTGTGTCTTTGCTCTTGTACCTTATATATGACTTTGGACATCCTAATAGAGATTCCCACACTCAGAGTGGCCTTGAGCATCTGGCGTACTCTGAATAGGGTCCCCACAGAAAGAAACACATCAATTGGTTGCCCCTTGCATGTGCCTTGACCAGGGCCCTGGGCCAGGGAGGAACCTGTGACCAAGGTATGTGCCCTTGATCAGAATCGAACATAAGACCCTTCAGTCTGCAAGCCAATACTCTTATCTACTGAGCCAAACCAGCTAGCACTGGCAGGTCCTTGATAGAATTTTTTGATGGAATAAATTTATTTAAATTAAGTAGTTATAGTAGTATCTCATGATATGGGAAGGAAAATGGTTACTCAACTAATATTAGATGTGCTTTCAATGAAGCACCATGGTAGGTACTGAGGATTCAAAGATAAAAAGACAGGAGGTCTTTCCTTAAGAATTCACACTCTACTGGAAGTCTAGAGTTAGAAGCAAAGTCCATGTGGTCAACGTGGCTAGAGATAATAAAAAAAAAAAACAAACTTTTAAAATTGTGGGCCTTAATCCGAGGTTCAGTTCCAAATAAAACTTGAATTATATTAGGGGTGTTACAGTTTCTGAGCTGGAAAAATTCTTGAGAAAAGTTGGAAAATTTCTCTCTTGGGGTTTGACGCTGGTTGCAGAATGATGGCTTTGAGGGAAGAGGAGCCCGGTGAAAGGTGTGGCAAGGGACAGATAGAACTCTATGCCATCATGAGCACGTTTCCCAGGGCTTCCCATTCTACTCCGCTGTTACATTTCTCTGGGGTACTCCTTGGAAAAGGAAATTCTCTTTTCATTTGGGAATTAAAAGAATTCACACACCTCCTGGAAATCAGGCATTTTCATTGGCATGGCATGACTTTTTAAAGTAATTAAATCTATTCTGATATGCAACTCAAGTGTTGACTCTTTTTGTGGGGTGAGATTGAGGTCCCAATCTTACCAGTAAATTTGAGCTTTTGCTTAATGTCACAGATGGTGTGGTCAAAGATTTTTGATTATGAAGCAATCTTTTTAAAAAAAATAGAACAGCCTAAGTGATCTTCCTCTATATATACACTGTATGCTGTCTTTCACAGCATCTCATTGGAGAGGCAGCCTTGAGGGCTAAAGTAAGTAGGTTATCCTCTCATCTTCGAACACAAGCAACTCTCTGGCTGCTGTGAGTGACACAGGCCGGGGTGAGGTGGAGGGACATGCGGGGGAATTGCATTTTGACGTCTGGGTTGCTGTTTGCCACTCTGTCTCTTGCTCTTGCCAAGCACAAGCAACCTTCCTTCGCCACGAGCTGTTACCCCAGGGGAGCGCTGTCCCATGCTGTTGACATGCTCTATGTCAAGGCAGCGAGGCTCAAAGCAACAATTCCAGTAAGTACTAGGCTCTTCTTACAATGAAGACCTACAGGACATTTATAATTCTGGATAAAACTTGTTTCTCTTTGTTTTTGTTGTAGGAAGACAGCATAAAAAATATACGATTATTAAAAAAGAAATCAAAAAAGCTATTTATGGTAAGCCAGAGGGCCTTTCTTCTCCCCCAGGTTTCTAATTGTTTGATGTTTTCCTTCCTCGTTTGAATTTTCCCAGATGGTCATTAAGTAATAAACAGGGGGATTTTTCAGTGACATTTTATAAAAGCGAGTCATGGTTTATCATGTGCAATTTCTTATATTTATAGAAAAACTGCAGATTCCAAGAACAGCTTCTGTCCTTCTTCATGGAAGATGTTTTTGGTCAACTCCAATTACAAGTTTGCAAGGAAATGCACTTTGTGGAAGAATTTCACAGCCTTAGGCAGAAACTGAGCCGCTGTGTAAGTATGCACAGCAAACATGGTGAGATTGACCCTACAAACCTACCTAGAAAACAGCATGTGTGAGGCTGTCTCCACATCAAAGGGTGAGTAAAAGGGCCTAAGTGTTGGCTTGTAGTCCACACGGAGAGCTCATTTTTAGGAAAACAGGATCAAATAACCATGCATAACTCAGAATGCCACTATTTATTATATCTCAAGGAATGGCATGTAAACCATATTGAAGCAAGCTAAACCAACATGGAATGGTACTCAACTACAGAGGTGTAGGTTTACAGTTGGTCAGTTAGGAAATAATTAATAAATAATAATAAACAATGTGTTTTGTATGCTCACTACTGTTAACCTACTTTTCCCCACCCGTGTATTTGTTTAATTTTTTATCATTCCCTCTTTATGATTCCCAAGGTGTTCATTCATTCATTGGATAGTTCTTAAGTACCAACTAGGTGCCCAGCACTATCCTAAGCTGTTTTCTTTTTCTTTCCCACGGTGCTGAGAACTCCTAGACTTGTTTATTTGCTTAAGTTTTCATAGTTATATCTTTTTTAAGGTATGGTCCCAGTCAACACAAAATAAAGGGGTGGGATATGTCTTCTTTGGGATCTAAGTTATTTGATGTGGTGTTTGGTCTCTGTCACCATAAGCAGTGGGGATTTAAAGAAGAAGACAAAAGTGACCACTATTCTATAAAAACACCCACAGTTAATAAAGACCAGTATAGAGAAAAAGAAATAAACCAAAACACAATGATATGAAGGTATCTGCGCAATATCAGTTGCCTTGCCTCTGTGGGGGGTGTGGAGTATTTTCCGTGACCGGGTTCCGAGCGTGCCTCCAGCGGCTGTGCCTTACAGGTGGTGCGAAGAGGGGAGTGATGATGGCTGCAGCCTTTGGGATGGCAAGTGGAAACGAGCTCTCTGCTCTTGGGCAAGGTGGTTACTGAGACCTAACTGCTGGGCAGCTGGAGGTGGATTTTTATTTTTCAAGAGTTAGGATATCGCTGAAACCGGTTTGGCTCAGTGGATAGAGTGTTAGCCTGAGGACTGAAAGGTCCCGGGTTTGATTCCGGTCAAGGGCATGTACCTTGGTTGCAGGCACATCCCCAGTAGGGGGTGTGCAAGAGGCAGCTGATTGATGTTTCTCTCTCTATCTCATCATCGATGTTTCTACCTCTCTATCCCTCTCTGTGCAAAATCAATAAAATATATATTTTTAAAAAGGAGTTAGGATATCTTTATCTTGTGGTCCATGAAAGGGTCAGGAATCCAAATCATAGCCCACAATACAGAGGCATTTTGTAAGGGTGAGCTGGTCAGTTAGGCAAAAAATTCATTGAATCTATGGTCCTTTTTTGTTGTTGTTGTTGTTAGTATGTGTTTAGGTCATGTCCTTGTTTGGGACTTGGGCTGCATGATTTTTAAATAAACTTTCTCATTTCACTAGAATAGTAATAATGGTACCTCTTTTTAAGAACACAGAGAGATTGCTCTGGGCCAGTTCCTTTCCCTGAAATCATGGGAAGGCCGTCACTCTTCTTCGGTTTATTCTGTATTTAATCTATAAACTCTTATTAAGGCAGTGGAAAGTATAGTCTCTTAAATTTAAGTGGAATTATAATATAATTTTATATTCCTTTTGGCCTCCCTGATTGGATGATTATTTTCCCAAGGAAGAGAGTTTTTACCGCTAAAAGACTTGAAGAGGGGGAGAATAATCCATGGAGGCAGCTGCTATTGGGGGAAATGGAGACCCGTGGCGGCGACTGCAGGCTGGAGTGGGGTCATCCAAAGGACCAGCAAACGGTTCCCATTTCAGTATCGGAAAGCAGGCATCCTCTTCAGCTTTATTTTGTTAGTACCTCTGTTTTTGTTTTTGCATTAGCCATCCGATTTAATTTAATGTTATTCTAAATGAAGTTTGTTAATGATAGTGAGGCGCTAGAAGAAATCCTTGCCTGATACAATCCAGTGTTATCTGAACATCTAGACCCTCCCTCCCACTCCCCCCTTCCCAAGCCTGTCTGTTTTTATCATTAATCCATGTTTCCTTGGCTCAAATAGCTAGAAAACAGATGACAGTTATAACCCAAACCAAGCTGAAAACTTAAAAAATACAGAACTGTATAGGAACTCTGCTTTTCCTTGATTTGTTTTTGAAGTGTTTTCCTAAAGGGACCTCTCAGTCTGTCAATGGAGATGCCCTTTCCCGGACTTGGGCCACCGCAGCACAGCGTGGCACTTCAGGCGGGTTGTGGCCGCTTACCTAAGGGGCTGGCTCCCCCTTATGGCCACATGGCAACACAACACCCAACCAACCTCCCCAAGAGCCACCTAGCTCATTCACTTCTTAAATTCTCCCACCTGTAGCCAACCATTGTTAGCTTCAGGTAATTTGTCTCAGGAGCTCTGGACTTTATGCCCTGGGGTGCATCTGCCACCTTTAGGAAACTGAAAAAGAAAGTCAGAGGATTAGCCTGAGCTTTGGAAAGCCTTCTCAGACTTTTGCTTTAAGAAACAGGTACTGTGTTTCATCTTTTGGCCAATCTCACTCACACACACACACACACACACACACACACACACACACACACATTTTTCCCAACAGAAGTTGGTATCAATGTAATATAAATTTACTCAGCATTTAATATTGGTGGAATTCTAAATTAGTGATTGGGACAGGGTTAAGCATGGAAAAGTTATAAAATATGAAGTAGGCAACATTAACCTACATGTGATATTAGTAAAAAATGGGTATTAAATATAATCCTATATAATAAAAGGCTAATATGCAAATTATACCATTGGGAGTTCAATCTATCTGGAGTTCGACTGCCTGCTATGGTATGTGCTGACCACCAGGGGGTAGCACAGAAGGCCCTAGCCATCGCTGGCAGCCAGGGGGAGAAAGGCCCTGATCAGTCCTTATTTCTGGCCAAGCCTAGGGACCCTACCTGTGCACAAATTTGTGCACCAGACCTCTAGTCAATATACAAACAGCCAATATAGAAAGTAATTACACTTGCTGTATTTGTCTGGTTGTCCTTGCTATCAAGATTATTATGGGAAAAATTAGTTAAAACACAAACCTTTCCCTCTAGGAGTTTTGTAGTGTGTTTGTGTTGGTGGAAGGATCCTAGTGGGGAAGGGAGAGCATGATCACTATACACACATTTATAGCAAGAGGGAGAAAGAAAAAGCACCATAGAAATAATACTAACCAAGCTTTGGGGATTCAGAGTAGAGAAGTTCAAATGTCTAAATGGAGCAGGAAAAGTTCAAGGAGGGACTTTGAGAGGGACCTCGAGTTCTGTGAGTTTTATTTCTCCAGAACTGCGACTTATTTCAAAGCTGGTCCCAGGCTATTCCCATAATCCAGAAATAGGAGAAAGTGGCTCAACCTTAATTTCTGGGACCCAGAACTCTAAACTAATGCTTAGGTTAGTGTTATGCTATTGTCTAAATAGGAGCTGGAGGTGTTGATTTTTTTTTTCACCCAACACTGCATTTATGGTGTTGTTTCCAGAATTAAATGTTGTCTGAGTGCAAAACAGTTGACTTATATACAGAATTTTGGGATAGAGTCCATTTGCTTAATGTGAGTATTTGGAGTTTGAGTTTATGTCAACCATAAATCATTGGTATGTGTTTTTTTTTGAAAATCCCCCCTTCCAAAACCTGGAAATAACAACAACAAAAAAAGCAAATTATATGATACTAGAGGCCCGGTGCATGAAATTAGTGCATGGGGATGTGTGCATTTTATTTCTCTTGACACTTTTCCCCACTTCAGCTCAGCTGCCTGCATCCTCTCCAACCTGGGGCACCTTGAGGGATATCCGACTGCCCCTTTAGGCCAGATAGAATCGGGCCTAATCGGGCAGTTGGACATCCCGCTCACAATCTAGGACTGCTGGCTCCCAACTGCTCACCTGCCTCCCATCCTGATTGCCCCTAACCACTTCTGCCTGCCAGCCTGATCACCCCCTAACTATTCCCCTGTCAGCCTTATTGCCCCTCACTGCTCTCACCTACAGGCCTGGTTTTCCCCACCCCAACTGCTCTCCCCTGCAGGCCTGGGTCCCCCTCAACTGCCCTTCCCTACAGTCCCGGTCACCCCCAACTTCCCTGCTCTGCCAGTCTGGTCACCCCTAACTGCCCTCCCCTGCAGGCCTGGTTCCTCCCAACTGCTCTCCTCACTGTCCATCTTGTGGTGGTCACCTTGTGTCCACATGGGACAGCCATCTTTGATCACATGGGGGCAGCCACTTTGTGTGTTGGAGTGATGGTCAATTTGCATATTACCTTTTTATTAGATAGGATAAATTACTTCATGTAACTTAGAGAATCCAACAAATATTTATTTTGTATCCTAATACATTGAAATAATAATAAGAATTACTATAACTCTTTATAAACTGTTACCTTGTAATGGTGATTTAAAATGTGCTGGTTCTATGTGATTGTTTTATTTCTCTTGACACTTTCCCCTACGTTATTAATATGTATTGAGCATTTATTGACATCTTACATAATAAAACCCTAATATGCATATCGACTGAATGGGGGAACAACCAGTCACTTTGACGCACAATGACCACCAGAGGGCAGATGCTCAATGCAGGAGCTGCCCCCTGGCTGTCAATGCACTCCCACACTGGGAGCACCATTGAGCCATAATTCAGAAGCTGGGTTCACAGCTGGTGAGTGCAGTGGCGGTGGCGGGACCCTCTCCTGCCTTTGTGGCAGCACTAAGGACCCCTCAGGGGACATCCCTAGAGGAGTCCTGGACTGTAGAGAGGACTCAGGCTGGGCTGAGGGGACCCCCTTCCCCCAGTGCTGCATGAATGTCATGCACCAAGCCTCTAATTTTAAAATAATCAACCAGGATTGTTAAAAACAATTACTCTGCTAAAGATGAAAAGATATTTTAGTCCTGATAATGCTTTAAAATATCACAATCTGCCCTATTTTGCTAGATGAAATTTGACTCCGGACGAATTAGTTAATTTTATGTTGAGCTAGGTGGAATTTTTCACTTATTAAGAGCAAAGTGCTAAATTACTTCTTTAAAATTGACAGTAAACTCCTTGGTATTTTTAGGAGGGTTTGAGTTGGGGAAATACTATATAATTTCAGTGCTGGAATACTCATGTATTACATTCCCAAATATAATTATATTGGGTTATATCTGAGCTTCATGGTGGTTGTTTTGTGTCACCAGAGAAAACACCTAAAAACAAAGTCTAGTACAATCAGGGATTAGATAGTGGATCTAATCTGCCCTATTTTGCCAGATGGAGATGCTCAGTATCTCTTCCTATTATGCGGCTGACATGGAACTTTAAGGTTACTGGCTATATAAATAAGGTACAACCCTTTTAACACTATTATCACGAACCAACCATGGAACATTTCTAAGCTTTAGCTTTCTTAGTTCAAAATTCAGATACAAAGTTAAAATGTCCTTGGCAAATAAATAGTTCTGTTTTCCCATTTTAACTTGAGATTCATTACTTGAGATCTTTCAGGTTTCTTTTAAGGTTGAAGCTGAGGTCATTAGTTTGAGATTTTCTGTCTTTTCATATAGTGTCATAAATGTCCCTTTAAATATTGTTTATCTACATACCCCACTCTTTGATGTAAGTGCTTAATTTTCATTCACTTTAAAATGCTTTCTAATTTCCTGTTTGATTTCTTCTTTCATCCAGGGGTTATTTAGAACGGTGTTGTTTAGTATCTGTATATATGGAGACTTTTCCAGATACTGCTTTGATTTTGATTTCTAATTTGATGACAACAAATTAGAGAGCATACTTAATGTGACTTGAATCCTTTTATATTTGTTGAGCCATCTTTTATGGTCCCAAATTTGGTCTATTTAAGCAAATGTTCTATGTGTGTTTAAAGAGAATAGATATTATGCTTTGGGTATAGTGTTTTATAATATCAATTAGATATAGTTGTTATTGTTTCCCAATAATTCTATATCTTTACTGATTTTCTTTCTACTTATCTTATCAATTATTGATATCTCTGACATTAATAGTCGATTCCTTGATTTTTTTCCCCTTGAAGTGTTATCAGTACTCATGTTAGAAGTCCATGTATTTTGCAATTCTGTTATTAGGTACATAAATATTTATGATTAGATGTCAGCCATTATATATTTTATCTTACTGGCCCTAGATATTTTTTTGTGTTCCTATAAATATTCTTAAACTTTGTTTGGGGAGACAATTAAATTGCTTGAAAAGCGTTTAATTCTTTTAGATCTTGTTGTTAAGTTTTGTTAGTTAGGATTAAAGCATTATTTTGTCTAAATCTACTAAGTCAACATATTTCAGTTAACTTTATCCAAATCCCTGTGCATTCTTTTTCCCCTCTCTTTTCTTCTTCCTTCTTCTTTCAATTAATTTGTTAGAGTAACTTATTTAAAGAGGTTTTCATAGTCTATATTTTGCTGATTGAATTTTCATAGACTAATTTAATGTATTATTTTCTTTATTTCCCATACATTAGTAATTACTTATAGAGACTTGATCAGGTTCAGGTTTGATGTTTTGGCTAGATTAGTTCATATATAATGTTGTGTACTTTCATTAAGAGGCACATAATATATGGCATCCATTTTTATAACTTTTGCTGTCATTGGTAATTATTGTCTAGATCTATTTATAAGGCATTACAAAATGATATTTAAAAATTCTATTATGCTTTATTTATTAGCATGGATGTTCTATAAACAGAATATAAATAGTACTATTTGACTATCCTGAGGAACCTGTCATGTAAGAAAGGCAGAAAAATACTTAATTATTTTTATTTATTTACCAGATTTCAAATAAAGGAATTAATTTTCTAACATTATTTCAAGCTTGTCAATGAGTTGTTATTTTCTCTTCATTTCATTATTAACTCATGGACTTAAATTATTATTTTATTTTAAAGAAAATTTTCTAATTTCTATAAGCATACTGCCTTTTGGGTTTCTTTGCAAGTCTACTAAGACTGGAATCTTCTTTAACTACTCTTGAGACATAGTACCAAAAAAAGAAAGAAAGATATGGTACCATAGCTTGGCCAGTGTTGCTCAGTGGTTGAATGTGACCCTCTGAATTAGGAGGTCATTCATGGTTCGATTCCTGGTCAGGGCACATGTTCAGGTTGCAGGTTTGATCCTCAGTGTGGAGCATGCCGGAAGCAGTTGATCAATGATTTTCTCTCATCATTGATATTTCTACATCTCTCTCTTTCCCTCTCCTTTTCTCTCTGAACTCAATAAAAAATGTATTTAAAAAAAGATATAGCACCTTGATAATTATCCTGAGATGTCCCAAGGTCTGAAATCTCCATTGTATTTGAATATCATCTCAGTGTTTCTGGTAACATTCTGAAGATTTTGTAGCACCTATTAAAATGTTATATTTTTACTTAATCTGATTTGGATAATTTAGATAGTATAATTATTAAAAGAAAATAAATTATGGGTAACATAAAGTACCTTTATTTTTATAACCTTTGCTAGCCATGGTATTTGGCTAAGTGGTATTTGGGAAGTTGACCTATGCATATGTAAGAAGACATTTTAAAGGTTTTTATAGAACTGAAATACTCTGACTTGAAATGGAAGTTAATAGTTGCTTAATTGAATTCACAAAATAATTTGCCTAATTGCTAATAATCAAAGTTGAAACTGAAAAAAAATATTCCATTAGTTTTCAAGATTTTATCATTTACTTTAATTAGCATTTTGAGAGCCTGAATAGTAATTGGTAATTAGAGAGATGCTTGTCTTTATACTGTGTGTAATTAACTTAAAGTCTGATAAGTCTTAGGAAATAGAATATTGTATCTCCATTTCTTGGAGTGTGTTTGATAAGTAATCTTTATCATTCATTGCAACTAACTTACCAACTTGTGAAGCATTACTAATTATTTATCCTTGTAATTTCAAATATTTTTTAATTGCAATTGTTCGATCCGATAAAGCTAGATGTAGGAAGTGAGACCAACCCTCCTTTATTCTTTCATTAATTGCAAAGTCCAAAATTGTCTTCAAGGATAGCAATAATCTCATCTTGTGGTTGTTGAAAGAAATAAATGAGATAATATATCAAAGTGCCTAGCATTTAATAGTTCTGTAAAAACTGTTAGTGTCTTTCCTTACTGATTTCCATACACAGAACACTAATTTTCTTCTAATTACATTTTCTCAACAATTTCCAAAAGAGTAATTCTCCTAAACAATCAAATACCTTTCTAATCTCCACTGTTCGTGTTTACTTGCATTATGTGTATAACATATAGCAGAACTTTGATTTCAAGATAAATAGATCAAGTAATTGGTTTTAACCTTGGTTAAATATATTTTCTTTTTCTTTTTTGGTGCTCCCCTATATTTCAGTTTTACTTTTTTATTGTTGACACTATCACAGATGTCCTCCACTTCTACGCCCAACCCCTTTGCCTATTTCCTCCCAGGCCCCATCACACACACACTTGTCTGTTACCATGAGCTATGCATATATGCTCTTTGACTAGTCTCTTCATCTTCTTTTATCCAGCCCCTCCTACCCTGCTCTCCTCTGACATTTCTTAGTTTGTTCCATGTAGCCATGCCTCTGCTTCTATTTTGTTCATCAGTTCATTTTGCTCATTAGATTTTACATATTAGTGAGATCTGTCTTTCTATGTCTGGCTTATCTCAGCATAAGAACCTCTAGGTCCTTACATACTGTCATGAAGGATGAGATCCTTCTTTTTTACAGAGTCTAAGGTAACTATAGGTGAGTGAAATTATAGACACTAATTTATATCAGGTGATTTTGTTAGTTACATAGTATATAGAAATAGGACATTGTTTTGTAACTCTCCTGATATATATATTTACACAGGTATTGGATATCTGTTTTGCTTTTTAAAAAGTAAATGTCTGATTATGAACTTGCTTTTGAAGAGAGACATGGCTAAACGTTTATTACTCTTTTCTCCTTTCATGCAACCTGTTTGGTTGCAAATATAGGTAAACTTTCTCCCAATAATGTTAATTAAAAATTTTTCTTTTTAAGTTTCCTATAAACCTGTCTGGTATCAGTCATTTTGTGTTGATGTCCTAATGCTCAACTTTTGCCAAACTGATATAACATTTAAAAAAATGTATTTTTTAAAATATATTTTATTGATTTTACACAGAGAAGAATTGAGAGGGATAGAGAGTTAGAAACATCGATGAGAGAGAATCACCGACCAGCTGCCAGACTGGGGATGTGCCCGCAACCAAGGTACATGCCCTTGACCGGAATTGAACCTGGGACCTTTCAGTCCTCAGGCCGACGCTCTATCCACTGAGCCAAACCAGTTTCAGCAACAAAAAAAAAAATGTATTTTCAAGATGGACTATTCTTACATATTGTCCTCAACTGTTATTCTAATGAATCTCAGAAAATATTTGTGATGTCACATAAAAAACTTCAAAAAGTTAATAAGATTTGCTGAAAAACCTATATGCTGTCATACAATAAAATAAAATTAGTTTAATCTTTAATCTAATTTCTTATCACTGACATATTGGGGAAAAGAAAATTTCAGAAAATCTAGGCCATGGCCAAAGTAGGAACTGCGTTAACCATTAAGGTTAACTAAAATAAATAAATAAATAAATAACCCTAAACAAACAAAAGGAAACAAAAAGGATGGTTATAATCTGGGGAAGTAAATACAATATATAAGATCTTACATATGGTTTTACACTCTGAATGGTTGGGAGAATATGGCATATACCTATAATAGGAGGTAATATAATAAAACTCTTTGTGGAAAGGATTAGAGGTTGCTCTTTGTGTGAGCAGTTATTTCTCTCAGAGACTATATATGTGTAGCTGTCCACTCACTGACACATATATTTAATTTTCTCAGAATTTTCAGTGGGAGGGATTTTTCATTTTTGCTTTAACTATCATACCCAATACACATTTATATAATTTTTCAAACACATGAGGACACTGTGGACACCAATTAAGGACTGTACTACTTGTTCATCCAACTGTTTCAAGCAAAGCTCTAATGCTCATAAGTGCCTAAGACATGCTTCAAGCTTACTAAACCCGTGTCCCAAAGCAGTAAGCTGATGCATGCATCTCATTCATTGATTCATTTAGTAAACAACAATTTGTTGAGTGTTAGTAGTTCCAGAAGCCGGGGATTTAACAAAAATTGGCAGGTATCTCTGTCCTCGTAGAGCTCCTTGAAAATGCTTTCGGCCGGTTTCAGCTTGTCTCAGGTGTGGCAGGTGCTGTGGAGGGAGCACGCAGGAGGAGGTGCTGCAGCAGGGCTAATGCATATCTAGCCATCGATAATGGAGCCCAGGAATTTCAGCTCCCACCTAAAGGGTGTTTAGATCACCTCTGCTCTCTCCCGCCTCGGAACATCATGCTTCCTGGGCCTACTCGTCCCTTGTCCCTGCTCCTTCCACTCCATCTTATCCTGCAAGATGCAACTCGCTTGTTTTTGCTTTCTGGAAGCCTTCTGGGATTCCCACTGTCAGATTGTGTCTTTTCTGTCTCCCAGAGCAGCTGTATGTTTAAAACCACAGTATTTATCACGTAGTATTCTAATTGTGCGTCACTGTCTGTCTGAATAGATGGACCATCACTTGAACCCCAAGGCAATTCCCATGTTGTAGGGCAATTTTATAAATCAACACTATGCGGGCGGAGATGCTACTGTATGCCTAGCATATGGTTAGTGTGGAATACAATTGTACCGACTTAATGGATGGTTAGGCCTTGTGTTTGGTATTCTATGACTATCTCACACCTTTCTTTGATCTGGTCCCTAGTTATCCTAGCTTTACTAATAATTTACCTTTAGTCTAGGCAGTGTTTCCCAAACTTTTGACATATGTGTACCTCTTCTATAATTTTCGTAATGCTGAGTACCCCTCGTCAAAAAAATGGATGTATTTTAATAACAATCAAAATATATTTATTTTTTCTTTTTTTTGGTACACACACAAAGTAATAATAAAGGAAAAATAAAATTATTCATGATAAAATATAAATAAAAGTTTATTATAAATAACATTTATTTGCACACCGGACCATCTCACGCCTCACAAGACTGTCTTGACTTGACTCATGAGAATGTAGAATTAGGTGCAGCTAAGCACGGTGCAGTGCATATCCCCACCAAACTCCGGTGCAACGTGTACCCCCACCAAACTCTTCCCATACCACACTTTGGGAAACACTGGTCTAGATCATATCTGTTTTGGTTGAGTTTGTCAAATCATTCAGCCATTTTTATAATAAAACTGTTTACCCTTTGTTGCACATTCTGTTTCTGGCAAATGCAACTATACACTAAAATATAAGATAAAAGAAACAATTTGTTTATAAAATCCTCCTTTTAAGCAAAGCAATTGAAATTGTGACAATAAAATCTGTGTCTGTGGACATATGTACAACAGTCAGGAAAATTAGAACTTTCTGGATCAGAACTTTAAAAAAAGATTAATTGTTCTTTTTATTGAATTTATTGGGATGACATTAGTTAATGCAATTATATAAGTTTCAGGTTTGCAATTCTAAAATACATCATCTGTATAATGTATTATATGTTCACCACCTTAAGTCAAGTCTCCTTTCATCACCACTTATTCCCTTTTTCCCTTATTCTACCTCCTCTCACTCCTGACCCCCTTCCCTCCGGTAATCACCATTCTGTTGTCTGAGTCTATTAGTTTATTTATTTTTTGCTTAATACCGTCACCTTTTTTCACCCAACCCTGCAACCCACTCCCCTCTGACAGCTGTCAGTCTCTTCTCTATGAGTCTGTTCTATTTTGTTTGTTAGTTTAATTTTTTTCCATTAGATTCCACATACGAGTGAAATCATATGGTACTTCTCTTTCTCTAACTGACTTATTTCACTTAGCATAATGCTGGGTCAGATCTTTCCTATGGGGTTATTTATAATAAACTGAGCTTAAGGCACCAGAAACATCCCATAAACCAGTGTTTCCCAACTTCTCTCATGATGAGAATCACCTGGTGGAGGTGTTAAAATACAGATTCCCGAATCCCAACTAAGAAGTGCTAAACTAGAATTTTGGGGAACACATAGGTAAAATTGCTCTTAGCTTAGAGCATTAGTTAAGTATACAATTTTACCTATATGTTCCCGAAATTTCTAGTTTAGCACTTCTTAGTTGAGATTCAGGAATCTGTATTTTAACAACTCCACCAGGTGATTCTCGTCATGAGAGAAGTTTGGGAAACACCGCCATAAACCAATATAGCTCTAGTGGCAATCCTGGCCTATTAAGCATTATTTATTTATTTCCAAATCTTGTTTTTCTCATTTTTTACTCTCTTGTTCTACTTAGGGTAGCATATGGCTTAGATGGAGTGAGGTCAAAAGCCTCTTTGTGCTTCCCACCCTGCTGTGGGATGCACTGCAGATCAAAGTTTTCTGGGCAAAGAATATAGTCACAGGAATGCTTTAATAATATTTAACTTCTGTAATGCCCAGGATTTGGTTGGCTTCTTTGATCTCCCACTTTCAGTGTTAAATCTTCAAATCCTAACACATGTGAATTTGATATTGTGCCGTGTAACTTGTATCTTCTGTGCTTTACGCTAATCCTTGCATGTAAGAACTTTGATATAGTGTCTTTGAATGAGGCAAGTATTCTCTTTTTTATTGAGTTTCCTTCCCCCACCCCCCTAATTGCAAGATTTGGGCTACTTTTATGTTAGACTAGTGGCCTGGTGCACAAAATTCATGTTGGGGAGGGGGGTGTCCCTCAGCCTGGCCTGCAACCTCTCCAATCTGGGACCCCTCAGACATCCCTCTTGCAAATGGTAATGCTGGCTCCTAACTGCTCACCTGCCTGCCTGATCACCCCTAACCACTCTGCCTTCCAGCCTGATCAATGCTAATTCCACCCCCCTCCCAGCCAGATCTCTCCAATTGTTTCTCCTCCCCCCACTTGCCTGCTCATCCCCAATTGACCCCCCTCTCCCCACCAGCCTGCTTGCTCCCAATTGCCCCGCCCACCGGCCTGATCACCCCAAACTGGCCCCCTCTGCTGGCCTGCTCACTCCCAACTGACTCCCCTGCTGGCCTGCTTGCTCCCACCTATGCTCCCCCTGACAGCCTGCTCACCCCCAACTGTCCCACCCACTGGCCTGATGGCCCCCAACTGGTCCCCCACCACGGCCTGATTGCCCCAACTGCCCCCCTGCCAGCCTGATCACCCCCAATTGCCCCCCTTGCTGGCCTATTTGCCTCCAACTGTACCCCCTGCTGGCCTGATAGCCACCAACTAGCCACTCCCACCCCTCAGTCTGCCTGCTTACCCCCAACTGACCCCCACCCCCGCCAGTCTATCACCCTCTCCTCCTGGCCTGATCACCTCTAACCTCCTCTGCCTCAGCCCTGCCACCATGGCTTTGACGGGAAGGATGTCTGAAATGTCTCCCAGTCTAATTAGTGTATTACACTTTTATTAGTATAGATAATTATAGGCTAAAAGGACTTGTATCTGATAAAACTATTCATTTATAAGTTAATGGGAAGACTTCTTTAAATTATCTCCAGACCTACTAACATGGCTGAAACTAAGCTTGGTATTTCTAAAATTTTCTTTTGTAGTTACAATCTGAAAAACAAATCAACAAAGAAAACAACATTCTCTCTCTCTCTCTCTCTCTCTCTCTCTCTCTCTCTCTCTCTCTCTCTCTCTCCCCACAGGGTTTCTTCTTTTATTTATTATCATGTTGTCCATTTTCAGGTTGAAATCTTTCTCTGCCATCAGCTTCATCTCTTAAATTTATTTCTGACATTTCCCCTTGTGTTATATGGAGCAGATCTTTGAGCTAATATCCCTTTGAAACTGGATTTTGAAAGTTTTCAACAAGAGATTGGCTTAGTTGAAATATTCTTTCCAAGTTATGATGTTTATTTTTTTTTCAGTTTAATATAGTGTTTTTAATTAATGACTTTGGAGTCAGAATATTTGGATTCAGATTTCAGCTCTTCCCCTTACTATGCATGAACATAGGCAGAATATCAACTTTCATTCTTCAGTCTGTAAAATGAGGAAGTAATAGTACCTACTGCATAGGGTTGTTGTGAGGATCAAATGAATTCATACAACTAAAGCCTTCAGATTAGTACCTGACATATAACACTAACATATTACATGTTGACTATTTTTACCTAACCATCTTCTCAGTATTTCGGTTTTCACTTGAAAGGGAATTGAATAAAGATGAGAGCTCCTGAAACTGCTGAATTTTTACCTCCTACCAGTAAACTTGTGCTTTGTTAATTTTTCTACCTACAACTCTTTTATCTATTAACACTATCTTGCTCATCATTATGTCTTTAGTACCTAGCAGGTGGCCAAACAAACAGTAGGCACTTTAGGGATATTTAGTGAACGAGTGAGTTCTTTCTGTCTTCTCTGACATTGGCTACCACCGTCCTGGATCTGTCATGCTTTGCCTTGGCCTCGCAGGATTGGCTTGAGCTGAAATATCCTCTCCTTAATTTAGGACTCTTATCACAGGAACATCCAATCCCATGCTTGTGAAGCATATCAACTGCACCTTAACCAGAACATTCATGTCTGCAGTCCTTCTGTGCCTCATCAACAAAGCCCTTCCCCCTAAGCAAGACCTGACTGGAAGGCAGAGTCCCCGTCTGTGCAGAGTCATGACCCCATCATCACCTTTAAGCCCCAGAACAGCATTCAGGATATAACTGTCAAATCATTTCAGTTATTTTCTCTTGATACGAATGAGCCTGAATGAGGCCTCTTCTTTCCACTTCTCCTCATTGTATTTTGGCCCTTCATATTTTGGTCAAACAACGGGACCTGTTGATTGACATTGGCCATGTTTCATTTGTTGCAAAAGGTGTTGTCATTTAGTTGCTTCCACTTTATGAGTTTTAATTAAGTGTTATCTTTATCGATGTCCCGAACACTACGTTACCACCTCTCTTGTGATACTTTGGGTGAGTGACTTACACATCTGGAGCTTGGTTTCCTTTTCTATAAGTTGAGAACACATGGCCTTGTAATCTCCTTGGTCTATTCTAGAGCCAAGGTTTTACGAGCAAAAACTAAATTGATAAATTAGATATCTTCACCTTTTTCTTTCCCTTTCTCTAATTAACTCTATGGAAATTTGTGGGAGAACAGAAGATGATGTTAATTCCTTCCTACTTATCTCCTAGGCAATCCTGTGCTCAGATAGGATTTGAAAATTCACCTCCTCAAGGGAGACTGGCAGTCTTTACCAGCCAGGCTATAAATCATCAGCCTCCTCCTTCTCTTAATTCAGAAATTAATATTCATTTCTTATTGTGTTCTCCTGGCAACTGACCCCTGAATATTGTACAGTGCAATGTACATAACAGCCATGGTAATTTTTCAAAAAGTAAAACTTTTTTGTCTTTCCCACATCTCTCATGCTGCCCACATCTCTCTTGTTCAATTGCCCCAGCCAAGCTTTTTTTTCTTTCAGTTTCTAGAAAGCACTTTGTCCTTCCTGCCTCAGAGCTTTTGCACACCTTTCCCTCTGCCTAAACAATCTCTCCTGTGCCTCTTCCCCAACCACCTCCATCTTTCTCTAGCTCCTAAAATAACTGGTTCATTTTCATTTTCCAGATCTTAATTTAAATGTCATTTTTCAAAAGAGCCCTCCTTGACCAATTGAACGTATGTCATTCCCATAAATCCCTATCACAGAGTCTCGTGCATTACAAACACAGCTTTCCTTGTAATTTGTAAACTTTAATTTTTGTTTCTTTTATTACATATCATCTATATCCACCATAAAACTGCATGATCATGTATTATTTATTGCCAGTGCAGACTATCCATGCCCAGAACATAATACCTACTCAATAAATGTTTGTTTTCTGAATAAATGAAAGTACTATTAGTGCCTCTTCAATAATATTATCTGTATTTACTGTTGATTTCTTAGATTTCCTGTGCTTCACCAGCCAGAGAGATGAAATCCATTACCAGGATGAAAAGAACATTTTATGGGGTAAGTATTCCAAATTCTTGCTTTTGAGTACTATGATTTTTAAATCAACAAGATTTCTGCTTTTATATCTCTATTTTATCTGCAGATTGGAAACAGAGGAATCTATAAAGCCATCAATGAATTGGATATTCTTCTTTCGTGGATTAAACAATTCCTGGAAAATGTTAAGTAATGCAAGAAATCAATGGATTTGATTATTTTGAAATAGAATGAAAACCACCAGGAATAAATTTAAAACAGCGTATTTCTTTTTAAAATTCTGTACATAGTACTGACAGCAAGTTAGATTCAGAATGGACTGGAGCAAGCATGCCAAACTTGCAGCCCTCAACAAATATTCATTGACAATGACTCATTTATTCCAGCCCTTTGTATTCAGCATGTCTCTATTGAAATAAACTGTTTCTATAAAAATTGAAGCTTTGGTTTTTTTGCAGCGCACATAAACTTAAACCTTGTTTATTTGTCCCGTGTTAGCCTTTGAGTTTGACATGCTTTGACTAGAGAAATTTAACAAAATAAAGTTTTGTAGTACTTTCATTTTGAACATGTTTTGTTACTGCCAAACACACTGAATACATTTTATTGAAAGGTGTAGAATCAAAATTAACTCATGTAATATTTGTGGAGAGAAAATGGCAGATTTCTAGGAAATACTATAATGTTATTGGGAAATAAATGCTATATATGTGATATTGTCCACTTAAGAGTTTGATGATTCCTAATTATTCTCAGCGTAAACTTAGCACCTAACAGATTTTGAGTTTAATTAAATAAAACTGTTTCTTTCTCTGAAATGTCCTTTTAATGACCACATACTAGAATTCCACTGAGTACAATGGGTAATAACCAGATCAGATAAAAAGAAAACCGCCCAAGTCAGCGACTTGCTTGGAATAGTTTATTAGTTGCCTTTGACAGACAACCTATGCTACAATGACCACAAAGGATGCCAGAGTTTGATAATGCTCCGAACAACTCAAAAAGTTGATAGAGGCCAAATAAAAGTCAAAATACAGCCTAGATACCTCCACAGCAAACTTCTCGTACTGTCTAAATACCATATTGCATAGTTAGACCTTCAGTAAAATGAGTAATATGGACTGACTATTGTTTTGCATTAAACAGACTCTGCTTCACAGCTATAGGCATGCTAAGCATGGCAGTTTCAGACAGCACTCCGTGTGACAGCCAGGTCACACCCACAAAGCTCTCCTTGTGCCCCTGCTGCACACAGACATTTCGATTTGGTGTTTTGTGACATAAATAGTCTGGGGTTCCACAAGCTTTTGTGGGTTTTGTCCCTGGCACCTCTTCTCTTCATTGCTTTCACACCATCCGGTTCTTCTTTTCAATCTTACAGCCATTATTCTGTTCACCAGGGCCTACCCTCTCTAGGTTGGTTTCAGATTCCAAAATTACCTCTTTGTCTCCCCCCTCCTTCTTCCTTCCTGCCTTCCCCATCAGCACCCCCTGGTCTTATCTCTATCTGGGGCCTCATTATTAGGCAAAACCACAGGGAAGAAAAGGTGTGGTGAGCAGAGGGAGTTGGGAGGACTCTTCATCTCATGCTGTGGGTGTAGGGGCTCCCAGGGTAGGCTCTGAGGCCATCGGCAATGGGGCAGCATTCCCTCCTCACAAATCTTGGAAGAAGGCATCAGGAACCTATCTTCTGGCTTTGCCATGGGTCCGAGAAGGGCACCCACAGCCTCTCACTGCCCCATGGTTAGGGCACCCAGTGTTTCCGGAAACAGGCACCTCACACAGCTGAGGATGCGCTGCACTTCCACAGAACCTGGTGTCTCCAGGCTTGTTACAAACCATTCGTAAGCTCCCCTGTTACGTAGGGACTCTAGATATAAGAGAGACTGAGAAATGTTTATTTGCTGGTTCGCAAATTTCAGGTCTTTAAGGGATAAAATTTCATCTGTGTTTTCCAATACATTTGGATGATTGAATTTGATGTTTTTGTGTGTTTGTTTCCCATGTTTTTTTAGGTTTTCCCAGAATAATCAATAGGCTGCTAAACTCAGTCAGAAGCACTATAAGAAGAACTTTGAAAATCATCACCAAGGAAAAGCCAATATCCATGTGCTGGTGCCTATTCACAAATAAAATTTTTCAAATATCAAGGTGAAAAGCATAGTTTGAGCATGTTTGAGCTGAATCTGCTCGTACCACAGGGTAGAACGTTAGTGGTCTGAATCCCAGTGAGTAGCCCAAGGAGTGGTAGAAGGAGCCTCAGTGAAGTCAAGGGATCTGGCTTGTTCCAACTTCCTTGAGGCCTTTGCTCACATCCTCAGAGGGTAACTCATACAAAATATGGATTCCCCTCTCAACTCATCACCCCTCACCACTTTTCTCTAAACCGCTCTCTCCCCCTGGCATGCTTGTATGGACTTGTTTGTTTATTGACTGCCTCCACCACACCAGAATACAGGCTCTGTGTGGCAGGACTTCTGTCTGTTTTGTTTCCAGCAGGGTCCCCAGCACACAGAACAGGACCCGTACATAGGGGACTATGTAAGTATGTGGTGAGCGTGTGAATCCATAAAATAATGGACTGAGCCCGGCTGGCGTGGCTCAGTGGTTGAGTGTCCACCTGCGAACCAGGAGTTCATGGTTCGATTTCTGGTCAGGGCACATGCCCAAATTGCAGGCCCGATTCCCCAGTGTAGGGAATGCAAGAAGCAGTCAATCAATGATTCTCTCTCATCACTGATGTTTCTATCTCTTCCCTCCTTTTTTTGAAGTCAATGAAAATATTTTAAAAAAGAAGAATGGATGGAGGCCTTAGCCCTGCTGCTCTTAGACTGTGTGGCCAATGTCAAGTTACTTTACCTCTGGGCTGGTCCTGATTGAATTAGCTACCACAGGTGATCTACACAGATGCCTGCACAGTGAGGAAAGGCTGTCTTCTGCATTCCAGCTCCTCTGCCCTCTCAGGGTCTCACACATTCTCCTCTTTTCCCACCACCTGCCTCCAACTCCATCCCCAAACCCTGCTTCGCCTGGCTAAATTTTCCTAGTCCTTTAAGATTTCATTGAAACATCCTGCTATTAATAGCTTCAGAATGTTTTATTTCTTCACAGAACCTATCATAATTATCATTACTTTACTGGGTATATATTTAATGTCTGTTTCTCTCACTAGACTGTCCCTCTTTGATTCATTGCAGCTCTACCACGACCCTTATATTCAGTAAATGTCCAATAAATATTTATTGAATGAATAAGCAAATAAAATAGTAAATTGAATTGGATAGCCTCCAAGTTATCTCCAGCTTTTGACATTCTCTACTGCCATAATTTCACCTTGAGGAATGTGAAATAATAGTGCTTCCCACCTCGAGTCCTCTAAGAGCACCTATATCATTATTTGCATAACAAGAATTCAAATCAATACATGTTTAAAAACTTGTCCCAAGTAAAAGGTAACTGTAAATAACTATACAATCCTTAAAATAAGTTACTAAACTTAAACAAATTCATTGTTAACATAAAACACGTTCATTTGTGTACCATGTAGAATCATCTTACAAACCCCAGGTGGAATGTATCTCTAACATTGGGAAACGCTGCATTTTAATGAATTTCCACTGCCTCATTCTGGTCCAACAGAGAAATAGTTGGAAATTAAAACTTGATCATTTTAACCTACCCACAGATACCAGTTTAGAAAAAGTCAAGCCACGATGTTAAGGTTTCAAAGAGTCCCTGTCATTGTTTCCGGAGACGGAGGTACAGAAGCACGCTCACCCAGTCAGTCATTCCATGGTGTGATGACGGCGGCTCTCGGCAGAGGCTGGCAGCGTGGCAGAACAGCCCCCAGCCTCCCTGCATCAGTCCTCTGCGAGAGCAATCTCTGCCCAGGTAGTGTGTCAGTGCAGCTCCCCCGGGAGGGACGCTGTAGGAGTCACTGCCTTTCCTGTTGGCAAGGCTGCTGGAGTGACCGGATGTACATGTATGAGTAGGAACAAAAAGTGAAAGCTCAGTCAGGCTGAACAGGAGTAGCAGAACGCAGATGCAGAACTGCGCTGTGAATCACATGATTCGCATACAATTTATTCTTTTAAGAGTGGAGTCCTTCACTAGGACTGTGAGTTATTAAATAAAATGAAAACCAATCAATTCTATCGATTGCTTCTCATCTCTTAGTCTCAAACCAAAATACAACGTTCTTCTGGTGACTTTTATAAAAGTCAGAGTAGTGATTACTTTTTGGGAAAAGGATAGGCTTGCGAATAGAAAGGGGCTCCCGGAGGCTTCCAGGGTAGATCTCCATGGTTTCTTGACCTGAATGATGGTTACAAGCCTATTCACCTTATATTATTATTATTATTATTTTAAATATATTTTATTGATATTTTACAGAGAGGAAGGGAGAGATATAGAGAGCTAGAAATGTCGATGAGAGAGAAACATCGACCAGCTGCCTCCTGCACATCCCCCACTGGGGATGTGCCCGCAACCAATGTTCATGCCCTTGACCGGAATCGAACCCAGGACCTTTCAGTCCACAGACCGATGCTCTACCACTGAGCCAAACCGGCTTCGGCTCACCTTATATTATTAAGCTGTGCACTTGTTTTGTGGGGTTTCTGTTTTATATTTTACCATAAAACCCTGAAAATCAGGAGCAAAAACAAAACACAATTCTATAAACAGTTACTGAATACTTACAATCTGCTGGCCATGGCTGGTGTAATAATGATAAATAAAACTCATAGTTTCTCTATAGCAGTTTAGGACTTGGGAAGGTAGATAGGAAGATAATCACATTATGAAATGCAGGCAATAATGGGGATACATATAGGAAGTGCGGTGGGCAGGGAGGTCAAGACATACTGCTCCGAGGAGGCCAAGTGTGAGGTAATTTAGCCTTTAAGACTCAACTCAGGGTTCACCTTTTCCAGAAAGCCTTCCTTGATCCCCTCCTCCCAGCCCTCACTCCCAGGCTGGTTAGATGCCCCTTGCAGAGCGTGCTTTTAGAACAGAATTTATCATGTTGCATTGTAATTTTCTGTTTGCTCTCCTGAATAAGACTGAGTGCTATTCAGGGCTGATTCCTCAGTGCTTTGCAAGGTGCTTGTCATATTTCAGGAATTCAGGAGACATTTTTTGAAATGAAACAATGGAAGTAAATGATGACAGTGAGACTGGAAAAAGAAAAATGGGTTGGGAAATGTTTAGGAGGTAAAAGCAGTAGAACTTGGTGACCAACTGGTTGAAGGGGGATTGGTGCTGAGGACATAGTCTAGCATGACCCTGGGGTTTTAAAATTTCTACTGATTTATAATAAACTAGTGGCCCAGTGCATGAAATTTGTGCACGGGGAGTGGTGTCCCTCAGCCTGGCCTTCACCCTCTCCAATCTGGGACCCCTTGGGGGACGTCTCACTGCTGATTTAGGCCCAATCACAGCGATCGGGCCTAAACAGACAGTTGGATATCCTTCTTGCAATCCAGGACCACTGCTCACCTGCCTGCCTGCCTGATCACCCCTAACCACTCTGCCTGATAGCCTGCTCGCCCCCAGCTGTCCCCTCCCTCACCAGCCCATTTGCCCCTAACTGCTCTCTTGCACCATTCTACTTGCCCTCAACTGCCCTCCCCATGCCAGCCTGCTTGCCTCCAACTGCCCCCACTACCAGTCTGCTCACTCCCAATTGCCCCCCACTGCTGACCTACTCACCCAACTGCCCCCCCTGCCAGCCTGCTCACCCTCAACTGGCCCCCTGCCAGCCTGATCACCCCAAAATGCCCTCCCCTCCTGGCCCGATTGCCCCTAACTGCTTCTGCTTTGGCCCTGCCACCATGGCTTTGTCTGGAAGGATGTTTCAAAGGTCTTCAGGAAAGTCTCCAGGTCTAATTAGCATATTGCCATTTTATTAGTATAGATGAGCATTCAGAAAATTTTAAAAAATATATATTTTATTGATATTTTACAGAGAGGAAAAAAGAGAGATAGAGTGCTAGAAACGTCGATGAGAGAGAAACATCGACCAGCTGCCTCTTGCACACCCCCCACCGGGGAATGTGCCCGCAGCCAAGGTACATGCCCTTGACTAGAACCTGGGCGAACCTAGGACCTTTTAGTCCTCAGAACGACGCTCTACCACTGAGCCAAACTGGTTTTGGCCAAAAAAAATTTTTTGTGATGATATTCTAGCACTCCCTTTTGGCAAGACACATAAATGTTTTGACATTTGGATTTCATAGAGTCTTCTATACTAGTAGACTCTCATAATTTGAAAGGAATATCAGTAATTAGGTCACCTTGTCCAACTTTATATCTTATATCAGAATCTTCTTAATTCTCTGCTCCCATCTGGCATATACTTGACCACTTAAAATTAAGAAAGACTAAACACCACCTAGAAAAACCCTCTCTAATTTTAAATAACCTTGTTGTCTGAAATACTCTTGAAACTTATCATATATTTTTCCTAGTTTCAAAACATGGGGTGTAGAGTAATTTTGACCCATCTTCCACAGGATGGGTGGATTAGTCAGGAGGTATGTTGAGGAAGAGGAGGCTTGGTTCATAAAGCTTCAAGGTGCCCTGCCTGGTGTGGCTCAGTTGGTTGAGTAATGTCCCAAGCCTGAGAGGTCGCAAGTTCAATTGCTGGTCGGGACAGGTGCCTGGGTTTCAGGCTCGATCTCCAATAGGGAGTGCAAGGAGGCAGCTGATGGGTGATTCTCTCTCATCTACTATATGTTTCTCTCTCTATTTCTCCATCTGCATTCCTCTCTAAAAACAAACAAACAAACAAATGAATGAATAACTAAATAAAAGATCCTATATAATAAAAGCCTAGGTGGCATCACATGCAATGCCATCACAAGATGGCTGCCTCAAGATGGCTGGCACAAGATGGCTGTCAGGAGAGGGCAGTTGTGGGAAATCAGGCTGGCAGGGGAGGGCAATTGGGGGCAAACAGGTCAGCAGGGGAGGGAAGTTGGGTGGGACCAGACCTGCAGGGAAGGGCAGTTGGGGACAACCAAGCCTGCAGGGGAGGGCAGTTGGCGTGATCAGGCTGGCAAGAGAGGGCAGTTTGGGGTTGATCAGGCCAGCAGGGGAGCAGTTGGGTATCAATAGGCAGACAGGGGAGTGGTTAGGGGACAATCAGGCAGGCAGGCAGGCAGGCAGGCAAGCAGTTAGGATCCAGCAGTCCCATATTGTGAGAGGGATGTCTGACTGCCGGTTTAGGGCCTGATCCCAAGGGGTCCCAGATTGGAGAGTGTGCAGGTCAGGCTGAGGGACACATTCACCCCCATGCACAAATTATTTGGGGTAATCGAGGGCTCCTGTGAATATAGGTGACACAGACACATATTAAATATTTGTAAACACCATCATTTTCTCTTGTTTCCATTGAAGCTTCCTCAGCTTCTCCCACCTAATCTCTTCTCCAGGCTAAATAGCTTCAAGTTTCCCCACCTGTTTTCAAATGGCAGGGCTTTGGGTGTTTTCAATAACTGGAGCTTATTCTCTTCCAAATGCATTCCCAAGTGTTCTTAATGAGTCCCTGTTAGATTCTTGGGGCCATTTTTGTTGTTGTTATTTTTTTCATGGTAATTACCTGTTTTTTTTAGTGTTTTATTTGTCTTTTAAAAATTATATATATATATATATATATATATATATATATATATATGTGTGTGTGTGTGTGTGTATGTATGTATATATATATATTTGCTTATAAAATTGAAATAATATTAAGACATATATAGAGAAAAGAAAACATATCTCTCTGCCTCTCTACCTCCACCTTCTCAAGTGAGCCCATAATGGTGGTTTGCTAGGCCTCCTCCCATAATTTTTCTTTTTATCAACAAATTTCTATATATATGCACACACACACACACACACACACATCCCTTTTTTAGAAACAAAAATGATAGGACACCATTTATTTTACACTTCAACCAGCTCTTTCCATTTAATGCATCAGAGAAATCTTTCCATATGCATATATGGAAAAATATATATATATATTATTTAAATAGCTGAAAAATATTCTATGAAATGAGTACAGCATAATTATTCAACCATTCCAGTTTTTCTTTTGGTCTTTAGTTCATACAAAACAGGCTGTAATGCATATAAACCTAACCAATGGACCTGGGGAGTGAGGGCATGAGTGGGGGTGGGGTGGGAGGCAATGATGAGATAAGAACACATATGTAATACTTTAATAAATAAAAAATTTTAAAAGAAACTAAAAAAACCAAAAACAGGCTGTAATAAGCATCCTTGTATGTATATCCTGTTCTGTGTTTTTATTTTCATAAGAATGGTTTCTAGAAGAAGGATTGCAAGGTCAAAACAGTTGTTAAACACTGCCACGCCATTAATGGTTCACAGTAACTCTTATATTGCTAATTTCCCCCACATTCTTGCTAGCACTAGATATTATCAATATTTTTCCATTTCTGTCAGGCTGGTGATTAAAAATGGCATCATCTTGACAAGTCAATCATCTTTTCACATGTGCACTCCATTTGCATTTCCTTCTTCCGACATATATACCCCCAAATGTCTTATGAGCCATTTACTTAATAAGTTTGAAATTTTATCCAAACCTAACAACAAATGGTACATTTTTATTGGTATTAAGATTTTAAATAATTAAATGGTCAGAAGCATGCTTCGGGTAAAACATTGTGCTTTCTTTCTCTTCCAAAAGCCCACATTGCCCAGCAAGAGATCACTATGCAGATGGCTTCTCCCTGTGTCCCTCAGCTGAGATTGAGGGTTGCTCTGACTTGACCCTCGGCTGCTCTAGGTATTTGAGGGAAAGGGAGACGCCCAGCCACATATGTAGGTGTTTGCATCTGCTGTGGAGGTAAAGATGGAGACTGAGAATCCTCCAGGGTAAGGTGCCCCCCCCCCCCACTTGCTTATTTAACTTCTGCCCAAAGGTTTCCTCAATGCCTTCTGCTCCCAGCCCCCCCAAACACGACAGTTCCCAATCCTAGTAAATTTGGGATGAATCATTCTTGATCTACTTTCCCAAGAATAAACTCTGATCCAGGCATTCCTCGCAGCCTGTGATCACCGGGGAGAGTACATTGGTGTCCTCTGCTCCTTCCCCTCCTCCTTCATTTAATGTATTCATGCCTCACTGTGGTTATGTTTTTAAATGATTAGGAGAAAAAAAACGTTCATGAATAAAGAAAGGTAGTCAGTACAAAAAAAGTGTGAGAGGTGGCCATTCCCTTTAAAATTGCACACCCCGACACTCCACATCTCTTTTCCTCATCTCCTGTAGCACACATCACTTCTAACATATTGTATAAATTACCTACATATTACTTTTTATTTAATGTCACCCACCTCCCTCTACTAGAATCTAAGTTTCATGGTGAGGGGGATTTTCGTATGAATTGTTTACTTCTGTGTCTCCAGTACCTGAATAGTAACTTATCCAAATAGGTGCTCAGGAAACTGTTGTTGACTAAAGACATGAGTGGGTGGTGGTGTGGTCAGAGATAAGGGAAGGAGTCAAAGGACTCTTGTTGCCAAGAATGTTGAAAACCCAGGGCTGGTTCCTAACTCGCCAGTGATAGGACAGAAGCTCTTATAGGGGATGGGTGAAATGGCTTCCCAACCGCGTGGTTTCATTCCTTTTAAACAGAACTGTTTCAAAGTTGTTGATTTGAAATGAGCCTCTGGTGATTTTCTATTATCTATTTATCCATTTCATTTATGATTGAGTCCCACCTAGACTTCATCAGGCTTAGAGTGTCTTAGACTGTGAGGTCGTGTTTGGGGCTTGGAGATGAACAACTATCAGTGTCAGTTGCCATCGCAAGTTAGATGATAGTCAGAGACTCTTTGAAGTGGAAGAAAGCCTTTTCTTTATAGAAATCAGGTCCCTCTAACAATTTTTAGCCATGATAATTTTCAAAATTCTGGTAACAATTTCATGCAATATATAACCTATATTGATGGTGAGTCCCAGCTTTTCATCCATATATTATGGATGAGACCTTGTCCCATAGCTCCTTAGTCACCGTGACTGGGGAAGAATTCAGGAATGGGCCCATGGCCCAAGAAGGTCCATCAGAGTTAATTGCAGGATTTTATCTCTGAGAAGAGAGTCTTCCTCTTTTCTGTAGACCTTAAGCTTGAAAGGATTTAGGCTGAAGTACTGTAGCCATGTCACCACCATGTGGACAGAGCCTGAGTGAGAATTAAGCACTAATAATCAGTGTCTGGGAACTCACATTACTCTGGGGTTCTTTTTACTGCACTTGGATGCTGCTTTTAAGTTTTGCAAGTGAGTTTCTATCTGAAAACCACAAACTGAATGACTCCAGGGCTTGGTTTGGGGCCTCTTCTAATCTTTAGAGATTGTTATTAGACATATCTAATTCAACCTCATGGCTTTAGATACTGTCCATTTGCTAATGACTCAATTAATGTCTCCAGGCTGACCTACCCATGAATTCTATTTCCAACTGTGTACTTGACATTTCCATGTAATGCATCTCAAACATAATATGTTAAAAACAGGAATTTTGTTTCTTTTTAAAAATAAGTTCATCCTCTAGTCTTCAGCAACTTGGAAGTAGTAGTAGACAGAATGGCTTAAGCACACAGACCCTGGAGCCACAAAGCCCAAATTCAAATTTAGGCTGTAATGTAAAAGCTGAGTGAGCTTAATCTCTCTAATCCTCCCTTCTCTGACCTGTACAATAGGGGTGATGGGTTACCTATTTTGTACCTCTCTGGTAGCACTGCTTATGATGATTAAATGAGGTAATATATGCAAAATGATTAGAGCCATGACAACATATAATAAAAACTATAGAGCATTTACATGATAAATGACCACCTAACAAGTTTTGGTATCCTTGATTTCTTCTCTTCCTTCATATCACCAACCAAACTCATCAATGTGTCCTTCAGTTCTATCTCCCAAGTCCTTCTTATTCACATCTCATCGGTAAATCCTGGCCCACATCACTGGTATCTGACTGTTCTCATTGTCTCCACTCACCTCTTCCCCTTGAAGCCAGCCTCATCACAGCTTCCGGAGAGAACGTACAAAGCAGGCTAAAGCACATCCCTTCCTGTTTGATCCCTTTCAATGGCTTCCTTTACATTGAGAGAAAGCCTTACTATCTGGCCTGGAAGGTCCTACATGGACTGCCAGGCTTTTCTCACTGATCCCATCTCTTAGCTGACTTTTCTGTAAAGTCCATTGTTTGAGGGCTTTGTACTTGCTACTTCCTCTCCATGACAGGTCCTCCTCCAGTGCTTTGCACAGCCGGCTCCTTTCATCCAGGTCTCAGCTCAAGTTCTCCTTCTTTCCAGATGACATTCCTGACCATCTCCATGAGAAAAGAGGTCTTGTTCAAATAGTTTATGGTCCTTCCTATCTATTCACTGGTGGCACCTCTTTTACTCTTACCCCATCTCTGGCCTAGTCAGATGGCTTCTCCAGATGTCATGAAACCTGCACAATTCTTTTTTTTTTAATATATTTTATTGATTTTTTTTTTTTACAGAGAGGAAGAGAGAGGGATAGAGAGTTAGAAACATCGATGAGAGAGAATCATTGATCAGCTGCCTCCTGCATACCCCCTATTGGGGATGTGCCCGCAACGAAGGTACATGCCCTTGACTGGAATAAAACCTGGGACCTTTCAGTTTGCAGGCCAATGCTCTATCCACTGAACCAAACCGGTTTTGGCAAAACCTGCACAATTCTTATGCTATGTATCACACCATATTGCAAACTTTGCCTTGTCTAATTCTCTCTCCAAATAAAGAACTCGCTAAGAGTAGCGATCATGCCTCATTCATCTTTATTCTGCCAACATATAATGAAAACTTAGAACACAGTAGGGGCTCAAAAACTCATTGCAATGAATTAATGAGGCATTACATATCACATATACAAGTTATCAGAATGAGAAGAGGCATACTCAGTTTTTTGAGGATAAAAGCAATAATTATCAAAGTAAGAGATGTTTTGAGGAAAATAATTCTTGCTATTAAAATGGTTAATTTGTGGCAGAAGAGAACACTGAGGAACAATGGGGTATGTTTACTTTTTCTATAATTTTCTAATAGATGTTGGATCTTATACCCAGACAGCTACTAGTTTCCTTTAGTCACTTTGTAATTTTCCATCCAGCCGCTTCTAAGTGAGGTAACTGAAGAATGTCTTATTAATTTCAGAACAGGCTTATTAGATTTTTTAAAATTATAGGTCCAGTCTGGAATAGATTAAGTTTACCACTTATGTCTAGCAGTTTATATTTTTAAAGGCTATTTCACACCTGTTCTACTGTCTCAACAACCATGTTTCCTAAATTCTGATACACTGTGTGATATTCAGAATATGTTCTCTATGGTCACCTGGTTAAATGCATGGTCTAGTATGAAGCTTTCACCAGATCAATGTCCAGCTGAGCAATGAAACAGATGTATATCACCATAGAGTATAATGGCTTATACAGCACTTAGAGCACACTATTTTGTTAATCCTGAAAATAAGCCTATGGCATAGCATAATCATTTTCTAGATTGTTAGCCTGACACTTAATGAGTCTATTATCAGACCCTCTACTCTCACCAGTCCTAACACCAAGTCCAGCATGTAGTAAGTAAGGGTCGAATAGGCATTTGTTAAATAGGAGACTGAAGGAGTTTACAAATCCATTCTCACTAACCCTTGACATGTATACTTCTCCTGAGACTGATGCGCTAAAAAAATAATTTCACCATGTAAGACAAGCTTACTCTGCTTTCATAATTTGTATGTGCTGTTTGTCCATTTTCTATGCCCACTTTAGTTCTAAAGTGCTTAGAGGGACAATGGGACCAAGTATTGAAGTTGCCATCAAATCAAGAATATGTGGTCACCATAATAATACAGATCCTTTGGACCTGGCAGTAAGCATTACACACAAACTAAGGAGCACCTCCTTCCTAAGAAAAAAAGCAAATGTGACTCTCACTAGTATTTCTCATTGTTACTTGGATTGTTAGTGTTTCCCCCAGATGTTAATAGTTTAAAAAATTTAAAAAAAGAATTTTCTTATTTAACAGGGTTGGGAAAATGGTGAAAACTATAACTTCTTCCTGGGGAATTATGCTACAGATTGGACTATCAAAGGCTTGGGGAAGTTCTTCATTAAAACAAATCCAACTTCCTTTAACCTGAGTTTCTAGAAGTTGTTTGACTCAAGACTATGTTAGCTGTATCACTTAGTGACATTTTCTGTCTTTGTTTCACAGAAAATAGTCTGGTAACACCAGTCCACACAATTGATAATCTTGAGATGAAGCAGAGCTAGAAAAGATTTGATGGTTCTGATCTAACTCTGGATGCCACCCAAGATAAGTGTTAAAATTGATTTGCTTTGCTTTTTGAAATGAGAGATGGAAGCCAATTTGTCCCTCCAGTTAAATTACATTAGGGAAAGAAGTGTGCAGTTCAAACCTTCTCTTTGGATCCCTCTTTTTATAAAAAGAAACCTTGATCTCAAACTCATCTGCAACCTTTAGCCACAACCCCATTGTTCTTTCATTTATAGTTAACTTTCCAGCAAGAGCAGTGCATGCTTGTCCTCTGCTTCCTCAATAGCCATTCACTACTTATACTACTTCAAGTCATCCATCCACCCATCTATCCATCCATCCAATATTTTTTTTTTTTTGTGCCATGCACACTTCTTGGCACAGGGAACAAAACAAAAGTCTTTACTCTTATGAAGCTTACATTTTGTTAAATGGGCATCAAACAATAACAGAATGTATTGTATTCAGGTATATAATAACTTGAATAATCAGAACTATGGAATCACAATAAAGCAAGATAAAGAGGATAAGAAGCAGGGAAAGGTGAGGACTGAGGTCCTTGCCACAGGGATGCAATTAATCTGGCCATAAAAATTCACCCAGAGGGAGTCTAATCATTCTCAAGATCATAAATTTTGATCAATAATTGAAGGAAGGTATGCTATCTTTTCCTAATGAGAATGGAAAAAAATTGTAGCATCAATTTAATGTTGTTGGTATCTCCTTACCATGAAGAAATTTAGCCTAAGAGTGAAGCCAATACAAGGTGGTAAAAGTTTAGAAAATCACAAAGAAGTAGAGCTAGATTCTAAATTAAACTATGTCCCAACCCTGCCGTATGTTTTGGTCAGGTGTTAAATTTGAATAGAATTTTTTGTTACTTGCAATCAAAATCCTATCTGCAATTTAGATTTCAATCCTCACACACAAGGGATCCGTGAGCCTGGGCTCAATTTTGGGGGGTTCTGAGTTATTCTTAGGGGCTCCTTTGTTGTCCCTATATCCACATTATTACTATCTCTTTTGGTAATGATGATGTCCTGTCAGTGCCCAGGTGCTGGGACCAGGTTCCCAAGGCCTCGTGGCTGCCAAGGAATACTCTTGGCTTTGATGCTGGGGCCTCAGACAGCCATAGGTCTGAGCTACTTAAGTCCAGGAGACAACTTTTAAAGTCCTAATGGGCTGTGAGGCCTAGCTGTGGCCACTGAAGCATATTTGGGCTATTTGGTCCAGAGAGCACAGATCACCTCCGCAGTTCCCTTGGAATCTCCTGGGGGCAGTGAATGATCTGGAGTCCCAGCCAGACACTGCTTCTTATAAGCACCAGTGGGTCCACACTGGATCTTCTTGGCTAGCTTCTTCCGTTTGGATAGCCTGGGAGAAATTTTTAACATGCAGATACTATCAATATAGCATCTATCTCCCTCATCTTTCAAAATATTTCAGTGGCTTTTCATTGTCCTTATTATAAGCAAGCTCATAAAATGGCCTCCAGCAGAGCTGGCAGTTGGATGAGGCTGGTGCAGCACCTGGTGTGCACATTTTAAGTATAAACTCACTGTCAGCGTTGTGCAAGTGGTTCTTGCCTGATCCTGAGAGAGTAGAGTGTTCCTTACATTTTATCCCAATTCACCTCACTGTCCTCACCCTCATTCAGGCTCTGGCTTATTGGGCATTGTGAATTCTCATTCAACTTCATCTTATAACATTCTTTCTATAACTGTCCTTGCTCTTTAAACTTTAGGATCCGTGTCTTTCAATTCCCTCTTGTTAGGAACATTTGCAAGGGTCAGAGTTGACACTTAAAACATGGACTTTGGCCAATCTGAATGGATGTCCAACTAATCAGAATGGATGGAGGGTTAAAAACAAATGCCAGGCCTCTACCTCTGTGTCTAATCATCAGCCCTAGGAACCTGCACATTCTGTTCTCTCTCTGTATACCACATTTCTTTCTCCTTTGAATATTATTATTGTTCTTATTGTTATTATTATTGGAAAAAATCCTTCTCTTAGGCCAGGCACTATTTTAAACACAACAAATGTTAATCTATATAATTTACATAATATAACCCTGTTATACCTATTTTGACAGATGAAAAACTAAAGCAAGAGTTTATTTTTTTATTATTTTTAAAAAATATATTTTATTGATATTTTACAGAGAGGGAGAGAGATAGAGAGCTAGAAACGTCGATAAGAGAGAAACATCGACCAGCCGCCTCTTGCACACCCTTGACTGGAATCGAACCCTGGACCTTTCAGTCTGCAGATCAATGCTCTACCACTGAGCCAAACCGGTTTTGGCTAAAGCAAGAGTTTAAATGAGGTACATAAAGACACATCTAACCAAATAATAGAGCAATATGCAAATTAACCACCACACCACCACACCCACCAGCCAATCAGAGTGAGTATGCAAATTAACCCAACATAGATAACAGTTAATTTGCATATGCAGAGGGAGGGAGGAGTGAAGAATGAAGACAGCATAGAAGGAAGAGGGAGTGAAAGTGGAAAGCAAGGCAGCTGCGGCTGCTGGAAGGAAAGCACTGGTGGTGCGTGAGGGGTGAGGTGGGGCGAGGTGTGCAGGGGTAGTGGCAGCACTTGCAGCTGCAGAGATGGTGATGGTGGTGGCTGCGGACGTGGTGGGGTGGGCGGGATGGCAGGGGTGTGCTCTGCCTGTCCCACCCCACCCTTCTCTGCCCACCACAGCGGGAGAGGTGGGGGAACGGGAGAGGTGGGGGGATGGGAGAGGTGGGGGAGCTGGAGAGGTGGCAGTGGTGGGAGTGAAGCCTGCCAGAAGTTTTGCAGGAATATTCCTGCAAAAGGTGCCTAGTTCGTTAATAAAATCATGTAGGTTTCAAGTGTATAATTTTATAATAGATCATCTGTATATTGCAATGCATAATTACCACCCAAAGTCAAATATCCTTCACCTTTCACTACCTCCCACCACCTCTCTTTCCCTCTGGTAACCACCATACTATTGTCTGTGTCTCAGAATTTTTATTTGTTTGTCTTGTTTTCAGTTTTATATCCCACATATGATTGAAATCATATGGTTCTTGACTTTTTCTGTCTGACTTATTTCTCTTAGCATGATATTCTCAAGATTCATGTTATGAATCTGTCACCAACCAATTGAATGGGAGAAGATATTTGCAGAAAACATCTCTTAAAAAGGGTTAATATGAAAATATATAAAGAACTCATACAACTCATCAAAACCAAAAACCAAATAATCCAATTATAAATAAGCAGAGGACCTGGAAAGACTTTTTTCCCCAAGAACACATACAAATGGCCAACAGATATATGAAAAGATGTTCAATTTTACTAGTTATTAATGGAATGCAAATAAAAATTACATCTGTTAGAATGACTGTTATCAATAAGACAAGTAACAATAAGTGTTGGAAAGATTAGGAAAAAAAGGAACCCTCATTCACTACTGGTGTAAATGTAAACTAGTATAGCCACTATGGAAAACAATATGGAGGTTCCTAAAAAAATTAAGAATGGAGTTACCATATGATCCAGCACCCTAATTTTTTTGGAGATATTTATTTGTAAAGATATGTATGCCTCTATGTTTATTGTAGCATTATCCACAGTGGTCAAACATGGAAACAACCAAAGTATCCTTCCATAGATGATTGGGTAAAGAAAGTGTGGTACACACATATAATGGAATAATAATCATCTATAAGAAAGGATGAAATACTGCCATTTGAGACACATTACATGAAATAAGTGAGAGAGAAAAAGCTGATATTGATTTTTTCTTGGTTATTTGCTCATTTTCAATATATCATTTGTTTATTTAACATGCATTTATTGAATTCCCATTGCATGCAAAGTGCTGTTCTAATACTGGAAAACAGTCATGAAAAGGAGACAATACCCTTGCTTTCAAGGTGCTTACAATCTAATGGAAAAGTAGAAAACAACAACAAACAACAACACAGATGATTTCAGAATGTTATAAATGCTGTGAAGGAAATGATCATCTGTATATATAAAAGCCTAATATTCAAATAGATCGAATGGCAGAACAACTGAACAACCAAACAACTGGTTGCTATGATGTGCGCTGACCACTAGGGGGCACGTGCATGGAACATGGCAGGCATCAGCAGCAGGCAGCAGAGTATGGAACATGGCAGGTGTCGGCTGTGGCAGGATGGTGGAGCAGGTGAGTGGGGGTGCCAGAACAAGGCAGGGCGCTGGGTGCTGTCATCGGGGTGAGCCTCTGGTAGTTACTGAAAATTCTTTGCTCCTGTGTGCTGCCTCCCCCTACTCCTACGGGGTAATTGGGGCTGGCAGCTGCCACTTGCACCCACTGCTGGCACCAGGTGCTGGTCTCTATTGCTCAGTGTTGTCAGCGGGTGAGAGTAGCAGCGGCTGGCCCCAATTGCCCCTGAGGGCTTCTCCACCTCCCCCTGCTCCTGAAGGTTGATGGAGGAAGCAAACTTCGCTTGTACCCACTGGTGGTGCTGGCCCCAATTGCTCCATGCTGTCAGTGAGTTTGAGCAGGGCTGGTGCCTTCAGGATGTGGGAGTGGCGGTGGCAGGAGCAGGCTGCCAGCAGAAGGGGACTGGGGGCCATGGCGGGAGGGGCCGGGTGGGGGCATGGAGGATGGGCTGAGACTTGCCCCTGTGCCCACCATAGCCTCATGGCCCACAATTCCTTTCAAGGTGCACGAATTCATGCACTGGGCCCCTAGTCACATATACAAATTGATAATAATTTATTCATATCATCAAAATTGAACATCTCACAACTATCTTTACATAGTTGGTTTGTTTTAATCAGAAAGCAAAAACAGGGTAAATATATTTTTTAGATATTTAACAATAATAATACCCACACTCTTGTGTGTGTATCTCTCATTCCTCCCCACTCAATCTTATTATTTATTTGTTGAAGAAATCAGATAATTCGTTTCACAGAATTTTCCACCTAACCTTTTGCTGCTGATATCCACACAGTGACATTTAACATATCTCACTTTCCCAAAATTTCCTGTAAATTGGTGATTAGAAGTAGAGGTATGATCAGATTCAGTTTCAATATTTTTTTGGCAAGAATACTCGTGAACTGCATATTGCATCCTTCAGAAAGCATGTAGCTGTTTCTTTTTTCTTGATGTTAAGATATATCAGTAGTTTCAAGTGTTGTCAGCCAGATAAAATCATTATAGTCAGGGGAGTTGCAAGCCATGATTTATGCTGTAAGGATCACTCTGGCTCTATTATATGGCAAAAGGATTGTGGACAGGGATGGCAATAAACATATCTGACAAACTGAATGGCATGTGTTTTGCCCAACTGCAGTGGACTGCAGACATGCTCACTGACTCATCACTCATTGTTGGAGTGGAAGCTTGGGAGGGGATTGCAAGGCACTTGCAGTGATGCATGTGAGAGATGGGTGCAACTGGGACCAGAGTGGAGGTAATGGAGAAGGAGGTAAAGGTGGGTTCAGGGAACTTTGGGAATATCTAGGGGTGCCATTGTGTGGGCTGTCCATATGTGAGCTGTCATTTCCACCTAGTAACCATGTAGTTATGATGATTCTGACTTGAACCCCATACAACTTATTACTGGGTTCTCTTGTCAGGGTCCTAGAACAAAGCCTGGTTCTAGAAACAAAGATGTTAGTTCTCATCATCCTCCTGAGATACCAACTGAGTAGGAAAAGAGAAGACTTGGCATGCTGTTGATGGGAAGAAAAATAATCTGTTGGATTTCAATTCAAAGAAAAACATCTAATACAGCAAAACATTAATATGCCATGCGTTGTGTGAGGAGACTAGGAGGAGAAAAGTTAAGAAGTGTATAGAAATTAATTTTCATGTTTGCTTTTGTATAATTGAAGTGAATATCATAAGTGTAAAATTCACTGGCAATGTCTCTCAGGTGGCTGCTTCCTGCTTATCTCATCTCCTAATGAAAAAACGGTGTGTGTGTGTCATCACAGTAACTTGCCTTTAACCGCAAGTGAAGAACTAAGCTCCATTTCCTAGACAAAAATTCAAGAGCCAGTTTTATTCACTTTTTTTCTGTTCATGCGTAACGTTTTGGGAATGACCAATGACACTTTCCTACTGAGAAAGAAAACTTTTCACGGTTGCAGCAACCACAGGTTCGGCTCATTACTCACATTACTACATTTGTAACAGCTTTTGTTCTATGCTCCGCACAAGGAAAAAAGTGCTGAATGCAAAACCACAACCTCAGCTGCCGGTGGAAATGAGAGTTAATGGCACCTCGCTGCTACCTCAGTGGGCCAATTCTTGGTAGAAAGGCTTATCTTGAATTTGGTTTCCCTATTAATGGATAAGTGTGAGTTGTGGCAAAAAGTAAGTAATCTAATTGCTTATCACTCTTTAAATAAAGATTAATTTTTAATAAGATAAATCTGGTTGTAAATTATATAAAAACATATGTCATAATGATTTCAAGTAGATAGGAAGAAAGACAAAACTCAAAAAGCTCTAGGTATGGAATCAATTTATGCTTTCCAGAAGTTATTTCAAAAGCTACTTTAAGTTATGGCAGGAAAGTTTGGGTGCCCCAAAATATCAATTCAGATATCGAAAAGCCTAACATTGGAGAGTTAAGGCCATCAAAATAGCCAAGACAATTCCTAAGAAATAATAAAAGTTAGTTGAGAACCTTCAAGAAAATGTAAAATTATCAAATTATTTGTCAGATTTCACAAACAAGCATTAAAACAAAATATGTTTAAGAATAATATGTTTTCTGTAACAATTTTATACTGCTAGAGTATAATTTCTAAAAATCTCAGAAAATATTTCTCCCTCCTCAAGCATCACTTAAAAGAAAGGCATATAGTCAACTTGGATTTTTAATTTATCGATAGGTTTTCAAAGAACATTCTCTGAAAGTTCTGGAAACTGTAATGGAAAATCCTAAAATGTATTACTTTAAATTTGTCATATAACATGACACTTCATTTCAGAGCTCATAGCTGGTGACTATAATGCCAAATGTACAAGAAAAATCAATTACTACTATTGTAATGAGGATTTATTAATGCCACCATTGAAGTAGCTCCAAATAATGATGCTACCAAGAGACATTTTAGATAGATTATAATAAAAATTTTTTGGCTGTTTTCCATTTTTAAACAAATTTGACTCTTTTCCATTAGTGAATTTTCCAAACAATAAATCCATTCTCCTTTAAGCAGCTCATCATTTTCTTTTTTGGTAATTATTATTATTACTAGTGGCCTAGCGCATGAAATTCGTACACATTAAAAGGGAATTAATTAGAGGAAATATTTTAATGTTGCTATTTTCCCTTTCTCTATAATAGAAGTGTCAGAGATGAAAGAAAATTAGTAAAATGTATATGAAAATAATATGTAAATCTATCTCCTGTGGGGATGCAGTGTCTAGTTCCGCAGGCACTGAGAGACACAGAGTCAAATCCTGGGTGTGGGTATCCAGCTCCCTCCTCTCTCTCATCGGAGTCTGGGCGGGCACCCACAGGGACACAGCATCAAGCCCCCACTGGTGCCCATGGGGATGCAGCATCAAGGCCGCACCAGCACTGCATAGGACTTCCCTGATGTACCTCCTGGTCAAGTCCCTGATAGCGCCCTCGGGGATGCAGTGTTAAGTCCTGACCCACCTGTGTGTGCCTCACCATGCACCCAGCCCCGCCCACCCATGTGCATCTGCTGTGCACCCTGGTGATCGGTCATTATGGCATGAGGGCATCACGACCACAGGCTTTATAAAACAATACTATAAAACAATATATAGTATTGTTTTTTAATCCTCACCCAAGGGTATTTTTTTCCCATTGATTTTTAGAGAATGGAAGGGAGGGGGAGAGAAAGAGAGAAAGAAACATTGGTGTGAAAGAGACACATTGATTGGTTGCCTCCTTCACAAGCCCTGACCAGGGCTGCAGATTGAGCCCTCAACTGAAGTAGGTGCCCTTGACTAGAATCAAACCCAGGACCCTTAGTCTATGGGCTAATGCTCTATCCACTGAGCCAAAACCAGCTAGGGCATGGGTAACTATTGTCAGGAGAGCTTTCCAAGATACATTACATAGGTCCCTACTTACAGTGGGTTCATGCTACTCCACTGAACTCCAATTTCCTCCTCACTGAAATAAAGAAATTCAATTTAGAGACTCGTAGGCTCCCTCATAGTTCTAATATCTCCTACTGGCTCTAGGAACACTGGCTTGTTCACATGTGTCATATTCACTCATTCCTTCCTGTGTGTCTGTCCTTATGCATTTCTCTTTCTTAAAGACCTTCCTTTTGTGGCTCCATCTATAGATATTAACACAGCTATGACACCTCTTCTCCACATGGTCCAGAAAGGGCCTGGAACTGTTGTCCCTCTAGGAAATAAGACCATTGCTTCCTCAACTTCCACAGAACCATTAACAGAAGTGAAGAGGGGACCCATATCTACATGTTCTTTGTAGGATACTCACCATTCAGAGCTTTCCCACCACCCTGGGCTTTGAGACCTCCAGGGATAACCTCATGGCGCACCTTAATCCTGTTTAAGGCAGATGCCTCAAGAAGCCTAGACTCCCAGGTCACCTCTCATGCTCAGGCTTTCATGTCCAGTACCAGATGAAAGATAAGAGAAAAGATAGAACAAGTAAAAGAGCAAAATATTATTTTGCTGATTGAGCTGATATTAGTGAATGTGGTCCAAATCTATGGGCAAGTAGGAATCCTAAAACTGAACCTGAGAAGTAGAGACCTCCTACTGGACCTGTGGCAAAATCTCTCCAGAAAGAAAACAAGTGCCTGAAGGATATGACGACCACCAGAGCACTGGGAGGTGACACAGTCTCCATGGCTCTGCACCTCCTTTTCTCTGACGTCATTTCTAACATTTGAATCCTTTTCATAGTGTTATCTGAGCTCAGCGTTAGTCGCCAGCAAAATCCATTTTATCTGTAACACTTTTCCTGAATATCACCTTCTTGCTTTAACTGACCTAATTCTCCACTGGGGCCCTGGGTTCCTTGTAGCTCTCTCTAGATGTGGTTGTTTTCTCTCCCTCCCTTTTATACCCCTGGGCTTGGAGGTAGATGAAGTTGAAATGCCCTTTTTGCATTTCATTACAAATAGCCACACCATTTTCCCTCTCTTCTTACTAAAGCGCAATAGTTTCTTCTGGCTTGAATATATCATCAGACTACGTCACCTCCCAGTGCTCTGATGGTCATCATATCCTTCAGTCACTTGTTTTCATTTTAGAGAGATTTTACCACAGGTTCACTGGGAAATCTCTAATTCTGAAGTTCAGTTTTAGGATTCCCACTTGCCTATGAATTTGAGCCACACTCATGTGTGTGTGTGTGTGTGTGTGGTTTATGTGATATGTATATAATATATATGTCATATATATATAAATATTTTGCTCTTCCATTTGTTCTGTCTTTTGTCTTATTTCTCAACTGACACAGAATGAGGAAGAAAAGGAGGATGCTATTTATTGGGTGTTGCATTGAACTCTAAATTCTACTCACCCTATAGCAAGAAATCTAGTATTTCCTTCTTACAGGTTCTTCATACTTCTCCTTACCAAATCCTTGGGGGCTTATAAATCCAAAAAGGTAGTTGTGCAATGAAGTGGCCCTCAATGGTCATTTTCTCTGCTGCCACTTGGTGTCATTGTTGGAAACCTTTGCAAGATTTGCACCAAAATGCTCCAAGGCAGGTGATTTCAGTCTCCAGGTTAACGCCTCTCAGTCTTGATGCTCACTTCTTTCAGTCTCCAAATCAGGCCACCTCTCAGGTGCCTCCTGGACCCAGGAACACTTCCTCAGAACTGACTCCAGCATGTGACTTTCTTACACTCAATGATCCTCCTCTGTCCCAAGACCCATTCCAGGGCTATGGTAGCTTTTCCCTCTAAAGTTATCAAAATACAAAGGACCTGCTATTATCTTTCTTCTTTTCTTTCTGTGTAATGGTGATATTTTCCTTATGTTGACTCTTTGACTATTTGAACATCTTCAAATTCAAAATAAAAATAATATCTACTTCATAGAATAGTCAGAGGATTAAATGAATTAAGACATGCAGCTGGTATATAGTTTGTCTAGTAAATAATTTGACAATGTTCATCATTATAATTTACTAGAGGCTCAGTGCATGAAATTTGTGCACTTGGGGGAAAGTGTCCCCTAGCCTGGCCTGTTCCCTCTCTCAGTGCAGGAGAACTGTGATCGATCACCCCAAAGAGGTAGGCCCCACCCAGCCCTCCGGGGCTCCTCGATGGATTTCCCCAAAGATGTAGGCTGGAGCCAGGGGTCCCACCTCTACTGTATATACAACCATCTTATGATAGCATCAAGGCATCATAGCATGATGACATGAGGACCACCTAGGTTTAATTAGTAAGATTGTTAGACCCTCCTAGGCTCTTACAAGAGCCTTGGAGATGTTTCACTGCTTTATAAAATGTAACTGGTGGGGAAAGGCGGTTGTACTGGGTTGAATAGTGTTCCTCCAAAGTGTACATCTACCCAGAACCTGTAAATGTAATCCTTATTTGAAGATATGGTCATTGCAGATATGATCAAGTTAAGATGAGGTCACACTGGGTTAGAGTAGGCTTTAATCCAATGCTTGGGGTCCTCATCAGAACAGTGACATTTCAACACAGACACACATAGAGGAAAGTCAGGCATGGAAAGATGGAGGCGGAAAGATTGGAATTATGTTTCCAAAGCCAAGGAACACCAAGGATTGCTGACAATCACCAAACTCTAGAAGAGGCAAGAAAGAGTCTTCAGAGAAAGCATGGCCCTGCTGACACTTGATTTTGGGCATCCAGATTTCAGAACTGGGAGGGAATTCAGTTTTGTTGTGTTAAGCCACCTAGTTTGTGGTGATTTGTTATGACATCCAAAGGAAAATAATACAATGGTAAACTAAAAGGACTAAGAATGAAATATTTACCAATTAAACACTTCCTTGTCTTAAATATATATATTTCTGAGAGGAAGGGAGAGGAAGAGAGATAGAAATAGCAATAATGAGAGAGAATCATTGATAAGCTGCTTCCCCATGCCCCTCACTGGGGATTGAGCCTGCAACCTGGGCATGTTCCCTTAACCAGAATTGAACCTAGGAGCCTTGCGTCTGCAAGCCAATGCTCTATCCACTGAGCATACCAGCTAGAGTCCTTCCTTATCTTGAAGAGTCTTTTAACTTTGTGGAGAAAGCACACACATATACAAAATTAATAAAGGGTGGGACAAAAGTAGGTTTAAAGTTGTATGTGAAACAGAGTTTATTCTTGCTTTATTATTATTATTTTATATTTTATTGATTTTCCACAGAGAGGAAGAGAGAGGGATAGTGAGTTAGAAACATGGATGAGAGAGAATCATCAATCAGCTGCCTCTTGCACTCCCCCTACTGGGGATGTGCCCACAACCAAGGTACATACTCTTGACCGGAATCGAACCTGGGACCTTTCAGTCTGCAGGCCGACGCTCTATCCACTGAGCCAAACCGGTCTCGGCTATTTATTAATTATTATATTATTTTCCATACGAACAACTGTAAAGCTACTTTTGCCATGCCCTATATATTATGATTAATGGGATGATAAATTATGCACAATAGAGTAAGAAAGTACAGTGAAAGAGAATTGTATTCAACTTGTGTGAATCAATAAAAGCTTCCTAGAAAAGGTGATATTCAAGCTGAGTCTTAAAATGTTGGAGTTATCAGGTGACAGAAGTTCAGAATGAACTGGGAACTGAAATCAATTGGGTGATTCTGGAGCTTAAAATGTGAGTCAGAGAAAACTGAGCTAAGGATGGACAGGTGGGCAGAAGTCCCGGGTGGTCTCCTGTGTCACATGAAAGAGCCTGTAGTGATGAGTAGTTCTTACTCGAGGAAAGGTATGCCATAATCATTTTTACCTTTGGGGAAAGAATCTCTGTTTGAACAGTGGAGCTGAGAGGACTATCGGCAGAAACCAGAAGTTGGTTAGACAGTTGCTGGGGTTTAGGGAAAATAATAAGGCTGTTTCCAAAGGTTGGGCAGAATGCTAAGAATATAAGATTACGGGATAAAATTGACAGATCTAGAGACTGATTACATATAGGAGGCTTCTAAGTAGAGGTGATACCACCATCAGGGAAAGAGAACAAAAGAGGAGGAGGCTCAGGGTGGATTGACTATAGATGAGATAACTGTCAGACAACTTCAGGGTGTATATTTTCTGCTCACCACTGTCCCCTTTGAGATCCATCCTGTAGATGGCAGCCATGTTTGATGGAAATAGTCAGGGTTTGGACGAAAGGATAGAAGCTGCTTTAGGTGTTTCATGTTCACACGGTTTCAGTGAAGGGGATTAGAATTTGCTTTAATCACTATAGGAGCTGTGGTCAGGCAAGCCTCAGACAATGTGAGCCTACAGCATGGAGCTGTGTGGTTTTCAAGACTGACCCTGCAGCAGCCGTACCTCCAGAATGTCTGGGAAGTGTCTATGGACCATGTCAGTCTGCAGTATGGATACGGGAGATTCTCAGGAAGCTTGCCCAGAAGCTGCTTTGAACCTCCTATCTGTCAGCGTGCCCACTTCTAAAGAATAATGGCCTCTTGTCTCTTCTACCTTCTAAATCTTGTGCACGTGCCTTAATTGGCCCACTCTATCCAGGAAATATACAGAGAAGAGGATTCTGGAAAATGTAGTTTCTGGCTTCATTGCATCATAGGGAGAAGGAGCTCAGAATGCATGTCGTTTTTACAAGGCTGTCAAACAAGCAGTCCAGTTGGGTCAGTTAGTTCCATTGAATATTCTGATTTATGATTCAGATAGTTGAGTTTCTGCCTCTGACTGAAACCACTAGACAACTAAAAACTCGAGAGCTGTACTATGGCCATCCTGTGTCGTGCAAGGGGAGAAGCAAATATGCAGGAAGAGAAGGAATAAAGCAAAGATGCACATAGAAAGGTGGGGTTGAGAAATCATGTAGCCTACATTCAGACAGAGAGAGGGAGGGGGTGGGAGAGGAAGATATCTCTATCTATCTATCTATCTATCTATCTATCTATCTATCTATTGAGAGCACTCTTGAGACATGGCTGAACTTTTAGTTTTTGCTTCAAGCAGCTCAAGTTGATTTCTAATCCTCCTAATCAAAGGAGTCTAGAGAGAGGGAGCATCCAGTGGGGATGTCTATGCAGCAGTGGGATGGGTGGATCAGAGGTTCTGGAGAGGTCTCTGCTGGACGCAGAGATTGAGAGGCCATCAATATGTAGAAGTAGCAAAACTGTGAGAACGGAGGAGTTCCGACAACAGTTACTTTATTCAAAGGTTAGTGATAATATAGATATTAAAAGACTTATAAGTGGGTATTTAAAATACTTCAGTGCTAGTACATAAAAAAAAAGAAAATCAGAGTTTTATGAACTAATGACCACCATTTTATACTAAATGAACTTGGAAGGATGAATAATACATATAAGCATATAAATAATTCTGTTGTGCTTGATAAATGTTACAGAAAAGTATGTTTACCCACAAGAGTGCTTTTCAAGCCTTGATTTCTGTCATGCTATTTAATAACAACAAAAAATTCTAATTTAATATTTTCCCCCCAATACAACTAGTAGTACTTCTGAGTTTAGTGTTTTTATTTTTGGTGTTTTTTATACAAAAATTTATCTACACTTTAACAGCTGATAGCTCAATTTTGAAAATGAAATGTATTTTAATAAACATGGCCTTCATAATTATTCAAAGTGTGTGTATACATTTTTTGGGATATCCTATAGTGCTAGGTTATAAAACTAAAACATTTTCTAATTAAATTTTAGCATGTACAGCTAAAGGATAATAATACTATCATAAAAGTACGGTAATATTTTTATAATTTTTTATTTTAAGAAGATACATTCCTATGTTCAAGACCCAGAATTTTTTAAGCTGTAATAACATATTTCATTTACACTCTAATATTGAAATGTGACTCTGCATTAAGGGGATATCTATGTCTATGTCTTAATAACCAACTTTTGTGAGGTAATTTGTAAATTAAACCTTTGTGAGGGGGGCCTGTTGTTTGTCTGCCGGCTTTTTTCCTTTATCTGTATAACTGGCTGTGCTGTCTACCACATTTGTATATGACTCCACAGCTGATTGCTTCTGAGGTGGGCACTGGATTCAGGTTTGTCCCTGACTGGATTTTTCTATGTGACTGCAGTAGCCTCCCAAGTGTTCTAGTTTTCACTCTGGCCTCACTGGAGCCTAATTTTCCTTTCCAACCACAATGATCCTATTAAAACATGTCAGATCATTTAGATCCCTTGCTCAAAACGCAACAGAGACCACCCCATTGCCCCTAGAATAAAATCCAAAATTCTTTCCATGGCTGCATGATCTGGCCCCTCGCTGCCTCTTTAACCCCTGCTCATCGGGGCCGGTTGCAGTAGCTTCTTGCTGTAACTCAACTCTGGCTGTGATGCTCCCATCTGGGGTCTTTCCGATTTCCTATTCCCTCTGCCTGGAACACTCTCCCCCCAGTCACGTCCATGTCTCCCTCCCTTTAGTCAGGCCTCTGCTCAAATGTCCTTTCTTCAGAAAAGCCTTCTCTGACCCCGCTATTTAAATTAGTGCCATTTCGTATTCACTGCCGTGTTACTCAAAGCAGCCAAGATGTTGAAACAATTTAAATGTCCATTAGTGGATGATGGATAAGGAAAATGTGGTATAAAGATATGTGATATATTTCTCTACAATGATGTCTATATCAATATCATGAAATATTATTCAGCTTTAAAAAAAAGGAAATCTGGCCATTTGTGACAGCATGGATGAGCCCAGAGGACATTAAATAAGAAATATGTGATATATATATATATATATATATATATATATATATATATATATATATTATATATATGATATATATAATATATATTATACACACACACACATATATATAAATATATACATATATAATCTGTCTATTTCTGCATCTATCTCTATCTCTATCATCTCTATCTCTATCTCTATCTCTATCTCTATCTCTATCTCTATATAATGGAATATTATTCAGCATAAAAAAGGAAATCTAGCCAAGTCTGTGTGGCTCACTGGTTGAGCATTGACCCGTGAATCAAGAGGTCCCTCGTTCGATTCCCTGTCATAGCACATGCCTGACACACTGGCTTGATCTCCAGTAAGGGTTGTGCTGGGGGCAGCCGATCCATGTCTCTCTTTCATTGATGTTTCTGTCTCTCTATCCCTCTTCCTTCTCACTCTCAAAGTCAATAAAAACACATTAAAAAAGGAAATTTTGTCATTTGTGGACATTATCTTAAGTGAAATAAGCCACACACAGAAAAACAAATATTGCATAATCTCACTTATAGGTGAAATAAAAAATAAAAAAAAAAGAAGCCGAACCTCATAGCAACCGAGATTAGAAATGGTGGTTAACTAAAAAGGGGCTGTGGAGGAAAAGGGGGGAGATCAAAGAAAAGGAAAGGAAAGTAGAATGGTGGTTGCTAGGGGCTAGAGGGAGGGGAGTCATGGGGAGCTATTGTTATTAGGTACAGAGTTTCAGTTTTGCAAGATGAAAATAGCTCTGGAGATGGATGGTGGTGATGATTACATAACAATGTGAATGTACTTAATGCCACTGAACTGTACACTTAAAAATAGTTAAGGTAAGTTTTGTTATGTTATGACAATAAAATAATGTTATCTCCTTCTTCTACTTTACTTTTTCAAACAATTATCCCTATTTGACACTATATTTCACAACCATGTGTTTATTTATGTTTTCAGTCGCCTCCAGCAGAATGTAAGATTCATAGGGACAGGGGTTTTATCTCTCTCTCTTTTTAATTCCAACAATGTCTAGCACAGGAACAAGTTATTTGATGAATTAGTATAATATTCCAAACTGGAATTGAAAAAGAAAGCTAGCATATCTTTGGGGACTCAAACCTGTGAAACAAGAAGCTTTGGAGGAATGTCTTGGACAATTTTCTCTTTATTAGGTGAGATTGGAATAGTCTCACCAGGAGAAGCAGAGATGAGGGCCAGAGACAAATCTTACCACCAGCCAGAGTCCTTGTGTTCCAACTGTCCCTGAGGTTCTCCCTCTGTTACCCCGTAATGTCTCAGGTTCCTTCCATTAAGCACCCCTCTTTGGTTAAAAGTGGAGCTGGGATTTCCATTGCTTGTTATCCAGAGAGTCCTGACAGATGCAATTTACCAGTGGACTGTCACTATTATGAAGAAAAAAGGTGTAATGAAAATGGGAAACATTTATTGAGGAATAGTTAAGGGAATGTTAACAAAATTCGCCATAGTAGATACTGCCAGTGCCTTGCTCCTATCTTCTCAGCAACCTCCCTTCCTGTCCTTACCCTCTGTATGAAGTGTAGCAACTCACTATTCCTGGTTTGCGGGCTTCTCCCTGCGGGGAAGGCTGGAAGGACTCAGAGGTCAATGTCCCTCGGCACAGCCCTCAATGAGGAAAGATTTGGAGGATAAATACCTGGCTTTCTTGCTCCTTGGGTAGGACCTCTCTGAGGCGTGTTCTGTGCCATTGGCCAGAGGTCTTCTGTGGGCCGAGTCCCAGTGGCCCTCAGTGGCTCCTGTTCATCTCCTTTTTGAATTTCCTCGCTCCCCTCAGTCACCTCTCTGCTCCCTGCCTGTACTTCCTGGCATCACCTCCCAAATGGCCCTCGGCTTAGGCTTTGCTTTGAGTATAACCTAACCTAAAACAGTGTCCACATAAACCAATTCCATTGGACATGAACAAATAAATAACAAATAAGAAAAATGTATAAATACAACCTATTGTAAATCAGTTTACAAATGAAAAAAGCATGAAACAAAAATAAAAAATAGTGACCACATAGTGCTCATTATATGCTTTGTTCCAAGAGCTTCAAAGGTACCTTTTGATTCGCACAAAAGCCCATGAGGTAGATGCCATTATTATCAGCTAAACCCAGAGGGTTTAAGAAACGTTCTCAAGTTCACACAGAATTTAAACTTAGTCCGGTTTCTTTGTCTATGCTGTTAACCATGATACTATATTGAAGAAATAATAAAAATAATAATTTTTATTAATGCCATGCTATCATGAAATTAAATTGCTTATATATAATACATATATATTATATATAAATAATATGGAAAACTAATGACATTTGAGATCACTATAATCTCAAGGAAGAGAAAGTCACTGTACAAACAGAAGCAGTTGTGGCATGAACATTTGCTTTAAATCCCACATTAGTCAGTCAGTTGTTTGTGAAAGTGGTTTGTCATTAGCATTTAATAGTGAATGACCACCAGCAGCAGCCTCTGTGGTTGACAGTCCTACGGCTCTTAGGAGAACAGTGGGTAGGCCTGGTGTGTAGCTAAAATGAGCATGTGTGATGAGATATTGACATGACCTCTACGATTTGGCACTGAATCGCAGCTAAAAAATTGAGGTATCTTTGGGCTTGCAGCCCTGGCCAAGCAGCCTTGCTGGCTTCATCTTCTAGGCTAGTGGGCAGAAATTAGTGAACACCCATACCAAGTACTGAGCTGGGCACTTTGAGCTAGATACGGAAGACTAAGACACTGCGTTTGTCCTCTAGGACCTTAAAATCTTGTGGGTGACACAGGCATATGAAGGTAATGTTTTTATTTTTTTTTGTTTTCTCTTCATTTATGAGAACAACTTCAGGTGAGGTTATTCTGAGCTTTCTACTTCATGTGGATTTACACCAGCTTGCATAGTTTTTATTCTCTGGCTCCAGATATTGCAGCTGTGGCAGCCTGTGGTCTCCTCAGAAGAGGGGAGATGCAAAGCAAACTGTTGAACCCTGGCTGCTCTGCAGGGGGTGTCTTACAGTCTTCAAATAAGAGGAAGTCAAATGGCCTCCTGACTCTGTGACAGAGAACAATGCCCTCCACAGTCACCTTCCACGTCTGGCAGAGGCGGAAGCGTCTGCCAGTGCTTCAAGGCGCTGTGCGGAAGAGAGGAAGTATGACGTCAGGCCAGGTTGGAGGGGTGGGGGCGGGATAAGAACAAATTTTTTCTTTCTGAGGGTGAGCCACAGGAAGAAGAGGGGAAGTCAGGTTAATTGGCTTGACACCTTTGTCCTGGGAAATCCTAGCAGGTGACTGAAAAGAAAACCTAACCCACCAAGTGGCTGCTCATTGTCAAGTGATGGAAGGCACTCTGGGGAAACCCCCACCACAGGCCAATAGAGCAGAACATATCTAGTCTTTCTGAAAAAATCAGACTAGAAAATACTTTTTCAAATGCAACCTAGAGTGAAGAAATATTTCCGTCTCAAGTCTTTTCACTTTCCTAATGGAAGTATAGCCTGAATGATTTATAATACGTCATTTAGATTTCTCCTCTTGTGATTGACTTTCTTCATTTTCTTTTTTGAGAGAAGCTAATCAGAGAGGATGCAGGGCACACTTTTTTTTTTTTTTGGTTTGTTTAATAGGTTTCCTAATGAAATCATAAATGTGACCAGTACATAAGTCACGATCAATGATTCCAATTAGCAAACAATCTTTCACATTTTCAAAAGGGGGAAATTATATATCTATCATTAAATTTGCAGATGCCAAATCTTTTTTTAAAATATATTTTATTGATTTTTCGCAGAGAGGAAGGGAGAGGGATAGAGGTAGAAACATCGATAAGAAAGAAACATCAATGAGCTGCCTCCTGCACACCCCCTACTGGGGATGTGCCTGCAACCAAGGTACATGCCCCTGACTGGATCCAACCTGGAATCCTTGAGTCCACAGGCTGAGGCTCTATCCACTGAGCCAAACCAGTTAGGGCTGCAGATGCCAAATCTTAATGAAAGACATAGGCATATACTTAAGAGTTGTTTGGAGTGATGAATCCACTATAATAGAAAGAATTAAGATTACTTGAAAAAGGAAGAAAGATGAGAATTTTAGTTTTTTTACTTGGCATTCTGGTACCTATCCCCTTTCAAAATTATGACAGTAAACTCAGTCTTTAAATGTCAGTCACTGTAAATTCTTTGTGCAACTAGGGAAATTATAGTTAAAGCAAACAAGCAAGCAAACAATCAAACAAAAACAACAACAAAAAATGAGGATGTTAAGAAGAAAAATTAGAAAGTTTGATGAGTTCCAAATATACAGAATGACCTTACAGACTTCTCACATTGGAAAAAAAACACCCCAAAACCTTATGAAGATAATCCTTTCCTGGCTGGTGTGGCTTAGCTGGTTGAGCATTGTCCTATGCACTGAAAAGTCACCAGATTGATTCCCAATCAGGACACATATCCAGGTTGCAGGTTTGGTTTCTGGTGGGGGCGTCTGGGGGAGGCAACCTATCCATGTTTCTCTCTCACATAGATTTTTCTCTCTTCCTCTCTTTCTATCTCTTTCCCTTGCTCTCTGTAAAATAAAAAACACACACATACACACACACACACACACACACACACACATACACACACACACACACACACACAAACACACACATTTTTAATGAAGGTAAGTCTAAAAAGGAAGTATATAAAGAACACATTTTAAAAAATATATATTTTATTGATATTTTACAGAGAGGAAGGGAGAGAGATAGAGAGCTAGAAACGTCTATGAGACAGAAACATCAACCAGCTGCCTCTTGCACACCCCCTACCGGGGATGTGCCCGCAACCAATGTACATGCCCTTGGCCGGAATTGAACCTGGGACCTTTCAGTCCGCAGACCAACGCTCTACCACTGAGCCAAACCGGTTTCGGCAAACAACACATTTTAATGTCATAATAATTATGAAGAGAATGGTATTTTAGAGGAATATACATCTCAGTAGGCAGTGACAGTGTGCTTGACAACCTTTAAAATGCATTTAAATTTTATTTTAAAGTATGAAATACACATACTTCTTTAGCTAAAAACTGTGGTCAAGATACAGGGCTTCGCTAGTTACATTAGTTAAGGCAACATGAATGCCCCCCAAAATATAATGGGCAAAAATGAATACAAGTTTATTTCTTTGTCATATAAAGTCCAAAATGGATGCATGAGAGCAGCGGTTATCTTTCTTCTTAGCAGGACCATTCATTCTGGGGTTCCACCATCTTCAGGACCTGGACTATGAGGTCAGCATGCACATTGGCACCAGGCTGCTAAAAAAAGGAGCACGGAAGGTTGCACATGGAGGGTAGAACGCTTCACTCCCACTCACATCCGAAAGGCCAGCATTCAGTCATATGTCCACACATACCTGGAAAGAAAGCTGGGAAACGTAAGTGAGCTTTGTGCCAGGAAGAAGCAATGGGTTTGGTGAGTGTCAGGTCAGTCTCAGCTTCCCAAATCTTCCCAGGTAAAACTGAGCTGATTCAGTATCTCAGCTGTCACGGCAGTGCCTGAGCCTCTTTGTTACTTGCTTATTCCTGTATTAAAGGTTCAAGGATTGTCCTAAAATTTTGGACAGGGGTAGTGGCCTGGCAGGGATCTAACTACATCTTATATGTATTTTAAACCAGTTGTCCTATTTTAAATCCTATCCTAAGTTTACTTTTCAGAGAATGTTAGAAAGATATCTCATAAATTCCACTGAAGGTTTTACCTTCCATGAGGTCCCCAGAAAGTCCCTGTAAAGGCTATTTTCCTCCTTTGACAACCAAACATCTACTCCTTCCTAATGGCACTCTGTTTTCTTTTGGAGAATCGTATCACCTTCAGTATGTGTAGTCAGGCTGGTAAACCTGAGCTTCCTGTCCTCCATCACAAAATCCAAAGTCTGAAAAAACTCTCTGCCAGGTTAATTTTCTTCTTAATTACTATATGATTGATGACTAGGGGGCAGTCAATTGACCCAAGATCAGCCAAGATGGCTCACTTCCTCAAGGTTTGATTCTGGAGCAGGAATGCAAAGATGGAAACAAAAGTTTTAGAGTTTACGGATTCATTCCTTCATGGTGACCTGCAGAAGGTTGTCTCCGGGGCTGACACCTTCTGGGATTGCAAGGTACAGGTACCGCTTATCTGTTTTGGACATGGTTCAAACATCTTTGTCATCCATCCATGAACTCCTCCATATACACTCAACTAAAATTAAAATTGTGTTTTAATATGTGTGAACAAACAACCCTAAATGATATAATATTAAATGCTTCAAGCTTTTTATTTTTTTCCTCTGCATTGTTTTTTAATTTACTCTGGTTTGTCTCTATTTGTTTTTTTTAAAAAAAATATATTTTATTGATATTTTACAGAGAGGAAGGGAGAGGGATAGAGAGCTAGAAACGTCGATGAGAGAGAAACATCGACCAGCTGCCTCTTGCACACCCCCTGCTGGGGATGTGCCCGCAACCAAGGTACATGCCCCCGACCGGAATCAAACCTGGGACCTTTCAGTCCGCAGACCAACGCTCTACCACTGAGCCAAACCGGTTTCGGCTCTATTTGTTTTTTGAACTTTGTGTTTTACCCTACAGTGGTTTTTGAAGTGCAGTGTAGTAATTGTTGTTTTTATGTTTAATAATGAAGTCCTAATTGTTGGAATGGGCATTATATGCTCAGATACAGCTTCTTGACTCATAAGCAATCTATTAGGATTATACTTGAAACTGATGTGTTGCACTGGGGAAACCCCAAATGGTGATATTTCTTTTTCTTTGGGCTGGACAGCTTTCCTAAAAATGAATCTCCTTGTCACCTGCTCTGGGGGACATAAACCTGAGAGTAAACATTTTGGAAGCCAATGGCCTCCCGTTTCAGGATGATGACTTTCTTATAAAGACACTTCATTTCCTTCTCTGCTGTGCTAGATATCTAGAACCTTTATGAGAAATAAACTTCCAGTTTTGAAGCAAGGTATGGCAGGGGTAGTGGCCTGGCAGGGATCTAACTACATCTTATATGTATTTTAAACCAGTTGTCCTATTTTCAATCCTATCCTAAGCTTACTTTTCAGAGATTGTTGATAACCCAATTCTTGAATCTTTGTCAGATGTACAGTGTGAACTGACTTTCATCTGGTTGAATTCTGCTACTCAGGTACTCGTCATAGTGGAGAAGCCCAAAGTTGAAGTCAGTTACCACTCGTTCACCCTCTTTGCATTTTCCATAACTTTATTGACATTTTTCATCTGCTGTTGGCTTCTTCTTCTTCTCTCTCTATCATTGAGGCTCTATAACCTTTTATCCCATTAGTATTATTCTAGGGACTCTGAAAGAAACATACGTATTTGATCTTCCTTGTTTCATGTCCTTAAAATATATAATCTCCACCATCACAGCAGCGAGAGAGGAGAGACCCAGAAGCCCTCCCAGAGGCTTCATTCCACCTTAGGCCCAGAAGTGACACGCCTTACTTAGACTCCAAATAGACTGTCCAGAACAAGTCACAGGATCCTATTAATGGCAAGACGCCATTTCATTCCATATGCCAGGAAGAAGGCTAGCCTGATCTTGGAAGGCTCTAGTAATGTTGACCACACATTGATTGAGCTCTTACTATATGACAGGCATTGCACTATGAGACATAGTAACCTAATTTATACTCACATAATCCTTTAAGACACCTACACCTCTATATCATCTTTTTCTATATGAGGAAACTGAAGCACAGAGGAATTAACTCACTTCACTCAACAAATGAGAGTAGTGTCATAATGAAATTATGTAGCCTGACTCCAGAGCCTTTGAACTTAATCACTGGGCTAGTTTTTCTCATATTCAATTAATCCTCAAAGTTTATGAAGGAATAATTTTGTGCTAGACACTGTGTTAATTATATAGGAAAAATACGAAATAATTTGTGACAAAATGCTAACTATTTACTTATGAGTAGTAAAATCAGAGGTGATTTTTTTCTTTTCTTGTGCTCTTTTGGATTGTCTGATTTTCATTTAAAGAATCTCATATAATTTTGTAACCATTAAAAACAATTTCTATTTGAAAAATGAATAGATGGAAATTTGGTTCGGGTACGTCATGAATTAGTCCAAGGATTAAGGAATAATTACTTGTCAAACCCTGGTAAAAAATATTATTTATTGGCTGGTTATAGATTCAGAATTCACCTTTCAGGTAGCCTGGGGAAAATCTGAATTTTCTGTATTGAACATTTATGATTGGAGATAGAAGGATAAATGTTCTTTGTAAAAATTCATATGTTTTCAAAGCTTGGTGCAATTTCTGAAGTCACCAAGAGGACAACTTGCTTCTTGAGATCTTTGGGGGTAAAACACATGGCCTTCAGGGTTAAGTACAAACTGTGAAGTTTTGTTCCTTATCTGACCTCATAAATTCTATATTTCTCTTCACCTTCAATTAAAATCAAATTTAAAGCCCAAATTCAAATTAAATTCCAAACTGAAGCCACTGATGAAATGCCTCAACTTTTCCATCACTCTTCCATGTCTCTCCTTTACCTTATATAAGCTCAGTTATTAGTAACATCTTATATTCTTCATAAATCACAGACAGAAACTTAGAATGTTAGAGATGAAACACAATTCATTAGATCCAACTCTTCTTTCTTAAGATGACATAGTTGAGATGTAAAGCAAGGGTAAAGGCTTTGCTCAAAACTCCACATCATATCAATAACAGATCTAAGTCCAGAATTTGGGACTCCTTCCTCTTAGGTCAAAGGTCTTACCTTATATTATTTTATTGGATTGAAAAGTGTTTTTTCTTTAGTTCGGATGTTTTTGGAGGAAAACATTGTATCTTTTACTTCTTTGTAACTTGATAATATACATTTAGCAGATCTAAGTAAGAGGCACAACAACATGGAAATTTTAGCTACAAAAGGGAAGATACATAAGGAAACATTAATAAATTGGTAATATCTGTCTAGATTTCAGTGTTGAAAAGGATTCAGAGGCTACATGTAAACTGACGAGGAAATAATATCATGGCTGACTAGTGACATATGCCATGAGCTCAGGAGAAAATGTGATACATATGTCAGATATGTAAGTTTTTCTCTGTCCAATAATCAGTCCTTTTCAACCACATGAATCCCGTGGGAAGGGTGTACATGAAGAAGATAAGGAGAATATGGATAATATGGATACCTACCCAGTAACCAGGACAGAAGAATCTACCCTAGCTACTAATGTGATGACATATGCTTCTGCCAGTTGAATCCCTAAATCTATAGAGATGTAGTAAGTGCTCATTAAAGACTTACTAATTGGTTGAAATTTGAATATAAATACTTTCACAACAGAACTGTACCATCTGTCCTTGGTAACCCCAGGATAATACCAGTAGTTGGCACTTGTCAGGGGCTTTAAAATTCCCAGTGGAGCCCAAACCAGTTTAGTTCAGTGGATAGAGTATCAGCCTTCAGACTGAAGGGTCCCGGGTTCGAGCCCAGTCAAGGACATGTACCTTGGCTGCAGGCACATCCCCAGTAGGGGCTGTGCAGGAGGCTGCTGGTCGATGTTTCTAGCTCTCTATCCCTCTTCCTTCCTCTCTGTAAAAATCAATAAAATATATATTTTTAAAAATTCCCAGTGGAATAAAAATATCACCTTACGAGGGTGAGTCTCTAGATTATCAATACAAAATTCCATCTGGCATAAAACAGAAAATATTGTAATTTGATGACCATACTACACAAGTACAATGTTCTCTATATTGTTTAAATCACCTCTCAGAGTTGCCCAGATGGCATGAAAGAAAAAGGGGGATTCAGAAAATCATCCTTCAACATATGGGATTTTATGAGTCAAATTTCGGGGGAAACCTGACTCCCCGTGGACTTCCATTCTGTATGTCATTCTTCTTCCGTAGGCTCAGCTTAAATGATGTCAGGAGTTGCAGAAGTCAAAATAGCGTGGGGGCTTGGATCCAACATTGACTCATATACTCTGTGGAAGAAATCGACACCAAAGTCTGGATGAGATAATTTGGTTGTGAGTGCTAGGGATATGACTGCTGATCACAGAGGAAAAAGGGCAACCAAGGTGTAAGTTTTGTCTTACGACTACCTACTCACTTAAGGATAGCATGAGATATGACTGAGAAATTTTGCTGACGCTTAATGTATAACCATAGCCAGTTTTCAGAAAGAAAGTCTAGCTGAAAAGAAAAAAGAAAGTTCTCAGCCCCTTTGTTTTACGGATACGGTCACACTCGGGCTCCTGGTGGGTTTGCAAAACTTTGAAAGAATACCTTGGTGATGAATTATTCTGCAGCCTCAGTGTTGGCTGAACCAACAAAGTGTGAAACCTCTAGTTTGCATGTGCAACTAAGGTGCTTTACAGTCAGAAAAGAAAGAGAAATAGCTTTGGTAGAGTTCATAAGACAGGAAAAGATCATAAAAGTATATACTTCTGTGATAACAATATGCTGAACCAAAGAATTGTGTGTTAAAAGATGAAAATTAATATATTAAGATTCACTTTTAGCCTAGAATGCAAGACCAGTTATATAGTCTACAGGAACCAGTGCAAAATGAAAATGGGGGCCCCTTGTTAAAAACCTGCTAGGACTTTTAGGAAGGTAACAGCAGGGCACTAAACCAAATGTGGGCTGTTCTCAATAAGTTGGGGTCCTGATAGATGGTGCAGGTTTTATGTCCATGAATGTGGGCCTGCTGGGATTTCTAAATTTAAACCTCTTATTTTTTTTTAAGGAATTAAAGAATAACTTTTATCTCACAAATTCTACAGAAAAAAAAATCCAGAATCCAAAGTCTGGTAGGATATAATGATTTCAATTTACATCTAACACAGTTTTAGGCACATACCTTAATGGATATTGATTGATTGGGGAACAGGTGGATTAGGGAAAAGGTCTTGGTTCCACACTCAGCTCTGTATTTTCCAGTTGAATGAATTTTAACACAGCACTTTGTTTTTCTGTTGTCTTGATTTACAAATCTAAAAAGTGAGGGAATAGGCCATAGATCATCTCTATAATTTCACAATTCTGTGCTATGCTTCACATAATTCTGTGTCATGCCATCAGTGTTAGTAGAGCTTGGATGTTAGCCATGTAGTTGCTAATCCTGGACACCAGGCCATATTGTAAACATATTTCTTATATATCTATAACTTTAAATAGGCACTTTCAATTTACAAAGGCCCAGACAATATGTAATTCCCACTTGTGTATCTCACTATTCTGAACTCCTCGCCCCCAATACCATATTCCAGTGAATGAATCAAGAGAATAATTGTAACTCCGTTCCATAAAGTTGGGAATATCTCTCACAGGAACATGGAGTTTGGGCAATGGTTTCTTGGAAGGTATTGAATGCTTGCAGTGTATCTCAAGGGTTTGATAAGGTGTTCTTGTTACTGTGTTACCTGTAAGCACACTCCTTGAGCCATGTTTTAGCTTGAGGTCCACTACACTTGAGCTTTGTGGGCAGCAGTGGACTTTTCACACTTTCCAATGGCGTAACATGAGGCTTTGATTGTGCAGATACGTTTTGATCTTGTTTATTCTTTGGGCAGATAACCCCTCAAAGAGTTTCCAGGCCTCTTTCAATAAAATATATGGGGAATTGTCCCAAGAAGCAGGATTTGGCTAAAGACATAGCATCATGTTTCCCAAATAACCATATATTCTACTTCATTAAAAACTAGTTTTCTACAGGTGAGGTCTGATAACATTGGGATTAGCATGTGAGGGGAAATAACTCAAAGTAGATCCTAAATTAAGTATTCAAATTCATGTTTATTCAGTGATGTCTGTGGACAAATCTCTAGGCTAAAATGTTTTTAGAGAAGAAAACAGTGTTGTAATTTAATGAACAAGATAAATTGATGACCAAGTTAGATCCAGAGACATAGAAGCATGGAACAGACTGTGAAATCTCAGAGGGAAGGGTGGGTGGGAAGAAATCAAACAAAGAACTTATATACCTATATGCATAATCCATGGGCATAGACAATAGGGTGGTGAAGGCCTGGGGCGGGGGTGGTGGAGGTGGGCTAGAAGGGGTCAAGAGGGGTAAAAAAGGGAGTTATGTAATACTTTCAACATTTTTTTTCTTTTTAAAGGAGAAGAAAGAAAATGCTGTAAAAGCAATGAGACAACTTTTGATTTTAAGGACTTTAACAAAGAAGACAATACATGAATAACTATATGAAATTGAGGGATCGGGATTCTAAGAAGAATATGAACCAAATGCTAAGCTAGTGTACTTAATTTTAAAAAAGGATAATTTGGGGAGGACTCATGGAAATAATGCTTTCTAGTTCGGGATTAAATGCATGGGCACCACTCTTGGGGGCACAGATGAAGGGAATGAGAGCATAAGACCAAAGGACTAGGATAAGCAAAAGTTCAGCGCATGTTTATGGGAATGTCCAGTCATACCACCATGGTCAAATAATAATAGATAACTTTTACCGAGTGCTTATTACATGCCAGGCAAAATTCTTAGCACTTTATATGTATCGTGTGACTTAATTTTCAACTGAGGCGTAGAAGGAGATACTAATATTAGGCTTATTTGAGAGTCACAGGTGCTCAAAAAAACATAGCTAGATAATAGTGGAACCAGGATTCAAGTCTGCATCCATAAACATGACATTTTAGTGCATACAGTGCAGGTTGAAATGCAAGAGGGGCTGGAACCAAAGCGTGGCAGGCCTTCTGTGACATCCCCACTGGTTTTAGTTCATAAATAAATCACTAAAGGAGGAGAAAGAATCCTACTTTTTGCATTTGGAAGGAAAAGAAATATAAAAGTAAGCCTTCTCCATTGTTAATGGTTATTTGGGATGATCGATCATCCAGAGCTATATTGTTTAACACAGTAGCCTCTAGTCATACTGACTTAAGCATTTGAAATATTACTAGTCTAAACTGAGATTTGCTGTAGGTATATAATGTGTACCATATTTCTAGGATTTAGTATGACAAACAGAATTTAAAATATTTTACTAAAGTTATATATTGATATATATAGAAGTATTTTGAATATATTGGTTTGAATACAAAATATGTAAAAATTATTTTTGCCTATTTCTTTTTACCTTTATTAATGGGGCTACTAAAAAAATTAAGTGTATCTATTTGGCTTACATGGGATTTTTATTGGGCATTGTTGATCCAGAGCAATTTAAAATTATACTAACTCTGATGAAGGATTTCCTCACCACATTGGTCTTTTAACCACATTCTTTCCTTGCTTTTTGGCTATTTGCAAGAAAAAATGTAAAAAAAGCACCCCCTTTGTAAAGGTTTGAGAGCCCCTAGAATTTCCTTTTCACTTGCTCCCAACCACAAACAAATTATCAATGTGCTCTGTCAACACATTGGAGCCAACTTTTTTACAAGGGCAAAAGGAGTGCAAAAAAATTTCTAATCCCTGAATGGTGTGAAGTAAAAGTGCTTTCAGGGAATCCCACAAGAATGGCATGGTGGGCATAAAGGGTCTGTCTCATTGTCAGAAGACCCAAGGAGTTGAAAGGAAACTCTAAGTACAATACCAAAATGCCACAAAACCATAGTTATTAATACAAACTAGCATCTCTGTCTATCTGTCACCATCTCTTCTTAAAAAAAAACTTGTGAAAATACGTAATCCCGATGAGACTCCAACTAGGTATAAATACCAGCAGCAAAAGGAGATGCAGTACACTCTTCTGAGCATCTACAGGTTGGCTGTTAGAAGAGCAAGATCAGCTGAGTCCTTCGGACCTGATCAACTCAATTCCGGACCTACCGATTTCAACGACTTCGGCCCAACTCTCTTCAGAACAATGAAATACACAAGTTATATCTTAGCTTTCCAGATTTGCGTGATCTTGGGTTTTTCTAGCTGCTACGGCCAGTCCACAATTTTAAACGAAACAGAAAAACTGAAGAGATATTTTGTAAGTATGACCTTTTAATAATACTTGTTTGTGGTTGAAATGACTGAACATTGGCTTGGAATGTGTCTATGATAGGCTGTCATCTCTAGTCCACAGTCATCTTGAAAAGACTTGGTGGTATTTTGACTGTTGACTGGATGAGTTTTAATTAAATGATCTGTGTTTTGCTTTATCCCTCTACTCATTTTTTTTTTATAGAAGAGGGCATTCATGAATCTTTCAAAAGATGGGTATAATATGGGTATAAAACAGGTTGATAATTTTGTAGTTGTAATGTCAAGTAGCATATAACATATTGAAAAAAAAGACTGGCTATTAATTTTTGATTTCTCAGACTATCATGATGGTGATAGTAAAGGGTCAAGAATAGCACTAAAATGATAACCTGAAATAATTAATCAATTAAAGAAGGTGAGGTTCTTAAAGCTTTGGCTTTAAAAGAATCACTTATAGGAGTTTTTCTCCAAAAAGTGATTTAAAAAATCTACTACCCCATTTATGAATTACCGTTGAATTCAGTTCCTTGCTGAGATTCTCTAGGAGTTATAAATATTTAAATGTTTTTGTTTTGTTATGTGACTTTCTCTTAAAATTATACTTACGGTTACTTTAGTCTTTGCATTTTAAATATTTTATTTGTACAACATTTAGCTATTATGCTTACGTTTAAGCTTTCACAAGCGATGCTATTCTCACATCAAACCTCTCTCTCACAACTAGAACTATTTTTTAAAGTTGAAGTAACATCTGATAGGACACAATTAGATGCTATAAAGATTTGTACCATAGGGGGGCAGTATTTTATAGTGGGTTGCTGATTTCCTTACTACGCTTGAAAACACTTAACACACACACACACACACACACACACACACACACACACACACAAAACAAAAAACAAAACAAAAAACAAAACAAAACAAAACACCCCTCTATGGTTATTTGAGAAAATTGAAGTATCATCTGTCTTGTTGAGTTCATTTGTGACGTTGCAATTTAAGGATTATATGAAAGTTAAAATAGCATGATAGTCTTTGGCAATATCCAATATAACAGCTTTTGGGAATACTTGTTAGAAATAAACCAAGGATTGAAAAGAAAATCACTGAGTGTTGTGAGCATCTAAGTGCAATATAACTTGTACTTTTAGGGCAATTTATGAAGTAATTGTAAACCAATCTCACCCACTTGTTTTTTCAGAATGCAACGAGTCCAGATGTAGGAAATGGTGGACGTCTTTTCTTAGACATCTTAACGAATTGGAGAGGGGTAAGCTGAATATTTCCATTTAATTGATTTTCCTATTGCTTATTTTCCAGTGGATAAATTCATATCAACCTCTCTTTGTGCTCTTTCTCCCAAGGAGAGCGACATAAAAATAATTCAGAGCCAAATTGTCTCCTTCTACTTCAAACTCTTTGAAAACATTGAAGATAACAATACCATTCAAAATAGCCTGAATATAATCAAGGAAGAGCTGCGTGTTAAAGTCTTCAACAGCAGCAACAGCAAAATGGAAGACTTCAAGAAGCTAATTCAAATTCCAGTGAGTTGATCTTAATTCTTCCCTTGATTTCATTGTAAAGGCTCTTGGAAAAGTATCAGGATGGGCAAAGTATCTTGAGTGAATTCTCAACCGGTTTCCTCTTTTACTCAATTGCTAATATATTTAAGGCATGTTACGCCATTAAGTGACTAGTCTTGCAGCCTTGAATTCTCAGGAATGTGACAAGGTGGCCACAGAGTTTCCAGCATTAGAAAAAAACAACAACAAAAAAAAAACAAACCCAAAACATAGTGAGAGAGCCAAGGTGAAAGTAAATGGCCCTTATTTTATTAAACATGAATTTACCTAAATGTTGCTATTGGCTTATCTGAGGAAATAGTTCAATGTACTGGAATAGAAGGCAGAACACAGGGAAATTCGCTGCAATTCCAATTTTAAATGTTTATAGCAGCATTTGCTTATTGCCATATAAAAATAATTTATCTTTAATCCCATTATGGAAACGAAACTGACATAATTTGGGGGAAATTAAAAATTACAATATTCATTTGTCTTGGACTTGCTAGTTAAAAAGTACTAGACTTACTTCAGTGGTTCTCACACTTTGGTGGGTACCAGCATCCCCTGCAGAGCTTAGTGACCAAACAAGGGCTTTGGCCCTCTTCCTGCACCTGGGCCTTGGAGTTCTTCATTAGGTCTCCAGGTTATTCTGCTAGACACCAAAGGGGAGAACCACTCATTTGATACAGCAAAGACTAAAGTATAAAGTAGTAGAATTTGTAGAGAATCTAGGAGTTATCTAAAACATGGGTTGAGAGAGGTTAAATGACTGGTTCAAAATTATTGGTCAAAAAGAATTCAACCCAAAATATTCTGCCATTCCACTTTAGGAGCTTTTCACTATATAATTTTGAGAGTTTTGGAGCAGTAAACTTAAGGTTAAAATGTGTGCCCCACCCAATTACAGCATAACTAGCAGTTTAATTATTATATTTACTACTGAAGAAATCACTGTTGTATATTAAGATAATATATTGTCAGTAAAAATCACCTTTTTAAAGGAATACTTTCATTTTCATGAACTGTACTATCAACAGTAGAATATCCTGATAGCTTGTATGCCTGAAATTAATATTGTTGTATCCTTTTCAATAGGTAAATGATCTGAGGGTCCAGCGCAAAGCCATAAGTGAACTCTTCAATGTGATAAGTGAGCTGTCAAAATCCAACACAAAGATGCGGAAAAGGCGTCAGAATCTGTTTCGTGGCTGGAGAGCATAGAAATAATGGTCATCCTGCCTGTGATATTTGAATTTTTAAATCTAAATTTATTTATTAATATTTAATATTTTACATTATTTATATGGGGAATCTATTTTAAACTCAGGATCAAATTATTTATAATAGCAATTTTTATCTAATGAAAATGAATATCTATTAATATATGTATTATTTATAATTTCTGTAATCTATGACTATTACACTTGACCCTTCTTTTCTGACTAGGCAAAACTATGTGATTTATAAGGCTTTATCTCAGGGGCCAAGTAGGCAGCCTACTGAAGCAAAACCCTGTGGGTTTGGGTAGTGCATTTATTTCACTTGCTGATATAATGAACACTTATAAATGAAATGATGTCATACAGTTCCTGTCTATTTGAATCATATTTGCATTCTGAGCCACTGCTTTAATGGCATGTCACATAGCACTTGGATGTGTAAGTCATATGACTTGTCCCCTGGTAAAAAACATAATATCTCATCTCATGTCATGCTTGGTGCTTCCAAATATCACTGATAATTGTGACTGTATCCAAATGCAAAATATTTTATTTTTTCATTTATCAATATTTAATATATATGAATAAAGCATAATTTTATAACTATTTATGTTGTGTCTTTTCTAAGGAGGTCTTTGGTAAATGCACTATGTACTAATGAATTAGTAGGAGGAAAGTCATCTTAAGCTGTGGAAATCTTAAAATTGGATTAAGCTCCATTAAATGTGGTGTTTCTACTGGTAATTTGTTTGCTTCCATTGCTCCATTTGGCAGCTGTTTAAGTTATCTTTCCAAAAATATAGATTTAACTATGTCACCATTTATCTCAGAGCAGCTGCTTTGGAAAGTAGCCCACATTGTTTAGCTTGGCACACAAAGATTTATTTGTACCTTCTCCCTCAACTGCCCATTACATCCTTCATCTTGGTACCCTCCTCCCCCATCTCCTCTGTCCACTTTGGGCAAACATCCCTGGGTATGAATACTGATTGTGAGATTTAGGGAGAGAAGCCTGGATTAGAATCTTGGTTCTACCATTATCAAGTAATGTTGTTACCATCATTAGCTGGTTAATATTAGTAATAGGAAGAGAGCAAAAGGGAAGCCAGATGTTATAAGCATTGTCATCTGGGCAGCTTCACCAGGAACACTCTCCAGAGACCTACTGTTCCATTCACTGTGGATCAATGGGGGAAGGGATTGAACAAAGAGGGAGATGGGCACATGCACAGTGAAGTTGGGGTGGTGTAGGGAAGGTACTTGCCTGCCAGAACAACCCGGGGAAAAGGTAATTAGCTAAGGGGTGGAGCCCTGCAAGCACATGAAACCTTAGAAGGTTCTAATCCCCAAAAGTTCCCTTGCTCGTGCCTCTTGTTCCCCTTCACTCTCTTGCTCACTCACCCGGATGCTGGTGTGTTCTCTCTCCATAGCCATGTGGCCTTAAGCAGCCACGTGGCCCATGGCCACGTGAACCCCAGAAGCAATTGACTGCAGCTGGGAATAAGATAAGCCAATCAGGTGCTGAACTGGAGTGTGCCTTAATATGGAACAGAAACTCTGGACACTGGCTTTTGCCTTGAGCCTGCTGAAGACAAGATTGGACTTGTCCATGGCAGGATGGATGTAGATGGGTCTTTGGAAGAGAACCTCCTTAATTTTACAACATCAATAAAGCTTTCCACGAAATGCCATTATCCAGTGGAGGCTTCAGGAAATTCTTTCCTCCACGGCACCCCAAGGAATCAACTTCCATTGATAATAGTGTGCCTTTTAATGAATTACTTATATTCTCTAAGCTCCAGTTTTCTCATCTGATAAGGAAGAATAATCGTGCATTCCCCATAACATTGTAACTCACAGAAAGTTCATCATTGTTAGTAAGTTGGAAGGTAGATTATATGAATTCTGATGTTGGTTGGTGGGTAAATGTGGTGGTAAAATTTTTTTTTTACTGGTTTTTAAAAATTTTCTCAGTGAAATAGGAAGCTGAGAGAGGTTCAAGAAAGAAGTGATGGAGGCTTGGAAAGAACAGAAGAATGAACAGATTAGGGGAGCCGAATGTGTATTGCCAGGCAGCATTAAATGCAGTCATGAAGTTAAGAGACACCAGTTGGTGTTGTGAGTGTTTGTCTCTATCTATGTAAGACTATAGAGATAGGGAGAGAGTTATGTTCAGCAGACTTTAATTTGTCCAAGCAAGTAGGACAGAGGGAGAGAAGACACGAAATCATGTGGAGATTCAAAAGTGTACTCATAACAGTTAGTGAATTGGTGATGAACTCTAAAGTGGTGAAGGAGGAGAGAGCATGTCAAAGTTGCTGAAGAAATGTTTGGATAAAAGGCTATTTGTGTCACCTCCAGGTTCAAAAGATGAAATAGAGAAAACCAGCCACCATTTGAAGGGGAAGTAGAGAAAGCAGACCTTAGGGGAGAATTAGTTTATCTTTTGAGTTTGAGAAAGTTGAAGTGTGATGGATTTAGTTAGTACTGGATGGTGAATTCCAGAAGACCCAGTGAGTAGGGTTAAAAGAGAAGGTCATAAAAGGGAATGTTCATAGGAACATGTTGTGAGTCTGGGACTCCTTATGATCACTGACATAAAAATAATGGCTGTAAAGAGATTAGTTCTGGCCAAAACCGGTTAGGCTCAGTAGTAGAGCGTCGGTCTGCAGACTGAAAGGTCCCAGGTTCGATTCCGGTCAAGGGCATATACTTTGGTTGCGGGCACATCCCCGATAGGGGGTGTGCAGGAGGCAGCTGGTCGATGTTTCTCTCTCATCGACGTTTCTATCTCTCTATCTCTCTCTCTTCCTCTCTGTAAAATATCAATAAAATATTTTTAAAAATAATAATAATTCAAGGATTACTCTTTCCCTTATACCTTTTTTTTTTTTTTAGGATGTGCAAGAGGCAGCTGGTCAATGTTTCTCTCTCATCGACATTTCTAGCTCTCTATCTCTCTCCCTTCCTCTCTGTAAAATATCAATAAAATATATATTTTTTAAAAAGAGATTAGTTCTGCTGGTTTGGGGTGTATAGTGGTGTCAAGATTGTGATAATAGAGAGGGTTAGGTGTCTGGGGATTCCTTTTCAACTATTTCCCTTAATCCTTCCACAACAGTAGGGTTGTGTGAAGTATTTCAAGTTAAAGGGTAAGTTTAGTCCTTGACAATGATCAGTGGTCATTGTTTTGATTATTGGGTAGGTAAATAACAGCGGGTAAGACTTGATTCCAAAAGTATTGAAAAGAAATTGAGCTGATCTTGGCACAGCTGCAACTGATTTGAGCTGTGATTGGTGTCTCAACTCTTGTTATAAATGAAGACTGATTAAGGCAGATTTTAAGATATCTTCAGATAGAGGGCTACTTTAACATAATGCAGTCTGAAACATAGAGTCAGACCATACCTTTGTGAAGGGATTGAAAATTCCTCTTGCCATTTGTTTTACGAAGTCATTAATCTTGAAATGGGAAATGAAGTCCCAGGTGGTAGGCTTTGGTCTATAGCTACATAAAGCATCACACTCTCTGAGGCTGGTGTTTGGTATAGGCTTTGAGACATGGAAAGCTATTGACGATAGTGGGCAATGTGATGGAAACTTGGAACAAGACAAGGAGAATATTTAAGAGAACTTGAGTTGGCTTGTGCAGTAATTATAAATTATTTATATTGTATATCCCATCCATTATGTATATACCTAATTTTCAAAGAGTTGTGGGGCTTAGGGAAGTGATGGCTGCTTTAGACTAAGGGACCTAGAGGGTAACAAAATTCCTCTCTTAATAGTAAGGGCAGCTATCTCCTTAGGTTCATGGCAACAGGGGCAGCAGTAACAGAAAGGAAGAATCTTTTGACGGGATCATTGGTAGACTTGACACAGCTCAAGAAATAATTCAGTGAGCTTGGAGATAAGTAAATAAGAACTTCCAAAACTGAAATTCAAAGAGAAAAAAAGTGGATGTGAGTGGGGAAGCACAACTCCAGAATAGAACACCCAAAAACTGGGGAATGATCTCAAAAAATGTAATAAAACTCCTGATTTCAAGAAAACCAAGCAGAATATATTCCCATAAAAGTATGCCTAGGAATATCATACTCACACTGCAGAAAAACAAAGACAAAGAGAAAATCTTGGAAGAGCCAAACATTAAATAAGACAGTTTACTTACTAAAATACAAAAATAAAAATCACAACAGCCTTCTTGTTAGAAACCATGTGCCATTTATTTCTTATTGCTATAGTAATAAATTATCACAAACTTCCTAGCTCAAAACAACATAAATTTTTATTTTATAGTTCTGATGGCTGGGCAGATACATCATTCTCAGTGGGCTGAAATCAAGGTGTTAGCAGGGCTGTGCTTACTCCGCAAGGTCTAGGAGAAAATCTATTCCCTTGTCCTTTTTAATCTTCTACAGGCTTCCTGCATTTTTTGGCTCAAGGACCCTCTCCTTTGTCTTCAAAGCCCAAAATATTGGCCTGAGTCCTCCTCATACAGCCACCTATTTAGTTCTCTTTCCCCTGCCTCTCTTTTCTACTCATAAAAACGCTTGTGATTGTATGTGAGGGTGGATGAGGGAATGCTATCCAATAAAGAGGGAACACATGCTAATTGACCATCACACCCTTGCAAAGACGGGGGCACCCACAGCCAATAAGGAGGGAATATGCTAATTGACCGACACACTCTCAAAGATGGTGGTGCCCAGTTCCCTCAGCCCCGCCAAGGTGGCAGGCATGCGGCACGTCTGGACCCTCCCCCATGCAGGTCTTGTCGCTCCATGTGCCTGCCTCCGGAGTCCCTCAGCCCCTCAGCCCTCCAGCCACCCAGGGCCAGCCTGAGGTGCAGGCAAGCCTCAGATGTTGGCTGCCCAACCGATGCCTGAGGTGCAGACAAGCCTTGGATGGCAACTGCCCAGCCACCCAGGGCCAGTCTGAGGTGCAGGCAAGCTTCAGAGAGTGACTGCCTAGCCACCCAGGGCCTGCCTGAGGCTCAGCAAGCCTTGTATGGTATCTGCCCAGCCGCCCAGGGCCAGCTCCAGGTTCAGGCAAGCTGCTGCTGATGGCTGCCGGACTTCCCAGGGCTGCCTGAGGCTCAGGTAACCAGGGCTAGCCAAGGCTTGTACTGCCAGCAGTGGCAGCAGCAGAGGTGTGATGGGGGCATTGCCTTCCCCTGATTGTGGGATCACCTCCCACTCCTAAGGGCTCCCAGATTATGAGAGGGGGGAGGCCGGGCTAAGAGATTCCCCTCCCAGTGCATGAATTTTCATGCATTGGGACTCTAGTAGAGAGAATAAACGGTGATGGAAAAATAAAATAAAAAACAAAACAAAAAAAATCCCTTGTGATTATATGGCCCATTCAGATAATTAAGGATAATTTCTTCATCTCAGGGTTAATTGATTACCAATCTTGGTTCCATCTGTAATCTTAAGTTTTATTTAATGTGACAAATTTACAGAAGAAAACATAAGATAAAGAGTTTGAAAGGAAGAAGTAAAACTTCACAGATGACCTGATTATGTATATAGGAAATTCCAAGGAATTAACAACAATGACAACAACAAACTCCACTTGGAACTGATAAGTGACTATAGCAAGGTTGCAGAATACAAGGTTAATATGCAAAGGCCAATTACTTTCCTAGATACCAACAATAAAAAAATTCAAATTTGAAATTTAAAGTAATACCACTTTAACAGCACCTCAAAAATGATATAAGTATAAATCTAACTAATTATCTACATGATCTATATGAGGAAAAACACCAAGCACTACAAAACATCAAAGAGCTAAATAAATGGAAAACTATTCCATGTCATGGGTTGGAAGACAATATTAGATGTCAATTCTTCCCAACTTGATCTATAGTTTCAAAACCATTCCAATTAAAATCTCAGCAAGTGTTCTAACTAAAGTTTATATGAAAAGGGAAAAGATCCAGAATAGCTAACACAGTACTGAAGAAAAAGAGCAAAATTAGAGTACTTGAACTACCTGATTTTAAGATTACTGTAAGGTTAAAATAATAAGTACAGCTGGTATTGTTAAAATTATAGAAACATAGATCAATGGAACAGAATAGAGAACTAAGAAATAGACCCATAGAAATATAGTCAATTGATATTTGACAAAGCTCTAAAGGCAATTTAATGGAGAAAGAATAATCTTTTCAACAAATGGCACTGTAACAATTGGATATCCATATGCAATAAATAAATGAACAAACAAACAAGCAAACAAATCAATCCTAGGTTAAAATTATAAGATGGGTACCCAGAAAAATAAAATAAAAATTAGACTTCTTTCTGTCCTTTGCATTGCTGCTGTTCATTAATTATATATGAAACTTTTTCCTGGACACTAGAAGACATACTGTGTATTTTTGGCATCCCTTTGGAGGGAGGATGCTTGACTGAGGCTGATGAGATGGATCATCTACCAGTGGTTCTCAACCTTTCTAATGCTGTAACCCTTTAATATAGTTGCTCATGTTGTGGTGACCCCCAGCCATAAAATTATTTTCGTTGCTACTTCATAAATGTAATTTTGCTACTGTTAATGAATAGTAATGTAAATATCTATGTTTTCTGATGGTCTTAGGCAACCCTGCTAGCGGTTTTCAACCTGTGGGTCTCTAACCCACAAGAGAGGAAGCATCTATCAAGGGAAGTCATTGTTTTGCTTTGTTTTAACTGTGGATTTGGCATCATGTATCATTACTTAGGCTAATATGTAAGTTTTGTAGGTTTCATGTCACAGGTTCATCAGGCAGTAGTGAAACTTGGGACTTGTGTGTACAAAGCTTGTAAAGCTGACCTAGCTTCAGGAATCTGGGTCAGGAAGGTGCAGAGCTTCTGAATTCAATGAAAGGCTGTGTGTGACATGGAAGTTACAGAAGGGAGGATGGGAGACATCTAAGCTGTCATCCAAACCTTGGGGACTGGTGTGGAATGGAGATTTTCAGAGATCTGTCCATAAAAGTCTGGATCCCCACTGGCGAGTTGGGTCTTCATGGCAGTATCTAATCCCGAACAAGGAGCTGGCATGAGGGTGAGGGGTGGCAGGGTATACTGATCAGGATATCTGGAACAATTTGGGAAGGTAAAGAGTCTGGGAGTGTTGGGGCTTGAGAGAGCAAAAGATTATCAGAACTCTTCTGCTGCAGCAGGTCCCTGCTAAACTGCTGTGGATGTAAACATGATATGGCCACTACATCCTGCCCACATCAGTATTGGCTCAGGTCCCAGGTTGTTGATCTGAGGCTGAGACTGAAATCAGAGAGCTAGGAAAAGCTAAGATAGTAAACTGGAACACTTTTTTTCTTAAGAGTTTTTAAAATGTTTCTTTTTATTTTAGAGAGGAAGGAGGAGAGAGAGATTTAGAGATTTAGAGATTTAGAGATTTAGAGAGAGAGAGAGAGAGAGAAATCTACTGGTTGGTTGCCTCCTGCAGACACCCTGACCAGAGATGAAGGCCCTAACCTTGGTAGTACCTTGACCAGGAATCAAACCCCCCACCTTTTGGGGCAACCTCCAATTAATTGAGCCATACCGGTCAGGGCATGACCACATGCTTTGGATGGGAACAGACTCATAAAATTTGCAGAAGCTTTGTAAATCAATCAGTGGCCACAAATATAATTTTAGAATAAAAACTCTACTTGATGAAGGTCATGATTCTTACAGGAGCACTCATTTTTAAGTAAACCAAATACTTTTGAAGATCTGGCATGGTCACTCATTAGCTATGTGATCTTGACTAACTCAAAAGGTACTGGGAAGATTAAATGTAATGTGTTACTATTAATTGAAAAGTTCTGTGTAAATGTGTGATAGTAAAATACTAGCACAATTCCAGGGAGGAGTCCTGGAATATCATGGGTGCTAAGATTCATGAATTGTATGTCATGAGGAAATGTAGCATTTTTTTTAAAACTCCTTGAGTTTCTTTGGGGCTTAAATGACCGATTAAAGCTGAATTTCCTTAAAACTTTTCAGCTCTAACTTACGAAAGATGTCTTAAAAGAGGATTTTGTGGTTCATGTTAAAAATGTGTAGTGGAATTGTTTTGAATCTTTAATTCATCCGTTTTCCCTGTATCCATTTGACTTTGGACCTTCTCTTTCATTGAAACAGGCCATTCTGTGAATGTTGTCACAGAGAAGTGTTGTATCAGTGGAAAATCTCCCTTTGAGTTTCAAAAGCCCAGGATGTTAAAAAAAATATTTATGATATAGACAAACAATTTGAGAGAGGAAGCATTGTGAACTAGAAGAACAAGGGTAAGACTTGTTCTGAGATCAATCAAGGATTCCCCTGGCCAGAAGACACAGGAAGAAATAGAAAGAACGTGATGGAGGAGAAGTTGGTGAGCTCTGGGACAATAAAGAATCTGAGATCATGTGGCACAGAACACTCTACATATCTGGTCAGCCAGCTTCTGCCTGAGTAGTCATACATCACCTAGATTCATACAAGTAGCATTTTTCTAAGGGACATTTTATTTTAATTTCACAGAAGTTAACTCTATTTCAGGCTAGAAAAATCTGTTGATGTCTCACAAAATTCTAGTATATGGTTTTGTGTTATATATGTCTTTTATATATTTTTGGTTATTTAAAATACTTTTTTATTGATTCCAGAGCGGAAGAGAGAGAAAGAGAGAGACAGAAACATCAATTATGAGATAGAATCACTCATCAGCTGCCTCTTGCACATCCTACTCTGGGATCAAGCCCACAACTCAGGCATGTGCCCTGATAGGGAACCAAACTATGATCTCATGGTTTATAGGTTGAAGTTCAACCACTGAGCTACACCAAGTTGGGCTGGCTTTTTATATTTTTTCAAATATGATTGACATTCTTTTTATTCAGTGCTACAGAAACAGTTGCAGGATAGTACTGTGAATACATGCATGAAAGGATAGAAAAAATTCATTTGCTCTTTAATCATGGAAATATTAATATTAATGATTAATGAGAATTATAAATGAAATTTATGTATCTTTATGTAATTTATACATCCTGCTATAAGTACATTAAGACATATATTAGTACAGATAAAGAACAACAAAACTATAGATAGAGATATGACCATTCTTACGCCTGGTGGAAGCTTTTGTGGGCTGCAGTCTGTTTTTGGTAGAATCCAGGACTGTTTAGAAATCTATTTCTTGTCATCCATTCTACTTGGGGACACCCACTACTCTTAGATTCACCACTATTTGAAAATCATTGGAATTAGGAAGGTGAGCTTGTGGCTCCTTAGAAAGTCCCAATTATTAACATATACACTGAGACCTGGGCTACCTCAGCATACAAATATATTACTTCTGAGTCTTTAAAAATATACTAATCCTCTTTGCTGCTCAGGTGTTCTGAAGACTTTGCCTAGACTAGTGGAAATCTTTTTTTAAAAATTAAAGCATCTGTGGTGGACTAGTAAATGATCTATAGTGTAAGCCTTCAGGTGCAGGGAAAATGAGTCAATATTGCGTATTATGGAAAACTTTTTATAAACGCTAAACAAACCTAAGGAGCAGATAATGTTTGTTACATGGTTATGTGGGTGGTCCTACTTCTCTCAGATTTGCAAAGTAAGAGTTGTCTTTAGCTTTGAAGAGCAGATGACATAAAATAAACAAAGATGTTTCAGCAGAACAGACTTCAAACATGGGAAAGGGAAGTAAGCTATTTCAAGGGGAAAGCAAACTCTCAGTTTGTCTCAAAGGCGAGGATGCCCAGTCAAGCTCACAATTCAAAGGAAAGGTGGGAAGAAGACCAATCAGCTCAGTTTAGTTTCAATGTTTGGGCATTGAGATACATGTAGGTGAGCAGAATCCATTTTTATTTCTTTCTCAAGCGTATGTAGTTTGACATCATTTGTACTTGACTAGAATTAATTGAATACCTTGATGCCATGATGTTTCCAAAAACCCAGGAAATGAGAAAACTTTTCCACTGTAGGCCATTCAAACACTATAGTTAGTTTCTGGTTAAACCAAATAGAACTCAGTATTTGTCCTAATACATATGCTATGATGAAAACAATTTACCTGAAGGCCTACTTCTTATTCAGCGTGTGCATCCTACTATGTGCAAAGAAAGGAAAGCCACTAAGGTGTTGTCTATTGGGACACATATACATGCAGTAAAGAGTCAAGGGACATTTTAAATTGGTGGAGGAAAATGAATCTTTTGTATCTCACAAGATTTTACCTTGTGATTCAGAAAGATGTGGGAAGTAGAATATTTCTGGAGGCTCTCAAAGGCATACTCAGTGTATCTCAGCAGAATCATGGCTCAACATTACTTTAATGCAATTGTGAGCTTTCCATGAAGTTTCAAGAAATTTTCTCACATTTTCCAGAAATATATTCTTTCCATTCAAAAGTAACACTAGCAATTAAACTTAGAGCTTTTCTAGGAATTTTGTGACATTCAAAACGATTTTTCAATACTTCAGGTGGTGAGTCATCTTTGATGTTGTAGTGAAAGTCTCTAGAGAGGACCTTTACTTGTTTCATGGGGATGTGAACAAGCCAAAGAAATTGAAAGAGGAATGCTGTCTGGATAAGTCAAAACAGAATGATCAAGGGACAGAAAATTTCAAGCAAGTAGGAATGATGAAGTCTTCCCTTTAACCTGCAGGAGAGTTTGTCAGATGAAGTTAAAAGTAGTACCTGTAGAGCCATTATAGAAATCAAGGAAGCTAATGTATGTAAATCCTGTGGGATGGGGGCAATTCTTTACTGCACAGAGCTGTCTCATGCATTGAAGGACTTCTAACATTCTTGGCCTCTCCCCTGTGAAATCCCAGTTGAACCTTTGGAGCCACTGTGACAATTAAAGTTGCCCATGTACATTTCCAAAATTACTATGGCACAGGGAGGAGGGATGGTAGGCATCATTCATTTAGCCCTAGGACCATTGAACTAAATGAATTTTAAAGAGCCTCCCAGATCTGCGCATCTATAAAATCATAGCTTTTCCTTTCTCTTGTTTTTAATTAATTATATATGATTGATCCCCCAGTAGATTTGGCAAGACCATTTCAAATATGTTCCATTCCATTTTTTCATTCACTAACAGTACTTTGCACTGAGCAATACACATTGAGGGTACTGGGTACCTGGCACTGAAAACATCTGGGGAATAAGAATTGTGAATATGAGTAACTGCTCTTGGGTGAGTTGGGGAACGCTAGACATACTGGCTAACCTTAGTTGGTTTTGTTTTCACCATGAAGTTGAAGAACCATGACCAGAGTAGAAAATGTTGCCTATTTGGAAAATGACACGCTGGAAACTCTGGCTCAGGAGTCAGGAAATCCCCACTGTCAGTTTTCTTAGGCCGACACACTGGAGTTGGGCTCATGTCTGTGACAACTGATCAATTTAGGGATTAACATTGGTGAAAGCATCTTGTCACAATGTAGTTAAAAGCAATGATTGTTCCCTTGAGTTCTTTTTTTCTACTTTATTTCAATTGCTGACTCAAAACTCCACAGATAAATCAGAAGAGCAGAAAACACATACCCAGAGAAGGCTGCAACAAAAAGGAACACACCATGAATCACTGAACAACCACAACGCCCCAAAATGTCCATATGATTTTCAAACAGTGGTCTAGACACCTGGAACTTTGCATTTCCCCCCCAAAGCATCAGGTTATTCAATTTTAACTTATGTGCATATCAGAGAGAAATGAACTGCTTCACTTAATTTTGATTGGACTTTTGTTTACATGTCAATTTTTAACTTTTAATAATAAGTCTTGTGGTTGCTGCTGCATTACTGTTGTCTCATCCCCATTGCCCAAGACCCAGCGTGAGTGACAAAGAAGCCAGCAGAAACCTAGAGAAATAGCTGTTGCCCAGTAAGTACAATTTCCAGAATGAGACAGGGACCCAGAGACCCTCTTGAAGTGGGAAGAGGAGAAGAGAGGGATTAGGAGAAGATTCCAGGGCATAGTCATGGAAAGGCTTATTTCAAGGGTCTCCATTTCTGAAGTGAGAAGAGATTGCGTTAGGAAACAGGTTCTACTCTTATGAAAAATTATTTTCCTGCTAGATATCTTAAAGGTCACATAGCTTATTAGCACAAGAATGTTTTTAACCACACAAGTTTCAGTAAAATGAAAATCAAATGCTACTAAGGAAACCAATTTTTTAAAATTATCTTGAACACCAAGTTAGCAAACAAGAAAAAAAAAATGCAGCCTATCGATCGGGATGAATAGCTTGAAGTTCTGAATGGCAGAACAGTGCCAGGGAAACCACAGACTGGGTTGTGTACCCCAAAGTGTGGAAACATGCTTTTCATCTTTTTTTTTTCCTGTCTCAAAGATGAAACCAGAAAGCTGGTGTTCCAAAACCAGTTCGCATACTGCTCACCGAGACAGTGGCTCCCCAAACGGCAAAACACAAAGTGACTGTCCCAGCAAGGCAGACTCTAAGCGTGGCTGGAGAAGTTTCCTGGCTCTGCCGATATGAGATGAGGTGGGGGTGGGGGCTAGATGTTTACTCTCGTCTCCTCTCTAGAGAAAGTCAGTGGGAAAGAGGTAGTCTTGAAGAGAGGACAGGAAACAGCTTCTCAGAAGTGAAATGAGAGGCCGTAAATAGACTTATTAGGCGGGAGTGTTAGGGGAGACAGGAAAGTGGGCTGAAGGTCTACTGAAGAGTAAATAGAGGAGGGCTGCAGGTGCTTCCCTGGATGGCAGGGGCAGGACAGTGTGGCTGGATGAAGTAGATCACTCCCAGCTTTTGGGAAGACCTGGCAATTCAGGGGGAGCCAGTGGAACTTTGTGCAGGGTATGTAAAACGGAGGTGCTCAGAGTACATTCGATTCCCCACCTCCTTGTTGCTTGGGGAGAGTGAAGAAGATAATGCAAGTCACTAAAAATCGTTAGCGCAGCAGCGCGGGGCACAAAATGAACACTCATAATTGAAAGTCATTATTATATCATTATCGTTTTTTAGTTTCGTGCTTTCTTCCCAGCCAATTGGTGGGTACAAAGTAGGTTCTTAATTAATACTTGTTGATTGAATGCTTAATTGGAGTAGTCACAGACGCACTAATGGTAGTGTCCACGGTAAACACAAATCAAGTAGGTATTTCATCCCCCAAAAAGGATTTATTCAGGAAAAAGAAAGGACTGCAATCTGATATGTGCAGGCAGGCTGAGCCGCATGCATGTAGAGGCAGCATGAAGCAGCAGAAAGCCACCTTTTACAGAGGGGAAGAGGAAGTTAAGGGGAGGGGCTGTTACAACCTAGCGTTCTTTCTGTAGGGCTTTAGTGATGACATAGGGTGTGAGAGTTCCTGCCACAGGCTCTGTGATTCCTTTGTAGGTTAAGGTCTCTGTCATACATTTTGACAGGAGCAAACATTTATTTTGTACCGATGATGTGTGTATGTACTCACTGTGCACCAAAAATGGTTTTAAAAGCTTCACATGTAACTCCATAGGAGAGTACTGTTACTATCGCCCCTTTTACAGATGAGGAATCTGAGATCTGGAATAGCCCAGTTTTAGCAAGTGGCAGAGCCAGGGCTCAGATCCATGGAGCCTGGCTCCAGAAATCATGTTCTCCCAAGTTACTGGAATTTTTGCACATCCCATAAATTGCAGGGCACCAGTCACCAATTAGTCTGCTCATGTGCAAAGTAGTTAGGTTTCTATGGGAAGGATTTAAAATGAGATGCATGGTCTACAATGCTATCTTGTACTATCTCTATTTTATCATTCAAATGGATTATCCATTTTTGGGGAAGGACCAATTTATTATGCATTTCATGTATTCCATAAAGTGTTAGCAAAGATACTCAAATAAATGTTCCTTTGTGTATTCAAATGGGAACATACACTGAGTGGCCAGATTATGATGATCTCTGAATGCATAATAATCTGGCTACTCAGGGTATATCCTATATAATAAAAGGCTAATATGCAAATTGTCCCCATGGCCAGGAATTCAACCAGCAGGCAGGCTGGCCAACCGACATGTCCTTTCCCCTGGCCACGCTGGCCGGACCCCACCCATGCATGAATTCACGCACTGGGCCTCTAATATATATATACAATATATATATATATATAGTATATATATATATTGAGTGGCCAGATTTTTATGGGTTCAGAGATTATAATAATCTTGCCAGTCAGTGTAATGAACACTATGGAAAGGTTCATTTTAGGAAAAAAAAAAGTCATGAGGGCTATAGCCCAGGGAAATCCGGCCACAAAATGTAATGCTTTGAGAACTCCCACAAATGCAAAGCAATCAACTGCAATTATTGCCATCATCACCCGACCATTAGATTTAAGCCTCTAAGGAAATGAATTAAGTTATCTATTCAACAAAGGTTTATCAGAAACCTACATAACCAACCACTATTCTATGCATTGGTGATATCCTCTAAGATGTGATTCCTGAGCAGAAGGAACTCCTAATTTAATGGAAAGGCAGACATGCAATGTAAAAGTCCCACAAAGTTCACTGGTAGTTCAGATGTGAGAGAGTAGTGTTCTGGGCGAGCTTTGTTGTAGCAACAGCCTCTCTAATTCACGAATCCTGGATGCGGTTGTCTCCAGCAACTTCTTTCCTCTTCAGGAAGCTTCCCTCCCCTCTCTCTAAAGAGGAAATGTGCCAACAAGACCCTATAAGACTGTCTTTTTCTGGTAAAAGATGACAAACACCTGCCAGAATGATCAAGATGACATTAAGTCTTAAGATAAAAATAGTTTTTCAAGTCCCTCTCTTTCCCTCCTCCCCCCAGGAAATAAAGGACCTCAGCCTTTCTTCTCTAACCAATTCTTCTTTGTAAAACAGCTCTATATTACTAACCCTGTCTTCCTAATATAGTTATTGAATAAAAAAGGGGGAGGGGTTTGATCTTAGAGTATTCTTTTTTCAGTAGGTACTCAGGTCTGCTTCAAAGAATTTTCCTCTGAAATTAAGTTCAGTTATACTGCCACCATCACCCCACATTAAAATTGGCTGGACTAGAAAATAGTTACTGAAAAAAGAAAAAGGGTAATCTAAAGGTAATACGTGAAATTTAAGTGTTTGTCACATTCCTTTAAGTTAACACAGTGTGTGCTAGGATAGGCACTTTTCTAACACTGGTTGTTATGTTGGGGAGTAATGTCACTGTTTCAGGGAAGTTGTACTGGTTTATGTGCCAGCTATTCCAATATTTCAGTGTTTTGCTCATCTGATGACAGCAGCTGACTGTCCGGTATGGCGAGCCTAGTGCAGTGAGCTTTGCAGGAGTACAGTGGGGCTCACAATGGAAGGCGTGAAGCACCGTTCACCTCCTTCCTCTGTGTGGGGCAGCCTGGCCCTTGCCCTGCCCCCTTCTCTTCTCAATTTCCTATCACTGCACAGAGGAGCAGCCTCAACCTCCCTTATTACTCCTGCCAACAAATTTCCTTTTACTATTTTAAAAAGAAATAAGGTCTGTGTTTACCTCAGCATTTCTTGCTTTACTATAGACCTAAAGTTGAAAATGGTGTTGCTGTTTTTATTAGAATCGATATTTCTCTTGGCTTTGGTTTCAGGGTTGCATGGTCCAAGTGGTCTCTCCACCCCTATCTTCCCTCCTCAGATACCATGATTTTTAGTCTATGATTTGAGGCTTCTTTGACATTACTTATATACTACCTAATAAAAGAGCGATATGCAAATTAAACATCACTCCACTATACCACAAAGCATGCCCACAAGCCAATCAGGAGCAAATATGCAAATAAACCCAATCAAGATGGTTACAGTCACAGAGAGCAGGAGGGAGGCTTGGGTTTCCCAGGCAATGGAGGAAGCTAAGCTTTCCGCCTGCCCTTGCTGGCCTAGGCCTCCATTCAAGGCTACAAAGTTTCAATTATAGAAGGTAAACAAATCCAAACAGAAATGGCAGCAGCCACAGGAGCTGAAAAGAGCAGGAGGCTAGAGTTGCCTCCTGCAATGGAGGAAGCCAAGCTTTCAGCACACCCTGGCAGGCCCAAGCCTCCACTTAAGGTTACAAAGTTTCAATTATAGAAGATACATAAACCCCAACAGAAATGGCTGCTGCCACTGAGTAAGCAGAAGGCTTGGCTCTGCTCCAGGCTACAAAGTTTGAATTGTAGACAGTAAATAAATTCCAGATACCAGGGCCTCCACTTGGGTCACCAGGGGTGTGGCCGGCCTGCAAACCACCACAGGCCCCTCACTCAGGTCACCCCATACCTCAAGGGAACCCCCACACTGATAGGGGACACCCTTTAGGGCAAACCAGCTGGCCCCCATCCCGTGCACCAGGCCTCTATACTATATAATAAAAGAGTAATATGTAGATTGACCATCACTCCAACACACAAGATTGCTGCCCCCATGTGGGCACAAGATGGCCACCAGAAGATGGCCAGCAGAAGAGGGCAGTTGGGAGGGACCAGGTTGGCAGAGGAGGGAAGTTAGGGGTGACCAGGCATACAAGGAAGGGCAGATGGGGGGACTCGTGCCTATAGTGGAGAGCAGTTGGGGGGGCCAGGCCTGCAGAAGAGGGTAGTTAGGGTTCACCAGGACTGTAGGGGACAGCAGTTAGGGGTGGCCAGGCTGCCAAAGGAGGGAAGTTGGGGGCAAACAGGCTGGCAGGGGAGTAATTAGGCTTCAATCAGGCTGGCATGAGAGTAGTTAGGGAATGATCAGGCTGGCAGGCAGAAGTGGTTAGGGGCAATCAGGAAGGCAGGCAGGTGAGCAGTTGGAAGCCAGCAGTCCTGGATTGTGAAAGCGATGAGCAGTTGAGAGCCAGCAGGCAGGTGAGCAGTTGGGAGCCAGCAGTCCCAGATCGGGCCCAAATGGGCAGTCGGACATCCCTAGAGGGGTCCCAGATTGGAGAGGGTACAGGCTGGAGTGAGGGACATCCCCCCCTCTCCCATGCCCGAATTTCCTGCACCGGGCATCTAGTAAACAAATAAAGTAGTAGTGTTATAATTGCAAAGCCATACCCTACAAGGAAAAAATTTACCAACTAGAGTATAGTGTTTAAATTCTTTTTGTTCTGAGTCTTACCTAGTCAAAGAACTGTTTTCCAAAGTTACTTAGATCAGCTCCTTTTCACTTCATCCTCCTCCAGTGTCATTATGCTATTCATTTATAATGCACACAATCTGTAGTCCCTCTTCCCCCACATCTTTATTGATCATTTTTTCATTTATAAAGAGCAACATTTTTTCAGAGATATAGTTCTATGGGTTTTTCCAAATGCATAGATTTGTGTATCCTTCATCACATTTCCATTCTATTCCATTTGCCTCCAATCCCCTGTGAGGCCCCTTTGTAGACAACCCTTCCCCTCACCCCACAATGTCTGGCAAGGGCTTCACACTATTCCACTAACCCTCACTTGACCTCAACTAATTAGTTGATTATTTTACCTCAACTGTTCTTCCATTTGAAAAATATGAGAAAGTTTTTACACGGAGTAATGAAAACCTAATTAATTAGACATGGTGATTATTTTTGATGGGAATTAAAAAAGCTTTATTGTATTGATAATGGTCTATTTCTTAAAATTTATTTTTTCAATTACATTTTACAGTCAATATTAATTGGTATTGTATATTTAGACTATTTTGTTTATTTCTGATATGCTCTTTATTATTTTCTTTCTTCTACTTACTTTGAGTTTGTTCATTTGTTTTTCTATTTTTTTTAAGTGTAAGGTTATATTGTTTATTTGAAATTTGTCTTGTTTCTTGACATATGTCTTTAATGCTATGAATTTCCCTTTTAGGACTGCTTTCATGTGTCCCATAGATTTTAGATTGTTGTGTACCTGTTTTTATTTGTCTCAAGGTCTTTTTTATTTCTTTCTTGATCTTATTGTTAACCCACTTATTGTTTAATGACATTTTATTTAGCTTCCATGTGTTTGTGTGCTTTTCAGTGTTGTTGTTTTTTGTAATTAATTTTTAGTTTCATACAATTGTAGTCAGAAAAGATGCTTGATGTGATTTCCATCTTCTTAAAGTGATTGAGACTTGTTTTGTGTCCCAAGATGTGGTCTATCCTATAAAGTATTCTATATTCAGTTGAAAAGAATATATATTCTGCTCTTTGGGGTGAAATGCTCTGAACGTATCGATTAAATCCATCTGACCTAGTGTGTCCTTTAAGACTGTTGTTTTATTGTTGATTTGCTGCCTAGAAGATCTATTAATTGATATCAATGGGATGTTAAAATCTCTTACTATGACTGTATTACTGTTAATCTCTCCCTTTATGTTTTTCAAGAATTGCTTTGTATATTTAGGTTAATCTATTTTGGGTGCACAAATGTTCACAAAGGCTATATCCTTTTTTTTGGATTGATCCCTTCATTATTATGTAGTGTCCTTCTTTATTTCATATTACAGCCTTTGTTTTAAAGTTTATTTTGTCTGATTAATTATTGTTCCCCAGCTTTTTTTTTTACCATTATCATGTTTCAAAGTTTAAGAATTGATATAATAATTTTATCTAATGTAATGTCCATAGTCAAAATTTCCCAGGTATCTTATCATCATTCTTTGAAGCTTTTTTTTTCTTTTTTTTGTTCCTTAATTCGAGATCTAATCAAGGATCACACACTTGGTTATAAAGTCTATTAGGGTCTTTTAATCTAGAATGATCCCCCAGTCCCCACAGCTTTTGTCTTGTCCATATTTCATGGTAGATTGACATTTTTTAAGAGTTGGCCAGTTGTTTGCCAGAATGCCCAGTAACTTTAATTTGTCTGATTATCTGCTTGTGATTAGACTTAAGATAAACCCTTTGGCAAATGCAAAACACAGACAATGTTTTTTACTTTCCATTGCTTTACACTGGGAAGCACATGATGTCAGTCCTGGCCCATTATTGGTAAGGCTACATTTGAAAATGCATTTAAGGTTCTGTCTGCTATATTTCTCCATTGTAAGTTAACAAGTGAGGCCATGTGACTATTCTGTTCCCAATGGACTCACTCCATTGGGTTTCGCATCAACTGAGCTGTTACCCAGCTTTTTTTAAAAAAATATATTTTATTGATTTTTTACAGAGAAGAAGGGAGAGCTAGAAACGTCAATGAGAGAAACATCGACCAGCTGCCTCCTACACCCCCCCCCCCCACCGGGCATGTGCCTGCAACCAAGGTACATGCCCTTGACCAGAATCAAACCTGAGATTTTCCAGTCCGCAGGCGGACGCTCTATCCACTGAGCCAAACTGGTTTCGGCTGTTACCCAGTTTTAAAAAACTTTTTATTTGCATGAAATATCTTTCTATCCTTTAATTTTAGTCTGTGTATGTCTTTCTTTTTTTCTTTTGTTTTTGTTTTTGTTGTTATTTTTTTTTCTTTCAGCATTTTATTTTATTTATTTTTTCCCCCTCACATGAATTTTATTAAGGTATTATATGTGTACATATTTTACCATTGCCCCTCACCCCACTCCCATTCATGCCCTCGCTCCCCAGAGTTCTGTGTTGGTTGGTTGTATTCATGCAAACCAGTCCTTAGGTTGTTCTCTTATCTCCCCCCAGGTCTCCTTCCCCTCTCTGCTGTCATTTGACAGTTTGCTTGTTTTATGGTGACTATCTCAGGACCACCCGAATAGAGTCTTCTCCTCCTCTGGTTCTCACCACCCCTCCCCCTGGGTCCCACTGCTTCCCTAGGGACACACAGCTCACCCGGGGCACACGGCCCCTCTCGGGTGCTGGGGTCTCGCACTGGGGGTGCCGCGCCAGCTCCTTGCTAGCACGGCAGGCAGGCTGGGACAGTTGCAGGCAGGCTGAGATGGCTGCAGGCAGGTAGACCGCCCTCAAAGGTGTCTCGTTTGTTGCAGAAGCGGAGCAGCTGCGGATGCGGAGGCTAAGTTTTGAGGCCGCCCACTCTCTGAGCCCAGGGCGTAGTGAGCTCTGTTCTCGGTGGATTTCCTTTATTTGCAGTGGTGGTGGGGGGTGGCGGTGGCTGGTGCGGCAGCGACGGTTGCTCCTGTGGTTCAATTTCCACTGTAGTTTTAAAGTTCACATGGCGGCAGTGGCAGGAGCTTCGGCCCGGCCATGCGGCGGCTGAGGGAGGACTCGCCGGGGCCGCTAACGGAAGGTGCCATGCATGCTCCCCACCCGCATGGTGGGTGTGCTGGGAAGGCTGTGGGCGGGCTAAGGTGGCTGCGGGTAGAGAATTCCCCCTCAATGGTGTCTCCTTTGTTGTGGAAGTGGAGCTGCTGTGGACGCAGAGGCTAAATTCTGAAGCTACACTCTCTCTGAGCCAGGGGCGTAGTGAGCTCTGATTTTGGTGGATTCCCATTCGCGGGGGCGGCAGTGGGTGTGGCAGCGACGGTAGCTCCCATGTCTCACTTTCCCCTGTAGTATTAAAATCCACATGGCGGTAGTGGCGTAAGCTTTGGAGCCGGCTGCTGGCGGTGGCAGCAGAAAGACTCGATGGGGCGCAAAGGGAATGTGCCGCGCCATCTCCCAACCAATAAGGTGTGTGCGGAGACTGGGCCCAGCTGGCCGCAGGCTGGGAGACACCGCGACAGCTCCTCGGGATGGTTGTGGGCAGGCGCCTAAGGATCCATATCAGCTCCCTGGTTCCCATGGCCGGCGGGCTGGCCCAGTCCTTGGGCCCCAGGGCGGAGCAAGGTCTGGCTTCCCTCATTCCCGGAGGCAGCTTCTCCAGTAGGTCCTGTTTCGCCGTAGTTTTAAACTCCACATGGCAGCTGCGGCGCCCTGCTTGGTGTCTAGTTGTAGCCTTCCCATTTCTGGGCTGGTTGTGGGCGTGGAGACGCTGCGCGATTTCTTCGCCAGCTCGGGGGCTGGGCCAAGCTGGCTGTGGGTGGGGAGATACTACATCATCTCTTCGCCCACCCGGCGGCGAGTGCGGGGGGAGGGGGGGAGGGCTGAGCCCAGGCGCCAGCTCTTCTCCAGCACTGCGGGTGGGCTGGGAGGTCGCGCTCACGGGCTTCTCGTCCAGGCAGGAGCCGAAGGCCCAGCGGCGGCAGCGTAGGCTCCCTTCAGCTCCCGTGGCGGTCGGCAGGGCTGGCCCACTCCCTGGGCCCTGGGGCGGAGCGAGGTCTGGCTTCCCTCATTCCCAGTGGCAGCGGCTCCGGCAGGTTCAGTTTCGCTGTAGTTTTAAACTCCACATGGCAGCAGAGACGTCCTGCTTTGTGTCTAGTTGTAGCCTTCCTATTTTGCCAGCTTTCCTGTGGGTCTGGTGCGATCCCTTTTGGTTTTATCTGTTGTTTTTTTCCAAATTGTTGAGGAGAAGCAATTGTTGTTCCAATTGCTTCGGTCTCCTGTGTATGTCTTTCACTTTGAGTTGTATCAGCATTTATATGGACCTTGTTTTCTTATCCATTCAGCTACCCCAGGTCTTTTTATTGGAGCAATTAAGCCATTTACATTTAGAGTGATTATTGATAGGCACAAATTTATTGCTATTTTATTCTTCATGACTACTATGTTCCTTTCTCTTCTGCTTTTCCTTCACCCCCTTTCCCTCCTCCTCTTCCTCCTCCTCCTCCATTCTTCTTCTCCTCCTCCTTTCTCCTCCTTTCTCTTCCTCCCTCCTCCTCCTCCTCCTCCTTCTTCTTCTTCTCTTCCTTCTCCTCATCCTCCTCCTCCTCTTCTTACTCCTCCTCATCCTTCTCCCAGCCTTTAAATTTTCTGGTAATACTGATTTGGTGATAATGACCTGCCTTAGATTTTTCTTGTCTTGGAAGCTCTTTATTTCCCATTACATTTTAAATGATAGCTTTGCTAGCTAAAATAGTATAGGTTGTAGGTCTTTCCTTTTCATCCTTCTGAATAGTTCATAACAATCCCTTCTGTCATGAAATGTTCCTGTTGAGAAATCAGATGACAGTCTTATGAGAGCTCCCTGGTAGGTAGGTAACTGTTTTTCTATTGCTCCCTTTAATATTCTTTTCTCTCTTTAACTTTTGCTATTTTAATTATTATGTGTCTTGGTATGGATCTCTTTGGGTTCATATTGTTTGGGATTTTATATTCTTAGACTTGTGTGTCTGTTTTCTTTACTAGGTTAGGGAGATTTATAGTCTTTATTTTTTCAAATAGTTTCTCAATCCCTTGCTCTATTTTCTCCCTCTGGTATCCCTATGATGTGGATATTATTACACTTTATGCTGTCCCTTACATTACCCTCCATTTTTTTATTTATTGATTAACGTATTACATATGTGTCCTTATCCCCGCATTGCCCCTTCCCCACTCATGCCCCCACTCTCCCTGGTGTCTGTGTCCATTGGTTAGCTTATATGCATGCATACAAGTCATTTGGTTGATCTCTCCCCCTTACCCCCACCCTTCCCTACCTTCCCTTTGAGGTTTGATGGTCTAACTGATGCTTCTCTGTCTCTGGATCTGTTTTCTTTTTTTTTTCTTCTTCATCAGTCTATGTTGTTCATTATATTCCACAATGAGTGCCATAATGTGATATTTATCTTTCTCTGATTGGCTTATTTCACTTAGCATAATACTCTCCAGTTCCACCTATGCTCTTGCAAATGGTAAGAATCCCTTCTTTTTTACTGCAGCATAGTATTCCATTGTGTAGATGTACCACGGTTTTTAATCCACTCATCTGCTGATGGGCACTTATCCTCCATTTTTTAAAGTATTTTTTCTTTCTTCTGTTCTGATTAGGTGCTCCAAGTCACTATTTCATCCTCTGCTTCATCTACCATGCTGTTTATTTCTTCTAGTGTATTCTTAATTACCGTACACATATTATATTCTTTATTCTGACTTGTTAGGTTTTATGTTTTCAATGTACTTTCCTATGTTGTTGAAGTTCTTACTAAGTTCCTTGAGCATCCTTATAACCATTGTTTTGTACTCTATATCTGGCAGATTGCTTTACTTTATTTCATTTAATCTTTTCCTGGAGATTTCTCCTGTTCTTTTATTTGGGGCATGTTTCTTTGTCTCTACATTTTGGCTGCTATCTGGGTTTATTTCTGTGTATTAACCAGATCTGCTATGCCCCCTAATCTTCTAGGGGGGCCTTATGTAGTAGATGCCCGGTGGGACCAAATGACACAGTTTCCTTGATCTCCTAAGCTTGGAGCTCCAGGAATGTCCATTTTGTGCATCATATAAACCTTCTGTTGTAGTTGATCTTTATAAAAAATGTTTTCATTGATTTTAGAGAAGAAGGGAAAAGGGGAGAGAGATAGAAACATCAATGATGAGAGAAAACCAATTGGCTGCCTCCTGCACCGCCTCCCACCCCCCACCACCACTGGGCACATACCCTTATCGGGAATGGAACCCTAGCTTCTTGGTTCATGGGTCAATGCTCAACCACTGAACCTCACAGTCTGGCTGACTGTGAGGATTGGTCCCAACCACAGTGTACAAGCTGCTGTGCTGGTGGTCACCACACAAAGTGGAATTTTTCTCAGCAGGGTCTAGTGCCTGCTGAGATCTCTCTTTGATGTGCCATTCGTGGAGCTAATTGGATCCTGCTCTGATGTTTTGTGAAGCCCATTACTGGGTATGCTGGTCCTGGGCCTCTTGGGAGGGACTCCAGTTCAGGCCAACGTCAGAATCTACCTGTGATTGGCCCTGGGAAAGCAGTTTGGAGCTACAAAGGGACCACAGTTTGTGAATGCCTCTGCTGAACCTGGGAATGTTGTGTGAAGAGCAAACCCTGCCCCAATGGTGGCTTTCACAGCCCTGAGGAAAGGGGCAGGTCAGCAGAAGACCCAAGACACACTGGTATCTGCTTTTTCCTGCCTTCACCTTCTGGCTGCCTGTTAGGCTCAGTCACAGAAGAGACTCTCATAGGACACAAATTGCGTGAGGTAGGTTTTCAGTGAGTCACCAGATAGTGATGAGTGGTGTTCACTAGATTGATACAGATTTAAACTCAGTGCCAATGCTGGGTCTGAAGTTACTCATAAAATTCCCAGGGTACACTAAGGCTAGCTGTCAGCAGCTGGGTGTCTGAACCTTTGCTGTGTGTTGGGGCCTCAGGGAGTAGACAAGGGAAAGCTAGTAGAGTTTATCAGGCCCAACCAGTTGGTCTATTTCTTGGTCTATGTGATTACATACTTATTGTATTATCTTTAACACCCTTATACATATTTTAAAAACACATAAAATTAAATAATAAGTAAACACAACAAAATAAAACTAAACTGTAAACCTTAAGAAAAAGCCAATTTAAAAAATAAATATGTGGGATATTTTTCTCCTTTATATATACCTGCATTATTATTATTATTATTATTTATTAATACTCACCTGAGAATATTTTTTCCCATTGATTTTTTTAAAGGAGCGTGGAAGAGATGGGGAGAAACACACAGAGAGAAACATAGATGTGAGAGAGACACATTGATTGGTTGTTGCCTGCACATCCTCCAATCCTGGGATGGGTATCGAGCCTGCAACCAAGGTACATGCCATTTACTGGAATCAAACCTGCAGCCCTTCAGTCTGTAGGCTGACACTCTACCACACAGCCAAACCAGTCAGGGCTGCATTATTTTAAATTAAATATTCCTATATTATTGTTATACACAGAAGGCAAAATATGTTTTCAAAAAAGTACAAACACTAGACTTATTTTGTAATTACTGGAATTTCTGAATTTTACACATTTCAGTTACCGTTGAATATGAGAGGTCTTATAAAAGCTTCCTTTATTTATCAAAATATCAGGGGAAACCAATTATTATTACAATAAAGGATTGAAACTGAGGCAGAGTTTGGGTTTAGACTGATGTGTCAAATTTCCAGAAAGTCACAAATCTTGGGTCTACTTGAATCTAGTTTCCCATGAGAAAACAACATGTTTTGGAGTCAGAGATACCACACCACAATGAAATCTGATCTTCCTCACTGCGTGAAGTTAAGTTTCTCTCCATTTTCTATTGTTTTTAGCTTTAAAAACAACTCCCTTGTATAATTATTTTGAAGTTTATGGATAGCTGACATATGTGACCCAGTCACCCCCCTTGCCTATGGTGTTCCAAACAAATATTCTTCTTTTTATTTCTTAAACTGGCCTAGCTCATTTCCGCCTGAGGGGCTTTGTGCAAACAATTCTCCTGGCATGGAATGCTCTTCCTACTGCTCCCCCATGACTGCCTTCTCTTTATCACTCAGGTCTCAGTTCTCACGGCATCCCCTTAAAGAGACTTTGCCTGACTCCCAGTGTAAAGTAGCTTCCAAGTTACTCTCTGACTAGCAACACTTACTATCATCTGATATCTTCTCATTTATTTAGTTGCTTCTCATCTGTTTACTCACCCTACCCAGCTTGGCCAGCTTGCACTTGGAAGAATACCTGCACCGAAATAAAGAGTCAATGAATGTGGAAAGAAAAATGAATAAATAATAGTCATCCTTCTTTTGTTAGAAAAGTTCTTCATATTGACGGGGTTCTATAAGATGCCTTCAAGAAATTGTTGTTACTCCTTATTCTTTCCATATCTATATTTTTTTCCTACAGTCTTTTGAAAATAGTTTTGATCAAAGTCTTTTTTTCTAGAATACTATATAGAAGTGAACTTTTTCAGGTAAAGATGCTTGGGATGATGTACTTGGAGGCAGGCAGCCCAAGAAATGATCTTTCTAGCTCAAGCCTGGAGGTAAGAAGCAGAGATGCAGTTTGCTGTCATATAAATCATATAGCCAAATGAGGGAGAGGCAGGAAGCAGTGGATGGAAAATAAGTGAAGGAGAAGAATTGTCATTGATTCAATATGGTAGTTAAGGGATAGTGAGGTTTCTGATCTGGGCCCGTGGATGGATAGTAGTGCTTTTTATCAGGATAGGAGGATAGGAGCAGCAGAAAAGGAGAAACAAGAGCTGGAAAATTGGGGAGATGCAGGTGAGGATCTCCAGAGTGCAGGTTGATCTGCTAGATTTGGTGCTCAGGGTCTACACTGGACGGATAGACCTGGGGTCTCTTATCCTTTGGGTGGCAGTTGAAGTCATGCGAATGGTTATATCACTAGGTAGTGTGTGTGGCATGAGAGAAGAGGGACAGAGACTGAACCTACCGCTAGAGGCAACATTGAGAGCCAGAAAGACAAGAGGAGGCTGAAAAGAGGTAGCCAGGATGTCAGGAGACACAAGGGAGAAGCATCACAGAAGCAAAAGGAAGAGGGTGCGGTGTGGCTGGTGACGGGAAATGCTAAAAGGATGTGAGGCCTACACTTGGAAACAAGTCCATTGATTTGCCAATCTGTGGTCACTGGTGACCTTTGGCAGTCACAATTTTAGAGGTGTCGGGGTGTTGGTGGTGCAGAACTTACAGAGCAGTGGGCTGTAGAGAGAGGTGAGAGAGAAGAGACAGATCTAGTTTGTGTATGTTAAGATTAGGTAATCGAGTGCATGAAATTTCTCTCTCTCTCTCTTTTTTTAAACGTAGGCAAGCCAGTATCTTTCTGTTCAGAATGTCTATAACTGACTATTAAAACAAAACAAAACAAAACAAAAAACAAATGCAGGTCTTTAACATTCATCCCTTTCAATAAGCACCTTGTTAGTTTAAGTCAAGTTTCCTAAATTTATTCTGAAACCCGATGTCACCACTATCCTCTTTATAGTCCTGCCCCGGGCCCTCCTCTTTGAGTTTCCTGCACCGCTCCCTGGGAAACTCCAGATGGAAATGCTCCTGTTACTGTACACTCTGTGTGTGAAAGAGAAGACTTGAGCTGAATTTCTTTTTTTTAATATATTTTATTGATATTTTTTACAGAGAGGAAGGGAGAGAGACAGAGAGCTAGAAACGTCGATGAGAGAGAAACATCGACCAGCTGCCTCTTGCACATCCCCTACGGGAGATGTGCCCGCAACCAAGGTACATGCCCTTGACCGGAATCAAACCCGGGACCTTTCAGTCCGCAGACCGAAGCTCTACCACGGAGCCAAACCGGTTTCGGCTTGAGCTGAATTTCATTCCAAGAGGGGAAAACCAAATAAACAGCTTTATTAGCTGAAATGTAAACCTGAACTAGAAACCAGCTGACCCGAGGTTTCCCTTAGCAAATGACTACAAATCAAAAGACATGCACTCTTTAATGTCCTTGATTAACGTCAAGATCTCACATCCTCGAAACAAAACCCATCATTACAATGTACTTGCTCACTCTGCATGAATATATTTTAGAAGAGTTTTTAGGCACAGGTTAGAAACTGGCTTAAATTTGAAAGCCAGGGCACCTGCTTGCCTGAGCATTCCATTAATGGAGATTTTACTCTAACATGGGAGGTTTGTTGTTTTTGTTTTGTATTTTTTTTCAAAGCACCATGCGATTGAAATGATGGTCCCTGAGAGGTAGGTGGGCTACTTTCATTGTCCTCAGAGAGGACTGAGGCGCAGGCGGCAACTAGGACCGTGTCCAAGGAAGAGAACTCAGATCTGGATTTCCTCCCCAGAGCTTTCCCGTGGCCTTCCCAAGCGCCTCACAAGATACCTCCAATCCACAGTTTTAAAAAGTCTGTTAGGTTCAGTGACTCAAGGAGAAAAAAAAAAAACATAGGCGGGAGCAGACAAAACCAGTTGTGTACACAGCTCAGCTCATCGTGTGAGGTTGGCGGTCGTGACACTGTGGGGCCTGGAGGGCTGGTTGCAGCGAGGCGCGATGTGGGCAGCAGATGCTGCTTCCTCCGGGCGCCCTGTTCGTGCACCAGCCGCCTTGGCCTTTCTGGTGTGTTTTGTAGCAGACATGGAGGATGCACGAGGAAACGCGGTGTGTGTGTGTGTGTGTGTGTGTGTGTGTGTGTGTGCAGACCTCCCGCCCCCGCCCGCCTCCTTGGCGCACCGCAGTTTGCTGGAGCAGCAGCCCCGGCGTGTTTGGGAACCTGCAGCCCGTGTGCACAGGCCAGTGGCCAGGGGGCTGGGGTGTGTGCTGACTCATTTAAGACCAGAGCTGCGGGGCGTGGGCGCGAGGCTGAGCTGCGGCTGATTTTCCAATAGATGGAAGTGGCAAGTGGTGAAGTCAAAACACAGTTAGGCGCTGCCCAGAATCGAGGCAGTTTTTTTTCCGTTCCAGGTCTGTCGTGTTGGGATCTCCCAGTGGTCAGCATCTGAATCCATAAATGTTTTAGAAATGTTGAAACACGAAGAGTTAATATTTGCTGGTCACCTAGCATGGGCCAGGTGTTTTTTCCCAAAATTTTTTGGGTTCCTTAAGTAACTCCCTGCGTACAGCCACAGCGGGAGCTGGGTGTTCATTTTGCTGTCAGGGCAGCTGAGCCTTCGGGATAACTACGCCGAGGCATCCGTGGTGGGGCATGTTGTTCAGACCCAGGTCTGTCTCCAGGCTTGTGTTTGTACCTATGGACTGCGCCAGCGGGGTTAGCGCCATTAAGCAGAAATGGGCGAGCTTAATGTTCAGCAGGTGTGGCTTCTGCACATCTTCCTGATGTTGGGTACATCCATATGTGCAAAATAGAAGGAAGTTTGTCTGTTTACTCTGAAAATGGGCATTGTGATGGAATCAGGAGTGTGAAGAAGGGACTGTACTTTTTTTACTGTGTGATGGATAGATGGAGTCCCTTTTACTTTTCCAGGTGGCCGAGCCCCACTCAAGGGTGTTCCAAAGGTCGCCTCTTGCTGGGGGAGGGGGAAGCAGGCCTCGGTGAGCTTCTGTGGGCGTGGCTGGGCCAGGCTCCAGGAAAGCTCCAAGTTAGTTCTTAAGACAGAGTCCCGGGGTCACTGAGAAAACAATTAGGAAGGAGAGGTAGCTGAAGGTAAGAAGATTACTCCAGGGGCATAATTTAATATTTCAGAACCACATTTGATCACCTATATGTGGTTGACTCTGTCTCAGAGTTAGTGCATCTTTCTTCACAGGCACATGCCCTTGAGCAATCTGAGGGCTGGGGAAGCCAGGGGCAGAGGGCTTTGACCTACATGTCTGAGGCCTGAGCAGTATCATTCCAAAATAGAGACATCACTTTAAATGTTTAACTGACTAAATTATGTGTGATCTGCCTCCACTCTTTTCTTTTCTTTTCTTTTTTTGTCCAAATGCTGGAAATTAGCGCCCCCTGCCTACATTTTTCTCCCACTACACTGAGAGCTCTCAGTGACTCATGCTCCCCACCCCAGCCCAGGCCCTTTGTCCTCCCCATGGCAGTCATGGACACCCTGGGGCTAGGCTGCTCTGATCACACTCTTGGGGACCATCCTCATATTCCTCTTGACCCCTGCTCTCTCGTTTACCAGCCTGACAAGTGTGGGGCGGCTCTTCTGCTTTTCCTTATAAAACAACCGAGACCAAGCACAGACGTGGTAAAATTTTAAACCACCTCTCGTCTAACTGTGGTTTTCATCAGAACTTTCAAACTTGCTTAGTTGCCAGTTGGCCTCCACTTAGCAGAGACCAGGTCCTCTCCATCACGCCACCTGTAAGAAAGTTCCAAGCATTAGAAACCCAGCAAAAATCCCCCTGGGCCCCAGAGGCAGGAAATAGACTTCCCACATTCTGTCTAAAGCCCACCACCCTGATCGCACTCTCTGTACAGGAATTTTAATGCCTTTTCTCAACTGTGAGTATCTGGTTCCTTACGGAAGAAGCCTACCCCTACTTGTTGGGATGTAGGTTTAACCTCCAGCTCCTGCAAATCATGAGACCTGTATCAGTGCTCCCAGCCTCTGGGTGCATATCAAATAAAGTGTTTGCTATCCTGGGTCTCGAGGCCCCCAAATTTATCAGTGTCCTTTTCATGGTCTTCCCTTCAGCATGACCACATGAAGGGAAGTTCAAGACTGCACTTCCGCCGAAACCGGTTTGGCTCAGTGGTAGAGCGTCGGTCTGCGGACTGAAAGGTCCCGGGTTCGATTCCAGTCAAGGGCATGTACATTGGTTGCGGGCACATCCCCGGTGGGGGGTGTGCAAGAGGCAGCTGGTCAATGTTTCTCTCTCATCGACGTTTCTATCTCTCTCCCTTCCTCTCTGTGAAATATCAATAAAATATATTTTAAACAAAAGACTGCACTTCCTCACAACATCCCAGCTCCTTACGAACAGCTCAATCATCAACATGCAAAGAGGCCCAATGAGGATATAGGCTCACTAGAGCAGAGAAAATGCTTACTGGAAGAAAACATGTCTCTCTGAATACAGGTTTGTCACAAGACACTCTGGTTGACATTATCATATGGTACCCGTGTCTCATTCTGAACAGTGACCCATGTACAGAGGTACTTAGTAAACATGGAGTGAATAAAGGTAGCAGCAACATTAGGGGTGTCTCACTGCATTCTGGGCTTCTCCAAGAAAAATGGGTGGAGGCTCACTATTTTCACAAAAACAGAATCCCTGCAAAGCATTTTCTCCCCTTTTTCTTTTTCCAGAATAAAGGGAGATAAATGTAAATCTCTATCTAGAAGACAATGTGGCTTGCTAAGTGGTCAAATGCTTATTTCCCCTATTGATTTCAGACATCAGTATTTGTTAATATTTTCATTGTTTTGAGGTAGTTAAAGTGGGAAGAATACTGGGTATAGATAGGTTTTGAAACCTGGGTTTGAACCCTGACTTTGTGCTTTATTAGCTTTGTGATGTGGAACCGATCAAGGTAAAATCTATTTGAGATTCAGCTTTTTCATCTTTAAAATGGGAACAGTTATATCATGGAAATCAAATGATAATAAGTATATGATATTATTTGGGAAGAATAAAGAGCTATAAAGATGCAAATTAGAATTTTGTATTGTTGTTATTGTTACTATTATTATCATTACTCAAGCTTTAACCCATTTCAGGGATTCCAAGTTCTTCATAATTTGAGACAAATTGCTCCACGAAGAAAGAATGTAATGGAAAACAAACAATTCCTATTTCTTCTTCCTAGCCTCCCTGCCTTGTGCAGTCTCCATCCCAGAGACATTAGCAAAAGTGACAGGGCTTCTTTTCATCAACTGAACAACTATTCATTAAGCAGTTACTGTCGAGCAGATACTAGCCTCGCTGTTGGGGAAAATGTGACGACAGACACTGTTTCTGACCTTGTGGGGTTATAATCTAGTTGGGCAGACAGACTTTGATCATATCATTACATAATGAACTAAGTGTAATTGAGACAATTGCTCTGGCAAAAACAAAACGGAAGTGAGGCCAATGTTCTCAGCTGGCTGGCTGGCCTGACTAGGCTCGGCTGCTGCCTCTCTCCCTCATTTCCGGTCCTGGAAGTGTCTTCTTCAGCTTTTTGTCACTTCTGGGTCTTTTTGTCACTGGTGTTCCTATAGCCAGCTGCTGTGTCAGAAGTTTTGAGGAACTTCAACTAGTGCTAGTCAGCCCCCATGGCCTCTCTCCCTTCAAAATGTATTCTGGGTCCTTTGGAACTTGGACAGTTATGTGTTTCCTATGCTGCTGAAGTAAACTTGTTTCTGGGCCTTGGAGTCTGCAAATGGTTCTAAGAAACTTGCTCAGAACCCTCTACTGTTGCATGGGGAATGTCTGCCAGGGTAACCTTCTGTCCTGTCTTGGAGTAAGAATTAGGTTTTTTGACCTCTTTCTTGGTTCAGGGTGAGCTATCAGCCTCCCAGAGATCAGGAGTGTGGTACCTACGTTCACCCTTCAAACGCTAATCTGAGCCAGCATAATGATACTTTTATTTTTAGTCTTTAAAACTGGTGAATTTGTTTCTCTATTCTGCTTTCCACTTTTTCAAATCATGGTGGGGATTATAAAGCCCATTTATAAGCAAAATTTCATAGCTCATTTAAAAATGTCTGTGAAGACATTTACCCTTCATATCCTGCATTATTTTCTCTTTCTTGGGCCTAGTAAGTTTTATGTTAGTAAGGGAGAAACAGGACGAAAGAAGGTGTTGACTGATGAAAACTTTTGGAGCTCCAGGGAGTGATAAAAAAGAGTTTTGCATCTGATTGCATGGGCTTCTCAAATTAGACCAGTGGTAAAATTATGTACTTTGAGTTTGACGTATATAAAGAAAGAGTTTTCTAGCTTGCATTGAATGTTTGTTGGGAAGGTAGTTAAAATAATTTATGTGTCCATTTTTACTAATGGATGGTTAGGTTTTCAGATAGAAAGGAGAATGAAAAAATTCAATGCATAGATGCCAGTCATATTGTTGCAGGCTGCAAGAACAGCACCAGGTGTTAGACCAGTGGGATCAGACTGGGCCTGAGTTCAGCAATCTCAGTATTTGAGTCTAGCTAAGAAAGAATTCAGAGCCAAGACTCAAACCATAAGAGAACAATCCTTACTAATAGAAGCCTAAGTGGCCGTCACGCCGTGATGCCCTCACACCATCACAAGATGGCTGTGTGCATAGTGGGCGGGCACACGAAGGTGGGTGAAACTGGGCTTGACACTGTGTGCATGGCATAGAGCCTGCTAGGAGTCCTGTTTCCTCCAAGCTCCACGTGGCTAGGCCTGCCTGGGGGCCCTGGGGGTCTGTGTGGCACAGAGGTGCGACCTCTGGTTCTGGCCTACCTTTTTGGGGCAATCCATCGAGGAGCCCTGGATGGGTGAGCGGGGCCTACCTCTTTGGGGCGATTGATCATGGGGCTCCTACACTGTGACAGGGCACAGGCCAGACTGGGGACTTCCTCCTCCCCTCCCCACCAGTGCATGAATTTCATGCACCAGACCTCTAGTTTATTTATAGAATAACAGAGGTAGAAGAAGATATGGGCTTAGGAAACAAGATATAGAGGCAAAGGAAGGGCCCTAGGAACTTGGGAATGAGGAAGGCAATGGTAACTCACCTGGAAGGAGGAGGAGGGGAAGGTTCCTTGGAGGCAGAGTATCCTGGGTCATCCATCCTAGGGTTTTAAGGATGGAGATCTTAGGGAAGGTCCCAGGAGAAGATCTTAATAGAATATTCTGAAGCTTTCCAAGTGTGTCTTTTCAGGGTCTAAGACTCTACTGATTGAGTGGTTGCCACCAGAGCAGGGACCATTATCAAAAGTAGTTGGTCCCGAGGTCAGCTGGGGAGTCTGGTATTGCTGCTTTTCTGGGCTCAGAGCTGAAATACAACTGAGGCCTACATGTTATCTCTAGGGAGGAAAGGTCCGGGGGTCCAAATTGCAAGACCAGTGAAGCTAGGGAGGCAAAGTCAACCTGGGGAGGAGGTCTCACCCTACAATTTTCCTTGGCTAGTCACCCAGGGTTTTACACCTGGGTGACCTTCTGTACCTGGCCCATTGTCCTTGCTCTGCTCATGTCTGTCTAACTGTCTACCACTTCCCCCTCCCCCTCCCGAAGGATCTTGGCTCTGACTTCAGAGAAAAGGGCACAGGATCTCTCTTGTAATTGCTTCCTACTGAAGAGAGGTGAAGTTTTTCTTCAGAGCCAAGAGATCCTTGTTCTCAGTCTGAGGGATGATGAGGCCTGGCTGGGCATGGAAGGAGGTGGTGATGGTGTCTAGAGGTGGCATTCCATTAGGGCAAGTAGTGGTGGTAACCTGGTGGAGACAAACTACTATAAATATTAATTTTATTGGGACAAGAACTAGAACTACAAGAATTATGACAAATTATGGGAGGAAAAAACATTTTAGTGACCACTAAAAAGTAAGTAATTATTTCTTTAGATTGACAAGTACATTTCATAACTTTTAGAAATATAGGCTTTTCCATTGGCAAACACACTTACTTTTATTTATTTGTTTATTTATTTAAATATTTTTATTTATTTCAGAGAGGCAGGAAGAGGGAGAGACAGATATATCAATGATGAGATAGAATAATTGATCGGCTGCTTTCTGCACACCCCCCACTGAGAATCAAGCCCACAACCTGGGCATGTGCCCTTGGCTGGAATCAAATTTGAGACTCTTCAATCCACAGGCTGACACTCTATCCACTGAACAAAACCAGCTAGGGCTACACTCACACTTTTAAAAGATATACTTCTAATAAAGTATAAGACATTTACTAAAAGCCCAAGTGTATTTTCTAGCTTTCCTGTTAAAAAAAACTAAAATTAAGCAAACGTAAGCCTTGTCTAGCAATTAATATTTAACAGCTGAAATAAGTTAATTTGATCTGCTTAGATGGCTAGGGTTTTTTTTTTCCCCTTCAATAATGATTATCTCCCAGAAACTTTCATTTTAAAAGATGGTCCAGATAAAAGTTATTGAAGAAGACCAAGTTTTTATATCTCAAAGATACAGGGAAAGAAATGCAAGCTTTTCCTAAGACATTGGTTTTATAAAGCCAATTATCTACAAACAGTTTGAGTCAGGTTTTCGTGAAGGTAAAATGATCTAGAAGGTTTTGCTGTTCTGGAGCCATACCTCTGGCTCTGTAAACACTATCTGTAAAATAAGGGCAGTCATCTTTAATACCTCAAGGACTGGCAAATGACTAACAACTTCATTCATCCATTTTTGGGATGTTTCTTTCCATTTGGGTATATTTTTCTTTCAGGCTCTGCAGCAATTATAGATATCTAGTTTACAAGTAGCACATAGCTGAGGATCATTTCTGAGAACCAAAAGGCTTAGCTGTACGGAAAAGACGCATTGATCTAAAAAGGCCTCCTCTTCCATCTACAGGTCTAGCTGAGGATCATGTTAAACTAATGGTATCATTAACTGGCCAAACCTCTCCATTGCCCACTTTATAGGGGGGCCAGGCTATGTTGCCAAAGAAGCTAGAGGGACTTGGGATCAAATTTCTCCCAAAGGGGGTATCTCAAGGCACTGGGGACTGGTTTCCCATCTATGAAGAGAAAGATAAGTTCCAAGCTGAGAGTTAGAGGCATTCCTGCTAGTCTCTGGGCTGTCCTGGGCCATCTGTGGTATGAGAACCACAGTAGGGTAGGTCCCCTGTCACCTGGGAACTCCCCGGGGAGTGGAGAGCATACCCTGTGCTCTGAGAGCAGGCTCACCTGTGAGTCCGCTATGGCCAGTCTTGTGGAGGGAGGACTTACTCTGCTCAGACAGGTGGACTCCACTCAACACAAAGCCAATCTCAAGCAAGACGTCCCTGCTTGTCTGCCTCTAGACACAGCCAGCCTTACTGGAGGTGTCCCCATTAGGGGTGCCTAATATCTCTGTGGCCTTGGATAGAAAGCCCATCCTTCAACTGTGGTTTCAGTTGTCAGGCTAATGACCTGTTACCCTGCCTTTCATGTTCCCCAAAGCCCTGGTTCTTCAGGAGGCCTAGGAGGGAGAGAGAGCGGCTGCACCTCAGAGGGAAGGGAGAGTCCCTGTCAAGTTATTCCTGAGCCCCTCAAGGAAATAAAGAAAAGAAATAAATAAAGAAAAGAGGGTTAGGAGAGTGTAGAAGGAGTTGAGGGTGGGCCTCTTCTCAGGTTTCAGGAACCTTGGAGTATACGGAAAATGCGTTTTAAAAGACACGGAGACTGTAAGGGATCAGGGAAGATTCCTGATGACCTGAGTGTGTTAGCTAGGCTGGCCAGACAGAGCAACTCTGGGCTCTGAAAGTCCAAATTGCATGACTAGTGATTGGCTATGGGAGGAAAGGTCACCCTAGGGATGAGTTCCTGCCCTACAATCATCCTTTGCCAGGGCCCAAGGGCTTTCTGCCAGGCCCCATTGTCCTTGCTCTGCTCATGTCTAACTGCCTACCACAGTATTACATATTGATTTCTCCAATGTCCTTTCCCATATTTTCCATTTTCTTTAGTTATTGAATTTGACTTTATACATCTTTTTCTTTACTAAGTCTTTTTAAAAATAATTTTAGAAAATATATATTCTTGTGGATTTCAGAGAGTAAGGAAGAAAGAGAGAGAGATAGAAAAATCAATAATGAGGGAGAATAATTAATTGGCTGCCTGCTGCATGACTCCTACTGGGGACTGAAGCCACGCAATGGACATGTTCCCTCACTGGGAATTGAACTATGACCTACTGGTTCATAGATCAAGGCTCAATTACTGAGCCACACTGGCCAGGCATTTTTTAAGTCTTGATTTGTGATGTAAATACCAACCTCATATTAACAAAGGAAACTTTTTTCTCAGATTTATTTTGTGATTTTTTTAATAGCCTCAATTTTTAGTTTACCATGGAAATGAGAGCATAAAGACCATTCCAGATAAGAGTTAATTTTTGGATATGTAACTTAGTTAATTTGCTTGTGGTGGAAGCCAGCCTGTTTCAGATAATCACAGATTCTGAATCTATTCTTGATATTTTTATATACATCACTATTTTCTTCCCAAGAATTAAATATTAAACTGCCGGTATAAGTTTAACCTCATGTGGTCAGGTACAGAGGAAGAACTGTGTCAGGGTTTGCCTTCTGAGTCAGACATCAAACATCAGACACCCCCTTACAACTCATCAGAGTTGTTGCTATTATAACACGGCCTTACCACCTATACCTTATTTATATTTGCATGTACATACAAATGTAAATGTGTTGATTTTTTTTGGTGGTTTCAAGTAGAAACATCTCAATGCCATTTCCTTTTGGGAACTCTGGGCAGATCAGTCCACTAATGACATAATATCAGTTCTGTTTAACAAAGGAAGTATCCTCTCACTTTTATTGTGAGACTAAATGTTTCTCTCCACAAAAGCACCTAAATTCTTTTTTATTACCATCTACAACTTTCTCTTGCTTTCTGTCTTTTATTCTTCTTATATTTATATTCGGGAGTTTTCTCTGAGTACTATCCTTCCATAGCATCATATCAAATACATGAGCACTGAGCTGGTTTACCAGCACAAAGAGGTGGCATCTGATGCAGAGCCACATTTATCAAAGAGAAGAGCAACTTAGAACTTTAACTTTCTGCTTGACATGTAGCCGCTGAAAGGATTTCAAAACCTTAGAATTCTAACATTCCTCCTTTTATCTAAGTCCATTGACTTCTCCCCTCTACTATTCTCTGCCTTTTTTCCCCATCAACTTTCTCCTTTCCTTTGGAGATGCAAATCAAAATGACAATGATGTACCATCTCACACCTATCAGAAGAGCTCTCATCAACAAATCAACAAATGACAAGTGCTGGCGAGGATGTGGAGAAAAAGGAACCCTTGTGCATTGCTGGTGGGAATGCAGACTGATGTAGTCACTGTGGAGAACAGTACTGAGTTTCCTAAGAAAACTAAAAATGTAACTCCCATTTGCCCTAGTAATTCCACTCCTAGGACTATATTCCAAGAAACTAGAAACACCAACCAGAAAGGATATATGTACCCCTATGTTCATAGCAGCACAATTTACAATAGCTAAGATTTGGAAACAGCCCAAGTGCCCACCAGCAGATGAGTGGATTAGAAAACTGTGGTACATCTACACAATGGAATACTATGCTGCTGTAAAAAGGAAGGATTTCCTTCCCTCTAGTTGTCTCTTTGCCTCAGAAACAATCTATCAGTTAAGGAATGCCTATCTTCATCCCCGAATTAGGATCCTGAAGTGAAGTTGGGATTAGCTTCTTGACCCAGATGAAACCTACTTGTGTTCTTTCTAGTCTGAGCTGAAGCGTTAGATTTTCACTGGAGCTGAGATTCAGTCATTCAGTAAATATTTATATAACAGGTATGTGATATAAGTACTATATGCCAAGTGTTAGGCCAAGTACATGGTGGGAATCAAATGGAAAAATTCTCATATCCTCATTGGTCTGTGTTTGGTGAGGGAACCAGATAGCAAACCAGAGTGTAAAGTTGTCCTATAGTGGAAGGTGGTGATGAGAGTCAGGAATAACACTCAGACAAGATCAGTTATTAGAGAGAAGACTAAGTCTATCTGAGGAAATGAGCTTTGAACAGAGATTGAATGAAGTGTGTGTGTGTGTGTGTGTGTGCGTGTGTGTGTGTGTGTGTGTGTGTGTAATCATTCAAATATCTGTAGGAGGAATATTCTAAATGAGAACAGCAAATTCAAAGCATCTGGATTGGAGTGAGGCAAGAGTATTTAAGAACCAGCAAGGGGGCCAGTGCATCTGGAAAGCAGTGATGGGAAAATGTGTACTGAAATCAGGTTGTAGACAGCTCAGGGTCAGATCCTACCCTTGAAGAACAACAGACTGAGAAAAACAAAAACAAAAAAACATCATGGATTATAGCATAGTATATCATCCAGGACAAAATAAATTATCATAAATAAGATGCTATTAGATACTTGAAAAGAGAACTCTCCCTGTAGCTTGGGCATTAATGAGGAAGGCTTCCTGCAAGAGGATGGTGTGAGCTGTTCTCATTCACTTAGTTCCCCATCTTCTATCTATTGTCAAGCTCTGTGGTAGGTGGTAGAGATACAATGATGGGCAAACTAAACCAAACTCTGTGACCATGAACTTACTACCTAGTTGCAGAGACAGAAATAAAGCAAAGAATTACACAACTAATTATATAATTCTAAACTTGTGAAGAATGTTCTACAAGCACAGTGTAGCACATGGTGCTGGAAGAGTCTAAGATCTAATGTAACCTGGGGTTGGGGTGGGTCATGGGAAGTTGACACTCAGGAAGTGACTAGATGGCTGGGAGCTGGCCAGGCAGGGCTGTGCCAGAGGCAGCAGCCTGTAGGCAGGGCCAGGCCTGCTCAGGGAACCAAAATACAATCCGTGTGACCGAGGAAAGTGAAAATAGATTGGGGAGATAGGGTGGAACTTACCCAAATGGGGCTGTACCAGATCATGTAAAGTTTCAAATTTTAAATTTTATCCTAAAAACACCAAGAAGCAATGAAATGTTTCAAGTCAGCAGTGTCATGATCGAAGGTTAAGATGCTCCAATACACACACACACACACACACACACACACACACACACACACACACAGTGGGGAAAATGGATAGAAAGGTATTGGAATAGGTCAGATGAGGAAGTGGGGAACCAACTGAGAGGCCATGTGGGAATCCAGGTCAGGATGGTACTGGCTCAGGCTAGAGTGGTGACAATCATTAGTGAGATCAAAACAGGGCAGGTGTGTTTTTAGAATATTTTCATTAGGTAGATTTTAGGTGGTATGCAGAATTTTCATTTTTCTATGTTGTGCAAAACTTAAAAATGCAAAGCAAACAAAAGCCCCAGATCATACCTTCTAAAATTCTAACAATGAAATATACTTTAGCTAGAAAATCAGGCATTCTCACTGTAGATCTTGCTTGTAAGCAATCATTGTCTTTTATTCCTGGAAAGGTTTTGGGAATCTGATTTGCGGCTTCCATGCAAATTGCAAAATAACGATGCACTTATCTGTACAACAAATAGAACACCTACTATAAGCTAGGATTAGTTATGGGGGTGGGAGAATAGCGGGGAGCAAACAGGTTAGATCTCTTTTCTCAAAGAGCTGGTATCCTAGTAAAACTTACATTCCCATGTATTCTTTTAGGAAATATATTCTTTTAACCAAAATAAAATAAATGAATAATATGTTTCTTAAATACTTTAGTTTGATGTAGTAATTTTTAATGAGAAGTCCTCCAAAGCTTCAGTTACAAAATATTTTAAAGGGAAATAAATTGGCAGGCAAACAACTTACTGGGAAAACATTTTTCATCTAACTAATCAAAGAATAATTTGTTACTAGATAGATATCTTGAATAAATCATTAAATAAAGCCGAATCTCCTAACAGAATAAAAACATATTATCGACATGAGAAATACTTAAAAATAAATCATCCAAATGATTTTTAAAATACTGACTTCAGTAGTAATGAAAGAAATGCAATATAAATCAACCAGGTAGTATTTGCTCCTCTAACATTAGCAAAGATTTTCCTTTTTTAAAAAGTGGGTGTTGCTGAACATATGGAAATTGTCATAACTTCTCTGGAATCACTTTGTCAACATGCATGATGAGGCTTCACATGTTTACTCCTTTTACTTAATTCTATTTCTAGAGATATAATCCTATATAATAAGAGGCCAGTGACTATAAGTGTAACAACCAGAACAACCACTCGACCAGTCACCATGAGGTGCGTTGACCACCTCTTGGTCCCTCCTCCCCGGGCCTGCAGGCTCTAATCTCAGCATGGCGAATGGGGAACCATGGCCAGCCGAGGTGAGTGGAGGCAGGGCGGGACTGGCAAGTGGGCAGAACGGCCGATCTCATGGTCCCTCCCCCCGCCTACAGGCTCCAGGGTGGTGATAGGGCAGAAGATGGCCCTGATTGCAGGCTAGGCCTAGGGACCCTACCTGAGCATGATTTTGTTCACTGGGCCTCTAGTCTAAAATAATCAGAAATATTCCAACAAGGATTTTTGTACATACAAGTAAGTAAAGAGTTCAAGATAAGGCACATATATTGAACTTAGGAGATTAGAATATTGACTTCTGACCTGACTTGTAACAAGGGTTTTCAGAGCTTCTAGAGATCTCATTTAGACTCTATTGTGAATGAACTTAATTTATTAAGTGTGTGTGTGTGTGTGTGTGTGTGTGTGTGTGTGTGTGTACAAAGACTTACATCATAAGTGTTGGAATTTCCATCTACTTCTTGATTGGGGGAAAACATTATATTGATTTAGCACCCAAATAGTATTGTAATGTTTATAATTTTCTTACTCTCCACTCTTCAGAGAGCTGCACAAGCTTCTTTTAGTCAAGGACCAGGTGAGCTGAAACACACCTGCCAGAAGCTCTCTGCTACCATCTCCAGTCTTCCCATCTCTCTGTTTTGCCTTCCAGCTCCATCCCAGATTTTAGAACTCCAACACACACACACACACACACACACACACACACACACACACGGTGGAGATGTGGGTAGAAATAACACATCAGTGGATTTGAGATCAATAATAATAATTGGTAATGCCCATATAGTATATATGTCAGACATCGTGTTTTAAGTTATTAACTAATTCAGTCCTTAAAATAATAATAAATTAAGTGAATGGTATCATGTGCTAGATATGATTCCCATTTTACAGATGAAGAAATTGAGGCATAGTGATTTGACCAAAGTCATACAGCTAGTGTAGGGAGAGCTGAGATTTTTGTGTAAGTAATCTGGGTCAAGAATTAGCTATTTAAATGACCATATCATCTTGCTTCTTTAATGAAATGACTGGAGTTTGTGTCCTCAGCCTCTCACTTATTAACTGCTGACTAGGAAAGACACCCAGCATCCCAGAGCCTGGGTTTCCTGCTGTGAAATGTGCATAGGAATATCAATCCCACTGAAGAGTTGTCATGATGGAGTTAGATGATTGGTGTGAAGTTTCTACCTTTAATAAACATCCAATTGTTTATGACATTATCATTTATCAAAACACTGTCATTCCATGAAAACCTGTACATTGACTTTGCCATAATATTTAATTATCATTTGCAAATGCATTGCAAAAAAAGCTGTACCCTCTTGCAACATTTTTGAGCCCATTTCTTCTGTTGCAGCATTTGGTAGTCGCGCAGCTCACCAAAGATTTCTTATCTCCACTTCATCAAGTTGTCCAGGGCTAGAAGGAGCAGCAAGTTTGAAGGAAAACAGAATGAATTCAGTTATGAACATGATGAATTACAAGTATCTGTGAGATTCACAGTTATGGCTAATAGGCAGGTGGGAATAGGCTGGAATATGAGGCTGGGAATCCTAGGGCCAAGCTACCAAGAGGAAGTATACAGCTACAATGTTTAATACAGTAGCCACTAGTCATATGGGATTATTTCAATTTAAGCATAAATTAATTAAAATTAAAAATTCACAATGAAATACTATGCCTCTATAAAAAAGAAGGAACTTTTGCCATTTGCAATAGCATGGATAGAACTGGAGAGCATTATGCTAAGTTAAATAAGCCAGTCGGAGAACGATAAATATCACATGATCTCACTCATATGTGGGATATAATGATTAACATAATTTGATGAACAAGAATAAATCCAGAGACAAATGTTAGGGGAGGGGGGTAGTTAGAGAGCAACCAAAGGACTTGTATGCATACATATTAGCATAACCAATAGACACAGACACTGAGGCCGTAGGGGCTTGCCTGGGGTGGGAATGGCTGGGTGTGTGTGTGGGGGGGATCAATTGGGAAAAAGGAGACATATGTAAAACTTTAGACAATAAAAAAACTCAGCTTGTCATTCATACTAGCCATATTTCAAGTGCTAAAAGACTACATGTAGTTTATGGCTACTTTAGTGGACAAGCCCAGATTATGAAGCATTTCCATCATTATAGAAAGTCCTATTAGATAGCACTGGTATACAGAGTGAAAATCAGAAGTTTGAAATATATCAGAACTCTGATGTTACTGATATTTGTGTCATCACTGAAAGAGCTCAAGAACACCAGGCTAAGAAAGAGACTTCATCCACTGGGTGACTTTTAATGTTAGTAATGTGTCTTGCTTACATACCAGGATATTGGAGTTTCAAATGAAACAGTATATTTGACAGGCAAACTGTGAAGGATATCTATATTAATAAAAGAGTAATATGCTAATTATACCAGATCAACTGGACAGCTTTCAGATGTCTGACTTCCTTCTGGACAAAGCCATGGTGGCAGGGGCCAAGGCAGAAGCAGTTAGGGGTGATCAAGCTGGCAGGTCGGCAGGCAGAAAAGGTTAGGGGCAATCAGGCAGGCAGACAGAGGCAGTTAGGGGTGATCAGGCAGGCAGGCAGGTAGGCAGGTGAGTGGTTAGGATCCTGCAGGGATCGGCCTTAAACCGGCCATTGGATATCCCCCCCCAGAAGTCCAAGATTGGAGAGGGTGCAGGCCAGGCTGAGGAACAACCCCACCATGCACAAGTTTTGTGCACTGGGCCACTAGTATAATATATATTATTCCAAGCTGATCAGACAAAGACAATATTTGAGCTCCACAGATTGACCCACAAAGTTTTATGCTTTTAGAGGACATTTTGATTTGAAGTTGTCATATCTATATATCTGGAGAATAGAAAAATGTATGAGTGTGTGTTGAAGTCCCCAACCCATCCTTCAAGCTTAACACTTGGCTTTTTGAAGCTGAGATGCATGGGTTTCTGTAGGTAGTTCTGATTTACTCTCTATGTCTTGGTCTTTATGCCATCAAAACTGGAAGAAGAAGAAGAGACAACTTTCTCCCTCTCCAAGATGGTTAAAAGAAAAGAAAAATGATTCAAATGTACTACCCAAGAAAACTCAAGAGTTTACAAGATAGATATTTTAAATCATGTTATTAGCCAGATGAGTGTCTATGTCTAGAACCTGAGAAGTGTGTGGAAACACTTAACATTAGTTCCGGAAGAAGCAAATACCATGGATTACATCAACTGCAGGAGCCTTAGAATTTTGATTTTGAAGTTAAACTCAGCTGATGATTGAGGGCAGAATGTTGCTAGGAACCACCGTGGTTTCGTTAAAATGAATATAAACATGAGGGGATGTGTATTTGTTACCAGATCATGGAAAACCTGAGAGAGCTTCTTAGGTGCTTCTCGGACTTAAACTCAGCAACTGAAAATAATTTCCTCCCAACAAAAAATAGTGTTAAGCTCCTAACTACCAGTGTTTAAGCACTAAAGTCTTACCCTATCTTTCCCAGCGATGTGTAAAGAGACCCCAAGGAGAATCCTTAATACTTTGGGTCAGAACAAATCAGAAGGCGTGTGAATTATTTGTCAATAAGGTTTTTCTTACCATCCTCTGAAACTTCACCAATTGGCCTCAAGGTATATTGAACCCACAGCAAGTTTACTGGAAATGTCAGTCGTTCAAGAGACATTTTACGGTAATTGAATGTTAGTGTCACACAGTTCAGACCACAGGCCCTGGCAGCCCAGAGAAAGGGTTGCTTATTGCAAACTGTGCACTGACAGGAAGCAAACTTTTTGGTGGGTCCCACCACAGTGCTCTGGCCTTCAGCTTGCAAGAGGGAAAAATTACCAACCACCACCCCAGCGACTGCCTCTGAGTTGCTCTCATTTGTAACAGGATTATGAGGGTCAGGTAAAATCTGAAGATTAAAAAGTCTTGTGGGATTTTTCAAAACTAACCAAAAATATTTATGCTTGAGGTTTCTCATATTACTGATGAATGGTCAATGTAAGGTGCAAAGGGAAATCCCTGACCCCCGTTGTTGGGGTTAGGCCATCAATTTGGATTCTATTTACTGACATCTTCACAGCAATTATATGAAACTGCCCCGTTTTCAAATGTGGATTTGAGTTACTGTTGAAAGGCCAAGAATCCAAATCAGTTTGCTTTTTAGTCTCCTGACTTTCAAATAAATAAGAGAGTCGGCATCTTTGCCCAAGATAGGATGCCACTATTGTATAATGCTACTGCAATTCTTTTTTTAAAATATATATATATATATATATATATATATATATATATATATATATAATTGATATTTTTACAGAGAGGAAGGGAGAGAGATAGAGAGCTAGAAACGTCGATGAAAGAGAAACATCGACCAGCTGCCTCTTGCACACCCCCTACCGGAGATGTGCCCGCAACCAATGTACATGCCCTTGACCGGAATCGAACCCGGGACCTTTCAGTCCACAGACCGACGCTCTACCAATGAGCCAAACCAGTTTCGGCTACTACTGCAATTCTTGATCAGCTGCTGCATATCCCTAGTCCTGCTGGCAAGATTAATTTGGGAAGTGGTGCTTAATTGGCCCTGGTGACAATGAGGTTTCTGCCCTTATGGTTAGGGCTCATCCTCATGTCTCCGTGTGCTTGTCCACATCTCTGACTCTGACAACATGTTCTAGTCTCCCTTATCTTAAAACACACAGGAAAAGCAAATGGACAAATGATCCTCCTCCATGTCCACCAATAACATATTAAATATAAAACTGAAGTAGCATCACTATCTAAGGAGAAGCATGTGTCTTGTGCACTAACCAGACACTGTGCCTGCTGTATTAGTGTATCTGTATGTCAGATGAGCCTTGACTCACAGATTGATTTGACCTCACATTAACTGAGCTCAGAGTGCAGACTTAGGCTTCTTCCCTAATTCTAGCCTGTCTGACTCCTTGTCTGGTGGCTCAGGGTCCCTTCTATGGTGGATGGCCCACCACAAATCCTATAGGGAGCAGAACTCCAGGGCCTCGATTAGCTCTTGCAAGTTCTCTTTTCATAGGTCTGGATTCTCATTTTGCCTCTGGTGGGAATGCCTGCCACATTTGGAAAGATTTCCTGGAGAATGCCATTGTCAGACTGACTGTTACACAACTCATACAAAATTTCATATGGTATATCCATCATGTTATCAAAATATAGAGTAACTACTATGTGAATAATGCTATTACTAAAAAGAAAATGTTAGGGCTTCACTAACCCATTTTTTACCTCTGAGTCAAATACTAATCAAGAGAATGGCAAGCTTTGGCATTCACAGGAGCTGTAGTCTTTATCTGCCCCTCTGCTGGGATTGTTAGATCTGAATGGCTGAGCAATTGCCATTTTAAAGAAAAAAGATGGTACACTGGTTTCCTTTCTGAGAAACCTACTTTGAACCCAATCCTGGTTGGAAGGGAGCCTGACAAATTGGCTATTCCCAGTCCATAGCACGGAACAGGACACTTTTATTCAAGCACACCCCAGAACAGCAATGTCCCCACTCTCCAAGCTCCTAGTGTTACGAATTCTCCCCTGCTTCCTGGTGACCGGTGGGTTGTTCCTGGCTTCTTTTGTACGCTGATGTCAGCTTGGACTCCATCTGCATTTGTCATGTTTGCCCCCTCAGTCAAACCTCAGTTCTCCAATAGTTTCCATCTCAAACAATTTGCTTCTCAACTCAATAGCCTTTTAATGCTGATACCTGTTTCAGGTGAAGAATACTGGAGTATGAATCAGTTTACTGCTAACCCTCAGGTTGTTAATGTCTCAGGAACTGTGCTGTGAATATTTTTGTGTTTTTTTTTTTGCTTTTGTTGCTGCTTATTAATATTAAAATTTCATATTTTTACCATACATTTCCTTTCCTTTTTGTTACATTTTAATTTACATGCCCTGTCCTTTTTGTTTTTAAAGTGTTTGTTTATAGATTAAAGAAAGGTTTAATATATATAAGAAAGGATAAAACAGGGACTCATTTGGTGGCCTCGAATGGATTAATTCAACTTACACTAGTTCGAATGGGAAAATATAATTCGGTTCTTGAACAGTCCTCTGGAACAAATTAAGTTTGAAAACCAAAGTTCTGCTGTATAATTTTGGCTGCCTGCAGGTCAGGCAGGGATCATGCATAAGTTAGCTTGGTCTCCACACCCTATGCCTGTCTCTTCCCAGTTTCCTCTCTTCACCACCTGTTCAGTATGGGAAACAAGGCCATCTAGAGTATGGTCATTTCCTTTTCCAGGTTAATATCAGCATTTAAAAAACGTGCAGAAAACACTTTTGTAATCAGTAAAGAGTTAAATGTAGTCATGATGATGGTATTCACTGACAGAAGATCTGCCATCATATGTTTGTTTTTAATGTGTCAATAATAGCAACTAATGCCAGTAAATAACTTACATAAGTGCTAATAACGTAAATGTTACATAACTTACATGCTCTGTCTCATTCATTTTTCTGAACATCCTATGCAGTGTGTATTCATATTTTCCTTGTTTTATAGAAGAGGACCCAAGACAGCTAAGTCACTCTGTCTAAGCCATAAACCAGGGCTTACTCTAATTTTGTTTAGATTCTATTACCTAAATGCACTTTTCACTTCTACATGTATTTCTGCCCTAAGTATACAAATGGAGTCGAATCCTCACAAGATTTGATGTTGGCTGGGTAAACAGAGATGTTGAAACCTAATTCTGAGAAGTTTGTATTTGATCCCATAGGCAATAGGTAGTTACCACAGATCTGCAAGTCTGGAGTTAATGTGGTAAAATTTGTATACTTTAGGGAAGTTGATGGGATACCAAAGAATAGGAGAGACAAGCAAATGAAAGTCAGAGGTATAAAGATTATTTGAAAGTTTGTTACAAGAACATACATAAACTCTGTTTGAAAAGGTTATACAACTTTACATTAAAAAGATTTACTTAGGCCTGGCCAGTTTTGCTCAGTGGATAGAGCATTAGCCTGCAGATGAAGGGTCACAGGTTTGATTCCGGTCAAGGGCATGTACCTCGGTTGCAGGCTGGATCCTCAGCCCCAGGTTGGAGCATGTGCAGGAGGAAATCAATTGATGTTTATCTCTGTGTCTTTTCCACTTTCTCTAAAGATCAATAGAAAAATATCTTCAGGTGAGGATTAACAAACAGTAATAATAATAATAATAATAATAATAAATTAAAAAATTAAGTAACTAGAGAGATACACTGTATCTTTACAGTATTAAAATTTATAAACAAGAAGACTCATCATGTAGAAGATGTCAACTTTTTTTCAAATTAATCTATAAAATAAATGCAATTTCAGTCAATATTTCACTGACTTCTTAAATGGATCTTGACAAAGCCATTTTAAAATACATAAGGCAAATTAGGGCGAAGGAAAATCAAAACACTATGGCAGAACAACAACTAGGTGGGTTATATCATGACTTGAGAGTATATAATAATTAAGTGGTATTTGTGCATGGCTAAGAAAGACCAATGGCAGAGGCTCCAGCAACAAACCAAAGTATGTGTGGAAACTCGATATATGACAGAGTTAGCATTTCAGATCACTGGGGAGAGGAGGGACTGTCCAAGAAACGTTTTAGGGACAATTGCTTAAATAGAAGTATGATTTCTAGCTACCTTACATAAAATTATTTTCCAGATGAATTAAGGGCTTACATATGAAAACAATGCTTTTAAATATTTTAAAAATATATGAAAAACTTGCCGAAACCGGTTTGGCTCAGTGGATAGAGCGTTGGCCTGCGGACTGAAAGGTCCCGGGTTCGATTCGGGTCAAGGCATGCACCTTGGTTGCGGGCACATCCCCAGTAGGGGGTGTTCAGGAGGCAGCTGATTGATGACACTCTCTCATCGATGCTTCTAACTCTCTATCCCTCTCTCTTCCTCTCTGTAAAAAATCAATAAAATATATTTTTAAAAAATATATGAAAAACTTTTATCACTTTTTGGTATAAAATAATTTTTAAATTAAACCTTAAATTTCTAAAGTAAAAGCATTAGATATTAAAGGAAAGAAAAAATAACCTGATTACATTAAAATTAAGAACTTCTAGTCATCAAAGAATCTACAAGAAAGTAAAGAATAGATTAACTAGGGAAGAGCCACTAACTCCAGTATTACAAATACAGCCATAGTATCGCAAATATATAAATTACTAAACTGATAAGAAAAAACCGATAAGTAAATAAGAACAAGAAAAAAGTAGGTACTTTACAGAAGAAATATTTATTGTGAATAAACCTATGAAAAAAATGGGTGCTTAACCTCATCAGTAATCTGAAAAAGCAAGTTAGAACCATTGTGAGATATTATTTTACATCTAATTTGGGGGGAAAGTAAGTCTGATGGTACTAAATGTTAGAAAGGATGTGTAACACTTTATTGGAGAAAGTAGCCTAATCACTTTGAAAAACATTCAGCATTATTTTGTAAAGTTGTGCATATTCCATGGTCCAGGAATTATACTCATTACACATCTTAGAGAAGTGCTTCTCAAAATTTAACATTTATATGGATCATCTGGTGATCTTGATAAAATACAGATTTGCATTCAGTAGTCTTAAAAAAGATTAAGTTTAAAAAATCCATACTCAAACATATTGTAGAGGAACTGCAAAATACTGTTTACTTATTCACCAAATGAGTATTTATGAGCACTTACTACAGTAGTTCCCCCCTTATTTTTGGTTTTGTTTTCCAGGGTTTCAGTTACCAGTGCCCAACTGTGGTCCCAAAATATTAAATGAAAGATTCCAGAAAGGAGCAATTCATAAATTTAAAATTTTGCACCATCTGAGTAGATCATGAAATCTCATGCTGTCCTGATCTGTTCTGCTGTGAGACATAAATCATCCCTTTTCTCAGCTTCTCCATGCTATATACCCTCCCTGATCATTAGTCACTTAGCAGTGAACTCTGTTTTTATTAGATCTACTGTTGGGCATCACAATGCTTGTGTTTAAGTAACCTTTATTTCACTTAAGGTTGGCCCCAAAGACCAAGAGTAGTGGTGCTGGACTATGCAATTTTATAGCATTAAGGATACAACAATAATGAAATAGAAGGACAAACAAAACAAAGCTCTGCCTACATGGAATTTGCATTCTAGTGTGTATGTGGTGGGGGAGGGGGAATTAGGCACTAAATAAATAAATGATTAAAATACATAGTATGCCTGATGGTGTGTCTAAATGCTATGCAAAATATTGAGCAGAGAAAGTGGTAGGAAATGCTGGAGGGGTAGTAGCTATAATTTTAAATATAGTTATAAGGAAAAGTCTTTTTGAGATCTTGAAAATTGAACAAGGACCTCAAAGAGATGAGGAAGTGATCCATTTAATTATCTGAGGGACAAATCCATGTGAAAAGGTCCTGAGGAATAAACATGTTTTGTATGCTGAATGAATAGCCAGGACATTAGTGTGCCTAGACCTGAATAATTAAGGTGAAGAGAAATAAGAGATAAAATCAGAAAGATAGAGGGGGCCAGATTACAGACGAGTCTAATGGATCACCAAAATGACTTTGGCTTTTACTCAGAGACAAATATAAAACCATTGAAGGCTTTTAAGCAGATGAGTAATATTATCTGATTCATAAGTAAGAGCTTCTTTCTGGTTCCTAGGCTGAGAATAAATCAATTGGAGGGATGCCACGTATAAAAGCAAGAAGAAGAACTAGAAAGCTATTGTAATAAACCACACAAAAGATGATGGTAAGAGAGCAAGAAGTGATTGAATTTTGTATACATATTGAATGTAGAGCTGATGGAATTTCTGAAGATCTAAATGTGGAACCTAAAACCAATGAGTACTTTTTGTCCTAAGATAATGGAAAAGCAGTGTTGCCATTTACTAAAACTGGGAAGACTGCTGAAGAAACATATTTGGAGAAAGAGCTGAAAATCATATGATCAGATTTGGGCATGTTGCATTTGAGATGTGTTAAGAGGAGCAGTTCAATAGACAGCTGGGTCCACCAGCCTGGATCTAGGAGAGAAGATTGGGTTGTGAGTCATCATCATGTAGTTGGTATTTATAGTCACGAGACTGGTTGAAATTGGGAGACCACTCAAAGAGAGGGGGTGACAAGAAAAGGGGTCAAAGGCCTGAGTCCTGAGCACTCCAATGTTTAAAGTAAAGGAAAGTAGGTAAAAAAGACACACTACCTAAAAATGATTAATAATTAGACTTACAGATGACTTTTCAAGAGCAACAGTGGAAACCAGAAGAGATGGAGTAATATCTTTAACGTACTGAAAGAAAGAAAGCAAAACTAGTTTTTTTGTCTGTTTGCTTGTTTTTTAAAGGAGAAATAAAGACATTTTCAGAAGAATTCAGAGAGTTTATCACCTTAAGTGGACCACTCTTAAATAACTGTGGGAAGGACTCATTTCAGGAAGTAGGGAAGTGTTTCTCAGAAAGAAGATCTGAATGAAAGAACAACAGACCAGCTGAGGAATAAAGGAAAACCCCAGCTTAGCCAGCAGATATTTCAAAATGTTACTTTAGACACCAACCCATTTGGATGAAATTAGAAATCGTTAGCCAGGTATAAAAACTGTTTATTTCTAGAGGCTAAGCTGCTCAGAATTTAGATTTCTAATTGATTTTGAAATCATCCTTTGTACCGTCAGTTTTTAGCACAAGTAAAATGTTTATGCTGATTCTGGGTGTTATTAATTATTAGTTTTACTTAAGTAAGAGGATATAATTTACAAAATTCTAAAAAACAAACTTATGGAAGCTTAAAAATTTTATGCTAAAATGTTAACTAACTTGAATTCTCTTTTCTAATTACTTGCCTGCAGGGAAAGCATCCCCTATAAATTTTGTGTCTATTCCAAAGAAGGGATTTGGAATAGACAAAAATTCCTGGAGAGCAATAAAGAAGAAATGGCAGGTGTTGGTTCATGCATAAATATCTACATGGATTAGATATTTATCATTGTGGGGATGCAATATTTTGGGTAACCACTTAAATAGAGCATAAGTGCCATGTTAAGAGCTTGAAAAAAATTGCATATGGATTAATAAATTATATTAACTCTTTTGTCAAAACAATTTACTAGTGAAATTCCTTACATTAACTAGATGAAAAAACAAAAATAATTTTAATCAATATGGAACAAACATTTGTTAAACTTCAATATTTATTCAATTTTTGTAAGCAAAAACTTCTTAGTAAACTAGAAATAGAAAAAATTTTATAAAAAATACACCAAAAACATACAATTAGCATTATTCTTAATGATGTCACATTCGAAGCATTTCTATTATAGTTAGAAAATATGTCAAAATGTCTTGTATTACAGTTACTGCTAATATTGTATTGGAGAGCCTATACAATGTAATACCAAAATAAAAATATGTAAGAGATGCAATGGTTATCAAAAAAGACACAAGACATTTTTATATACAGAACATGTATGAATTCCAAGAGAACTAATAAAAAATTTATCAGAACTAACTGGAGAGATTAAAAAGGAGTGTGGATCAGCATATAAGAATCATCAGCTTTAAAAAATACCAGCATCGACAAATTAAAAATGTCTTTAAAAATATTTTATTCATCATTGCAGAAAAAAACAAAATATATATAAATAAATCCAGTAAGAGATATGTAAGGTATTTATGGAAAAACTAATAAAAATTTACTGAAGAATATAAAAGAAGATCTGAAGTATTAAAAATAAGCATACAGCCGAAACAGGATTAGCTTAGTGGGTAGAGCCTCAGCCTACTTACTGAAAGGAGGTGTGCAAGAGGCAGCTGATCGATGATTCTCTCTCACCGATCTTTCTAACTCTCTATCCCTCTCCTTTCCTCTGTAAAAAATCAATAAAATATTATTAAAAAATAAACATATAATATCTGAGCATGGGAAACTCAGTATTTTACAGATGTCATGGCTACCTAAATTACATTATGAATTCAATACAATCAAAATCCTAAAAAGAAAATTTATAGAATTTTATAAGCTAATTCTAAAAATTAATATGTAAGGATAAATGCACAAGAATATCCAAGAAAATGAAAAACAAACAAACATGAACACAAAGATCATACCCTACAAGACATCAAAATAATTAACAAACCTATGATAATAAAAAATAATATGGTATTCAGTAGAGAAAGAAACCAAAGAGATAAATGTAATGGATTAAGAATCTAAGAATGAGCCTGTGTATATATGGGACAATTAGCTATCTGTTATAGAAAATACAATAAAATTATATGAACGCCTAGTAGCATTCATACAAAATTCTCATGGGTTAAATAAATAACTCACCCCTCAATCTTGGGCCTGAAAATATTAGAAAAAATATAGGAGCATATATTTATGACTTTGTAGTAGAGTGATCTTTCTAAAATAAATATGTGAATGTATTATGAATAAAATATAATTTTCAACAAATTATCAAACTTCTGAATAATACAAAAGATTATACACACAAAAATAAAAGAATGATAACTAGAAAAAGTATTTGCAACATACCAAAGACAAATAAACAATATTCAGAATTTATAAAGAATGAATGATAACGTATAAAGCAAAGGCATATAATCTAATAGAAAAAATAGGCAAAGGATATGAAAACAATTCACATAGGAGGAGTTACAAATGGACCATAAACATACCAGATGACTCTACTGGTAATCAAAGAAAGTAACCAACAACGTTGGCATTTGTTTACTGCATTGGAAAATTTTTTTAACTTTGATAAATTACCTATTTTCCCCACAGTGTAATATAGCACTGCAGTTAAAAACAGTGGAATAAATGTATGCATATCAATACAAAAGCTTTCTAAGAACATTGTTACTTAAGAAAACTATCTAATGATATGCACATTATGTTAATGTTTATGTAAAACTTACTCTCACACACATATATGTTATATAGAAATACAATGTCTTATTTGTGTTCATAGAAGCAGAGCCCGAGATGCTGATTCTTATTCAGGAATTACTGGGAAAATGCTCTCAGGAGAAGGACAGTGAGAGAAGCAGGGTAGGAGAGGGCAAGAAGATAAAGCAAGAATGTGGTCCTGAGTCTGATTCCAAAGGGTTGCCAGAGTGGGTCCCATCTTGAGGCCATTTTTTATTCCTCTGTCAGTCCTTTATTGAACAAGTAGAGCCTGCCTCTACCCCCTGGAGGATGGGCAATAGTCATAGCTCCTGTAGCCAAGGGCAATTCTCCAGAGAAAGGGGAAGCTCTGAGTTACTATCAGCTAACTCTTGCAGCCCAAGAAAAGCAGATATTGGCACATGCACACACATGCACACATGTGTGAGTTTACACATGTATGCACATATATACACATGCACACTGTGCACAAACCCACCCATACAGTTTAATTTTCCTGGGTGAAACCATGCTGCATTTAGAATAAAATTCATGTGACAAACTGTGGGTTCCAAAAACCCTAAGAATGCTTCTATGCTATTCTCCCACCTTATTTAATATCATGCTCCTTCTCTCTCACTGTGATCTGGCCACATTGTGCTTCTGCTGGTTCCCTTGCACATCATGCCAACCCAATTTCTTATTAGGCCCTTGGCCATTCAGGTCTCTATCTAGATATCACCTTCTTGGAAAGGTCTTTTACCACTCACTCAATTCAATGTAGCCACTCAGTTCCTCTTATCATATTACCCTATTGCAATTCTCTCTAGCATATTTGTCATCTCTGGTATTTTTTTTGTTGTTGTTGTTTTTTTCTGTTTGTTTTATTTTTTCATCTCAACTCATTCAAATGTAAGCCATTTAAGAGCAGAGAACTGTTCACATCTTTAGCATAAATATAGGATGGATTCTGGCACATAATGAGCTCCCAATACACATTAGTTGAATGAATGAATGCATACAAGTACAATCACTTCGGTAAAAGACATTGTGGGAGATTCATGATAAATATCACGTGTCTCTGTTGCATCTGGAGCTTCAATTCTGCTTGGGGGCCCAAATAATAGAGCATTACATGACAGAGTAGTAAACAGTATGGTATTGACCATAAGTGACATGTAAGTTCAGAGAAGAGTGTGGGAAACGCAAGGGATCTAAGCTGGGGCCTCAGTTGCAGCATTTGCATACTGCTCCAGTATGCAAATAATTTAACTGAATGTATAGAATTTCCATACCCATCAGTGTGGTTGCAGCAAGGAGTTAATGGTACTAAAACTGTCCAGTGATAGGGTATGCCTCAAACATCCTGACCAGAAGTTTTTGTTTTCTTTCCAGTGCCTTCTCATTCGAATATGCTTTCAACAGAAATATTTTGAGCAGGGTTTAAGCCTTATCTGAAGGGAGAAAATAGTTTAACAGACTTCTGCCTTTTCTAAACAGGATGCAGGTTTGGGATGACCTTGAATATGTTTTTACATGAATTCTTAGGCAATAAGTAAGAAAACACAGTGAACACTAGATGATACCAATGTACCAAAGGGCACTGAGATATTTCTGGGTTTTATTTTTTTTACTTAATCAGCTCACTTTTCGGAGGGGTCTTAATTGATTACATTACTCTTTGAGGCATAGTCTAAAGCTTTTTATAATCTCTTATTACACTTTTGTTATTAGATTCTTAGAATTAAAGCCCTAATGGTTAGCCAATTCATACTCTTGTCATTTGTCCTCATGGAACTTGTGCTCACTTCTCAGGGAATTCTTCCTATTTTCACAATAGACATATAGTGAACATATAGATCCTGTTGAAAAGTAAGGAAATTAGGCTCAGGGCTCTGCTTGGGAGAAACAAGTGAGCAAGGACGACAGTGGAAGGTGAAGCTGTGTGTTTCTTTGTCTTCTTTTTCCTGCTGGAATGACCCTAACATATGAAGACTTCAAGAATTTACTGCCTTTGCTTTTCAAGTAAATGACTTGGGTGTGAAAAGCAGCACATCCGCCCTGTGGTTGAGCATTTCTTTTTCTGTGAGTAGCTTGGCTTTGAACTTCTCTGTAGGGGTGGGCTGGTGGCACCCCTGGCCTCTCTTGAGAGTCCTTTCTTACTCAATTACTTTCAATTTCCTGAAAGACCCCTGGATGATCGAGGAAGATGGCTGGCCTCTTCATTTCCTGACTTCTGCTGCAGTGATCACATCTTCTAAAACAGAATTCTGTTTAGGAAAGTACACCCAGGTCCTATTCTACCAGGGGAGGAAGATCCCAGTTTATTGCATTTATGACCTATTACAGTGAATCCTCCAATAATAGAACCCACTTAAACCAAATCTTTATTAATCAGTATTTCTCCTTTAAATTCATTTTTAGAAAAAGAGAAGAGCAAGTATTTAAAAAATATATATTCTTACTTTAAAAATATTGCATTATGATATATCATCATTATCTACAATAACCAATTTAAAAAAGAAGATTCCAAACTTAGTTCCTTTTATTTGTAATAAATTGGTATTATTAGCTGTTTCATATAATCCTGTAGGGCTATACATAAGGAAACATACACACAAGGATCATATTCAGATGAAAATAAAAATATCACTTTATTAACATTGGCAAAAGTTCTCTAATGCCTAAAATGGATAGCATCTAGTAAACAAGAGTAGATCTTAAAAACCAATGTTTAACATGTACTTTCCTTCATACAAATAGAAGAAAACAGGCCTGCCATGCAAACTTCTTCACTTAGTCATCAGGTTATATGACATGAAAAGGTGGTCGCCTCTTCGAACTTATACTCCTAATTAGGAAAGGCCAAAAACTTGAAGTCCTCTTGGACAGAAAAAGGGCCTTCAACAAATAGACAATGACTTAACTTCACTAACTTGTGCCCGGTAAATTCTGGAACCCACAACCCACAGACCACCAGGGAGCCGAGTCCAATGCAAATGCAGAAAGTCTTTATTAAGTCTAACCCGGGTTAAGGTCCGAGCCGGGGCACCAGTGCAGTGGCACTCGCCCTTTCCAAACTCGGACCCCGTTCTAAGTTTCTTCCCGAATTTTATACTCTAGCCCAGGTATGTAAGCCAGCCTCCATTGCCTACCCCTTTCCCGTTCCTCTGCGTAAGTCCTTGTCTGCTGTTGAGGCATCTCAGGCGTGGTCTTCTCCCATAATTACAGGTTAGGCTGGTCTGTTCCTGGCAGGTGCATTCCACTGTGGTCAGCTCAGTTCCCAGGGGGAGAATTCCACAGCGGTCAGGTTGGTTGTCATCATGAGATGTTGTACCTACAGGATGAAACATCCCTCGGGACCTAGCCTTGCTTTAATGTTTGCCATAAAATATTGCATTCTGGCTTTACTAAACCTTACATTTATTATTGCATTCTGGTTTTTCTCAACCTTACATAACAAAATATGCAGCAAAGGATATTAGGTTCCAAAGGATTAGCGCAGGGAAGGCACTATTACAAAATTCCACCAAGTGCAGAGGAGGAGACAGGTTCGCCACATGTCATGTATGATGGTACAAGTCCAGTGCTACACTACTGTAAGGTCTACAGGGCTTTATTTCTATAGACAATGCTGTCAATCAATATGTCTCTGAGCTTTGTGCAGCAACAAAAGAGAGTCATAAAGATTCCTTAGAATGTAAGAAACTAATTGTTGTGTTACCCTGGCCAAGTTGTTTAACCCCAATTGGCCTTGATTTCCTTCCTTAGAGACTACTATTTTTCCTATCCAATAATCATTTCCCCCTACTTCCTTATTAATGGACCCTTGTGTTGACAGGGGTAGATTTGTGTTCATATATATATTTTTTTAAATTTCAAGTACATTTTCTGGTCTTCCTTGCACATGGCCAATGGGAAATCTCTAAATGAAAGTAACTCACCTGGCAGAGAATACCCTTTCTCTTTTCTCTTTGCTTCCTCCTTCTACCCAGAGCAAGATTGTGATAGCTATAATGCCGCAGCTATAGGTTATCATAAGGTCACCATGAGAACAGAAACCATCCACTGAAAATGATGAGGCAGAAAGAAAGAATGAGTCTCTGATGTTGACAGAGCCACCAGATCAGACTTGCACTCTTAGGCCTCCTGTTTACATGAGAGGAAAACACAAACCTATTTTGATTAAGCTATTGTTGGTTGAGTTTTCTCTTACATGTATCTAACTTAATCATATCGATGGATACTTTATCTGTAATAATACTGTGTGAGTGAAGAAGGATAAGAGAGGAAATATTGGGAAACACTTGGTGAACACTAAGCAGCCACATCAGTATAACGCTTTGTGGGAATCTGGGTTCAAGCAGTGTCACTTTGAAGTACTGATGACAAGGATTAACACAGGGTGTGCAGTGGGCCATTCTTTTCCTGCCCTCATCCCCTGCACTCACCAAATCACAGCATTAGGGGCAGAAATACAATATTGGGGACTAGCTATAAATATAAGAAATATTAATCATGCTCTGTCAACCATGATGGTGCTGTTCTGATTAGAGAAAGCACATTTTCACCCGGCTGAGAGTTGTCCACCCTGGGACATGAGAGCTAACATCAGAATGCAGTCCATCCTCCTGTTCCAAGAATTGCCTATCCTTATGGAAAGCTTTATAACCTTATGGCTGAAACAATCTAGTCCCGGAGGCACCTGCTCTTTACAACCACAGCCCTTATTACCTGTAATCTGGTCCTAGGGCACCCGGAGGTGCCTAGCCTGCATGATTTGTAACCTGTAATGATTATTCCATGCCTACTTTCCCATACCTGTCCTACTTTCCCACGCAATCTTTTCCCTTCTACCCAATATAAGCAGCTGGCTTATGGGGAGAAGCAGAGCAGATTTTTGTGGATGACTTGCTGCTCTCCATACTGCTGGCATTATTGGAATAAATACTCATATATGATTTGACCCTGCCTCTCCGTAATTGGCTCAAGTAGTGACAGGCAGCCTGGGCTCTTTGGTTGTCTGGTTACAATAGTGCAGCTTCCTGGGGGCTTGGGATGGTCATTTCCTGAGGACAGCTCTGTTTGACCTAGTAGCATTCTAGGTACCCACAGGAGTCCTTCATGACATCTTTGTCAGGATCTGGTGAGAGAACAAAGTGTCGGAAGAGACTTGGTCTGAGATCTGGGGATTCTTTCTTCTAGGGTTCCTTATAATAAGGGTCAGAGCTACAGTTGCTAACAAGAAGGGTTCTGACGCTGTGCTGATGAGACTAGAGATGTAAAGATTTCTACACATGACTTAGAGGACCCTTGGACGTTTGGAAACAATACCTCAGTCATCCAACTGGTGGTATGGACAAATGATCTAAAGTGAGCGAAAGAGAGAGACATCTTTTCCTGGAGAAGCCATGGAAGCCTCACTCATTGTTGGTCCTAGATCAGGGGTGGGCAAACTTTTTGACTTGAGGGCCACAAGGGGTTCTTAAACTGGACTGGAGGGCCAAAACAAAAGCAAGCTGACCATGCTGGCACTCTTATCTTGGGCTGCTGGTGAAGGAGCGGAGGGGAGAGCAAGAGAACCCTTCACTCTTTCGGCTCCACGGGCCAGGTAGAACAGCCGAACGGGCCGGGCCTGCGGGCCGGGCCGTAGTTTGCCCATGGCTGTCCTAGATGTTGGCCAAGAAATCCACCTGCTCTTGAAACAGAGGGAAAAGGTATATTGGTCAGTAAAAAGTGTGTTCCCGAGATATTGCTGAGGGCAGGGGAACAAGGCTCCTGGAAGCAATTACATGAATTTCTTCTGCAATATCTTCAACAAACTTCCATCTAAACTTACCACGAGAGTGAAGAGGTTGAGGAAGTACGTAGTAGGATGTATTGTCTTTTAAATAAACCAATATGCCTTTACATCTTTCCTTTTAGTTAAATGTTTCTCCTTATGATAAGCCAAAAAGAATTTCTCTGCAGCTTCTACTCATAGGACACAGATTTCTTTGTGAAGGCAAAAATGACAGTCCAGTCCCAACCACCTGCCAGTCTATCCTTAGAGCGTCTGCACAGAACTTTCACATCTTTCGCAGGTCTTCTCTTGAGGAAGCTTCAAGTAAAGAAAAGAACAAATACTGGTCATATCTTCCTAATACTTAGGTGACTTTATTAGTTTATTTAACTTTTCTGAGCCTATTCCCTCTTCTGTAAGTGGAAATAATGATTTCCAGCTCCTGAAATTGTAGGAATAATGAGGATGAAAAGAATAGCTAGCCCTTCCTGGCTATAAGAAATATGGCAGCCACATAAATTGTTTAACTTTCTCCCAATAAGAACCCCATGATTGGGTAACTTTGTTAGCCCCATTTTTCAGGTGAAGAAATTGAGGCAGAGAGGTTTAGTAACTTACTGATGGCCATGCAGCTGCACTTACCCACTAATCCATATAGTCTTCCCATGAGTCTTAGTACCATTAAGGACTAGGTAGGACTAATTCTGCTAAGCTTCAGAGAGCAGATAAGATGAGGCATTTGAGGGAGGTGAGGTCATCTTATGTAATATAAGACTAATATATTAAGTGTCTGGTAGTTCGGTTGTCTATTCAACCAATCAAAACATAATATACTAATGATATGCTAAGATAGCTTAACTACTCACTATGCTGTGCACCGACCACCAAAGGGCAGATGCTCCAACGGGTAGGTTAGTTTGCTGCTAGAATCTGGCTAATTGGGACTGAGCAAGATAGGCCAGACATACCCTGGAGCCCTCCCGTGGTCCTGCCCAGGCTGGCCAACCTCCCGTGTCTCACTCCCTCAGCCTGGCCTATGCCCTTTTGCAATCCAGAACCCCTAGGGGGGATGACAGAGAGCCAATTTCAGCTCCACTGTGGAACGACTAGTCATTGTGATGCACACTGACCACAAGGGGGCAGATGCTCAACTCAGGAGCTTCCCCCTGGTGGTCAGTGCGCTCCCACAGGGGAAGCACTGCTCAGCCAGAAGCCAGGCTCATGGCTGGCAAGCACAGTGGTGGTGGTGGGAGCCTCACCCACCTCTGTGACAGTGCTAAGGATGTTCAACTGCCAGCTTAGGCCCTCTCCCAGTGCACAAATTTCATGCACCAGACCTCTAGTCTCTCTCTCTCTCTCTCTCTCTCTCTCTCTCTATCTATATATATATATATATATATATATATATATATATATATATATGCCTAAGCAACTGAGCAACTGAACGAATAGTCACTATGGCGGGCACTAACCACCAGGGGGCAGGTACTTAATGCAGGAGCTGCCCCCTGGTGATCAGTGCACTCCCACATCGGGAGTGCCACTCAGATGACCGATTCATTCATTCTGGTGGCCCACCAGCCAAGCAGCAGCCTCTCACTTCCTCAGTAGTCCTGCAGGTCCAATCTCACTACCACAGCTGCTTTCCCTCCCTAGACTCTTTACAAGGAAGAAACAATATAAAAGTGGCCACCAGGTGGCTCCTGACAACCAGTGCGAACGTCAGCAGGAGGGATCCAGATTCTGGGCCAGCAAGGGCATCCCACAACCTGATCAGAGGGTCATTGTGTCCCACTTCCCCAAACCCCCCTCGTGATGGGTGCCAGATGCAGGGGTCATGGCTGGCGAGTGCCGCTGCTGTGGTGTGAGCCTTTTCCAATTGGGACTGATTGAGCACGAGCCCAGGGTAGGCGCAGTGGGGCTGGGATGAGCGGGAGCAGCAGGCAGGAGTGACAGGTGGCACTGGACTGTGGGTTTTGGCCCGATCCCCTCAGGTCACCCCAAGGGACCCCACCCATACTCAAATTTGTGCACTGGGCCTCTACTAGAAAATAAAAGAGCTATCAAAATCAGTGCCTACTACAGAACTTCACACATCAAAACATTTGGGCTCATTTGGCTTTCCCTCTTCCCTGACTTAAGCAGCCACAGTTCTGCTGGGTCAGCTTCAAGGGTGAGTAAAAATAAATTTCAGTTATCATGGAGAGGATCAGGAAAATATTTTTTGCTCTCAAGTGCTCATGATTACTCCTAAGGAACTCCAACTAACATAATGTAATGTGCCAGATCATGTGCCAAAGTCAGCTAACTGAACACTAACTGGTTTAATCATCACTGCCACTTTGTGAGGTGGGTAGTATCATTATACTTGCTTGCCTCAGGCCCACGAGCCACATCAACTTTCCCATCTTTGGTGGGGACACCATTCACAGGGTCTCCAGAGCTTCACCTGGCCCTCAGCCTCTTTTAATCATGCTGTGAAAGGGGAATATAAGTGCTCCAATGAAACTCTACCTTCATTTTAAGGGTTACTCTAATCACAATAAAGAAAACTTGGAAGGTAACAAATATAATATGGGGCAATTAAAAAACTTTTGAAGCTTTATTGAACTTCTCCAGTCATGTGCCCTGGGCTAATAGGTCCTGAGAGTGTGAAAGGAGCTCCACTGGACCTCCGCTCTTTGATTTCATTCTGGAGTGTGGAGGTCTCCAAACAGGGTCTGCTAAGAGGGTGTTAATGGAGTTCTTGCGGCAATGATGCTGAACCACAGATGTCCCCTATCCCCCATGCCCCTGCCCTACCCCAAGAAGTGACTTTCATTTTTGGAAATAAAATGCATTTTTCAAATGATATGCATTTCACTGATCACCCTTTTCACAGAGTAGTGGTTCTCTTTGGGTATTTTCTTATTGTAAGGGGAGATTTTCTTGTGGACTACACAGGAACCCAGTTAACATTTATAGAATACTTTTATTTAGAACGGAATTTTTATGTCTAAAATATTAACTTGCAAATGAGTATTCAAAATTTATATTTGTAAGTCAGGCATTTATATGTATTGACACACAGTGGAGATGAAATTTCCAGGTAGAATAGATATTATTCTTCTTTATGTATGAATGCCATTATTTTATTCTCCTTATTTTGTAAAATTGTCCAGTACTTTTGGATAATAAACCTTAATTTTATAAAGATGTGTTTGGTGAAACATAGTACAAATTCTAATCAATTGTATAATCAAATCAATGAAACAATTTTATTAAATAATATAATAATAAATAATAATATGGAGAAAAATTAAGTTAGAGCTATGTGCCTAAATAAGACATACGAGAGTAAAACATTATTTTTTTTTTAAGTAGAAATAATATTCTCAGAGATGGATGCTTTTGAGATAACTAAAACAATAGAAGAAATCATGAGGGGGAAAGTAAACACTTTTGATTATGTAATATTGTTCATAAAATTAAAATTAACAAAAAAGGATTTGATATGATGGGGAAAATGGCAGCCTATGATGGGAAGGAGAGCATTCAGGAGTGGTGGTTAAAGTATGGGCTTTGAAGTAAGCCCAATGAGTGCAAATCTTGCTCTGTCACATATGTGAACAAACACATTCAAATTACTTACCTCATCTGAGCTTCAGTTTCTTTCTGTAAAGGAAAGCTAATAGTATTTGAATGTAGCATTGTAGGTATGAGATGTATGAATATGGATAAAGCATTTAGAACAGTGTCAGACCTGTAGTGACAAATTGTAGCTATTACTCTTATGATATATGGCTTCCTAACCTGGGACAATTTTACCTCTAGGGGACATTTGGCAATTTCTAAGACATTTTTGGTTGTTGTAAAATGGGGAAGTGTGCTACTGGCCTCTAGTTGATAGAGAGCTACAATCACAGGACAGATCTACAACAAATAATTGTCTGGCTCCAAATATCAGTAGCGCCAATGGTGAGAAACTCTGCTTTATAGTGTATGAGAAGTTCATGCAACTGCATGAACTCCAACAATATTCCAATAGATACATGGGGGGGGGGACTTGAATAATTCACTTAAAATAAAGTTTGGAAAAAAATAAAGTTTGGAAAATAAATATTTGGCAAACCATCTTAATTTTCTAGTAATAAAAATATTAATTAGACCACGAAGAATCATTTTAAAAATTCAAACCAATTATTAAAATCCAAAGTCCATGATTTACCAGGGAAATGGATATATTCATACTTGTTGGTTGCTATACAAATGATATCAGTCTTTGAGAAATAATTACGCATAAAATTTCAGGGACATGTCCCATTTACCTTCTTGAGTGTTTTAATAAATGTGATTGATATCCATCACAGTGCACACCATCCCCCAAAACAGTCCCACCAATTTACTAATGAAAACCTCAAAATGCAATTAGAACATATATACTCTGAAATGTTCTACTTTTTATTTTTTACTCATTTCCTTCTTCTCTTTTTAGAGAGAAAAAATATGTGGGACTTTCTTATGATTAAAGAGATTAATTTTTTTCATGCTTCTGGTTAGATATTAAGTGCAGGGGAAAAAAATCAATCAACAGTTATCAGTTGAGTAACTGTAATGTGAGAAGCCATGCTAGTTTTGTAGGGAATGCAAAGAAGTATAGTCTTCCTTTCAAGAAGTTTAAAAACCACCTGGATTAGAGTATAGAGATACTTGGAAATATAACTAGCCATGCCTGATCATGAGTGCAAATGACACGTAAATTTCAGAAGGGGGGAAACAACAGTTTTGACGGGGTTGGCCCAGGAAACTTTATGGAAGAGGCTGAATGCAAGCAGGACAGAGAAGAAAGAATATTCCAGGTTGGTATGTGCGCGCGCACATGTGTGTGTGTGTGTGTGTGTGTGTGTGTGTGTGTGTGTGTGTAGGTATGGAGGGGGCACTTGAATGAGCAGAGATGAGTATGTGGGAACAGTATACATCTCAGGGAGCAATAAGATCACTCCAAGTGGAGTCAAGGGAGTTACGGTAATTTGTGACCATACAGTAGAAGGCCTTTTATGACAATATAAATAAATTTTATTTTAGCTGTTAGTCTAGAATTATAAACAATATCATTTAGTTCATATGCCAACCCAACTGATAATGACTTCTGGATGCTTTGAGAGGGATCATGAGGCAAGTCCTAGAAGAACGCGGTGTCTGTCCAGGGCATGAGAAGCAAGAGTGGCATCAGGTGTGCTGTGGATAATGCGCTCTGCTGAAGATAGTGGGAAGCTCAGTCTTTGCTTTGTTTTTCTCTCATTTTGCCTGTTTCTTTCATTGTGATCCATGCTCACGAAGCAAATGTTTGATTCCTGTGCAGGTTTGGTTACATAGACATGAGTGTGAAGCTAGCTCTTTGTTTTACTTATGTTTCTAAGATATTTTTGTATTGTTCCACGTGGCTGCAGTTTACTTTCACTGCTGTAGGATATGTTGCTAAAACCAATAAGCCAGACTTTCTGACTTATTGTCAGAATTTGTGTGAAAAGTCAATAATGAAGCTTCTGATTATAATTTAATTTCCATGTGGTCTGACTACAGAGAGAGGATGTGCTAATCATGATCGATGAGCATGTCCAGTGTTTGACAGTCATAGTTCTTATTAGAAATATGTCCAATGGCATTCTGAGGTCTTCTTCTGGCTCATGCATGTTTTAGTGAGCATGAGTAAATCTCTCGTGAGGTGTCAAGAACAAATCTCCAACTTGGAAGTGAAAGACTGGATCCAGGCAGTCTTCCCTAAAGGGACATAGAATCTGTGAAATTTTCAGAAGGTTGTCTGTTTCCTACTCATTTTAATTGAATACTCTGGCCCTACTGGCTATCCTTGAAATATTTTTATAATACACAAAATAATACAGCAACATAATAAAATATATACCTGTTACCCTTCCTCCCAACTAAAAAATAACGTATTACTAATGTCTTATTTGTATCATGTGCTTCCCTATGTCTCTCCCCAAAAGACAGCCATTTCTCTACACATTGTGGAGAGAGATTTCAGCACACAGGCACAGATAGCCATGCAGTTGTGCTTGTTTCGAGATGACAAATGGTGGCATACTGTTTGTAGGTTTTGGGACTTGCTTTTTCATCTATTACCTTACTAAGATGTATTTATGTTTTTCATGTAGCTACAGCATATTTTCACCTCTGCATGACATGTCCATTCATGACTATAACAGTTTTTATTTTTTATTCTGTTGGTGCACATTCATATTGGTCAAGGTTTTGTTCTTTTTTCTTTTTCATTACAAAAATGTGCTTCTCTCCTGTGCCCTTTGCAAACATTTCTTTAGGGTATTCATCCAGGAATGGGAATGCAGGGTCATAGTATGTGTGGATATTCACCTTTCTGAAATAACATTGTTTTCCAGAGTGGATGTTACCATTTTATTGTCCCACTGCTGTGGTACACTAAGTTTTGTGTCTTCCTCAAACAAAGTGACATTTTGAGAAGAGACAGTTGATATTTGTATATAGGATGAATTTGATGGAGTAGAGACTTAAATTGGAAACACAATAAGAAGGCTATAAAATTACTCCAGGTCTCAATTAAGATCCTAATTTAGCCCTAACTGGTTTGTCTCAGTGGATAAAGTGTTGGCCTTGGACTGAAAGGTCCCAGGTTCAATTTCAATCAAGAGCATATAGGTTCAATTTTGGTCAAGGACACTACCTTGGCCCCCTGCAGGAGGCAACCAATTGATGTGTCTCTCACAGCGATGTTTCTCACTCTCTGTCTCTCCCCCCATCTTTTTCCCCTCTCTAAAAATCAATGGGAAAATATCCACAGGTAAAGATTGTATATAATTCAGAGGGTAAGCGATGGATTTCATTGATCAAGTCATTATATTTGGTTATATTGTTATTTATCTATTTGGGTGACATTGATTAATAATACTATACAGGTTTCAGGTATACAATTCTACAATACATCATCTGTATATTGTATTGGGTGTTTACCACCTCAATTCAAACCTCCTTCCATCACTGTTTATCCCCCCTTTACTTTCTATCTGTCCCCCATATCCATACCCCTTCCCTCTGGTAATAACCATACTACTATCTATGCCCATGGGTCTTTCTTTTCTTTTTTTCTTCTTTGTATAATCCCTTCAACCATCTTACCCAGCCCCCAAACTTCTCCCCTCTTACAGCTGTCAGTCTGTTCTCTATATCCATGAGTCTGTCTCCACTTTGTTAGTTTATTTTGTCCATTAGATTCCGCATGTAAGTGAAATCATCGTGGTACTTGAAACAGAATGGATGGACATAGAGAGTGTTATGCTAAGTGAAAGAAGCCACTGTATTTGGTTATTAAGGTGGAAGAGAACATTAAAGATAATTCCAGCATCCCTAGCTTCAGCTGGAATTCATTTATTCAAACAATGAATATATATTGAGAGCAGACTATGTGTCAAGTACCATATCTATGTTAAGCAACAGGAATATAAGGATGAAATACAGAGCCCTCTCCTCAGTGAAGGGAAAACATGAAGTTACTGACAGCTACAACTACAGTCCATCAGCATAATAATGAGGATTAGCACAAAGGTGCTTAGAAGTCAGAGAAGGGACATCTAATCCATCTGGTGGGGCCTTCTGGAGGAGGGGTTACCTGAACATCCCTATTTTGAGAAGCAGAAGTTATATAGGAGAAGAAACAGTAAAAAAGCTCTTTCTAGGCAAAGACTAAAAATTCTGGAAAGGCAAGGATGAGTGGTGAGGCTGCTGCTGCATTTGAGACACTGAGTTGCTCTTTCATGACTGATGCCTGATTGGAGTGTAGGGAAACTATTTTATTTAGTTAGTTTAATTTAATTTTATTTTATGGTGTAGGGAAACTATTTTATTTATTTAGTTTAATTTTATTTTATTTTATGAACAGATTATAGCAGTAGGCAGGAGTTGGATCCTGCCATGCAAAGGAGTTTGGACTTTATGTTAAGACAGTGGGGGTTGGGGTGGAAGGCTTCAGAGTTTTAGCTCTGTACCCACATTCAGACCCCTAGGCATCTTATCCATCTTTTACTTTCAAATGTGCCTCATTCGCATCTTTATTCAGCATCTAGTTATATTCTCTAGTTTCTACTCCTGAAGAAATTATGTAAAAGCCTTCCTGGCTGAGGCATAAATTGCTTCATTTTTAAGGTCTTTGCATCTCTAGCAGCTTACCACCCCTGGCCTTACCCATCTCCTGCCTAGCTTTCAATGCTCTTCCTTAACTAGACCATCTGTGTGGTCTCTCTGCCTGCCTGCATTATGACTGGAATGGCCACATAATTCATCATCCAAACTGAGCCTCTTTTGAGAGTGATATTAAGTGCTATTACGGTAGTAATTATAGCCTGTGCAACAAGGCTAAACCAGAATTGTCTCTGGGGAAAAGGGTAACATATGGTCACCCCAGATTTACTGATAATACTTCATCTTGTTGTTTGTGTCTGTTTGCTTCCTATAAGTAACTTGACAAGCTTCTGATCCCCCCAAGCCTCTCTTAATGGCTAGATTTTGTACATTTCCTCAGTTGGGCAAGAATCCTTGCTTAGAGCCTCATGTTCTTTTTGAATTTGCATTAGATCTTCCTGTTCAAATGTCTTTTAAGTCTCTGGGATCTGCTGTCACCTGGTCTTGGCTATCAGACTGGAGACTACGGGCAGTGAGATGGTTCAAATCTGGATAATGAGTATGGTCTTGAGAATGTAAATGCCCTTTGGAAATGGGTAATGTTTTTGTATAAATTCTAGGTGTTTGGCTTCTGACTTGTTATTTTAAATACCTTATCTCATAACAGGGTTAGTATTGTTATATCCATTTGGATGCTCAGAGACATTAAACAACTATCTAAAATCCCTTTGGAGTAAGGATATGACCCCAAAATGTAGCTCACACATATGCCCTTTCGACAATACCCACAGGGATTTGGTTTAAAAGGCAGCTAAGGAGATGCAAGGGCATCCAATATAGTCAGTAAATAATGAATCAGGAGAATGTCGTGCCAGAAGATGCCCAGAGCTCCCTGAGAAGTGTGTCCCTCCAGGGGAATAGGTAGAAGGGCATGGACAACTCTTGGAGATCCAAGCAGAGAGGCAGTTGTGGTCAGCTAAAGTTGCTCTCCCATAAGGCTGATTACAAAAGAAATTAGTGAACAAATTTACTAAGGTTTAAGGCCACTTAAATAACTTAAATACGTATACTATTCCACTCACAAAATATAATTTAGTAAATAGGTATGCAACCAAAATTTCCCCAGGCTTCACTAAATTGTATCAGAAAAGACATTAGTTATGTGATATTCAATTTTCCCTGGTTAACTGTTCCCACTTCCTGAAGTTTCCTCTCACAAGCCTTTGGGGAGACCTCAGAGAAGGCACTCAGAGATGAACCTGCACACCAGGAACCTTTCTGGCATGCATCAGCCAGGTGTTCTCTCAGAGGATTCTCCATGGTCTCCTGAAGATTCTGTGAGTCTCCTGCCAGGCTCCCCCACTGAGTCCTGGAGATGGATTTCAAAGTGGGCATAGAGATCTATAAGGGCCCTCAGGGACATGGTAGGAGTCCAAGGCCCACCTCAACCAAAGCAGTCCACTTTTATCTGGTTCATAAAGGGTTTGTTTCTGTGTTGGATTTTATTAAAGAAAAATTCAAATTTCAAATAGTATTTTGAGACTTTCTCTGGAGCCTCCTTGGAGCTGGGACTCTATTATGTTTCAGGGAAAAGTGGGTGAGGGTTCATTATCATGCTTGAGTAGAACTTTATCTCCTGGGGAACAAAGTACCGCTGTTCAAACTCCGAATCTCAAAAAAAAAATGCTTATTAAAATATTTCTGCCATTCTAGCTTCCAGCTCCTTTTTCCAGAGGTGTCAGACATGATCCATGGGTTAGACTGAGAATAAACACCCACCAGTCTCAATCAGAGTCCTCAGTTGCAACTAATTTAATTAAAGTGTGATTATTCTAATAAATAATAGAAAAATAATTTATTAGAGACTGTAAGATTCCCCAGGAGGCCAGAAACCAGGCTGGGTGGCTCCCCAGCCAGAACCAATGCCCAGAATCACATGAAAGAACTGTTCTGGTAGAAATTGCTCTGTAGCCTCTGAAGGTGCTAGCTCTTGGCTGGTGCATGGCCTTGGCCACTCTTTGGGACTTACCTGGTGCCATTCTCACCAGATTGGACCCCAGATGATATTTATTTTTCTGCAAAACATGCTTCTGATTCAAAACCTTGCTGGGTGTATGTGATTGTTGGGCTATGGGTCATAGCCCAGTGTCCTAACTCAAAGGAGGTGGGGAATTCTCCAAATGTAGGAAGCAGATTTGTTTGTACTGAGAAGCCTCAAAGAGTAACAAGGTTCACTTGACCATCACTATCCTCAGATTCCCTTCTCCTCACTCCCTACCCCTCCCACTGACAATGATAGTCTCCCTTCTCTCTATATTGAAAACCAAAGACTTTATTAGAATTGAATTCTTCAAGGCCTGTCACCACTAGACATGCCAACACCTGGCAACCCCAATAGAGCAACCCCCAGGCACAAGATGAAACTTCATTAATTGTATACATGAAAACAACAAACTGAAAACTAGTGTCTATAAAACCACAGGGGACAAGAAAAAGGCCAACCATAACTAAAAGAGAGCATGGACTTGTTTTCATTACAGTGAAAGTATTAGTTTAGACTACCACCAATTGAAAAGTCCATAAAAAGCCTGTTTAATTGTTTTCTTTTTCTCTTTTATTTTTATTCAGTATTCAACTTAGTTATTCATTAAATAGAGCTAAGCACCATTAATGAAAGCAGTAAACAAAACCAAATACCTGTTCACAAAGTACTTGTATCCCCAACGAACAGGAATCATATACATAAATAACAAACTCAGATAGTGATATGTATGGGAGGGAACATAAAGCAAGGTGTAGGGATAGAAAATTCTGGTTTATACTGGGTGATTTGGAAGGTCATATTTGAGCAGAGATCTGACTAATTAAGACACAGTGAGTTTGAAGAGATTTAGGAGAGAAGTTCTTGAGACAAAAACACACCCAGGTGTAGGAATCAGAGAATGACCATGGTAGTAGAAAGAAGGATGAAGATAAAATGAAAATAATAAATGGGTCAAAATAGGGAGGGTCTTGTAGGCCACTGTTTGAGATTGGGCTTTTATTATAAGGATAATAGAAAGCCATTGAGTGGTTTCACGATGAATAGTGTGACATGTTCAGATTTACATTTTTAAAGAGTTTTCACTGTGCATAAATAATATAGATTATACAGAGTTAGACTGGAAGTGAGGAAGACTCTTGGGAGGTTTTATTGTCATTCAGGTAGAGAAACAGGTTAACATTGCATGTATAAATGAGAGATGCAAAGCATCCAGTATGAATTTCTAGGAATTTACTTTGTGGTTGATTGTTTTCTGCAAAAAAATGGATATAAAAATATATCTTATTGCATATGCTTTTCTAGAAACTTGCCACTTCCCCATCAGGTGATGGCATCTATGTCCTGTCCCCTTGAAACTGAGTGGGCTTTTGTTACAGCTCCAATATTGGAATATGGTAGAAGTGACACGTATCTTCTGAGGTTAGGTCTTTAAAAAAAAAAAATATATATATATATATATATATATATATATATATATATATATATATATTGATATATATTGATATTTAACAGAGAGGAAGGGAGAGAGATAGAGAGCTAGAAATGTCGATGAGAGAGAAACATTGACCAGCTGCCTCTTGCACACCCCCTACTGGGGATGTGCCCACAACCAATGTACATGCCCTTGACCGGAATCGAACCCGGGACCTTTCTGTCCACAGACCGACGCTCTACCACTGAGCCAAACCGGTTAGGGCTTCTGAGGTTAGGTCTTAAGAAGTGATGCCATTCTGCCTGTTTTCCTCTATGAGATGTTCACCCTGGTATCTCAGCCCCATGCTGTGAGGAAGCCAAGGCTTCATGAGAAAACCAAAAGCTGCTGATCATCTTGAGTGAGCCATCTTGGAAGTGTATTCCTGAAGGAAGCCCAGTCTTTCTTATTGATAGACTTGTTCCAGTCATTGATTTTTATTTACACTGGTGTCTCAAACTATTATCTCAATTGGGGGTTGTTTCTTTGTCTCCTCATTTTGGCTGCCTGTTTGGGTTTATGACTATGTATTAGGTAGATCTGCTATGCCTCTCAATCTCTAGTGCAGGATAATGTCAAATGCTATTTCTGTCTAATTAGATAAGGTAAAGACTTAAAAATAAAATTGCAAGCTATAAATGGCCCTGAGCTCAGCCTCCGTTTTTCATGATTCCTAGAACCTTTCTCCCTGTTTTGTTTTTCCCATCCCTCATCAAATAGTACATCCTTGAAAACTAATATGAATCTGGCATTGTGTGCTTTCACTCTGTTCTTGTTTCTCTGCTCCCCTCTAGTGGCCACTAGCTACATTGTTCCATTTAGGACCCTGATGTGCCAAGCAAAAAACAATTGGCACTTAATGCCTGGTGGGAAGTACTTTAAACACTTCACATGTAAAAACTCTTTTATTCCTGGCAATCATATGAGGGAGGTACTATCTTTAGCCTCACTTTAAAGATGATAAAACAGAGATACAAGAATTAAGTAATTTGTCCAAGGTCCTACAATGGCCAAAGCTGGAATTTGAACCAACAAATTCTTGTTCTAGAGCCTATGTGTTGCAACATTCCCATCTCCTTCATTATGGCAAAGCAGACTCCTAAGATATCCATGTGAAACTTGTTTGTCTCCATAACTTGTAAAAATAAATTTGCTTTGCAATGTGGATTTTTACCCCCTGTCTGCATTATGGCACTAGCTGCCTAAGTAGTCTCCCCATTACTAGCCTTTTCCCACCTACTCTTGTCTCCATAGTAACCAGAGTGATCTTTTAAAAAGTGATAAGGGAATACAGGAGCTAAAGAATACTTTATCTTTTCACATCTTCTCTATACAGGAAAAATATAAAAACCAGTTTTAGCAAAAGGATAGATTAGTCAGCTAAGTTAATGAGGTTCAAATAGCCTAACACTCTGAAACCACAATCTAAAATAGAGTCTATTATTGTGTGCTTATCACAGTTATAATATGCAATGTTTATCTCTGAGTATCTTTAGCCTTTATATTGTTCACCATCACACTTATTCTGCAAGGAAGAAAGCACATCTTCTCTATTTCAGGAGAAGACATCCCACATTACAAAATAGAGTTCAGGGTTAAAATCACACAGTTAACATGGCACAGGGTTGGGACCGTTTTTTAGACTAGAACTATGACTCCTGAGATCAAAATGGTTTTCAAAACCTAAATCAGTGTGTGCAGTGTAACCTCTTAAATTCAACTTGAAACAATATGTGCACATGCGAAACAGATAAATCTAATAGAGTTGAAAGTGGGCATCAAATGAAGGGAGTACATGCTTGTCCAGCTGCAAAGACTTTGTAAGCAAAGCTGAGAAACTTCTTGGGCTCAGGTTCATGTGTGTGATGAAGAGCAATTACCAGCAATAGAAAGGGGTTGGGGAGAGAAGTTGCCAGTCCCAAATCTGTAATCAGTATTTGTACTTGTTTCTCACATCCCCCAATTCGTTTCTTTATCTCTGGGCATTCTAGTTTTCTATGGCATACCAATGAAAAAGAAAAATCAGGGATTTTTGAAATTCCCATAAAGTTACCATATGGCCTCACCAGGTAGGAGTTCTAGAACTCTGGCATCTTCCAGACATGACCTCCAGTCTTGGTCCTTGGTTTTTCTTCACTCTGTGTTGAGCAATAAGAGACTCTTCTGAGGATTAAGCTCCCTTGCCTGGTGGGTGGAAATGGGGGGAAAGATGCAAATGAGACTTTAGCTTATTGAAAGTACATCTGGCCCAGCAGGTGTGGCTAAGTGGTTGAGTGTTAATCTATGAACCAGGAGGTCATGTTTCTATCCTAAGTCAGAGTACATGCCCAGGTTGCAAACTCAATTCCCAATAGAGGGTGTGCAGGAAGCAGCCAATCAATGATTTTCTCTCATCATTTAAGTTTCTACCACTCCTCCCTTCCTCTCTGAAATCAACAATTTAAAAAAAAATGTGTTTAGGAGGTCTTTTCTGGAATCAGAGCAGTGCACCAGACTTGTCAGCTGGTATGTAAAAAAGAGTAAAAAGAAGCAGCAAGAAAGTCACTAACGGTTCTTAAAAATCAAAATACCATCCCCTAAGCTCCTGTCTTTCCAGTCCTTGTTGTCAAGAGCTAAATCACTGTTTTCACTTCAGTGTGAATCTAGATCACTGGAGGAGATGATTTTGATGTTTTAAGAAACCTTCTGGGTGATTCTGATGCAAGCAGATCTCATGCAAGCAATGCTGACATACAGGTTGGCAAGATAAATTGAAATTTATTAAAAATAGTATTAATATTATTTCCTGTTATTTTTTAAATATTGGTCAGTTGGGTTCCTCCCAAGTTAGTGTGTGTGTGTGTGTGTGTGTGTGTGTGTGTGTGTGTTTAAACATAGGCTTGAAACCTGTGGGAAAAACAAATTACTATGATCAGATTGGCTCTGAGGATTGAACTGTCTTCAGATCGATTGGTTTTGACAGACACAAATGATTTTTTTCTTGCTTCATTCTGTAATACACCCCAAATGCATTCACCTACTATGCCATTTCCTTCTCTTCATTTTCTATTATGAGCTTTGAAAACCTGTGTTTATAAATCTCATGTCTCTTAGACTGATGCCATGGTTGGTTCCTATCTCTGCCTCCTAGTATGGGAAGAAAAAAATTGATGTTTTTGTGACAATATAATTACTGCTACCTCCGACATCGCAGCTCTGAGATGACCTCTGTAAGGCAATAACTCAGAAAGGGAAAAATACACAAGTTCTTCGGTTAAAGGCATAACAAGCATGCACTGAAATTCTTAGAAAATTTGAGATGTTGAAACAGTTGAAGACAAGGGTGCTGCCTTATGAATGTAGTACCAGGAGGAATTTTCAAAAGTCGTATGAAGCACTTTTTTTCAGTGTTCCACTACATTCATAATTCTGCAGCTCATCGGTGGGAAATATTTCAGGGGGTTGTTTCTTTGTTTTCCGTGTCCATTTCCATCATGGAAAAGGAAACAGTCAGCTTCCTGAGTGGAGGAGCTGGGGATTAAGAAATTAAAGAAAGAAAAAGATCAAGAGGCAGAAATAGATTCATCAAGCTGGGAGCCAGGTGAGCACCATTCTTCCTCTCTGATGGAGAGGCAGCAAGCACCAAACCATGTAGCAGGTTTATTTTATAGGGTCAAAGGAGCTTATTTTCATTCTTAACTAGGCCCTAGCATTACTGGATTTGCATATCTAGACCCGCCCCTGCTGACTGAATAATATTCCCAGCCCTCTTGCAGGGGGGATATAACCAGGACACGGACTCTGCCAATGCCTCGGGCTCAGCTGACAATTTAAAGGATGTCCATGTGCCTTCTCAGGTGGCCCTCTACAAAATATGATGCTCCGAGTTATGGGTTGCCCTGAAGTTATGGGTTGTCTCCTAATGAAGTGCTCCTCCCAGCCTCTACACTTCATTTTTCCAGATCATAGGGTTAAAAGACATCAAGTTTGACATAGAGGAAGTCCTTTGAGGGGTCACTAAAGCTTATGAAATTCAAATGGTAAGGCCTAATTTGGTAGTTTTCTAGAGAGAAGACCAGATTTAGTTATCAATGTTAATAGGTAAATACTTTCATTAATGGCAGCAAGTGGACCATAACACACAATAATGTAAACTTAGAAAATTGTACTCTGTTCAATTAAGTTTTTTCCACTTGGTCAAGTTTAATATAGTAGTACATTTGCCATTTTCATCAGTCATAATCAGTCATATGAAGGCTTTCCTCAAGGTTGGAAGACTGGCCCAGAAATTTTCAACTCATTCAGAGTTTAGTCTCAGATTTCCAGGCTTGTATATTTATGAATCAGTTGTTGTTCCTAACCCACCCAATTGGAAGGGAAGGCATAGAAATGTTACCAGCTTTCAGAACACATAGGAATATGTGTTCTAGCTTTGGGAAAGAGGCCTCCTTTTGTTTTCTAACTGGTTAATGCTGCTATAAAGGAAAGCTATTTATTTTCATTTATTTATTTTATATGAAGCACTTAATAAACTCTTATTTGTTCTTATATTTTCTATTGTTTTGCTGATTCTCCACCAGCTTTGTTGGAAAATTTTTGTGGTTTCTTTTAACCCTGAGTTAGATACAGAAAGGATATAGAAAATGAAAAACCCTCTTATAATCAAGTTAGAATGAGTTTCACTCTTATTTTTTATTTTCACCACTCCTAAAGCCCCTTTCCAGCCTCCAGGGGAGGGAGGGAAGGAAAACAATATACGAGTACTTGTGTGGCTGGGCCCTCCTCCTCTCACTCTGTCCAGCACGACATGACCACCAAACTCCTGAACTGGAAATCCCCATGGTCAGGTGGGGGAACAAACGAGCAGCTGACGCATAAGGATCCACAGCCTTGCAAGTCCTGTATGTATCCTACCAGGTGGATAAGAGCTGGCAAAGGTAAGTGGGTTTCAATCTTACAGAGCTGACTTGAGTAGTTAGATTAGGTACCTGAGAATGAGCTTCACCCATCTCAATACTACTCATGCTCCACTTACTATACAAATGTTAACGACCTGAGCCTGATGGTCATATATTCTACATACATCTTCACAAGACAGTAGTCTCCAAAAAGATTTTTTTCAGAAAGAGAGATGTAAATTTATTCAGTGTAGTTGGCTCAACAATTTTGTAAACTAATTTCAAGGTAAAAACCTTGATTTCATTTTTTACATGTTTTGAGTAAGCCAGAAGAACAAAGGGAAATAATATATATATATATATATATATATATATATATATATATATATATATTTTGTCCAAGGACTTAACTAGCATGTGGAATTGATTTATTAACACTTCTCTTCCCCTAACCTCTGTGCTGCACTTTGTGGCCTTTGTCCCATCTGCATGTTGTATTTACCATTCATCATTCTATCCATTCATTCATATAGATTTCAGAGAGCTGTCAGGAATCACCCCCATAATCACCCCCATAACACTACCATCACCAAGAAATTGTATAGAGATGATGTTATTTTATAAGTATTTAAAACTATCTATAATAATAAAAGCATAATATGCTAATTAGACTGAACAGCCAAATGACCTTCTGGACATCCTTCCAAATGATTTAGGGAGCTGAGGCAGAGGTGATCAGGTAGGCAGATGAGCAGTTAGGGATGATCAGGCAGGCAGGCAAGTGGTTAGGGATGATGAGGCAGGCAGGCAGAGTGGTTAGGGGCTATCAGTCAGGCAGGTGAGCAGTTAGGAGCCAGCAGTCCCGGATTTCGAGAGCGTGCAGGCTGAGCTGAGGGACCACCCTCCCCTCTGTGCATGAATTTTGTGCACTGGGCCTCCAATATTGAAATAAGCTCAAATGCCTCCAAGAACTTCTTCTTTAAAGAAAAGAGAAGTAGATGGAATTTTTTTCTGAAGCACATGTCGCATACATGATCCCCCTCCAGGCAAACTTCCTAGCAATTCAGTCACACTGTTTTTTCAGTTGAATTGTCTAGCATTCTGAGCATATGTTTCTGCTGAAAATACACTTTTCAGTTGTTTGTTCGTTCTTTGCTATAAAAATTTATTCTGCATTTGACTCATGATGGCTGTGTAACAACACCTGTTTTGCTAGTAAGCATTTTAAACTGATGGACCACGGATATTGCTCTGCTCTGCTGCCTCAGCAGATCCCGATGGGTGGAAATCTCCCTTCCTCACTGAGGTGCTGTTGCTCAAGCAGATTCTTCACAACAGGCAGTGGGAGTTCTGATGCCAGTTGGCCCAGTGCACAGGATTTAAACTTGCCGCAATCTGGGAAAGATATGTTTCTTAATTGCAATAGATGTGTTGTCACCTTTTCTATCAATTATAAAAATAAGTAGTCATTAAAGACATTTAAAAAATCTAGACCAGCTGAAACCGGTTTGGCTCAGTGGTAGAGCGTCGATCTGCGGACTGAAAGGTCCCAGGTTCGATTCCGGTGAAGGGCATGTACCTTGGTTGCGGGCACATCCCTGGTAGTGGGTGTGCAAGAGGCAGCTGATAGATGTTTCTCTCTCATCAATGTTTTTAGCTCTCTTTCTCTCTCCCCTCCTCTCTGTAAAATATCAATAAAATATATTTAAAAAAATAAAAAAAATATAGACCAGAAAGTAATCACAGCCCCATTATTCAAACACAAAGATCTCCATTGTATCATCTTTGCATCTGCATTGAAATACTATTAATATCAGCAAAGCAATGTTATCTCAGTATTATTTTATTTTGTGCTTACATTATTAATAATTAATGTGTTTTTGCATGATTATTGATTAGTTATAATCAATAAATACAGTTATTTTAATTTTATTTTTGTATTTAGCTAGTTTTGTATTTATTTGTATTTCCCCTGTGTTTTGTTTTTTTCCTGTGGAGTTTTTGGCCAAGTAATACAAATGCATAATATAGTAAAGATATTAATGTTTTTAGTATTTTAGGCATTTCCACAATTTTATACTGGAATCATGATTTTCAGAGTTCATACATTGAAGTTTTACATTTTCACATAATGTAATCTTTAATTTTCTCCTCATATCTTTTTATCATTTCTAAGCTTAGTAAATACGTTTGTTTCTAGATATCCTATTTTCTGTTGTTTGTTTTGTATGCTTACTTTCTTAATTTATCTGAAATTTATTTTGGTGTGTAAAATTAAAGAAGGTTATAAGTAGATTTTTTCCAAATTGCTAACTGATCACTCAGACAGCTTTATTGATGAAACTTTACTCCCCCTTTGACTAATGGTGTATCCTTTATTGAATACTGTAGCACTGAATATAATACAATCTGGTTTGGACTACAAGTTCTGTTTATTTTTAGCCCAAGAATAAATTGTTTTTATTTCAGAGGCTTTAGAACATAGTATAATAGATTACATCTGATAAGATTAATTCAATCTCAGTTTCTGTTCTTGTTTTCTTTATTTTCTCATCTCTGTTACATTCCTGATTTATTTTAGAACAATTTAGTCATGTGTGTATATGTGTGTATATGTGTGTGTGTATGTATATCAATGAAATTTTGTTTTGATAGGAGTTATTTTGAATACATAAAGTTATGTCAGAAGAACTGGTAACTTTATAATAGCCAAAGGAAAAAAACTGTATTTTTTTCATCTTTCGGGCTCAACAACTAGCCATGATATATGATAGTGCTACTCAGAGTTACACTAAGATTTAGATGGAAAATGCAAACAGGTTGGTTAATATAGTAAATTAATCTTTGCAGAACCACAACTTCCATAGCAAGATCCTATTTGTCATCATTATTATCACTATCATAGTTTCACAGTAAGCATAAAATGATCATATCATTCTCACTACAACTACAAGGTCAATACGCTGAAACTTATCACTGGTAGGTGCCAGATATTAGTGATAGCAGAAGGCAGAAGACTTCTTCAATATGGCTCACAAGGTTTATTGTGCTCATTTATGCCTCCAGGCTCTATTTCTTCTACCTGAAATGTCACTCTTTCTGCTTCTTCCCTTCATAAATTATTTCCAATCTGCCCAAATCCAGGGCTTAGGTAACTTTCTCTCAATCTGCAAAAATCCCCGCCCGTTAGTCACTTCACTGTGCTTATACTTTTTAGATCAGCTTATCTGGGAATTGCAGTTACTTGCATATGCCTCTCTCTGTCACTAAATTGAAGTCCTTGAGTGTAGAGACCTAGATTTTTCATTGGTGTAAACTGTCTGAGTGCTAAATATTGAGGATTGACTTCAATACGTGTTAAGTGGCTGTATATACAAATCAATAAAATAAAAGATTTTATTTCATAAACATTTCTGTAGGAAAAATATTAATTTTTGATATGCTTCAAGCATTCTGAAGTTATTCAATAAAACTTGATGAAACTAAAAAAATACTAAAAACAGATTGTGTGCATGCCTCTGTGTGTGTGTGTGTGTGTGTGTGTGTGTGTGTGTGTGTAAATGTGTTTTGTAGGCAGTAATTTCCTCCCACAATTTCACTATGACATGTGTGGATTCGTTGGCTCATCACTTTTGTTTTCCAAATAAAGCTCAGCTGTAGAAAACATCAATCTCAAGCGCACCAGCAGCCAATAGGTAACGCTGTGAGCTGGAATGAAAGGTCACCGCCAAGCTGGACTTCCCCAGGTGGAAGGCCTGGGTGCTGAACAGAAACTGCAGGGTCTACCTGTGAAAAGCGTTTGCATGTCAGCACTACTGACTTGCTGTGTGGATGAGGTTAACAGTTCTCTGCACGGTATTTACTCCCTCCAAAAAACCCTTCCCTGTCCACCTGCAAAGGAAGCTGATACTCTCACTGTTGTATTGTTTGTTTTTTCTTTTCTTTTTAGGAGTGGTAATAACAAATTAAATTATGATCTAGAACAATGTTTCCCAAACTTCTCTCATGATGAGAATCACCTGATGGAGTTGTTAAAATACAGATTCCTGAATCCCAACTAAGAAGTGCTAAACTAGGATTTTGGGGAACACATAGGTAAAATTATATACTTAACTAGTGCTCTAAGAGTTAAGTATACAATTTTACCTATATGTTCCCCAAAATTCTAGTTTATTGTGCTCATTTATGCCTTCAGGCTTTTTTCCTTCTGCCTGAAATGTTACTCTTTCTGCTTGTCCCCTTCATAAATTATTTCCAATCTGCCCAAATCCAGGGCTTAGGTAACTTTCTCTTAATCTGCAAATATCCCTGGCAGTTAGTCACTTATTTCTCTTTAACCCCAAGTACTATGTTCATACTTTTCAAATCAGCTTTTCTGTGAATTGCAGCTACCTGCTTATGCCTCTCTCTGTCACTAAATTGAAGTCCTTGAGTGTAGAGACGGGTTTTTCATTGGTATAAACTGTCTGAGTGCTAAATGTTGAGGATTGACTTCACTACATGTTAGGCGTAGAGCACTAGTTAAGTATACAATTTTACCTGTATGTCCCCAAATTTTCTAGGTTAGGACTTCTTAGTTGGGATTCAGGAATCTGTATTTTAACAACTCCACCAGGTGATTCTCATCACGAGAGAAGTTTGGGAAACACTGATCTAGAACATTAAATTGGGCATATGCTGGATTATGTGCTTTTAAACCATTCGGTACAAATGGCCACCTTATCCCAAATGCTTAGTAAAAGAAAACAGCCTATTCCAAATGCTTAGTAAAAGAAAACTATATTGTGTAGTTTGTATCCACAACCTTGTCCATAAATACAATTCTGAGTCCAACCCTTCTGGACATGAGCTTGTTAGCCTCTGAGGCTTTACATCTTGGGTTTGATCCTTGACTTCATTTACCTGGTTATAGCCTTGACTCTTCTGTCTTTCTGGTTCCCCAGTTCCTGGAAGCTTTAAAGTTATCTCTGGCCATTGTAGATAAACATCATTTTCAATATGTTCAGGCCCTGAGAACGTACTTCCCTGCTGTGGCCAGTATTGGATGGAGGAAGCTTCTGGCTTACTCTGGCAACTTGGAATTAATCCCAGCAAGACATCTCTGATACTATCCATCAGGAGAGCAAGGGCTGCAGGTGGCTGGTTCAGGGGAGACCAGCTCTTTGGGAAAATGTTAAATTGTGTGGTTTTCTTTGTCACAGTCAAGTCAGGGCCTAGCATAGCACGTTAAGGAATGGCGTATCATTCTAGGGCCCCACCATTCAGCATGGCATTTTGTTTTGAAAATAACACTCAGGCTCATGTAAGAAAAGGGTTTGGTGAACTCAATTGCAAGATCGCTCACAACCAAGCAGGGATCCCCACATTCCTTGGAGACCCCACTCAACAAAATGTATTCTATCAGAAGACTCTTGTTTTAAGAAGTATATGTGGAGTAGCTCATCAGAAATGGTACAATATGACTAAGAAAGTGACTAAGTTATTGCAATATTGGTTAAATATTAATAATTTACTTGTTTGTAATTTACAAAATATTTTGATTTACATATTATTATTTGGCTCCCTCTGAGTCCAACCATACTCTAGTAAAATATGTTTTCAACAAAATGCATCATTAAAACAGTCAAATGATCTATCATGTCAGTGTCCAAAATCCTATAATTTTTTTCTTAAATTTCTCAGATTTAGTCCAAGTCCTTACAATGAGGGTGACAATTTTCTCTGTGATATTCACTCTCTTCTGCCCAGATCTTCCCTACTTGCTTATTAAGGAGCCCCAAATTCTCACCATTAGTATGCCCCATTTAGTTTAGGGCCATTAGAATCCATTAAGTCACATGATCTGTAACACATGGTCTGATTCCCTTTACTTCTCAGACCTCATTTTACTTCCCCAGCTCACTCAGTCTAACCACACCAGCTTCCTTGCTCTTCCAAAATGTACTCCTGGGACAAATCCCACTTGGCCTGAGCTCTTATCCTCTTTTTATACTGCCATATTCAACTTGCTAAAGTTTTATTAAGAATTTTTACATCTGTGCTCAAAGGGAATATTGGTTTTTAGTTTTCATTACTGTCTTTGCCTGGTTTTGGTATCACAGTAATGCTAGTCTCATAGAATGAGTTGGGAAGTTTTACCTCCTCTTCAACTTTTTAGAAGAGTTTGTTTATAAGAGGTATCATATCTTGCTTAAATATTTTGTAGAATACACAAGTGAATCCATTTAGTTCTAGGTTTTTCTTTGTGAAAATGATTTTCATTCAACTTTTTGAATAGGTTGCATTTAAAAAATAGGGTTAACTTCTTAGTAGATATAGGTCTATTCATTTTATATCTATTTCTTTGTGAACGAACTCTAGTAGCTCATATTATTTAAAATTTTATACATCTCATTGCATTTTTTTATTTATTGGCAAAAAGTTCATAACATCTCTTTATTTTACGTTTAATATTAGTAGAAATTTTAGGGTCACTGATTTTGGTTGTTTGTTTCTTTTCTCTTTTTCTGATCTCTCTTTTGAGAGGTTTGTCAGTTTTATTGATTTTCAAAAACAAGTTTCTTATTTAATTGATTTTTTAAAAATTATTTTTCTGTTTCATTATCTTCTACTTTGATCTTTATTATATATTTTCTCCTCCTCACTTTATGGTTTGCTCTTTTTTTATTATTAGTTTCTTAAGGTAAAAACTGAGGTAATTAATTTCAAACCTTTTCCCCCTCTAATATAGGTGATTTAGTTCTATAAATTTAACCACATCTTACAGATTTTGGCATTATGTGTTTTCAATTTCATTCAGTTTAAAATATTTTCTAAGATCTCTATATTTCTTCTTTGATTCATGGGTGGTTTAGAACTGTTGCTTAGTTTCTAAACTGTTGTTTAGATTTTGTGCCAAAGGTCATTTTTAGTGCTGGAGGTACAGCAGATAACAAAAAACTTCTTGAAATTCATAGTCTAGTTAAAAAGGACCTGGAAAGTATTTTGCTAAGTGAAATAAGGCAGTCAGAGAAAGACAAGTATCACATGATATCACTCATATGTGGAATCTAATAAACAAAGTAAGCTATTGAACAATATAGATCCAGAGACATTGAAGCACAGAATAGGTTGTCGAAACTCAGAGGGAAGGCAGGGGTTGGTTGGTGGGTGAGAAGAGATCAACCAAAGAACTAGTATTCATATGTGTACAACCCATGGACACAGACAATAGGGTGGTGGAGGCCTGGAGTGAGGGGTGAGAGAGGGATAGAAGGAGTCAATGGGAGGGGGGAAGGTGGACACATATAATACTTTGAACAATAAAGATTGTTTGAAAGACTATCAATAAACAAGTGATCAAATAAAATTTATCATAATTTCAGGTAGTTGTAACTGCTTTTAAGAAAAATAAAGGAGGGTAAGGGAGTCGAGAGCCGTGGGGGTAGAGTATGTTTCAAATAGGGAGGTCAGGGGAGGCTCTCCTAAGGAAGTTATATTTGAGCAGTACTGTAAGTGAAATTAAAAGGGAAGAAGAGTTCTACAGAGTTCCAGGCAGAAGGGCAAAGACCTCCACATGCTATGGTTGTGACACAGACATAAGCTTTGTCTGCTTTAAGAAAATCAAGGAGCCCAGCTGCCCAGAGTTAAGTAAATGATGGGGCAGACAGACAGGCAATAAGGACAGAGAGATAGGTAGGGATAGATTATGGCGAGTCATAAACTCTAGTTGGGTTTTATTCTAAGTTAGGGTTTCAACACAGGACAACTCAGTTCTTAACAACTCCTTTCACAATATTCCCCATTTCAGGAAATAGCACCATCACTGACCAATTGCTTCCACTAAAAGCCTTCAAGTGTTCAAATCAGGAAAAGCAATAGTATCTGACTTATTTTTTAAGTATATTTTATTGATTTTTTTACAGAGAGGAAAAGAGAGGGATAGAGAGTTAGAAACATCGATGTGAGAATCATTGATCAGCTGCCTCTTGCACACCCCTTACTGGAGATGTGCCCGCAACCAAGGTACATGCCCTTGACCAGAATCGAACCTGGGACCTTTCAGTCCTCAGGCCGATGCTCTATTCACTGAGCCAAACCGGTCTTGGCTTGACTTATTTTTTAATATGCCTCATTAGATGTATGAAAAATAGACTGTGGTGGGGCAAGGAGGGAAGCAGGAAAACCAATTAAGGGACTTGTGCAGTAAAGCAGGCTTAAGAGGCTATCAGAAACTCTAGAGGTGGTAGGACAGAGAAGTGGTAAAGCTGATTGACATAACTTGCTAATGGGCTGGATGTGAGGTGTGAAGGAAAGAGGAATTCTAAATGATTCCAAAGGTTTTAGTCTAAGCAATTGGTCAGTGATGGTGCTATTTCCTGAAATGGGGAATATTGTGAAAGGAGTTGTTAAGAACGGAATTGTCTTGTGTTGACACTCTAACCCCCAGTGAGACCCTGTTTGGATATATGGACCTGAAGGAGGTGATGAAGGTTAAATTAATGTTAAATGAGGCTCTCGTCCATCATGACTGGGATCCTGATAAGAAAAAAACAGCGTGTATGCATGTGCACAGAGAAAAGGCCGGTGAGGACACAGTGAGAAGGAGGCCATCTGCAAGCCAAGAGACCGACCTCAGGAGGAACAACCATGTTAGCACCTTGATATGAGACCCCAGCCTCCAGAACTGTGAGGACATAAATGTCTGTGGTTGAAGCCTCCCAGCCTGTGGCATTTTATTATGACAGCAATACTGCCCTAGCAAGCCTAGAAAACTGGTACAGAAGTGAAGAGAATGCTGAAAAACATCTTATTAGACAGTTGAGCTTAAAATGCCTATTGGACTTCCAAGCAGAGAAACGGGAAGGAAGACAAGTATATAAGTCCGATGCTCAGGAAGAGGCTGTCGCTGGAGCTACAATGACAAGTCGTTGGCATACAAATGGCTCCTGTTGTAGGCAGAACACATATCCCCAGTCTCTCTGTCCCTCCAGGAACCTCCTGACTTCTCACCGCTCCCTTGGTCACTCTTCCCCAGGGGAGGAGGATTGACATAACTGATGGGTCAGTTTGAAAGAAAGAACCCAATACTCATGGGTTGTTAATTTCTTTGCATCTTTTTGGGATGTCTGCCTTCAAGAATACACATTTTAGGGAGTGGTTGTGCAGGAGGAAGGGCAGGGCAGCTGAGACCATGGCTGGAAGTGAAGCTGGTAAGGATAGTGGGAGGGTCAGGGCTAAGGCAGTGTCTCACCCATAGAGGGCTGGGCCACTGTTTCCCACAGGCCACAGCGCAGACATTTGAAGACTCCCCGGTGGCCCCTCGCCCAGGTCGGCCCCATTCTCAGCAGGGACCCCCATCTCAATGGGGGTGTGGCTGGCCTGCAAACCTCCCTCACCTCTCACTCCTCACCCCAGCTGGCCCCACCCCCAGAGGGGGCCCCTACCCGTATCAAGGGCCACCATCAGGGCAGGCCAGCCAGTCCCCACCCTTGCACCAGGCCTCTATTCCTATATAAGAAAAGGATAATATGCAAATTGACCCTAAAGGTGAAACAACCAGAAGGACCGCTGGACCAGTCACTATGAGGTGCACTGACCACCTCTCTGTCTCTTTCCCTGGCCGGCAGGCTCTGATTGCCTGATGGCGAAAGGGGAACCAGGGTTGGGTGGTGGTGGGGGGCAGGGCCAGCTGTGGGCAGCCAGGAAAGATGGCCCCGATCACAGGCCAGGCCGAGGGACCCTACCTGTGCACAAACTTCATGTGCTGGCCCTGTAGTTAGATGAATCAAGTCACAGGACCAGGTTATGTTCAAGAGAAGGGGAAATAGACTTTATATCTTAATAGGAGGAGTGGCAAAGTCGCATTACAAGGAGGCATGTACACAAGAATCAGAATTGTAGCCATCTTTGTAAACAGTTGAACAACAGTCCAATAGCATATTTCATATGTCATTACTGAAGGGCGACCAAATAGGAATTCAGACGTTTAAACTCTTTCTGCTCCCAAAATAAGCCTTGTGCATGGTATGTGTGAGATATGGTAAGGATAAGAATAAATAAAGATGAAGGTTGGGGCAGAGTTTGTATTCTGATGTGATATTACCTATTGTCAAATTTCCCTTCATGAGAATATGGGTAGCTGGCCAACTGGACCAAGTCTGAGGGATAGAGCCAGCAGAGAGACTATTCTGAGACCTAAAGGCTGGAAAGAAGCCAAGGAAAAGCTATTGGATATAGCTTTATTGGAAAAATCTAAGTCAAACACAGAGAGAAGACTACATATACATAAATCCTCAAAGACCAGGGCAAAGTACAGAGGGTACCTGCGGTACTCACAGCTCAGCCCTGCTTTCCAGTGGGGCTGGCTTCAAGGACTCAAATGAAGGCAGGTACTTACTACAGTGGTCAATGGGGAACTTGGTACCAGAGAATGATACCAGACCCACTGATGCTCTATACTCCTCCGGGGCATTTAGACTGTTCCTCATCCCTCTTTTCACACACCTATCACAGCTTTAGCTAAGCAGAAAGTGAGAAAAGAGTTCACTGTTTAGTAAAGAGTGGAAATGTCTTCTGTTGGGGAGGCTTCTTCTACTTACTACCACTGTATCTTACTTTACTCACAACCATTTTCAAGTCTCAATAAATGATAGCACATCAAGACAGACAGCGGAGGCAGAGGCCCAGGGTGCCATGTGTATTTTGGTGTCCATGTCAAAGATGACACTTGCTATGATGAGACACGAAATCTTGCAGAGATCATGGAAGTTTATTTCTCAATATTTTCGAAAAGGCAACTTTCCTTGATCCCAAATCTTGTCTCCATTTTATAGGTGGGGACTCTGATTTTCAAGTCTGTTTTTTTTCTTTTGGGATTTGAATTCAAGGAAAAAAATATATATGAAAGGGTACATTGCAGCACAGCTTTGGTGTCAGACTGCCTGAAATCATGCACTCACTGGCTATGCAACTGTGGTTAAGTTGATTAACCTTCCTGTGGCTGAGTTTCCTCAAGTGTAAATGATAAGAGTAATAGTATCTACCTCATGTAATTGTGATGACTAAGTGGCTTCAAACGCATACAGCTCTTGAAACAATGATGAACACATGGATGGCATTCTAAAGGTCCTAGCTATTATTATTACTATTGTTTGTTGTTTTTAATTTTTACATGCCACTTAGACCTGATGGGAAAAAAATACAGAAATATACCCCAATATTCCCATTATTAAAATGCTTACAGTTGTATTGAGGAAACAAACTACATAGACATAAATTATTTAAAAGTAGTTAAAAGGCCATCCTTTAGAAAAATAAATACTTAGACTACTTACCAACATGCATACTTGAGAAAGAATAATACGGGGAAAGAAATTCAGTAAGAGGACATGCCACTTAGAAAGTGGGTCTTGAGAGGGACCTTGAATAAATGGTATTATGTTTTGGGTTATGTGAGTGCATCAATGACCACTATGGACATTAAATTACTAAAGCTTCCATTCTCCCAAGGCCAAATGAGTATGGTGGGGGAAGTGACAAGTTTCTATTTAAACCTGATTCTTCTGAAACATTCTCTCACTCCACTTTTCTGGGTTTGTGGGTCAAAAGTTCATTGACTTGTCATTTTGACATAACTAGTTTACTCATATTGGGTTGAAGTTTTCTACAATACTGTCAATTTCTCTTTAAGGAAATATGAGAGCTAATTTTTAAAAAAAGATGTTGGCTCTTGGTGAAAAAAAGCAAGGTGCTTCTTAGGCTTTGAACAAGTTGTTTGCTTCTTTGCTTACTTCATCCTCGGTGTTCAGATTCCATTCTCTGGTGGAAATATGTCCGTAATTACATTTCTTTGCATCTCTAAATTTTTCTGTGGCAGTTTTGCTAACGACTACAATTTCTTAGTTTAATCTTCTTTAGAGGTAGTAAAGATTTGTTTCCACCACTGGTCTAGTGACAAATAACTTAGTGCCTTTCCCTCTTAAGGTTTTCATATGTTGGTGTATATTTTAATATATTAGTATAAAAGAAAGTTGAATGGTCCTTTATACACTCTACCTCAAAAGCAGTCTCCCTGATGCCTAGGCTCTTTACTTTAGGCAGCACTCCACAAATTGTCTTCTAAAGCCCAGGCCAGAGGACTTCCTTTCCCTTCAAAAACTCTTGATGGCTCCCAGAATCAAGCACACTTTCCATAGTGTGACATTCAAGAATTTCTTCCCAGTCCAGCTTCCCAGGTCTTCATTCTTGCTGTCATTCAGTGCCTGTTCTCTAACCCTGGGTGAAGTGAGCTCTCACACCAGGGCCTTTGATCATGCAAATTCCTTTCATTACATTAGTCTTCCTTCTTCTCTTCCTGGAAATGTTTTTATCACCCTTCAAGGACTTTAACAGCTCCTCCAGGTCTAAATAATTGGTCTTCCTCTGGGCTTTCCCAGCTTTTGACTGGCACATTTCTTTAGCTGATTGTCACCTGTTGGTAGGCCTCTGTTGGTAGCAAAGCCACCGTTTATTTAGAAGCATTGAGAGAGTTGCTTTATAGGCTAAGACTGTTTTCTGGATCAAAATTTCTGAAAAGAAAATTTTCAAACCTCCTCTTTATCCAGTCAATGCATACATTTGTTCTTCTTGTGCATTCTGAAACCTCAGAATTTGATTGGCATTTTCGTAGAGTTCTGGTAATAGGAGGTTTCAAGTTGAAAACTAAAAGCACTTGACCTAATCTGTGAGGTCTAGGATTATACATGCATCGACTCCTTCAGACCTCACTCAGATTAGGCCTCATCACACCCACTTTACAGACAAAAAAACTCAGATTACAAAAGTCAGTTTACATGCCTCTGAGCATATGGGGCAGGAAAATGCAGTGGATATAAGCATGGGTCTGGAGCCAGACTATAGGGGTTTAAGTCCTATGTTGCCTGGGTTTGTATCTGGCTCTGCCATTTACTAGCTTGTACCAGTTACTGAACCTTTTTGTGCCTCAGTTTCCTTAGCTGTAAAATATGGTAGTAGTATCTTCCTTGTGGGTTTCATTTTTCTTGAGATTAAAATAAGTTAATATATATAAATCACATAGAACAGAGTCTGGCCTGTAGTCAACATGTATTAACTGTTATTATTATCATAATTATTATAAACTTTAAGGAGCACAGAACTAAAAAACGAATGAGTCAGAATTTGGACACATGTCTGTTTGGTTCCAAAAACTGTCGGCTCATACATGTCAAGGCGCTCCCTACTATGCCCATTTGCCTTGAGATTAAAGAATAGAGTGAAAAGTCCTTTTCAACTTGTATATGCTCAGGGGTATAAACCCTTTATTAAGTGATTTTACTTTAAAATATATGATCAGTACGTTCTGCATCTTTTCTGGAGATGGAAGGCTCCAGAAGCATTAGCATGAGTGAGATAAAGCTGTGAAATTATTTTGGTTTAAAATGCATGACCGGTATGGCATTCATGCTTTTTGGAGGTTGAAGGCTCAAGAAGCATTAGCATGAAAGAGATACAATTTTGCTCCCATGCAGGACATGGTAAAAATAATGGGTCCTGTTATGAAGGTTGTTCTGGGGTGACTTGCTTATGCCTGTAATATTATTGGTATTTACCTACTAGTGTTTAGACTGTCTATACCAGGCTAATGATTAGAAGGAACCAAATTAGCCTGAGCATGCTTTTTCCAGCACATAGTGATTTTGTAAAGTTGTAGGAGTGTTTCTCTTCCTCTCAAACCCCCTTCCTCCTCCTGCTCCTCAGAAACGCATGGGCCCCGCATTGGTCAGGACGGAGGCAGAGGTGAGAGGTAGATAAGAAAGGTGTTACGTCTGGCATGACTGGTATCAGCTTAATGTTGGTCCTAAAAAGCTATTTAGGGTAAAAAATTTTTATATCCCTTGGGTGTAACTTGCTGCGTCTGCATCCATATGATACCATATAACTAATTAAGCAAGAGAGTTTGTGAGATGCGCTCCCTAAGGGTATCATTTTTTTTTTAATTTTGCTAAATTCAATTAAATCCAAAAAACGCATTCTGGGCTTCAGGCTATAGCATCAGACTATGTTCTGTGGATATAAACTTGTAATTCAACACGACCAGCTATCTCCAGGACATCTAAGCCTTGCTCAGGAGACAAACAAATAAGTAACTCTAACATGACAGTTGAGTTTTATGATCATGCAAGCAGGAGAAACGGCCCAGATGATTGGCTGGGGTCAGTGGTGGTAGGGGGTGTAGATAGTGAAGGACAGCTGTCTCTGAAGAGAAGAGAGAAAACTGCCACATGGAAAAGGGGAGATGAACACATCAAGCAAAGAGAAGGCAAGAGCTTATTCAATTGACTTATCTAAAAATGGTAGCTTGGAAGTGTTCTAAATGTTTTATAAGATTAATACCTTACAACAGCCCTATGAGGTAAATTCTGCTGTTATTTCCTTTTTATAGAGGAGGAACCAAATTTACCTAGTGACAAGACTTAAACAAGGCAAGCTCTCTCCAAAGAAATAATTATTAGTTATTAACTTAACTACTATTCTCTATGCCATCCCTCTAGGTGGCTTTCCTCAACCAGGGCTAGCCATCAAATAACCTGGTGATTTCTAGAGCCATAGACCCCTCAGAGACTGATTTCGTGCCTCTTCTTGGTAAATGATTCTATTATCCGAACAGTTGCTCAAATGTGAGCTTGGGAGCAATTCCTGGCATCTTCTTTGTTTTTCCCATCCAATTAATCTCTGCATTCTCTCAATTCTCCACTGAAAATGTATCTTCAAATTCTCTTACTTGTGTGTTTGTATTCACTTTCAGCATCCAAATCTAAACTCTCCAAACCAACTGATCTCTCAACCTCTCTTCTCCCAGCCCCCCCGCCCCCCTCCCCCAATCCATCCTCCAAATCACAGCTACAGTGATTGGCTCAAACTCCTCCAATGGCTCCAATTTGCCTTTGGAATTCAGACCAAACCTTCATGATGATTTACAGGGCTTTGCATGGCTAAGCCCATGCCTGTTCCTCTTATAACACTCTTTCTCTTGTGCAGCCACACAGATGTTATTTTATTTCCTTCAATGTGACAAGTATTTTCTGCCTCATGGTCTTCCCACATGCTGCTGTACTTTCTGTGGGAATGACTCTTTCCATACTTGACTTCTCTAGTCTCAGACCTTCTATGACACTGTTTTGATAAACTATCCCTTCTAACATTCTCTTTCTGGGCATGCTGATCTTTTCCTAATTGTATAATCCTATATGTTAAAGGCTAATATGCAAATTGATCAAACAGCAGAACAATTGGTCGCTATGAAGCACAGTGACCATCAGGGGGCAGATGCTCAATGCAGGAGCTGCCCCCTGGTGGTGAGTGTGGTCCCACAGGGGGAGTGCCACTCAGCCAGAGTGCAGCAGTGGTGGTAGGAGCCTCTTCTGCCTTCACAGCAGGTGGACATTCCCCTAGGGGTCCTGGACTGTGAGAGGGTACAGGCAGGGCTGAGGGATCCCCTGCCCTCACTGCCCCCCCCCCCCGTGCATGAATGTCATGCACCAGGCCTCTAGTTTGTTGATATGCTTCCATGTGGTTACATATTGAAATCACTGTCTCAACACAAACTTGAAAGCTCCATGAAGGCAGGGATTACATCTGCTGTATTCATTATTGTACACCTTATACCCATCCTAGTATGTGACATAGAGTAGATGAACAGTACAGATATAATGAATAAATAATGGACAAAACGGGTACAAAACTGCATGAAAGATTGGAAATGAGGTAATTGGAGTTAGCACTTATAATATTTGCTTGGCTTTTTTCAGTAGAGTGATGAGAGAGAAACCAAATACAGTGAATCCCAAAACTGAATGAGAAAGAAAAGAGGAAATAAAGGTAATGTCTTATAGAGAAGATAATAATAATCACTATGTTCCAGTCCATGATCTTGGCACTAAGCATTCATTATTTCCTTTTTACAGTAACCTTATAAGATTCTATTCTCTCCATGTTTTGGATAAGACAGTCTCAAAAAGGTTAAGTAATATGCCAGGGTCACATATCTAGGAAACAGCAAAACCAGGCCCAGGCCTAACTTCAGAGTCCATGGTCCGAACCAGTAAGTCAATGGATCTTCATGGCAGTGGGTGGCTTATTAAAACTGCTGCCATCAAGAGATTGAAATTAACCCTGGCTGATATGGCTCAGTTGCCGGGAGTGTCATTCTGTACACCAATAGGTCATGGAATCAGTTCCTAGTCAGGGCACAAATCCAGTTGCAGATTTGGGCCCCCGTAGGGATGCATGTGGGAGGCAACAGATCAATGTTTCTTTCTCACATCGATGTTTCACACTCACTCTCTCTCTCCCTCTCTCACTTACCCTTCCTCTCTCTCTAAAATCAATGGGGGAAAAAAGAGATTGAAATTAAACAGGTGTGAATAAGGGTATAGAAATCTTCAGTTTTAACAAGCATTTCAGGGATTCTGCTCTGTGGAGCATCATCCCCATGTCAGGTTTCATAAGAGAGTATATCTTAGGTTACTTATAGCTTTGATCTAATCTTTAGGGCCTCCAAGACTCTATTACATCTGTATATTGATTATTTTCTCATAGGCTTATGGTGATTATATGAGACTAGAAGCCCAGTGCACAAAATTTGTGCACAGGGGCAGGGGGGGGGGTTGTCCCTCAGCCCAATCTGCACCCTCTCTCCAATCTGGGACCCTTCTCACAATCCAGGACTGCTGGCTCCCAACTGCTCACCTGTCTGCCTTCCTGATTGCCCCTAACTACTGCCTGCCAGCCTGATCACCCCCTAACTACTCCCATGCCAGCCTGATTGATGTCTAAAGTGCTTCCCTGCCAGCTCGTTTGCCCCCAACTTCCCTCCTCTGCCTGCCTGGTCACCCCTAACTGCCCTCCCCTGCAGGGATGATTGCTTTCAACTGCCCTCCCTTGCAGGCCTGGTCCCTCTCAACTACCATTCCTTGCAGGCCTGGTCCCTCCCAACTGCCCTCCCCTGCTGGCCATCTTATGGTGGATATCTTGTGTCCACATGGGGGCAGGATCTTTGACCACATAGGGGCAGCCATATTGTGTGTTTAACTGATGGTCAATTTGCATATTACTCTTTTATTAGATAGGATAGAGGCCTGGTGCATAGGTAGGAGCCAGCTTGTTTGCCCTGAAGGGTGTCCTGGATCAGGGTGGGGGTTCCCTTGGGGTGTGGGGCAGCCTGAGCAAAGGGGCCTGTGGTAGTTTGCAGGCCAGCCATGTCCCCCCAGTGACCCAAGTCAAGGCCCTGGTATCTGGGATATATTTACTTTCTACAATTGAAACTTTGCAGCCTGGAGTGCAGCCAAGCCTCCTGCTTGCCCTGTGGCAGCAGTCATTTCTGTTTGGATTTGTTTACCTTCTATAATTGGAACTTTGTAGCCTTGAGTGGAGGCTTAGGCCAGCAAGGGCAGGCAGAAAGCTTGACTTCCTCTGTTGCCGAGGAAACACCTCCCTCCTGCTCTCTGTGGCTGTAGCCATCTTGGTTGGGTTTGTTTGCATACTCGCTCTGATTGGCTTGTGGGTGTGGCTTGTGGGCGTGGCTTGTGGAGCAGAGTGATGGTTAATTTGAATATTACTCTTTTATTAGGTAGGATAACTTACAGAGTGCTAACATTCACTGGACCGGTGCATGGTAAATGTTGGCTTCCCCTCTCTCTTCTAGGCTTTACTTTTAAGAACTAGGTCAGGAATTAGAGAAACAGCTAATAATTTAAAGTTGTGTTAATTTCTGGGGAATTTTTATTGCCCCCTGCTATGATTTCCATTTTGTAGAGAACCAGAGGCATGGGGCAGTTAAGTAACAGGACCAAGGTGATAGCTACTAAATGGCAGCCCTCTCAACTTCCATGCTCTTCTGGTGACAAAATTAAATTTGGAAAGAACTCTGTAGTCAATGCTTGTTGAATTGCATTTCAAGCGTAGCTAGTTTTTCTACTATTCGTCTGTTAAAACAGAATATACTCTCTCTCCCCTTTATTTGTTGACTTTTGTCTTTGATTCCTTTTCAGTGTATGTCATCATGTTTTTATTGTAAACACCAAGTTCTCATTAGGAGACCACATAGTATTAACATCAAATAAATATAGACAATATGTCAGGCAATGGGAGGACCTGAGGCCCCATTAAGGAGAGTAGTGGTGTTCAGATGCTTAGACATTGCTAATAGAGGCCGTAAGGACCCTAGAGGCCTCCTGGTAGCATGTGCAAAGGGAAAGTGAAGGCTCTGTTCACAAGGCATGACTCACTCCCGGGACCTTGTCTCAGGGAGGTGAAAAGGTTAGCAAGGGTCCTGGGGCCTTGTCTCAGGCCTTTTCCTTCCAAACCTGGCTCAGGTTTTGCACTTGGGGGGGGGGGGTGGCTTTTCTCCAGTTTCTGTCAGGTTGTGCCTTTATCATGCAGAAGCACCTGACCCAACATCAGAGCATGAGCACATCAGCCAGCCCCAGGTTGCAGTCTGTGTTGGCATACTGGCTAAAAGCTTCACATATGCTAGGCTAGATAAGATCTCACTAAGATACCAGGCTTTTTTTTCTTCTTCTTCATTTGATGTTATGATCTCTTAGTTCTTATATTGGTGCTCTTGCATCTAAAATTTACTTTGTTTGCTCTGACATGTTTCATATTTTTAACTGTCCTTTACTCAAAATCTGTTGTTTAGCACATTAAAAATATGTATGCTCCTTTTGCTCCTTTGCCACGAATAACAATTAACCTGACTACCTGGAAATAGACTCCATCCCATTTTCCAAATTCATATTAACTTAGTGCATTAGTCAGGGACCTCCTGAGAAACAGAACTAAACATAACATGAACAGAACAGAATGTCTATGTTTGTAATATCCACATCCCTTTTGCTGATGTTTAAATAAATGAAGACATTTATATTAAGAAAATGGTTCATGTGAGGTTTGGTGTGTCAAAAATCTGATGGGAATGGTCAGCAGGCTAGACTCAAGAAAAAGTTGCAGTTTGGGTCCAAAGGCAATCTGAGGACAGAATTCTCTCTTGCTCGTGGGAAGTCATTTTTTTGTTCTATTTAGACCTTCAACAGATTACATGAGGCCCACTAACATTAAGGAGGACAATGTGCTTTATTCAAAGTCCATTAATTTAAATGTGCATTGCATCCAAGAACATGCTCACAGAAACACCCAAAATAATGTCTAGCCAAATATTTGGGCACTGTCCCGTCAAACTGACACAATTAACCATCATACTGATTTTTAAACTGGACTCCGCAGAATAGTACTCTAGATGGCAACATGTTGGCAGGAAAAAATGGAGAGGAGCAGCAGTTCAATGGTTAAATATATTTCTGATAGGTCACCTATTGTCCCTCTCTGTTGGAGTGTCATATTTTCATTCATTTGTTAAAGACTTTGAATAGTCTGCCGAAACCGGTTTGGCTCAGTGGTAGAGTGTCGGTCTTCGGACTGAAGGGTCCCGGGTTCCATTCCGGTCAAGGGCATGTACATTGGTTGCAGGCACATCCCCGGTAGGGGGTGTGCAAAAGGCAGCTGGTCAATGTTTCTCTCTCATCGACGTTTCTAGCTCTCTATCTCTTTCCCTTTCTCTCTGTAAAATATCAATAAAATATATTTTTTTAAAAAAGACTTTGAATAGTCCTTAGGGCAGGAAATTGCTCACTGTGGTAAATGCTGCCCCAGGACCTGGCAGGACAGCCCCTTCTAGTTCTTCACTTGGCAGCCCCCATCTCCACAGACACATTAGGAAGAAGTGGAGCTGGGTTTGTTCCCTTATAAGTCTCAAATCCTGGATTCTGCTACTCAGATAAAAATTGCACAGATATGTTTGTCTAAGGGCTAACAATATGTGCTACCTACTAATCCAGTAAGATAGGACAACCATTTTATGTTCAGCTGTCCTTGAGCTTCCAAATAACTCCCAGGCAAAATGGTTAGGGCATCTGTGTTGGGTGTGGCTGAGCTATCAGGGACAATGCTTGGCCATCCCAGTTGTACCACCGTTCTCTCCTTTCCACTTTGCTTTCACTGCTCTGCCCCGTGCTATTAACCTCCATCTTTTACTACTCCATGCTTCTTCTCTATCCCTAAGAGAGCTCTCCAAACCAAAATGAAATACACCATGAAAATTGAAAAACTTTCATTGTTTTTATGTAATGCATGCTGTTTTACTTCTGCACATGATGGCTAAGGTTTTCTCATCTTGTACTATGCACCATCAGTGTGGTCTTCTCTTAACTAAACCACCCACAGTCTAGAATTATGTTGTGTCTGTGAGGTGAGGTGATGATAATGGATATTATTAGTGGTGTACACATATATGCATGTTTAATTTAACTGAGTTTGTAAAAGATTTATCAACTGGAAGAATCCACACTCCACCTCCTTGCATGTTTCCCTTGAAAGGTACTCAGGAGAGAACACTGATTGTGAATGCTCTTCTTATTCCTGCCGTTCCTCCACTGTAGGGAGAAGTAGAGGCAGCATTCCCTTGGTTAGGCACAGCTCTTACACCCTTTCAATAGTCACGTCCCTGCGGAGGCTGACACATCTGCATACTCATTTCCTCTCCCCACCCAGTGGCTTGTCATGTCCCCAACTCAAGGCAACTCCTCTAAATGCACAGAACCTGACTATCCGTCTTGTGAGGAACCTCCCATCTCAGCTCTGTCCATTGTCCAGGATGTCTCGGCTCCTGATGGCTCCCATCTCTACACTGAAGCAATGACCAGACCATACATCTGGAAACAACTGGAACTCTTCTATCTCAGAACTTTAAAATCCCTCTCACTCATTGTAGTCTGTCTTTTTTGTACTTATTTTCCCCTTAATCATGTAGATGCATCCAAACAGTTTAGCACTTTAATCTGTCCTCAGAGGACAACTATTGACCTCTCACTCTCCCTAAGTCCAACATCCCCCAGGACAGGTGAAGAGGTAACTGTCAAAGCCTTAACAGTGGGGACATCAGAGCAAAACTCCTCAGTGGCCATGAGGACCTTCGATGACTGGGGAGAAAAAGACTAGTTCACTTCTCTTCCTCAGCCCTACCTTTGGCTCCAGGCTAGGAAGGGAAGTGAATGCTGTCTAGAGGACTGAGGGTTCCAAGTAGCAGGTACCAGAAGGGGGTAAAGTATCTTGAAGCTTTGGAATAGAGAACAGATCCTTTGGGTGCTGGGTGGTGCCATGGCCAAGGCAGAGCAGGCAGCCCTTACACTTGAGGCCAAGAGGATGGCATAGAAAGGAAGCTTGAGGCTTGGGGCTCATTCTTGGCTCATCACTTTAAGGGAGAGCTGGGGGTGAGGTAGGGTTCCTCCTGGGCCACTTGGTATAGTCTCTTTTGTCAGAACAAAAGCCAAGAACCCAATACTGAAGCCCTGCCCTGGAATCAAGAGTATGCTGACTCTGGAACATTCCGGAGGGAACCTAGCATGGTGGTTACGGTATGGACTCCAGAGTCAGACAGTTTCATGTAACTTTGGGCAAAGGCCTTTATCTCTCCTGGCCTCAGTTTCCACCTTTGTAAAACGGAAGAACAAATAGTGACTATTAGGAAGTGTTCAAACACGTGGAAGGCCAATGGCCACCATTTCTCTACATTCCTTTTATTTTCCCAATGGTGGCGATGCAGCCAAAGCAGGAAGGTGACAGAGACGTGTTGAGTGAGCCAGGCAATGGTATTTGATTAAAAAGACAGACATGGACACAGAAAACCATTTTTTGTTTTGTTTTGTTTTAACAGGCATTGACATGGAGTGTCCAACATTTCCAAAATATCAATTTCTCTCACACTTTTAATGATCATACTGTAGCTTAGGGCCCAGGTAGGGGTACTTGCCAGGGTTGTGGCCAGAATTGAAGCTTCAGAGCTTCATGAGTCAGGCACTCTCCGGGTCCCTAAAGGTCCTTGCTACAAGGGTCAGAAAGGACCAGTCTAAGAAGGCAGGCTTTTCCTGAGAGATCATCAGGAGGCAGTGGATTTAGGTCTCTGAAGTTGGGGGACTGAAGCTGTGGAGAGGAAGGGAAAACACTACAGAAACCTACCGCTCTGGGAGCATCAGTAGGGGCCTCACACGGGCAAAGCATGACGGTAATGCATTGGCCAAACCATCTGTCCGGTCCTGGCTGGTGTCTGAGATCAGCTTTCCCTGTTACTTAAAAAATACACGATCTTTAGTTCATGTGACCTAAGACACTTGGCATGAGGGGTAAAAACAACCAGAAAGAAAGAAAAAGCAAAACAACCTGGAAACCGAAATCTAGTGCCTGGGGCTAAGGACACTGAAGAGAAATGTCAGAGTGGGATGTGCTACATTTCCACACTGTGCGGCTGAGAGAAGGAGGCTGCCTTTTTTCTTTTTCTAATGAATTGAACACCCCCACATAAAGAAACTTCAAACCTTTCCTAACACAAACTCAAAATAGATCACTGTTCTAACATCCCTGAGTAGCTGAATAGGCCTGTGAAACCCAAACAGGAAACAGAAAGGCAACAGCTCTCTCTTGCTTTGGAATCTGGTGTGTAAACCTTGTTTATGTTTAAAACGCCTTCTGCCTTGTAGACTTAAGCAGGGGTGTGGCCAACCGGTCAAGGCAGGGATGACTCTTGGCCCCTGTAAGTTTGAACCATCTCTTATCTTCTCACTTCGGCTACATGGTGCCTTTGGTGGAGGGAATGATAGCCAATGGATGTTGACTAGCTGTGGTCTGACTTCCTCTTGACACCAGCACTCTTAGGTTCAATCTGTGTTCACTTGTGTTTGTGTATTTATTAAATTGCCAGTAAACAGTATGGATTATTATTTATTGAGCAACAGCAGGGCTTCGACCCTGTTGGCAGTGATTGCAGACAATAAACCTAGGGAATGACACTTGGAGCTTGAATTAGCTGGAACATCATCTCGAGATTTATTCCAGGATCCCTCCAAATCCACACCGTTTGAAATGTGGTGTCTTTAGGAGCGTAGCTCCCTCTGCATTTGCAGGTTATTTGGGAGGAGTTATAGTGTGCACTTGGCAGTGAGAAATAGCAACATTAGTTTCTGAGAGAGACCACAAAAAGAAAGACTGCATTTGTAGTGGTTGTTAAAAACTGTTTAAATTCTTAGTAATCAATTGTCAAATAATTGAACCACAACCCACATTTTGATTAAACTAGGTCAAATTGAAGTTTGTGCTGCTTGACTTTTGGTAAAGTGGGCTGGTGTGGCAAAGAGCCACCACAGAAGTGCTGCTAAACTGAGCACACAATGGTGTTTGTTCTAAATGTGCTCTGCTCATAACAGTTTTCTGTTATTACTGTACTTTAGGAAGCAAGTAATCAACCGAGTCACTATCATCTGGAAACTCCAAAGCTCCAAGAACTGTGCTCAAATTGATTGAGCCACTTAATCTTCCTTTGCCTCGATGTTGTCCTCATCTGAAAATGTGGGCATGGTGCTGAGGCCCACTTCCTGATGAAGTTACAAGGACTAAATGAGATAATACATCTAAGACTTAACAGAAAACCAGCACATAATAAAGACCTAAGTAAATAGTAGCTGGTATTTGAGTCTAGGATGAGTGCTCAAGTAAATTCCCCAAGGCACCAGGGTAATAAATGAAATGACACCATGAAGCCTGGCATAGGGAAGGTACCTCAAATGACACCCCCCCCCCCCACACACACTTCCCTAATAGGTTGTCTATCAAAGCAATAAGTCAGAAGCAGAAAGCCTACTTATGTAAGAAGGTTGGATACCATACTGTGAATGAAGCACATGGTGAGGGGGAAGGAGGCAGGTGCTGATGGGCTATCAGGTCAGCAAGAGTTCATCAAACAAGAACAAGGCCTGAGAGGCAAACTTGGATGGACTCAGGGAAGTCAGAAGGAAGGAGACATGTTTTAGATGCTTATTGAGGGGGTGGGGAGGGAAACAGCACAAAACATGTGTGAGTATGCCAAGTGGGTAGCAAATGAGATGTTTGAAATCAGGAAAGTTGGGAAATGGTGGAGAAACCAAGGGAATGAGCCATAATCTGCTCTTAGTTATTTTGATTAAGAATGTATTTCTCAAATTGGAATCTGAAGACATGACCTGGGATATATGCTTGTAGCTTAGTGAAAACTGTTATAAAAGAAGTCTGTGCACATAAATTGTTTGTGAAAGAAGTCTGTCCATAACTCAACTTTTAGAAATGCTAACCAAGGACCATTCTCTGCTTCTATTAGGTAACTGCATTGATTAGACAGCATCCTCACACCAATCTGGACGCGTCTGTAGTAATCCTTTCAGTTATACAGAATTCAGTCCTCTCATGATGGCATCACTTGCTTCAGAGGATAAGCACTGCACAGGGCTGGTCCAATTCTGGACCCAAGTTCCTTTGGTGTAGTGGGACACTTTTACAGAAAAGTTAAATCTGAAAATATCTCAAACTACCTGAATTGAAATATGTAATAATTAAATTATTATAAATCTCAGCTTGAGAGCTATACTACCAGCATTTTCAATTTATTAATATTTTAAGATTACTTTTATTTTTAAATTGGAGAAATTTTTCTTTCTGTTAGCTACAAATATTCTGTACTGAGACACTTAATTCTTAGCTCAGACCATATCACATACTACATCTACAGTGTCTTCACACTGTGTGAGTTGATGATAAAGATCTAGGGTATGGGAGAGCCACCAGATGGAAAAGACTGGCTCTCTGAATGACCCACAATTTTTATTGATCCAAAAACAATAACTTATTTTTGATGTTTTCTTTAAAATTCAATCCATTTGGGAGTTCAAGATGTACTTCTCATGATCAGGATTTCCGTTCATCTGTTTTCTCCCTCCTTCCCTCCCTCCCTCCCTCCCTCCCTCCCTCCCTCCCTCCCTCCCTCCCTCCCTTCTTCCTTCCCTCCTTTCCTCCTTATCTATTTGTTGTCTATCTTCAACCCATTTGTTTATTTATCTTTTTGCCTGTTACAGCTAAATTCCCAAAGTATGTTCTTTCAATTTTATTTTATAGATGTAAGATTGTGTAATTCCTTGGAAATAACATCCAGCAATTACAACACAGGAGTTCAGCAGCTGTTCATGCATTTTACTAATTAGTTTGGAACTATGATTCATCTCCAAATCTTAGGAGGGGAAGCATTTTCAGATATCATAAGGCTGCCTCCAGCTATTTTTGTAGTTTAAAATTGTGATCATAATTACTTGTTACTTTATCTATTATTTAATGATTTTTTGACTAAAATTGATAATTAAAAATCAATACAGTGGCAAGTTTGATATCTTTATCAAATGCCTTGGGTGTTTATAATAATATAACGCTGTTATTTGTTAATAGATGCATGAAGAATTCAGAAGTCATTTGATAAATTTAATCCATTGGTAATTAGTAAAGAAGTATATATAAGAATAGCTAATGTTTTATAGCATGCTTAAGTGCACCTCCCTTTTGGGGACTTTGTATAAATAAATTAACTTATTCAATCCTTAAAATAATCCTATGAGTTAAGCCTCATGTTTATTCTCATTTCAAAATGTGGAAATTGAGGCACAGAAGCATGAACAAGTAGTGGTGGTGCTGGGACATGAACCTGGCTTTAGGCTCTGTGCCTTTAATCATTGCATACTGTCTACTTGAATAGGTAAGTATTGATTTCATGTGATTTTTCTTATTCTACTAGGGGCCCAGTGCACAAAATTCATGCACTGGAGAGGGGTCCCTCAGCCTAGCCTGCCCCCTCTCACATATTGAGAGCCCTCAGGGGATGTCCTACTGATGGCTTAGGCTCATAGGGAGTGGACCTAAGCCACAGTCTGACCTCCCTTTGCTTGAGGCAACCAGGCTGATCATGGGAAGGTGCCCCATCATCCTGCTGCTGCAGCCGCCAAGGTATTTTCATCAACATGGACTCCAGTCTCTTCACCATGAAAAAATGACAACTTTCTTTAAGCGTTTTCAAGATGTGTCTTTCATAGGATATGACGTTTCTTTATTTTTCTTTTTATCCTCACCTGAGGATATGTTTCCATTGATATTTTCCCCTTCCCTCTGATTCCAGGCTCAGCCCCTTCCCAAGCCTAAAGCCTCCATCCCAGGCTGTAGGCTTGGGAAAGGGGACCCCCAGCACCTCCCCAAACCAAAAGCCTCCACCCTAGGTTTAGGGTTGGGAAGGGGTGCCACCCCTCCCAGCACCTCCTATCGCCCGTTCTACCCCTTCCCAAACCTAAAGCCTCCATTCTGGGCTTTAGGCTTGAGAAAGGGTTCCCCCACCCACACCTCCCATTGTAGGCTTGGCCCCTTTCCATGCTTAAAGCCTCTGCCCCAGGCTTTAGGCTTGGGAAGGGGAACCCTGCCCCTCCAATTCAGGCTCGGCCCCTTCCCAATTCTAAAGCCTCTGCCCAATGGCCAGCTGGGAGTGACCTGGGGGCTGTGGAGCCTCCCCAAACCCAGTTATGTATGCAAATTAACGGCCATCTTTGATGGATTAATTTACAAACTCACTTTGATTGGCTGTGGGTGTAGTGAAGGTATGGTCAATTTACATGTTTCTCTATTATTAGGTAAGATGGTTATATTAGTTTCCTATTGCTTCATTATCACAAATTTTGGAGCTTAAAATCACATACACTATTGTCTCACAGTTTTCATGCATCAGGATCCAGACATGGTTTGGCTGAGTCCTCTATTTAGGGTGTCATGAAGCTGTAATTAAGGTATTGCTCAGCTCTTGGGTCTCATTGGAGTTTCAAATTCCTCTTCCAAGCTCACATAATTGTTGCGATATCTTATTTTCTTATAGCTAAATGACTTATTATGGCAGCTCACTTCTTCAAAGCCAGAAAAGAAATATCTTCATGATCTCTTTTCTAATGAATTTGTCAAACTAATTTGAGACCTTAGTTAGATCTGTGCAATCCCTTCACTCTTGCCATATAATGTAATCTAATCCAAAATGTAAACTAATCATGTGTATAACACCAGTGGCAGAGATCATGGGGCCATCCTAGAATTCTATGATCACAGTGGCACAATGGGTATGTCTGATCCCTTTTTCCATTTATGAAAAAGACAGGTAAATATCATCATACTTCTATAATGAGATGATATTTCCTTAGCTTATAAAAATATCAAGGGCTTGTTAAAAGAAATTTTATCTGTAACATTTTGCTTCTTTAATATTTTTCTAGAACTCTTCACATTGAAGGAAAGTTGATAGTATAAATAAATTAATTTAAAAAATTATTGTGAATGTACTCTGATGATTAATTTTCCAGGTCATTTCTTCTTTTTTTCTTTTTTAAAAAATATATTTTATTGATATTTTACAGAGAGGAAGGGAGAGAGATAGAGAGCCAGAAACGTCGATGAGAGAGAAACATCGACCAGCTGCCTCTTGCACACCCCCCACCGGGGATGTGCCCGCAACCAACATACATGCCCTTGACTGGAATCGAACCCGGGACCTTTCAGTCCGCAGGCCGACGCTCTACCACTGAGCCAAACCGGTTTCAGCTCCAGGTCATTTCTTAAAGTCACTTAGTCACTCTTGTCCTATGATCACTTACTGGGCAAAAATCAAACTCCATAGTGTAGATATCATACAATAACTAAACATACCATGTTGACCTCATCTCTTGGCACTGCCTTTTCTCCCATTGTTTTACTCCAAGTACCTTTCATGCCTCTGGATCACTATACACAATGCATCTATATATGTACAAGCATAATTTTCTCTGAAACAACCTTTCTCCCACCCCACATGGATCTGCTGGTCAATTCTCTGGTTCTTCAATACTTGGCTCATATGTCATTTCTTTTGTGAAACTTGCCCCGATTTTTGAGCTGAAAGGTAAGAGTAAAAGCTGCAGAAAAAGGACTTGAGTTCTGGGTTCAGCTGGAGTGTAGAGATATTGATCCCCTTCTGAAGATCCCTGTACCACTCTTGATTTAAGTATATTGTACCAAAAAATACCAAAAAACAATAACAACAACAACAAAAAAACACTTTAGGAGAAAATAAAATGAATTTAGAAAATCAAAGCTAAGCTAAAAATTTAAATGTGAACAATTAAACATGTTCTATCCCTAAAGAGGTTGAGCAATAAACTAATGTCAAATGAGTTCTCTAATGTCTGAAACTCTGTTCTTTTCTTCTAACTCCCCAGTAACAGGAATCAGAGCTCTTGTAAGGCTAGGTGATCAATTAGCTCTTGTGTGAATGCAAGGATGCTTTAAAATACCAGGGTGAAGCTGAAAGGACAATGGAGTCAGCTTTGAGGTATTTCCACTCTCCAACTTGGAGCATTAAAGAATAATTATTCATAAGCAAGTTGAGTTTATAATTCCATAAATCCATAATGATATTCAAAATGGGAAAAGGTAAAGTTCACAAAAGACATTATCTTACAAAAGAAAGTTGTACATAACTAGATATGCTTGACTTTTTATTAATTTTAAGAGAATTGTGGTGATGACATGTGTGTTCTGTTTCTTCCATTAGATATGTGGCCCTTTATAAAACATAGATGTATACTTTTCTTCACCTCTATATGTAGTCATGGTAAGGAGAATTATGAGTAATCAATCCCAGGAGTTCTGAAAAAGTAAAAAAATATACTAAGATTAAGAAAAGATTGTGATCAGTAGTGTAGGAAATAATGTGTTGAAAGAAGATAGATTCACCACATTACCCAAGAATAAATTCAATCTCTCATTTTCAAATACAGAACTCTTGGGTGATTTGGACTAATTATCCAGAGATACTAATGAGGCATCATAGGTTTTAATGCTAACAAATCATGCCACATAATTTAAAATAATAAAAGGACATCAGTATGTCTTGCTAGCCAAATAAACCTTTAAGAGTGTATCACTTGCCCTAACCGGTTTGGCTCAGTGGATAGAGCATCATCAGCCTGCAAGCTGAAGGGTTCCAGGTTTGATTTCCGTCAAGGGCATGTATCTTGGTTGCGGGCACATCCCCAGTAGGAGGTGTGCAGGAGGCAGCTGATGTATGCTTCACTCTTATCAATGTTTCTAACTCTCTATCCCTCTCCCATCCTCTCTCTAAAAAAATCAATAAAATGGGGACACATGTAATACTTTCAACAATAAAGATTTTTTTTAAAAAAAGAGTGTATTACTTTATTGTACTAGATTTTCCTCTTCTCTACATCCTCACCAGCACTTGTCGTTTATTGATTTGTTGATGGAGCCATTTTGGCTTTTGTGGGATGATACCTCATTGTCATTTTAATTTGTATCTTCTCTCTGATGATTAGTAACTGAGTAGCTTTTCATGTTTCTTGGCCATTCTGTATGTTCTCTTTGGAGAAGTATCTATTTAGACCCTTTACTGATTTTTTAATTGGATTGTTTGGTTTCTTTTGTTTAGTTGTATGAGTTCTTTATATATTTTAGACATTAACTCCTTATCAGATGTATCATTGGCAAATATGTTCTCGCATTCCATAGCCTTCCTTTTCATTTTGTTGATGGTTTCTTTTGCTATGCAGAAGCTTTTTATTTTCATGTCCTATTTGTTTATTTTCTCCTTTGTTTCCCTTGCCCTAAGAGATGTCCGAGATTTTGATACCTATGGTTTCACAATTTACATTTAAGGCTTTTATCTATTTTGAGTTTATTCTTGTGTATGGTATAATTTGGTGGTCTAGTTTTATTTTTTTGCATGTACCTGTCCAATTTTCCCAACACTATTTATTGAAGAGATTGTTTACGCTGCAGCAACTGGTGCAGCCACTATGAAAAACAATATGGATATTTCTTAAAAAATCAAATATTTTTGACTCAGTAATCCCACTTCTAGGACTATATCCCAAGAATCCTGAAATACCAATCAGAAAGAATATAGGCACTCCTATATTCAGAGCAGAGCTATTTACAATAGCTAAGATCGGGAAACAGCCCAAGTGTCCAGCAGTAGATGAGTGTATAAAAAATTGTTATACATTTATATAATGGAACACTATGTAGCTGTAAAAAAGAAGGGTATCTTACTCTTTGAGACATCATGGAGGGACCTGGAGAGTATTATGCTAAGCGAAATAAGCCAGTCAGAGAAAGACAAGCATTACTTGATCTCACTCATATGTGGAATCTAATGAACAAAATAAACTGATGAAAAAAATAGATAGAGACATGGAACAGTGGAATAGACTGGTGAATCTCAGAGAAGGGTGGGGGTGAGGGAATGGGAAGAGATTAACCAAAGAACTTATATGCATCTATGCATAACCCATGGGCACAGACAATAATGGGGTAAAGGCCTGGGGTGGGCAGTGGCGAGGAAGGGGGAAGTCACTGGTGATAAGAAGGGGATGGATACCTGTAATACTTTCAATATAAAAATAAAATTTTTTTAAAAATGTAATATTTCAGAAAAAAATAAGACAGATCGCCAGAAACCAAATTGTGAAATGTGTGGGCTTAAAAAAACACCATTGAAATAAGTGACTTTAAAAAGAGGGAGGGAGGTTGGGAATGCAGAGAGATGCTTATTGGATGAAGTTTAAATCACTCTGGAAGTTTCAACCAGGACCCAGATTCTAAGAATTACCTGATCAGTTATCTAGAATCCGTAACTTTAGCTGGCCTGAGAGGATGTAAAAAAAGAATACCCTACAGGTATTAAAAAGAAGTAGGATGTGCTAGTGGACTACAAAGAGAAAAACTAGAGAAGTAGGTTTTTCAGTTCATGCATCTTACTCAGAAAGTTCAAAGGAGAGTTCAGTACTTCCTATCAGTGCTGGATCTCTGGGAGGAAAGGGCCATATCGGAAGACTCTTAGTCAACATGTGAGGCGATGAGGTAGAGGTGGCCTTGCCAAAGGGAAGATGAATGAGGCAAAACTCTGACTCCTAGGGGTTCTACCTCAATGAGTGGATGTATTGATACTTGGAAGACCAGAGCACTGGCAGAATCCCGAGGATGGTCAAAGAGACTGCATTGTAGGAAGGCAAACACAGAGGCATGAAACAGACTGATGAATCTCAGAGTGAAGGGGAAAGGAGGGGTGAGAGGTAATTAACCAAAGAACTTACATGCATATATCCTTAACCATGGACACAGACACATGAACTGAAAACCTCCTTCCCCAGTTCTCCATCCTTTCTCCTATTGTAGTCCACTGGTCAGGACCAGAAAATGTGCCAGAAAAATGCTCCAAGGCCCATGTGGACTCCTGACACATCAGCTGGAAAGGGACAAGACCATTCCCTGAGGAAGCAGGGGGATCTGGCATACCTCACCCTCAAGCCCTGCAATCACATCAGCCCAAGTATACCTTGTCTTTGGAAAGAGCAGGAGAAGAGAGGGGAAGCTGGAAAGATTCAGCATTTGTCCAAAAGAAAATGCATCATGGAAGAGGCCAATTAAAAGAGAAAAGACTTTAATATCTAATATTGACAAATTTAGAAGAGTGATTTCCACCTCCTGCTACTCAGTGAGATGGATGTTTAGGAGAAAATCTACTACAGAAGATAAAGAAGCTGCACTTTCTTCATATATCTAAGTAGTATTTGAACTTTCCACCCATGCTACTCAAGAGATCTATCCAAGCTTTTCCCCGGTGTGAGGAGTGAGACCTCAATCTCAATTGTATCCTGAGGGCAGGGCATTTTCCAGTATAAAGCAGACTCCTGTTCTCAGACATCATCAAAGCCTGGCTGCCTGCTGCATATAAACCTAAATAACCTCAAGTAATCCTCTGTGTGCACCAGAGCAAGGGAGAAGTTCAGGTCTGGAAACCCATCTGACTCGCACAGAAAGGGAAGAATGTGAAGACAGATCATCTAGGGGCACATGGAAGCACAAAGGAGTGACTGGGATGGGAAAGTGAACTCTGCTGAGCTCATGGCGTGGTCTATTTTTCTGTCATTTCAACGTGGCCCTTTCCTCCCAGAGCTCTGGCACTGATAGGGGAAAAACTGAACTCTTTGAACTTTTTATGATCAATGCAAAAATATGGGGTCAACTTCAGTGGGCCGACACACAGCAGATTCTGGGTGGCCAAAATGTGATGCAGGCAAGTTTTGCTGCTGAAACCCACTCAATTCCATTAAAGAAAAGTTTGGCTTCCAAAGAAACCACAACTATATAAATAGTCAGAATTGGCAGATTCACTGATGATTTTCACGTATCAGTTAGACACAACCAGGTGCTCAACAACACCCATATCTAAGGAGGAAATCTAATAATAAAAGTGATTAGAAAGCTGGAGGCGAGGAAGTAGGACTAAAAAATAAACTATATTAAGCAAAAATAGACTTTAATAATTATAAGATAATGCAGAACATTTATATAATACAGTGATTTCTGGGCTTATTCTGAAAAAGTAACCAAGAAACATCGCAATTATTGCAAACATATTAAAATAATGTAAATAAACATTCTAAATAATGCACATCTTCTTCCCCATCCTGAGCCCTTAGACTGAGAATTATTGCATGGTATCCTGAACTGAACTGCCAAGATGGTGCAGCTCTCTACTTTACTTTCACCTGCTTAGAGAGATTTGGAAGCAGCGTGGAAAAAAACGTATGTCCAGCTGTACAAATGCAGTATTGCTTATGATCATCCTCAAATCAAAAAGGACTGTTTGTGATATAGAAATGTCATATTGATTCCAACTAATATGCACAGTTTCCTTCCAAATTCCTCATCTGTGAAAATAGTACTAGGGATTCTGACACAATGGGAAGAAAGGAATGTAATGGGTAAGGTGCCATCTCATGCAGAGGATGGGAGTAGACCAGTTGTGTTCTAGTCCAAGCTTAATATCACATGCCTATTTAGCTGTTTCAGCAAAAGTATTGGTAGAATTGAAATGTCTTTTAAACCATTAAAATTTAGTAATTCATCTCCCCTTCCATATATGTACCCTATCAGAGAGGGGGAAAAACAATAAGGGCTGGCATTTAGGTGAGAAAGGATTAGTTGAGGGAATGATGGTGGGAGGAACAGAAGTTTAATTTATGTTACTCCAAGTAATTTCTAACCTCAAAGTCAAAACACCATCCGTCTGTGAGGCAATCTCATCGACCCAACATCACTGGGAGTCAGTCAGTTCTCTGGTGTGGAGCTGAATTTATGTCTGTGGATCTATACCCTCTCATCATTCCCCCTGAGACTCATGGTATGCATTGCCTGGCTAGAGTGAGGGGCTAGCCTTGATTTAGAGAGATGGCCACTGATCCATACACAAATTGAACCCAAGACTTTGGCCTCATTGATTCTGAGCTAGCTCATTCCTTACTTTCTAGACAAGATTGCATTAATCAGCCTATATTTTTTCTCAAACGTCACCGGGTGAAGAAACCTTGTACACATCACAATTTATCATCAACAACCTATTTCAATGTTTAATTGAATGTTTAACCTAAATCAATAAGATAGTTAATAGATGTATGTAGGTGAGCACTCATGAGAATATGGTTGAGGATTTCATTCTTGTAAAAAAATGATAGTGTTTCACTCCTAACCTCTTCCTATCCTCATTGCATATATCTTACTTATCTTCCAAGTGAACTCATTTCTGGAAATAGTTACCTAGAAATTTCAGACCATGAAATCCCAGAATCTCCGAAGCAAGAAGGCTTTGTTTGCTGTATTTCTTAACATCTTATGCCCTCTGGTGGCCAAATCAGAGGATTTACTGTATTTTCATCTTAATTCTCCAGAGAAAAAACATTTCATTATAACAGAATTAAAACACACACACACACACACACACACACACACACACACACACACATACAAACAAAAAAAACAAAACATTTTTTATAATTAGCTATGTATTGTCAATAAATACCTTTTAAGGAAATAAAGTGCTTCAACATAGTTCATTTGATACTAAGCCTGTGAGGTGATTATAGATCAGTGCAGAGTCCTATGGTTGGCAAAAGTGGCCTAAACTTTCTAGAGCAGGGTTGCCAGGCCTTTATCTTGGCCCCCATTTCTCTACCTTCCTTTTTAAAATAAAGAAGAAAACTTCATAACTGCACATGAGTGCTTGTTACATGTGAGCCAAGTAACTTCTTTGCTGCTAAACTACATCTAAGAGCTTGGGTAGAAATGGAATTCCCTGAAATCTGTTGCCTAGAACAATATATACACAAAATTTGACTGTAAGATGTTCAACACCTACTGGGGTAAAATTATCACTAGGAGTTAATTTACAGAAGTATTACCTCATTACCTGGATCATGTCCTCCGAAAACATGAGCAATACTTGGAAAATTAAAATAAGGAGTCAGAGAGAGGAAACATATTGATTTGGGAAAAAGTTTATATTAAAATATATCTCTCATGCATGTATTTCAGCTTTTTATAAAGCAAAATATATTTAACATTTGAGAAGAAAATGTGTTTTTATTTTGAGAGAATGTTAACTTGTCCTTTTTTAAACACAAGTTTGTAACCATGGACGGCAAGATTTTTAAATGCCTTTCCTTTCCTTTTAATATTTTTTTATTTTAAAACTTTTTACTTTGAAATAATTTTAGACTAACAAAAATTTCAAAAATTTTACAAAATATACTGTAAAATTCTCATATACCATTTATCCAATATCCCCAAATGTTAACATCTTACTTAAGGATGCTTTTCAAAATCAGGAAAGTAATAATGATGCTATACTATTAACTAATCTACAGACATTATCCATCTTTTTGCTAGTTTTCCCAATAATGTCTATTTTAACAGTCCAGGTTCCAGATTGTGATCAGATTCATAGTGATTTAATTAATCTATACTAATAAAAGGATAATTATGCAAATTGGTCAGGACACCTTCACAGTAACTACCAAAGAGCAAGCTATGTGGCCGGCAAGGGGGTTAGTGAGTAACAACCAAAAGACTGAACACAGGCCATGTGGGGTGGCCTGGCTGGCAGGAGTGGCAGTGAAGGAGTGGTGACCAGGTCAGCAGAGCGGGGCACAGTTGGAGGAAGTCAGGATGGCAAGAGGGGCAATCAGGCAGGCAAGCAGGTGAGCAGTTAGGAGCCAGTGGTCCCAGATTGTGAGAGGGATGTCTGACTGCTGGTTTAGGCCCAATTCCCAGATTGGGCCCAAATCGGCAATTGGACATCCCCCAAGATGACCCAGATTGGAGAGGGTTCAGGATGGGCTGAGGGAACCCCCTCCCCCCATGCACAAATTTCATGCCCTGGACCTCTAGTATTATATAAGTATTGTAAAAATATGACACAAGTGATGTTGTGTCTTAGTATATCATATCAGGGAGTCCAAGATGTTAATATCTTATTATTGGAGATGTTAATTTCGATCACTTAATTAAAGTAGTGTATGCTGGATTTCTCCACTCTAAAGTAACTATTTTTTCCTTTGTACTTAATTTGTATTTCATAGAGCTACTTTAGGAGTATGTAAATGTCCTATTTCTTCTGCTATATTGGCCACTAATCAGTAACTGATGTTTTTTCTCATAATTTCTTTGTCGTTTATTAATTAGAATTCTACTGTGAAGTAGAGAGTTTTCCTTCTTTTCCATTTATTGGATATTTAATTATTTATGTACTAGAGGCCCAGTGCACAAAATTCGTGCACTCATGGGGGGAGGTTCCTCAGCCTGGCCTGTGTCCTCTCACAGTCCAGGAGCTGTAGGGGGATGTTCCACTGCTGGTTCTGGACATCCTTAGCACTGCTGCGGAGGTTGAGAGAGGCCCCCACCATTACTGCTGCACTCGCCAGCCATGAGCCTGGCTTCTGGCTGAGCAGTGCTCCCTCTGTAGGAGTGCACTGACACCAGGAGGCAGCTCCTACATTGAGCATCTGCCCTCTGGTGGTCAGTGCATGTCCTAATGGCCAGTTGTTCTGCTGTTCAGTTGATTTGCATATTAGCTTTTTATTATATAGGATATTAATATGGAGTCATAAACACTTATTTTATTTTATATGTTATAATCTATTACTATCATCCTTCACTTAGTTTTTTCAAATTGGCCCACCCCCTTCAGTGTAGTTTATAATAGAGTTAGACTCATTTGTTATTGTTTGGGTTGAATTTTTGGTTTATTCCTCCATCCTACTCGATTTGAATAATTTATTTATATTTTTGACCTATGAAACATTACCCTGGTTTCTAAAAGTCAGAACTGTACAAAGAGTTACACTCATGCCTTCCACCACATGCCTCTCCCCTTTATCCCTGCAGGGAAAAGCAGTCTTATTAGTTTCTGGGTTATCCTTTCTATGTTTCTTCTAGCACAAAGGAGCAGATACATGTATATTTTACTTCTTTTTCTTTCTTTCGTGAAATGGTATCTAATAGGTACTTTTTAAAAATTAATTTATCTTTTTTTAAAATTAATAATGTATCCCAGAAAACAATCCATATTAGTGCATTAAAATCCTCTTCTAATTTTTTCTGCTTACAGCTGGTGCAGATATACATAATTTATTTAACCATTCTCCTGTATTTAGACATTTTTATTGTTTCCAATATTTTGCAAAAGCAAACAATGCTATAATTAACAACCCCACTCAAGTTTATTTTTGTATTATTGGAGTTTTTTCTTTTGGGTAAATTCCCAGAAGTGAAATTGCTGATTTAAAAGGTAAGTATATAAATTTTCTTAGATATTGCCAAATTTCCCTCCAAAAAGCTTGTACCAGTTTTCATTCCTAATAACCATGTATAAGAGTGCTTGTTTCTCTACAGAATGTATTATACTTTTTAATTGTCATCTGGTAATATTACCCCAGGGCAGTTTTTAATTTTAATTTTTCTAATTACGAGAGAGATTAAAGATCTTTTTCTGTCTTTAAAGGTCACTTTTATACCTCTATTTGTGAATTGTCTGCTTGTGTCTTTTCCCTGTATTAATTAATGTTTTGAAATCCCTTTCTCCTGAATTAAATAAAATTTGTATATTAGTAGTTTATCTGCAGTTAAATCTATGATACAAATATTGTTTTTTAAATTTCAGTTGTCTTTTACTTTGTTTTTGTCATACAGAAAATTTTCATTTTTATATAGCCAGCTAGCATTTATTTTTAATTGCTTTTGGATTTGAGTCATAGTTAGAAAATTTTTTTCTATACCAAAGTTAAAGAGGAAATCACCAATGTTTTTATCTAGTACCCTTACCCCCCATTATTTTTACATTTAAAGCCCTATTCTATTTGGGGTTTCTGCTTATGTGTGGTGTGAGGTATTGATCTAAATGTATTTTATCCCAAATGCTTATCCTGTTATCACAGAATTATGTGACTAAAATTACAGTTCTCTTCCTAGTAATTTGTGATGTCACAAAATACTAAATTTATCATATACTAAATTTCTATTGGTAGTTGGGTTTCTTTCTGAGCTTTCTGATCTATTTTCTCTGTCTATTTATCTATTTACTAGAGACCCGGTGCACTAAATTTGTTCAAGGGCCTTGGCCTGGGCCCCTGCCCGCTGCCACTGAGGCAGGAGGCCTCTGCCATTTCTGCCACAACCCCCACCTGCTGTGGATTTGTCTAATTTGCATATTATACTTTTATTATTATAGACTAGAGGCCCAGTGCACGAAATTTGTGCATGGGGTTAGGGGGGTGTCCAGCCCAGCATGCACCCTCTCCAATCTGGGACCCCTTGAGGGATGTTAAACTGCCCATTTAGACCCGATCTCACTGGAATCAGGTCTAAATGGGCAGTCGGACATCCCTCTCACAATCCAGGACTGTTGGCTCCCAACTGCTTGCCTGCCTGCCTTCCTGATTTCCCCTAACCACTCCCATGCCAGCCTGATTAATGTCTAACTGCTCCCCTGCCAGTCCGTTTGTCCCCAACGTCCCTCCTTTGCCAGCCTGGCCACCCCTAACCGCCCTCCCCTGCAGGGTTGATCGCCTCCAACTTCCCTCTACACCACCCCCAACAAAGAGCCACCTGGATTTGCATTCCCCAAACCTTCCCACACCATCAGCTAAGCACAGACCCAAAGTGGGAAATAATTGCACATCAGAACTGGGGTGGAGGTCTCCACCAGGGCCTCTGGCAGCAAGCTGCAGAGAAAAGGGGATGATACCCTATCTCTCCCCCCGACAAGAACTGCCACTCCCCAAACACAGGGGGCAGCCTTGATCTATTACTCCAAGCACCACCTGCACCATTCTACAGGCGAACCCTTGTAGGATCAAGAGGTCACAATTCTGAAATCTAGTGTGACCCCCCTTGGAACCTCCCTTCAAGAGCTCTGGAGGGGCATGGCTGAGCTAGACAGCAAGTGGGGCAGGGGGCCTGTGCCATCCCCAACAAAGAGCCACCTGAATTTGCATTTCCCAAATCTGCCGGATCCACCAGCCAAGCAGAGACCCACAGCAGGAAGGAAGTACAAATCTGGGACAGTTAGAGCCACTCATCAGAGGATTTCATCAGGGCTCTGTCAGTGAGCTGCTGCGATAGAAGAAGGCGAGCAGCTCTCTCCCCTCCCGAGGGCAACAACTCAGAACTGAGGAGTCTGCTGTGAACCTCCCGGGGCCTCCCTGTTGGGGCTCTGGCTTGGAGCTAGAAGGAGAGAAGCTATCCCCCCTCTTGAGGGCTGGGGACCTCTGCTACCCCAATCAAAGGGTGGATTAAATTTTCATTCCCAGATTCTGCTGGCCCTACCCTGCTAATCTCTTATCCACTGGGGGAAGGGGACACAAATCAGAGCTTGGACATTGGACCTGACTTACTTGGAGCACCCTAAGAAGGCCTCTGGCAGTGCCCTGCAGAGATAGGAGGCAGACAGCTCTCTCCCTTCCCTAAGGGCAAGTGCCACCCCAAGTGGAGGGGGCAGCCTTGTTCTCTTCCTCAAAGCCCCACCTGCACTTCCCTGCTGGTGCAGCCTCACAGGGGAAAGGGGACACAACTCAGAACTGGGATAACCGGTGCCATCCTTTCAGAGCCTCCCCTCAGAGTCTCAGGGGTACCACTGAGGTAGAAAGCCAGCAGCCAGCCCCCCTCTCGAGGTGTGAGGCCCCTTGTCACCCCAATAAAAGGACGGATTTGATTTGCCCTTCCATTTCCAGCTGGCCCCACCTGACTAAGTTTATTTCCATGGGATAAAAGTTGATTCCACCCACAAATGGGCCAACAACTATCAACTCCCAATTACAACAGAAAGGCCCACAGAACACACATAAACAACATTCCTACATCATTCAGCCCAGGAGATCAAGGAGCTTTGACCACTGTGTTCCATAGGACACTAACTACATAAGGCCACCCCACAAAGACTGTGAGTCATAGTAGTTCTTTGTAACACATATAAACAAATACAAAGATACAGGTAAAATGGGATGACAAAACAACAACAACAACAACAACAACAACAACAACAACAAAAAAACAACCCCCAAGTGAAAGAAAAGGAAAAATCTCCAAAAAAAGAACTAAGCGAAATGGAAACAAACAATTTATCAGACACAGTTCAAAATAATGGTTATAAAGATGCTCAAACAACTTAGTGAGAACTATCTCAACATGAAAAAGGAGGTAGAAATTCTGAATGAGAGCCAGTCAGAAATAAAGAATATTATATCTGACATTAAAGACACTTCTCCAAAGAGGTCATACAGATGGCCAACAGACATATGAAAAGATGCTGTTGCTAATCATCAGAGAGATGCAGATTAAAACTTCAATGAGGTATCAACTCACACCGCAGAATGGCTACCATTAATAAATCAACAAATGACAAATGCTGGTGAGGATGTGAAGAAAAGGGAACCCTAGTACACTCCTGATAGGAATGCAGACTGGTACAGTCATTATGGGAAGCAGTATGGAGTTGTCTCAAAAAATTACATATGGAACTTCCATTTGACCCTGCTATATTCCTAGAAGTAACCACACTTTCAGGATTCTTAGGCTATATTCCTAGAAGTGAGATTACCTCAAAGAATATAGCCTAAGAATCCTGAAAGTGAGGTTACTTCTAGGAATATAGCCTAAGAATCCTGAAACACCAATCAGAAAGAATTGCACCCCTATGTCCATAGCAGCTCTATTTACAATAGCTAAGATCTGGAAACAGCCCAAGTGCCCGTTGGTAGATGAGTGGATCAAAAAGCTGTGATACCTTTACATCATGGAACACTCTGCAGCTGTAAAAAGGAAGGATCTCTTACCCTTTGAGGCAGCATGGGCGGACCTGAAGAATATTATGCTAAGCAAAATAAGCCAGTCAGAGAAAAAAATATTACACGATCTCACATGTAGAACCTAAGGAACAAAAATAAATTGATGAATGAGATAGAACCACAGACATGGAAGCATAAAACAGACTGACAGATCTCAGAGGGAAGGCCTGAAGGAGTGTGGGAAGAGATTAATCAAAGGACTTTTAATTTTTTTGTTTTTTTATTTTTATTTTTTAAATATATTTTATTGATTTTTTACAGTGAAGAAGAGAGAGGGATAGAGAGTTAGAAACACCGATGAGAGAGAATCATCAATCAGCTGCCTCTTGCACACCCCCCACTGGAGATGTGCCCACAACCAAGGTACATGCCCTTGACCGGAATCGAACCCGGGACCTTTCAGTCCACAGGCCGATGCTCTATCCACTAAGCCAAACTGGTTTCAGCTCAAAGGACTTTTAAGAATATATGTATAGCCCATGGACACAGACATAAACAGGTGAAGGCCTGGGAGGGGAGGAAGATGGGTGGAGGGGAGCAAAGGGAGGGAAATGGGGAGCACCTGTAATACTCTCAACAATAAAATAAAGTTTAAAAAGTAGTTAACTGTCATTCCATCTTTCTTAAATATTTGAATGGCTTCATGTTGGTCTCAGAATAAAGTCAGAACTTCTTCACATGTCCTCAGTTTACTTCCCAGGTCCAGCTCTATCCCACACTTTTCTACCCTGGCAATCTAGCTATAGTGATGGACCTGCAGTACCTCATCCTTCTGCACCCCATTCAGGCAGGGCCTTCTCCAGAATGCCTTCCTAACCCTGCCTTAGGGACCCTTCCCATGCCTTCTGTAGTGCCTTGTTCTGACCTTTATCACATTGCAGTCTAATCCCTTAAGCATTGTTTATCTCCTCAACTCTTAAGGGTACAGACTTTATTTATTTGTTTGTTTGTTTGTTTGTTTATAATATATTTTTAATGATTTCAGAGAGAAAGGAAGAGGGAGAGAGAGTTAGAAACATCAATGATGAGAGAGAATCATTGATTGGCTGCCTCCTGCACACCCCTCAATTGTGATTGAGCCCAAAACCCAGGCATGTGCCCTGACGGAAATCAAACTGTGACCTCCTGGTTCATAGGTCGAACCTCAACCACTGAGTCATAGCAGTTGGGTCAGACTAAATTATTCAATTTTAGATCTAGATTCTGGTACCAGGCCTCAGAGTATGCACTTAATATACGTTTGTTGACTGAAGGAATGAATGAATATTTTTTCTCACCTTTTCCTTTATTTCCTGGCATACTCTTATCTCTTCTTGCTATATTTTCTTCTTTGCTGCATGGGAAATGATTTTCCTATATCCTCAGCATCGTCACCATAATGAGTTGTGGGCTGTCATGAACTTTTCAAGCTCTCAAGAGAAACCTCACATCAATGACATAAGATATTTTTTTTTAAAGAAAAGAATCAACTTGTGTATTTTTTTCTTTCCACTTATCTTCTTTTCCGTATGGGAAAGATTTGCAACTGTCATTGGGATGAGTAATTTCCAGCCTTTCATAAGATGCAAACCTGAAAATGTTCTTTGAAATCTGACCGTGCCATTTCCAAAAGGCATCACTTCCTGTCAAACGCCTGCTCCAACTCTGGCAATCGATATTTTACAAGTATCAGATGTATTCTCTGAACCGCTTTTCTTGACATTTGGCAGCAATAAGAGCTATTGTTTATAGAGTTCTATCCGTGTTAGACACTCTTCTAAGCATATGACGTATAGATTAATTTATGAGGCAGATTTAATTTCACCATTTTTCAGATGAAGAAACTGAGGCATATAGAGATTAACTGACTGTGTCTAAAGCCCAAGGTGCCTTAGATAAAGCCAGTATTAAAAGAAAGAGAGATTAAATTTTCAGGGGAGCTAAATTCAGAGTCCATATTCTAAAATTGCAATTAATCACTTTCTCCACCTATATTTCATCCTACTTCATGTCCTGGAATATGTAATGTTGTTTGTGTGCAACATGTGTGTCTACTATTATCTCCCAAATAAATCCTAAACTCTTCCTTTAGGAGGAGTGTCTTATCTCTTTAGCCTCCACAATAATTAATATAGTGCTGAACACATGGCGTGACCATTTCGTAAATATGTGATCAATTGCTTTGAAAACTTTAAATTCTTCCCCTGATTTTAGAAAATTGCACATAGGGATTCTTAGCAATTTAGGATAAAGTATCATATTAGAAATGTCTAAATTTGTTTATTCAAGAGATTAATTTATGATTATAATGGAAATAATAGGAACTCAAGAAGGGGAGGAGATCCCCATGGCATCACCCATCTAGGGTCTCTCTTCCCTATCAGGCTTGCAGATTAATGTACCGTAATAATGCTTTGATGGTCACCAATGAAAGTGGGTGCCTTGTGTCCTATTTGCTTGGTTCATTCATTCTCTCTCTCTTTTTTTAAATTAAGGTATTATATGTGTAGATAGCTTACCATTGCCCCACCCCCCCACTCCCATACATGCCCTCCTTCCCCAGAGTTTTGTGTCCATTGGTTGTACTTATATGCATGCATACCAGTCCTTCGGTTGATCTCTTATCTCCCCCAGATCACTCTACCCTCCCCACTGTCATTTGACAGTCTGCTTGTTGCTTTACTGTCACTATATCTATCTTTCCGTTCATTAGTTTATAATGTTCTTTATTATCCATAAATGAGTGAGGTCATGTGGTGTTTCTCTTTCATTGACTGGTTTATTTCACTCAGCATGTGTTCTCCAATTCCATCCAGGTTGCTGCAAATGATGAAAATTCCTTCTTTTTTATGGCAGCATAGTATTCCATTGTACTCCTCCTTCAGAGAAGTGCCATGACCCCCAGTAGAGGAAGCTATTCATTCTCTTTTATAGCTTCCTCTACTGGGGGCCATGGCACTTCTCTGAAGGAGGAGTAGAAAGCCTGTTGTCACTGTATGAAGGTGTACCTGAGTTGTTCTTTATCCCCAAGGGTACCTTCAACTCAGCTTGAATACTCTTAACTCTTCTGTAATCATGATAGTCTTTAGTAACTGGAATGCCTTCCAATGCTTGGGAGGTTAAAATAGCCATTCATGTCATAATGGATGGGCATTTGGGAAGAAAATAATAACCTTTCATTACCAAGATCCTTCATCTTTCATGCAAATAAACCCCAACAGGCTGCCAAACTTGCCTGTGCATATCTAAATTTATTATATATATATAATACTAGTGTCCCAAGTGCACAAAATTCATTCATGGGGGTGTGGGGGGAAGGGGTTGTCCCTCAGCCCAGCCTGCACTCTCTCCAATCTGGGACCCCTCGGGGGACATCCCTCTCACAATCCAGAATCACTGGTTCCTAACTGCTCACCTGCCTGCCTGATCGTCCCTAACCACTCTGCATCCTGGCTTGCTCACCCCTAGCTGTCTCCCCCTTACCTTCTGCCAACCTGATCATCCCCAACTGCCCTCCCTGCTGGCCTGCTTGCGTCACTTTCCTTCCCCACTGGCCTGCTCACTCCAAACTGCCCTTCGTCTGCTGTTCTGATAATCTCCAACTGATCCCCACTAATGGCCTGATCACCCCCAACTGGCCCCCTTGCTGGTCTGCTAACCCCCCAGCCCCTGCCCATTTCCCAAGGTCCCAACTCCTCCTTTTTATCTTTTTCTTTCAGTGCCTCCTTGAGCGGAGGCCAGGGTCAGCTGGAAGCAAGTATCTAGGATTTATTTATCTTCTACAATTGAAATTTTATAGCCTTGAATAGAGGCCAGGGCTGGCCAGGGTGGGCAGGAAGCTTGGATTTCCCCATAGCCAGGGCCACTCAAGCCTCCTGCTTGCTCCAGCTCCAAGGCTGGTTGTCATCTTGGTTGGGTTAACTTGCTTACTCGCTCCTGATTGGCCAGTGGGTAGTTAATATGCATATTTTTCTTTTATTAGTGTAGATTAGAGGCCTAGTGCACAAAATTTGTGCACAGTGGAGGTGTCCCTCAGCCCAGCCTGCACCCTCTCCAATCTGGGACCTCTCAAGGGATGTCTGACTGCCCTTGTAGGCCTGATCCTGATCATACCTAAATGGGCAGTTGCACATACCTTTCACAATCCAGGACTGCTGACTCCCAACTGCTCACCTGCCTGCCTTCCTGATTGCCCTTAATTGCTTCTGCCTGACAGCCTCTTCACCCTCTAACCTCTCCCCTGCCAGCCTGATTGATGCTAACTGCTCCCCTGCCAGCCTGTTTGCCCTAACTGCCCTCCCCTGCAGGCCCTGTGGTTGCCCCCAACTTCCCTCCTCTGCCGGCCTGATCACCCCTAACTGCCCTCCCCTGTAGGCTTGATTGCCCCCAACTGTCCTCCCTTGCAGGCCTGGTCCCTCTCAACTGCTGGCCATTTTGAAGTGGCCATCTTGTGTCCACATGGGGGTAGCCATCTTTGACCACATGGGGGCAGCCATCTTGTGTGTTGGAATGACAGTCAATTTGCATATTACTCTTTTATTAGATAGAATACTTGAGTATGACAGAACTATTGAAAATCAGAAATATATTTTAAGTATCTACTAATGAATAATCTCTTTACTCAAAGATATCTACTTTTAATATTGGGTATATTTTCTTTTGTTCAGATAGATGAATGGATGAATGGATTGCACAATAGAAACATAACAACAACAATAATAATAATATATGTAATTTCTCACTGACTGAATCTTATTTCATGAACATTTTTAGATCACTTAAGATTTTTTAATGACCTTTAAAAAGGCTTTATAATGGCTATTGTATAACTATATAATGTTCTATTTAATTATCTGATGGTGTTGAATATTTTGATGCTTTCACTGAGGCGAACACCAGGATTGGCTCTTCCAAATCCTGTCTGAATTAGTACATCATGAACTGCATAGAGACAGTGGAAGATTTTCTAAAGGAATGAAGCCACCTTCATCTGCCCAATAAAATTTTGAAATTAAAACACAAAGAAAACATGTGTTATTGTTGTTGTTTTTTTTCGTTTTTTCCCCCAAAGAAGACCCAGAACCTAGATGCTTATCTGAGCTTCACCAAGTTGTTCAAATCCAGCAGAGTCTTGTTTGCATCTGAAATGCTCTCCAATGTATCTCCAGGGCAGGGAAGCAACAAGAGGACATCTTTATCAGATTTTCATCTACTTTGGTTTCCTAAGCCGAGCTGCAAATATCACAAAAACAACCTCACATACAGCATTTGGCTGCTTGCTATGCTTATCAGCTGATGGGAAGACTAAAGGGAAAGAAAATTGAAGATCGAGAGATATTTCCAAATGTTAAAATTGGGACAGTTTTTATTACCTCTACTTATGCAGATGATTTACTTTTTTTCTGTTACCATGAGATGTAAATACCTGCTTTGAGATATATTTACCCAGAAAAAAAAATGGTGACTAATTTGTCAGGCAAAAGGTCATAGACATAAAGGAAATAGGCCCTGGCCGGTTTTGCTCAGTGGTTGGTGCATCAGTCTGCAGACCAAATGGTCAGAGGTTAGATTCCTGGTCAAGGGTTAGCATACCTTGGTTGCCAGTCCCAAGCTCAGCCAGGACAAGTTCAGGAGGCAACTAATCAGTGTGTCTCTCATGGTAAGATTTCTCCCCCTTCCCCCCCTTTCTCCTTCCTTTCTACTCTTTCTAAAAGTCAGTGAAAAACTATTCTCTGGCCGAAACCGGTTTGGCTCAGTGGTAGAGCATCGGTCTGTGGACTAAAAGGTCCCGGGTTCGATTCCAGTCAAGGGCATGTACATTGGTTGCAGGCACATCCCCAGTAGGGAGTGTGCAAGAGGCAGCTGGTTGATGTTTCTCTCTCTTCGATGTTTCTAGCTCTCTATCTCTCTCCCTTCCTCTCTGTAAAATATCAATAAAATATATTTTAAAAAAATATTCTCTGGTGAGGATTAAAACAACAACAAGAATAAAAAGAAATAGGTTAGTTCTAAAAGAAATTAGATTGGAGGATGTAGTGAGAAATAAGAAAAAAACTTCACTGTAGAGTTCTGTGCAGTGGAGCATAGCTTTTATAGCATGGAAATGCAAATTAAAACATACTCTGTTGTACACATATTGTTATGGCCGGCAAGACCGGTCGAGGCAGGGCTCCAGATAGCCGGCAGGACCCCGTTGAGGCAGGGCTCCAGCCCAGGGGAGGAACGAACAACCAGACCCACAACAAAGAATGTAGCACGACGCGCTTTATGTTAGTCACAAAGCTAACTCTGGTTGCAATCCCCAGCCCCCAGGCACATCCTGTTCCAAGTGACCAAAAGGCAGCCCAAACAGACCAAACCAGGTCACACAGAAGCCCCCCGCCCCAGGTGCTGTGCAAACTTCTAACGATGTTACTGTACTAGTGGGATTTTTCATAGCTCATAGCTGACCTTTCTTTGTTAAGACTTTTTAGCCAATCATAAACTGCCAAGCATCCCTAAGACGGGGATAAAAGTAGCATGCTTCGAGTGGGTTGGGGCTCTCATTGCTCGCTGCTGTGTCAGTGGAGACGTGAGCCCGGACTCGAGTTCGTAATAAAGGCTTCCCAAATTTCAAATTGGCTGACTGGTGGCTGTCATTCTCGGGTCGCCCCACAACATCATCATACTGAAAAGAGGGGGAATATTGAGTGTGGACAGGGATGTGGGGAAGAGGACCTTCTCACACAGTGCTGGGGAAGCCCAGAGCAGTCACGTGGCATCCTGTGAAGCTAATGGCATGCATGCTTTCAACAGAGCTGAGGGGAAGTCAGAAAAAAATAAAGCTGTTTTTGTTTTGTTTTTTTAAACATAATAAGATTGACATGATGATTAAATGTCAAGGTCAAATGTCCTGCATCCTTGCTAAGGCTCAGGAGAGAGACAGATCTGGAGCTCGGGTGCACAGGGGCAGGGCAGTGGGGGAGTCCACCTCAGGCTCAGGTCATAGAAGATACTTACCTTGGCGAGATTTACAAACAGAAACATGGCCACCAGAAACGCAGTCTGCTTTCTCATTATGCCCATGTGCCAGCATTTCTAAACAATATTCCTCCCTTTTAATAAGTCTTCTGTTTGCCTACGTTCTTGACAATCGCTGTGGTGATTGCACATTTTTAAACTACTTTGGCTGCCCGTTATCATGTTTTCTATTCGGAAGTGAATTCAGAGAATTTTCAGTTATGCGGACAATACCTGACACTTGTGGACTCAGCTACTCAGCTACATACCCCAGGGATAATAGAGTTACAGGGTAGAAGGCACCAAATAGGTAGATAAAGGGAAAGGAGAGATTAAAGAGAAGAGTGGTATATAATTAATGCATCAAAGTCTGGAGGCTGTTGTAGCTGTGCTTCCCTTTTGTTCACATCCTCAGTGACTCTGGGCCTGACAGTGACTTCGCTTCACCAGTGGGACAGTAGCACATGTGATACAAAGAGCAACTTGTACCAGTAAAGTGCTTCCACTCAGGGCTTGTCCTTTTGTGACCCTCGAGGGATGCTACAATCATTGCTATGTGCACAGGCCTCTGGATGATGAGTGGCATGTGACTGAGCCACTTCAGTCACCCCCGACTGATATCAGGCCAATTTCCAGACATGTGAGTAAGGTCATGCTAGAGTCTACCATCCATCCAGTCCCAGACAAGCCGCCAGCTGGCCACTGAGGTGTGAGTGAGTGCAGCTGAAATTAGCCCAAACTGGCCCGCATGAGCAGAAACATCCGCTTACCTTTACATTTGTGAGCAATAGTATATATTGTTTTGTCACTAAGTTTTGGAGTGGTTTGCTGTACAGCACAAGGTAACTGATATATAGTTCTTAAGTAGGTGAGTGAGGATGGGATAGAAGGCAGAGGTAGAAGGGACAGGTTGGTCTTGGGTACGAGATAATATATATACATATACGTTCAAATCCCCACCACCCCTACCCCCACTCCCTTCCCTACTTCCCCTCAGGGTCAGAAGACACGCAGGCTCTGTTCTGAGTGTACCTAAGTTTAAAGTGTGACTTTGTTCTTATTAGCTGAACGATCTTAAGCACACATCTTATTCATCTGTAAAACAGAGATAATCTTTACCTAATGAAGTTGTTGAAAAGATTAAGTGACAGCATGTGAGGGCCTACCTCTTAATAAACATGCTTTAAATGCTAGCTAAGTAGATACCTGGGTGAAAATACAGCACAAATTTGTGAGGAAATAATAAAGTTGTGGGAGTGTGTAACAACAAGTACCATAAAAATCCTCAATAATGTAGAATGCAGGCTATCTTTAAAGAGTAAAAGGCAGAGAAATAAGAATATGAGGAAAGAGAAAATGAATGGTGGTGCAAATTTAAAGGTGTGCCTATAAAGGAATTTTTTTTTAATGGTTGAGGAACAATAATAGTAAATTGTTCAATAGTAAATAGTAAATTAATTCAACAATAAATTGAGGTTTAAAAAAACAAATGTATGGGGGCACACTCAGCATAGTTTTGGTTTTCTACTACAGTGCTCTGGAGCTTAAGGGTAGAATTAGAGAGAGCATATAATGGATTGTTGGATGGCAAGGATGTGGAAGATGAAAACAACAACTAATAATAGGTCTAGGCAGCTAATACTAGAAGTAGTTGGCCATGGGGCCTGAGCTGGCCTGAAGGCAAGTGAGATCATAAAGGAACTGACTGGCTGAGAGAACAGAATGGGGTCAAAGAGCACGGGACAGGAGTCTGGTAGACATACTTGTCAATAGGAAGCTGCAACTTTCTTAGTTGGTGGATAATATCATTCTGTCCTTAGTGACTTGCTCCATTGCCTAGAGCCAGTGTCTGGGTCTTGTATAATTCTGTGTTGTTTTATTTCAAGAAGACTTACTTTCTGAACTTCCTTAAGGGACACCAAACTATTTAAAAGAGAACTGATTGGATAAAGAAGATGTGGTACATATACACAATGGAATATTACTAGGCCATAAAAAAACAAAATCTTACCATTTGTGACAACATGGATGGACCTAGAGGGTATTATGCTAAGTGAAATAAGTTAGACAGAGAAAGACAAATACCATGTGATTTCACTTACTTGTGGAATCTAAAGAACAAAATACCGTACATGAACAAACAAAACAGAAATGGACTCATAGGTACAGAAGATAGAATGGTGGTTGCAAGATAGGAGGCATGGGTGAAAAAGGTGAAAGGATTTAGAAGTATAAATTGGTAGTTACAAAATAGAAAGATGTAAAGTACAGCATAAGGAATATAGTCAATAATATTGTAATAGCTATATGTGGTGCCAGGTGGGTACTAGATTTATCGGGGGATCACTTTGTAAATTATATAAATGTCTAACCACTATGTAGTATGCCTGAAACTAATATAAAGCAATATTGAATGTCAAATGTAATTCAGAGGTGAAGTTTTAAAAGAGAGCTCAGGCCAGTGTGGCACAGTTGGGTGGGCATCACCCTGTGCACCAAAAGGTTGCAGGTTAGATCCTGCCTGGCATGGCTCAGTGGTTGAGCATCGACCTATGAACTAGGATGTCATGGCTTGATTCCCGGTCAGGGCATATGCCCAGCTTGTGGAGTTCATCCCCATTGTAGGGCGTGCAGGAGGTAACTGACCAATGATTTTCTCTCGTCGTTGATGTTTCTATCTCCCTCTCCCTCTCCCTTATGCTCTGAAATTAATAATAAATTTTTTTAAAAGAAATTTTGCAGATTCGATTCCTGGTCAGCTTGGGTTGCAGATTTGGTAGGGGCGTGCAGGAGACAGCCGATTAAGGTCTTGATCTCACACAAGTATTTATCTCCCTTTCTCTCTAAAAATCAATAAAAATATTTTTTAAAACAAAAATATGAGAGAGAGAGAGAGAGAGAGAGAGAGAGAGAGAGAGAAGAGAACGAACTTTGGGTTTAAAATCCAGAGCATCTTGGTGGATCTCCTCTCAAGATGCTGTGCCCATTGAATAATCTTTCTTAGCTACTACAATGTTTGCAAACATGACCATTATTATCCTTGCATGGTAGGGTAGCAAGAAACGGGATTTGCACTAGCACTCAGGCGTCTATCTGCATCTAGCCTTATCTGAGCATCTACTGGTTTGCTGAGTGAATGTGTGAACTCTTGCACCTCTTCCATTTTTTAGATCCAGCCCATCTCTTAGCCCCACAGAGTCTTTCCCAGTTGTTCCAGCCCTATCCAATCAATGTCTTCCTCCTCAGAACCATGACAGCCACTCACCTGACACTTAGCAGGGCCTGTCTTTTATCCCAGCTTTTCCTAAGCCCTAATAATTAATATATTTTGAACTAGAATTGGTTTCAGAGAACACCTAATTCAATTTCCTCATTTTGCTGAGGAGAACATAGAAATCCAGAAACAGTCAGTGACAGAATAAAGCTTAGAATCCAGTCCACAGTGATCATTTTTTGGTGATCTTTCTACTGTGTTATTTGTATGTTCTGAGAGGATGTGAGTTTCCTCAGGACAAGCACTTGGAGTCGATAGCATTTACTTTTGGGGGTCCTCAATAGCTATTTAGCCACAGTGACAGGACACAAGCTACATGACACAGCTGAGAGAGGAATAAACTCATGAGTAGAACAGATTTTACTGTTAAAAAGGTTTTTCAACCCTCAGAAGCACATTTTCCAAAGAAGATGTATTAGAAAGTTTATGTTTGTTTTATCAGATATTTAGGTGTTTCTATCTTAATACAAGCAAAATGAAATTAACAGATCTTAGATCTGTTTCCTTAGTTCACCACTCTGGGTGATCTAATTTAGGATATACATGGATCAGTTCTGACCAGTGGCGGTGACAGGTACTTGTTTGAGTCCCGGCCCTGTTGCTAGTTAACTGAACGAAACTTACCGTTGTGGTTATTGGCTGTAATTTCATTTTAGAAAAAAATAAAACAAAACATCAACGAGTCAATTTAATAAACAAAGCACTTATGCAGTTTAATTTAACTTGGCAATATAGGTTAGAAAATATACCAAAACAAAAGCAATATAAAAACACTTATTGGCAGCTGAACAAATATATTGTTACCAGAAATTACCTATTTCTCCCATTTTGAATTTAATGATATTTTTGTTTAAATCAAGCTATGACCAAGATTATCCAGAGCCTATAATAGGTGACTTGGCATGGATCGCCTTAACAACTTCTCTAACTCATTTGAAAACTGAGTGCAGAGCCTGGTCCTCTCATTCCAACTGGTCTTCCTACAGTCACCCTGAGAAGACACTCCCCAGCTGGTTCAACCAAAGCTTCCTGTGAGCACTAGGGCAATTTAATTAACACTGAGATGCTCATTTCAAGGTGGTGGTTCTGAAATCCCGGGAAAGGCTGCGAGCTTTCTGAAAGAGAAAAGTTCTAGTAATTCTCCCCCTGAGCTCTGTCGGGCCATTCCAGCCCACCTGGGCCTCCTTCCTTCTCTCCCCCTCAGCCTTCCTTCCTTTTCCTCCCTCCCTCGCATCGGAGAAATGACAAGTAACACCCACTTGCAGCTGATTCACGTAATGCTGCCCCACAGGAGCCAAAAGCCTAAAGAAAACACAGCCATTCCTTTAAAAAAATGTAACGTACAGAGAGAGTTTTCACAGAAAAAACGTTCTCACCCTCTTGGTGCTAGTCCGCTGTGTATTTTTCTTCCAGACTTGCTCTTCCCCAAATGACTACAGCCTTTGCTGGCATTTCTCTGAAAGTAAGAGTCAGAGAAGCTACCTGCATGTGCAGGCAGCTTCCGGTTGGGCTCACGTTTTGCAGAATGCAGGCTTGGTGCACAGAAGGTGGGCAAGGTGTTTGAAAAAACAGGAAGCGCCTCTAAATGTGAGACTTCATTCCTGGAAGCAGAAGCTCCCTCTGAGATGGCTGATGTTCCCTGCTGCTTCACCTGGGAGCATTTTGGCAAACCCTCGAAGGACTTGGAAGAGCATGCAAGGGGCTTCCACATGGCAGGGTTATTTGGAGAGCCTGGTGCATCCATGGGCATGATAGAAACGCTCCGCTTCTCTATATTTTCATAGGCAGGTCTCGCTTTTTGGCTAGGGATATTGATATGCATGAAAATCAAGGTAGGCTTTTAAAAACTATTGATTATAGTGGCGAGAGACACATACTAGTAGCATGAGTCAACCTTCTTAATATACTCTTAGTGTGCTGTGTAGCAGAGTTGACTATAGGCACCGTGGCGTGCAGCAGCCCTCTAGAACTTTTTAATATATATATATATATATATATATATATATATATATAATTGATTTTTACAGAGAGGAAGAGAGAGGGATGGAAAGTTAAAAGCATCGATGAGAGAGAACCATCGATCAACTGCCTCCTGCACACCCCCTACTGGGGACATGCCAGCAACCAAGGCACATGCCCCCGACCGGAATTGAACCCGGGACCCTTCAGTCTACAGGCCACGCTCTATCCACTGAGCCAAACCGGTTTCGGCACCTTTGTGCCTGACACTTCATTGCCATTTAACAGCAACTCCCATTTCCCCTCCGCAGCCCCTCACAACCACTGTTTTACTTTCTGCTTCAATGAGTTTAACGACTTTCGATACCTCATATGCGTGGAATCGTGCAGTATTTGTCTTTCTGTGCCTGGCTTACATCATCTGGCGCATTCCTCTTCATGGTTCATCCATATTGTAGCACATGACAGGATTTCCTTCTTTTTATGGCTAAGTAATATTTTAAGAATCTACTGCATTTTTGTTCCATTTATCTAACAATAAACAATTGGGTGGTACAATAGCCACCTCTTGGCTATTGTATATAATGCTGCAATAAATAAACATGGGAGTGCAAATGCTCCTTTGGGGCATTGGTTTCAGTTCTTTTGGATATGTACTCAGAAATGAGATGTCTGGATCCTATGGCAGTTCCATTTTTGATCTGTGGGAAATCACTATTTGTTTTCTGGAGGCTTGGAAGTCTCAGAGTAAGCCATGGCAGATTTTGTGTCTGGTGAGGGCTCAAGCGCTGATTCAGAGGAGGCTGTCTGGTCACTGTGTCCCCCAAGGAAGAGAGAGAGAGAGAGAGAGAGAGAGAGAGAGAGAGAGAGAGAGAGAGAGAGAGAGAGAACTGGGTTCTTCATCCTCTTATAAGAAGGCCAATTCCATTGTGGGGGCTGCACCCTCATGTCCTCATTCAAACTTAATTACCTCCTGAAGGTCTGCCTTCAAATACTGCCACAATAGGGATTAGGCTTCAATATATGAGTTTGGGGGACAAACAAATATTTAGTCCATAGCAGTGTCCATTCTAACAAGAGTAGTGATATTTCATGATTGTTTTGATTTGTATTTCCCTGATGGTTTGTGATGTTGTAGCTCTTTTTATATACCTGTTGTTGGCCATTTCTGTCTTTTTGTGTGTGTGGGGGGAGGTTAAATGAGCCTTTATTAGAAAGTTGAAGCAATGTGTTCAAAAGCAGCCCTATAAAATAAGGATTTTAAGTTAAGTCCCTAACTGCATGGACAGGAAAACCAGGGCAGGAGCTGAAGTGGGGAGCGATGTTCCCTGTCTCCACGTCAAAACACACATGTGCACACACACGGGACACCCTCACATGTGCTTGGAACTAGCGCTGTGTGCAGCTCACACATGACATCTGCCTTTCCTTGTGGAACTGATTTTGAAGGAGTGGGAAAACCAAAACGAAACATGACTTAGAGCAGACCTGATCCTTTGTAAGACATTTCAAGACTCTAAAGAGGGTTAAAAAAAACAGTATGAAAGCGAACACTGGCAGCAAGGCCCTCCTTTAAGGGAAGGTTCTGAACTAGACCCAAACAGAAACCCTAAAGTCTGTGAGGGGCGGGGGCATCGCCCCGTCTGACACACCTGGTGGGAGCACAAGCCAGGGCAGCTTGGGATGTTGACTATCAAAATAAGAAGGAAAATAAAAGGAAAACTTTAATAAAATAAACCACCACTCCTACAGCATCAACAACAAAAACACAATAGCCCACCCCTCCAACTTCCTGCTCAGGCTCTGTATGTTGCCGCCATTTCTCTACTCCCTTCTCCAAGGGCAGCAGCGTGGCTTTCAGGATCCTAGGCACTCTGGCTGGGTCTGGGTTGCAGTTTGTTCTTCTGCTGAGTGTGGGAGGTTGGGGGGTGTCTCCAGAAAGAGCAGCAGTACAGGCCCTCTGCTGGAGCAAATGAGGGCTGGTCAGTCAGCGGCCCATCCTCTGGGGCATGATTTACTTTAAACTCCATCATCATGAGGTGATTAAAAAAACTCGTCAACCTAGAGATTGCCGTGAAGGAAGGCAGTCAAAGATTGGGAGGCTAAGGTGGGGGAAAAGCAAAAGGAAACAGCGGTCCACTCAACTCCAAAAGCCCCGAGCTCCGGTCTTGCCCGAGTGTGTCACAGTGTCCAGGCTGCCCACGTGCCCTGAGGGGGCTGAAGAGGAGGGCGGGAGCAGAAACAGCCCCCGAAGTCCAATTTTCTGCTGGTGTTGGGCAAACTAAAGGCAAAGGAAGGAAGGAGGAAAGCCCATGGGAAAGGTCCCCCAGTAATAATAATCCTCATCCACCTGTGAAGCAGCCCTCCAGCCACAAGACTTTGCAGCCAAGAATGAAGGGAGCTCTTGCTTCCACAGTGTGGCAGACACTCGCCTGCCCGCTCTCTTAGGGAGCAGGATGTCTTCCCCAGAGAGCAGAGGGTGGCCAGCTCACACTATTTCCGCGTGGCCCACTGGGGGATGGAGGTGGCAGGATCATGTCCAGGAGGTACTCCCGCTGGTGGTCCACAGCCGAGGCGGTCTGGCTGTGGGAGAGCACCCTCACCTCAGGCCAGCGGGCTCTCCTCCCGGCCTTCCCCTCTCTCTGCCAGGGGGCACGTCCCCAGGCCCGTCCCCGTCTGCTCTTCGCCTCTGCCCGTGGCTGTGGACTCAGCCCCGCTCAGCAGTCCTGGAGCTGGGCCTCCTGGCTCAGGTGGGCCTCTTGTCTCCATCCTTGCTTAAATCTGAAGCCAACAGTCCTCTCTCCGTTTTTATTTTCTGGTTCTCCACATCCTCCTCCACCGGATCCGGTTCAAGCGCTCATTTCTGACTCCGTACCCGGCATGCTTCTCCGGTCATTCCGAATTGGCCTCCGGGCGTGGCACTCTGGTCCTACCAGCTGGCCGGGGCGGCAGCTATTGTAAAAGGAAACTTGCATCAACGCGCTTATCAACCGGGCTGTGGGCCGGCTGGGCCTCGGACAGCGCTCAGGGTCCCTGGGGCCGAGGGGCGGGGGTGCTGGGCCAGACGCTCTCATTCTGCCTGTGGAGCCGTCTGGGGCTCCGGGGGCGCACGCTCCCCCCGCACCTCCAGCCAGGTAATGCGCCCCTGGGCTGCAGACAGGGAGCCCAGCGCCGGAGTCACCAGGTCAGCGCGCCCGGCCCCCATTTATGTATTTTTGTGTGTGTGTGTGTGTGTGTGTGTTTTGAGAAATGTCTGCTCAGTTATTAATCAGATTATTAGCTTTTTTGTTTGTTTGCTATTGAATTGTAGGCGTACCTTATATATGGTACTTATCAAATTTATAGTGGGAAAATATTTTCGCCCATCCAATAGGTTATCATTTCACTCTATTTTTTTCCCCTCTTGGTCATACAGAAACTCTTTAGTTTGGTATAATCCACATATCTATTTTTTTTTTTTTTCTCCCTGGGCTTTGGGTGTCATGGTCAAGAAATCACTGCTAAGAGCAATGCCATACAATTTCCCCCCTATGTCTTCCTGTAGAAGCTTTATAGTTTCTGACCTTATGGTTAGTCTTTAATGCTTTTTTAGTTGATTTTTGTTTGTGGTGTAAATAGTGGTCCGGTTTCTTTCTTTCTTCTTTCTTGCATCTGGCTGTCTACTTTTTCTTCACACCATTGGTTTAAGGAACTACCCTTTCCCCATTGTGTATTTTTAGCATACTTGTCCAACATCAGGTGGCCTTATATAATGCCTGGGTTCATTTCTGGGTTCTCTCTTCAGTTCCATTGGCCCATATGTCTACCTTTATGCCAGTACCATACTGTTTTGATTACCATGGTTTTGTAATATGCTTTGAAATGAGGAACTGTGATGCCCATGTTTATTCCTTTTCAAGATTGGTTTGGCAATTTGGGGTTCTTTGTGTTTCATATGAATTTCAGAGTTGTTTTTTGTTTTAATATGTGCAAAAATTGACATTAAGATTTTATAGGGTTTGCATTGAAACTGTAGATGGCTTTGGATAGTATGCCTATTTTAACAATAAATGTTGTAATCCACGAACACAGAATGTTTTGCCATTTTTTGTGTGCCTTCTTTAATTGTTCAGTAATATTTTTATAGTTTTTAGTGTGTAAGTCTTTTGTCTCCTTGGTTAAGTTGACCCAGAACTATTTTATTGGTTTTTATGCTGTTGTAAATGAGATTGTTTTAATTTTCTTTTTGGATTGGTCATTATTAAAAGTATAGAAATGCAACTGATTTTCATATGTTGATTTTTTTATCCGGCAACTTTGCTGAATTCAATATTTTATTTTTTGTCTGTTTTGGATAAGCTTGCTTCTGCACTCAGCATCATATCACCAGCTTAATTCTGGGGCCCACACCATAGGAGAGTCAATTTTGTCAAAGAAGGAAAACAAATAATATGAAAAAGGAAGGGAAAATCTGCAAATCACAACAGTATCAGAAAAGGTTGAAAACACTGAGGATATTTTTGCCTGAAGAAAAGAGTCTAATAGTTGTCTTCAAATAATTAAAGCTTGGGTGGATTTTTTTCTCTTATGTAGTTGTAAGTGTGAATAGTCAAGTAGATGGGCTGAATAAATGGGGGATTTCGTTTTAGTTTAATATATGGGAGAAATTTTATTATCTTTCTGAAAAAGGCATAGACTACTTGAGAGAATCTGCTCCTTATCACTGGGTGCTTAAAATATTACCCAAGAGCCGCTTATAGAAGATTTTGTAAGAAGGTTTCAACCACTAGATAAAGGGCTGAACTAAGTGGCTTCCAAGTTCCTTTTTATTGCAAAGATTATGCTTCTAAGAATCATCGCATCAGATTTTTTAGTTTCCCAAATTATGCTCTTCCTCGCTTCAATTTTTAAAAACGCAAGGCACATTTGTGATGCAGAGCAGCATGGGTGCAGCGGGGCCAGGTATGAGGTCTGCAAACACCCCGTGGAACCATTCTGGACTCGGGCTGACACTGAGCTCCTCTTCCACAGTCCCATCCAAACCCAGGCAGCAGCGAGCTGACCACGGTGCGTGCAGCACACAGAGATTCAATTGCTCGTTCATGCCACGGAACAGGTGGCTCCAATTAACAGAGCTGCCGCCGCCAGGGGAAAACAGGGAAATAACCAACCCACCCAGGAAACAACGGCAGGTAGACTGGGTCAGCCTTGGAGGCCTCTGGAACATCGCCAGAGAACACAGTCCCATTAGACCAGCACAGCAAAGATTAATTGGAGAGAAGAGCAATAAAGCATTGTGTACTCTCGATCTGCCACAAAGCTGGCTTCCCTGTTAAAGCTTTAAAGCACAGTAAAAAAAAAAATAGGAGAGAGAGAAAGAGAGAGAGAGAGAAAGAGAGAGAGAGAGAGAGAGAGAGAGAGAGAGAGAGAGAGAGAGAGAGAGACCGAGAGAGACAGAGAGAGAGAGAGGACTTAATGTGATGGCAGAGAAAGAGATGTGCTTGGGATAATGAGTTCCAAATTGTGAATGAGCCTGTGAAACCCGAGCACAGCCCCTCTGACGACACTCAGACTGCTGCCAGTGTGCTGTGGGGCTGTCGTGCCCCATCCATGCCTGCTGGAGGACACGTTTGATTCATTTGCCGAAGTTAGCCTCCGACACTGCCTCTCTCCCTTTTTTAAGTGCAATGGCAAAGGGAATGTTCTCGTAGCACGCGGCCGGGAACAGGCCGGTTTAAAAGCACCGTGGGTTGATTTTAATGGAATGGGATGGAATAATCAAGAAGGAAGACAGATCAGGACAGCTTTGGTCAGCAGCTGCTTTATTTCATATTAAAAACAATCCCTTTCAGAGGCTCTGCGCGCAGGAACATTTAAAAAAGAAATCACTTTCTCTCAGAACAGATCCTATGCAACGAAAGCACACAAGAACATTGTTTCAGCCGGTGCATTTGCTAATAAGCAAAAATATCACAGCTTATCAACAACAGAAATTAATTTCTTACAGTTCTGGAGGCTGAAAGTCCAAGATCATGGTGCCAGCATGGTCTTCCTGCTGATTCATAGCTGATGTCTTTTCACCGTGTGGAAAAGGCTAGGGATCTTTCCCATGGTGGAAAAGGGCGAGGATCTCTTTGGAGACTCTTTCATAAGGCATTAATTTCATTCACAAGGGCTCACTCTCATGACCTAAGTACCCCCCCCCCTTCCTGCTCTCCAAAGGCCCTGCCTCCTAATACCATCCCATTGAGGGTTAGAATTTCAACATATTCATTTTGAAGGGACACAAATATTCAGTCCACAGTAGCGATAGTGACTTAGGAGCTATGTCAGGCAATTCTCACTTTCTTCCTTGAAAAAATAGGAATTAAATCATTAATAAGAATGACATTACAAACCTGGTATCTATATATATATATATATATATATATATATATATATATATATATAAAAGGCTAATATGCTAAATGCCCCTTCCTCCATCCACCCTGTCACTGTGATGCACACTGACCACCAGGGGGCAGATGCTCAATGCAGGAGCTGCCAAGCTGCAGTCGGCCCTGAATCTGGTTTACTGCACACTTGCATTTGCGTTCCACACCCTGTACCACAGCGACTTTGCAGAGTGCCCTTTCACACTCCAGGTCCCCTCAGGGGATGTTGGAGAGCCAGTTTCACCCTGATCCCCACAGGCCAGGCCGAGGGATCCACCTGCCAGAGGGACTCTGCTCACTCTGCAGACACCTTGCCTTTTGAGCCACAGCACCACCCCAGGTACAGCAGCCGGGGAGGGACCAAGGGAAGTTGGCTCCAGGACATGTCACCCCATGTCATCCAGTCCCTCCCCACTTAGCCACCTTCTAATTAATTTCTTTTCAACATGCACAAATCCGTGCACCATAAGCACCTTCTGTATTGTTTGGGATGGATAACACAAAAAGCCTGTGAGCTGTGAGTAAAATGCTCAGTCGGGTGGCTCCTCACTTACCCCTAGCTGTAACTAATCCTGTGCTACAGCAGAGGAGACATGGGAAGGCTCAGATACCATTTGGTTAGAAGCACCATGAGGCCGCTCAGAGCACTCCCATGTTCTCATAGAGCCTCAGCTACAGTATTCCCTTTCTGTCAAATGTTCCTTTCTTGGAACTCAGATAGCTCAGAATATCCCTTTGTAAAATGGAATTGGTAATCACAACCATTTCAGATCCCAGATACAAGAGTGATCCCTTGTATTAAGAGGGGGGTTGGGATGATGGGTGAAGAAAATGAAGGAATTAAGAAGCACAAATTTATTGTTACAGAATAGTCATGGGGATAAGAGTATAGGGAATCCTATATAATAAAGAGGTAATATGCAAATTGACAGTCACTCCAACACACAAGATGGCCGCCCCCATGTGGACATAAGATGGCTGCCACAAGATGGCTGTCAGGGGAGGGCAGTTGTGGGGGGCTAGGCCTGCAGGAAAGGGCAGTTAGGGGCAACCAGGCTGGTAAGGGAGGGCAGTTAGGGGTGGCCTGGACAGCAGGGAAGGGCAGTTGGGGGTGACCAGGCCTGTAGGGAAGGGCAGTTAGGGGTGACCAAGCCAACAAGGGAGGGCAGTTAGGGGTGGCCTGGCCAGCAGGGGAGGGCAGTTGAGGGTGACCAGGCCTGCAGAAGAGGACAGTTAGTGTCAAACAGGCTGGCAGGGGGGCAATTAGGCATTGTACAGGCTGGCAGAGGAGTGGTTATGGGCAATCAGGCAGACAGGCAGGCAAGCAGTTGGGAGCCAGCAGTCCTATATTGTGAGAGGGATGTCCGATGGGCAGTTGGGTATCCCTCAAGGAGTCCCAGATTGGAGAGGGTGCAAGCTGGGCTGAGGGACACCCCCAACCCCCGTGCATGAATTTTGTGCACTGGGCCTCTAGTATAGTCAATAACATTCTAATAACTATGTATAATGTCAGATGAGTACAAGATTTATCAGGATGATCTCTTAGTAAGTTATATAACTGTAATTAAAAAATAAAAATAATTTTAAAGTAAAAAAAAAGAAATGTAGAAAATAAGGACCGAGAATAGAAAATAAAGGAAAGCAAGAAAGTTTTCAAGGAGAACCAAAATTTATGGGGAAAATTCAGGACAAGAGATAAAAAATTAGGTCAGATTTTCCTATAAGTTAGTATCTTCTATGAGGATATGGGCATATGAACTTTGACCTGAAAGATAATGCCAAAATTAAAGATGACTCCACTATGAAATAAAACCAATTTCTTATATTCTAATTACAAGAAAAGGGAATTTTCATGAAACCATGAGACAGCAACCAAAGTGTGTTTTTTTGTTTGTTTGTTTTTCTGGCTTATGTTCTTGAGCATTTATTTATTGTGAAAGGTAGTGCTAAGCTAAAGTTAGATGTTATGCCTGTTGCTTCCATCCTCTGCCAATAAAATAGTTAATCCTGTCAACACAGTGGAGGGTTCCTGACCTCACACGACTTCCTTCTCAAAGAGATACCTAGCCCTCTCTCCACAGCTAAGCCCTGTGCACATGGTAGAACCATTATTTCACACGGAGAGGTCTTTTCCCAGGAAGAGCTCCTAGGCCCTTAGTTATATCACAACATCCTTACCACATTCCATGGCCTCAAAGGTGACATCTACCCCCGACACACACACCGCTTACCCCTTGTCCCTAATAAGTACAATCTCCTAAAGGGCTTTGCATTTGAAATTCAGTCTGAATTTATTGTCTTCTTCCTTAGTATGTTCTGTTTTCTTAGAAAGAGGCATTCATAGCTAGAGTAATTTCCTTAAGAATAATTGATGAAAGTCACACCCTACTAACTTTATGAGCTTCTCAAGAGAAGAGAAAACAATTACACACAGAATGAGGATATCTTTAAGATCATAACCAATGTTATTTTATTTTATGATGGTAAAAATGTACTACATGCCCATATTAAAATATTTTGCAAATGCAGGAAAGCATAGAAGAAATGAATAAAAGTTACCATTTAAAAGAAGTTAGCTAGAGTCAAATCCTGATAATGATCTTTTTTTCTTTCTTCCTTTTTGGTATGACCTTGAGCTAAGAATTACTTTGCATGTTTTAAGAATTGCAAATACCACCAGCAGCAGGAGTACCACCATCACCATAACCATAACCACAACCAACACACACACACACACACACACACACACACACACACACATAGCAGAACATGCAGCAGAAACCTTATATGACTCAAAAAGCCTAAAATATTTACTGTCTGGTCCTTTACAGAGAAATTTTCCAGACTCTTGATCCAGAAGGTAACTACTATATTTTGGTGCCTCTCTACCTATACAAATTTTTAAGAAACTAAAAAAATCTGTGCTATTCTTCTCTATAATTTTGTATTTTACTCCCCTCCTGTTTTAATATTACATCATAAGCATTTTCCATGTCATTATTTTTTAAATCAATAAAATAAATTGTATTCATACAAGCCAAATGTAAACAACTACCTTCATGGAACAAGTAATTAGTCCTGTTTCCCAAAGAGTTCAAAAATTTGAAATGAACATATGTTTATCTTTTTAAAACTATGTTTGTGTTACAATACACATAACATGAAGTTTACCATCTTAAGCATCTTTAAGTGTACAGTTCAGTTGTATTAAGTACATTCACATTGTTGTTCAACCATCACCACCATCCATCTCTGGAGCTCTTTTCATCTTGCAAAACTGATACTCTGTACTATAAATAATATCTTCTCATTCTCTTCTACCCCCTAAAAACATGTTTGTTTGTTTGCTTTTTTTTAATAGCTCTATAATATTTATTTTGGTGTTACAGTTTCTGGCTCTTTTCATTTGGTATTTTTCTATTAACATGGGGGATAAAAGTTTGTTGTTATTTTTTTGATCCTTGATTTGTGAAGTAATGAAGGGAAAGTAATACAGTATTGTAGAACCATCAACAGTGCTTATGACAGCAAACTTTTAAAAATTGGTTTATGCTAAAAGATCATTCATAGTTCAACTAAAGGTCAGTTTGGGGCTTAATAGACAATTGTAGAAATGTGGTTAAACTTCTGGCCCTGTGTTATATTGACTTAAGATTTAGGATTAGTTAACTGCTTGAGTCACAGTGTTCTTACCTGAAACCAACAGTAATAAAACTGATAGGGCTGAAGTGATATTTAAATGAGATAAAGCATGTGAAAATAATTTAAAGTAACATAATGTGATGCAATATTAGCTATTATTATGCTGTAAAGACATTTGATATCAAACAAAGTACCGTATTTGCCGGAGTATAAGACGATTTTTTGGCCCTGAAAAATATGTATTTGCCGGGCGTATAAGACGACTGGGCGTATAAGACGACCCCCTAAAATTTCCACTAAAAATACAGAGTTTGTTATATACTCGCCGTATAAGACTACCCCCCACTTGGAGGCATATTTTTCAGGGCCAAAAAGTCGTCTTATACGCCAGCAAATACGGTAGTCACTTACCAGAGAAAGAAATATTTGAATGGATATTTTTTGAGTAACAAGGTCATTACATTGAAATAATAAAAACAGATGACAATTTTAGAAATTACTTTTTAGCAGCTTGATCTTCCCCTGAAAATTTACTTTATTGTTCTGGGAATATCACATAATTCAAAAGCTGAGCACTTCAACGTGGCATTTAATTAAAATGTATCCCAAGCATGCTATGTGAAGAATTTTAAATAGTCTTGTTCAATATTAAATACTAGAAGCCCAGAGCATCAATTTTTGCATGGGTTGGATTCCTTGGCCTGGCCAGCAATCCACCCAATCAGGGCCTTCTGGTCAGGGGGAGGAACCACAGGGGATTGGCCAACCAAGGGCTGTTGGCTGCAGAAGCATCTGCCCCCTGATGGTCAGTGTGTTGTAATAGTGACTGGTTGACTAGTCATTCATGCTTAGGCTTTTATATATATAGACTAGAGGCCCGGCTTCTGGCTGAGTGCACTGACCACCAAAGGGCAGCTCCTGTATTGAGCATCTGCCCCCTGGTGGTCAGTGTGCATCATAGTGACTGGTCATTCACCTATTTGTATATTACCCTTTTATTATATAGGATGTCCAATGCCTGCATATTATGTCTTTTTTACTAATTCACTCATTAAGATGTATCGGACAGTCAATCTGTAAAACAGATACATTGGAACTTTGGTAACTTTTGAAATGCTTCTTAATATACTAATTCTGTTTTGTGATAAATTTGTAGTTATTGCCCATTGCATTTGCAATGGTATGAAAGATAAATATATTTTACAACATTGGCAAGCTTTACAAAATTGAATTCTCAAGTTTCCAATTTCATAAAATAGTATAAAAGAAACTAAACAGCAGTTTTCCCCCCACAAGTACAAGTCTTTAAAGACTTCTTCCATATAGACAAAGTAAATTAGATTTTTTAAAAATTGCTTTTGTTACATATTAAGCATTTACTAGATAGTCAATTATCCATAGCAACCCCCACTGTTAATAAAATTCACCAGATAATTGTACAACTCAACTGCTCTCTATGGCTTCTTGTTTCTACACAGCAATATGGAAATTAGAATTTGGGAATCAGTTGGTGACAAAGGACCCTCAGAGTTGCTAGAATGCCCAGTAGGAGAGATGAAACTAAGTTTGTGGGTCCTTAAGCCTATATCATTTATTTTGGAAAAATAACTAAAAAATATTATGAACATAAGCAAATGTAAGAAAGTGAATATTTATTTCTAAGAGGCTCAGCCCAGTAAGTGAGGGAGCCCTGAAACTTCAGCCTCTCACTATGTACATCTGTTTATCTCCATCCATCAGCTTCTGCCTGCCTCTTGCCTTAGTGTGAAGAATTCAGTGTGTAGAGAGACAGACAAAAGGCATGTTCAGAAAGTTCCTGAGTGTACTCACTGAAGAGCTAATGGAAATGGTTCTAAGATTTCAGCCGATGGTTGGTGGAACAGAACGCCAACTGAAAGTCCACACCAACTGCACAAGTAGAACTTGGATCCAAGAGAGACATTCGCATCATGGTTTCTTTGTATGAAAATAGGAAAGACTGGCAGCCCATGAATTTGCCATTAGTTCTTGAGCTAATTCCTTGTGTATTATGTGCTGAAGTGGTCGTGCTGGGACAATATCAAGGTCACTGTTGGTTGCTTCCTGACTACATGCTGTGGCCTGTGTCAGGAGTGTATGGAGATGTCTTTTTTAGGAAAAAGATGTCTGGCTTGTTGGGTGGGTTAATTTCCACCCTAGCTTTAAAGTAAGGACTCTTCAGAGAGCTATTTGGGTGGCAAATTGCACAGATAAGATGGCATTTCTTTCCTGTCTGAGTGACAACATGCCGAGTGGCAGTCTGGTTGTGTGATAATGGCTGGGAGGCTCAAAATAGCAAGCTGATCTCCTTTGAAGTACTTATAGCTTGTTTCTATGTAAAATGATAGGCGTTATATAAGCAAGGGAGGGAATTATCAATCACTTTAAAACTAATAAATGCATAAATTTTTACTGAAAGTTGTGTATTTGTATGTTTATTTAATGTTACATCTTGGGGATGGATATCCAAAGTAAGGATGCGAATCCATTCATTAAAAAAAAGCAAGATTGCATTTTTTTTTTGGGGGGGGTGGAGTATTTAATATATATCTGTTTTGACTTAAGTTCATAGTCCTTTTCAACTAAATTCTGGCCTTCATAAATATGATTGTCTAAAAGTGTTATGTTATTATTCCATTGAAACAACCCATTAAACTTGACTCGAGGCTCTGCCGGGCATTATATAAAGGAGGTATTGGGCAGAGAAATAATGATAAATTAATCAAATTTTATCTTTTCACATCTCCCATTTTTTCCATTCTCCTCATTTATTTACTTCTCTTTCCTGGCTTTCGTATTCTGCCATTCCCCTACCTGTCATCACTCCCTCTGCCCCATAATCTTCTGCTGTAGTGCCAACTGATGAGGTATTATTGGCTCACTAAAGAGTAAGCCTAATTCTCTAATGTGATGCTTAGTGGAACTGGCAAAGCCTTTCCAATGTGAGAAAACAAAACTGTAGTGGCAGAATGATAGGCAATAGGGTTTGAATTTGGGGGAAGAATTTTCTTAGTTTCCTTTCAACAGAATCATGGGATTAACTTTCTGCTCCCTCCCTCGTTAGGTTAAGTACTACAGAAAACCTTTTTAGAAAGTAACAATCTAAAACAGGCAACAGAATAAACTCGATATATAGAGAGGCAGCCAAAGTAGTTAGCAAATGTATGTGTTGGGTGGCGACAAGTGCTAGGAAGAAAAACAGAAGGGGTGGGAGTGGAGTGGTTAGGAAAGGCCTTTCTGACAAGGAGACAAAAAGCAAAAGATCTCATTTGGTCTCCATGTTCTTAGAGACTCTACCAGGAAGCATCACTGCTTAAAGGTAAGCAGTTCCATGGGTACTGTATTGGTATCCCATGTAGCCAAGCAGGTTTTCTACTTATGTGATCCTTAACATTGTTTGAGGCTAAAATTATGAACATGATATAGAACTTTATGGCTTTGTTTTCTCATTCATCTCTGGCTTACAGTGGATTTAATAAATGCTTTTTGCTAAGGAGAATAATAGCCTGACATATAGGTATATTACCTTGATTCACCTCCAAAGGGAGAACTAATGAACAGTTTTTATGAGATATCACACCATAGATATTAAGAATAGCAATTTAAGACACACAGTTCAGTTTTGATTTCTGGTTCTCCCACTTCTTGCCTGTGTGACCTCGAGTCTATTACTTAACTGAATCTTTTTGGTTGTTCATATGTAAAATAGTGATGGTGGAAATATTTAATCCATGAGAGTTTGTGAGGATTAAATTAACTAGTAGCTAATTGATACATAGTACTTAAAACTGTGCCTAGCACCAAGTAGCAATATATATGGTTACTATTATTATTAGATTCTTTATGTCAGAGCTGCAAGTCAGAAGACAGAAGACCATCAGCAACTTAAAAAGCTAAACTCAGAGATTCTGTATTGAGCCAGGTGTCCTCTGTCCTGTTGACTGTGTGGCTATGCAAGAATTCAGGGAGTATATCAGTACATACTTCACCTGAGGAATTTTGAAAAATGCATGTTCCTTATCTTAATGGAATATGAAGAAGAGAGGAAATAGAGACATCCTTAATCTTACACCTAGGTAAAAGGGTTTCAAGCTCCCTACAAGCCCCCCCCCATATCAGAAACAGACCCAAAATTAATTTATTGAAAAACATTTAGATGCCCCTTGATGTCAAGAGATAGTGCTCAAGCTGGCACAATGCAAATCGTCAATACAAATATCCACTCTTTAACATGAGCATTCTACAGAGCTCTTCCAATATATGTGTGATATAAACAACACCAATACTTAGGTCAGGAAAGAAAAATTAAATAATTTATCAAATCTTCCCTCTCAGATAACATGAATGCAATAGTTCTTCCATATTGGAGTCTCATTTTCCACTAGTACTGAGTCTACTTTTTCTTCCTTCTCTTCCTATTGCAAGTCCTGGCTCTGGAACTACTAAAAAATTAGCATGCTTTTTGCAACAGGTGCACATTGCAGGCAAGAAATATTTTTTAGTATTAACAATGCAAATTAATTTTTAATCTGCATATATGTAGATTAGACATAACATAAGTAAAGTATATATATTTTGAAACCATTTATACATTTTACAAAAATCGAGAATTAGTTTTATTATTGCAAAAAGAGAATAAGATTTATTGTTTAAAATTATATAAAAATTCAGCTTTTTAAAATGTTTAATTCAAAATTTTTACTAATAAGAAATTATGCTTATTTTTAATTTCAATAGATATTTTAAATATAATTGAAGAATATTTTTGAAAACATGAAAAACAATTTTATATTATCATTTGTCTATTTTAATGTTAGATGAAATTACATTTAATTTTTATGTTTGTGATTAAAGTTTTTTTTGTCTCTTAGGTCATTTTATTATAGGAACATAATTAGTAATTTTATTTAAATGAAGGGAAAAATGTATGGAATAGATATACAATAATTTACAAATTGTGTGTATTTTCATTTTATAAACATTATGGATTCACCAACAGAATTTCAAACCTGTAGGGAAATTTGTATCTGATTTTGAGAGATAAGGATATTTACACTAATAAAAGAGAAACATGCAAATTGACCATACCTCCACTATGTCACAAGCCATGCCCATCAGACAATCAGGAACAAGTATACAAATTAATCCAACCAAAATGGCTGCAGCCACACAGTGAGCAGGAGGTTTTGGTTTCCCCAACAATGGAGGAAGCCAAACTCCTTGTCTGCTCTGGCCAGCCCTGGCAAATGTTGAAAATCTTAATGAAAGTTTTAACATATATACTAAAGGCCACAGTTCTGATCACATCCAGTAAAGTTAGACATAAATATTTAAAAGGTGAACCAAAAAATTTCTAGTACTTGGAAATAAATATATTCCTGGATAACATTCATATCAAAGAAGAAATCAAAAGGTCTATCTATACAACAATTAGTAAAATAATAAGATCCTTCATCAATATAAAATTCTGGGAAGGAGTTAAAGTGGTTCTAAATTTGAAGTACCTCCTGGATTCTGGCAGAAATAGACACATATAATCTTTTTAAAAAAATATATATTTTATTGATTTTTTTACAGAGAGGAAGAGAGAGGGATACAGAGCTAGAAACATCGATGAGAGAGAATCATCCATCAGCTGCCTCTTGCACACCCCCTACTGGGGATGTGCCCACAACCAAGGTACATGCCCTTGACCAGAATCGAACACGGAACCCTTCAGTCCGCAGGCCGACGCTCTGTCTACTGAGCTAAACCAATTTCGGCCACATATAATCTTTAGTGCAAAATATAATCACTTTAGGCCTGCAGGATTCCTACATATTAATACAAATAAGAGATTTCAGTAAGAGATCATCAAACTCACAAGGAAAAAATACAAGTAACAAATTTAGACCTTTAAGAACTTCAGATTTTGAAACTTATAGAATATTTAACAAAATAAAAGATACAATCCCAAAGATGAACAAGCAACAGAAAATTTCTTTGTAGTAAAATAGAATGCTGTAAATAAATAAATCTTTGTTAAAATAAAAAATAACACAGGGAAATAAGTTAACTTTCAAATTAGACACAGTTGAGAAATCAGTGAATAAAAATTAAATGAACTTGTCTAGAATTATGAGCATACTGAGACAAAGATATGAAATATATAAAAAAGAAGATAAAATCTATGGAGTCTCAGAGGAAGTGAATAAAATAAAGAAAAATATTTAAAGGAATTATTTCTATGAATTTAAGAGCTTTATTCAGGATAACTAAGAAATCCATATCCAGACACAACATAATGAAACACTGTTATCACAATAATAATCAAAATCATAAAATAACAATTTATTATTATAAATAATAATCAAATAATAATAATAATAAAAATAATATAAAGGAATGGCCAGAGAGGAAACAGCAATACCATAGGGGAGCAATAGTTAGGCCAACAGCCAACTTGAACAACAACAATGGGAACCAAGAGCCAGTTGAACCATGCCTGTAATATTTTGAGAGAAAAATACTGTTAACCTAGAATAGTATACCCATCAAAACTCTCTTCTAAAAATTAAGGTGTAATAAATATATTTGCATATTTAAAAAACAGAGTTTTATCATCCATGGACCTTTATGAAAATACCTTTATAAAATATGTACTCTGGGAAGAAGAAAAATGATTCCTCAGGTAATGGAAGAAAAAAGGATGAACAAAGAACATGACAAATATAGACATAAATCTTAAATAAACATTGCATGCTACTTGACAGATTAAAATGCAAACCTCAAATGCTGGGAAGGAATGGTATGTAAATTGGGAGTGGAGTGGGAGTGAGAAGATTAACAGTGTTTTAAGATTCTTGGTTTATGTAAGAAAGGGAATGAAGTAGTGTTTCATTTTAGTTAACTATTGATGTGGTGAATGACTGAAAACATAAGGTAAAACAACTTGATAGAATGTACAATTTTCTGACCATAAGAAGAAAAAGGCAAATAATAATAATAATTAAATAAAATAGGAAAAAAATCAAATCCTGGAAAAAGCAAGATACAGATAGAGATCAAAATTCACAATAGAAAGAAAAAAAGTCAAACTGATTATCATAAGGAATATAATAAAAGCATGACAACTAGTTAAAAGAATGCTACATTTGATATTAAAATCCAGATATAAATTACTTCACAAGGGACAGAGCATGTTCTTACACTGTCAGAGCTTCTTGAGAAGCAGATCCAAGGAAGGAATCAGATGTGCAAGATACTGATCAGGAAAATGCCTGTGAAAGATTTAGGGAGAGGGAATAGGAATATGAGACAGCTTTCAGATGTGAGGCAGGTCTGACACAGGTTAAAAGAGGGAGGGGGGGAGCAGAATCCGGTAAGAGGAGCCTCAAACAGCATCCCAGTCCTGGGAGAGTTTCAGCCAGACCAACAGAGTTCATGGCAAAGACTGACCACTAGACTGATCCCAGATTGGATTCAGATGGCCAATCCTACTACTTTTGTTGTTCTCAGTCCTTGGCTGAAAGCATCCCAGGTGAGGGAGGCATGGCCCTGGGGGGAATATGGCAGTGGATCTGAAAGTGAGGCAACCAGAGGTTGTCCATCAACTATCTCCCTGTAGAAGGTTCTCTTGAAACTAGAATGAAGGGAAAAGATATATAATCAGGTGAAGTAGCTGGATTAAAAATAGAATAAATAGGTCTTATAACAAAGCAACCAACTTTATAAAAGTTAATTATCTCATTAGTTTCTGGTTTACCCTTCCTATATTTCTCTTTGCAGAAACATGTATATTTTATTACAAAAATTTAGCATAGTGTATTCTGTTGTTAGATTAACTTACTATATTTTATTATTTTATTATCTTATTAAGAACTATTCTTTTGCACTTTGCATTTTTTCCTTTCATAATACACTGTAGAAATCACTCTATGTCAGTACATAGAGATATTCCTTATTACTTTTTATATCCACATAGCACTCAGTTGTATGATGTACCATAGTGTATTCAATATGCATCTGTAAAAAAAAACAACAGAGAAAGGACAAGCCAGAAAAGTGAGACTGATTACCTACATGAAAGGGCAAAAGGATGGAAAATGCGGGATGGAGGAGAGAGCCACATTTCTCTGAGTGGACCTTTTTATGCAATTTTGACTGTTGGGACATTCTTAAGAACAATAGTCATATCAACAAGGATATGAAAAAGCTTTCCAAAGTGGCATACAAACAGAAACATACGAACCATACTCTATTTCAAATTAATGGCAAAACCATACTAAAGGGGGAAAATGAATTACCAAGTAGCTTGAATATAGTACATTGATTTTATATCTCTAGTCTGAAGGTAGAAAGAATTGTCAACACATATGAATTCCAGTTAGTTTTATTTTCACAGCAGTATGGGTTAGCAATTCTGAAATTTTCTGTGTAAAACAGAGATTGAACAAATGAGTAAATATATTAAGAAAGTAGGAGCCAGTTTTTTTCACTTTGAATAAGAACTACAATATGGGTAGAAGAATGATTAAACCATCTGGTGTTGCACTGCAATTGGAGTTATTAGCATAACTCATGAATTTAAAGATAAATAAGAATTAGGTGATAGAGATAAAGAGATGTGTGTGTTTGTATCTTGCACACCTTCAGTACCACAGGGTTGTCTGCAGAAAGTGCCCGGAAATAAAGACAGCGCTATAGCAATGAGCACACCAAATTTTGGTTACTAAATGCCATCTACCAATGAGAGGAAGTTGAGCTCCTGGGAACAATATCAGATTCCATGGCTGTGAATAAGCCCTATGAGGAAGAGAACAAAATGAGCCAGATAAAACAAAACATGATTAAGAAAATGATAATGGAGACTTGTCAAAAGGATCCTAGATCCAGCTGGAAGGGAAGGGCGTTAGATTAGAGCCTTACGTAGTCTGCTCTCTGAAAGAAACTTTGTTTTAGTTTTTCTTTGTGTAGCATAATTCCAAACTCTAACCCCTACCTCAACCCCACCCAATATTCTCTATGGCTCATCTGAAATAGGCATTAAGAATTATCCAAGGCGTCTGCAAGAGATCTGCAGAGCTGTTGGTACTTAATATTTTGCCCATAGACGTTTGGGGTCTGAAGGGTTTTGAGACTTGAATAATCAATAAATTGTTACAGTGGTTTCTGCGGCAGTAAAAATCCCTCAGAAATATGGAAGACTTCTAATTTGTTTGTTTCCAGTTCATCCCATATTATCAAGAATCACATCTCAAATTCACACCTGAATGTAGGGTTTTTATGATCTGTTTCCTCAAGTCTCTACTTTCAATGAAATGTCTGCTTTGGAGGCACTCAAAAGATTTGGCTTGGATGGGACTTAGATAACCTTATCCTGGGTTTACCTCAGGGCTGAATCACTTTATTTAATGGAAAAACCCTAACAAGCTTCATTTTCTCAAAGATTTTATTTTTCAATTTTTCTGCTTAAATTCTAGAGGAGTTAGCTTTGTCGCCCTTGTGATTTCCAACTGTGATTTCCAATTAGCCAATTTGGCAGAAGCTAATTTTAATCGTTTGGTCATACCTCCATAAACGCATAAGAAAAGTCAGCACACATTAATACTATTTCCAACCACTTCTAAAGACCTAGCATCGACAGGCATTTAGTTTGTCCAAGTGATGACAGGTGGCAATTTTACTGAATATCTTGCCTCTATAGCATTGGTTTCCACTTTTACCACTTGTGTTATCTACGTCACACCCCCTCCATTTGACCACTAAGCCTTTGTATTTTGCTGTAGTAGCACTCTGTCTATGTAATACTACCCTGTTTCCCCGAAAATAAGACAGTGTCATATATTAATTTTTGCTCTCAAAGATGCGCTAGGTCTTATTTTCAGGGGATGTCTTATTTTTCCATGAAGAAGAATACAGTACACATTTATTGTTAAATGAAAACAAAGGAAATTTATTACCTGTATACGGTACGGTAGTACGGTAGTTGTCAACACAAACCAGACAAGCTGAATCCTACAGTATCAAGAATTTACTCATTTATTCAATGACAATCATGTCATCATCTTCTGGAACATCATCATAACAATCCAATTCCTGAATTTCCTGGTAAATTTCTTGTGACTCCATTTCTTTCAGAATCAGTGGACCAAATCTCTCATGTTTAGCAATAGCACTGTCTTTAACTGAGTACTTCTTGTCAAGGTAGCCTGCTCGCAGTGCATTTGCAATGCAACTGTCAGTGATTTTCTCCCATGAATTCTTCACCCAAGCCACAACTTCTTGCAGTTTAGGTTTCACAAAGTTTCCACGCTGATTTCTCTCCATTCACATAGCAGTGACGTCAGGACTCCGCGTCACATCACTGGTTGCTAGATGCCAATCGGGGCGGCCCTAGCGACCAGTTTATAGTAAATTAATTTTCATAAGAGCCTGGGGGCCTTATTTTGGGGGGGGATGCCTTATATTTCACTCAGAAGGAAACCCGTAAGTAGGTCTTATTTTCGGAAGATGTCTTATTTTCCGGGAAACATGGTATGTAAGCCTTTGGTTATACCAGTTAGATTGACTCTATAACAGAAGGCATAGGCATGAGACTACAGGAGCTGAGCAGGTGTGCTAAGGACAGGGCAGGTTGGACATTGGTCATTCACAAGGTGCCTGAGCTAACTCAATGGTATGTAATGCACAGGGCACTCTGTGTGAAGGTGCAACTTTCTGAATTAGTTAGCATAGCATTACCTGCTATAACATATAAACCCTAATCTATTAGTTATGCCTATCTAACATAATGGTCCAATGTATGCCCTGTTGGAAGACAGTTTTCCTTTACATAGTAACTCAGGGCCTCAGATCCCCTTGATTGTAGGCCTCTATGGTCTTGATATCTTCACCCCCAAACAATGAGTGGAAAATAAGATTATGTAATTTAGAAGTGACACACATTATTTCAGCTCATACCCCTTTGGTGAGAAGCAGTCATGCCATCCCTAGCTGACTGGCAAACTCCATACATCGGAAGAGATTGCATGTGGAGAGCTACCTACCCTGCAACTTTTTACACAAAATATTGTCTAAGCCTTTGATTATTCTTAGATAGTCAGCTGCATGAGACTTGACTCACTCGTCTGCTTTCACTCCCAACATTGGTCAAATTAACCCCCTTTATTTTTCTTTTCTGTAGAATGAAGTCAAATCCCTAATGAAAAGCCACCATTGTTTAAATGTAAGGCTTGCAATTGATCTCTATTGAAATGGTAATAGTTTAAGGGACATATTTTATTGAATAAAATGTCATGACAGAAAGCAGAAATAATGCAATTGGTGTTTAGATGTGCTTTGTAGAATTCCCTCTCTACTTCATTGTGTCATTCTGTTGTGACTTCCCAGAATAATTTGTTCTCTGTGTTCTCAAGGGAAGGGAATCATGCTGGAATCACTCCCACCCTTCTCAAAGAGGCAGCATCATAGTTGGTAGCGGTGTCAGAGGTTGAACTGGGTCTACAGGAAAGATGTAATAAAAGTCCCAATTCCCTTTACCTCAGAAAGTGACTCTATTTGGAAACAGTGTCATATCAGATTTAATTAGTTAAAAAATGAGGAAATTAAGGCACAAGACCTAATCAATGACTAAGGTCCTTACAAGAAAACACACATATGATAGTAGAGGCTGAGATTGGGGAGATGCGGAGGCAAGGCAAGGAAGGCCACGCATCAATGACCACGTCAGAAGCTAGGAAGAGGGAAGGATTCTATCCAAAGTCCCAGGGGGAACATGGTTCTGCTAACACCTTGACTTGGACTTCCAGAATCCAGAGCCACGAGAGAATCAATTTCTGTTTCCATAAGCTCTCGGATTCTGTGTTCTGTGGCAGCCTTAGGAAACGACCACAAAGTGCAAGACTGAGGATTAAGCATATGTGGGTCGAACACCACTTTTCTCACTTGCTATCTCTGTGTCCTGGGCAGGATGCTTTACCTCTCAGAGACTATTTCTTCAGCTGTGAAATGGGGAGAATAATGTCTACCTTTCAGAACTGTTAGGAGAATAGAAAGTCTTCACCATAAGTCCTGACACTCTATACTACTGGTTTAAAGGGAAATTGTTATGGCATGCTATTTGTTGACATACTGAGTGGCATAAGGGTCGTAGCATTCTTCCTGCTATCACTGCTGCAGTTTCAAACCTAACAAAAAATTCTTATGCACAGTATTTATTTATTGACCCAGGTATTTTTCTATTCTACCAATCAGATAACCATGTCTCTATGCACAGAATAAATGATCAGTTTAGCTTTGGTTGTGGAGCAGACAAACCCTTTTGTGAGCAAGGATCAAGAAGGAGACAGTGATGTCTCCATCAGTTCAAAAATTCAAGAAATGTGTACTGAGCACACAACACAGTCTCTGGCACTATGCCAAGCCCAGGTGGTGACAGAGGAATAAAGTGATGTCCTCTGACAGACAACTCACAGGCAGCGTCTTGTGATGAGACTTTTGAGGGCAGTGTCATGAGAGAGCTCAGGGCACTTGTGGTAGAAGGAGCATTATTCCAGCCTTGGGAGTCCGGAAAGGCTTCCTGGAGAAGGTGCACCCATAGGCAAACCCCTAGGGATGAGGACTAATTACTCAGCTGAACAAGGATGTGTGGGGTACTGGTATCTCAAGCACAGGAGGTCAACCAGGTGCAAGGGCTCGGTGACAGTCAGCTTCCTGGTGACTTCTCAACAGCAACTAAGAGCAGTTCAGTGGCCATGTCTGCATGCTCTTGAGTATTTGGGGGCATAATTCCCTTAGACTTTGAAACTGGAACTCATCTAAGGCTGCTAAGTGTTTCTTTATAATCTTGCCATTATGCTGGTTGTCTATTTACTTCGATAAATGCTTTCACTATCCTTTTTCACTTGAAAAATCACCTTTCTGGATAAAGCAAGCTAAAATGAAAACAAACAAAAAAATAAGTATAACCCTTTTGCTTTTACCTGTTATTTGCTGACATGGCGTTATCCCACCAACATATTCCTGCCTTGTTTCTTCTGTTCCAAAAGCAGCTTTTAAAAGTCTGCCTCCTTTTTTCTTAAACCTTGGCTCTTAATGTACCTCAGTTTGCTGAAAGCTACATCTAGAGATGTGTTGTTTCTTTGCATTTGCATTTATGCTTGCTCATCCCCTCCTTCTGCTGTGATGTAGGTGTGTGAAGATGTCCTCTTCAAACATAAGCCCATCAGAGAGTAAGCCCTAGGCTACTACATTGCTCTCTTTAAATGCCCATTCCCTCCCATTTTATTTTATTCTTTATTTAGACTCAAGATTCAAAATTTCACTAATTTTAGAGCCTTGTTTGTCCCTTGAGCCATGTCCCCTCTTAAGAGCTCTTGTCCTGAGATGATATTTATGGTTTTAAAACTTGCCTTTGTAAAAATCTAAAGACTAGGCCTACTAATTCTCAGCATTCCCTTTATTATTATTATTGTAGCCACCAAGATGTCCTAGACATGTAGACACCAGGAGAATTTCCTTTGCATGTGTAACAGGATGTTGCATACAAATTTTCCCAATTGTCTTGGAGCTTCAGGGGCTCCAAAGGTTGCAAAAAACTAGTGACACGCTCTCCTACGTTCCAAAGGAAGGGCCAGGCACCTATGCAAAGAACATGATCCAAAGTGAGTTGTGTTACAAAAGCTCTTCCCCCACCTTCTATAAGGCTATATGGGGCAAAATAAAAATCATCGTTGAGATGTTGAAGCAGCTGATAAGAAGGTTCTTTTAAGTAAGAGTAGTCAGCATTCTGAGGGTTTCCACCTAACTTCCTAGGAGGAAAGAAGGGAGTGGTGAGCTTCCCCTTCCTCAATTGAATGTTGCTTCAGAAAACCAAACCAAAACCAAAATGCTAGAAGAGTATTTTGCCAGCTACTCTTTGGAGCTGAGGACAAGGCAGTGTGGAGGATGGTCTACCTGTTCAGATGCTGGTTTGTTGGGGATGGAAGAGGATGGATGGTTCATTCTCAGTTGGCCTTTGCTCAAGGTACTGCTGGTTTGTGCAGGGTAAATGCAATAGAGAGGGGACCACTAATAATCAGGGGCTTGGAGGGAGTTGTCAATTGTAATCCATATCAAGGAAATGGTAGCTGAGAGATCATAAGCAATGGGAGATCTAAAGAACCCACAAAATTATACTAGGGGGGGGGAATCAGTGTTTAGCACACTCAAAGAACACTAATGACTGATTTCAATGGGATCAATCTAATAAGATATTTTTTTTTGTCCCAGATCTCTCCTTTCTCCAACTCCAACCCTGAAGGAACCAAATGCAGATGATTGAATGGGATGTCAAAAGTAGAAGAACAAGATGAATATGTGGAGAAGAAGCAGGCAGGTGTGGTAGAGATAGCTGGCAGTCCACCATGGATGGTGCTCCCCGTCCATAAGTATACCATACAGGAAACTGATGACCCACCATGGAGTTACCTTTCCCAAAGGCAATGCCCTTCTCAGCTAGTTGTGGACATAGGACTGAATTTTGTGCAGTGGATGTGGGTGAACATGACGTGTTAATTGCTACCCTGGCCCACATTAACCTCCCATAAGATCTTCCATGTTCTCTCTTCTCCTCTGTCAGTTGAATGTTGATATTCAGGATGACACTATAAATGTCTTACCCACGTGTTCTTAGCCTTTAATATTCAAATGCACACTAATCTATATTCCAACTGCTTCTACACCTCTTTGCTGCCGAAGCCAGTTTGGCTCAGTGGTAGAGTGTTGGTCTGCGGACTGAAAGGTCCCGGGTTCGATTTAGGTCAAGGGCATGTACCTTGATTGCGGGCACATCCCCGGTGGGGGGTGTGCAGGAGGCAGCTGGTTGATGTTACTCTCTCATTGACGTTTCTAGCTCTCTATCTCTCTCCCTTCCTCTCTGTAAAATATCAATAAAATATATTTAAAAAAATACACCTCTTTGCCTGAAGCCTTCTTTCCCCATTATATGATAGGCTGGAAATGCCAGGGAATTAGCACCCCCCCCCCCTAATCCCCAATTTGGAACAATCCTAAGCCAATGTCTGCGGGAATTGGTAGATCAATACCCTAGCTTCCTCAAAGTCTCACTGCTCCTTAAGTGAGATAACACTGAGGCACATATTCTGTACAATTTCCAGCAGGATATCTTTCTATTTGCTCTCAGTTATAGTTTGTGTAACCATTATTTTTTTCTTTCCTTTCCCCATCTCCCTTCCCTACTCTTTAGTTATTGGCTATGATTGCCTCTTAAATAAAAACTACTTTTAGTCAAATTATTATTTCAGGGTCTGCTTCTAGGGAAACCCAAACTAAAACCAGGTAACTCTGGGATTCACATTATTGAAGATAGCTGAACCTTAGGCATCTTGAATACTTGAATGACTAGATGGAGCAGAGCCTTCCCTGACCAACACATTATTCCAATGCCACCATAGCTGATTCCCTTTTTTATGAGAAAAAAACTAAATAAACTAAATTTCCATTGTGCTAAGCCAAATGCTACATATGCCCCATTTCCCCTTTGTCAGATTTCCAAACATAAAGCAAATCCAGATCCAGGAAAGGGAAAAGTTTTCAATTGGATGAGAGTTTGAAATTTTCATATTACTCTGGCTGGATGTTTCTTATTGTGTTGAAAATGAAACTTGAAATTTATTATCTAAGAGTGACCAAGATTTAATTCAAAGGTGGGGAAGAACAAGTTGAGAGAACTGGCTGGTGTTGCTCAATGGTCAGCCCATGCACTGTAGGGTCATGGGTTTGATTCCCAGTCAAGGGCACATATGTGGGTTGCAGATTCTATCCCTGCCCCAGTGGGGGTCCATGTGGGAGGCAACCAATAAATGTGTCTCTCTCATATCAATCTTTCTTACTCTCCCCATCCCTCCTTACCTGTCTTCCTCTCTCTGTAAGAAAAAACAAATCAAAGGGTGTGTGTGTGTGTGTGTGTGTGTGTGTGTGTGAATTGAGTTGCTTTCTATTTACATCCTACTAAGTTCAGTTTTTTTTCAGTAAACTGGTTATTAGTTACATATGTTTCTTTGATTCAGTAAAAGTAACTATTCTGAGAGTTCAGTGTGAGCTAACAATGCAATATAAAAAATGTTTTGCTTGACAAATTGAACATTGCCATGTTTAATTTTATTTGCTTTCTATTGAGAGATATACCTATATGAATAAACACTGCTCCATCTGTGATAGTAGCCTACCATCTTATTTTAATTACATAAAGAAAAAAAAAACATTAGGTATAAACTTCGAATTTCAATGTTTTCATGCAAAATTCTAAGCCTCCTGCTCTACCTACCTCCCCAAGCCCATTACCTAGATGCTATGTCTTTTTGTGGTTCCTTTGGGATGAACGTTTGGTTGAAACAAATGCTTTACTGTCAACTCCTCTTTAACTTCTCCGCAGTCTCTGTTTAACACATGGTTCATACTCTCTTGTTCCTTCCCCAACTCTTTATCTCATTAAGAAGGTGGGGATCCTGAGGTCATGCCCAGATGTAGCTCCGTGGGGTCCCACTTTCCTAGAAAATAGAAACTACGATAAGAAAACAAACTAGAACAAGTTTTGAGAGGTTATGAAAAAAAAAGGGGGGGGGAGATCGAGTTCCAGAATGCAAAATAATAGAATGGCAAAGGCCAAAATGGAAGTTGACACTTAATGAGTCTTTGTTTTATAGTTTATTCCACAAAAAGACACCTTCAAGTTAAATTGGATGTCATTCTACCCACAAAGTGAGATTAAAAATCTAAATTTCTTTGGGTTAATAATATGTGCCTTTTACTGAGTATTAAATGTGCCTGGTATTGTTAAAATACAATGTATAGTCTACCTCATTTTATCCTTACCATATGCTCTGCTAGGCAAGGAATCTCCTTCTACCCATTTCACAAATGAGAAACTGAGGAATCTAGATGATAAGAAAATTGTTCGAAGTCTCACTGCTCAGAAGTGGTGGAGTCTTGATTTACATCCAGGCAGGCTACCTCCTGAGCCCTGGCTTTAACGCTGGTATTCACACGGGGCCAGGCATTTATCTTGATTTAATCTTCATAATGATAGTCAAGGTAGCATTCTCAATTTACAAATAAAGGTGCAAAGGCTCAGAGATTAAGAAACTTGCCAAATCTGTATTTATAGTCTGCTTCCCAAAACACTTTTCCTTAACCTTAGGCTACCATATAATTCATTGTTGGAGGTCCAGAGTACGTTTAAGAGTGGAAAGGGACATTATTAACGATCACGCTGGCAAAGTGGGCCCAAACCAGGACTCTCCCAAGCAAACTGTAAAGCATGATGGCCCTGTACCCTTCTGGCCCTGACTACCTGATGGATGATTTTCTACCTCAAATCTTTGAAGAGTTCTCAAAAATGACCAAAAAGGTGTTTCTCCAGAGTTTTGCAAACCGATCACCTCCTTCGCCACTGTCCCTAGATACTTATATTCTTTTTGGAAGCCCTGTTAGACCAATTCCTCTTTTTTACTTTAAGTCTTTTGGGGGAAAAAAGAAAAAAGGAAGAAAGAAAGAAAGAGATAAAGAAAGAAAGACAGAAAGAAAGAAAGAAAGAAAGAAAGAAAGAAAGAAAGAAAGGAAGAAAGAAAGAGAGAGAGAAAGAAAACCCCAATTAGAACTTATAAATGTATTTTCTTCAAGTGTGAAATGCCAGTTTATTGGAGCCTTGGAGAAAATAACATCCTTTCAATTAATAGAACTGAGCAGAACAAAATGGGAGGAGATCACAGTGAGGACTAATGCTTTAAAGAGAAATTTATAGGTCTGCTGATCTCATGACTAAGAAATAATTTGCTGTCTGCAGCTTCAGGGCAAGGAAATAGTGCTTAAAACCAGTGCTTAAGTAGTACTTAACTAGTGCATGGGACTCTCTCTGGCCCTGTAAACAGTGAAGGTGCCCGGGTCTGGTCCCAGACTCACTGAATCAGTGTCAGAGGGGCGAGCATTTTGGCACCTGTGCTTTCTCCGAGCCTCCCTGGTGAATCTGATTCACAACCAGGGAGAACAGGTCTATACTGAATCCCCCTACCCCTACAGGCCTTTCTTGTAGCAGCATGGAACTTGCCTATTAATATTCATCTGACGCCATTATAGTTACCAAACTATTTCTCCTGGCTTTTTTGTTCGACATGTTTTAAGAGAACTTTTCTTGGTTATTTTTCCAATCTAAAATGGTCAAACCTCATCTTTCAGATCTGTATAAAGTGTTTGAATTCTTTCACGGTACCTTCCTCTTATTGTCTAACACCTCTTCATGCTCTACATGTTCTAATGCACATGATCAGCTGCCTCCTGCACACTCCCTACTGGTACATGCCCTTGACCGGAATCAAACCTGGGACCCTTGAGTCTGCAGGCCAATGCTCCATCACCGAGCCAAACCAGTTAGGACTGTCCAATATGCTAAAGAAAAAGCCCTTTCTAATAAAGAGAGACTATGCAAGGGAGGGCATTTGGGGGTGACCAGGGTTTCAGGGGAGGGCAGTTGGGGACAATCGGGCTGGCAGGGGAGCAGTTAGGCATCAATCAGGCTGGCAGGGGAGTGGTTAGGGGGTGATCAGGCTGGGAGGCAGAAGCGGTTAGGGGCAATCAGGAAGGCAGGCAGGCAAGTAGTTGGGAGCCAGCAGTCCTAGATTGTGAGAGGGCTGTCCGACTTCCTGTTTAGGCCTGATCCCACTTGCCTTTAAAAAATGTCTTGTGATAAAAAAAACAAAAACAAAAAAATGGCCAAACAAATCAATAAATAAATACCCTCATGTCTGATGTTGGCTCCTCTGTGATTTCAACAAATCTCTTCAATCACTTTCCCCTCTCTCCCTCCCTTTTCTCTCTATCCCCCTCTCCCTCCCTCTTGTCCTCCTCTTTCTCTAATCAGTTATTTTTCAGGTAAAACTGCTTGCCTGGATTTGCTTTAGTATAATGTATTAGTCAGAGCTCTACAGAGAAATGGAACCAATATGATGTCTCTCAGCTCTGCCTGCGCTCTCTTGCAACCCGGGACCCCTCAGGTTCAGCCCCTGGGCCTGGCCGGCGATCAGGATCTATCAGGGCTTTTCTTCTCCTGGCTGCCGGCAGTTCCCCTGTTGCTGAAAGGACAGTCGTTCTGCTGTTCAGTCATTTGGTCGATTTGCATAATATATATATATATATATATATATATATATATATATATATATATATTATGAGAAGATTTATTATGAAGAATTGGCTCACACAATTACAGAAGCTGAGAAGTCCCATAATCTGCTGCCTCAGAAAAGCCAGTCTAGTAATTCGCATTGGGTCTGAATGCCTAAGAACCAGGGGAGCTGACGGTGTAAATTCCAGTCCGGGGGCAGGAGAAGATCAGTGCTCAAGCAGACTGGCAAAAAGCAAAAGGAGGGAAATCCTCGTGCTCTGCCTTTTTGTTCTGTTCAGGTACCCGAGAAATGATGTCCACTCACATTAAAGAGGGTCATCTACTTGACTGAGGCCACTGATTCAAAGGTTAATCTCATCTGAAACACCCTCACAGAAACACCCAGAAAGAGTGTTTAATCTGGGCACCTATTGACCCAATCAAGTTGACACATAAAATTAATCACCACGTACTGTTAGGATGAGATGGGTTGAAAAGAGAACTTGCAATATGAAGGCTTTCTTGTAAAGTATGAGCATAAATTAGATACAAACTCTTTAAAAATCGTCTTTTGTTCCAATATCTGCCACCAGGTGTCGCTAAGTAATCTAATTAAATGCCCAATTTATGACTCCGATAAATTAGTACCGGTAGACAGAGCTGAATGAAACAGGAATAAAAATTAAGGTCAAGTGGGCTAAATAAAATCCTTTAGATTATCTGTAACCGCTGTTTCAAAACATCAGGATGAGTTCTGCAACATGAATTGGAAAGCTCGTGAATTAATAAGAGCACATGAAGGGGCTTAGTCTTCATTGGGGAAAATGAATGAGTCCTTTATACTTCATGTGTCCTTCCTTTTTTTCTCTACTACTAAGTCGGACATCCTGCTGCCTGCGTTTCCATGAGCATGACGAGGTTTTGTTGGTCTGAACATATTGGCTGGGCTGTTCCAGCCTCTGCTGAGGCAACTCCACTCACCTGGTCTTTCATCAGGTCATATATTTTATTGATAAACTTTTTAAAGACTATTTTTGAGGGTGCTGACCTGAATCACCCCAAAGGCAAGTTCAATCAACAGAATACCTGTCCTGTGGGCATACATATGGATGAATGCATTTCTATTCACCCTTCCAGACTCAGATCCAATGTTTCCTGTCTGTGAAGTTCCCAGGCAGCATTTCCCTTCTCGTCATTCCCACAGCACAGCTGTCTGTCCTTCCAGGAGGCATTTTCCACCTTACTTGGTAATTGATTGCTCATGTATCTGTCTTCTCCACAGGCTGTGAGCTCCCTAAGGGCTGGGACACGTGTGTGTGTGTGTGTGTGTGTGTGTGTGTGTGTGTGTGTGTGTGTAAGCCACTGCGCGGCAAACTCAGCGCTGCTGCTTGCTCTTTGCTTCTGGCTCTTCTACTAGCACTGTGCAGCCAGTCAGTAGGCAATTACTGATTCCCCTAAGCACTTCCCTGGCATCTTCTCGCTTGTCACGTTAGCAAGAGGAAATCTGGTTGTGTGTTCCGTGTTTTAGAATACTTTGTGCTTAGAACGGATAATTAGGGGCTCACTATATCACTATATTGATATTGAAAGAGGGTTTTTATTTTTTTTTGGTGGGTTTTTTTTTGAGGGGGTATGATATCTTCAAATATTTGTAAAAGGAGTTGCTTATTCATCCATTGACATTTCATTAAAAAGCAATTACACAGCAGAGGAGAAGGGGTTGTATTTATGAGACGTTAAATCAATATTTAACGTAAAGGGAAGTTTCAAACCATGTCCTTCCCAAGCGAAATTACTTGAGATTAGGAAACATCTCTTCTTGAAGAGGTTAATGGGCTTGCAAATCCAAACAAAGATTTCAAAGTGCTACCAGTAGTTATGTTTAAACTTTCTACATATCTTTAATTTTATAAAATAAGTACAAGTTGCTTTGAGAAACTTTGAAATGCAACACACATTGATGCAATGCTTCCTGTGAGCCTGGTGCCAGGTTGAAGGGGCAGGGAGAGCCCAGCATGCTACTATCTCCACCCTCCCTCCCCCTATCCCCCAGGAGCTCACAGTTGGTGGGGCTGTGTACATAATGAATGTAAATACAGTTTGTTAAGAGCCAGGAACCAAGAGATTTGGTTAATTCCACAAGGGACATGAGATTGTCAGGGAGATTTCACAGGGAGGCACCACATCTGAACATTTTACCATCTGTGAAGTCAGGAAGCCTTATGGCTTTTTACTCCATGGCTTAGCTAAATTGATGCACTAAGGCAGTTAGGCAATATTTACACAGAGGGTTTTTTTTCTTTTCTTCAAGCCTAGATTTGTAAAATGTTATCAACTGATCGACTGTATCTTTTAATCTACTTTAAAGATGAAGGTATTAGAGTAAAGCAACATAACTGTTTTCTGTCATTATGCTGAGATTGCCCTAACCTACTGGGCTTCAAGATTTGGCACACGTTGAAACCATCAGCAAGGCTGTTAAAATACGGATTCCTCCTCAAACTTACTACAGCCAACTTTCTGGTAGGGGGAGGCAATGTGCTTTTTAACAAGGCTTCCATGGGATTCTGGTTTAAGTACCATTTTATAAGCAGTTTGATAAGTCAGAGGTAAAATTTGGCTTTGTAGGGAACACTAATGTTATCGTCTAATCTCCTCACCAACGTTCCTTTTGAGGGGAGAGAAGTAAACTTAACATTTATTATACATTTATTCTTTGTTCCAGGGCTGCATGTGGATCTTTCAGGGGTTCCCCCCCCCCCCTCGAAAATTGCAAAAGCACCAAGATTTCCATTTTATTTATTTATTTATTTATTTATTTATTTATTTGGTTAATCCTCACTGAAGGATATTCTCCCCATTGACTTTTAGAGAGAGTAAGAGGGGGAGAGACAACGAGAGAGAAACATCATTATGAGAGAGACATATTGACTGGTTGCCTCCTGCATGCTGACCCTGGGAGCAGAGTATTGAGCCCGCAACCCAGATATGCATCTGTGACTGGAATCAAACCTGATGCTGGGACATAATATCACCCTACAGTCCAACTGCTGATGCTCCCGCCACTGAGTCAAATCAGTAAAAGCAAGATTCCCATTTCAGAGATGAGAAGAACTAAGGTTTAGATAGGCTAAGAAATTAATCAGGGCCATACATCCGATAAATGATAAAACCAGTGATAAATCTGCTGCCTTCTACTCCTTACTCCCTTGAGTGTATCCAGGTTGTCTCAGCCCCACAGAGATCAATGTTTAAAGCACCTTTCCAGCAAGATAATTATTTAAGTAATCTCCATTAAAAAAGAAAAGATGACGATGATCTTCTCTCTTATGAGCTCTGACCTAGCTACTGACAACTCAATTTCCAGGGAAGTACAGAGCCAACTTCTATAACTGACAGCCTGTCACCTCTGCCCAGCCCGCAGGCCTTTTCCCGGCATTCCTGCACCAGAAAGAAATATGGACGAATCTAAATTAGTTATGGACAAATCTTAACCCTAGCACTCATCTTATAGTTGGTGCTATTGAGTTCCCTTGAGCATGCATTTTCAAGAGGGGACAGCTCTTAAAAGTAATCAATTTGCTGATATAATGCATCTATTACATTTGTACAAAAGACTCCTTTTGCAAATGGACAGTTGGGATTTAGCCAAATGCAAAGAAGAAAACTTCTAATATACACTAGCTCCTTTGCTGTGGCTAGTTAACTTAGACTAAGGGCAATCCTGGGTGTAGCCCAGCCTGGGAGCTGGGAGCACTAATTCTTGCTGACCTCCAGCAAGGTAAGAGACCACAAGGGACTGAGGGGGTCAGCCTCCGTCAACCCTGAGATAACTCAAGGAACTAAAGGCACAGAATCCCTAATCCTTAAGCTACAGGTGCAGTGAGGGTGCTATCAGAGATGAGTGGCGCTGTAAAATGTTTACATTTATGTTAGCAATTGTAGTCCGGGAAGACCCTGAAGCACATAAAAGCAGAGCTTTTACTACTTTTCCTTTAATAATGAGAACCCTGAATTCAAAAGCTGATACTCTTTAAAACATCCACATTAGTAATTATCGAAAACCAATGGGAGTGAGAAATACAACTTTACAATTCAGCAACTGAGTTTTCTTGAGGTGCAATCAATGTTAGACAGATTTAAGTGTTTGTGTCATTTTGAAAAAAAAAATAGATAAACACAATCCAATATGGGTCCATAATCAAATTTACTTTGCCCCTGCATTTGCCCATTGAAAATGGGGTCAGGTTTTGTACATACACGGTGTACGTATACCTCACTTTCGGTAATGACATTTTAATGTGTCTATATTAATAGAGTTACAGAGTGATGCTTCCTCAATGCTGGGACATAGGTCACAAGGGGGTTCCCTCTGCTATATTTCTTCCCAGAAACCTCTGTTATTCCTGTTCATAATATCACCCATCAGTTTCCTGAAAAGGATAACCGATAGCCTAAAGCTTTAACATTAGTCTCTCAACTTTGTATTTATGAAAGCTGCTATTTTAATACCCAGAGAAGCTGCTCTAGCTGGATCTCTCTAGCCTCCTGTCAGCTTGCCATGCCAGCAAGGTAAATCCACCGATTGTGTGACTGTAGGAATTCCCCTACATGGGCAGTTTGGGAGCTGGCATATCCCTGAACATGTGGGAATTCTGGACAGTGTTCCGGATGGCCTGGCCTGTCTGCTTTGTCTCTGTCCCATTGCTCCCTAAAGCCTGGCCTTCGCGCTAATACCTTGTGCTGTGATGGGCTGCTCACCCCATGTGTACTAATTCTGGGAGCTAAGTTAGTAATGGGACCCAGAAGAAATGCTGAACTACATCTGTTCTTCAGGAATTTCCTTGTATAAGAGCAAATCTGGGTTATTGGATTATTAATTTTATAATGGGAGCTCCGAATAGTTGGACAGCATTCACACACACACACACACACACACACACACACAAATATTTGACTGAGAGATACAGCTATAAAGGGGAGCATTTTCCTCCCTAACTATGTTCCTTTCTATGCTTTTTCCCATGATAAAAAAGGGGGGCTCATTTTTCAGCACTGTGTGCATATATGTGTGTGTGATTAGGTGGTGGTCTTATCTTATTCAGAGAAATCCCTCAACGTTCTACTTACCTTCAGATCATGTGGCCATACAGGCTTGCCAGTTCTTTTGCTCTCTCATGGATACACTGGAAAATGAAACTTACCTCCTATTTCCATCTTCTATTGTCTCCTCCCAGTAGAATGAGATATGGCTAATTGGATTGAGTGATTGGGACAAATCGCCCATCCTCCACTTGTGCCTGCCTAACACACTGTGATCGGCATGATTTTATTAACACTATGTTGGGATAATACATTATACACCCCAACTTCCCTTGCAGCTAGAGGTGGCCAATGAGATGTAAGTGGAAGTTGTTGAGTGTGTTTCCCAGGGAACATCAGATACAGCTGTGAAGTGTGTCCCTCGCTCTGACCCCTTCTCCTCTTCTATTGCCTGAAATATGGATGAAATGTCGAGAGCTGCAGCAGCGATTTTGCCACCTCAAGGTGACATTGAAGCTATAGGCTAGAGGATGTGGAATTAAAAATAGGACACTCATCCCTGATCGTTGTGGAGCACATTGCCAGCCCTGGCTTACCTCTCTTCAGAGTTATTGCGGGGGAGGGAGGGATGGTGGTGGTAGTAAATCTGTATCTTTTTAAGCCACAGTCACTGGGTTTTTACTCAATGCAGTTAAATCTAATCTATTGCAAAAGTTTTACAAGTCACATAGTCAAGAACAGCTCCACGCTGTCTCTTTCTCTCTCCTTCTCTCTCCCACCTCACACACCCTAAGTCCCTGATTTTGTTCCTCTTTTTAGCTTCTCATCTCCGACTGGTGAGCCCTGTGTTTGATCTTATCACATGAGAATTGGAAGCCCGCTATCATTAAACACAGGTACCCAGCATTTATAAGCCTTCCACTCCCATTTGCTTTCAGTATCCAAGATGGCAGCAGGGCCTTCTCTCTTGGTTTGAGGCAGATTTACCAATCAGAATACCCACCACTTTCATAAGGCAGAACAAGTAAAGAGGAATTGAAAGGAGTGGGTGTTTCCCCGCATGCTATTTCTGAAAGGGCAGTGTTAGTGGAAATTCCTTTCTTTGTGGGATGAGAGACAAATCCTCACCTTCATGTATGTTTAATTTAACACATCAGTCCCAGCCTGCCTGTCCTTTCTGCTCTCTCAGCTGTTTTATTTTATTTTTTAAAATATATTTTATTGATTTTTTTTTTTTACAGAGAGGAAGGGAAAGGGACAGAGAGCTAGAAACATCAATGAAAGAGAAACATCAACCAGCTGCCTCCTGCACACCCTCTGCTGGGGATGTGCCCACAACCAAGGTACATGCCCTTGACCAGAATAGAATCTGGGACCTTTCAGTCCGCAGGCCAACGCTCTATCCACTGAGCTGAACCGGTTTTGGCTCTCTCTGCTGTTTTAAAAGGAGAGAAGAATTGGCATGAAGACGTGGGTCATTAGATTCAGGGCCTTTCAGCACAAAATGCAACTCAGCTTCACCTCTCCTTTTGCTGGTGGCCCTGAGGATACACAGGGAGGTGCAGGAAGCAGGCTGTGTCTTCCAGCCTCGGTAAGGACACAGGTTCTCTCCTACCTCCATCCGCATAGCAGAGAGGGCTGGAGGCAGAAAGAACCCACGCGAGGAGAGTGGACTGTGGTCTGTGTCCCTGCTTTAGACTTTACACTGTGCCAATCTCAGACCCATTTGTGCAGATCTCGCATAAGGAGCAGGAAGATTCTTTTGTTAGAAACGTGTTCGTTTTGCAGTGAGTTCAGGACAGGCCTTCCCGGTTTGCTGTGGCTGTTTGGAACTCAGGATTCAGGCACCTCCCTTCCCAGACCGCTTCTCTCTCCTGTAAAAGATGACACTAACGACATATACTACCAACAGAGGGGTGAGACACCCTCTCCTCAGTTAAGCCTCTTGTCTGCTGTCTTAAAAAGTAAACTGAGGAAGAAGATTGAGGTCCTTCGGATTACACCAAAAGCGGTGTGACCAGCACCTCATAAGCACCATTTTTCTTCCCAGTAGGATTGAAAGTGTTCTGTGAGTTGTCAGAGTTGACAACTTGGTCAAGCTTGTCTGTTTTGCAAACAGAATTTAATATTCAGGAAATCAGGATGATTGATGTAATAAGCTAATAACACTAGAGCTGGAATATCAAAGCAGAGTGTGTGTGTGTGTGTGTGTGTGTGTGTGTGTGTGTGTGTGTGTGTCCCAGGCTTTGCCCCCCTGGGTGACCCATTTCGAGCCCACGGCATCAAATAGGCCGCTCCCTGGCTGTGAGAAATGAATACCTGCCCATATGTTTCCGATTCAACCGCCACACGTGACTCTATTTAAAGTACCTAGTGCTTGCCGCTGCCTGTGTTTGTTGCCTTGTATTTGTATATCACCTTCTGCTGGAAAACAGGCTTTTCAAAAATACACTCAGGCCTTATCACAAATGTGGGTGGCAGGTGTTGCTTCTGCCTCCAGATGAGGTAAATGAAGGAGCAGGGGGGAGTCCTGTGACTCAGGTTCACCCCAGCCTTCCCAAAACTGAAGCCCCCATTTGCTTCCAACTTAATTTAGTATAAAGTGTTAGCTCAGCAATTGATTTTTCGCATACAACTTTTTAAAATTGAAATCTAATTCCTGTACGGTAAACTTACCTTTTTAAAGTACACAATTCATGGTTTTTAATAGAGTCACAAAGTTTCAAAACCGTAACCACGCTCTAATTCCAGAACATAAAACAGCCGTGTGGTGGTTGCCAGAGGGAAGGGGGTGGGAGGGTGGGGTGGGGAGAGAAGGGGGCCTCATACATGGTGGAGGAAGATGATTTGACTTTGCGTGGGGTGCACACAGTGCAATATACCAGTACAGATGTTGCCTCATAGAAATCACACCTGAAACATATGTGTGCCTGTCAACCAATGTCACCCCAAGATTTAATTAAAAAGAAATCCCATGCACATTAGTAGCCAATCCCCTGGACCCACCCTCATCTTCTCCAGCCCCTAGCAACCATTAATCTACTTTCTGTCTCTGTGGATTTGTCTATTCTGAACATTCCATGTAAATCACATTACACAATGTGTGGTCTTTTGTGTCTGTTTCTTTCACTTTGTTTCCGAGGTGAGTGCTTTGTTCCCTTTAGGGCTGAATAATGTGGCACTGTATGGCTATATCCACTCTGCTTTTCCCCTCATTAGTTGACAGACATTTGGTTTGTCCCCACTCCTTGGCTATTGTGAAGAATGCTTCAGTGTGTGCATAGTTTTTGATTCCCTGAGCATATTCCTGGAAGTGGAGTTGTTGAGTCATATGGTAACTCCATGCTTAACCTTTGGAACTGTGTGACAGACGCTGCATGCTCTGTCTTCCGCTCCCTGAGCAGCAGGGGGAGAGGGGGGGAGGTTCCAGTGTCTCTGCATCCTCCCTAACAGTTTTATTGTCTGTCACTGTGATGGTAGCCATCTCAGTCGGTGTGGTAGCTGTGTTGTTTATATCTCTTAAACAATAACAAAAGATATAAAGACCATGGATCACTTTTCTAAGCTGGGAGAGTGGGTTATGTGGCACATAAAACAGAAACCTATTTTCTCACTGGACTTCCCTCCTGTTCATTATCCTATTCTTTATCTGTGACAGGGTTGTTGTTTTTTTTTGTTTTGTTTTGTTTTTTGATCCTGCACTTAGGAGAGAGGAGAAGCTGCTCAAAGCCTCTCCGGTCTTTATTCCCAGAGTCCCGTTCTCAGAGATCTGGAGGCTTTGCCAATTTTAACGTCCAACTCTACACAAAAGCTCTTACACCATTAACACCAGCTTAATGTACTTACCATCATTAACTTCAGCTGTTCTGGAATACTCTTTAGTTCCCCAATCTGAGGCATTATTCATATGAATAGTGACACTACGCACCACCCATGGCACATATTATACACGGTATCATTTCAGCTTCATAACGACTGTGCGATGCGGGGTTTATTGTCCCAGACATTTGGCAGGTGAGGAAATTGAAGAAGAAGAAGAGTGCAGGGTCAATTCCCTTGACCACACAGCCATCCGTAGTAAAGTGGAACTGACTAGGGAGGCTATGTCAGCCTCGTCTGCCCTGGGTTCTATTTCTTCTTGGCTCTGAGAGTCTAGAGGCCTCTTTTACACAGAAAAAAAAAAGATAGAGAAGTGATTTCAGAATCCCACCTTCCCTCAAATGTCAGAATAATTCCAAAGGGAATTATAGAGCTAAGTAGGCTTGGGATCACTTGGTTTAATTTAATTATAATTTTAATTATTCCATTAGGCCATTTGTGTCCCTGAAGTCCATTCTCCTCCTCAGAAAATTTCTGAGGATGAGAAAGTAAATTTGTAACTGTTTTCTTCATGATTTAAGCAGGACCCTATCAATTGGGTCAGTTCAGGTTTGGGGGAGAAGAATCAAGGCTAACTCCATCCACACAGCCCAAAACAATCATCGCTTTTCTTTCCCGTGATGTAGAACCTGGCATTGCCATGGCACGCCCGGGGAAGGATGGCTCTCACTGAAACACAATGCTCTCCCACCAACCACAGTTTCCGTGCTTTTGTGGTTTGTAAAGTGCATTATCAGAATAGATGACAACATGCTGGAGTGGACTCTGAAATTTTGATGCCAGACTGCTATTAAAGGGGAGAAAAGAACGCAAATCTCAACATTTCACGAGGAATGGAAATAAAGGAGCCTTTCATTTTAAGGCTCTGATTAAATAAAAATAGTGCTTCTATTCTGATATTGAGTAATGTATTTTCTTGTCATGTAAAACACCACAATGAAAAACTCAGGGTCCCAAGTGTTGTTGTTTTAATTATTCCAAGCCTCAACACTCTTCAGAGCAAAAGGGAGGAACTAAATATCTGATAAATGTAGACATTGATTTCTGGATGCCCCTTGGCTATGCGTTTTCTGTGGCATGCAAGGAAGGCCTGTTTTTCCTGCTCATTTTTTGATCCTTTCTACCTGCAAAGCTAGAAGTTGGTTGTCTTCTCAGTGATAGGATATGATGAAGAGTAAACTATTTTCTGCATATCTTCTCTGGAAGGGAAGAGTGTGTGTGTGTGTGTGTGTGTGTGTGTGTGTGGTTGTGTGTGTTTGAAAATCTTTAGGGGGACGCTAAAAAATAGCTATAGGAAATAATGGCAAATTTATTTTAATTAACATACTGTAATAAAGCCAAACCTTGTTCTCCTAGATGTTGTTATTTAAAAAAAAAAAAAAAAAAAACCTCTGTTCATTACATAGGCAAATATGAACTCAAAATTATACATTGAATTTTGTTAAAAAGCCCTTTGAACTCTGGGCCTTACTCAGGTACATTATACATATTTCTTTTTAGAAATATTTCTGTCAACTCCAGTTCATAATAACCTTCAGGAGAAATGTGCTTCTAAGTGGCAGGATCTTTTACTAGAGAACGGTGTATAATGAGCAAACACCTTGGAGGTTAGAGATGATTTCTATCTCCAGGGTAGAGAGATATGTTTGTTTGTTTTTATATAACTAAAATGCCACACACAAAAAAAGTTCTCCTCCAAGGCAAAGGTTGGGGGGAAGGTTATCCTTGCTGCCTCTTTAAAGATTGGCTTTCCCTAAGTCCAAGGTGCCTCAATTGTGATGCAAACCCACTGTGCGCAGCCTCTACCTGGGCCACTTCCTATTACTCTATAGGGTTTGAATGGAAAGAAGAACCAGCGGAACAGGAAGCTTTTGCTGCCTGCTGTGCCATGAGTAACAAAGTCCTTTGTCTCTGACTGAAGAGCCTCGTGTCTTCTGCAGAAATCCATGCACCTGTGGCAGGCTACCTCCTGAGCTCGGAAATACTTAGAATTCCTTAATAGTTCTTGACATGGTGGCAATATGCAAATTACTTAAGCTTTCTGGGGCTTCATTTTCTCTTTTGTACACTTGGAATAAAAATCCTCACCTCAAAAAATAATCACTGTATGGATTAAATGAGATATCATATGAGTGATAGAGACTGTGAGCTATTTCCCAACATCTGTTCTTTCTTTCTTTTATATCATAGAAACTCTGTAGTGTGCCGATGGCTACCAGATTAAGAAAAATTAATATTCTGACCTCCTTTACAACTAGATGTGATCGAGCAATAAATTCTGGTCAGCAGAAGTGGTAACTTTCAAAGTATGTTCTTGAAAAAAAAAAGAATTCTCTCCCCTGCTCTTTCCTCTCTTTCCTTTCCCCACCTGCCTGGAATATAGACAGATGTGATACATCTTGGGTCATGTGGATTGTAAGACCTACATATGGTAGAGGAATAAGATACAAGGACTCAGGGTCTCTATCTTTTTGAAGAAACCATTCAATCCCAGTCTGCTAATGTACAGCTGTTTGAGTTGCTGCTACTTGGTGTCTCTATTGGAGAGATAAGCCTGTATCCTATTTAATGTATCTGAGTGATCATGTTGGCGATGGCAGCAGCAAGAAAATAGAGGCAAGAAAATTAGAAGGAGGAGGAGCACCTCACTAACCCAGTTATGTGCAGGTTTCCCCAACGATTTTGAATGTTGGCAGATCTTATCTGTCCTATGGATTCTTTAAAAAATTTTGAACTTCATCGCCAATTGAGTTAGAGACACGCTGAGTTACAGTTAAGCATGGTTTTTTTATGACAGCTATGACAGGTGTTTGCAGCACCAGAGAATTTTATGTCTCTTAAAAGAGAGGGCTAAAGATAAAGTGTTTCTCAACCTTATTTGAAAGTGGGTCATCTTCTCATAAAGGTGCTAGTATTCATGGCCACCAGTGTTCTAGGAAACACAGGGAGACGTGGTCCCATGCCTATCAGACTTAGAGACATCTACCCAGCTGTAGAAATGTTTAAACTGAGGTAACATCCACCCACGTAGAAACAGTTCACAAGCACTTTGCAAAGAAGGACGCTTGTCAGAAACAAGGACTAAATAAACATGTGACATGCACACACATCCCTTTTTACAAACGAGACCCAAAAGCTCTAAATACACCAGATGCCATCAGGATAATTTTTCTTTATACAGAATTAACCTTTCAGTGCTGCTCCAAGCCGTGGAGGAAAGGACAAGGATGGAAAGATAAACAAGGTACTACCTTGATTACACTTGGGAGGAACTTCATGAGGCAAGACCTTACAGGAACTTAAATGGTATGAACACTAATTCTCATGTGAGGTTAGGCTGCACGGTAAACGGCCTCCTTACTTGGGGGAGGAGGGGGTTATGACCATCTAAGAGGCAAAATGAATGGAGGCAGAACAGAACATATAAAGTCAGAATCCTGGGACTTTGGCCCAAGAGTGTTTGATCTGGCAAGAGCTATTTTCCATGAGTAACCGAGTCCCGTGGAACTCTTGTGGGATCAAATTGCAGTATAAATTGGATCACCAGTTAACATCCTAATTCTCTCCATGACCAATACGAAGAAAGGCGACTCTATTTAAATCCCTCATAGAAAAATACTTTGTGCAGAATCCTTGGGGGAAAATTTTTTAAATCGCCATCCCATGCCACATATCCCGCCGATTTTTCTTAACTGTACAGCTAATTCTCTGTGCTGGCCAAAGCCAGTTTTCTTTTATTATTTAGCCCGCATTGGGAAAGTGATTCTTAGGTACAAAATAAACATGCACGGAGGTGTTACGCCACACTTGACAATGTGACTGCGGTGACAAGATTTTCTCCAGCTGTCAGTTTCAGAAGCATTTCATTTCATTTGATGTTGCACAGCTCTGTGGTGAGAGAGGCAGCCAAGCTCTTTCACCCTTTGTAATGTTTTCATTAGTAATAGCAGTAATAAATTACCTTGGAGCAAAGGGGTACAGAAGAAACGGTAAACACTCTAAGCTCAGGTCTTTATGTGGTTGTTCCGTATTCATTTCTCCAAGGGGACTTGGGTTCTCCAGCTGTAGGAGTTTTGAATGTTAGGAAGGTAGGGGAAGCTTTCATTTCTTTTAAAATGATGGCGGTCTCATCAAACATTTAGTCTTCCTGTACAGTTTTCTCATTCTCTTCTATGGGCTGGGTCATTACCTGCCAACAGCCTCCCTCAAAAAAAAAAAAAAAAAAAGTACAGATTGTGTCTCCAGGTCCATACAATGAGAAGCTGACTTCTTTTTAAGGACCATGGAGAAATTTTCAAGATAAAAGAGTCTTTTTTAGAAATTAACAGCAAGATTTCCCAATGTTTAATGGAACATTTGTTCTGTGGTATGATCATATGCATAGAAAGAAAACAAACACACACCTTAAGGGTCTATAGATTAAATCTTAGTTTGTAAAGTCAGAATCTTGGGACTTTGGCCCAAGAATCATTTTATATGAAATGAATCAGATTTACTTTTTTTAAAGGTTTCTGGACATTTATTAAGACAATTCATTCTATGAAATTTTAAGAGAAAAAATATAGACAGAGCTTCCTGAGTTTGTTTCAACCCAGAAGCTTTGTTGTGGGCCTAGATAGTTCCATGAAACATCAATTTTTGGAAAAGACTGATTCTTTTTCATGGAGAAAAGGAATCAGTTAATCATAAACTTTTATATCTAAGGAATACATGCCTGCCAAAAACTAGAAGTTTTCAGGAAATGTCCAATAACCTGACAATCTGATCCAAGACCTTACAATGTTTTAGCAGAGAAGTCATTTAATCCTTGGGACTATCAAGAACAAATAGCAGTGAAGTTTGCTCACTCTGAACTGTGGCGGAATTGGGCTACAGAATTTTTTCAATTCCCAGATCTCTGGTTGGAATTCTTCCTTTTCTACTATTTCAGGTAGAAAATGTAAGTGGGCAAGGGTGATTTTATAGATAGAAATTGCAATCTTCTCTAAAATTTGAAAGAGTAATCTAAGAGCTTGGTATTTTACTCTTTGAATGGCATGTGACAACTGAGCATCATACTCCAGAATGGCCTTATTGATGATAATTGGTGGCCCACAGGAACATGAAATAGATTTGTAGGATTCCAATGGGATTGTGATGCCAATGAGTATGTGCGTGCCTGTGTGTGCAGGAGTGCACACTCAAGTTCACACACATGTTCAAAAGCACTGGATTGGAGGTCTGGGAGCAAGTAAAATAAAACATACTTCCAAAAGTCTTCAAGGTTACTGAGAATCTCAGAGACTGAAAATCTTTTAAAGCTCCTTACCTCACGTTTTATGGGTTTTTGATTTTCAAATTATCATAGACCATAGACTAGGATTTGGTCTTAGGGATTTTTTGCCTGGGTTATGGAAAACACTGCACAACTTGAATGTATTGCATCTGGGAAAATGTGACAGATAATGAAATATCTTTACACTCAACCAGGAGGAATATTATAAAAACATAAAATGAGTGTGACAGGCAGATTAGTATAGTGATTAAGCATATGGATTTCAGAGCCACCCTGAGTTTGAACCTAAGTTCTGTGCTCTTGGACCAAATTGTTTACCTGCTCAGTGCCTCAGCCACCTCATCAGTAAAGTGGAAAGATAATGTTGGTGGCGAAATGGTATCAGAATGTTACTGGTGATTGGACGTCAGTTCAGCAACCTAGGTACTTGAGCTCTGGCTAAGAAAGAACTCAGAGCCAAGATGCAAACCATAACAGAAAGTTTACTTAGAAAGTCACAGGGATAAAAGAGTGAGTCATGGAGAAAATGGACTCAGGAAACAAGTTGCAGAGGCAGAAAAGGACCCTTGGAGCTTAGAAGAGAGAAGGGTAAAGGTAACAAGCCGGGTTGGGGTTGGCGTGGGGGAGGGAGAGAAAAGAGGAACAGAAAAGGTTCAGCGGGCATATTCCTGAGAGGGAGAGTATGCTGGGTTCTCCCTCTTAAGGGCTTTTAAGGGTGGGGATTTTTAGAGGAGGTCCCAGTGGAGAATCTTAATAGAATATTCATCAGATCATCAGGTGGGTCCTTTCAGAGTCCTGGTCTCCAATGATTGGTCAGCGCCAAGGAAAGGGGTCATTAGTCAATGCAGCTGGTCTTGATGTCAATCATGGCATCATTTGTCTGGTTTTGCTGCTTTTCTGGGCCTGGAGCTAAAACACAACTGAGGCCTCGTGTATTTGATGCAGGTCAGAACCTTATTGTCCTCAGGGCTTAATGCTTAAGGGCTATTCTCCCACCCCTTGTTTGTTTCCCTCTAAGGGGGTTTAGTCTGTATGACTAGCAACATGCCAGGGGAGGAAAAGTCGGGGAAGGGTTCAGACCACATGACCATAAATATAAAAGGTTAGGAGGTGGAAGGCATATAAGAGGCAATCAATCGTGGTTTCTCTCTCATCCATGTTTCTATCTCTCTCCCTCTCCCTTTCTCTCTCTCTAAAACCATTTTTAAAAAGTGGGGGTCAGGGGACCTAAACTGCATGACCAGAGATATGTTGGGGGAGGAAAGGCCACTCTGGCAAAGACCCTGTTTTCCCAGTTTTTCCCATTGCTAGGCATGAGGGACTTTCTGCCCTGGTGACCTTATCTGGCCCATGGTCCTTGTTCTGCTCATGTCTGTCCAACAGTCTACTTGGATGGAGGAGAGGCTGCTGTAACAAAGTACCACAAACTAGGTGACTGAAACAGAAATTTATTGCCTTATAGCTCTGAAGGCTAGAGGTCCAAGATCAGGGTGTAATAAGGATGGTTCCTTTAAAGGGCTGTGAAGGAGAATTGATTCCACCTCCTATCCTCAATTCTAGTGGTTTGCTAGCAACCTTTGGAGTTCCTTGGCTTATAGAAGCATCATTCTGATCTCTCTGCTTTCATCTTCACATCATATTCTCTCTGTGTACATGTGTCTAAATTTCCCCTTTTTGTGAGACACCAGTCATATTATCTTAAGTCCTGCACTAAAGACCTTATTTTAACTTCATTATTTCTGTAAAGATCCTCTCTCCAAATAAGGTCACATCATGAGGGTCTTGGGGTTAGGAATTTAACATATGAATTTTGTGGAAGTAGAACACAATTCAACTCATAACAACCTGCATTTAAAGCATAAGCTGAAGCGAAAGAGCAAAAGAAGGATTAACAGGGAAAGCAGGACGAGAATGCAGTGTTAGAGAAGACCAGGAGGAGGAGGTGCACAGCAAAGCTGCTTGCTCCTCAAAGACAGTGAGAGGAGGCCCCAAATCCCAGCTCCATCTTAGACACTTCACTTTTCTGAACCTCATTTTTCTCATTTGCATGATAGGGGTAATTCTACTTCTCATGGGGTTGTTGTGAGGATTGAATGTGATTGTGTACAAATACATTGTGACCCAGGAAAGGTCAATGGTAGAATTCTTGCCTGCCATGTGGGAAACCCAGATTCTATTCTTGGCCAATATGCATACATTGCTTGATGTTCAGGAGCCAGAGCTGACTCAATGTCATGTGACTCATTGCTGAAGGGTTCTAGACAATCATCAATGAACTTCCTAAATATACACTATAATTTAAAAGTTAACACCTTGGGAGGCTGCTGTTGCAGCCCACCATGAGGAGAGCTTATTAAATTTTAAATTCTGTATTTGATTCATGTGACCAAAACTTATGGGAATATACAAGTATAAAGAGTATGAATTATGGCTATGAAAAAGAATTTCAAAATATTTCTCTTTTGTCCTTTTTGTATAAATTAAACATCCTATTTGACATCTTGTGAGTCTTTCTCTCTAGGTCAGTAATTGGCAAACCGTGGCTCGCGAGCCACATGCGGCTCTTTGGCCCTTTGAGTGTGGCACTTCCACCAAAATAACATGTGCTGGTGTGCACATACAGTGCGATTGAAACTTCGTGGCCATGCACAGAAGTTGGTTTTTGGCTCTCAAAAGAAATTTCAATCATTGCGCTGTTGATATTTGGCTCTGTTGACTAATGAGTTTGCTGACCACTGCTCTAGGTTGTTTGGTTTGGATTTAATGGGGTAACTGATCCACCAAGGAGATCAAACAAAACCCTTCCTGGCTCTGTGCATCTAGTTGACAGGATGTTCAAGAGGTAAGGTCCTTCTCCTTCCATCACTCCTACCACCCAACAGATTCTAAGATCTTCATGCAGCTGACTAATTGTTTTTTTTCTTGGATTCAGGTGAGAACTAGTTTAGATGTCACCAAAGCTCTCTTGGAAATGTGTTTTCTGATATTCATGGCACACTCAACTGATGTTTAAATGGAGCATCTGCATCATGGCATTGGTACTAAATCAACTTAGTTCTCCAGATCTGGGCCTCAGTCTTTTAAACTCTCTCAGCCTCCAGACTAACATTTTCAATAGTTTATAGATGTTTGTGAAAATGAAATGTTCCCTCTACTAAAATCCATTTAAACAATGTTTCTGAAAGATGCTGAAACACACCCATTGTCTACACATTTGTGATATAGATATTACCATGTTTTCCTGAATATAAGACACCCTCCGAAAATAAGACCTACTTACAGGTTTCTTTCTGAGTGAAATATAAGGCATCCCCCAGAAAATAAGGGCCCCAGGCTCTGTCTCAGAATGAAAATTAACTTACCATAAACTGGTCGCTAGGGCCTCCCTGATTGGTGTCTAGCAACCAGTGACATTATGCGGAGTCCTGATGTCACTGCTGTGTGAATGGAAAGAAATCAGCATGGAAACTTTGTGAAACCTAAACTGCAACAAGTTGTGACTTGGGTGAAGAATTCATGGGAGAAAATCACTGACAGTTGCATTGCAAATGCACTGCGAGCAGGCTACCTTGACAAGAAGTACTCATTTAAAGACAGTGCTATTGCTAAACATGAGAGATTTGGTCCACTGATTCTGAAAGAAATGGAGTCACAAGAAATTTACCAGGAAATTCAGGAATTGGATTGTTATGATGATGTTCCAGAAGATGATGACATGATTGTCATTGAATAAATGAGTAAATTCTTGATACTGTAGGATTCACAGTTTGTCTGGTTTGTGTTGACAACTACCGTACTACCGTACTGTATACAGGTAATAAATTTCCTTTATTTTCATTTAACAATAAATGTGTACCGTATTCTTCTTCATGGAAAAATAAGACATCCCCTGAAAATAAGACCTAGTGCATCTTTGGGAGCAAAAATTAATATAAGACACTGTCTTATTTTCAGGGAAACAGGGTAGTATGTTTCCAAACAACTTTTCATTTTCTATCAATCTGAATCCTTTGTTGAAGTGAAAGCAGAACCACCCTTTTGCTTTGCTCATCCTTAACCAGCCTATTGGGAGCAAAGAGAAAATTCTCAGGCATTGTCAATCATCCCCAGTCCCCCACACAACCGATCTTACTATGCTGGGCAGGACCAGGATGCAAGAAGAAAACCTTCCTACCGGCTACTTCAGCAGTGGGCCTATGGGTTATGGAGCATCAGGCCAAAGAAATGTGTCAATCAATGTTTGTTTCTCCCATTCCTCTGTCACTGTATAGCCCCTCTCCTCCCAAGGTAGGCCCTCAGCCCTGTCGCCCGGATTCCTACAATAATCTCACAATAGTCTCTCCTTCTCAGTGTCAATATCTTTGTTAACCTGAACTAATAAGTCCAGCCTTTAACTTGGGCTTCTGGACCCTCATTGGCCTCCATTGCTCTCAGAATAAAGTCCAAACACCCCTCATATATCTCCCAAAGGTCTTCAAATCTGACCCTAAGCCTCAGCCTCATGTTTTTATTCCTTGAGAGCCTTCCATACCCCCATTTGCTCTCACCAGCTGGAACTGCCTTTCCATGGACACCTGTCCAGTGCTGTGTGCCTTGTTCATTCTCTTCCCTTTGAATGGAATGCAGGCCCTTATGTCCCTCAGGCCCAGCCTAGTCCTCCATGAGGCCTTTCCTGATAGCTCTATTTAGAAGGCACCCCCTCCCTGAATTCCCACAGCCCCATTTCTCTGCCTCTTCTAGGGCTCCTGTGGCTTTCTACTTGATATCCTACACATTTGTTTATGTTCTCGGCTCCCTCCTAGACTGTGAACTCCTTAAATAGAGGGATGTATCTGATTCATTTCCCCCCCCGCCCCCAAGTATCTGGCACATCTTCTTACAAACACACAGAAAGCACCAAGTCAGTGTCTGAGAGGGACTGGACACCAGGCATTGGAATAGTCAAGGGGGCCAGGAAGCCTTACGAGAGATTTTTCCAGTGTCTCAGCAAGTTTTTGCATATTGTGTCTGCTGCGTTTTCTCAGCTGAAATTAATCTGGAAACAGGAGTTTACAGAGCAAATTACTTTCATATGAATTCAGACTTGCAGCTCACGGATGAAGGGAAACCGCAAAAATCTTCATTGCGCATTGTCTAGCCGGGAATGACCTCCAACCACACTTTTATAAGCAGCACTCCCATGCAGATCTGCTCCATAATTTAGGCCTGGTGACAGCCCTCTTTTGCTTTCTCTCGTATATTCTTAGCACAGTCCCCATGGTAATAAAACTTTACTCCAAAAGCAAGACCAATGTGGGGGAGGAAAGGAGGTAAGTGGTATTTTTTTTCTTTCTGTCTGATCTGTCCTGCTGTTGCTTCAAGTTCATTGCTTGCATTTTACGTTGGCTTTAAGAAACTAAATTGCTTATCAATGATCTTGCTCACTGGAAGCTCTGCTGAAATGTATTTGAAGGTAACTCATAGCTCTTGGTGCTCTAGGCCCTAGAAATCCACCCTCCTTGGGGACCCATGATTTTCCCCATGGAGGGCTGAAAGGCCTCATTTAATTCCTGCTGTGAGAAACTAGTTTTCCAGGATTGGAGCAGCAAACTGAAGCAGACACCCTGGGTTCTGCGTTATGCATCTATCTGCATCTATGTTTATGTGTGCATGTGTGTGTACATGTGCATATATGTGTGTATGTACATTTGAGTGCCCTTGTGTGAGTGAGTGTATGAAAGTGGGTGGGTGGAGTATTAGGCAAGGGTGAGACACTGGGTGGTGATTTAACAGCTATGGGTGGAGAAAGGAAGAGGCATTGTCAACTGATAACTAAAAAAAGATCTGGGGTCTAGATAGCTCCAGTCAACCCACAACCATCACATATGCAGTCAGAGTGAGTGAAGCGTGACCCTCAGCCACAGCGGCCCAGACGGCATATTCAGCTGGTGACTTTCTCTTTCAATGTTGATTTTCGCCTCTGGCTTTGCTTATTAACTCCTCTCATGGGAATGGATGGCCCAGGAGAAGAGAAGAGCGATATAAGATATGAAACGTGCCCATGCCTATCCTCTCTCTGTTCTCTTTCTACTCATCTCCCACCGTTCAGGGCTGTTCTGCCCGGGCGAATGTCACAATTTTCTCTTTGATTCAGGTTCCACGTCTCCTCGTTGCCTCTCTGAGACTTCCATTTAGAGTACTGAGCTAATGGGCTGAGATTGTTTACTCACAACCCCGTGCAGTGTTCAGAAGTTCCTTTCATTGTGAAAAATGCCAGGTGAGTACAACCGAGCTTCCCTGGAGTCCCGGACACTTCTGAGCTTCCCTTTACAATGAGGCTGCGGAGACTCCTGGCTTGTCTGCTGCTGGTTGTTAAAGGCTCGAATTTGAACATGTTCTCTGCCCCTTTCCCATATCAAGATGCCCCATGCCCTGGAGCTGCTTCAGGCCCCACGGCATGGCATGGCCATGTCGCATCCCCTAAGATTGTATCACAAGGAGCATCCTATACTTCAGGGCCATTTTCTTTCCATTTTTTTTTTCTGAACTCATTGTTCTCAAATGTACTTCCATCTCCTTCAAGGTGAGTAGGTGGAGAGACTGGAAAAGTCATTTAAAATCTGGTCCTGATGACTAAAATAGTCTAAGGACTTCTCTTTCACATCAAATACGTATGTAAATAAAATATGTACTTAGTTAACTCCAAGTGACATATGCTATTTGGATAAATTGTGTGGGTGTGTCACCAACAAGCGAGTATCCCCGAAAGGAGTCACTCACACACGTTTTGACTTTCCACTGTGCCGAGTGCATTAGGGGAGACTCCCCAATAAGCCAATAGAGTCGCGGGCAGGTTGTACAAAGAGAGGGAGTTTACTCGCTAGAAGCCATCAGAGCGAACAATCCGAACGCAGTCCCAGTGACTAGCTCCGTCCACAGGTGGGCGGGGAGGTGGGGGTTGGTCTCCATCCAGGTGGCTGGCAGTGGCAGCAGTGGACTCTGAGTGACCCGCAGTACAACCACATTCTGAGTTCTGATAACCCACAGGGCTATCCTTTATTTGTGGTTTGGGGCGTTCCAAGGGCATTGCCGTCACACCCTATTACTTTAGTCCTGACACAGCACTTGACATGACTGTCGTGGCTGATGATGACTCCGTAATGGATTGTCAAAGGTGTCTAACATGTCCCCTTTGTTCTTGCTCTACACAGTGTGTGAGGGAGAGGGAGGGAGTGAGGGAAGGAGGAAAAGAGGAAGGGAGGGAGAGAGAGAGAGAGAGAGAGAGAGAGAGAGAGAGAGAGAGAGAGAGAGAACAAGGGGCTTGGGAACAGACTGCCAGCTGTCAGAGCAGAGGGAGTTTGTGGGGTTGGGTGAAAAAGGTGAAGGGATTAAGAAAAAAACAAAAACTCTAAGACACAGACCAAAGTGTGCTGATCACCAGAGGGAAAGGTGAGTGGGGGGAGGTAGAAGAGGGTATAGGGGGGATACATGGTGATGGAAGGAGACTTGAACATAGAATACAACACGCAGATGATGTATTACAGAATTGTACACCTGAGAGCTATATGATTTTATTAACCAACATCACCCTAATTAACTCAATGAAAAAGAAAACATTAATTAATTAAATTTAAAAAAATTTAGACCATATCCACCATGGCACCACCACCTAACTTTAAAATTTGTCCTGGGAAGGCAGTAGGCGGATGTCCTTTTAACCGGGTAAGCGTGGAACCCTGAGCAGTGAACACGGTGAGGGAGTAGGAAGTGGTCGGAGTTGCTCGCAGTGGTTGCTGGTCTGAAGTCCCCATGCCCTCTCAAGCTGTGCCTCCAGCCACAAACCTGCTGGTGCCACGGCCCCTGATGCTGGGCAGTGGCAGAAAGGAGGTTTCTGAATCTGCGGGACACTTGCTCCTCTGCACGTGTGTCCTGCACAACATTGTCTCAAAGCGTGAACTTGATAGAGTTGCAAAACCTTTTGCCATGTATGTTCATCCAAATGCTGAACATACCACTGCTTTCTATGAGGACGCCATCGGCTCCTTAATCAAGTTCCCCAAAAGCTTATAAAACATGTCTCATGCCAAGCATTTTTGAAGCAATTTTTTTTTGTTTGCAGGTTTTTCATGAGGTTTTATAACTGAAGTCCTGAGAAATGTCTCTAAGATTAATTAGTGGCAGTGATGGAGGTGTGAGTGTGGCCTTCTGTCTAGGTTATTTACAAAACAGAGTTTGATGCATTTAGAAAACATGATAGCTGAAACTAAGCAAATGCTGTGAGCTCAAAATGAGAAGAAGGCCAAAATCGGTTTGGCTCAGTGGTAGAGTGTCGGCCTGCGGAATGAAGGGTCCCAGGTTCGATTCCGGTCAAGGGCATGTACCTTGGTTGTGAGCATATCCCCAGTGGGGGGTGTGCAAGAGGCAGCTGGTCTATGACTCTCTCTCATCGATGTTTCTGACTCTCTATCTCCCTTCCTCTCTGTAAAAAATCAATAAAATATATATATTTTAAAAAGTTAGAAGAAGGCTGGAATCAAAGATTCCTCTTGAAAGACAGAGCTTATCACCCACATATCTTCAATCTAAAGCACCTGGATCCCAACATTTTAAAATATAAGAATAGAGCAATACAAAGTGATTCTTTCCTTTGGTGTCATTTTCACATACACACACACACACACACACACACACACACACACACAAATATTCTGATGACAGTAACAGCCATGTTTTTTAAAAATACCCCTTGAAAGGCTAAGTTTTAAAACAACATTGCCATATCTCATACAATTGATTCAGCATTTCACAAGGTATTGGACATCAAATATCTCATTTTGTTTTCACAAGATCATCTAAGACAGGTTTTCTCACCAATAGGGCTAGAATCTAGAATTTTTGATTTCCCACTTTACATTAGTTTTAGTAGTTCATAAAGAAGGAAAAAAGAAGTACTGACTGAAAAGTCCTAGTGGAGGCCCACACTTCCTAAGTGTGGACATGATGCACTGGTACTAATGCTAACTTAAGGGCTCTGGTTCACATTCTTTCTCTATATTTTGATAATTTTCTGGCCTTAGTTTTGATCATCTAATTTAGTAATAAATTACTTTTAAAATCTATAATTTCTTTAATAAAGCATCAAAATAAATCATTTTAAACATTTACATAAATAAATGCCTATCTACATTTTGTATCTTACTGGAAAATACTAATTTATTTTCAATTAAAACTTAATTTAGGCCTCCACTTTCCTGTACGTTTTTATTAGAATTCCCCCTCTTAGTCTAGTTTTAATTCTAAAGGGGAGGCACACTCTCTTCCAGGTTCTCAGGGCTCTAATACCTGAAGTTACCTTAACTTTATGATTCTTATTAAGATATATCAATGTGTTAGAGTAACAGAGTGATTAGCTCTGAAGTGGTAATTTTATAAGTCTTTATCTTTATCCTTTTTTATTCATTTAAATTTTCTCATTTTACACAGTGGGAACATATTGTACTTTTATAACAGGAAATATTTTATGTTATTTTAGATAAGCAAAATTATAAAAATAGAAAAGGAAGGATGAAAGACCAGAACGGATAAAAGAGGGAAGAAGGAGGCTGAAGTTAGATAGAAAGGAAAATAAAAAAGGAAAGAAGTCAGAAAGGAAGAAAAGAAAAGAAGAAAAGAGAGAGGAATAACAGAGAGAAGGGAGGGAGGGAGAAGAAGGGAGAAGGAAAAAAAAAACTATAAGAAAAAGTAAAGATGCTAGCCTAGGCCTTGAGAAGCACATTGTTGGCCTACTGTGATTATCTTGTTAAGGCCCCAAGGTCAGACACCTCCCTTGTATTAAAGTAATATTTCCATAACGTAACGTATGTTCCCACTCGCAGCCTTCTTGGGAAGAGGCTAATTGTGGATCTGAGAGGCCTCATTCGGGGGTTAAGTTGGACCTGGACTCTCAGGTGTGGAAATGCGTAGGGAGTCCTGATGGGTAGGCGCTGAGTTGTCCCCATCACAGGGAAGAAGGTGGCTTGCCATGAGGTGGGCTCTCTAGACTCTGAGTTGCTACCTCTAGTAGCCACAGAAGGGTGGTTCTCGCAGCAGCCCTTCAGCGGAGCCAGATTAAGGATGTTTTTGCCCCAACTGGAGTCCCTGTGGCGCAGGGGTGCATGAGGATGGAGGGCATGGAGGCACAATGAGGTGGCAAGGGGAGAGACCAGTGTGGAGAAACTTTGGGGGGGGGCGGGGTGCTGGTGGTGTTTCTGAGGCAGTAGGAGATTTGCCAGGAGAACCTGCCAGGAGACCCCTCCAGGCAGCTAGCTCCTGGGAAATAGCTGGTAGGGCTGGGGTGGGACTCCCATCATGGCAAGTTAGACATAAAAAGCAGACATAGCGTTTTGTCATGGCTCAGACTTGTGAGACTTGGGACATTGAGTGGTAGGGAGTAGGCATGGGTAAAAAGACTGATAAATGGAAATGTATCAAAAGGCGGGGGAGAAAGATGTATCATTTGTTGAATTATGGGCCATTTCTTTTGCGTTTTTTTTTTTTTAAATATTAAATATTTCCATGTCACGTACAATTTCTCCCACAATTAAATCTAGCAACACATTGAAAGTTATTTGTTTTGTTTGGTCGAGCCCCCAAGGCACTGCTCAATCAAAGTGTCTTGTAGCCCCTCCTCGAATTCACTATATGGGCTCATTTCTCTGCTGCTCTCAGGTGCCTGCTTCTAACCTGACCCTGTGGCTCCAGCCCTGTCAGAGCCCTTCGCTCCCCCTCTACACAGAAGAACAGGGAAGACTAAATTGTACTGTATCTGTAAACTCAAAAGAGGCGAAGCAGACGGCTATTTTGTAAAACCATCAGACAGTAACTGTTGACGCTACCTTTCTAAGGATCTCAAAACTGAATGGAGGGCAGTAGCCATGGGAGCAGAGAGTACCGCATACATGAACTGACATGAACCTCTGAACGGATGTCCAGAAGGGAGGGACTGTTGTGAAGACAGATTTCTGTGACGTGGAGCAGGGGAGTAGTGTATCTTCAGGTGTCACTTGACCATTTGGCATCTAAAAACCCCAAAGGTCTCTTTTCAGGCAAGACAGATGATCTGTGCTTGAGCTACTGTCAAAACCCTGATAAAAATGAATGATATTTGCAAACTGCCGAAGAGAATACTAACCATCCTCCCAGTAACATTCTGGTCAGCAAGTGGAGCACATTGGATCATAGAAGCCCAGTGCCTCATCTAAAGCGTAGCGCTCTACCATGACCTATTTAGTGAAGAGCTCATAGAAGAAATGACCATGTGAAATACATGTAAAAATGATTTTGCAGAACAGATAGTGTCCATTAGATTTCTCAAAACCCCTGTAAATTGGGATCTATATGAGTAATTTGTCCTTGGTTTCGGCACCTGTTGAAAAAAAGTTGTTCTCTCCTTAAAAACCCGTGTCTTTCCTTCTACCAGACAGAGAGGTCTCATGACACCGCTGCTCTTTTGCCTCGGGTAATCATAGGCTCGGAATTAATTTAGTACTTAATTGTGGTCATAGTTTAATTTCTGCTTCTTGATAAAATTATCTTTCTCTAGCTCCTTCTCATTTATTATCTTTATTTGAAATACCTGAGATACATAATTATAGTGGTGGCTCTCGGCAGGCTGCGGCTGGCACTCAGCCACCCTGGATGAGAAATAGCTCCCCCCACCCTCCACTGCAGCCCAGCCCCAAGGGGGCCCAGGAAGGCTGTCACTCTATTCTCAGTTGGGGTTCCGCTGTGTATTTATCTTTCTGACAGAATATGTTGGGGGCATCAGGAAGCCAGACTAAATAGAGATAGAGCATGTTAAGAGATGCCTGAATACACTCTAGCTTTAATTCAAGGGAAGGAAAAAAAATAGCCCAATATATTTTCTTTCTTTTACAATGAATAAAAACCCTAAAAAACAACAACAATAACCAAAAAGAAAAACAAAAAGAAAAAAAGAAAATGGTCTCTCTGGACTAGTGATAGAAAGAGGGAGAATTACAAAGTGACAATTATAAAAGCTGGCCATTAAAACCGACTTGTGTGATGAAGTCGTATCCTGTTATTTCATACGAAATCCTTGCTGGTTTACACGGTCCTAAGTGATGGATTTCCAGCTGACATCGCCAGCTTTGTCCTGCTATCTGCTGCTCATTCACTGCTGCAGGCACACGGACCTTTGTGTTCCTCAACTGTTCCAAGCACTTTTGCCTCCGGGCCTTTGCACTTGCTGTGCCTTCTACTGGAAGCACTCTCATCAGATCTTTATATGTGTGGCTCTTCGTTATCACTCCAATTTCAGCTCAAATAACAATCAGAGAGGCCTTTTAAAACTAGCCCATTTAAAGAAGCCCTTGTACCTTCAACTCCTCTCTATCGCATCCACTTGTTTTGTTTTTTTTCCATTGCCCACATCACTATCTGAAATTATATTAGTTCATGCCTCCCTCTTAAAATGGAAGCTACCTGAGTGTAGAGATGTTGTGTGTCTCATTCACCTTTCTATTCTCAGCACCCGGGACAATGTGAGACACACAGAAGGTCCTCAATAAAAGTTGTTAATCCCATACATTTACTTATCATTGGCGTCTTACATTGGTGTCTTACATTTTATGGGTCCCTATGAAATGGACTTTGAGATCCCCTTGAAATGGACTTTGAGATGGGTAATTTATTGATAGGGTCCTTAGGGATCAACAATGAGCAGGGAAGGATGTAGGACTGGACAGAGGAAGAGTTGAACTGCACTGTAATCAAACAAAGCTTTAAAAAAACAAAACAAACAAACAAACAAAAAAACAAAGCTTTAGTCAATTTGTCAATTCCACAGGAAACTCTAGAGCTTGGATGGCCCTTCAGCAAGAGGGCTGGGTCTTTATACCCCTGGAAAGGGCATGAAACCTTGGGTCACTCCGCTCTCTTCAGTCAGGGGAGTTCCTGGGGTGAGACAGTTGTGAGCAGTCAGCCACCACCATCTGGTCCAAGGGGAAAGGTGAATCTGGGCTGCCCAGCACATCTCCCACTAGAATGAAGTACCTACTGTGAGCCAAGAGTGGATGTAGCTGCTGCTGCTGCTGCAGTGAGCTAAAGGAACAAAGCTCCTTGGTCTGTTAGAGCTTATATGCTAGTGGAAGAATGAATCGATTAGTGCCTCAACCTGTCCATCTGTATGTACATTGTATCACAACACTCCCTTGGCTTTGACCAAACATCTTGTGAATTGTAAGCAGTTGAGGGACCTTGATGCTTAAGGGGCACATAAAGAGGAAACAGCTCGGAGTGCTTTGAGGGAAGCTGTCATAAGCCTGTCAAGCTCGTTGCAGGGGGAAGTGTTAGGGCCTCATTGCATCACAGGATCTTATTAAAGTAACTTGTCAAAGGGGCTGCGTAGGTGATTAATGGATAGTTACCAGGTGCCTTCTATGTGCCAAGCACTGCCATGTGACTTGGGAGGAGGGTGTGAGTAAGGTTAGCTCACACTCCTCATCCCCTGCCACCTAAGCCCTAAGCCTTCACAGAACTTACCTTCCAGTGGGGGACACAGAGGGGCAGAGCAGCAATTACAATAAAATGGGAGGGGACTTCAGGGGCAATGTGAGCGCTCACAGGGGTCTGACAGCACGATTTCCCTCATGACTTCCTGGCAGAGGGAAGCTTCCTAGAGAAAGAAACATCTAAATTGAAACTTGCATGATGACTAGCCTAGGCATTAGCCAGGAAAAGAAGGTGGGAGGTGTGTTCTAGTCCAGGGGCAGGAACATAAAGAAAATATGGCACTGAAATGACAGTTATTCAAAACCTGAATGTATCCAGGGGTGACTGGAACAAGACGGGAAGGAGGGAAGGTAGCATGAGATGGGGTTGAGGGTGGGAGGGGTCAGGTCATGAAGGCCTTCTAAACCTGGTTGTGGTGCCTGAAGGTTACCAACATGTTTTCAAAAGCAAGGACATGACACCTCCTGTTGGATGTCCTATCACCTTCTAAACCCTGCAAGCTGACAACAAGGTCATTTTCTTTAGATCATAATGGAGACATTCCACACATATAACCTATCTTTTTAATCCATATTTTGTCTTTCTTTTCAATTGTCTTTTATCCAACTTTTGATTTATATATCCAACTTTTGATTCATATATAGACATATTTTTAATCATCCAGGGCTTTGAAGTTCTCTCTTCCCTTTCGTTTCTATAATATGCTTAAGATCTCTCCCTTTTTCTGAGAAACTTGCTTTCAAACTCATGTGCTGTGGAACACGAGGTCTAAGAAGTACTATGGGGGGAAAATGAGGGGGAGTCTTACGTTAAATGTGTCTACTATTGGAGAATCACAACGCACAACTACAGAAAATAAATTTGTTTTAATTGTTTGGACTATTGTTTCCCAAACTTATTTTATCACAGAATTTACCCCTATAGCTTTTGTGTTGTTTTTGGTGTTGTGGGTGGTATTTATGTGATACAACATCTGTCAATATCCCTAAACAGGGAACGTCACTGAGAGATACTACCCTGATGTCTGTGCCTTCAGCCTCTTTTTCAATGTCCTCCTTTGATGCATTATGTCAAGCATTGTTCCTGCAATCTTGCCTTCCCTCCTAGTCTCTGCCGGTCTCATTAATATTCCACTATGCTACAGGGGTATCTTATTCTTAAGAGATAGTATATTCATAACTCATGGAGACAGAGAGTAGATTGGTGGTTACCACAGGATGGGGATAAGAGGATGGAGAGATGTTGGTAAAAGTGTACAAACTTCCAGTTATGAGATGAGTAAGTTCTGGGGATGCACAATGATTGTAGTTAGCAATACTATATTACAGGGCAGGGAAAAGCAGATTTATACAATATTAAGTACACAAAACAGTTTTTTGTTATATTATTAATTAATTATTGTATTATTTTCCTTTTGGACAACTGTAAACCTACTTTTACCCCACTCTGTATATACTTGGAAGTTGTTAAAAAAAAAAGTGGCTCTTAAATGTTATTACTATAAAAAAGGGTAATTATGTGAGAAGTTGATAAACATTATGCAATATATATGTATATCAAAACATTAAGTTGTGCACTTTAAATCTACATATGTCATGTGTCAATAATCTCAATAACACTGAAAATAAGATATAGTTTGTTGAATTGCTTGCCTTGTTTAAGAAGCTCTGTGCTCCTGGACCATCACATCTAAATTCCACAGCCTGACATTCCAAAATTTTGTTCAAGTCCTCAGCTGTCACTGCTATTACTGTTACTACTCAGGTCTGTCAATCCAATCTGTATGTTGTCTCCTCCAGCACATGATTGGCTCATTTCTTCCTTTGTGTATTTTGTAGCTCCTATTCCTCTCTGACAAATGATGCCTTATTCCCTTCAGGTTTATTTTCAAACTTACCTCCGATGGAAACTTTTTCTATATTAGCACAACTATACCTTACCTCTTTAATATAATCAACATTTATGTAATACTGGGGAAGAGGATTTGGAAATATTGGAAGATATAACTGAACAGGAATAGAGCCTGGCACATAGTAGGTGCTTTTTAAAAACATTTTCTATGCCTTGGCCGGGTAGCTAAGTTGGTTAGAGCATTGTCCCCATACATCAAGGTTGTGCCAAGGTTACAGGTACCACCTCTGGTCAAGTCACCAACAAGAATCCACAATGAATGCATAGATAAGTGGATCAACAAGTTGGTTTCTCTTTCTCTCTTTCAAATCAATAAAAATAATAAACATTTTCTATGTAAATGACTAATACTAAATATTATTTAGTGCAGCAATAACAATAAAAAGATAAATGAGTTTATTGCCATTAAATAAGCCTAATTCATGGTGTACTAAAGTGAAAAAAGAATTACCTTATCTTATCATCTTATTCAAGACTAGAAGCCCAGTGCATGAATTTGTGCACTCGGCCTGGCCAGTGATCAGAACCCATTGGGGCCCTTTGAAGCTGGCTGTCTAGGGGAAGGACCATGGGAGGCTGGCTGTGAGAGTGCACTGACCACCAGGGGGACAGCTCCTGCATTCAGCATCTGCCTCCTGGCAGCCAGTGCATGTCATAGTGACCAGTGAACCGGTTGTTCAGTCAAGGTTTTTATATATATAGACTAGAGGCCTGGTACACAAAATCCATGCACGGTGTGTGGGGGTGGATTCCCCTCAGCCGAGCCTGCACCCTCTCCAATCTGGTACCCCTCAGAGGATGTCCTAAGCTAGGATCGGGCCTAAACTGGCAGTGAGACATCCCTCTCACAATCTAGGACCACTGGCTCCCAACTGCTCACCTGCCTGCCTGCCTGATTGCCCCTCACTTCCTCTCCCTCCCCTGCACTGGTCTGGTCACCTCAACTGACCCCCCTGCAGGCCTGGTCACCCACGCAATCTACTGCTCGGTCGTTTGGTCACCCCTCACTAACCCCCTTGCCAGCCTAGTCATCTCATGCAGCCTGTTTGGTCATCTGTTTGGTTGCAATGGTCACTTAGGCTTTTATATGTATAGATGAGCTAACTAATGTATGGTAACATTTAATGAATTATCTAAAGTCAATATGAGGCCAAACTGAAACAAAAGCTTAAGGCTACTTGATTCTTAGCCCAGTAGACTTCCCTTGCCCAGACAAACTTTCTCAACAACTAGTTGTTTATGTGAACAAATGTCCACCCAGGTCATTACTTGGGAGATAGCTGATGATAAAAAATTGAGGTATTCACAAAAGAAATAGAATACTCTAGGTCAGTGGTCTGCAAACTGTGGCTCATGAGCTACATGCGGCTTACAAGCCAAGGTTTGTTGCTCTGTTGACTAATGAGTTTGCCAACCACTGACCTAGACTCTCGATTCCAATAATTACAGCCTGTTCTTGTTCCTTGTGATTAAGCCCCTATCCCAGTGGTCGGCAGACTTATTAGTCAACAGAGTGGCAAACCGCTGCTCATGAGCTGCAGTTTGCCGACCACTGCTCTAGGTCATAGTGTTCAGAGAACGCCAGGGACCATGAAGACTCAAACCAGAGAACCAGTATGATTTAGGAAGTTGGGGGTTCTGGGTGGGGCAGGGAAGGCATTTAATTTGGCCCAACAGAAAGGAAGAAAATGTTTGGAAATGAGTGGGTAAGTATAAGGCATGTTCAGGAGGAGATACATAGAGAATCTAACCAGAGATAAGAAATGGGCTAGAAGGCAGCCTGTACTGTATGCCTGGGCACTTTCCAATGTGTTGGGAATAGAGGATTTCATTCTCCCAAACAGGATGTATGACTTGAAGTCTGAAAAGAGTACTACATCATAGACCTAAGCATTTTCTAAAGGCAGAGGAGTCGTCAATGCACGAGCACACTGCTTCCACAGAGAGGCCTGTGCTTCTGTTTTACTCACCAAGCACTGGAATCTGGCTTCACCATCCCACCTCCAACGTGGCCACTGTGAACTCTTTCTTTCTTACTATGAATACCCAGGTGAGAACATCGCAGCTATTTTAGGTACTTGGGTAAAGGAGGCCCTCATTGGAGCTTCCAGAATTCTTAAAATTAGCTGGTGGTGGCAACTTTCAGGAAGTAGTGCCCAGTGGTAATTAAACATTAATGAATAGTTAAAGATGAAAGTAAGGCAAAGCTCTGCAGAGCTTGACAGGGCACTGGCATTGTGAGGCTGAACTGCTACACATTCACATGACAGCCACGAAGCCCAGGGGCATGGGCATCGAGAATACTGAATGTTGACAACAAGCAAGGTCTTCTATCGGTGGGGAAATCCAAAACTGTTTATCAACACACACACACACACACACACACACACACACACACACACACTCTCTCTCTCTCTCTCTCTCTCTCTCTCTCTCTCTCTCTCTCTCTCATCCTCACCAATGCGAGAAATTCATTTCCAAAGTGGGAAATGTCTATTCTATGTCTCAGTTCCCAGACAAAGCCCTTTCCTGTAAATAACCCAATGACAGACTGCCTCTGCTCTTCTTCTATTGGACTCATGTGCAAACAGGCAAAGAGGAGGAGTGGCTCCAAGCACCATGTGTATCCCTATCAGAGAGGCTTAGAGAACTGCTTTCTTTTTTATGTATGTACCAGATCACATGTGAAAGTCATTTAAAAAATAGTCTCTGCATGGTAATGAATAAGATCATTTGTCTCAGGAGGCCAATTTTGACATGTTGTATTTTCATTGTCATTCAATTAGAAATATTTTCTAATTTTCCTTGACATATTTCTTTGACCATGGGTTGTTTAGAGTATATTGTTGGATTACTAATTTGAAGGGATATTTTTAGATGTTGTATTTTTATTATTTTTTTAATTTAAGTTTTCTTGTTACAAGAACATTCCCTGTAATATTTCAACCTTTTCAAATGTATTGACACTTATTTTGGGGCTCAGCCTATAGTCTATTTGATGAATATTCTGTGTTTATTTGAAAAGAATGTGGATTTTTTACTTCAGTGTTGCTAGATATTAGGTCAAGTTGACATTGTTATTCAAATTTTCTGTAGCCTTATTAATTTTCTCTCATCTTATCAGTTACTGAATTATAAACTATTTAATCATGATTATAGACTTATCTCTTTCTCCTTTTAGTTTTGTAAATATTTTGCTCTACATATTTCTACCTATACATTTAGAATTACACATTAGCTCCCCTTATTTATGGTTTTGCTTTTTGTGGTTTCAGTTACTATGGTCTACCATGGTCTGAAATATTAAATGAAAAATTCCAGGAATAAACAATTCATAAGTTTCATATTGTTAAAAAATAGTGGTTTCAATTTTTTTAAAAAAGGAAAAAAAAACTATAATCTTCTTATACATGGTGTTACAAAAAAAATGTGGCATTTGAATGTGATTGCTGAAAATTTTGGAATTCCAGAAAAGTCAGGCATTTTAAGTAATACATGAAACTCCTAGTTCTTTATACTTTTTAGTCATATAACAATAGTTGGGAAATCACAGTCTTTATTTCCCATTTTCTGAATGACTGATAATCCAGATCAAATCCGTAGTTTGGAAAACCAGGGACCTAACAAGCTGTCCCTACTCCCCATCATGGGCCCCACATTCCAGCCAACGTCCCCATGGCATCCTCATTATGAATGAACACTTCCTAGTTTCCACTATTTCTGGCTCTTCTGGGTCAGGGACACATTAGTAACAAAACTCTACCCTGTAGCTAACTTAACAGGTTTATATGAAATCAGCCCCACTAGGCTGTTATTACAACTGGTTTTTATCTTGTGCCTCTGTGCTTGGTCTCTGGGTGTTTTTGGATTGTAATTCAGTTTTGCCTTCATGTTATTTTATTATTTATTTATTTACTTACTTATTTATTATATATATATATTTTAAATCCTCACCTAAGGATATTTTCCCATTGACTTTTAGAGAGACTAGAAGACAGAAATATTGATGTGAGAGAAACATATCAATTGGTTGCCTCCTGCACCAGCCCTGGCCAGGGCCCGGGCCAGGGAGGAGCCTGCAAGGGAGGTACGTGTCCTTGACCAGAATCAAACTCAGGATCCTTAGGTCCGAAGGCCAAGGATCTATCCACTGAGCCAAACCAGTTAGAGTTGTCCTCATTTTAGATATAGAAACTTCCTCCAGACTCAGATCACCTGACCAAAGCCCCACAATTTCCTACAGGATCGCCTAAGGACCTGGGTCTGTGGTCTAGTCTCCTCTGACTCCTCCCAGCCCAACAGAGCCTCCTGGTCTCTGGATCAGGCTCTGACCTATTTCCTCATTTACCAAGCCTCAGTTTCAATGGTCAAGATCATAGGACACAAATACTTCATTTCTTTTCATTGTCATTACTAAACATTCTCTTAGCGTTAACTATCACCTTGCTACTTGTAATGTTTATTTTTAATTCAAAAACATCTAAGATTTCTATGCTGTGGCAGGCGCTAAAGCAAGTATCAAAAAGTCTTAATAATAAGACATGATTGTTTCCTTGAACTAGCTCACAGTCTGAGGTATTATCCTGAATAATAATACATTACATTATTGTTCTCAAATAACTTCCACATATAATTTCTTGACCATTATGCTTTACACTGTAGATTAATTGGCTTTTCGTATCCAAGACCACAGCTATTCCAAAGGAGTCATGAAACTAACTTTCCCATGATATAATTCAGAATCATGCTGGAGAGAAGCCTTATAAAAGCAATGAATGTGGGAAAGTCTCCTGTCAGAATTGTCATCTTTCTCAACGTGCAAGACTTTCTAAACATGAAGAGAAGTGCTACAAAGGTTTTGTTGCCTGAACACACTGGTTTCTTTGCCTATATGCACTGGTGAATTATTTATTTAAAGAGGAATCCATGCAGGACCATTTGGAATATTAATACTAGGTTTATTTCTTTTAAATTGAGAGAATGTGCAGCTTATGCTTTTGAAATATGAATTAGATAAGTATTTTAGCACAATCAGTTTTCAGCTTGCAGGAAGTCGGATAGAATTTCATAATATTTCTAATTTTTTTGTGCATTTTGGTGAAAGCTGACAGTGAATATTCACTACAATCAGATAAGACATAACTGTGCCATGCACAAGAATGAAAAACACCGAACAATGTTCTGTTGTCTATGTGGTCAGCTGGAAAACATATTTTGGAGAATTTCAAGACAAAGGCCAAATATAGTGCCAAATCCAAAGGCTGTGAGGGCAATATCACTTTATAGAGCTACATTTTTAACTCAAAGACTCAAGGCTCTTATTTACTTTTAGGTAATTAGCTATAATTATAAGGTATGTTGCCCGCCAGGTGCAGGTTAGCACTATATATATAGTGAGCCCAGCAGGTGTATGGTAAAGAGAAAAGCCGGGGAACCAAGATCAAAAAAATCTACTACTTGGCAACCTGGGGATGCTCTGACCTCTCAAGACAACTTTGAAGTTGATTCTTCAAAAGCTAGAAAGATATCCTTGACTGCTTCATGGATGTAGTTATAAGAGCAACTTGGGTTGTCAGTCATAAGTTCTGATGTGTATGATAAAGTTTAAAATTTTAAGATTAGCCAAGAAATTATTTAAGAACTTCATCTTCTTTATAATTCTGTTTTAAAATGCTCACGAGATAACCTTTATCTTAACAAACACCTTAAAAGAAAGGGCATTTGAAAAAGCATACATTTTTGGTTTAAAAAAAAATCAAGAACTCAGATATTAAATGCTGACATTGTATCACTGGAGTTTCAATATAAAAATGTCCTTCTCCCCCCCCTCACCCCCCTGCCTCAAATAAATATTTCAAACAAATATCTAGAGATGTGATAACAGTACCAGAATGCTGTGCCTAATTTTATACAACAATTCTGTGCCAGCATTTTCCTGGGCACTACCCTCTGTTCCCTTCAATCTTACAGTACAGTCTTCTTTTTAATTTCTTTATTGATTAAGGTATCAGATATTTATTCTCATCCTCCCCTCATTCCCCTCCCAACCCCTCCCCATGCATGCCCTCACCCCCCTGCTGTCCATGACCACTGTTAGGCTCATACTCATGCACACAAGTCCTTTGGTTGCTCTCTCCCCCTTATCCCAACCCTCTCCTACCTTCCCTGTGAGGTCCAACAGTCTGATTGATGCTTCCCTGTCTCCTAGTCTGTTCTTGTTCATCAGTCTATGTTGTTCATCATTTCCCCTAGATGAGTGAGCTCATGTGATACTAGAAATACACTTATAAGAACCGGAAATGAGACAAGCAATAATGATTGTGCTGAGAGGCAAATGAAACAGTCTGTAGTGAGTTTCTTTCTGAGCCAACAGCTCTTTTGAGTCCCAAACAGTTCTTTATGTGTACATGTCAGCGATGATATTTCAGTTCTGGATGGTGGACAAATGGTGGTGATGCAGGTCCAACCCTCTCTGGTTTGCCTGAAGTGATGCACAGCTGCTGACTGCTAGTATGGCAAGGCATCGTCAGCATCTTCCATCTCTGGACCGTTTCTCTTCTGTCTTCATGGCTGGAACAGTCCTGTCAATTCCTCTCTGTTACAAGAATCAACATGGTCTCAGAGTTTTTTTCTGAAAATATACAAACATATTCTCAAAAGTTAATAAAGGAATCTTTTCTATAAATTTGACTTGCGATCCTCTTTCATTTTTGCCCAAACTATTTTCCTTTGGCTTGTTTTGACACATTATATGTTGTACATGTATATCTTGCTGTTAACATTACAAATGAAAGTTAATTTCCTAAAGTAAAAACTTTCTAGATGTAATTTACTTACAGGGTATTTTTTCTTACATGATATTCTTTTATTATTCCCCTTTTTAATTTAAATATTAGGAGGCTTTTGGAAATTTTATAACGTAGTCTTGATAGCTTTTAAATTTTATTTTTTTGCACTAAAATATGACTGCTTTAGGTTCATTGCATGTCACACAATTTTACCATGAGATGAACTACCAATAAAAATTTTAGTTAACACTTTAAGAACAGCTTTTTGTCCAGTACAATTACAGTACAGTCTTAAGGGAAAAGGTGAGTTATGGAAACTAACCCTTAATGATTATATATTACATTCCAGCCATCAAAATTCGTGTTAAGATATGTTGTCTTTTTAAATCCCTACAGTTATGTAAGGATTATGTGTTATGTAGATAATCATTATTTCCATTTGAGAAAAGTTCCCACATCTTGGCTATTGTAAATAGTGCTGTAATGCGGGTAGGAGTGTTAGCTTTTCTATCTATCAGCAATAACCATTAGGAACTAATTTTTAGAATTTTCAATTCACAATAGCCAGAGCAACTAAAAAGTACTCTATCATAAACTTAATACACATGCAGGAATTTTATAGAGGAAACTATAAAAGCATACTGAAGGAAGTAAAAGAGTTATTGGTAAATGGAGAAAGTGTTGTGAATGTAAGTACTCAATATTATAAAGATGAAAGTTCTCAAATTTATCTTTAAATACAATCCAGTCCTAATTAAATTCCCACAGAATTTCTCATAGAAGAGTATATATGCAAAAGTTGCCCAAAATGACTTTCTAAAATGTTATTAAAAAGCATTATAATGAAAACAGTATGCTTTGGGGGGGAAAGTAAGATAAATAAAACCTTGGAACAAACCAGAAGGTCCAGATGGAGGCACATATGAATAGCTACATATATGATTTGGGTACAAGAATGGTAGCGTCTCAACTCTGGGTAAGGGATGAACAGCTCAGCAATGGTGTTGGCATAACTGATTATCCATTCACAAAAATATATTCCTGATGGATTAAAGAACCATGTGTATACCCATATGTGACTGTGCACACTTGAGCTACACACATTTAGCCTGACAAGTATTTACACATGTGCAGAGGGAGACTTTGGCAAGGAGATTCATTTCATGATCGTTTTAATGATTAAATATCAGCCACAATGTCCATTATTGTGAGAATTATATTATGACATATTCAAATATAAAATGCCATCCAATCTATAAAAGGATGACGTGCACGCATATATAATCACATTAACATCTCAGAGTCATGTTTTTGAGAGAAAAACACAAGTCATATAAAATTTTCAATGTCATACTCATAATATTAATAAACTTAAAGAAATCTTTCTACTATATATATATAATTTTAAAGCCTGATGCACAAAATTTGTACAAGAATAGACCTTCCTTCCCCCAGCTGCTGGCACAAGCTTCCCTCTAGCACCCAAGACCTGGGCTTCCCTTGCAACCCCAGCTTCATCCAGAAGGTTGTCTAGAAGGACATCTGGTCTAATTAACATATTATGCTTTTATATACGGTATATATATATATATATATATATATATATATATATATATATATACACACACATACATATATCTCCACATATAAATAAATATAAAGCAAAGACACACACACACACAAACAATATATATATATATATACACTAATGATCCAGTGCACAAAATTCATATGGGGGGGTGGTGTTCCTCAGCCCGACCTGCACCCTCTCCAGTGTGGGACTCCTGGAAGAATGTCCTACTGCTGGTTTACAGGGATTGGGCCTAAACCAGCAGTAAGATATTCCTTTCACAATCTGGGACTGCTGGCTCCAGCCACTCATCTGCCTGCCTGATTGCCCCTAACCATTCTGCCTGCTAGCCTACTCACCCCCAACTGATCCCTGCTGCTGGCCTTGCTCACCCCCTTGCCAACTTGATCATCCCCAACTGTCCCCTGTGCCAGCCTGCTCACCCCCAACTGCCCCCCCTGGCCTGCTTACCCCCACCTCCCCTCCCCACTGGCCTGCTCATCCCCAAATGCTCCCCTGTTGGAATTATCACTCCAAACTGCCTTCCCCCGCTGTCCTGATCACCTCCACTGACCCCAGTGATGGCCTGCTCATGCCCAACTGCCCCCCCTGCTGGTCTGCTTACCTCCAGCAGCCCTCCCCTCCAGCAGCCTGATCACCCACAACTGCTATCCCATCCTGACCTGATCACCCCATAGGGACCCAAGGTCCTAGCCCCTCCTTTTTTTTTTTTTTTTTTAGTGCCTTCTTGAGGTGGGGGGGAGGGCCAGCTGGAAGCAAGTATCTGGGATTTATTTATCTTCTATAATTGAAACTTTGTAGCCTTGAGTGGAGGTCAGGGCAGGTGGAAAGCTTGGCTTCCTCCATCCCTGGGGGCAACCCAAGCCTCCTGCTTGCTTCAGCTCTTTGGCCACTGCCATTTTTGTTGAGATTTATTTATCTTCTATAATTGAAACTTTATAGCCTTGAACAGAGGCCAGGGCCAGCCAGGGTGGGCAGGAAGCTTGGCTTCCTCCATCACTGGGGCAACCCAAGCCTCCTGCTCTCTCCGTGGCTGCAGCCATCTTGGTTGGGGTAATTTGCATACTTGCTCCTGATTGGCTGGTGGACATAATGGAGGTATGACCAATTTACATGTTTCTTTTTTATTAATGTAGATAATTGACCAAAATGTTTTATTTCCTTTGGGAAATGGCCTAATCAGGGTTTTCAAGGCTACATAGCAGAACAGTAGTTAATGATTAAGTATTATATCAATACTAGAGGCCTGATGCATGAAATTCATGCTGGGGGGGGGGTGGTGTCCCTCAGCCCAGCCTGCATCCTCCCCACTATTGAGGGATGTCTGATTGCCTATTCAAAGGACTAATGAATTAAATAAGTTATGGATGATAAACTCCACCAACATTTTCCATTTCTTTCCAAATAACTATTTTAGAAATATAAATATGGAGGATAACAAAGAAACAGGAAAGGCTTGGCATTTAATCACATTCCTGTAAGAACCATTGATTGCTTTGGCAAAATCATATGTAATCTACTTTCCTACGGTAGTAGGTAGTAGGATATACAAAAGTAGGTTTACAATTGTGGGCATTCTAAATACAGAGTTTATTTTTTGTATTATTTACTGACTATTGTATTATTTTCCATATGAACAACTGTAAATCTACTTTTGCTCCCACTTTGTATATGAAAAAAAATGTTTAGTTAGAACATCAATTCCCACCTAAAGATGGAATCACACAAACACACAGAAGTATACTGTTTAGATTGGTCACAGAGTGTACAGAGTGGTCATCCAAATTCTCTTTTGTTTTCAAAGTAAGTGTCACTTAATGATCTACCCAATACATAGGATAAGAACACATTTTTGGACTAATAGGAACAATCTTTAGGCCAACTTATAAGTTAACATTCAAACTACATGATTACTAAAGGGAAGAAACTTGAACTCACCCCACCCCTCCCAGGAGATGCGTCAAAGACATTCTGCATCCCGTAGAATTCCTTTAATTTGTAGAATGTGCAATGTTTCATATGGTGCTAAACATACTTAAGAAATTCTGAGTCCTACTGAATATGTATATATTGTATATATCACACTATTCCACTCAGTGCAGACACTTGTCAGATCTCCTGGGTATAGTTTCTGGAAGCTGATCTCTGAAAAGATAAGGAGCAAGAAACTTTATAGTTCTGACATTCCAGATAAATAAACTCCTAGTAGTTGAAAACCACTGAAGATATACTTTAAAATACAGATCGATCTGGAACAGTTAACCACGGAGCTGAGATATGAACAAACACAGAAATATACTTAATCCTTCTCAATAAACAGCCAGTTTTACCAACCATCTTTGGATCTTGTAGCAAGACTTTAAAAAATTCAAGAAGTGCTCCCTGGTGTTAAATGAAAAATAATCCTACAGCCTGCATGCTGTGAATTGTCTAGAGTGTTTTCTTGCAATAAAACAGTGAGGGGGTGTTTGTTTAAACAGATCTCTCTCCATTCTTGCCTTCAGGATAGCTGATGCTCAGTATATTTTCTTATCAGTCTATCAGCTTATCAGAACTCTTTCTAACACACCCCTCCCAGATTTTCAAATGAAAGAGATAAGGACAAACTAATTTTTACCACATATAGCTTCTGCTTTACTCATTGTAATAGCTTGTTTTTCAGCAAATAGGCTTAGAAGTTTTCAGCTCTTTTGCTATACAGAATTCTATGGGGCATACCTGAAGTGCAGCTCTGAGCTCTGATGATTTTAGGACATTTTGTTGGTCTTCTTTAAATCCTCAGTACAAAGCCTTTATTTTCCAACAAAGTACATACAACAGACTACTCTTATAATAATATCACTTGCTTCATACCCTTCTCACTCCTACCACGCCTGGTCCTTTGACATAGCCCACGTTAGCAAAGGGCACCCCTACGGAAGGGTTACTCAGGCCAATATCCTCAGAGTCATCTTGATCCTTCTTTCTTTCAAACCCATATTCAGTTATCAGGAAATCGCATCACACAATGCACTTGAGGTCTCACCTCTTTTCACCAAATCCACTGCTGGTCGAGTCTCTGCTGTCTCTCACCAGGGCCACTGCACTCACCATCTCACTGGTCTCCCTGTCTCTGCTCTTTACTTCTTGGAGTCTGTTCTCCAAACTGATCGAGATTCTCTTTTACTTTTATTGATTTTTAGAGAGAGGAAGAGAGAGAAAGAGAGAGAGAGAGAGAGAGAGAGAGAGTGTATGTGTGTGTGTGTGTGTGTGTGTGTGTGTGTGTGTGTGTGAGAGAGAGAGAGAGAGAGAGAGAGAGAGAGAGAGAGAGAGAGAAACATTGATGTGACAGAGAAACATCCATCAGTTGCCTCCTGCATGTGCCCTGAACCAGACCTGCCACCTTTTGGTGTATCGGACTACCATACACCAACTGAGCCACAACCCAACCAGGGTGATACCCTCTTTGAAAATGTAAGCCTGGCTTGTGTCATTTCCCTGCTCGTTCCTCCAAGGCTTCCATTGCACCTAGAATAAAATTAATAAGCCTTACCTTGGAAGCCAAGTTTGTCTGATCTGGCTCTTGGTTCTTCTCCTCCTTGATTCCTTCCTGTCTTGTTTTCCTCTGATTCAGTGGCACTGCCCCATAGCTTTTTCTCAAGTCCAAGGAGCATAACAAACATGCTTCTGCCCGAGGGCTTTTGCACTTGCCATTCCCTGCCTGGCATGCAGGGAGAGGAGGTCATCCTGTCTAAAATAGAACAGCCTGTCACTATTGTTTTATTCTCCTCTATTATTCCTTCCTCATCCCTAAATTATATACCTTGTTTATTATTTCTCTTTCTTACTACACTGGAATTTCTATAAAAGCAGAGACCTCATCCACCTTATTCATATAGCATCCCCAGCACCTAGGATAGGGCTTGGGCTTGGCAGCACTCAGTAATATTGGTTAAAATGAATAAATTACATATTTATAATGGGTAAATTTATAATGTATGAATTATACCTCAATAAAGCTGTCAAACAAAAGAGGCCCTTGATTTAAAAATTGAGAAAAAAATGAATTGATTAATTGAATGAATGAAAGCAATACTTAACTTGAATGGACTATGCTTTCTAAAATAAAATAAGAAGTATTGATCTATAGATATCAGTGTTTCTGATTGCATGGCTGATTTCACCCGGTAAAAGTCTTCTGGTTCTTTTTATATTATATGTTTGGAAGTTTAAAATATCCTAATATAATATACTAGGAGTCTAGCATGAGATTCTAAATCATTAGGCACCACCCACCTTGGAGTTGCTGGTCTGGCCCTGCCTTGCTCTCTGGCCCTCGAAGCAGCCACAGCCGCTGCGATCAGGCCCTCCCCAGCACAGGCATGAGGGGACCCCTGACGCCCCACCCCAATGCTGAGTGGGAAACCTCCTCCTGTCTAGTCGACCCGTTATGGCATTCTGGTTAATTAGCATATTTCTCTATTATATAGAATCTTTTAAAAATTACACATTTGAGTGTTTTTCTGAGTGCCCAGAGACTGTGCTAGTTTGTGCATAAATTATCCCATGAACATCTCATGGTGAGGAAAATGTAGCTTAGAGAGTTTGTTTCTAGCCCAATGTCACTGCTCCTACATGACAGTGCTAGGATTTGAACCCAGGCATGTTCCAGAACTGATCCCTATTATGGACTGAGATAAAAGAACAAGGAAAAAAACAGTTAATAAGATGGATGCCAAACTGCCATTTTTTTTTTTGTAAGTGCCAAGGAATCCCGGGAAGTTTTTTAAACTCACAACATCTCCCTTGCATCTTCTCTCCTTCCTTCTACCCCCAAGGGTGGGCCATTATGCCAAGACGAAGCCAAGATCACCCTTTTCCGGTTGAAGTGCCTTTGCAATGATGTGTTACATTTTACCATTCTGATGGGATTGCAGTGTCTCTGTATCACAACAATTCTTCCCGTGGTCTACAAAAATATATATTTTCATTCAAAATTCACCTTAAATCTAAAGAGGCTATGAGCTCACCACAAATAATCCATCATTGTCAACTGCGTTCCATGTCAAACCATCTACGTTACTGTTGAACGTATTCTACCGCATACCTTCTTTGGGTCTAATTGGCTTGCTGCTCACATCCCTCCAGATACCTTTCTCTAGGGCAGTCATGTAAGGGGAGGAGGGGGTGGGTGCAAAACGTATTCTGATTCAATTTAATGGTTTCTCTGTTTACTACCACTCAGAATTGACACCTGTCTATGCTCCTGGCATGAATAAATCTCAACCCTGAATGTCTTCCCAAAAGACAAGTCCACCACCCTCCTCGCCATCATCCTTGTATCACGGGTCTTGACTTTCCCACCCCCTCCATTCCCACTCCTTCCTTCCCACCTTGCCTTCTTCAGCACTGACTTTAGTTTTTCCTCTTTAAATTGAACCTGTCATACCTGGTATTACCAATCTCTCCTCGCTTTTAGTTACATGTTCGTAGACATCATTGTGTGGTTTATTTTTTAGTTTTTTTATTGAAACATGAGAATATTTCAACAGTGAATTACTCATGATAATACTTTGCATTTATACAGCATTTTATGGTTCTCAAAGATGTTTCACATATCAAATTTAACTAAATCTTCTGAACAATGCTGTGACGTCGATGTTACCATTGCAATTTGGGAGAAAAGGGAACTGAGTCACAGAGCCTTTTCCCCTGCCCACTACTACCCAGAAATGTAGAAATGGGAGTAGAACAAAGGTCCCCTAATCCCCCTCCCCCCATTTCCTCACAGCACACCACACCACTTGTGAGCTTATAGCGGGAGAATATGGTAGGATTTGTGCTACCCTTTATAATAGCTGCTAATCACATGTGGCTACTTAAACTTAATTAAAATGAAACAAAATTAAAAATTTAGTTCCTTAGTCCCATTTTTTTCAATTTATATGATCAGCAGATATAAATGGAAAGTGGCTACTGTGTTGGACAGGGCAGATATTGAACATTTCTATGTTTTCCAACCTAGCTATGTCGTCAGAATTATAGACTTCTGACCCATTAATTTTTTTTAATGAATTCACAGCATATGGAGGCGGATTATTCATTCCTAATCTGCTAGTGAGTGACCTCCGTTTTTGACGAATCAAAGACTCTAGAGGTGAACTGACCCCAGGGCACAGTAAACACCATCCATTGCAATTCTTTTGCTTTGTAGAAACTCAAGTCCAGCAAGGCAAGCTGACTCTTCCGAAGTCCCCCAGCTAAAGGTAGAGCCAAGAATAAACCACGACTCTCAGATTCCCTATGCAGCGAGCGCTCTCTTCTGCAAACCACTGTGATTTAATTGAGCATTTGCAATCTCCCAGACCCATCCATCCGAGATGCTAACGAGGAAAGGACGGTGGAGGGGCAGCTTCTTGCTTCTTCTGCCCGTGGTGCCTTTCCTTCTGAAATTATTAAAAATGGAGAGGCTGTTTTTCCAAGGCGATGTTCCAAAAAAAGGAACAGCCTACGAGGCTCCCAAGACAGCTGGCCGGCAGGATCGCACAGCCTCGCCTTGGACAATGAACCTGTGTCCCGTGCCATGCCTCTCGCAACGCGTTCCAGGAGACGCGTCTGCTGAGAACACCTGCCACGCGGCCCTGTCTCCCCCCGCCGCTGGGTAGCCAGAGAAGCCTCCATGAGGCCGTGCTTACTAAGTCACAAGGCAGCAGCTGGGTGTGACAATATAACCCCGGTCCCTCTCCCAAACAACGTGAGGCCTGGCCCAGAGGGGCCGGAGGAAGTTCTTGGCCGCCTTGTCATTCACAGCTGCCGCCTGGAGTAGCGGTTTTTTTTCCCCTCCCTGAGGTTTCGGGTGGCAGAGGGCTGCGATCGCTGCCAGGGGCTGCTTTGCATCGTGATGACCTCGCGTCCATGCTCTGCTGGACGCTGGCTCCCTCTGGGCTTCAGTGTTTACAGGCGGCGGGGTGTGAAGGGCAGCGACTTCGGGAGCATGCCATCCCAAAGCTCCCTTCTGCACTGCTCCTAGAAGGGAAGCCGAGGTTTCGCTCCAGCAGAAGGCAACGCGAGAGCCAAGCTCCTTCTCCGGGGCTGACATTCTTTGGCTTGGAAACGCCGGCTTGCTAAATTTGGTGGCTGTTTCTTTTTTTAGCGAGATCATAGGAAAGCCTGAGTTTCCCATGCAGGGGAACAGCATCCACCAGCGGCGACGCCTGTTTGCCTTTCTTTCCCCAGCGTCTGTCCGCTCTCTGCAGCCACTTCCGACCTGGCTCCCTGCTTAGAAAGGGTAATTGTGGGGTGAGACGGATCCCGTGTTTCCTTAGCACAGACGCGAACTGAACGGTTAGTCCCCCCCCAAAATCTAACAGCTGCCTGTGTTCATTTTTATCTTAGGAATCTGATGAACAGAAACAGGGGCGAATGGGTTTTAAAGTAAACGGCCCGTTTTCAGAAGGGACCTTGATGCAGGGAGAGAAATGGAGCCTGGGTCCAACCCAGCTCTGTGATCTGCACACCCGCCGCCATCTGTCAGGGCGGGGCCCAGCTGACAGAAGGGAGTCCTTAGCTGTCTTGTGCACTAGGTCACCCCATGGAGGCAGGCCACCTTGTGTCCTCGGGTTGGTCTATCCCTCCTCCTCCCCTCCCCGTTCCCAGTTCTGACGCTGAGAAAGGGAAATGGGCTTTTAGTCTTCAGATTACGTGATGGCAGCATGCAATCTGTCAGCTCCTTGAGGGAAGCCGAGCAGGTTTGCTAAATTTAAAAAGAAGGGGCAGAGAGGACCCACCCAGCTCCTCTTCCTTCAGTCCTGCGGGACCAGATGCAGGGCAAGCCTGCCCGTGTGCAGCTCATTTACACGCCAACACCTCCAAGATGCTGCCTGCCTTTACCTGCTGTATATAATGAGCAAGCATGGGGATTTTGACTATTCTGGCTACAATGGGGTGGAAATGAGAGAAACTGGCAGGAATGGAGAATCAAGGAAAGAGAGTCAACATAACGGTGAATCGTGGCAGGGTCCATGCAGGGAGCCACTTAGAGGCGCAGAGAGCAAATGGAAGCTACAAACACACACTCTAAGCCCCCACGCCCTCCAATCCCTAGGTGTTTTGTTTTTTTAAATCAGTCATCTGTTTTAACACCTCATTCAGTTGCATAGACTTCCTTTCACAGTTTTCTCACAGACTCCCCCTCGTGTCCCCCCCCACCCCCAACCACCCAGTATTGTGAGCCCTGCACGTTTTCCACTTTCTCTAGGGAAAGCTGTCAATCTCTCATCTCCTCCACCAAAGGATGCTCCGACCCAGGCATCTTGACAGTCCTGCTAAACACACTTCCTTTGTTGGTTTCCTACGGTTTTTCTCATGAGTTATAGTGACTACATTCTGAACCTCACTTTAAACAGGTTCTGGCAAGAATTTTTTATTAGGCAAATCTTAATGTAATCAATTGTCTCTTCTGACACGATTTAATTAATCCTCTTGCTAGAGGAATACATATGTTGGCGGGGTGTAATTAGAATTCAGCTGCATTTTAATTCGGAAGAAGAAGAATGATTGTTAGATTCCCAAACATGCATATTGGGGAAGCGTCTGGACTTCCCTTATATAAACTAATCAGTGCAAATGCTGCCCTTTCATCGGGAAGGGACTCAAAACTCTTTGCACAATGAATCCTCCTGCAAAATGGGTGGGCTTAGTTTAAGGATCTTAATACTTTTTAAACCATGGGTATATTTTATTTTTTATTTATTTTTATTTTTTTAAATATATTTTATTGATATTTTACAGAGAGGAAGGGAGAGAGATAGAGAGCTAGAAACGTTGATGAGAGAGAAACATCGACTAGCTGCCTCTTGCACACCCCATTGCAGGGAATGTGCCCGCAACCAAGGTACATGCCCCTGACCAAAATCGAACCCAGGACCTTTCAGTCCACAGACCGACACTCTACCACTGAGCCAAACCGGTTTTGGCACAATGGGCATATTTCAGAAATATCAGGAAATATAACGAGGACTTGGCTTTCTCTGTGGATTTCCCAAACCCGTGCTTAGCAGCGTTGGAGGAAATCACGTAACAATGCAGACTGAGGCTTCCACACGCTTGGTCTTTGAGTCTCAGCTCTTACATCCTTGCACAAGTCCTGGCCTAACTTCCCCTCCGCTGCCTCCCAATGGGCATTTCAGGCCTCTAGCAATGCTTCCCACACTTTCTCCTCTCCCCCCTTGTGCTGTTCCACTCTGCCTCCAGCTTTACTGAGAAGTAGACGTTTTCAGATGCTTATTCCCATCAAAGCCCTGCTCTGACATACAGTGCCTGAGCACCGCCCTCACCTCCTGGCCTCAGTGGAAGAGTGGTCGTCTCTACGCCTGTCACATCCCCGCTTGCTTTCTTCGGGGATTCACTCATTATCCACGCTCTATTCAGTCACACTTTCTGCTAACTCCCTCTTCTCAGCTTATAAATGTGCTCCACGCCTCCCTGTCTTCATTTTCCACCTCCACCTGTGTCCACTCTAGTGACTCCTTCCCTTTAATGAAAAGAAAATGAAGACTTACACTTGCTGTTTTAGACTTCCTCAACTCCCATGCACTTTTGAAACTTTCCCCTGTGTGTGCCGCCTTCCTGAGACCCCCTGGCAAAGGTCACCATTGACCTTGGAATTTCCAAGTGGAAAGGAGTGAGGGTGGGAGGTAGAGGGCCATCACTTTCCTCAGTCTTGTGCAGCTTTTGAAACTAGAGCCCAGTGACATCAATGGGTACAGCTCTCTCCAAATCCATATGCTACATGCGAAGAGGCAGGCCTGAGTTCCAGTTCCACCTCAGACTTCTCTGGCTGCGTAGCTTGCAGAAAGTTACCTACTTTTTAGCTATGAATTGTTAGTGCCATTAAAGTTACAAATAGCTAATAGATTGAGGATTTACAATGAATCCAGCAGGGGCAGGATTAGTTCTTTATCTGCATTATCTTGTTTAATTCTCAGACCAAGTCTGTGAAATAGCTATCATCATCATCATCATCATCATCATCATTTTATAAATGAGAAAATGGAAGCAGAGAGCAGTTAAGCAATTTGTCCCTGTAGTTACACAGCTGGTGAGTGGTAGAAGAAGCAGCATCTTTAAGCCCTACCTTGCACTATCTCATACTTTCTGTCTCTAAGCTCCCATTCACTCAGAGTGAATATAAAATAAAATACAAACTCCTATACCAGATAGTCATTTCCATTCCCAAAATGCAAACATGTCATATGTCCCAAACCATAAGTATTACCTTTCCTAGTTCTTCCATAATTCCCTGTCTTGGTTAATGGATCAAATCCCCCTCTGCAGAAACCTGAGAGTCCGTCCGGATTCCTTTCCCAGAGCCCTCCTCCTCCAGATTCCAGCTCCCTTCGGTCTATCTCCTCTCCCACTTCGGACCCTCATCCCAGCTCTCACGGCCCTTTGTACAGCTCAGGTCCTCATTGCCTCTTCCTAAGATCGTCTTACCAGTTTCCCAACTGCCATGCTTGCCCTGGTCTGGCTTTGCTCTAACGGATGCTTTCCACCGCTTCCAAAACATCAGTGGGGTCATGCCTTATTAATTCTCTCCAAACAAGACACACAGGTGAAATCACCTCCTCCAGTTCTAACACCTGAGAGTCAGAGCTTAACTTCCTATCTGGGGAGTCAGAATAAAAAACCTGGCTCTTGCTGAAACCTGTTTGGTTCAGTGGATAGAGCGTCAGCCTGTGGACTGAAAGGTTCCAGGTTGGATTATGATCAAGGGCATGTACCTTGGTTGCAGGCACATCCCCGATGGGGGGTGTGCAGGAGGCAGCTGATTGATGTTTCTCTCTCATCGATGTTTCTACCTAACTATCCCTCTCCCTTCTTCTCTGTAAAAAATCAACAAAATAAGAAAACAAACAAACAAAAAACAACAACAACAACCTGACTCTTAACCCCTAGTCAGCCACATGGTCAGCCGGGCCTCTGGAGGATGAAAGACACTCCCTCTACCTCCCTGCTGCCTCTCCTCCAGGACTTCCTCTTAGCTTCCACAGCAACGCTTTGCTGGAAACTTATTTTGGGTCACCGTCAGTTAGAATCAGACAACCACAAAATAACACATCAAATTCACCAATTTTGACTGAGCTCTTTCTTGCCCAAGTCTCTGTGCTCACCCAGGGTTACTCATGCAGAATCAGGCAGATCTCCCACAATCACTAGTTGTCAAATCCGACAGACTGGTATTCCTTTTGAAGGGAAAATAGTGGTGGCAATATAAACTCTCTAAGGAGATCAACATCTCACTTAATTTTTCTCTATTGAAGGTATCTTCGTTCACTTATTGGTTGTTTTTAAAAAATAAAATTTAAAAATGCATGTGTTGAGTCATTGAATAGTTTTAAGATTGGACTAATGCCCCAATTTAAAGAGGCTTTATGAAATGTTACAAGTGGGTTTATGAGTTTCCATTTGTGCTTTTTGATAATGGTGTGTAAGGTAGGACTTTTCATCCCTGCTCTCTGAGTGTATATACTGAGACTAAAGAGGTTTAACCGACTCACCTCAAGTCACCCTGCTGGATTGGTGGTGGAAGCAAGAATCTTATATGGCCCTAACTTGGTTTGCTCAATGGTTAGAGTATCAGTCTGCAGACTGAAGGGTCCCAGGTTCAATTCCAGTCAAAGGACATGTACCTTGGTTGTCGTTTGACCTATATATATTTTACAGAGAGGAAGGGAGAGAGAGAGAGTTAGAAACATTGATGAGAGAGAAACATCCATCAGCTGCCTCCAGTACCCCCCCCCCCCACTGGGGATGTGCCCACAACCAAGGTACATATATATTAGAGTCTTATATGAAGATACCCAAGCTGTTCCCACTGACCAACCACTTGGGAATCTGAAAATACTTTTTTAAAAATAACCTTTATATTTTGAAGTACTTTTTGATTTTTAGAAAAGGTGCAAAGATAATACAGAGAGTTCCTGTACACACTTCACCTATTTTTGCCCAAAGCTAACATCTTAACTTATAGTAACACAACTATCAACACCTAAAGTTAACATTGGTAGATTATTATTAAGGAAACTCTAGACCTTGTTCTATTTGCACCTGCTTTTTATTGATGATCTTGATCTGTTCCAGGACCTAATGCAGGACAGTACGTTACAGTCAGTCATCTCTACATCTGTGCGTCCTTTGTCTCCTCCGGTCTGTGACACTTCCTCAGCCTTCCGGGTTTTCGTTACTTTGATGGTCTTTAAAGAGTACTGGCCAGGCATTTTGTAGATTTCTAAAATACTGGTTTTGATACTCAAAAATGTCACTTTTTACTTTCATCGCTCTTATGCTATACCTATATTTAACTTTTGTAGACCTTCCCAGAGCTTACTGTGGGCCAGGTATTCCTCTAAGGCTTTCCCCATCGTAACTAACTAACTCCTTCCTCCCACCCATTTTCAAGTGGGGGAATAGACACACAGAGAGGCAAAGTGAGTCACCCAAACACACACAGAGAGTAGGTGGCTTGGAACCCAGGCAGCTGGCAGCGGCAGCCACTCTTTTAACGGGGATACTCCTCTGCTCCTTCGTTATCTTTGCAGACCACTCTGAGAATTTAGCTTTGCACATAAGTGAATTTTTAAGATGGCGGGGTTTAACATAATTTAACCTTTTCTGTTGGAACTCTCTCTAAAATACATCACTTGCCATATTTCCTGGTATCCAAAGGTTATGGATGGGAACACCAAATAGTGTGCTTTGCTTAAGTATTTTTATTTTGCCTACACAGAAGGATCTCCTACTGATAAAGTGCGGATGGGTGATTTTCCCTGACATTCTGATTTCTCTGTCACCTCTTGCAGCTTTCAGGTGCCTGACAACTGACAACTCTTGACAACATCCCTTTTCTCTCTTTGCAGTCACCTGCTTCCAGTTTGCCTTTAGGATTTTGTTGAAAATAAAAGTAAATAGATGCTGAGAGGTGCCCTAGGCCCTCTCTGGGGAGTGTAGGGCACAGGAGAGCATGTGACCTGCGACATGCATCTCAGCTGCTCGCACATCGCTTAGAGAAATGACTTCTTTGCTTATTCCTTGGCTCTGCTCCACACCACTGAGACCACTTCCGGAGAAGGGGACTGATAGGTTCCATCTTGACCATAATGTCTTCATTAAGTAGTTAATCACCACTGGTTACTTTATATCCAAATGGCTAAATTCCATGGCAAAAAACAAATTAGGGGTTCATCTTCTAAATGATAATGCAAATGTGATAGATTATGTCATTTAAAGCTCCATTGCCATCGTCATCAGCATTGGGCCCCAGTGGTACTTCTGTAGCTTAGTTGATCAGTCATCCCCTGGGAGAAATATTCTAACCGTTGGTGGCATTTGAAGGCACAGGCTGGGGTATGGTTTGTGTCTTAGCAACTATTTGGTGCCCTGAGGGATAACCAGAGGTGGCGATGTCCCATGAATGCCATTTCCCACCCTCAGACCTAAATCCTTATTAATGAAACCATGAGGTGGTGTTTTTTTTTTTCCTTCTTGTCTTCCCCAACACTGAAATTATTCCAAGCATTTTCAGATGGAGGGAGGTTTTGTTCCTGGCTCATGCTAGTGGAAACTGAGGAGTCCTCCGTCTGGGCAGGTTTGGTGCCAAATTGAGGAGGAAGCTATTTCAGCTGCTCTCCCAGACCCCGCCATGTTCGGGAGAGTGTGGCTGGATTCACACCAAGGTGTTTGCTTTCAGCTCTCAAATCTTCCATGGCCTTTGGTAGTGGTTACCTCTGTGACATCCCAAAGCATCCACATAGGGGAGGAAGCCCAACCAGGTGCCACACGGGGAATGCCAGAGGGACACACTGTTTCCATAGCTCTGAATTTTTTCCCCTTCGGCTCTCACCAAACCTGGAACAGGTGGCTCCTAGTCCAGGGTGGAGACTGGTGATGGAGAGTTACCAGGTCCTCAGGCTGTAAATATAACACTCCAAACCTCTTCTCTATTGATTTCATTCCTGCGGTTTGTTTTAATCCTTCTAGAAATGCAATTGATAGCTTCCTAGTAGTCTTGGTTTATCAACAATAAATACTCCTATTAATTATGTGGTTAGTGAACTTTTAGTCTGAGATTTCATCAGAGTTTACCAATGAGCAAATGTCATGTGGAATTAAGAAAGGAATGCCCATTTCAATTCCTAAAAAACAATATCCTTCCTATCCTTTAACGACATCTAAAATCTCCCCAAGTCTGATAAACACAGGATCAGATTCATGTTCTAAATAAATTTAACGAATGTGTCTCCAACCCCAGTGCCATTATTTTGTGGCTCACATGATCAAAGCGGTGTTCAATATTGATACTGAGTTATAGTCAGGCCAGTTCCTGGTGGATTAATTGTTAATATACAAGATGAATCACATTACCAGGAAACTTGCCAGCATGACTTTTTAATGAAAACACAAACGTAACTGTGCTTTCCGGAAGTGGCATAGTGGCCCAATTTATCACCCATCCACTGTCCCTGGTTTGATGTGTGATAGCACACAGCCATGGAACCGGGACTCTATTTCTGAGGTAGTTATCCAAACACCAGCGACCTCTAAAAATAGCAGTGGCCACATGTTAATAACCAATTAAGGCATTAGTCTGTGCTCACTGCCTGCATATAACTTACTCCCCAGTTAGCTGGGGACTGGGCTGTATTTGAATAACAACAGGGAAAGGACCTGCTGTGTTGTTTTTTTGTTTGTTTGTTTGTTTGCTTTTATTTTTTTATTTTGTTTGTCTCAGCAGCTGACTCTGGATAACAAAATACCATTTTTCTCACAAGGTCCCAGAATAGACAGCTGTCAAATTTCCCCTTTCAGGGTTGCATCTGAATAAGGTGTACGGCTGTCTATTACTCATAACATGGTGACTTTCTAAGAGCATTTGGATTTAAAAATCCCAGTATCTTGTAAATAAATAAATACTTGTTGTTGCTGTTTAACTTTCTCCTCCCAGTTTTGAGAATTTTTCTTCTCTTATTTTCTCACTTACACACTCCTTACCTTTCTTCAGATTCCAAGGCAGACTTACCTCCTTATCAAGCATTTCACTCTCCTAGTTCTGTATCAACTGGGTTATAACCTAAGGATTTTATCTTAGTGAACAGCGCCATGCCTGGTTTGACTCTCCCCTCTATGACAGAGGGTAGAAACTGTTTGAATCGACAGATTCCCATCGAGTCCTAGCAGGGGATAAGAACAGAGCTATAATTTCTCCCTTCATTTCCAGCTCTGTGGACTACATGGATCATGGTCTTCCCTGAAAGAAAGACTACTGAGATGAGAGGGAGAAAGAAATGGGAGGGGAAAAAAGATTAGTCATGGCTACCATGTATCAAGGGCCCACTTAAAATCAGGATCTTCATACTCATTAGCTCATCTGATTGCACCACAACCCTGCAAAGGATTGTCATCTTTATTTTAAAGATGGATCTCGTGAGGCTCAGAGAGTCTAAGGGACAGCCAACCTCCTAAGTGGCAGAGTCTGAATTTGACACCAGGTTTGGGTGGCTCAGCACTCAGCTGTCTCCACAGAGGTGAGAGTGAGGGCCAATTAAAGCCCTCATCCACGTTTTCCTCTCCACAGAGTCTCAGAGATGGAGATGGAATCAACAACTCTGTGCCCAGGAGGAAAGAAGAAGCCAGGAAGTATATTATTAAAGACACTGGGTTCCTAGTTGCTGCTTTCCTCTGAGAAGGCAAAGCACTTCCAAAAGGGGCGTGTTTCTGCTCCTACTAGGGGCTGACACTCAGATATAAGGATGGCTTTGCTGCTCACTGCCGATCAGACATTTTCAAACAAGCATTTTGGGGCAATAACAACTGCGAACGGACCCAGCCACAACTTTGAAGTTTGTATGTGAGATGACTGATGATGGTAATAATCACAACAGAAATAAAAACAGTTACTGTTCATTGAGGACAAACTATGAAGCAGGAACTCATATATCATTTCCAATTACTGCTAACAACCCTCAGAGGTAGATATTGTATCTCCATTTTACAGATGAAAAACCCAAGGCTCAGAGGAGTTAAGAAGATGCCCAAGGTCAAATAGCAAGAAAGTAGCGGAGAAGTGACCAGAAGCCAGGCCCGTGAGTAGCCAAATTACAGACGGCCCACTCCCTGAGCTCGGCCCGTTTCCTGTGCCTGCCGGGCCGGAAGGAAGCCTGGCGAATGTGCCCTGAATGTCCCTGCCTGGCAGCAATCGAATTGCTATCCACGATTAAACGGAATAATTGAAAATCCTCTGTTTCATTCTTACGCTAGGTTTGATTGCAAGCGATCTTGCCCTCACTGTTGAATATTAATAAACGTTCAATGGCTCACCGTTACCCAGAATTAGACAGCCAAATGCATTTGTTGGAAGCGGAAAGGCCTCTCCAGTCTGACTTCAGCCCGCTTTTCTGTCTTACCTCTGACCACCTTTTACGAACCCCCTGCTCCAACGGAACAGTTTCACTTCACGAAGCACTACGTGCTTGCCCACGGCCTGCATTCTGTCCGGTTCTAACTGTCCTTGAAGCCGTTGGTTGGCTTCCTTATTGAGCCCCGTCAAACTTCACTTCCTAAATCATCTGGAAAACTCAGGCTGAAGTACCTACTTTCGCATTCTACTTCCATAGTAATTATTGTCGGCATAGCTCATTTGCCAATTAATGTCTGTGTCTTACAGGCATGTCTACTCCAGGGCCTCAGTGCACTACTTAAAACCTTTTTATCTGATCCCAATTAAAGAGGAATCTCCTCCTACACTACCATTCCAATTGCTGGTGCTCCACAAAATGTATTGCCTGGCAGGTAGCAGGCACTGAAGATCCTGGGCCATGTCTCATCGCTCAAGCCACGAAGGTACACGTTTCCCTAATAATGTCAGCCTATTAACAGAGATAACCCCCTGCTGACTGTTTGACCTGGATGAAAGTCTCAGTAATTTCATTGATTTGGTGTTAACTTTCATTTAACCTGAAAGGCTGAGAAGGAGAAGAAGAAAAAAAAAAAAGAAAAAGAAAAAGGAAGAGATAGGATATAACCCTGAAAAAAGAAAATGACATTTCACTTGGAAATGAAGTGATCCTTTTTCACAGTTCAGTTGTTTACAACGTCATTTTCACATCAGCCTGTATATCCTTTGTATGCAACTAAAAGAGTCAGGGAGTGGGAATCAAGTGTTGTGCTAAAAAGAATTCCTTTAAACAGCCGAAACTGGTTTGGCTCAGTGGTAGAGCTTCAGTCTGCACACTGAAAGGTCCCGGGTTCAATTCCAGTCAAGGGCACATCCCCAGTAGGGGGTGTGCAAGAGGCAGCTAGTTGATGTTTCTTTCTCATCGACATTTCTAGCTCTCTATCTCTCTCCCTTCCTCTCTGTAAAATATCAATAAAATATATTTTTTTAAAAGAATTCCTTTAAACAGAAATTCTGATGGACTGCCTCCCTGAAAACACCTCTTACCTCCAGGATCAGCGGGGCACGGGGCACCACCGGGTGACGGTGCCCACAAACAGACCGGGCTTCCTTTAGGTGGGTTTGTTGGCACACCTGCTTGTGAGTCCACTGGGGAAAAGGAGCTCCAAGCCTGGAGGTGGTCACCTCATTTGCCTTGATTCTGTGACCCCGATGTTTCTTTCATCTTGGATCCATAATTGAGGTTAAGCATGACAGCAAAGGCATCCAAAAAGGGGGGCAGGGAAATATGTCCTTCCCAGAGACTGTTTGTACATATCACATTCCCTTCAGCCTCTTCCCCTAGAAAATGAGAGAATCGGCGGCTTCCTGAGTGAGAATGCTAATTATAATTATTACCTAACGTCACAAATCTTTCATGACAAGGCCAAAGCTATCAGATATTAACACTAAAGCTCCGTTTTTCATTTTAGTTCAAATTACTTTCCTCTTCCCTTTGACAAATGCCTCAATTTCCATCTCAACGTTGCTCTTGGAATGGACGTATAATTATCTGGTCTTGTTTACAGCAACAAAGGTCAAGTTGTGTAGCAGATAATAATAGTCGCTGTGCTAAGAGCACTCTTCCAGCTCGCCCCACATGCTGAGCTCTGCCCTGGTTTCAACCTTGTGAAATGTTCGTGGCGTCCATTCTGTACCCTACTGACCTTTTATGCATATCCAGAGTGATCACCACTCTCAGCCAAATTTCCTTTTATTAAACCCAGTCATTATGCATTAATAAGACATTGCCTTATTCTGTTAGGGTTAACAGAGTCTGAATCTGTGGGAGTAATGTAGAGAGATGTATCTGATTTTATTTTTTACTCCTAAGGTTTGAGAGCCTGTAAGAGCATGGTGAAGAAGTCTCAGTGATTCAAGAGGAATGTCAGGGTGGTATTGTCATTTCTGAGGCCAGGTTCAAGCTAGCAAAGTGGAAATTCTAAAAAGAAAACACACTACAATGCCAAAGTAATCTTGCCTCCACAATTGGGCTATTTTAGATCTAAAGTAGGGTTAGATATTCCATTGTGTACCTACTTCTCTATTTATAGGCCTGTAATAATAGCTAGCATGGTATATTCTAGACACTGTTCAAAGTATTAATTATTTAATATTGAAAACAATCCTAGGATGTAGCTACTACTGCTGTCCCCATTCAACATATGGAGAAACTGAGGTACAGAGAATTGAGTCTCTGACCCAGGCTATGCTTCTAATAAATGGTGGAAATAGAATTTAAACCCAGACAGACTGGATCAAGATGCTAAGGGCTTAATCACTACTTGCTTCTGCCTTTCCAGCATAGGGTAATGGGGGAGGGACATCTAAGAAGTTGCTTCCCTCTTCTCATTCCCCTCTGTGTAAGAATCTCTCCAGCACTGGAAGCCTGTAAAGCCATGGTTCTCAGAATATGTTTAGAGTCAGCCCCTGGACTCTGAGTGTCGTGAAGTGTCGGAGAATTTTTCTTTTACCTCTACATCCTCAGCACCATCACCTGGCCCACAGTGGGTGTTCGTGCATCTCATTCATTCGACAAATACTTATTGATCACCTACTATGTGTCATGCCTCGTAGTAGGTGCTAGGGATGTAGCAGAATAAATGTTTTTTTATTATCATGAAATTTACATTCTAACAAGAGAAGACAGAGAATAAACAAGCCAATTAATAAATAACCCACATCCCATCACACAGACACAGTGTCAAGCTGGGGAAAAGTATTTGCAATCTACACAATAATTATCATTCTAATAACGTTAGTCTTTGAGGAGATGTATACAGATGAGTAAGGAAAAACTAAGCTGCTTTTAATTCAAATTTGAGAGAGAAAAAATCGGTTCTGAGTCACCAATTATCTAAGATCTGGGGATTAAAACACAGGATTGAAACAACTCATTAATCCATATCTTAAAATTGCTGTGTTGTCATTGTGTTTTATAAGGACAGCCAATGTCTTCAGTGGTTGGAGAAACTGGGCCTCCTCACAAACTCTTAGAAGTGAATGTTCCTTTTCGTTTCTGGAAGGCCATATGGCAAGGTGTATCCAGATCCTAAAGTGAATGCATAGCGTTTTTGAGTCCATAGAACTAAAATTGAGTCCGTAGAACTAGAAGAGTGTTGGCTGTGGAATCAGCCTTCCTGGGTCTATGGAGGTGCCTGGTCAGCCATGGCTACCTCCTGGGGAGGATATATGAGCTGAGGAGGAGTTCATGTGGCCATATGAGGTCTGGGATGGGAAGCTACAGGCTAAGGTGAAAGAGCTGTCTCTTCTGGGACAAAGAAGCAGTGTGCATGTGAGGCAGTATGGGAATCAGAGAGGGAGAGTCTGGTTGACTCCCAGAATTCTCTCCTAGCCAGCTGGCAGCTGGCAGTCACTAGCAGGAGAGTAAAATAGGAAGAAGTCTCACATAGTGTCGGATAGTTAGGAGTTTTCATGCCCTTTTGATTGTAGCTCACTTAGGTGAAGTAAAATACCTGGAGGTTAAGTTTTTTAATCATGTTTTAGAATTTTTAATATTTCACTAAGCTTTGCCTGCTTATTATATGTATTATAGGTAAACTGTATTAAAAAAAAACCCTCACTATGATTATGAATATGTCCATTTTTTCCTGATACCTGTGTTCAGTTTAGTCATGTTACTAAACGATACAAATAGGAATGTCCTATTTTTCTGATAAATTGAACTTTTATAAAAAACAGATTTTATTGATTTTTTTACAGAGAGGAAGAAAGAGGGATAGAGAATTAGAAACACCAATGAGAGGGAAACATCGATCAGCTGCCTCTTGGACACTCCCTACTGGGGATGTGCCTGCAACCAAGGTACATGCCCTTGACCGGAATTGAGCCTGGGACCCTTGAGTCTGCAAACTGATGCCCTAGCCACTGAGCCAAACTGGTTAGGGCTAAATTGAACTTTTATTCATTATAAGATGACAACCTTTTATTTAATAATCTGCCCTTTATTAATCTGGTTATACCAGCTTTCTTTTAGTTAATGCTTTCATGGTAGCACCTTTTCTTTCTGCTGATTTCATGGTAGACCTTTTTTCTTTTGTTACTTTCAACCCTTCAATATCTTCATGTTTTAGATATGTTTCTTATTTGCTACCTATATTAGTCTATGTTATTTTTAATTCATCCTGAAAGCTTTTTCTTTTGACAAGTTTATTTAGCCTATTTACATTTAATGCAATTATTGGATTTTAATTTATGCAATTTTGAATTTTGTCATTATTTTATGTTCTTTTTCCTCCCCCTTCTTGCTAGTTTTTGGAAGTTATTACCATTCTATTTTTTTGCTCTATGAGTTTGCGAGTTACACAGTTTATTTTTTTAATCATTTTTAGTAATTATTATAGAAATTGAAGCATGCTTCCTTAACCTGCCAAAATCTAATGTCCAAGTTTCATGTTCGTTAGTTAATAAATACCATAAACACGCCCCTCTCAATAATGCCAATATCTTAAAACTCTTTAACATAATTCACTCCTCCCTATTTATGTGCAAATGTGCTATTCTCTTCTTATTGTTTTGTAATCCTCACAAGACATTATTTCTGCTTTCCATGGCCAACTCTCATTTAGATTTACCCGTATATTTACCATGTTCCTTCCCTTTTTCCTTCCTATACGCTGACTGTCCATCTGGGGTCATTTGTTCCCCAAAATACTTTTAAAATGTCCTTTAGTTTAGATTGATTTATGGCACATTCTTTGAGTTTGTTTGTCTAAAGTACCTTTCCTTACTAGATACATAAATATAGTTATAGATATAGGTATAGATATAGATATATAGAGATGGAAATAGAGATACAAGTATTGCATTTGGCCAGTTATTATTATGAGAGGGTTTTTTTAATATAATTTTCTTAATTTGGCATTACAAAAAATTTAAGTATAGAAATTCCTGTTTGGGATATTCTTCCCTTCTTCTCAAGAGAGTGTTTGTCGTTATGAATAAAGAGGTGTCAAACAATATATTCTCCCACTCTTTCTTTTGTCTTGTAGCAGAGATGCCGCCTTGTGATTGCTTTACGTGTAGTTTGTTACCCCTTTGGCAAAGAGGATATAGCATGTCATTTTAATTGCTCTGTCTGTACCCGTAACTCACCATTTATTCAGTCATTATTTATGAAGCATTTACTACATAACCAGATAATTTCCTAGGCGCTCAGAATTTAGGGTGAACCAGGCAGACACATGTCCTGTCCTTATGGTGTTTATTAGCTAAGACAAATAAAAGTTCCTCCAGAAAATGTTTCCAGATTAATTCATTAAAAGTATGTAGCTTAAAAACTGACATAATAACAGCCTCCCTAATTAGAACTCCTAAAGCTAAGTAATGGGAACGCATTCTTCCTGACTTAAAACGAATAGGAATTTATTGGAGTGGCATTAGGTAGCTCCCCAAAGTACTTGGGAAGGCTGGGAAACAGATTTAGAATGGGTAGGAACAAGGGAGGTAGGGCCAGTGTTCTCAGAGGCATAACTCTGGAAGCCTCCGCAGCTACCCCCTTTGTTCTCATGGCCTGCATGAGCTATTATAGCGACCACTCTCAGCATCAGGACACACTCTCCCATCCTGCCCCTCTGTGACTCTAGCTGCTGACTCAGAACCTGTCTCCAAAGGTCTACTTGCCTGAGTCTGGATCACATGGCCACGTTGGCCACAAGGGAGGCTGGAAAAGGAAGGACCTGGCAAATGTAGTAAAGTATTAAAGTTAATGGATAGTCAAAAATAATGGCAAATGCCTGCCTCACTGCCATTTATTGAAAGTGGACCAAGCATCATTTTACATAATTTTCATAGTAAACTTACTCCATTTTTACAGATGAGGAAACTGAGACTTAGAGGGGTTGAATAACTTTACTGTGGTTCCATAAGCGATACGTTTCGGAGCTGAGCTTTAAACCAGATCAGTCTGACCACAGGACCTATGGCTAGCTGTGCTATTATTACACTGCCTTCCCCCTGCCGTCCTTTGCTAGATTTAGCTTAGGGTCTTTTCTTGCTTCCTGCTAAGATACTAGGGTCATCATTAAAATAAAATTCTCATTGTATGTGATATTTAAAATAATCATTAAGATTTAGGAAGTTTCCTTCCAAACAATTAATCAACATAAGCCACTAATATGCTGATGGACAAAGAATGCAGACCGATTGCTGTATTTCTGGCAACATAAATACAATGTATATTACTCATTAATTCATCTTTTAAGATGCCATCTTCTTGGCTAGTCTAATGCCAGTCAGGAATAAATTTTGAGAAATGGCATTTTAATCCATGATATCACTCCTTCAGTCTCAGCCAGGAGGCTGTAATAGGAAAAGACAGTGTAGCCCAGGGTAACATTTAAAACACTTGCTCAGCCTGAGAATCGAGAAAGGACTGTCTATCATGTAGGCTGTAAGAAGAAGTAAACCATGCCAGATCTTGAGAATTCTAAAAGCGAAGTTGTCTTGACCAGGCTGGGATTTTTCACAACCAAAATGGACAAATAAAGGCAGTTTTGAAAGCTCTGTCCAAAGAGGATGCTGCTGCAGATAGAAAGGCAGCAGGAGGCAGGGGGGTCTTTGAAGACCAGGTTGGACTGAGGCACCAAGAGCTGAAGATATTATCTGGGAGTCTTAACATGGAAGACATTACAGTGGCTATTCAGGTATGTGACTCTGTGAAATAAAAAATCACCTTAGGCCGAAACCAGTTTGGCTCAGTGGTAGAGCGTCGGTCTGTGGACTGAAAGGTCCTAGGTTCGATTCCGGTCAAAGGCATGTACATTGGTTGTGGGCACATCCCCAGTAGGGGGTGTGCAAGAGGCAGCTGGTCGATGTTTCTCTCTCATGGACGTTTCTAGCTCTCTATCTCTCTCCTTTCCTCTCTGTAAAATATCAATAAAATATATTTTTTTTAAAAATCACCTTAGGTAACTCAGGCAGATCCAGGAAAAAGATTTGAAGGGAAATGAAATGACGTGAAGAATGTGAAATGCCTGGGGAGGGGATGAGGTTAAGGACCCATATGTAATATTTTAATCAATAAGAAAAAGAAAATGTGAAATGTCAAAGGAAATATATTTGTGAAAAGGGAAGTAATCCAAATAAGGTTCTCATCCACACATCTACACATTAAAACACTTGAAACATTATTAGTATATTGCATGGTTTTAGTTTGTGACTATTTTAATATACAATTCTATCTAATAAAAAGGTAATATGCAATTAACCATCACATAGCCACAAGATGACAGCGCCCAGTCCTCTCTGCTCCACCAGAGTCCCCCAGTCCCAAGGGGGTGGTCACAGAGAGCAGGCAGTGTGAGTGGCCTGGCAGAATGCTTACTTTGTCACCAGAGTGACGAGGCAAGCATTCCACCCTGGCCATGGAGGGCTTCTGGGCAGAGGGCATGGAGTGACCGGGGGAGGGTGTAGGAAGTGGGGAAGAATGCTTATGTCATTGCCCTGGCAATGAGGCAATGGTCCACGTCCTGCCACGGATGGGCCTGTGGGCCACGAAGAGCCTCTGGGCAGCGGCTGTGGAGCGGCCAGGCTCCACAGAGAGCTACTGGCGCACGGATTCCTGTGCAGGGCTACTAGGTTTTAATATGACAAGACTAAGAGAAATAAGTTTGGTTTAGATATTTCTCACTTTTGAGAGCGTAATTTCTCTTTATTTGATGCCCTAAGGATTCTTGCACATCTAATTTCCCTAAGAAGGTAACTCACTTCTTTGTGAGGGCTTCTATACAGATTCTGATTTTGTTCCATAGTGTAAAAAACTGCCCAGTAAAGTCACCACCACACAACCTTGGAAGGAAAGGATGTCTTTGAGAACAGAACTCACCATGTAACTTTTTTTTTGCCCAAAGAAAACCTCTTAATATATAATGTGCAAGAACTTTTCTGGGCTCAGCTTCAAACTAAATTGGCCCTGATTTTCATAAGGTGCACTGACAAGTGTTTAAGGCTAGACAATAAATCAGAAATTGCATTACGAGAGGAGCTATTCAGTGTGGTGAAGACAGTCGTCGTCCCCCCCCCCCCCCCGCCAGAGTGCCCCAGAGTAAGCAGTAAGCATTTTTCCAAACACATGATGCTCACTGCTAAAAGAGGTCACCTATCAAAACTGGATGTCGATAATGTGAAGCTGGCCCATTCCTTTTGGCATTAACTTTTGCACATCCCACCCTGTACGGCATTATAAAGCATAATCATACTACAACCAGGTGCAACATTTGCTCCTGTCTGGATTCATCTACCCTTGTTCTTTGCTTCCATGGGCCAGAAAACTTTTAGGTTTCTTTTCATGACATTGTGCCATAAATAACTCAAAAGTCCTCAGAGTCCACTAAAAGTAGGCACAAATGAAGTGATTTTTTTAATATTCATGAAATAGATTTCCTACTCTTGCCCACAGCTGCTAGAATGTGTAAATCAAGTCCCCCTCCACTTTACTCCCTCCCACCATCACCATGGATTCTATGAGTTCCCAAGTATCTCAAATATATTGTGAACGAGATGGTAGCTCTAGTCCCTATGAGACATCGCATTTCTTTTTAGGTCCCTCTTGTCCTCTTCCCATAAAGCCAGTTGAGGACTTCCCCTTTTTCTTGTTGCTAAAGTTAAAGGTGCCCATCATGACCAAGAGCATTCAGGCCAAGGGCATGAGTTCCTGCAGCCCCCAAACCAACAATCCAAATGTTCCAAGGTTTTGTTTGTCCATCAGATATTTATGGAATGCCCATTGTTTTCCAGACTCTGTGCAGGCACGATGGCACTCTCACAACCCCTGTGACATTACCACTGGGGCCCTTAAGGGGCACTACTTGGGCTGAGTACTTTGGAAAGGTCTTTATGAAACCAGTCCTTTTAATGTTGACTTAGAACTCAGTGAGCAGAAATTCAAAACCAGTCCAGTAGCCAAGGAAGAGGAGAAAAAACATTCCATCACTCATTACCTCATCTCTTCTCTATTGGAGTTCTTCAAGCATACTGACACAGAAAAATAAATATTTCCTTACTATTTCACAGTATGTGCAAATTAATGCACAATCATTTATGTAAAGTGATTGTCAGAGAGATCGTAAACCCACCAGTTTCACAAATAGCTGAGCTGTCGATGCTAGTCTGGATTTAGCTATGACATTCTGCTATGACATTCTGTTAACATACGTAAATATATTTCTTAGCTTTTTTACTAGATTACCAATAACTTAAGAACTTGTAAACTTTATACTTTCTCATTCCCACACACTACCTAAAATAGGGTTTCAGATATTGTTAATTAACTAAATTGATAATGACCTTTTATGTGTAATTCTAGTAAATCCCAAGGAATACAACAGTCCCTTCCAATAGTCACATGGAGAGGAAATATATGTAAGGCTTCCTAACTCAAGATAAAAATGAATATCTCCATTATTGATAAAGTGTGGTATCATGCATTCTCCATCCAAAAATTTACCTCAATTCCTATGTTGGTTATCATTCCTTCTCATCAAAATTCACACCCAGAGCAATTGTAAAAACAAAACAAGCAAACAAAACAAAATTTCTCTTACTCTCTTTATGAAGTTTGTCTCCTGTCTAGTCCTTGGACATCATACTCCCAAGTTGTAACAGTTCCTTTTCTGCCCTCATTCCTCCAATTTCTCTCTGTGAAAAGCCCCCTCTGTGAAGTGTAGTTTCATTTTTTATTTGACCAATTTTAAAGTGAGAATTATCAACGTGGAGAGAAAAGAAAGGTCAGGAGCTGACTTGGAAATGAGTCTATGCTAATTGTACAGTAATATTTCCCCTTGTTAAAAAGACAGCTTCTTTGCTTTTGTTTTTCTGTTTAATAGTTTTAAACCTTAAAAGAAAAGATGGATGGAAAAATCTATTTTTAAATCTTATAGTAATTTTATCTAAAGAAGAAAAGTTCTGACAAAAGATATGTGTGGCTATAGAAAATATTTTTCTGCAGTATTTTACAAGTTATTTTTTTGTGGTGTTTTTGCCCCTTTCAGCTCTTATTGATTCAATAAGCACAGAATTGTCAGAGGGACACTGAGAACAAATGTTAAACACTATTCTAAACCAGTGCTTTGGAAAACAAAATGAAGTGAAGAGCATTCTGTCTGAATACTTTTCTGTGCATGCCTCTACACTACCCATCCATGTGCTCTGATCATGTATCACTCTATAAGAAACCAATTCAAAATTTACTGGCTTAAAATAATCCTTTTATTAGATCTCTTGAGTTTGTAGGTTGACTGGGATCAGCTGGGTGGTTCTTCTGCTTCACATGATTTTGGCTGAGGCTACAATAATCTGAGGACTCATTTGGTTTGCAAAGTCCAAGTTGGCTCATTCGTATGCCTGGTGCCTTGACAAGCATGGTTCAATAGCTGATGCCTTCTGTCTATCTTTTATCTATCTGAGTTGGGGCATTCAAACAGCTCTCTCTCTCTCTCTCTCTCTCTCTCTCTCTCTCTCTCTCTCTTTCTCTCTCTCTCTCTCCTTAGTTGCATGGTCTCTTCTTCTACTGTCCACATTATTCTCTGGTAGATTTTCCATGGAGACTCAGAGTTCCCAAAAGCATAAAAGCAGAAGCCAATAAGCCTTCTACGGACTTAGGTATAGAACTTCAAATTCTATTGGTTAAAACAGTACAAAGGACCAGCCCTGTCTGGTGAATGAATACTAGAAGATGTGGTTCATTTGAAATCATCTTTGTGATGTACTTCAACATACACAATAATTCTCTAGAATGGTTCAATATTTTTTAACAGAAAGAATTTTCTTCTATCTATATAATTGATTGAATCTAATCATGTGTGTTGTTGTTTATTTCAGTTGGAAACTTCCCCAAAATATCCATCAACATTGCTTTAGAGTAATTATATACTATATTTTCTGAAATAATTAACTTTGTGTCTACTTTTTTTATAAAATCACTAAATTCATCATTTTATATATTTAGACAATTATGAGTTGGAAATTAAAGCTTAACTAACAATCATTAAGAGTGACAATCCTGATAAAACAAAACTATACCCTCTCAACCCTAAAGACATAAAGCAGAGTTTTAAAAAATTTCCATAATATATTGATGCTGCAAATTATACATGCTATTGTGACAGCAAGAAGTTATACCTATTTTTTTCAGATAGGCAAAAATATAGTTTTTGGTGTACCACAGAAATTTAGTAATTACTTTATGTGTGCCATGAGATGAAAAATGTTAAAAATTGCTGCTCTAAAGCATCATTTGCTGCGAATATTGTATCACCCCCTAGTCCCTTTATGACTTGCCTAGGTTGTAAATTTGTGCTCAAGCTACCATCTTTATACTCCACAGGCCTTTATGTCCCATGTTTTTAAAAAATGCATCCCTAAAACATATCCCTAAAGTATGGGAGTCACAATAATTATAACAGCCAATGACATTTATTGAGCATGTACTTTGGGCCACATAATAGGCTAAGTGCTTTATATCCATTTTATGATGCATTAAGTACTTTACACACATTCATCTTCCTAATGATTGCTCAAAGAAGATATAATCATTAGGAGCTTCATTTTACAGCTGATAAAACTGAGGCATAAGAAAACAGGCAACTAAGAGGTGGGACTACCACTTGACCCTCTGTTTGCATGACTCCATTGCCCATGAGCTTAACTCTAGCCTATACTGCCTTCTCTTCTGCTATTGAAACCACATTTTCAGCTCCTAACATGAATGCCTCAGTTTGGTTTGAGACTCCACAACTTCAAAGGAAACTAATGTTGATCAAGCATCTACAGCATACCAGTCTTTGTGTATATATTTACTGGGTGGGTCAATCCTTACAATAACAATAGAAGAACAGTATTGAACATGTTGTGAGGAAAAAACCCTCTTTGGGTGTGCTATTGAATATTTTGCCAACATAGAATAAGCATCTCATAAACCACTTCAGATGATTTCTCGGGAACTCACTCAGTCTGAAGTATGAGCTATCATCCTTCACATTCCTCTGAAGAATTGCTTCACGGAAGCACCCAGAACATTCAAACTGATTTTAGCTTAAATGAGCCTTTCCCCAGCCTATTAAATATCTACTTGCAATTCTACTGAAAATTATGCAGAGCAAATCTGCTTAGAACCCATCCTTATTAATGTCTACGTCAATGCGACAATGTATATAGCGTTGTTAATTGTATGTAAATGTAAAATAAAAGAGTGGAGATGAATAATATAGCTTGAATCTACACTTCTTTTCACAATGCCTGTATTAACAATTTAGAAAAATGGCCAAAATACCCATAGTAACATAGTTACTTTTGAAGTCACTTCAAGACCCAGCCTGAGCACAAATGTACAAGCCAAGCCTCTGAGAGGCTGCTGAAATAGAAATATAGACGCCAAAAAAAGGGATAAACAATAACAGCAAAGTACTTTAGATGAGGGTGTGAAGCACACTGGTCATTAGTGAATGAGAAATTTCAGCACATTTATGGATGACAGGAAGCCGATGGAACCCTCTAAGCAGATGAAACAGCATAACATTCCCTGCAAGAAGATCTGCAGCGAGGTGAGGTGGGAGCTGTCTGCAGTAGCAACATTGGGACAACCCCAAGCTCAGAGTTTGTGGGGATGAGGAAAACACGGGGCTGATGGCATTTCTTTAAGTCTGTATGTTAAAACTAAGATCTATATAGGAAAACCTGTTTTAATTGCCCTTTAATCCCCTCCTCTACTCACAGAGGGCAATCATTTCAGGAATATAACCTAGAGATTAAAAGAATGGACTGTGGCCTTGGCTGGATAACTCAGTTGGTTAGGGTGTCATACCAATACATCAAGGTTGCAGGTTCTATCCTGGTCAGGGCACATACAAGAATCAACAATGGATATATAGATAAGTGAAACAACAAATGTGTGTTTCTCTCTCTCTCTCTCTCTCTCTCTCTCTCTCTCTCTCTCTCTTTCTCTCTCTTTCTCTCTCTCATATCCTCTCTCAAATCAATAAATAAAAGTAAAAAACAAACTAAATAAAAGAATGGACTATGGAGCAAGGTTACCTTAAATCAAAGCCTACTTCTGCCACTAACTAAGCTGTGTGGCTTTGGGCAAGTTAGTTAACTTATCTGTGTCTCATTTCCTCCTGTGTAAAAGGAAGATAATGATAGTAACTAACTCAAAGGATTATTGTGAGTAGTAAATGAATTTATGTAGGTGATGTTGTTAAGGCCATGCCTTGTATTATAATGCTATGTCAATAGTAGCTATTGTCTTTATCATCATCATCGTCATCACCAGATCCAGCCTCTTGAATAAGCCGCAGAGAACATCTGTGCTTATGGTGTGGAACTGGAGTCTGAAAGTAAAGCGCTCCTCTCTACAGTTTGGAGGACTAGCACCTAACTGCTGGCTCCTGCCCTCTTAGCAGAAACAGTGCTGTCAGAGCTCCAAGGAGCTTCCCCCTAAAGGAAAGGGAATGCACAGAATAAAGTAAGCCCACCCAACTACTCAGGAGTTTGTTTTAAATATGAACAGAAAATCAAGATCACTAAGCAGAATGTACCGGCATCTTCATTTTTAAATTTTATTTTAAAAAATTTTTTAGTAGTCAAAGTAATTATTTCACTTTTTCCAACTTGATTGAGATATAACCGGCTCACAACATTCTATAACTTTAACTTTGATTTGATATACAAAGTGGGGCAAAATAGGTTTGCAGTTTTTCATATGGAAAATAATACAATCAGTAATAAATAATAAATAATACAAGAATAAACTGTGTTTGCATACTCATAACTGTAAACCTACTTTTGCCACACCGTTTGTGTGTGTGTGTGTGTGTGTGTGTATTACAAAATGATTACCACAGTAAGATAAGTTAACATATTCATCACCTCAGTTACCAAAAGCAAAAACTGATCCCAGAGGAACTGAAGATCATTCAGGGAGCAGAAGAAAAGTTTTAAAACAACAATAAACTCCAATTAGAATTCTCAGAGATATTTTAGAAGATTTTGCATCTTCTTATGAGTAAAAACATGATTTCTGAAACTTAAAGAAATCAAAAGAATGCTAGAAGTTAAAGTCAAGGATATTTCCCAAACTATAAATTAGCATAATGACAACAAGATGGACAACTAAAGGCAGGGGTGGGAAGGTGGGGGGAGAGAGCCTTATAAGGCTAATTTGTAAGGGTTCCATCTATAACTAATGAGTTCTAGAAAAATAAAGGCAGAATCGATGGTACTTGTGTTAGCAAGGATTAGAGATTGGAAGACATGTCTATGACTGAGGAAGGATTTAGTGATTCGGATTGAAATGGTCTGTGAATGCCAATTGGGGGACTGAAGTCCATGGTGCTGACATCATTAGAGAATTTCAGGATACTAAGGCCTAAGAGAAGATCCTAAAATAAAAACCAAGTATCATATGATCTCATCATGCATACATGAATCTAATGAACAAAATAAACCGATGAACAACATACATCCAGATACATAGAAGCATAGAAAAGACTGTGGAATCTCAGAGGGAAGGCAGGTGTGGGTGGGAGGAGATCAACCAAAGCACGTGTACACATATATGCATAACCCATAGACACAGACAATAGAGTGGTGAAGGTTTAGGGTGGGAGCCAGGGGCAGGCTAGAAGAATCCAATGGGGGAAAAGAGGACTTTGTCATAGTTTCAACATAAAGATGTATAAGATAAAAATAAAATAAAAACCCAATGAAAATAATTGTTAACAGCAAAGTAAGAAGACCCAGATAGGAATCAACACTAGATACTAACAGACAATGCAGTGATGCTTTTGGGGTACCATCCGTTCACCTTTGTAACAACTGGGGATGCTGATTGTCTGGCCTTTATTTCCTCAGCCACCTCAGCCCAGACACAAAAATAAGAGCATAATGGCAATGATGTGGCCCTCTTCGGCAAGAACTCCAGCTAGCCTTCAAATGCCTCCAGAATTTTTCCCCAGGCATGACCTGCAGCTCAGTCAGTCAACTTGGCTCCAAGATGTACCAACACATTCCATCTCTCCTGCAGAGCCCTTTGGTGAGGTCTGGCATTACTGCCAATACCAATGTCTGCCGGTGGGTCTGCTGCTGATAATGCCTGCGTGAGGCAGGCTGTCGTGGCAAGTAATTGAACAGGCTATATCAGCAGCCGCCTGGACTTGACTCACATGCTAAAAGGATAGCCCTGACCTCTCCAGGCCTCAGATTTGACATCTGTAAGTTGGAGATAATAATAGTATTTATCCACACTGCTTTAGTGATGATGAAATGAGACAATGTCATTTCAATGAAATGAAATGTGTCTAACACAGCGCCTAGCACGTAGTTAGCATCTGATAAAGTTTCAGTATGCTAGCAAAAACAAGGTAAGATCTCAAGTGCCATGCCAGTGCACACACCCAAAACTGCTGCATGTGCATATCGCCCTCTTCCACCAATACAAAGCTGCTGTTGCCTCCGGTAACATTTCACTCCAGCGAACAGTTAACATAATTCTCTAGATTTTTTATTCCACTTAGGTTCTACGCTAAACACCCATTCTGAGAGGTGAGAGCAACTCAGAATCAGAGTTCCACTTCCCAGATGGCATGTACATTCCAGGAGATTGCACACCACCTCTGTGTTGTCTGGGGTGGGAGGAGTGGCCCCTCGTACTTGGTTCCCCCTGCCCTCCGTGATGTACTTTTGCTTCTCTAGGGTCCTCATTACCAACGAAGTTAACTTGCTACATCTCCTTGACTCCCACACCAAAGGCTGCTCAGCTACTCGCGTGCCACTCTAGAGCCTCAGAGGATTTCCAGGGACTGGCTCTAGTCCTTAACCATCACTGGCCCCAAGTGAGTGCAGGGGGATGCATCCCACAGATGATCTGGCCACCTAGGCAGCTCTCTCAGGCTCTGAGAACAGCACAGATACCCTTGCTCCAGCTTTCTGCACTTACCTGGATTGTTCTGTCCACTTTCTTCTCTTTGGGGATTCTAGCTTAGAGTTAGAAACAGGCATAGCCCCTTTTATTAAACAAACAAACAAACAAACAACTATTTTTTAAAATTTATTTCAAAGAGGAAGGGGGTTGGAGAGAGATAGAAATATCAATGATGAGAGACAATCATTGACCAGCTGCCTTGCCTCCTGCACGCCCCACACTGGGGATCAAGCCCACAATCTAGTCTTACATATGCCCCTACTAGCAAATCAGATTGAACAGATAAGTGACACAGCATTGTTCAGAAACTTTTGTCTTTAACAGAGGATGGAATCCCACACCCACACCCTTTATGGAGCTGATTAACAGCACATTATTTTTCAAGTACATGGAGCCTGCCTCTTAGAATTGCTGCCTCTTAGAATCAGTTGTCTCGCTAAGTTTAATATTTTCATTTGTTTTTCCACTGTTAATATTATTATTGCCATTTTAACTTATGCATTACAACCATAGTATATGCCTCTGGGTACAAGAGAAAGGAACAATTCAATGTTAGTGTTTGTCTTATTTGCACTTCACTTGAAGCAATTTGGTTGGCCACATGGAGTGAATAATGCTGACATGTTATTATTGTTTTTCAAAAAGAACACAATAACTATAATAGACTATGCATTCATTACTGAGTAGCTTAATTTTTTCTTTCATTGAATAGCATAAAAAGGGGGTAATTTCAAATTGAATTGTGCCTGGTGAACCACGATTCACATTTCCAACCGAGGCATCTAACAGGTCCCAGATTTTCTGCCAGTGTTTTCCAAACACTTAATCTTTTGTGAAGACTATTACTCAGAATGCAATAAAAACATGTTTTAGCTCATACTTACTAATTTTATGCAGGAAAATCTGAATTAAAATATAACTTTTGACTTCCAGAAAGTATTCTCTTAGTGACTACTCAGCTTTCTTCATTTTTTAGGACTTGAATTCTTTTCCTTTTTTATCTTTTTACATTGTTTCCTGTACACTCTCAACTAACAGCTAACCATTGTCAAATCTATTCTTATATCTTAGGTTCATACCAGGATTCAGAGGTGCCTGGAGGTTCATTGTGGTGGGCCTCTCTGAGCTCTATTTGCATGAATATGAAAGGTCTCTCTAGGAAATAGCTCATTATAAGACTGGAGAGAGTGGAATGGAATATGTTTGTTTCAGAAACAATATGTTTGTTTCAAGACAGGATTGGAAGATCTTATTTGGGCCAAACGTGATCATTTGGATCATTTATTCCCCATTCAGTCCCCTTTGGAGTGGGGACAATAAATAAAAACCTTGAGAACTGTTTTACCAAAAATATTTTTAGATATTGAGAGCACAAAGAAGCATTTTTTGGAACCTGGGTAACAGATGATAATAATAATAATTAACATTTATTGAGCTCTTTCTAACTACTATATATTTAACGTGCATTAGTTAAAAGCATCACAGTGGCCTTATCATATATGGTCACTATTTTCTGCAATTGATACATGAGGGAATATATATTTTGCCTACGGACATGTGACTAAAAAGTAGTAGATCTGGAATTTAACTCAAATCTCTGATACTTTCAATAGTAAAGATAAATTTAAAAATAACAATAAATAAAAGTACAGCCATAAAAAAAGCTGTATCCTTAACCACATCGCAGTACTGTCATCCACCAAGACCAGGTAGAATCCATTGAGCATGGACTAGAACCTGCAAGCTGAGAAATCATTCATGTAGGACTTCATCTATTAGCAAAAACAAGAATTTTGGGGAACATAGGTAAAATTGTATACTCAACTAGTGCTCTAAACTTATTCTAGTTTAGCACTTCTTAGTTGGGATTCAGGAATCTGTATTTTAACAACTCCACCAGGTGATTCTCATCATGAGAGAAGTTTGGGAAACACTGACCTAGAGCATTGGTTCTCAACCTTTCTAATGCCTTGACCTTTTAATACAGTTCCTCATGTTGTGGTGACCCCCAACCATAAAATTATTTTCATTGCTACTTTGTAACTGTAATTTTGCTACTCTTATGAATTGTGATGTAAATACCTGTGTTTTCCGATGGTTTTAGGCGACCCACAGGTTGAGAAGCGCTGCTGTAGAGCCTAAGACCTTTGGAGAACACAGATATTTACATTATGATTCATTAACAGAAGCAAAATTACAGTTACAAAGTAGCAATGAAAATAATTTTATGGTTGCCGGTCACCACAACATGAGGAACTGTATTAAAGGGTCGAGGCATTAGAAAGGTTGAGAACCACTGGCCTAGAGAGAGGTGAGATCTGGGATCCAGGCTGGAGGGAGAAACGTGCGCAGTGGAGACTAGAATCTCAGAGAGAGACTGTGCCCCACCAAATCTGTGGCCCTTGGGGTCAGTGTAGCCCTCAAATGTGGAAGGGGGTGCACAGGGCTGCTGGCATAGGAGTACTCTAGATATAACCCCAGAGATGTGGGAAACTGTGCCCAGAAAAGCAGCCTCAAGTTCTATAACGGTTGTGATTGCCAGGGGAAAAACATGCCAGTGGGTATGGTTTCTCTCTCTCTCTCTCTCTCTCTCTCTCTCTCTCTCTCTCTCTCTCTCTCTCTCTCTCTCTCTCTCCCTCCTTGCTTTTGCTTGCTAAAACCAATACATAGGATATTTCCATTAAAAACACTCAGCAAGACTGCATGGGAAAGTTGTTTTTGTGGAAACTGGGGATCAGACTAAGGAGAGACAAGCAGGAAGTCAGTTCTGGGTCAGTCCATCCCTCCAACCCAGTATTAAGTGTGGCAGGGAAAGAAGAATCTAAACCAGCCGTGGGCAAAATATAGCCCACAGGCTGGATCCGGCCCGATCAGCTGTTCTATCCAGCCCAGAGTCAAAAGAGCGGAGGGTTCTCTTGCTCTCCCTTCCATTCCTTCACCAGCAGCCCAAGATGAGAGTGCCAGCATCGTCAGGTTGCTTTTGTTCCAGCCCTCCGGTCCAGTTTAAGAACCCATTGTGGCCCTCGAGTCAAAAAGTTTGCCCACCCCTGCTCTAAACAATGGGTATAGGGGCCATTTAGTCCCAGAAATTAATACAGAAACACCACCACCCAGGCAGCTTATCAATGATTCTCTCTCATCGGTGTTTCTAACTCTCTATCTCTCTCTTCCTCTCTGTAAAAAATAAATAAAATATATTTTAAAAAAACAAAACAAAAAACTGTGGTACATCTACACAATGGGATACTACACCGCTATAAAAAAAGATGGAACTTTTATCATTTGCAACAACATGGATGAAATTAGAGAGCATTATGCTAAGCAAAATAAGCCAGTCAGAGAAAGATAAATATCACACAATCTCACTCATATGTGGCATATAATGATCAACATAATTTGATGAAGAAGAATAGATTCACACACAAATGGCACGGGAGGGGAGGGTTAGAGAGCAACCAAAGGACTTGTATGAATGCATAGTAGCATAACCAATAGACACACACTGGGTGGTGGGGGCTTGTACAGGAAGGGGATGACTGGGGGGGAGGGGTTAAGCAGGGAAAAAGACATATGCAAAACTTTAGACAATTAAAAAAAAACTATTGCCAAATACAGGTCCTTTACCAAATGTGAAAGGGCCTGTCACCAATCCTATTTGGAACACCCACACTGTGAGAGAGGCACAGGGCAGGTAATGGGGGTTTTAAAGATAACTAAGCATTGCTTCATTACTCTTAAAGTTTCACCCTCATGGAGAGAGATGGATAGATATATAACTAATCACACACAAGACTAACTCAAACAGCTAAATGGGGGCAAAGCAGCAAAATGTAGGCAATTCGCTACTCTGTGAAGACAGGAGTGCCATTCCTGCCTGGGTACTTTGTCCCTCTTCTCCCTCAATCCCATTAGGTAAATGTTGGGGTACATGTGATATCACACTACTCCTGTTTTTCTCAGCCTCTTCCTTCAGTTAATGCATTCTTCTTGGGCCCTCTCTCTCTCTACAGCCTCTTCCTTTCTCCCTTCCTGAATCCCTTTTCAGACACCCACTGACTGAAATTACTGAGCTTCTTCTCAAAACCCCCTTCAAATCAGTCTACCAGAGATGCGTTCTTGCCAAGCATTGCTCTCTAAGTCCATCTGTCTCCCTGCCTGCTCAGAAGAGTCCAGAAGTATTTCTAGGTCTTATAACAATCCCTAAGCCACATGGGAGAAATGCATTTAAACTAGTTAATAAGACCACAGACCAAGGGCAACACACTAAGATTGGCTTTTATGTACCCCATTACCACTTAGCTGTCAACTGGGCACCAAGGGATCCTTAATGAGTTATGTAAGGGAGAAAGTCTTTGAAATGGTGTGCCCTTTCCCTTTTCCTTTATTACCCAGTGTCTATCCTGCGGAAACCAGCAGCTACCAAATGCAAATAAGGAAAAAGCTTCATGATTGCAAGGGCTTATCTGACTTATTCACTGCTCTAATTCCACCACCTAACACAGAATGGCACTAAATAAATAATTTCTGAAAGGGGGAGAAGGGGAGACTAAATTAAACATTGGACTCCCCTTATATTAGCTGAACTTTAAGGTCTCTTTTTACTGAGATTTTATGACCCAGTAAGAGTGAATAGAACTTAAATTTGAAAAGCTACATTAAACCCATCAAGTTATGTTGTTTCCTATCTTATCCTCTTTATATATACAAATCGCTAAACAGTGGCATGGCCAATAATATTGAGTTCAAGTAAGGGAGAATAGAATCGAGGCAATGGAAAGAATTTCGAGGGCCATGTCTTTTATCCCCAGTTGGCAACTAAATCACCCCTAACTGGCTGTAGGATGATATCATGGAAAGAGTGCAGGCATTGGAGTCAGACAGAGCTGGATTTGAATTCCTGGTCTGCTTCTCACAGGCAGCATGACACTGGATGATTTAACAGCTCAGAGCCTGTTTTCTCTTTTATAAATGCACACTATAAAGCCATATGCACATACTTATTTTTTCAAAGGTATGCCTCTATTTTCCTTACTATACCAGCATCTTACAAATTCCTAGTCTCTTCAGTCTTTGAATTTTGTCATTCTGGCCTTACCTCGCTTTTAAACATTTGTTTTCCTCCCAATTGGTTGGATAGATGTTGAAAAATGTCACTGCTGACAAATCCCCATTTGTGGAACAACCCTTCATCAACTTAAAGATTGCTGTCAAGTCCCAGTGTGACTGTTGTAAAACTCAACTCTCCCTCTACCTCATTTATCAGAGGTGCTTGAAGAACTCTGCTAAACACTTAGTGTGTCACGGGGTCTTAGCCTCCTTGAAGACAGGGCCTTGCTTTTCACTTAAGCAAAGGAGAACCTAAAACATTGTTTGGAATTCTAACTATGAAAAATATATATTTAAGCCAAAGCAATATGTATTATCTCCTTCTACTAAATGAATATTAAATTTTCTTCTAAGTCTTTTAAGTTTAAAATAGTTGTTATGCAGCCAATTGACTTTACAAGGCAACTTTGTCTCTAATGGAAAGTGTTTAAAAATGGAGTAAAATCTTCTAGACCAGGGACTGAGTCTGAATCCTTGATGATTCTCAGGGGCCAGAGTCATGTCTGGAATCCAATACCAGCCAGAAATCTGCTACGCCAAATTGAAATAATTTTGTTACCTCATAAAAGCTACAGGACTATACAGGAATACTTTTCAATGGAAAACCAGAGAATATACAAGTTAAAACCTAATAATATTATAATTATTTTTATATATTTTATTGATTTCAGAGAGGAAAGGAGAGAGAGTTAGAAACAGGAATGATGACAGAGAATCATTGATTGGCTACCTCCTGTGTGCTCCCAATGGGGATTGAGCCCACAACCCAGGCATATGCCCTGACTAGTTCATAGGTCAATGCTCAACCACTAAACCATACCAACTGAACTAAATATTATTATTTAAAAAATATTTTATTGATTTTTTACAGAGAGGAAGGGAGAGGCATAGAGAGCTAGAAACATCAATGAGAGAGAGACATCGACCAGCTGCCTCCTGCACACCCTTATTGCATTCAGTAAGAATGTTAATATTACCACATGGGGATTTGGAATAGAGAAATTGAGATAATGTACAGAAGTCATTTAAGATACATCTGGTACATAGAAGATAGTAGGTGGCAAATTAATATTGTAAGTACTTAAGAAGCAATCATAGTACAGAGAACAGGCAGCCTGAGTTAAAATCCCAGCTCAACCACTTCACAATTATATAATTTGGGGCAAGTTTTTAACATCTCTATAAGGCTCAGCTTCTATACTTACAAAACCTGAATACTTATAGCACCTATCTCAAAGCATTTTTGTGAGGACTGAGTGAGATGATTTAGTTTAAAAATATGTAGTACAATGTATATTGTTTGGTATATATTCAATAAATGTTTGCTATTATCATTGCCATCAACATCACTAATAATAATAATTACTTTTGTCTGTATATTTCTTCAGGAGAAATAGTAAATGATTTGCACATCAGGGAAAATACTCAATAAAACACTTTCCAACATTATACCTCTGAATACTTTAGGTAGTATGGCAGAATATACAATAATTTTTTGTTCATTAACAATGTATTTTTAACAAATTGATAATCAAATGAATCTCAAACCTTAAACTTAAAGAAATAATTACTCTAGTATAGAAATTACCAGTGGAGGTAGCGTGTATATAAAGGGGACCAGTTGGAGCTTTCTCAGAATATATATGTTTTTTGTGTCTATGACCTTGGCATATCCTAGAGAGGTGGCATGAGAATTTGAAAACTATCCACCTTTGGTTATGAAATGCTCTTCTTTCCATGTTGAGTATCATTCACTTATTTATAAGATTAATAATTAAAGTTTATTTTTTAAATGTTAGCTAAGTATAAAAGATTTGAGAAAACTATTTAAAATGCTAAAATAGACACACACAAAAAAAAACCCCAAATAGATAATATTTTAGAGGATGTTTATTTACCTCATTCATTTTGAAAATGAGAGCATTTAAATAATTTACTTGCCTGAGGGCAGGTCACACAGATATGTAATCTCAGGCTGAGTTTCCTTCTTTCTCTACTATAACACACTGTTTCAGCCCTGACTAACCAAGCCTGATTTTTAAACCAGCTGAAGGCTTTGAAATATTTTGCTATAGTTCACCAGTGAGTTCCTCGGTCCATGAAAATCCTATCAGGTTCTACTTGGCTGAGGTTCTTCTTTAGCATATGTGGGGTAATCATGTATTTATTTTTGTCAATTCATTGAGGGGGAAATTAATTTAATTAATTGTTACATGAAGCAGTGTAGCCCGTGTTGGCATGAAACCTGCACTACAACATGCATCTGCTTTTCTTCCCACAACCATACCTTGCTTACCAGTATATGACCAATGGTGAGACTTAGCTCCACAGCCTTTGAAGATCTTGGTTTTCCCATCATATATTTCATCTTTAGAGATCTCAGATGTTTTATAACAAAAATTCACATTATCCTCTCAGAGACTGAATACTGATGAACATAGGACATTCATGACATTTTAAGGTCCCAGGCTTCACCTTATGCCAAGGTTGTAAAAGGCTGAGAGATTCAATAGTAGTTGAATTACAATTGTTCCATTCTCAGGAAGGTTCCCCTTTTCTGACATAAGGAAGTCTGCAACAGCCTCTGAATATGCATCTTCCTCATGTTGAAACACAACCAAGAAAGGACATTAGTCTCTTTTCCAAAAGTTTTAAGAAATATTTTGATGACATCTCAGTGGCATTGATATGGTCACAAGTCTATCTCTAAACCAATCACTATGGAAAGGAGATTTATGAGGCTTCAGATGGCAGAGATTGGCTTAGGCGATACCCCTAGGCCTGGGTTCAAGACAGCGCCACCAATATGATAGGAGAGTGTCAAGTGATGGATCCCACTAACAATTGGTGTGAACTAGATTCTGATTGATCCAAAACTAACAAATATCTACTCCCCTAGGGAAGGCCAATGAGCAATTGGATAATAGAATAATAAGACTAGAACTCTTTAGTTAGGAAAGATAGAAACTGGGAAACCATCCAAAGGAATACTTAAAGCTATAAGCATTTTATATGAAGGAACTTCAAAACTTTAATTGTTATGATAAAAATGCCATTTTTGGAATTTTGAAAGTTATTTTGGCAGTGGTAAGTGTTTCTTTATATAGAAGGAGATATTTTTGTGGGATTCTTTATCACCTAGAATCCCATAAAAATATGAAAAATATAATTAATTCAAAAGATTTGGGAAGAAAGACCAAGTTAGTAATGTAGAGAAGATAAGAGATGAAACACCCTGAATTTCCATGAATCCCTTTGAAAACAGAGTGAAATGGTCCTTGGGAGAAATCAGTGTATTCTCTGATCCCTATATAGTCCATCGACTTCTGTAATCCTGTTCAAATCAACAGGCATGATGAAAATGTTTTTACACAAAGTCTTAAGTCCCTGAAAGAGTCTAGGAGAATAAGCAATGCAGAAAGATGCAATCAGACTGTAAAGAAAAAGAAAATGTTTTCTGTCGCTTCATTTCCACATCCAATAAAGAGGAGAAAATGCAACTGTAATCCACATAAGTGAATGAAGAGAGAGAAAAACAGGCATTAAAATTTGAGAAAATTTTGTTTGGGATCAAAAATAAGCCAAACAAAAATATATGTATTAGAGTTAAACATTTATATACAAATTGTTCGTGTTCTATTTTTTTATTTTTTATTCATTAAAACACATATAAAATAAATACGGGGGTGGACAGAAGTAGGTTTACAGTTATTAGTATGTGAAACTAAGTTAATAAAGCTATTGTAATAATCATAACCTGCATATCCTTTTTCATACAAATAACTGTAAATCTGCTTTGTCCCACACCTTTGATTATATCAATGGACATAGGAAAGGAATAAATTAAGCAACTGCCCCAGTCAGACCCTACCCCATAAGCAAAGTATCCTGGATTCATAGATCACTAACTTATAGGAATGTAATGTCCATATTATCTTGGTATTATTTTGAACCACACTTGATAACCAACCTTAAATACATTTATTTTCTGTAAATGCATATTATATATGCTTTTTGCATAACAAAGGGAAGTTCTGTTCCTATACAGTTTCTTCCCCAAGGTGTGCCTTTATTCCTATCTGTGACAGAGCTCAAGAACAATCAACTCTCATTGTGATCTTTTATTTTAACTTTGTCCTTGGTGCCCAGAATGAGCCACAAATCATTGAAACAGATAGTTCTTTCATCATTCCTCAGTGACTAAATCACCAGGAAAGTGCAAAAATATCCCAGAAAAAAAATGGAAGAAATGAAAGCCTACTCAAAGACACATCTACATCTTAAGAATTTCTAGCTTTTTTGATGAAATAAGCTACAGTGAATGAATCAGAAACTTTTGCAGACCTTCATTTCAGGAGCACAAGATGAAAAAATGCAAAGTGCCCTTGCTTATAGAATAGTCAGTTATCAACTATAAGGCCATGTATAATAATAATGAAATATGTTATATTATCCAATATATATAAAAGCCTAAATGACTTTTATGAACTGTCGCTATAAAGTGCACTGACCACCAGGGGGCAGATGCTCAATGCAGGAGCTTCCCCCCCCCCCCCATGGTCAGTGCACTCGCACAACCATCCTTCTTCAACTGTGCAACCTCCAGCAATCCCTCTCTCCCTGCCCCCTGGTGGCCCTCCTGAGAAGCCCAATTGGCCCAAATGGGACTCGGCAAGACAGCCCCAATTGGCCCCAATCACCAGCCAGGCTGAGGGACCCCACCCATGCACAAATTCATGCACCAGGCCTTTAGTATTATATATAATCATATAATAATAATATACAGAGTGGGCAAAAGTAAAGCTATATACATATTTTCTTACTCACTGAACAGCTATTTATTGAACTCATTCTATGTGTCAAAATATGTCACTGAACCAGATAAAGTCTTTGCCTCATGGGAAGTGTAGTGGGAAGACAGAAGTTAAATAAGAAATACTAAATTATGACTATAATAAGTGATTCAAAAAATAAGCAAAGGTGTGTGTCCAACTAGGGTCCCAAGGTGGTTTGGGATGAAAGCAGCAACATCTGGGTTGCATCTTGAAGGAAGAAATAGGGAGACCATTGTGTTTAGGGTTATGGTCCAGAAAGCAGATGATGGTGATGGCCCACCAGTGGTGTTAGATAGGGCGGAGTTGGGAGGAAGCAGGGCTAATGTCAAGAATAGAAAGCAGTACTATTTTAAGCAGAGAGAACTACATCTCTGAAGGTTCTGAGATGGAAAATAACAAGACATGTTTAATGAGCTACAAGGTCCATAAGAGGAAGGCAAGGTGAAAGTGTGGGCTGAAACTGGAGGGGTAAGCAGAATAGAACACATAATAGTCTTGAAGGCATAAGGATGTGAAGCTTTGAAAAGCAATAACAATGAAAATTCATGAGAGAGGATTTTTAAGTGCATATCATTGTTAATTGTTTGACTTTGAAAGATCCCCTTGTCCAGTTTGGGGAATTAGTTGGAGAGGTATATGCACAGAAATGGAGAGACCATTTGTGTTTATTGCTGTGGTCCAGAAAGCAACGACGGTGATTTTGCCCACCAGTGGGATCTAAGCTGATAGGAATAGAGGGATTTGAAACACATTTAGGAGGCAGGATCTATACTTTAATGGGTAAAATGAGTGTTAGTGACGCCCATGTGTCTAGACTGGGTGGAAGCAGGGAGGGCGATCCCTGACTCTGGGGCCTCCAGAGGCAGAAGAGGTTTCAGGAGAGACATGCAGGTAGGTCAGTTCCGGAAATGTTGTTTGTGTGATATCCAAATGGAGATATTGGCAAGGAACTGACAGTTATTTGGGGTTGGAATATAGCAAAAAAAAGTCTAAATTTGATATACTTGTAAATGCTTACTAGTTACCAGTCACCATCTCTAACTCCTCTGTTACAAGTTCAACTGTTTATCTCATTTTATCTATGAGAAAACAGGTGCTCAAATTATTGAATTCACACAACTGGGACATGCAGAGCCAGATTTCAAACCCAGGCCTCTGGCTTCAGAGCTCACACTCTTCACCTCCAGGTTGCCAGACTGGGCACAGGAATAGAAGGGCAGTGAGTGAGACTGCAGACTAAAGAGAAAGAGAACAGAACCCTGAGGAACTCGGTCTGTGAAAGCTCAAAAGAGGAGAGTGAATTGGCAAAGCATGCGGATCACGTCTACAAATTCACAAGATCCATTTGTCCCAACAAGTTTGTCCAGCAAGGCCTCACACGTGGAAGCCAGCAGAGCCCGTGGGAGGGCCAGATTAGGCTCACCTCTGTTAGTCTGGACACTATCGCCACCTGATACATCAATTAGAAATCAGTCCAGATTGAGAAACCAGGATGGAGCTGCCAGGCTCTGCCCAATGGGTGTTCCTCCAAGGTTACTCTAGTGCCAATAATTTGACTTGCATTATTTTTAGTTAAATATCATGTAGCAAGCTGCTCCTAAAATATTTCCAATCTGGAGCACCAGCAAGGAAAAAGTAAAAAAGAAAAGAAAGAAAAGAAAGAAGAAAGCCAGGAATGGAAGGCAACAGTGGACAAAGAAAACGAATAATAAAAGGAGGGAGGACAGAGCCCAAAACTGTTGAGCAAAGAACATAAAAACGAATAATAAAAGGAGGGAGGACAGAGCCCAAAACTGTTGAGCAAAGAACATAATATTTTAAGTGAGAAGGCTGGGAAGTCATCAACGTGACCAGGTCTTAATCTCAAGCAACTGCCACCCACACATGTCCTCATCTTTCCTAATTAAGCAATCACCTAGTTCTTTTTCATTAGTTGGTTTTACCTCTGCACCATTTCACAAGACCTGGGCATTAGCAAGTCCTGTGGAGTCATGTGTAAGAGCACAGGCTTTGGAAGGTGTACTGTTTGCGTGTTTCTTGCTCTGTGTTAAATGTATATGAGTTCAGGAAGTTACTTATCCATGGCCTCAGTTCCCTCATCTGTAAAATGGAAATCATACAACCTACTTTTCAGGCTTGTTATGTAGTATTTGAAATAGTATTAACACATAGTATAGTAAATAAATACTCAAGAAACATTCATTAATCTTATTTTTATTATTATTAGAAGGGCTAGTCCTCTTCAAATACTTATAGCAATATAACACTATTTTCAAGAGCACATGGTTCTATATTAATAGTCAGTCATGGTCACAAGCCATTAATGAAGGATTTTTTAACTTAATTAGAATATTACAAGTTGAATTACTGTCAGCTATTGTTTGTACCAGGCAACATTTGATTGGAGAAGCAGAAATATTGTGTGTGTGTGTGTGTGTGTGTGTGTGTGTGTGTGTGTGTGCAGGGGAAGAGAGAGAGAGAGAGAGAGAGAGAGAGAGAGAGAGAGAGAGAGAGATTTGTCATAGAGACTTGACTTCATACTGTGGGATCTGGCTCAGTGCTTTCTGTAAGCTTGTTGTTTACCCATCCGACTCTGGAGCTGGAGCACTGAGCCAGATCTACAGTATGAAGTCAAGTCTCTATTACAAATCTCTCTCTCACTCTCTGTTTCCCTCCTACACACACACACACACACACACACACACACACACACACACACACACACACAATTTCTGCTTCTCCAATCAAATGTTGCCTGAGGAAGGGAAGATACATGCAGAGTCAGAGAGAGAACGGGCAGGCTGGAACTCACTAACATGAATTGGACCCACAAGAACAGACGTTCACAGTTCTTTCTGACCTTGATTGAATGGCTATCTTGCAGAACTAGAGACCTGTAGTCAAGGAACTAAATACACACAAATGGTTCAGGAGTCAGAGAAGCCAAAGAAGTCTCCAAGAGAAGGTGGGCAGTTGTAGGCCCATCTGTTGCCTCACACCAACGAGGAGAGCTAGCAAATAGATATAAATGTGTGTAAACTACAAAATGATGTTGTTTCACTTTGCCCTCCAAATGTCCCACTAAACTCTTGTGGCCACCCTAAATGGAAGTAGACAGGAAAGTGAGTTCTGGGAAATGTATTTAAGCCTTCCAATTGTTGATACATTAGAAAACCACCATTTTTTTTTTACCAGAGATATTTGCCAAACTGATATTATATGCCCAGCATTGTGCCAACTGATTTACATTCTTTATTTCGTCTATTTTTACCGCAACACTATAAGTCTATCTATCTATCACAGGTGAGGAAACTGAAGAAATAAATTCCTCTTGAGTCACTTGGCCAAGGTCAGATGAGATTTATTTATAAGTGAAGAAGCATTCAACTAAGCATTACCAGGTCTCCTCTAGTGTTAGATTTCCTCTCTTAAATGGTGTAGTTCTAACTGCAACTGATAATGATCATGCAGTTCCTATCCCAGCTCTTGTTAAAAATAATAGGGTCACAATACATGTAGATCAAACAAGCATGCTAAACCTGTGCAGTGATGTGTGTCAGTTATTTTCAATAAACTCGGTAAAAAAAAATTACATAGCAGAAAAAGAATCACATGTTTTGAATATCAAAATAATACCTTGAGAATTGAATTAAAATTGGGATTATAATTTTAATATTACATAGTAACAAATTATACTTATTTTGTAAATTTTAAAGGGAATAGATGGGAAGCCCATTACCTTTGGCTGGAAGGAAGTGAGAGAAGAGAGACCGGATACGTCTGTGTCATGAAATGGGAGCACAGACATGGAGGACCATGTGGAGAGGAGGGAAATCAGTATGAAGTGGCTCCCAAGCTCTTTCAATGGCCAGTACTGGAGAATCTCATAGAAAGGAAGTATCCATTGTTTTGTAACACATTATCCCACAATTTACTGTATTAAAATGAAAACAATAAGGTGAGATAGGCCAATGCACTGAGGTACCTAGTGATAATATAACAATTCTGGAACTTTATGAAAGTGAAGAAATGCTCAGGTACATCTTATATATAAATATTATTATTTTTATTGATATTTTTAAGGAGAGGAAGAGAGAGGGATAGAGAGTCAGAAACATCAATGGGAGAGAAACATCGATCAGTTGCCTCCTGCACACCTCCTATTGGGGATGCACCCACAACCAAGTTACAAGCCCTTGACAGGAATTGAGCCTGGGACCTTCTAGTCCACAGGCTGACGCTCTATCCATTGAGCCAAACTAGTTAGGGGTAAATATTATTTTTAAAATTAAATAGATAACAACACCAAGTGGAATTACTATTCCTTCGGCTCATTTTCATTTCAAAAGGTATACATGAATTTTAAGTTACATTCTAAATGTAAGTCATAACTAGAATAGCATTATCTTACATGTGGGAATGTATTGTGCATCAATTTGCACTGAATTTAATAAGAATTTAAGTGGAAATCCTCACTGTCACTTAGTTAAGAGTAATCAATACCTGTAAAGCTGAGATCCCTGCAGGCAAGCAAGGGATGCTACCCACACAGGCAAAATCCCAATTTGCTTGTTATAAATACAATATGGGATAATTACGGAGTAAGATGCAGATCTTTCCACAGATAATAGTAATAAATTCTGACATGATGTAAAAAGTCACTAGCTGAAGTCACTAGACATTGAGTGCTGCAAAGAGACTCTTTTTTTTCTTAATTTTTAAAAGACTTTGTCATTAATTTTGAGAGAGAGAGAGAGAGAGAGAGAGAGAGAGAGAGAGAAGAAAAGAGAGAAAGAAACATCAATGTGAATGAAACATTTCCTGCATGCCTCCTACAAGGGATAGAGCCCACAACCTGGGCATGGCCTTAACCAGGAACTGAACCAGTAACTTTTTGATGTGTAGGACGATGCCCAACCAAGTCACATCATTCAGGACTGCAAACATATTCTGATGGGGACTTCATGATCATAGGAAAAGAGTTGTATAAGATGAGTTTTCATTATAGACCTTTCAGTCTGGGACCAGGTATACTCAGTAGGGACCTCAGAGACAGTGAGGGAATTAGTGGAAAATTGCAGGCTTTTTAAAAAAAATATATTTTATTGATATTTTACAGAGAGGAAGGGAGAGAGATAGAGAGCCAGAAACATCGATGAGAGAGAAACATCGACCAGCTGCCTCCTGCACACCCCCCACCGGGGATGTGCCCGCAACCAATGTACATGCCCTTGACCTGAATCGAACCCGGGACTCTTCAGTCCGCAGACCGACGCTCTACCACTGAGCCAAACCGGTTTCAGCCAAATTGCAGGCTTTTTGTCCTCAGAATGCAAACAACCAAATCCGAGGAAACCAGTCACCAAGAGAGGTGAATCCTATAAGAAAAATGATCAATAGGGGTTCTAAAATTCTATCTGCTCTTACTCTCAATAATTCTTGAACCACTCACGTGCAGAACAGACTCAAAACAGTTCTGCTAAGACAAAAGATATAAACTGAGTTTGGACCTGCTACATAAGAAACTGAGCTTTCAGTTCTACTACAAACCAAGAAGGTTGCTTGCCAAAACAAAATAAATATGTTTTTTTAATCAATTTTAGAGAGAGGAAGAGATAGAAATATCAATCATGAGAGAGAATCATTGTTTGGCTACCTCCTGCATGACACCCATTGGGAATCAAGCCTGCAACAAGTCTGTGCCCTGACTGGGAATTGAACTGTAACCTCCTGGTTCATGAGCTAATGCTCAACCACTAAGCGAAACTGGCTAGGCAGAAATAAACAAAATTTATCAGGAAAAGGTATAAAAATCCAGTCTTCACAACTAATGTACTGGATATACTTAACATTACTTGACAATTGAAGAACCAAGAAAATGGATAATACTTTTTTTTTTAAGAGCAAGACTTCTTGTTTTTATTTGCTCAAATGTAAAGTGCTAGTGGTAAATTACTAAAATTATTTTTTTAACTTATTTAAACTAAAAAGTCATTACCATACTCTTATGAGAACATGCTCTTAAAATAATCCAAATGTTGAATTTAGCAGCTATTATAATTCTCTATGATGAAGTTGAAAAAAAGTTTATTATAGATGAAAGGACAGGAAATTTCAGCAGAGAAACTGAATCAAGAACAAAGCAATCAGAATAAAATTCCAAAACTTAAAAATTTTAAATCTGAAATAAAAAAATTATTATCTGGACCTCAGGGCAGAGTGGCAATGACAGAGGAAAGGGTAAGTGAATCTGAAGATCAATAGAAATTTTCCAAAATGAATATCAGAGAGAAAAAGATTTTAAAATGAACAGAATTTCAAGGGCCTGATAGGTTACATCAAATGGTCAAATATCACGTAATTGGAATCCCAGAAGGAAGGAAGAAAGAGAATTGGGAAACAATTTGAAAAAATAATGGCCAAATTTAATAAGACATATATCTACAATTCAATAGGCTCATGAAACACCAAACAGAACAAACATAAGGCTTTGCTTTGGAACATCATAATAAAACAATGGAACCCTGAATATAAAAGAGAAAAGTGACAAGATACATTTAAGGTAACAATCATTTGATTAAAAATTTGCTTCTTATCAGAAACTATGGAGATCAGAAAGGAGTAAAAAAGGCATCTTTAAATGCTGAAAGAAAGAAAAATATATGATTGACCCCATAGATTTCTATATCTGCTGATAAAAATGTTCAAGAAAAATGTGAAATCAAAATATAATCACATAAAGGAAAACTAAGAGAGTGCATTACCTATAGGCCAGTACTATAAAAAACAAACAAACAAACAAACAAACAATCAAACAAAACACACACTAAGGAAAGTTATCCATGCTGGAAGGAAATGATTCAAAATGGAAATACAAATCCTTACAAAGAAGAAATGCTATGATAATACTCATGGAGTGTTGCCAATTAGGGAAACGCACCCAAGCCTTGATGTCTAAACATGTTATCATGGCTCTGTTGCATGGGAATGGTAGACCATCTGCATGCTTAACCTTAGTTTCCAGCCCTTCCCAAAGTTGGGTTGATAACCATATAACCCTAAGTCCCACCAGAAATCACATTGTCACTCTCTGGTGTGGCTCAAAGCCACAAGTAAACAGACACTCATATCAGGCAGAGCATTTCAAAGGCTTAGCGATCACCTTACAGGAGCCAAGGAAAAAGCTAGGCCTCCCTTTGAGCAAGATTGATTCTTCACTGCACAGTGTTTAAAGCCAAATTTATAACATTTTCTTGTTGATAACAGATATAGATGTAGCATAAAGGACAAGTAGAAAATATATAGCCATGGGTTGGAAAAGCTCTATATTTTATATGAAGTGGCATAATGTTAATTGTAATTTGGTCTGTGAAAAGATAAAGATATAATCTTTAGAACAGTCAAAATGCAAAGAAATAGAGTTTAAAAAACACAATATGAATATTAAAATGAAGTTCTTAAAAAATTCAAATAACCCAAAAAATACAGTAAAGAGGAATAAAAAATTTTTTCAAAAGCATAAAAATTAGAACATTTGGGAATACATTCAACAAAAGACATATAAGACCTATACATCAGAAATTATAAAACATTATGAGGGACATTAAAGGAGGTCTCAGTGAATAAAAACTATTCAATACTCAAGAATTACAAGATTTAATATTGTTAAGATTCTAGTTCGCCCCCAAATTATCTATAAACTCAATGAAAGTCCTACCAGATTTTCTTTTTTTGCAAGCAATATTTTTAAAAAATATATATATCTTATTGATATTTTACAGAGAGGAAGGGAGAAAGATAGAGAGCTAGAAATATCGATGAGAGAGAAACATCAACCAGCTGCCTCTTGCACACCCCCTACTGGGGATGTGCCCGCAACCAAGGTACATGCCCTTGACCCTTCAGTCCGCAGACCGACGCTCTACCACTGAGCCAAACCGGTTTCGGAGCAAGCAATATTTTTAAATTTTACTTTTAATTACGATTTACATTCAATATTATGTTGCCTTAATTTCAAGTGTATAGCATAATGATTAAACAATTATACTTTACAAAGTGATATCCCGATATTTCAAGTATCCACATAGCACCATACATAGATATTATAATACACTGATAAAGCTTTAAATTTTATATGGAAAAGCAATGGACCTAGAATACCTAAAGCAATTTTAAGGACTTACAATGATTGAAAGACTATGTCATCTGATTGCAGTCACCTATACAGTATGATATTGGCATAGGGTAGACATATAACATCATTGGAACAGCATAGAGAGAAATACATCTATACTTCTAAGGTCAATGGATTTATTACCAAAATGTCAGGGTAATTTAATGGGGGAAAATGATGGTTGTGTCAACTTACAGTGTAAAGCAATGGATGTCTGGGTACACAAAACAAAACCTCAACTCTTACCTCAAAACAAACACAAAATTAACTCAAAATGAGTCACAGATATAAGAGATGTGCTTAAAGTTATAAAACTTCTAAAGAAATGAAATTTTTGTGAAATTAAATTAGGTAATAATAACTTAAGCAGCAACAGAAAAGCATGAAAATAGAAGAAAATAGATAAAATGGACTTCAACATTTTTTTAAGGTTTACTAATAAAAAATACACTTAAAGTAACTAGAAAGCAAATCATAGATCAGGAGAAAAGATTCACAAATTTTAGAGCTTGTATCCAGTATATACAGAGCTCTTACAACAAAATAAAAAATGGGCAAAATATTTCTATTTTGTTGTAATAGGCAAAAGATATATATATATATATATATATATATATATATATATATATATATATCCAAAAAGCAAGTGAAAAGATATTGAATATGAAGAGTTATCAGAGAAATATAAATTAAAATCACCATGAGAAACTACTTCACACATGGTAGGATGGCTTAAATTTTAAAGACTGACAATATCAAGTTCTAACAATTATTTGAATTCGTCAGAGCTATCGTACATTATACATTGCTAGTGGGAATGCAAAATGGTACAGCCACTTTAGAAAAGTTTGGCCATTTAAAACTTCTTGCTTTCAATCTTATTTGTAATTTTTACAAGGTTTGTGTAGAGTTTCATATATTAAAACCTAATATTCTATAATGAAAATAAAATTAAAAAAAGAAAAGTTTGTCCACTTTTTATAAAGTTAAACATACATGGTATATATGACTGAACAATCCCATCCCTAAGTATTTACCCAACATAAATGAAAATATACATCCACACAATAACTTGTGCATCAATGGATTATAGCAACTGTACTCATAATAACCAAAAACTGGAAACAACTCAAATCTCCATCAACTGCTCAATGAGTAAACAAATCATGGTATATATGAAATACTACTTGGCAGTAAAAAGAATAAAATACTGATGGGTAGCAAAATGATTAAAATATTAAGAATCTTTGGTTATATGAAAAAGTTTTTAATACAAGAGACTTCATACTTTATCATTCCATTTGTATGAATTCTATAAAAGGCAAAACTTTAGGGACAGAGAGTAGATCAGTGCTTGCCTTGGTGATGGGGCTCAAGGAAAGGAATCCACTGCAAAGAGGAATGTGGATACTTTCTCGGGTGATGGAAATGTTCTATGTCTTGACCGTCAATGTGGTTATAAGATCACATACAATTGCAAAACTCATCACACTGTATGCTTTTTGTGGGTGAGTTTTCATAAAAGTATATGATGCCTCAATAAAGCACGGGAATAAAATAAAAATAAATAGGAAACACAGGACTAACTCCACGACCTAGTCATATGCTTATTCAATAAGAGATGTAAAATAATATAGGACTTGCCCTGGCCTGTGGGGTTCAGTTGGTTGGAGAATCGTCCCATGCACCAAAAGGTTGCCAGTTTGATTCCCAGTCAGGCCCATCCTTGGTAGGGGCATGCAGGAGGCAGCTCATTCATGTTTCGATCCCACATCCATGTTTCTCTCTCTCTCCTTCTCCCTTCCTCATTTTCTAAAAGTTATATATATATATTTTTAAAAAAAAAAAAAAAAGAAAGAAACAGGATTCAGATGATTGGAAACATGACTTTGGGATTCTGGTCCAATTCTGTCTGAAGAAATTTTGTCTATCAAGAGCCAATTTCTCTGGATCTCAGTTTCTTTATATAAAAAATGAGGTGCTTGTTAGATGTCCTCTAATGTCCCTCAGAGACAAATAACAAACTACCTCATGTGCTATTCTACTCTATTTCCTGCTCATGTCAAACATTACTAATGGATCATGACCAAGCTCCTGAGGAGCCCAGATCCCAGACTCCTTGTCAACATAACAGCCAGTACCAGTTGCTGAATTGTGATTTGTGTGAATTTTTGTTGCTATGGCTACTCCAGAAAAGAAACTAATCTCTATAGCCAGTTTAAAGAGGGGTTTTAGAATCATACCTCAGTTGATGCTTAATTGTAGGAAAGATCATTCTATTAGGCTAGCTCAACGTGGAGAATGACTAGCACCTTCAATATAACAAGCTAATGGAGAGAAAAACAAGTGCTAAGAAGATGAAAGAAACACTCTAAGTTTGCTTTGGAACCAAATTTTGGAAATGTGATCTAATTGTGGGATTCAAAGAGACCCTACTAACATCTCATGGGCTCACTCATGCCCTTCCTTCTGCATGAAGTCTTTCTTTTCTGATTACTGCATACAGAGTAGTTTATTACCTCTGAAATCATTCGTGCAGCATGATTCTGAAACTGTCTTATAATAAAATTACTTACCCCAGGCTGTGTTTGGGCTTAGCAGGAAATTGTGCCATGATCAATTAGGCAAGGTAGCTATTTTGCAAGCACTAAATGCTTACAGATATTGTCTTATTGAACTCTCACAACAGCACTCTGAAGTAGATATTTTTCCCCATTTTGCAGATGAAAAAATTGAGCTTCTGAGAGGTTACATAAGCTTGTAAGAGTCCCACTCACCCATTGTAAATGACGGAATTGGGCCTCAAGCCTGAACGTTCCCCACCATACCATGCTCTTTCTCTTATAGCACCACTCAGTTCCCGGCAAGTGCCTAGCACAAAACACATTCATAGTAAACATTTTTACAGACTTAATGAATGGGACACATGCCAACGTGGCACACAGCAGCCTAAAATAGGAAGGCTATTTTTTAGACTGTGAAGCTGAGGGCAAGTCTGAATCACAATGACAGAATTTTTTTAAAGACAGAAATGTTTGAAAATAAAGTATTCACATATTTACAGAGTTGTGGCTACATACACACGTCTTCAAGCTATTAACAGGAGCATCATTTTCAGTACAGACAAGACAATAATACTAAAATTCACATGACAATCTGTAATTTTTATGGCAAAGTAGTCATCAGTTGAAACTTTAGCCATATCACTCCACGTTTAAAGTTCTTCAATGGGTTGTCATGTGTATTAAAGTCCATAGCTCAGTCCCCAATGTTCTTCATGATTTGATCAATAGCTTTATCCTTAGCCCTATCTCTACATCCATCCATCTGACTAGCTTCACCTCAGTCATGCCAAGGCCCTAAAGCATTCGCATATCATTTAGTTTTACATATTCTCTCTTTACACACACGTATTTTTTTCTCCGTGAACTTTTCTTTATTCTCAAACTAATTTAAAGCCTCACTTCTTCTTGCAACTCTTCTCAGACCCCCTGAGCCTAGGTAAAGAAAGGAGAACTCTGCATTCATCACAGAACTCTTTTCATTGTCATTGTTGATTGCATTTTCTCTCTCTTCTGCCTGACCATCAGTTCTTTAAAGACACAGATCACATCTTATTGAACCCTCACCTTCAATTAAGTTGCACTTCTTAAGTCTTTAAAACTATATCACTTAGCATATTGTCTGCAACATAGTAGGGACTTAATAGTTACTTTTTGAATTAATGATTATCAGTTCTGTTTCTTAAAGAAAATATCAACTATTTGTTTTTTTTAAGCAGGGGTGGGGGGAGAGGCTGTTTTTCTAGGAGATGCAATATTTTATTTCCAAGTCACTATTAGTCAATTTGGTAGAGACTGTAGAATTCACCAGATGATGTTTCCCAGTCTTACTTGCACTTTGATTGGTCATATGATGAGTTACAGGGAATGGAATATTTATAGAAATGGTGCAAGCTACTTTTCGAAAAGCTTCGATGAGAAAAAATCTCCCATGTGAAGTGTTCCACTCTTACTGTCTTCCTCTATCTGCCTTTGAAAGATGCCAAGGTGACTTTAAAACCGTAATACAATGGAGCCACCAAATGGAAGTAGCCCAGTTAGAAACATCCACATTGAACATTAAATCCCTGAGATTTGGGGGTTATTTATAACAGAAGCTTGTGTCATTTATCATGACGAATATCGTCAAATAAAAATTCTATTTGCACCCATGTTGCTCTTATACAAGATTTCACAGACATTAGAAAAGAAAGCTTTTAAGGCCTCTAGGGAGAATCATTCAATTAAGTAGCTCTTATTAAATCTTTACACTGTAACGTGTTCATAAAAGAGAAACTGGAAGTTGAAAAGGAAAACATTTCAGAATAGAGCAGATGGGGTGCATACTCAGAGGGTCAGAGGGCCCTGGGTGTGTGTGGTGTCAGAGGTTTTACCAGCCTCTCTACCTTACCCATAGGGCCCGTGTAGCTACAGAGTCAGCAGAAATGCACATGCTGGCTCTTTTAGTGAACAGTGAGGGAAAAACAAAAACTATAATTTAAATGAATCCTCAGGCTTTTGTTAGTGGGAAAGTAGAACAAAATATGTATGGCAGGGGAGGGTTATTCCCCCAGAATATTGCCCAAGGGGGGCTTTTCCTCCTGTCAACATGCCCCTTTCCTGATCCATCCTACTCCCAACCCATGATTCCTCCCTGTGAGTGTTGGTGTTTCTGCTACTAAAGTCATGGTCTACCGGCTAAAGTAGCAACCAAAGTGTAACTCTGAAGACACAGCTCCTGGTAAATAAAGTGGAGAAAACAGGGAGTGGGTGCAATTATATAAGTATAACAACCTAAGGGTGTTCACTATAGGTATCATTACCAGGAGATGACTTTCCTATGATGCTATAGAGGACTTTTGATCAACTCTAGTTCATCTCTGTAGGATTTTAAAATAGAATGTGTCAAAACAAGATGCTGCAAATGAATGGATATTGTAAGAACTTAGGATTTACAGGGTACAATCAGACTCATGGCTTGGTACCAGTAGGACCTGAAATAGACACACCATTCAATTCTCAAGTTTTCCTCCAGAGGTTAATGCAAAGGACGTCTTTTGGGGTGGCCTCCCAGTTCTTCGTGATGCTCTCTTATCAGGAACAGTTATGTGGCAGCCATGAAAATGCACTTCTCAGATCTTCTCCTGTGAGGACTATAACTGATGGGTGGCCACCTTTGGGAACGCTGAGTCTACCACCACACTCACACCCAAGGCCATCCTTCCCATGAGCTGCTTTCACCAATTACCGAGTATGGTGAGGATATTGAAACAGGCTACTTCCTGCAAGGTTGCAAAACTTTTCTGATTCTTGACTTTGACTCAAGAACTCCCGTTGGCTCAGCCAAAACTTTCTTAATGCTACAGTCTTAGAGTCTGCTGATCCAACTTGCTTCCTTGCTTCCTTCTCTCCCTTCTAGGGATTATCCCTGCATTATGGTGTTCTCTGCACGCTCCATTTATCCTGCTTCCCCTAGTAAATGAGGAAGCATGTGTAATGCCGCCTTGATGTCTGCTTCTTAAAAGGCCAAATATAATAATGCAAGATCACATCTATGGGGGAAGGAGGTTGCAAGCACTAAGTATGTGTTGTAGGCTCTAGCCATAATTGCTACAAGACTGAAAAACAGACCAAAGTGGGGCCATGGGATTCAGAGTCCTAGAAACGTGAAATGTAAAGGACAGAGATATAAAGACTGGGGATCCACGGAGCTCAGGCATATTCAAGAGCTCCTTGGAGAAAAAGCCCATCGGCTCAAATGTCGAGACCCTGAACCTGCCTTCATAGTTTCTTCTCTCATGTTTTTGTTTTTAATTGTCCCTTTATATTTTTATGATTCTCCAATTTTCTTCCACTTAATTTCTTATTTTTCCTTTTGCTTAGCCTAGTCATAATTTATGTCTGTTACTTACAACCAGGCAAATCCGAATGACTGTGGTGCAGCGCAGAGCAGATGTTTCATAAGGCTTTTGTGGCGCTGCAAACTTTTCTGCAAATGCGTTGAGGTACCAGGCCTCGAATGGCATCTGTGTGGTGTTGACTTTTGCTCTCTGCATGAAGTAGGCTTTATTTTTCAATTGAGAAAATATTAATTTTTTTCTAGGTTATCGGCCATTAAGTTTAAAACTCCCACAGTGAAGTTTAAAACAACCCACACCGCTGGAAGGACATTTTAATAGAAGTTATGGGAAAGGATCTGTCAAGCATCATTTGCAAAATCTCTACATAAAGAGAAGATGCTCAGAAACTAAGAAAAAGGACATCTGTCCTCCCGAGGAAGGTCAGAGATCTTCATTCCTAAAGCAACATTTCATTTTCTGTGTGGATTTTAGAGAGACATTTACCTTCCAGTATTGAATTTCAGATAAAATATAAAAGAGCTGAGATATCAGGGGGGGGGGTGGACACTACAAGAAGAGACAAAATGAAGAAAAAACAGAGATGTCTTACAGATAACATTCTCTGAAAACACTCCACCAACCCACAGCTCTCTGACAATGTCAGCATGTTTCTAATGCCCGAGACACACCTGTGAGGACAGAACTCCTCAAAGAGCAAGTGACACAATGGCATGGAATCATATCACTTTTCATTTTCATCAGAGATGAGGTTGGAAGCCAAAGTTCTGCAAACTGAGGCATCCATGTGAGAAAACAGGCCACACCACCTCTGAAAGCAGAGTGGCCAGTATGTTTTCAATTTTGTGAGAAAATTTTGCATTTTTCCTTTGGTTTTCTGAGTGACTCAGAAACAGAGGGCAGAACATTTAAGGGCTGTTTTTAAAGGCTCCAAAAATCTTTTTTTTTCTTTTTTTCTTTTTAGTCAAACACCAGTCCCATTAACTATATCTACTGGGGAATGAGTGAATAAAGTAATAAGCATAATATACACTCAGAGACATGGAAGCTTTGTCAAGTAGAAGGATGTGATCTAGATTTTCAATCAAAAGAATTAGGTGATCAACCCAGAATCTATTTTGGCCTCAAACGTTCCCTCGGGAGTTTACAAATATATTTTCAAACGCCAGACAAGCTCATCATTTCTGGTCTGAGCAGCAAGTCTAGATATATACATCATTACATGAGTACCGAGCCCCCGAGCTCTCCTGGGTAATTTCAAACGCTTTTCATTTAGTTTAGGAACTGAGAGGAAGACAGGTGATTAATCATCATCTGCTTAATCTCCAATGACAGGATTGAAGAGCGCAATTTTATTTCTGGCCTCACTCACTTCTGTCTTCACATTTTGGAAGCAGAGGGAAGATGGCAGTCGCGCCGCGGAACATTCTTTGCTGAGATCTCTACGCAGAGACCACAGCAGACCTTTCCCTCGGAGGCCCAGTGACATATTTTCCCCACGGAGGATCTGGAGCAGGTGAAGTCGCCATGTGGCTAGGATGTCAGCCCTGACTGACTTTGGGCCACTGATGTCTCCTCTCCTTCCGGGGACATAGCTCATTTAGCAGCTCATCTCTCCCTGCCCAATGGGCTCCAGTCTCTCTCCTCCCAACACCCCTGCAATTTGCCTGAACAAAACCAGAAATCTCCCTAGGGAGAAGCATTAATTTATAATCCATTTAAAGGGAGTCTAAATCCAAGTGGGGAAGAGAGATGTCTCCAACAGTAACAATGAGCCAACATTTAGAGTGCTTCTTGTGATCCATGTTCTGTGTAATTTAACTTGTTTAGCTCCCACTTACAGTCCTGAGTCATGTACTCTTAATAACACAAATTGGTTGAGGAACAAACTGAAGCACAGAAAAGGTAAAAATAAAATTGTTAAAGTCACAACATTCAATAACAGAGTAAGAAGTGTTCATCCAGTAAGAAGAAGAGATGAGATTTGAGTCCAGGCACTCTGGTTGAAAAAGCTGGGACCCCTTTACCACTGTGCCAGCCTTGTTTCCTCTGCAGCTACTAATCATGTAAAAATAGTCTATAAAGATGCACTTTTTTATTCACTGTCGAAACTACATGGCTCATGGAAGCTCAAATGTCATTCCAGAGTCTTCTCTCTCCAATTACATCTTACCTACTGGGATGGTCTCCCCCAAAGAGAAAGTCCCCAGCTCTTTGTGACATGTGAACAGCTCAGTTCAGAATTCCAAAATTACAAGGTTTTGTTTTTAGGGCCTTGCTCTTGTCTAGTTGTTTGTTTTCTGGTTCTGCCCTCTCTAACTTAAGAAGGTGAGTAACATTTCCCTAGACCGCACACACACACAAAGCTATGGTTCCATGAGGCAACTGCCTCACCCCCATTCCAGTGGGCTTAGTTTCAGGTTTTTTTAAATCCCTTCTTGACCTTTCTTCATTGGCTGAGTGCACTCCAGGTCACTGTGCAGCCACTAATAACATGCACACTTTCTTCACCTTGGGTGGCCCTTCTCTTCCGGCCAGGGAACATAACATGGAAACTAATTTCCATGGTATCAGACATGGGCTTGGATGAAAAGACTATTAGGAATGCATAAAGAGATATTTATTATGATTCAATTATATGAAAACTGTTTTACCTCCTTTTGTGGGAAGGTCTAAAGGAAATAAAAGATGCAGCCCAATAGGGAATGGTCTGGACAGGAACTACCCACTGTGGCTAAATGAATAGTCTGCCAGTGACCTAATGAGTTGTCAAGATTCCTAGAGTCAATAATTTCCATTGTTGCTACTGCCTGTCTCCAGAGACAGGGAAATAAACAGCCCATCTCCAGCCCACATAAAACACAGATGACTTCCAAACCACAAGTTTGCCCTGGAAACTTGTCACTGTCATGCCAGCTGCTTGTGTTGTTACCTTCCACATGTTCCATCCACAAACAGGGTGGTTTTACTGTTGAAAAAAAAAAGTGGGGGTGTGGGGAGGGGAGGGAACAGCCTAAGGAAGCACGCAAAAAAAAAAATAAACATGTGAGCCTTTCCAATCAAATAATTAAAACTGTGAACATTTATTTCAAAGTTCATATAAAAATGAAAGCCGAAGAGTTTGGGTCATTCAACGACATACCATCCAGCATCTAGCATAGTGCATGGAACATAACAAATGCTCACACATGTGGGATGAATGAATTTCTGTAAAATGTGTCAGATTAAAAAGATTCTAAGAGGTGAATAAAATGAGGATATGTATGTGGTAAGGTTGGCTTCCAGTCAACAGAGAAGGTCAGTGCTTCCAACTTTGCTGTCCACTGTTGAGCCAGGCAGACCAAGTCAGGGAGAAAAGCTGCATGGAGGAGGCTGGAGATTGCCCTGCAGAGTGTCTGGCCATTCAACTGAGTTATTAGCCACTTTACTTTGCTACCTGCCTGAAAGCTATGTGTTTTCATGGAAAATAATTATTCCTGCCTCCTGCTTCTTTCAGCAATGCCCATTCTCTAGAGTTCTGTCTGAGGCAAGCATAAGAAAACCCATCATTTCTTGGTCCTCCATAGCAACTTGATAATTCTGTTGTCTAAAGAACTAGGTCAGAGACAGTGGCTTCTCATCAGAATCTTTAAAAAAAATTTTAAACCAATTTCAAATAATTTAGATTAATTTTATTTCCCTAGTATCACCCAGGAAACAACTCTGTCCTATTATTGTACTCGGGTCCCTCTTTTGCTCTTCTTTTCCCCTGGTCTGTGTTCTGGAAGGCTCACCCCTGTGATTATAACCTGGGATCCTCTGACTCCCAGTTTTCTTCAGCCAGTGAGAGGCCCTGGCATGGGATCAAAAGGTGGACCAGGAAGGCATGAGGCCTTTCTGTCTGGGCCCTCCTGCTGGACTGCGACTCTGGCAGGGGCCACACGCTGCTCTGACAACAGCTCCTTCCACATCTCCAGCTCCCTTCTCATTCTTTTGGGCTCAGGATGGTAGTAAAATCCCACAGTTTTGGCTGCACCACCATTCCTTGTTGACCCCCTGAAATCTTCCTCACCCATTCAATAAATTATTTTCATTAAACATTTTGAGTGTGCCCTGTAACTGATACACTGCATGAAATAGTTTCATTTTTATCTTAAGTATATCAGGAAACCAGTGAAATGTTTTAAGCATTGGGGGAGAAATGTGGGAGTGAAGCCATAATTAGACTTGAATTTCAACAATGTGATTCTGGCTATGGATTGGGAAACAGATTGAAAGGAGATGAGAGTGAATACAGCTGGATCAGTTAGAGGATTATTGTAGTGGTCCAGAGGGGAAATGATGAACTTGGACTATATGTTGGTAAAGGTGAAGATGGAGGATTTAAGAGATGTTTGAGTGTGAAATCATCAGAACCCGGTGATGGAATCAATACGGATAGAGGGAGGGGGTTAAGAGACTTAGAAGTCAAAAGCAACCTCTTGTTTGGGGGGTTTGGATCATGCAGCATTGGATGAGAAATGCAGGGGTGGGAGACTGGATTTCTAGAGGAATATGCATTGTTTTGATTACGTTGTCTTTACAAAATATCTAAATAGACATATAAATGCACAAGTCTAATAACTCAGAGTAGAGGTCTAGACTGGAGCTTTTGCAGTTGAGAGTTGCCTCTGTGCAGGTGTTAATTAAACGTGTGAATTATGTCCCCTGGGAATGAGAAGTGCTTTCACTGTCCCAGATAAAAATTTATGGAGATTCTTTAGGGACATTAAAAACAAAGAGAAATGAAAATATGGGAAGTGAATCTGCCAACTGTTGTTTTTTTATTGCTCAGATCAGATAAAACATTCATACAAAAATTCAAAATGTAAAATGATAAAAAGAGCTCCTTTATAAAGTACATATTATATAATTTTTCATTACACAAGTCTGATGCAAAAATGTTTAATGCCTTATAAGTGAATGCATGCTAAGTGAACAAAGTATACTTGTGTTCTCAAAAATATTTTTTTACCCTAAAATGCTAGGATTTTATATTGTACATATTTAAGTGAAGTTGCCATGGTAACTAAGTGCAGCAGCTTACCATCATTACTTGTGCTATTCTATGTCCTAGCATGTCCTAGGTTTCTATCCGCTCACCCATGTCCAATTTAAAATTAGCTCCTTCTTGATCCAGAGTCCTTTCTTCATCGATTGCCATAGAAATTTTCCTCAGCTCTTATACCTATGTTCTCTAAGAATATTTGTTGGATTGGATCATGCTGTAGGATCCCCTCTTTATTTTATAATTAAAATGCCTAAATCTGAATATGTAGAACAAAAATACCTAGTTTTGTAAATGTTTCCAAACAGGACCATCTTTTGGTAAAAGAGGCATTGTTTTAGTTATAAATGTACATGTATTGAAATAGCTCATAAAACAATGCTTACTTTTCCCACTTGCAAGCCACTCTAAAATTTTCTATGCTATCCTGCTTAGGTTTTTAAAATGCTGATTGAGATCTGCCAGCTTTATTTCACAACCCACTTGTGGGTCCCTGTCACCAGGTTCCTGCTGGTTTCTGGTTCCTGCCTCCATCCTGACTCCTCCCCCAGTTTCATAGCTCTGTCTTTTGTCATTAAGTTTTGCTAATTTTTACCCAGAATCATTAGGTGAAAGGAAGAAGGAAAATAGTGAGATAAGCAGCTACATGAGAATGCAGTTAGGAGTGTTCATAGACACACATGTGTCTTCGTCACAGTCCTGGGAACTCATCCTGTTGTCTGCTCTCAGGATATTGCCATTTTGTTTCTTACATCAGACACATTTAGGAGAAACCCTTGCCTGGGCTTCATGACAAGAAGAGCAATGAGCTTCTGCTGAGCAATTGGACAGCGTTTAACTTAAGGACACAGCGCGTTGCGAGGAAGACAAGATTCCCATTTTCACATTGGCTGCCAGAAATCACCAAGCTGAACACTAGTGTACATTCTCTTCATTTTTCTAGATCCAAGTTCCAGTCTCAGTCTTACTTTTCCTTCATTTTTTGGTGCTATTTTGCATTTTGTATATCTTTGAAAATCACTTCAGATGCTTAGTGTTGTTTTTCTTTTCTTCCTGGAACATGGCAGAATATAAAAGAAAAGGAGTTACAAAGGAAAATGAGGTGTATGTCGATGCGGTGGTTAAGAACATTAGCTCTGGCCAAAACCGGTTTGGCTCAGTGATAGAGCGTCGGTCTGTGGACTGAAAGGTCCCGGGTTCGATTCTGGTCAAGGGCATGTACCTTGGTTGCGGGCACATTCCCCGGTAGGGGGTGTGCAAGAGGCAGCTGGTCGATGTTTTTCTCTCATCAACGTTTCTAACTCTCTAGCTCTCTCCCTTCCTCTCTGTGATATATCAATAAAATATATTTTAAAAAAAAAAGAACATGAGCTCTGGAATCAGGCGGCTGAGTTTTGAGGGAACCTAAAAGAGGGAACATTCCTTTTCACACATTGGGGTTCTCCTCAATAAAATAAAGGGACTAAGAACCTCTTCAGCAGAGGCCTATTGTGAGGATTACGAGATAATGCATGTGGAATATTTTCCCGAGTTTGTCACATGTAATAAGTGCTCAGTTAATGCGAGATAGTGTTGTAGGAACAAATGTATTTGAGTTTCTGGACACACACAGAGAGGCATGCAGGGCATGAGGAAATATTAACAGCACTTTATTGTTCCGAAGCAAGTGGGACACATGAAAAATGGTGCTTTTATAACAGCCAGTGCCTTCAGAAGATTCTAATAAAATTTTTGTGAGGTAGTTCTATTAGTCAGCTCAGGCTGCCATAACAATACCACAGACAGGGGGAGGGGAGGGGGGTAAGTAACATAATTTATTTTCTCACAGTTCCAATGCATAGAAGTCCAAGATCAAGGTGCCCACAAATTCTGTTTGTGGTGAGACCTCTCTTCCTGACTTGTAAACCTTCTCATGGCCTCTCCTCTATATGGAGAGAAAGAGGGGGAGGGAGGGAGGGAGAGAGAGAGACAGAGACAGAGACAGAGAGAGACAGAGACAGAGAGAGAGACAGAGAGAGAGTGATCTGGAGTGTCTTTCTTTCTCTTCTTATAAAGACACCAATCCCATTGGATCAGGCCTCCACCCTTATGACCTCATTCAGCCTAAATCACCTCCTTAAAGGTCCTGGTCTCCAAATACACTCACATTGGGGGTTAGGATTTCCACATCATCAATGTTGAGACTGTACCACCATTCAGACCATAACATTGGTGGAAAGGTGTATGGGAACTATCAAGGAGAGAGGGAAAATAAGTAAACAACTGCCTGAAGAATGAGGTTGTTTTCCAATGTGGGAAGGGGAGGGAGGAGAAAGGGATTGAAAGGGGGTCTTGTGAGGGCAGCTTTCATGGCCCAGCACACACAGTCGGGAGGAAGGCAGGGTGCTGTTGACCCTGCTGCAGAAGCTGTGCCGGAGGAGCCCGGCTGTGGGCTGCTGGAGAATCGCAGCTGGGGGTGTGAACGCAGCGGCACTTCATGAGAAGAGGCGTTCCCGTGTCTTGTATAACCGCTGCTGCTCGGCCAGAAATGCCCTGGGAGCTGCTGCTTAATGGCTCCTCGTGCCTGGGGGTGAGTCAATGTTCAGTATGTCTTCCAACAGCCCCTCACCACCTTGTCATTTTCTCTTGGCCACTCATCATCAGCAAGGGCTTTTTTGTTTTTTGGTTTTTTTTTCAGATTTCATTTGTCAAAATCTCTAGGAAATGTTCTATAGATGAAAGTACAATAGGGAGGCAACGGTGACTCTGAGCTAACAACCCACCAACTCTTAGAAAGGTAAGAAAGGATGTGTGCGAGTGTGCGTGCACAGGGATAGGTCTTGAAAATCAGTCATTTTTATTATATGAAAATCCTCAAATCAGCTGCAATGAGGAAATATGAAGCTGGCATGAAAACTCTTGAGTTCAGAATGTTTCTGTTCGAACTCTAGCTAACACTAAGATGAACTGGGATTGAGGTGGGGCAATGACCAAATCTTTGTCTACATAAAAATCACACAGTAATTTAGCTAATTTTTTTCAACCTTCACCAACAATATATACTGCAAAAGGAGAGGTACAGGAGCAGCAGGAGAGGGAGAGGGATGAGAAAGAGGACCTGGAGGAAGAAGATGGGAGGGAGAAAGAGGGTGAGTGAAGGGAACCAAACTTTTGCCACCTTGAAGCTGCTTTTTGGGATATTGGTTTGAAGCTATTTATTAAGAAACAAGACTCAGAAAGAACCTTTGACTTTTCACCCTTTCCTGCCTAAGAGATTTAGACAAAGGGACCTGCTTTGGGAAGGAAATCCCAGGATGTCACCCTAATTTGAATTAAGTATGGTAAACAGAGGGCTTCGCATAAGGGCCTGTTAGCTAGACTCCCTTTGTTTCTGAGTCCCAGCAAGAATTCTCCTGCCCTGTGTGTCCCACTGTTCCTCAACTGCCTGTAAATGCCCATTCTCACTTCTAAAATTTAGTTACCCCACTCCCCCTTTTATTTTTTTGTCCAAAAATGTCATCTACCCAATGATGCCCCCCGTCTTTGAAATTTTCATGCGTATGTGAATTCTCCATGAGCATGTATGAACACTTTGGTTTTCTCCTGTTAATCTGTGTCTGTTCATTTGATTATTGGCCCAGCTAGAAGAACTTGGAAAGTGGAAGGGAAAATATTAACATTGTTTTAGCCTGCACAGAAGAACAGAAAGAAGAAAAGGACAAAGGAGAGGAAGGAGAGGAGTGGCGGGAGGGAGAGAAGGGAGCAGGTACAGAAGAGGGAAAGGAAAGAGGGGAGAAGGTGGGGGCAAAATGGTGTAAAGGGCTGTGGGTAAGAATTTACTCTAAACTCTGAACTGAGTTTACTCTCTAAGGAACAGCAAGATTACAGTGCAGTCTCTCAGGTTTCCATAAACTTTAAGGAATTAATGTCCATATCCTAGATGTAAGGTGCCCCAGTGCGGAGACAGTCTGTGTCATCAGACACAGTGGGAAGGCTGCACTCAGAGCTCGGGTTCAAGCCACTTCACACGGACTCCCTGCCACCGCACAGCCTGCCTCGCCGCCATGTAGGAGACTCACGCTGAAGCATCTGGCCTGCAGCCATTGCTGGAACTGCCCTGGAAACCCTTCCACCGCCGCCATTTCCCACATGCACAGTCTCTGCGCAGCCTCATCTGGATTCCGAAAGCTGCAGAGGAGAGCCCGCCTAGGAATTCTGTAACCCAAACCTCAGCCCGAGAGCCAAACCGTTTCACCCACTGGCATCAACCAGCTCAGAAAATGACCTAAATTTAGAACGTCCACGTAAACACCGGAGCTCTTTCTGCTGGGGTCCAAAGAGCCGCTCTGGACACCACACCAGTAACAAAGCAGTGTGACCCACAAGGTGCAATGGCCACAGCGAGTGCCGTTTGGGAAACAGTGAGGCCTCTACTCCTCGGCAGATCAGCCCCGCAGCTGTCACTCGCTGGCCAGCCACAGAGCCCGGCTGTAGCAGTAACTCACATTTTGGGGATGACTTCAGCACTTCCTGCGCTTGGCCTCCCTTGGTCACAGACCATCAGAAAGGGTCTACTTCAGTCACTTTTTCTTCTAACCATATCAGATTGAAGCCTTTGTTTTTTAGCAATTTGTTCCCAGCACAAGGTATTTCCAAGTAAAAAGCAATTTTATTAAAATCTACCACTAGGGCCACAGAACAGGATTAACAGTTGATGTATTTAAACACACACACACACACACACACACACACACACACACACACACACATTTGTTAGCCTAAAGCAACCCACTGACTCCAAATGTTTGCCCCCTTCAGTTCCACACATCAGGCGGCTGCAAATGGGGGAGAAGAGGGTCTATCAAGAAATTCCAAGATTTCAGATGAGCTCACAGAAAGAGTATGGTTCCCCCAGATAAGACTGCAGATGCTCACTAGCACATCAGGGTCTGTGCTTCAGGCTGGAGTTTATATCATCGTAATGTGGGAAATGTTCTCTTTATAAACTCATGCTGATTCAAAATTTTGATTAGCAGTTATCTAACTCTTTTAATTAGTAAGAAGCGATGAAACACATTTTTTCATACCCAATGTAGTTTGGTAGGTTGTATGTTTCCAAATAGGGGACCCAGGAGGGGGCCATAACAAAAGAAGTCCTTGAGGGTGAGAATATTGGAAACTACTGAGAAATTATTCTGAAGACATAATTGAGGAAAATGTAACTACACACACACACACACACACACACACACACACACACAATTTACCCCAGCCCTACGTGTGATAAGGTAAGTTCAAAGCAACATAAAAGACCAGTATCGGATTTGTTAATAAATTATGATAGACCTATATAGCACAAATACTAAGCCATCATTAAAACATGATGCAGATGTCAATTTATTGAAAGGGAAAAATGTTCACAATATATTGCTAACTGAAAAATAACAGCTTAAAAAACAATTTAATGATGCGGGTAAACCCTAAAGAGGGGTTGCCTCTGGATGGTATGCATTTTATAATTTTTATTTGATTATCTATACTTTCTGACTTTTTTGTGTGCTTTGTGTGCTTTTGTTATAAGGAAAAAATTAAAGGAAAGATAAAAAATAAATGCCATGGCCAAAAGAGAAGGAAAATCATGATGTTGAACAACAGATAGATTTAAGGTCACCCAAAATGCAAATACATAGAATAAATAGAATTGTTGAAATAAATATGTAGTGAATTTGAGAAAATCCAAAGGACTGAATCTGGGGAACCTCTGTCTTTGCTCCTCTGGTCTAGGATTCCTTCCCCACAGCCCTCTCCTACTCCCACATGCATGAAGCTTTCTCTTACTTCTCTAGCCTTGCTGTTGAAAATTTCTTTTACACTCTTTTTCGAATTCACATTACACATTTTATTGTACTTTTTAAAAAATGGTCACATTTAATTTTGGACTCAATGTTAGTCTTTCTTTTCTAGTTCTTTCATTTTATCTCCTTATTCTCCAACCAGTTTTCAAAGCCCTTGTACACTGGAAATATCATTATAGCTTTATCTTATCCCCATTTGGGTCTTACCACTATATGGAATATAACCAACCCAGAGCCTTGCACGTAGCAGACATTCAAGAAACCCATCTCAATTGTCCAGGAGACCTGGGTCGTGTCCTGATTATCTTGGCACCTCCCTTAGTGCCTTATGATAACACACACAATTAATACTGGTGAACAAAATGAATAACCAAATTATGAGAACAGGCTCTGGCTTCTTTTATGTGTACTATACAATTCTAAGACATTTCTCTTTCCCTTTAGTTCAGAAGTCCTACAGGGCAGTTATTTGGAGACTTTTTTAAATGTCATGACTGGGAAAAGGGAAGATGTTACTCCACTGAGAGGGGAGAGACCAGGGATGATGCTAAACATCCTAAAACGCAGAGGACAGATTGCTACAATAGAGTGTTATTTAGCCCAAATGCCAATAACACCAAGATTGAGAAATCCTGGTTTTACTGTATATATAGTTCTAAGAGCCATCAGCACATCGCACTCATCTATTTTCTTCTCCTCTTTTACTGTCCCAACAAATGCACTTATATGGTTCTTAGAGAAAGTGAAGACAAAAAATCTGCAAGTCTCTCTGGGCCCAGTGTTGTCATCTGTCTACTAACGAACAAGACATGCCCCAACTACCTTTCAGGGTTATTGTGAGGATAAAATAAAAGAATGAATCTTTAAATGTTTTTAGAAACATATGGGATATATTAATAAGCTTTTCCAATATATATATAATGATGGGGAAATGGGATATTTAGTAGAGCATAAATTTCACTTCCTCACCAATAAACGCGTTTATTTTGTATTCTGGCTCATCCAATGCACATTTATTAAGATTTATCTAGATAAAACAAAACAAAAATGTTACTAGGTTTTAGATGCAAAAAAAATCATGCAATTGTATGATATGAAAGTAATCATTTCTGGGCTCTAGGCAACTAGAAATATTTTTGTTAAGCTGGAAAATGCTTTCCTTCTTTCTCTATATGGGCATGAACCAGGGCTGTGTAAAGTGTGGCTGAGTTAAATCCAGAACTCATTATCATGGTCCTGTAATCAGACAGGGATCATTTTTGTTGAAGATTTTTGGTGAAGTCTTATTTATGTGAACTTTGCCTCCTTTGGTTTGGCAGCCAATATCTAAAGCTCTTGAATTCCTAATCTATAGATCACATATGTTGAGAGCTAAAATCCAAGAAACTGCCCAAAGAAAACATCAGAATCCTCTGAATGAAGGGAGTTCTCAGAGCTTAAGAATTTAGATCTTAAACAGAACATAACAATGTTGAAAGGCATGAGCAATTGTTTTAAAACAAACCAGGTACACTGACTCTTTGGTCAGGCTCCAAAGTGTTGATTTGATCCGTCAGGAGGGTTTAAAATATGCATGATTGTGTTTTGAGGACCCTAATGCCTACTAATCCTGTAACTACATACCATCATTTTATGCACATGCTTGAGAAACATATTGTGTTTTCTAATTTTTTTCTAAATTTATGGCCAACCGGTTTTGCAAATTTGGTCCTTGTGAGAATATGAGCCAGTTGGAAAGCTCTGGAGGAGGAATCGCTGTTTTAAAATGTCTACAAGAAAACAAAATGCTGAACTTTTGGGTCAAAAGTGTAGCTGCGTGAATTGATAACTTTGTCAACTGTTCAATAAACACTTATGGAATGACTTCTACGTAAATATAGCAAGAGAAAGGTATCATGTTAGAGGCAAAGATGTGAAGAAAAGCTTGCAGTCTATCTGGAAACATACATGTATGAAAATATGTCGTCTGAGGGATGTCACCAGGCAATGAATAAAATTTGTCAAGTGATTAGCAAAGTCAATAATTTTTATATGTGAGAGAAGACAGATGTCATGATTTATAGAATGACAGGAAAGATTCATGGTGATGAGGAACTTGGACTTGTCATTGAGTGACAGGTAGAGACTGGTCAAGTAAAAAAAATGAAGGAGGAACATTTTTGAGCGAGCACTAATGAGAGAAAAGATGCAGAGATGGAAATTTGTTGATACATTTAAAATAAGAAATCATTAAAGTCAGATTTATGTCCAAAGTGCTCTGCTAACTTTCATGGATGCAAATCTGGATTCACCACACACTATAACTTTAGAGAAGGCACAGCCTAGTTCAAGGGCATAATTACAAATACCAGTGCTATAATGCAGTGATCTCCAATGTGAGGTGCAGACCCTGTGGACTCTGGGATGTTCAAGATGATCTGTTGAAGTACAGAAGAAACTACATTTTTTCTAATTATATTTATCTTAATTTTATCATTTTAATTAGCATATGTTTTATATGTATAAAAAAGTGCTATGTTGGAGTGTGTTTACATCATTTATAAATCATTTATACATACATTATAGATGAGAGCTCAAAACTATTAGCTAATAATAGTGTAAGCTCAAAAACTAGTAGAGCCCTGCTGTAATGTTGTATCTGATACACTGGAGGTGTGAACAATTCTCTGGAATCCAGAGCCCTGAGGTTGAACAATGTCCACGAGATACCACAGCAGGGGTGAGGACAAAGGGAAGGAGAGTAGGGGGTGATATGTTAGCGAGGGGCAGATTTGGGGCTACACATGGGAGGTAGCCTAACCTCACAAAAGCAGATAGGGGTTATAGATGAACTGTGGGGGCTAAATTAGGATGTGCTAGGGCAAATTCTCATCTGCAGAAAAGTAATGTCTCATTCATAATGTCTGCAGAAATTCTAGTTAGAGAAGAAGTAAGTATAAAATGACCAAGGTTGCCTGTGTGTTTTTTATTTTGGGGTTTTGTTTGTGTTTTGTTGTTTTTTTGTTGTTTGTTTTTTTTGCAAGTTTGCTGATTCTAAACTAGGTATAAAAATCTTACCCTTTACAGCAAGTTAAACATTCAAGGTTCACTTTGGAAGCTTATATCCACAAATTAATAATTTCTGTTTCAGAAAGAAGACTTCCTTTAAGAAAATACATAAGGTTAAAATCCTCTAGACTGTTACTTCCAAATTAGCCATTCTTTGAACAGAAGACATTGCCAATGTTAAATCGTCCCTGCTATCTATCTACCAATTTCTCCTTTTCAGAGCAAAGACTATAAACATATTTATCCTCATTCCTCAAATTCAGTTTAGGTATTGTTCAATGGAATGCCCCCCCAACCCCATACACCTGGCATAGCCCTGATGTGCATGTGAATGAAAATCAGGTTATAAAATATTGCATCCCACTCCAGTAAATACCTTTGCTTTCTCACCATGAATTAAGAGAACAAGTGCTAGAAATGAACCCTGGATGCCATTATATGGTAGTACATCACAGTTAGAATAATTATGTTGTACAAATATTTTATATTGGGTGTCAGGACACAGAAAGAAATCAGTATCACTGGTTGCTGCTGGTTTTCATGGTTAGTAATGTATCAAATGCATAATATTCAGTGTTCTTTAGTTCCACCGCAACTTTCAAGCCTCATAAGCACAATTAGAATACAGACAACCACCAAGAAAGAGATTGTTTTTGCAGGCTATGAAATATTTTTGCTGTCAGTAAGGAAAAGAAATTCCTCTTCTGAGAGCTTGAAGCTACTAATTTTCTGTGGCCTCAAGTCAGCAAAAATGTTAATGAATGGAGAGAAAAATACAAATTATTTTGGATGAATCCTTGAATTTTCATGGCCTATCATGTAAAGGAAACATTTCTTATGAAAAAATGAAATGTTAATAAATCCTCGGGCATCGTCAGAACACAGGTATTAAATAAATTTTAGAAAACTTTTCACAGAGAAGTCCCAGAGTTCTACTAAGATTCTTCTCCCCCACACCTCCCAATAAAAAAGCAGTCCAAATGTCATCAGAAGTTTCTATAAAAAGAGAAATGTTCCAATGGAGTGACTCCATTGCTCAATGTGCAACCTGAGCAAGCTAGTAACACTGCACCAGGGAAAATGGGGGGGGGGAAGCATAATCCATGGTCCAGATCTGTGTTAGAGATGCGTCAAATTGTTTGTGTAAAATAGAACTCTACAATTAGGAAAAAATTACATTATGCGGGTTTATTTAATCCAAAATGGTCTGTCATCTTTCATGTTTACCTAATTGGCTTTCCCTGGGGGATTGGGGGAAATCATTTTTTAAAATAAGAAAAAAATATATAAGCCTGTAAATATTTTTGTTATAATGCCTCCCGTGGTAGAAACTGAAAAGAGCTATTTATGCTTGCTCTTGATTCAAATATTACTCTCGCTTCATTTATCACCTGTCTGAAATTGCCTGAATGCCTTTCTCCAAGAGATAACATAGGAATCCATTCGTATGTCTCAAAGACAGCTGGACCACCCAACTAATCTACAAAGGGACTCAAAAGTTATATTTAATCAACTGCAGCCTCCTCTGGAGAAGTTCTGAGTTCTACATCAGAGCACGTAATAAGTAACAGGCTAGAATTTGGCACTTTCCTTAGCGGGGGCTTTCCCACAATGAGCTCCCTTTTCCTCCTAGCCCCAAAGCAGCTTCTTAGCCTTTAGGATGCTGACATAGGTTTGGGGTTGCAATTTTTCAGTCTAGTTATACAATTACTAACTACCTGAGAAGGTTATGTTACTTAGTCCAATACATAACAATGTCCTAATTTTCCAGGGTGATTAGATGGATGAATGGGTGGTTAGGCATAGAGATAGATGAATTAATCCTGTAAGAAGCATGTTTGTGCACTTACGAGTAAATGAACACCCACGAACTCACTGCATACACACCGTGATAGTGATTATTAATAATGATAGTGATAATTAGTAATTCAGCAACAAATACCTTTACTTTCTCTTATTTGATGAAATTTAATTCCCACTTTAAAAGAAACACATTTGAGACACAGAGTGTTCTAAATTACCCAGAAATATGTCCCCCAAATACTATAGTATGGATGATTTTATTATTACAACTAGTTCATTTTTTAAAGTATTTTCTTTTTAAAAAAATATATTTTATTGATATTTTACAGAGAGGAAGAGAGAGAGATAGAGAGCTAGAAACGTCGATGAGAGAGAAGCATCGGCCAACTGCCTCTTGCACACCCCCTACAGGGGATGTGCCCGCAACCAATGAACATGCCCTTGACCGGAATCGAACCCTGGACCTTTCAGTCCGCAGACCGACGCTCTACCACTGAGCCAAACCGGTTTCGGCACTAGTTCATTTTTTATTGTTCTCTTCTTTTGGTGAATAAAAATTTCCTTCAGCCATGGAATGAGAAAATATCCAGTGTAAGCTATTAATAGAAATGTGTACTGTCCTTGGAATCTATTTGCTGGAGATATCTTTAAAGATAGTCTAGTCTGAAGTCCCACCCAGTGCAAAAATTTCTAGTAAAACATCCTGGACAGATGGTTATCCTGTCTGTCTAAACCTACCAGCAACCAGGAAACACCTTAAAAGGCAGCTCATTCACTGTGGAGTCTCAGTTTTTCTCAAAACTCTTTCTATCTGATGGGATGTGAGTTCTTGTAACTCCTTGGTTGCCTACCAGATTACTAGATCTGTGAAAGCATTCTTTAAGGGACATAGGCTCATGTCAAGTGACTGCCACTTTCTTTCAAGGGTTCTCCATGCATTAGATATTAGGACAAGAACAAGATGAGAGAGTCACAGAAAATCCTGGGTATCCATGTCATCATCCCAAAACATTTCAAAGTCTTATAAGACATGTTGGTTCTAACACTGTGACATTTAACATGGATAAATGCAAGGCTGTAACACAATTCAATAAACCAGTTGCCTAAGGAATGATAGCTGAGACTCAACTAGGCAGAAACATGTGTTAAAAAACTGCTTCTCTTGCTATTCAGACTTCAAATCCTGAGCCTGCATCCAATTAAAAATAATGAGATGCTACATGTGAGAGTAGTGTGTGACATGCCCAAAAAGTCAGAACAGCCTTAGCTTGGTATTAATAGAAACATCATTTTCTTAAAGGAGGGAAGTGAGATTATCACTTTTTAAAAAGCCAGAAATATGGTCAAACACGTTCTTGAATTCTACCTTAGGGGTCTTTGGACAAACTGAATGTGTCCAGAAGAGAGCAATCAGGATGGCAAAGGAGCTAGAAATCATTTCAGATGTGCAGTGGGAACTGAGTGGTTTAACCCAGAGAAGGAAGGTTTCATCTGGCGATTGTGTTGTGAAGAAAAGCTGGCCACAGGAGCAGTGAGCCTTGGTAACAGATGAAAACTCAGGGAGTCAGATTTCAGCTCACTGCAAAAGCGAGGACTTTCTAACTGGGAAGCGGCTCAGAGACTGGAGGGCTGCTTTATCCAACTCAACAAATCTCCCGATATCAGCAGCGCTCAAGCACTATGAGACACCCTTATGATGGAAATGTGGTTGAAGGAAACCAAGCATGGGAAACAGAGAGTCAAATGCGTATTGAATGCCTACTGCTCGCCAGCTCCTGGGATCCCAGCCTTCACTAAACAACACAGATACGAGTGCTGTACTCACAGAGCTAATCATCTCAACGTTGGACTAAAGCAGTCTTTCAATTTCCTTAGCCCTATTGGTCTAATATACTCTGTTATATATGACACCAAATAGAAATGGAAAAATGTGTCACGTGTGACTTTATAAATACTTTGGAGAAAAGCATTCTATAGTATTTGAGCCTTGATTCAATGTTTACTAAGTGCCAGCGAGGTGCTAGATACTGAGGTGCTCCATAAGGAATCACCTGCCCTAAAGGAGGTTAATATCTGTCATTTTAACCACACTTTAGACTCCACTTCCTCCAGTACTTTGGCAAGCTCACCAATATATATATATAAGATGGCCAGATAACCTATCTTCCAAATCAGGACATTCGGAAAGTGAAAGGGTGCTATTAATAATTGCATCAAGACAACAGGTGTAAGAAAGGAACTGTCCAGACAGAGTAGGGCATCTGGTCGCCCTATTAATAAGCCTCTAGAGCAGTGGAAAGCCCAGGCCTCTGGGAGCAATAAATCTTCTTTGTGGTTGACTTTGTGGACTGGGGATTAAATTGGCTTGTCAGCCAGCCCCTCCTTCGCTCCTGGAAAGTGCTCCTCCCCACATTTTCCATTCCAAAAATGTGATTATCAGTCCCTCTTAATTCATTCTACGTGGGCACTAGACCCAATCAGAAGCTGTCCTTGGGATATTTTTAGAACGGGCCCTCTGTCGTAGTGAGAACTACCAGATCTAACACTTGAGTGCTGTTTGTGAGGAAGTGGTCTATGAAAAGAGAATGAAGTCAGCACAGAGAAGCAGTTGAGAAAGGATCCCAGCCATGCTTGACTCATAGTTTCAGTTCTCTCTGCTAAATGCCAGTGATTCCTGTAATTTTTTATTTATGAGAGATACCAACATTATTCTACTACTTTTTTTCCCTTTCCATTTAGTTAGTTTAAGTTGAGTTTATAGTACTTTCAATCCAAATTGCATTGGCTAATAAATATGAGATGCAAAGAAATATAAGTAGAAAAAATGGCTCCCCAAAAGCTTATCAGTTGACTCTCACTTGCAGATTTGTCCCTGGTTCGGGCTCCCAGGACAGAACAGATGAAGGAAATTATGAGCTTTGTATCAATTCACCTTGGCTCTTCACTTATCCTCAACCTTGAGCAGAAAAATCTGCTCTCACTTGTTTCTCACTCGTCTTTGCTGCCAACATGGAGAATCTGTCTAGTTCCTCTTTTTTATTCTTCTAGAAAGTTTAATTGAATCTCATGCTGTCAACCACTAGCCATAGGCTGATCACTCTCAATTTTATTTTTTCAGTCCAGGTCTTTATTGTTCACTGGATTTATAAACCTACCTACTGAACATCTTCCAGTAAGTACATCAAACTTAAAGCAATTCAAGCTGAACTCATCTTTCCCACAAAACTGTACCATTTTTATGTTCTCACTTTCTTCAGGTAATACTACTGTTCACTCTAACACCTAAAACAGAAACCTGGGAGACCATCCTAGCTCCTCCCACTCTCTGACACCACATTTCAGAAGTCACTACGTATATCCTATTAGCTTTACCTCCTAGTAATTCTTGAAGCTGTACCTATTCATTCTCACTCCCCATGCCTCAGTTAAGGTCTTTCTCCTCTCTGTAACTATTGCAACGGTACCATAAGTAGTTTTTCTTCATCCAATCCCACCTCTTTCAAGTAACCTTCTTTCATGCTGCCTTCATACTATTTATAAAATACTCTTAAATTCAAAATTCTTGAATGACTTTCTATTATATACAAAAATATGCAAACTACTCAGTAAAGCATGTAAAGTCACTCTTGGTCTACTCTAGACCCTTGTTTCAACACTTCACCCACTATATATGGAAGGCTGGCCACACTAAATAGTTTGTCTTTTTTGTAATGGGCTACACCATATTATCCTTTTGCACAGGTCATAAAACACCATGCAGCTTCTGTCTGATTCTTTTGGAATGCTAACTCTCTTTGTTCCCTCTTGAGACCCATGTTGTGAAAAGCTCAAGTCACATGAAGAGGTCACATGTAGCTGCTGTGATCCCAGCTGAGCCCAGTCCAGGTGCCAAACATAATGAAGAAGATGATTCTGGCACCAGCAGTCTGAGCCCCCCTCCATTCCAGCTGAGGCCCCCAGACATCACGAGGCAGGGACAACCCTTCCCTGCTGTGTCTTCTCTAAATTCTTGACCCACTGAATCAATGAGCATGATCATATATATTTTTTATACTATTAAGTTTGGGGTAGTTTGCTACACAGCAATAAATAGTGAAACATCCCATTGTAATATCATTTAATTATCTGGAATATTCAATTCTAAGATACAACTTTGGGGGTTCAGAGCTACTCTCCCCAAGATGTGCTTTTATGGTATGCATGTTATTTTGAGCTAAGGGCAATTTTAGCTACAGGCTCAAGAAAAACTCCACTCTTCTTTTTAATTACATAGAAGAACATGACATAGGAGCCCTGCCAATAATAAGAGATGATTAGCAATAATCTTTTTTTGACCCACCTACATGGCAAGACAAACCTCTTTCACTAAACATCTGCTGTGCTTATCACCTTGCAATGACCCTTTGAAGCTCCCAAGGCACCTTACTCATCTCTAGTTCAGGATGTCTTATATACTCATGTTTCTTTTCTAGCTCTGAACCTTCCTGCATGTGGGGTCTCTGATTCTCTCATGTGTGTGGGGTTCCCATCCATATGTATGAATTAAAATTGTTTATTCTCTCTTCCTAATCTGTCTCATGTCTATTTTATTATTAAGCCAGCCAGAAGAACCTTGAGAGTAAAGTTTGTTGCTCCCCCCTCCCCCCACTTCTCTCTATCGTCCATCTTTGTCTCCCAATTACAGTACTTCCCATGGCTTCTTGAAGAGTATATTTTATTCTTCTTTATTTGCCCAGTGCCTAGCACACATAAGATTTTCAATTAATGTTTTTGATAAGATACCTAGTTTTCTATCTAGTTACCCATTACTCTGACTTAGGCACCCAATAAGACCTTCCCCAATCTATCTTTTATTCTCAATTGCTGATCCTTGCTGATATGATCATCTTTGCCTGTCAAAATAAGTTACCACCAGTCCAGCAGTTCACCCAGACCTTTGCCTACTGCAAAAGTCAGTCTAGTTTCAATTTGGCTTCTCCCTAGGGAGCTCTAAGTAATTATGGAAGACTTGGCAGGAGTCCTAAGAAATGCTATAGATCTAAGTCTGATGGTATAAGAAAAAGTGGAGGAGAGAGACTAGCATCTTCCCAATACTAACTGTGTGTCAGGATCTGTGCTAGGAGGTCCCCTAATCTTATCAGCACCCCTTTTCAATATTTTTTTACAGATGAAGAAGCCTGGAATCAGTGAACTTCAGTACCACTCAGCTGGCAGAATGAGAGTATCAATCCCAGCCCCGCCTGCTCTAAAGCCACTGTACTTCCTAAATGCCACACTTTCTGGGAGATTCTCCCACCCCACCCACAGAAACACTTGCCCATGAGAAGGCTGGTGGATAAAATTTCACCAGTTGAAAAGTTTATTTCAATGATGTCAACCACAAATTTGATTTATTCTCTGACAAAATGCAAAATATCTAAAAAAAACAACACAATAAGTATAATTAATCAATAATACTTCAGGAGGTATATGTTTATGGCAAATCTGACTGGACAGGGGGCTCTGGGAAGGGAGAGGAAGGAAGAGTACACAGAAGGCCCGAGAGAAAGGAAGGCGTTGTCTGAAGGTGAAATCAGAGGGAAACTGCGGAGGGAAATCTGGGAATGTAAAACAAAAGGCCTTTCCCTGGAGACTTGGGTGGGTCGTGTCCTGGGGAAGATCAGAGGCTCTAGGACATCCTTTAGTATACACAGACAGGAAGCTGGAAACTTCTTTTACCTCGATGGAGAGGAGCTTTACATTTTTGTTAAACCAAAGACTACAAATAAATAGTCCCAAGTGAAACTTGATTGGTAGGCTTCTACTTTTCAATATTCAACATTAATTTTTTATCATTCTTTTTACTTACACATATCAATTGATTTTTTTTTTCATGGTTGTCAAAAGTCTTAAGCACTACAAATTTGGGATCATAATCCATTTCTATGTCTTTGCCATTAGGTCAATATACTTTAGTGAAGGACAATTGGTTAATATATATATATATATATATATATATATATATATAATTGATTTTTTACAGAGAGGAAGAGAGAGGAATAGAGAGTTAGAAACATCGATGAAAGAGAATCATCCATCAGCTGCCTCTTGCACACCCCCTACTGGGGATGTGCCCTCAACCAAGGTACATGCCCTTGACCGGAATCAAACCCGGGACCTTTCAGTCCGCAGGCCGACGTTCTATCCACTGAGCCAAACTGGTTTTGGCAATATATATTTTTTAAAATACCTTTCCCCAGGAATCATTGATCTATGTCTGAGCAAAGAATTTCCCAAAGGCCAGTCTCTCTCTTTTTTTTTTTTTTTTTTTTTTTTTTTTTGTTAAGGCCTGGGATCTTCAACCAAGCTGACATTTGTCTGCTACTGGAAAATAAATGCATTTTGGCAACCTGTAGTGTGCCAGCATCCCCTACCAGCATACATATAGGCTGCCTGCATGTACGTGTATGAGGGCCAAGGAAAAAAGATAACATGTTTGAAATCTGGTTTCCTAGGCAAGAATTTCAGAGGTTGCTCAATAAAAAGTGATTATGCAACATGAGTGGATTTTCCTCTAAGTGGGAATTCATTTCTCTCTATATTCCTCTGAGTTGAAGTTATAGTTATGTCAATGCCCCTCCCTGCTAGGCCTTGTTCTATATAGCGTAGTGAAGATGTGGTATCCATTTTAAGAAACACATTACACTTAGAAGATTGTCACAGAATTATTTTAAATTCTATATATTGAAAGTGTATCAGAGAGCAAAGACTCCAGTGCTAAGCTATCCAGGTGGAGCGACACCCGCTTCCAGGACTTGGTCCAAGAAAAGAGAATTCCACCTCATCCACATTTTTCTGTGTCATTCTCTCATCAGCCATGATGTATGAAGCTTCTTTTCTGTGGCAGGACTTTACCAGACTGTGGGGATGGGGAGGGAAGTAAGATGAGCAGGTCCCCTGCTCTCAGGAAGCTTGCCTTTGAATGAGGGAACCAGACAATAAGACAAGCAGGTAACTGAGCTAACGATGCAGTTACAGGTCTTGACCTTTCCTGTGAAGAAGACAGGCAAGTTAACCACATACAAAATAGTTGTGGAGGGAAGGGTGTCTACGTTAGATGCAACCGCTGGGGAAGGCATCTCTGAGAAGTGTAGAGAGCCAAATAGGAATTTTCTCTGGACTTTCTGAGTATTGGTCACACAACTGCTTTCTAACCTTTTCCCAGGTTTCATCAACAAACCTTAAGAAAGAAATCAAGAATCTGACTACACTTAACAGAATCTCTTTGAGCCATGAGCGTAATTTAAAGCGTTTAGAAAGATTACCCATGTTTTACTCCCAGCTGATTCAATTTCGCAACAATACACTCCCTCTACCTTACCATTAAATCTGTGGCGCATGCAATTCTAGGGAGCGATCCCTTGCCTTACCTCTTATTGCCTCTTTCCGCCCACGCCCCAAGAAGATGACAATTGAACTGACCCTGGTAAAGAAGAAAAAGCCAGCCATGCAGAGAGTCAGAAATAGAGCATTGTGATCTAGGACCGACAAGTGGGAGAGCCCTAAGGTGGGTACACCAGACATGCTTTCAAAACTGTTAGAAGGAAAGAGATAAAGGTATGATTTCAAGACACACAAACCAATATATCAAAACTGAAAGAAAAAAGTATACTAATCCACAATCATAGTTGGAAATATTAACACATAAATTACCATTAACTTAGCAACTTAAAACAGCAAGCGTGGATTCTATCACAGCCTCTGTAAGGCAGGTGTTCTGAAAGTAGCTTAACCGATGACTCTGGATCAGGGGTTGTTGGCAAGATGTCAACTAGGACTACAGTGATCTGAAAGCTTGAGTGGGGTGGGGAAATCCACTTGCCCTTTCATGGCCTCAATTCCTCACTGGTTACAAGCAGGAGGCCACAGTGTCTCCTATCTTCACTTTTCCATAGAACTTCCAGAGTGCCTTTAAGACATGCAGCTGGTCTCCCAGAGTGACAAATCTAGAGGAGAGAGGAAGCCACAATACCTTTCCACCCAGAAGCCACACACCATTACTTCCACAATATTCTAGTCATTAGGAGGGAGGTCACTAAGTCCAGTCTGCACTCAATGGGAGGGATAGAGGACTATCAAAGAATTTTGGCCTTCTTTAAAAAAACAAACAAACAAACAAACAAACAAACAAAAACAGCACGCACATGCTATTTTAAATATATCCTTGTGAGATACCTAAGTGGCAAGACATAGTAGGCAGTGGGAAATACTGGTCTTGAAGGAGAGGAAAGAGGCCTGGGCTAGAGATACAAATTTGAAAGTCAGCATAAATGGGGGTGATAGAACTTTGAAAGTAACCAACGTAAGTTGTGTTACACAAGCTGGGTGACTGAGTGAAACCATTTAGAGGGAGAGTGAAACAGAGGAAAGAAGGTCCGGCACTGAGCTCTGGGATCCACTCTAACCTTCGGCTGCCTGAAATGCCAGGCCAAGGAGGAAGAGCCAGTGAAGGGGAGAGCGGAGGAGTAGCCAGCAAAGTGAGAGGAAACCAGAAACCTGTGGCACTGCGGAAGCAGATGGGAGAGTGCTTCCATGATCGTCATAATTAGTACAATAAGAGCATGACTGGTCACATTTACTGAGCACTGTCTAATGTCCTAGGCATTGTTCTAAGTGTTCCTATGTATTAACCTTTAATCTTAATAGAGGGCGGAAACTTTATGATTTCGTATTTATAGCTAGAAAAATTGAAGCACAAAGATGTTAATTTTTTTTTTACCAAAGGCTATTCAAAAGTAAGTGGGAACCTGGGGGAATAAAGTGGTTGCTGGGTTCAATCAAACCCTGATTAAGTCCAACGCTTTGTGTATTCAGTGCCTGCACCCAAGCAACTAAAAGGTTTTAGACCAGCTCTGTTCGTATCTCACTCAACCTGATAACACTTGAGCAAATATCCATCTGGAGCCAGGCACTATCTTAGTTATGGAAAATGTGGTGGAGAATGAAATATTTTTAAAATCCCTGACCTTTGGATCTTACCTTCCAATGAGAGAAACAGATCATAAGATAAATACATAAAATATATAGTACATAAAATAGCGGTAAGTGCTAAGGTGAATAGAGATAAAGCTGAGAAAGGAGAAAGAAGTGTTGGGATATGGGAGTGGGGAGGCAATTTTAGACAGGCAAGTCAGAGAAGACCTAAACAGAAAGGCAACATTTCAGAAAGACAAGTATGTGTGGGGGGGGAGTAGGGGGGGGGGGGAGATGGAGCCATGCAGATATCTGAGGAAATTTTTCTGGGCAGAGGAAAATATCATTTAAAAGGCCTTGAGGCAAGAATGCATGTGCTTGGCATGTGAGTGAAAAAATAGCAAGGAGGCCAGAATGGCTGACGTGGAGGAAGGAAGAAAAGTATATCAAGAGATGGCAGAAAGGAATGGAGTCAGACAGGTAGAGTGAGGTAGGTATAGCATGAACTTTGACTTTTATTCTGAACCAGCTGGAAAGATGTAGGAAGGTTTTAAGCAGAGGACTTACATGACCTGATCTGGGTTTTAAGTGGATCACTCTGGCTGCTGTGTTGACAGTAGACTATATGAGAGCAAGAAGAGAAGTGGAGGAAGCAAAGAAGTAGAGACCAGTTTGGAAGCTATTTCATAACCTAGTCAGTAAAGGTTTGGCCAGGTTATTAACTGTGGAGGTGGTAAAAAATGTTTGGACTCTAGAAATATTACAGGATTTGTTGATGAAGTGCATGTGAGATGTGAGAGAGCAAAATAAGTCAAGGATGACTTCAAGGTATAAGGTCTGAAAAACCTGAGGAATGAAGTTGTCATTGATTGAGATGAGAAAGGCTGCAGGAGAAGCAGGTTTGGGGGGAGAAAATGAAAATTTCAATTTTGGATGTATTCAGCTTGAAGTGCTTATTAAATTTCCTTCTGGGAAGCTGAACAGGCATTTAGGACACAAATGAATTGGGAGTTCAAGGAAGAAACCAAGGTAAGATATGAAATTGGAAGTCATCAGAGCACATGTATGGAATTTAAGGACATGAGACTGGGTGAGACCACCAAGACAGAAAGGGTAGAAAGAAAAAGGACAAGTTTCACACTGACCTCTAATCTTCTCCAGCCAAGGTCTGAGGTTGGGGGCAATGAACAAGAACCACAAATGGCATCTGACAGCAGCTGCCAGAGATATAGGTGGAAAACTAGACAAGTGTGAAGGCCTGCCTGCCAGATTAAGTAAGGGTTCCCAGGGGCAGAACGTGATCAATCACTACTGAGAGGTCAAACAAGAGCATTGGCCTTTTGATTTAACAATGGAGAGACATTGGTCTCATTAAGATGGATTTTCTAGGAGCCTGGAGTAAAGGTCTGACTGCGAGGATCCTATAGGGCAGCCATGGGTAAACTACGGCCCGAGGGCCGGATCCGGCCTGTTTAGTTGTTCTAGCCTGCCCGCAGAGTGGAAAGAGCAGAGGGTTCTCTTGCTCTCCCCTCCGCTCCTTCATCAGCAACCCAAGATGAGAGTGCCAGCATGGTCAGGTTGCTTTTGTTCTGGCCCTCCAGTCCAGTTTAAGAACCCATTGTAGCCCTTGAGTCAAAAAGTTTGCCCACCCCTGCTATCGGGAATGGGACCAATGAAACAGGAGGCGTCAACTGCAGCCTACTCCCTCTGATAACTTTGCTATAAAAGGGAAAAGGGAAAGAAGTAGTAATGGGATAAATAAGGCCAAGAGAAATTTTAGTTGTTGCTGTGTGGCCATTGTGTTTCACAGAAAGAGTGATGCATTTTTGTAGGCTGCTGGGGATAATCAAGTAGAGAGGGAAACATTGATGTTGCAAGAGGACCAGGCAGAATTGCTGAGACAATGAGAAGGTGAGGGAAGGGGGGATCTATAGCACAAGTGGAGGGGTGGTCCTTAGTGTCATGGACACTAGGGTTAACAGGACAGAGGTGGGACACAGGTCCACATAATGGGTCAATGCAGCCGTGTGCACTGTGGAAGTTGCCTTTAGACTTAATAGTTTTCTGAAAAGCTGGAAAGTAAAGTAGGAAGCAGGGTCATCTACCAGAATGAGAATGAGAAGACGTTGGAGGCCCAAGGAGAGAAGAAAAATGATAAAATACTCGAGACTGGAAGTGTGGGTAAAGTAGAGAAATGTAGTCTAACTCTGGGGCAGCATTACTGACCCACTATTGTCAGTGACCACAAATTTAAAGTGAAGTCAGTCAGCATGGTTGTGTGTTTTTTCTCCAAACCCTTTTAGCTTCACCATTACAGGTGCAGAACAGACCGAAGAGCAGTTTTAGTGGAGTGACAATTAAAAAAAAAAAAAAAAGCCAAGAGGAAATAAGAGGTGAGAAAGTGAAGGTTCCAGATTTAGACAACGTGTTCCAGAAGTCTTCGTGTAAAATATGACTCAAATATGCTGCCGTATTTGGAGGGGAAAGTGGAATTGAGAAATTTAAGGTATTATTTTAAAGGTGGGAAACACTAGAGCAGGGGTGGGTAAACTTTTTGACTCGAGGGACACAATGGGTTCTTAAACTGGATGGGGGGGGGGGACAGAACAAAAGCAACCTGACCATGCTGGCACTCTCATCTTGGGCTGCTGGTGAAGGAGCGGAGGGGAGAGCAAGAGAACTCTGCTCTTTTGGCTCCAAGGGGCCAGATAAAACAGCTGAATGGGCCAGATCTGGCTTGCGGGCCGTAGTTTGCACACAGCTGCCCTAGGAGTATACTTGTACGTTAATGGGCTGACTGATCAGGTAAAGAAGAAACTGATGGTGTGGATGAGATAGGGGGTCATGAAAGAAATGAAGTCCTTAAGGAGATAAAAGAACATAGAACACAGAGCACAAGGGCAGGGACCAATCCCTGATGGGCACAGGTATGAGCTGATTGGCAGGAAGATTAGATGGGCCACTCTGAGGACTTCTATTTGTTTAATGATAATAAGATCACATCTTTGTTGAGAAGAGGGCAATAAAGAAATAATATATTTAAACATTTTTATTGAATTTATTGGGCTGACATTGGTTAATAAAATTATGTAGGTTTGAGATATACAACTTTATAAAGATGATCTATTATAGAATTGTACACATAAAACACCCTTGAAGAACAGGTAAATGCTCAGTGGGATTCCTTGCCATTGTCAAGGGCCCAATTGAGGTCTTTATCCAGAACTTAAAGTTAGAGCTGTCAGTCTGATTCTGATTTTCTTCCACAAGTAGCTGCAAGATGGTGTAGAGTTGGGTTCACCAGGGAAACTTTCAAGTCTACAGAGCTTCACCCATAAAAAATAGCCTATCTCTAGGACCGAGGGAGGGTGGCGGAAAGGTGACATTATGTGTTATTCTGACTGCTGATCCCTTTAAATGAGTTTCTATTTTAAGAGCCTGGTGTCAATAGTGCTTAATTTAATCAGCTTCGTGCGGAGTGAAAGGAAATTGGAAATCTTCATGAGCACTGAGACAGTTTTCATTAGAAACTCAGACTAATGGGCTAAGGGTGTTGCAGGACAAAGGAGGATGGATGGCTTATCTATCTGTTTATTTCAAAAGACAGTTATGACCTTGCAGGACAAGTTCTTCGGCTTGCATCCCCTTTATTTGGGTCTTATTAGGATACCCTCCTTGCTGATCTCAGGCTCTCTCTTTAATCCCAGGCTCTCACTTCTAGCACTGGCCTGCAGAATCATCCCGGAGATCAGCCCTGATTGCAGTACAAGGAAATTTTAGGAGCTCTAGTTTCAAACTCAATGGACCCTAACCTCCTTTCTCAGGAGAAGGCCTTTTATATATGGCCTGTACTGTGGTTCATTTCCGACCACTCGACCTCTACCAGGCTGCTGGTGACTCCTTGCCTTGTCCACCTGGGGAGTTGTTATTGTTCAAATATCACCTCACTGGGCTTTCTCCGGTTCCCTTCATCCTTAGCGTCCCCATCAGCACTCAATATCCGGTTCTGTAAGCCTTACTACATTGTGCTGTGAGTTATGTATTTGTCTATCAAAATACTCCTGGAGGGATTGTGTCAAAATTATCTCTGTAGGTCCAGCACTTAGCTCAATGCCTTGCATGTACATGATAAGCACTTTGTTTAGTAAATAACAGCATCAGATCCAACTTGCAGAGAGAAAAATAACAATTCTAGGAACAGAGCTTAGACCTTGTTTCAAGATCTGAGCATTTGGGAAATTGGTATGGTGAAGTAGCTAACTTTGGCAGTTCTAGTCAGAGGGGCCTAAATTTGAATCCCGGTTTCATTACTTATTAATCGAATACTTCTTTGTGCCTCAGTTTCCTCATATGTCTAATGATGAAAATAAGAGAATCACCTTCATGGGATTACTATAAGAATTAGATGAGGCAGTACATGCCATGTGGTTAGCATAATATTTTCAGAGCTTGGCACTCATGGATAATAAACATTAGTTGTCATAATCATTATTATGAATGGCAATTATCTGAAAGCTCAATTCTTGCTAATTCGCCTATGCCTGGACCCTTGTCTTAATACCTTAACTATTTTATTTTCTCACTAGAGGCACTGATGCACAGATTCGTGTATGTGCACCGGTGGGGTCCCTCGGCCTGGCCTGCAGGGATTGGGCCAAAACCAGCTCTCTGACATCCCTCAAGGGATCCTGGGTTGTGGGAAGATGGTTCTTGGGTGACACACCCTGTTATCGGGCTCCCTCCTATCTGATTCCAGGTGCGTCACCCCAAGAATGGCAGCTGCCAAGTCATCGCAGCTTAGCAGTTCCTGCATTGAGGGTCTGCCCCCTGGTGGTCAGTGCACATCATAGCTACCAGCTGGACGGTCGAATGGTCTACTGATTGGTCAGTTACTTAGGCTTTTATATATATATATATATATATATATATATATATATATATATATATAGATTAAATGTATCTCTGCTTACATTCTCCTCCCTCTACTCCCCACCCCTTCCAAAAGACCATCTCACCTCAAGATGATTGGTCTCCTAGGGGCAGGCCCCAGGTCCCTGGTGAGCTGTTCTCTAACCACTGCCTCCAAGAGGTTCCCCATTGCACACTCCACCTGTGCACCTCTGCAGGCACCTTCACCTTCGGTGGGGCCTCCTCCTGATTCCAGTCGCTTCCTGGGATTCAGTCCCTCGCTGTCAGTACAGGAGTCTCAGTCTTCTTTCCCTCCTCTATGGACGCTGCCAGTATGTACCAGTATCCCCAATATCTGCCCACCCCAGCTTTTCCAGGCCCCTCTGGTCTGCATTGAAGTGTCACGATTAAACCTCTCTTCCATATCTGGCCATACAGTACATTTTAAATTTGCTGTGTACACTTTTGACAAACAGTAATGATCAGTTTTGTGACTGCACACAAAAGAGTGTGCTGACCCAGTTAAATTATTTTCCTACAAGGATTCCCCAGATATCCTTCTGCAGTATCCAAAAGATTTTCCATGTACTGGATTGTTGTCAGTTCTAAGCAAATCACACATATTAGATTATATTACAATTTGTTAGTTTTAACCAAAGCCATCAAAATGTCCCAGTCATTTCATCCAGCCGGAGCTCTGGGGAGAAACATTACAGCTGCAGTGGATGGCGGTTAAGAAAGCTATGGGTTTGGTGCTTTATTCAAATGAATTTGCCAACCAGAAACTTCAGCCCTGTACAGTATTTTGACTATACAAGGATTCTCCACCCAACTACAAAATAATCTGAGGACATTAGTGGGTTTGAAACAGATGCAAATGTGTGGAAATAAGGAAATTCCATATTCTAATGTTTCTAAGCCTCATGTTTAGAAACGACCAATCTCCAATCTGTTTAAACTAAGGTCTTGGTCATTTGAAAAGACAAATTTAGCAGAAAGAGGAAGAGAAAGAAGATAGAAAGGGAAAAGGAGAGTGGGAGGGAGAGAGAGAGAGAGAGAGAGAGAGAGAGAGAGAGAGACTCCTGGAACTGATTTTCTGGATTAAAAAAAAACACCCTTAAACTGGAGCTACCATAAGTCAGTTGAACAGGCACTTACTTCCATATCATCAAATGAATTAACTTTATCTACAAGACAATTTTTTTATTAATTTCTATTCCCACAGAACTTTACTTATTATGTAAATTTGTCTGGATTTATAAGAAATCAATTCATGCATAATGATTATGTTCTACTTGCACAATTATATTTTATAAAGGAAGACACATTTTTAGACCCAGGGGATTTTGTAGTGTAAAATAAAATCCTTTTAGTGCCAACGATACATTTCCTGCAAAACCCAGCGGCGGGCGACGCATTTTTATTTATTTCCTAAGTAGAGAAGTCATGAGGCAATAAACTATTCCACTCATCCTATTAGTGGTTAGTTAATCTGATGTGGGAGAAGAGGTGAGGGCTGAAGGGAGGAAAATCCCTGTTCGCAACATTTTGAGTGATGGTTCATTCAGCAATTACGATCCCTTCTCTCCATGTAATAAAAGCAGCCGAGATGAAAGGGACTGAAATATTCTTCCCGACTGGCAAAGGCTGCCATGCAGACAGTCAGGAGGAGGTGGAGAAGGGGGAGGGGAGATCCCAGCTCTCTCCCCTGGCCTTGGCCATCAGTACCCTGGGGATTGGTGGAGTCTCCCGCACATCAGTATTCCAGCAACCCACTCCCACGAGAGGCTGCAAGGAAGCCCAAGTGCCCATTGCTAAATACAGCGCCTGCTTTTCAGACTGCCAGGAGAGCTCAGGCTGTGCACCCCAGAGGTGAATCTTCACGTCACACACTCCTAACACGGCGGGTCCAGCGACTTCTCAGCCTGTGAGCACCGAGCGCAGAGGAGACCAGCACTGTGCCCCAGGCCCCTGAGGTAAGCCCTTTCGTGGATGGCAGAACAGGAGCTACATTGACCACTGGTCACTGCAGATCCTGTAGTTACTAATAATCACAGATCCAGTCAACAGGAGCTGCAAGCCAGGATCCAGCCCCCCTTCCAAAGGGCAGCGTGTGCGGACAATGAGCATCAGGTCAAGGATCAGGGCAAAATGAACTCCGAAAGCCCATGGATCGCTGAAATGAAACAGGAGATAAAAATAACAGGGAAAACATCCTCAGGAGGGCGGGAAGGACCGCAGAAAAGAGGACAGTAGAGGGACTGACAGGTGCGTGCCACCCCTCCCCACGGCTGTGTCGTCTGCGCTGTTGCAGCAGCTGCTGCCTGAGCGCAGAGGAAGACAGGTGTCCCCGCTGGCTTCTTACCACAGACCCAAGCAGTGAGCAGACTGCAGAGGGTGGCTCCCGGGCCACTCCGCATTCTTCCCCGCCCACTGGGGACCCCACCCTCCCAGGCTGGGCCATTCAGTGTTTCCAAGTGTCCACCAGGAGCCAAGGACTGTGGCCCTTACAGAAATAGAACAGAAGAGCCAGCCGGTGACTAGACAATGAGCGCCCCTCCCAACCTGCTGAGGGTTAGGGTGAAACACAAAAATGCATCTCTCTCCTTTCTCTTGGGCAGAAAAAAAGAAAAGAAAAGAAAATCCCTATAGCAGCTTCCCACTAGCAGGGCTAGTAGGACTGCAGGTTCCCTTGGAGAGGGGGGGGATGTCTAATAAAATGGAGTTCAGTTTTAAGCCACCTCTGCCATGCTGCCTGGTGCTTCTAGAATTTGGTAGAACAGCTCTCAGCCTACAGGAAGCTAAGGAGGGGAGGGACAGCTGTACCGTATGAAGGGCTTATTCCTGTAAGGCTCAAACCTGGGCATCGGGGCTGTGGGCCGCCCCGCTGCTCCCTGTTCTGCTGTGATGACAGGGCAGTAGCTGGCCAACCGTGTGTGCTGGTTCCCCTTTTGGAAACCCACATTATGCAAACCGCTTTTCACATTTTATTCCGTCAAGGCCAGAGTCCCCCGAGAAGTACAGTATAGGAGGTCTCTGCATTAGAAGTGAGATGTCGGTTGGGCTTCTCTATGACAAAAGGCACAGACAAAACTCTCCCGGACATCCTCCTCCTCCTGGGGAAATCTACTTGTGCACATGGGGTGAACTTCCCTGCTCCAAGCCCCACCCAGATATTGTCTGCTCCCCCGGTCACTGGACTCTCTGAGACGCCAAGACACCCCTCCGCATGTGTCCGGGGTGGCTTTCAAGTGGGATAGTTTGATGGGGGCTCTGCAGAGTCTCAGTCTGCGGACGGTGTCCTGCGGAGGGCAGAGCTCCAGGCTGCTGTGGAGGACAGTCCCCCTCCTGGCATAGGTGGCACCTCTGATGGGACCTCTGCCGACACAGGCTTCTTGCCTGGGTGATGCATAAAGCTGGGTGACCCACAGCTTCAACTCAGCTACTTCTGGGCTCTCAAGCCATTGGCTGTCCTCTGCCACCCCTACACTCTCTCCTCTCCCTCTGGAGCCCCAAGTGTGGCCATTTCAAACCACAGCCCCCTACGCCTCTCTGTGCTCTCCTGGAAGGTGCCGGTGAGCCAGATCTGCTGTCCCCGCTGCCCTCAGCACCCACTCTGGTTTTCTTTTCAAGCTTTGTTGCTGCATAAATTTGTAGGCGGGAAGATCTGTGCCCCTTAGAACCTTAGCTTTTGGTTCAAATAAAACCCCATTAATAACTGTTTCCCGATACAAGAACCAATTTAGGCTGCGCGAGAGGCAAAAATGAATAAAGCTGCAATTAACTCTTTCTTGCTCTTACGGTTTTTTGAATACAATAATCCTAATTCTTCTTGGCAATATGGACCTCTAGATACTCCAAAAAGTGTCAGGAAATGCAGAAGAAAAGCATAAAAAATAAGATATAAGATCTCACATTGCACCAAATGAAATATCTATAGACTCTATTACAACAGGAATAAATGATGTCCAATGGACAGAAAATAAACACTAGGAAATTTTAAAAAGCATGATTTCATTTGCAATGAAACAGATTAAAAATTCTTTTTTAGAACTTGTATCATTGCCCATATTTGCAACCCAAATGGAGAAAGAGGAAAAAAAAAAAAAAGAGGAAGGTCGATAATTCCCTTGAGTTCTTATTTGAGTGGTCACAGTTAACTACACGAATTCACAAACTCTAAACCACAATGTTAGCGCACCTGTCCCACCCATCCCGGGTTGGGGGAGATGCTTCAAGCCAAAGGTCAGCAAACTACGGCTTCCAGCCACACGCGGCTCGCAAGGCACGCTTTGCCGCTCTGTTGACTGAGTTTGCTGACCAATGCTTTAAGCACAAGTTACTACTGCTTTGATGCTTTGCATCTCAGTAGTCTTGGGCACTAAGAAAATGTGGACTCGAACATGCTCATACTCACAAATGAATTACATGCAAAATTAATATTATCCGATAGGATTCCCTTTATTTAACAATTATATTGTGAGGCCTGCTATATGTCCTCCTCTATTCTTGCTGAAGGAGGTGCTGTGGGGATCAAAATCAAGTTCCCACCCTTTGGAGCTTATCATGGAGGAAACAGACCCAAACAAAACAAAACTGATTGTCATGATAACTCTGAAGGAAATGAGCAGGGGAGAAGGTGAGTGAGGGGACCAGCAAGAGGGCGCTGTTTTGGAGGCATGGCCCAAGGAGAAAGGCCTCTCTGAGAAGAGGGCATTTTGAGTTAAGACAGGCAGAGAAGTGCAAAGGTACTGGTAGAGGAAACAGTTCAGGGTGGTTGAGGCACAGAAACCAATCGGCCCATGGCTTGAGCCTCGTCAAACAGGGGGAGAGAGAAGAGAATGAGATTGGTGGATAGGGAGGAATCAGAATAAGCCATGGAGAAGTGGAGACTTTTATTCCAATTTCAACAGAAAAGCTTGCCAGGGGTGTTAGCAGGGAAAGAATGTGATGTGATCTCCAGGTTAAATGTCAACGATTTCCAAAGAGAGGTCTAACAACATCTACAGCTTTATCACCCGGGAGATGATCTCCAGATGCCTGCTGGGTGCCTGCACATGATCTCAGCAGCTCAAGGGGCTCTCACAGCCTCAGCCTCTTGACGTTTGAGAATTCTGCATCACCAGGGACCTGAGCTGATGCACATCCCAGAAAATGCCAGGGAGGAATGCTCTTTTCCTTCACTTCTGGGTCAGGAACCAGCAGGACTTTCCTCCCTGACTATATCCAAGAAAGTCAATAGCTCCTGCTGCCAACGTAGACGATGAACTCCCTCCCCTCCTAGTTACAGAGGACCGTGACCTTGCCTTGATTACCACATTCCATGGACTGGGTTTGCACAGAGAAAACCAGACAGGGGGAGACAAGCCAATTGTCCTATGTCAGACGTCAGGCCTGGACAGATGGTTGTAATAAAACAGCACGTATGGATAGAATACAAGTGATTTGGATAGCTGGACTTCAGGTGCAGTCTCTTCCCTCTGCTTTCAGCTACCATCAGTGGCTTTTTTTTAAAACCAATTCTGTCACCGTAGCTCATTGGCACTGGATTCTTACCCGATGACCTTGGGTGGGGGAAGGGGTAAAAGGAAAGGAGGTCAGTTATATTTAATGTGAAATGGGCTGAAGATATATTTTTGTGGGTGGAGATCCACTCTGCAAGGCTGACCACTTAAACTTTCCGGAGCTACAAATAGAGGTGACATGATTCCCATGCCACAGCAAGGCCTCGTGGGTCTCGATGAAACATCATTTAATATTGATGAGTGTTTTCACACATGCCTTCCTTAGTCTCAGGCTTCAAAGAGGGCTCATTGGGGACACTTATGAAGGGCCGTCTGATGAACAGAAGCCTGAATCCCAGGTCTAATTAGTGATGCTGCTCTGCTTACGATGAGCTGACATGCCCTTAGCAGGACTCCGGGCTGGTAAAGCCCTCGGATCAATACCAGCTTAACGGTGGTTTTTCTCTGTGCACACATGGAACACAACAGAGGAAGTGGTTCTCTCTAGGCAGCAGCAGGATTCTGTTTCTTCAAAGTGGGCGAAGATGTAGGCAGCGGCCATTTTTTCACAATAAATATTAGCATTGCGTTGCGCTTTCTAAACACAGATTTATTGGGTAGGTTTGTGTGAATGTGTGCCTTTGGCAAAATTCTTTTTAAAAAATTACACACACACACACACACACACACACACACACACACACACACTAAAGACCTCTCAGCCAAGGCCAAGAAAACTATTTCAGCTAGGAAAGAAACTGCTATGGGCTGCGATGTAACCCATGAAATCATTGTAGCCAGAGCCAGAAAACAGTCATTGAAAAGGCTTTAGCAAGAACCAGGCTGGGACCAGGGTCCCCAGTAAGCTGTGCTTTCATCTTCATAGCTTCCACTGCAGGAAAATGACCTTCAGGTGACACGCAAGCCCTACATTTCTTTACGAAAGAAAACGTTAGGGAGAAATAAGAAAATTAGAGGCAGGCCCTAAAAATCATCTAGAAGAGGCCATTCTTCTGAGTTTACTTAGAAAGGAAATAGTGAAATTCTTTTGAAATGACCTTTTATCTTAAAGTACCAAAAAAGGGACTTGGGGAGGGAGGAGGCAGAGCCAGAGCACACAGGGTCAGACCCTGTCCCCACAGCCAATTGCTGAACATGGGTTAGATTAAAGTGGGGATTGAATTAGGTCACCTTGGCACTTGATCGGGGAGACCAGCTACCAAGTGTGACTTGGCTCAATGTTCAGCTGTTTCAACTGAAGGGAGAAAAGAGGAAGCAGTTGCTATAGTCGGCACTGCGGACTCGCATATGGACAAAGCACCAGATGGGCAGGTGAGTGTTAAGGATGGTCTCTGTGCCTTGGACCCTGCATTTGTCACCCTCGGGATCCCTTTCTCTGCCTTTCTCTGTCCTGTGCTGTGTCCTAGGGGCAAGCTGCCCATGCTCTGAGACGGCTGGGTGAGCCTGGAGAGTGAGAGGAGACATGGCTGCGTGGGGACTCCTCTGCTGGCCCCTCTCCCTCCCCTCACCTCTGGCAGGCAGCATCTGACAGGTCACTGCCTGCAGGGCCCCAGCTCTCAGTGGGCTTGGAAAACAAATCCCCTTCCCCTGGCCTTTCAGCCCTGGAGGTGCTAATGGCTTTTTGCTCCCGCTAATCCCTGGGTGCTTCTGTTTGCTCCCTTCCCTCACCCACACCTCTCACAACGGCCCCTTCATAGCATTCTCCTCACTTAAACCCCTGGAGTAGAACTGTGTTTCCTGCCGGGACACTGGCCACACAGTCCTGAAGACATTTTCACGGAGAAGATTGCAACTCTATTCTGAAGCAGATGGCTGTGTTACACCATTGGTGCCTCACTGAGTGCCGCTGCCTTCATGGGGAAATGAGGTGACATTAGGACAGGACCGGACCCATGGGGGCAGCTCATTGTTTTCTTTGGGCATTTTCAGCAGGAGGCCTGCAGTTTTCACATGGATGTTACAGGAGGTCTGGGCCAGAGCCACCATAAGGACCCCTCGGGAAGTGCAAGGTCACAGTGAATCTCTGCAGCTCGCTTTGCCATTGGTGTTGAGAGCTTAGGACTCTAGAAATATCCTCCAGTTTATAAAGGAGTGTAAACATTTGATCGTTTGATTCTCTCCCTGGCTGTGAGTCGGTAGGCAAGATAAGAGACAGGCATTAGAGAGAAGCAGGAGAGGAAAGTAATGGGGAAAGGAGAGGTGGGGTGGGGTCGGGGAGAGAGAGAGCTACTACTAATTCTTTCTTAAATCTCAGCGAGGCCTACATAAAGTCTCTTTTATAGGAAACTGAATAATGTTGCTTGTAGGATTCATGCCAAGAGCTTTGCCTTGGGAAGGGGCAAATCTCTACAGAGATTCTTAATTTACAACCTGCCTCTGAGGTCTTTCCCCGGTGCCCCATCCAAAACGCCCCTGCTCCTCCATGATCCTCTGCCCCACGAGGCATGTAAGTTTTCCTCACGGCACTAACACGACCTGTCATTGCACGGACAGGGACATGCGTGTTGGCCTGTGGTTGGCCTTGAAGCCTGGCGTTGGAGCTCCATGCAGCCAGACATGCCCCGTTCTCTCAGCAGGGCCAGGTGGAGGGAGGGCAGCCATGGAGGCCAACAGGACGGACCTGGGAATCCAGATGAATGAGTGGGGGGTGACCCCAAGGAACAACCGGGGTTACATTTTGTCTCAGAAAGCCTGAAACGGGGCCACTTGCTAATTCAAAAGCAAATGTCCTAAAAGGACTCTCTGAAAACTCGGGTCAGGGCTTGGCGCCCATGTTGTTCCAGAGAACGGAGTGGCTCTTCTCCCTTCCTTGGTGCTGCACCTCCTTCCCCTGAAATAAGGGAGAAAGGCCTCCAGATGGGGAGCCGCACGTTGCCGGCAGATTTAGAAACACTCCCTGGAATTTGTATGGGTGATGCAGTTTGGTGCACACTGACAAGTGAGTAATCTTCCATCTTATCGCTTTAATTTCAGGCTTCAGAGATGCCCAGCTCTGTTGTTCAAAGGGTTTTATTAAAAATTTGTGAGGAGAGAAGAGAAGTCTCCGGGGACCTGTCTGGTTTCATTATCTCTGACAGAGCCCACAGATGGAGCGGAGCTGGAGAGGGCCGGCCGGCCGGCCATGGCGCTGGTGATGCGGAGGCCTCTGGAGCCGCGGATACTGAATCCAGATGTTCCGGTGTGCTGGGGTCTCTCACTGAATCCGGACCCGCAGTGTGCAACCTGGTGCAGATGTCGGAGGAGTCCTTAAACCCCTGGCACTCTAGTCAGGCGACGAACACCCACAGATCCTCTTCCTTTACCTTGTGCCCTTAGTGTAACCTCTGCCGTGGCTCCTCTAAATGGTCGAAGTCCATTCTCTGGTAGTTTCCACTGCAAGTTCAATTCCTCGGCAGCATGGATGCACAGCTCCAGTCCAGCATTCTGCAAAGAGGGGGTGCTGCCGTTTGAATTGCAATCCAGACAACATTTGAATTCGCCTCCAATGCCCAGATACAGATTCCACAAGACCCTGAAAGGCAGGGACTCACCCGATGCCACCATCTAAAACGCAAGGAGAGACTGGCTTGTGCGGCCCATGAGAAGGAACATGAAGTCACAGGAAAGTAGTCGCACAGCCACACAAGCTGCCCTCTCCCACACAGATTTTTCCTGGTTGTCCAGAGAGGTCTCCCTGGTGAAAGATGCCCAGTAGCATTCTGGGAAGGTGTGGGCTGGATAAAGGGATGGGAGGGAGGGCACTGGCAACCAGGTCTCTGGACTCCAGCTCCAGCTCACACTCTGCTCCATCACAGGCTTTCTCAGCCCTAGAGAAAGGCCAGTATCCACTGAGAGCTTTTTATTTTTTTAATATATTTTATTGATTTTTCACAGAGAGGAGGAGAGAGTGATAGAGAGTTAGAAACATCGATGAGAGAGAAACATCCATCAGCTGCTTCTTGTACACCCCCCACCGGGGATTTGCCCGCAACCCAGGTACATGCCCTTGACCGGAATCGAACCGGGGACCTTTTAGTCCCCAGGCCGACTGAGCCAAACCGGTTTCGGCCTGAGAGCTCTTTAAAAGTACAGGTGCCTGGGCCAGATTTCCAGAACAACTAAAATAGGATCAAATTAGGATCTCTGCCATCACCCCAAAGTTCTAGCAGAATGTTTAAGGTTATATATAAAAAGTTTGGGAGCAGAAACTGCAAAGCTAATGAAGAGGATGAGTGTCTTCGGTTCCCCTGGCCACTCTATCACTCTCAGAGGGGTGGTGGTGACATTGCCTAAACCAAGGGGTTCACAGCCAGAGATGAAGGTCAAGCTAAGATGACACAGAACAGGGAGGGCCAACTCTACCCTCAGAGCCCAGTGCTCTGTGCAGATTCCGGATTGCATAGCTGCCTGAGGGGGGGGTGGTCTTTGGAAATTCCTGTCCAGGCGCCCCACATAGAGAGACTACCTGGTCTACTGGTCTACATAAGGCCCTAGCACCTACCTTTGATTCTTTGTTAAGATCACAGCCACCACCAAAGATTAAAAGATTCCTTTTTTCTTCTACCAATCCCTTCCACTTTATATACAACCCTGTTGCTGCTTAACCTACTTAAAATGATCACTGAGAATAGAGGGTAGTTTTTTGTTGTTGTTTTTTTATTCAGTCATTCCCAACTTAAGATGATTTGATTCAGAATTTTTTAACTTTACAATGATGTGAAGGTGATATGCATTGAGTAGAAATCATCCTTGACATTTTGACATTCGATATTTCCTTGGACTAGTATGATATTCTCAATGCCGGGCAGCGACAGTCAGCCAAGCATCACGAGGATGAACAACCAGTACTCCACAGCACTGTGCTGCCAGCACTTGTTGGATGTCATGGTTGGTGTTTTCCCATCCCATCGTGTCTACAAAACCCTCCATCTCTCTGCCTCCCACTTCTGGTGGGAAAAGGAAGGCAATCACTTGAGATGAAACTCATGATAATTGATCAACTGTAGGCTAATGTCATTGTCCCGAACACGTGTAAGATAAGTTATGATGTTCAGTGAATTAAATGCATTTTTGATTCACAATATTTGCAACTTACAACAAAGCATCAGGATATAAGCCCATATTATAAGCATTTTGTAAGGCATTGTAAGCAACATTGGTATATTAGGGGTCACGTTAGACTTGACAACATCAACTTAAGACACTTCCAAATGTTTACAGGACTTTATTTGAACAAAACTGATGACAATTGGAGGAAAGCAAGATCTCAAATGCTGCATAGAGTGGCCATTTTGCAGTTTGTTTATTTTGTGCATTTGAGATTGAGGAGGGAATTAAGGAAGACTTCAGGAAGGTGGGAGCAAGCAAGGCAGGGATTGGATTACAGGATAGTTAAGATGAAGTGCTTTATTGAGGGTGGTGTTGCTTTTAAGGGGTCTGAAAAGAGGCATTTCCAAGGTGCAGTAAAACAATGCACAATGCTGGCTTAAGGCAAAGAGAAACTTTTTACTAAAGAAGTTATAGGGTTGGGACATGTTTACTCACCATGACCTGCCCAGTTAGAAATTTATGATCAGATTACCCTGTGAGGGTACTATACACCACAGCAATAATCCTGATTTTTATTCATAGCATCACTGTCCTAGCTAGTGGGGTTGTGAAGGGCACTCTTTGTACAGCTGTAGATGATAACCCCAAGGAGGTGGTGACGAGACAAGCATGCCACAGACATAACAGTGCAAATGACTGAATTAACACACACACATGTACACACATATATACACACAGAGTAGGTAAGCCATCGTTATGACAAAGAAAGAAAAATAGCACCAACAACTTAACCAGGAGAATGACCATTTTAACTGAAGCAGCAATAAAACAGTCCTATGAAAACTGTGGTTGTAGTTGCTTCTTTAGGCCTAGAAATCATACTTCCCTTTGAAGGGTTGATGTAGCATTTAAATGATTCATTCAGGACTAGAGTTCAGTGCTCTGTGTCTCTGTAGGATGGTAATAGACACTAGATACATGTCCTGGTGCCTAATTCTCAAGTTACATAATTAGTAACTGTACATCATACAAGAAAAAAATCCTGCCACAGATAGCATCTCTTAGGAGGCAAAGAAAAAAATCCTGCCACAAGACAGCGTCTCATGGGAGGCAGAGCTGAAGTTGTCCTGCAGATTATTTTTTAGTTCTCAGGCTTCTTTAGCCCCTGGTCAATATTATTTGTCTGTTTCTTCATCTGTTATCATTACCACTAGAGGTCTGGTGCATGGACTCGTGCACTGGCAGGGTCCCTCTGCCTGGCTTGTGAGGATCAGGCCTGAAACTGGCAGTCTGACATCCCCCGAGGGGTCCCAGAGTGGGAGAGGGCACTCTGCAAAGTGGCTGTCACTTGGCAGCTCCTGCATTGAACATCTGCCCCCTGGTGGTCAGTGTGCATTATAGCTACTGGCCTGTCGGCTGGTTGGCTGGTCGGCAGGTCGTTTAGCCTTTTATATATATAGACTAGCACCGGGGAGGAGGTTCCCTCAGCTCAGCCTGTACCCTTTCCAATCCGGGACCACTGGCTTCTAACCTGCCTGCCTGATTGCCCCTAACCTCTCTGCCTTCCTGATTACCTCTAACCACCTCTGTCTGCCTGCCTGATCTCCCCTATTTCTCTCCCCTGCCAGCCTGATCACTCCTAACTGTTCTCTCCTGCCAACCTGATCACCCTTAACTGCTCTCCTGCTGGTCTGGTCACCCCTAACCACCACTGCCTCAGCCCCCGCCACCATAGCTTTGTTCAGAAGGAGGACCAGATGACCAGAAGATGTTTGGTCTATCCAGTCTAATTAGCATATTACCCTTTTATTGGTATAGGTTATTATTAATACCATGTAGTCAGTGTCAAGAGGATATTGCTCTAGACATTTGAAGATTAGAGAGTGGGAGGGAGGAGGTGTGGCATTGGCATCATCTCTACACCATTGTTCTCTCTATCTTCTGAGAAGCCTTTCAGAGAGGAGGTGCTTTCTGTCCTAGTTTTCATGAAACCCCCCTCCCCCCGGCACCTCACAATCCACTCTTTGCTAAATAATCCTGCAGTGGACAGAACAGACCCCTCGAGAGAAGAAAGCAAACGACGTTAGCTAGAAGGCACTGGGTCTGTAAGGGCATGCATCGACCAATCCCCTTGACGTCTCCTTCTGTCCTGCAGTTATACTATAATGACTATTCCTCACCCATAGGCTCACTGTATCTTTTCCCAGAGTATATGATCTCAGAGCCCACTCAAGATTAGATTTCTAATCTTCCTGAACCTTGGGGTTTCAGCCCACTGACCACTTCGGAAGATCCACAGATGTCTGCTCATGACAGGTCTTACTTAGCGACTGAGTCTGGCAGCCACTGGAGCAGAGACATCTTACAATTCTCTTTCCCCCAAAAAAGGAGGAGTTCCTCCTCTGCTGCGAGGCATCTCTGCAGAGCTGACCGCCGAGGTTGATCTATTGTTCTCTTAGGGGCATTTTATCTTCTCTCTGGAAAGCACCAAGGAGCTCCTATCTGAGTCGTAGTGTCGCCCCTGCTTTCCTTCTCCCCTCGCTACACACACACACACACACACACACACACACACACACACACACACACACACATCTGCTGTCAGCCTGCCTGCTGCTCGCTGTCCTGTTCGAGAGGGGATGGGGGAGGAGAGGGTCTCCTTTTTCTCTAGCACACACAGAAGATGAGAGCAGTATCATCATCCACTGACGTGTCTTGTAAAGCTTGAGAAGCCCTGTTGGCAACTGCAACCACAACAAACAGTCCACATCGAGGGCTCGCAGCTCTGCCTCAGACGTGGGAAGTCAGGCCAATTCAAATATTTCTGAAACACCTCTCCTCGCCAAGCGCTCAGCTCCGTGTACTTCAGGGGCGAACACTCCAGGCCTCTTCTCCGGGGGCTGTGTTGAAACGGCCCTCCCCGCTAGTGTTTTGGTAGGGATTGCGTAAGGAGATAGCGCTCCGCAGATTTCTCGTTACTTCTGGGTCTGGTCTCTGAGATTCTTGGCTGTGCGCAAAGGTGAACGCGCGGTTCCACGGTTATGTCATTGGGTGTAGCCGGTGCTAGCAGTAATGAACATTGAAGAGAACCAAACAATGTGCAAATTGCTTTTATATCCATTGTGTCTGACTGTGAGGAATGGGCAAATGTAAAAAAATCACATGTTTTTAAGAGATTAAAATGGTCTTTCCCTGCCAAGGAAAAGAACTGGTTAGAGCCCTCCGTGGTGTCCCTGAGTGAGTACACTTCCCAGGAGAAACTTCCAAATGTTCTACTTAGGACAACATTCCAGCTAGATTTTCCAAAATAGTTTCCATTTTTATTAATTTGCCCTCTTGCTGCCATAAATATTCTTGTACTTGTCACACTGGGTTCCGTGCCCTTTTGGTTTAGAGTCCGCACAATTAATGCTCTTGCCACTTTGGGTGCACAGTCAGGCCTCTCAAACTTGAAAGAGGTCCTAGGTCACTCTCAATTTTTGAAGCTGCTATTTTTAAAGTAGTACTATTTTCTTTTTTAAGGCAAGGCAGGATTATATAAGTTGTGGCATGCTTTTTTGGCATTTAACAATTGAATACCTTAACACACACACCCAAAACAATGTAGTATAATTGTGGCATTCACAAGAAATTAATAGCTTGATACACATACACACTATGCATGGCGTGGGCACCGGTCTTGACCTTGGACCGCCTTATCTCAGGGGAGGAGATCATTTGGAAATCCTGTTTGACATCTAAATGGGCGCCGCCTCATGATGTTGATATCATAAGGGAGGAAGCAGTAAATTTTCCCTCTCTCCTTCTAAGTCCTTGGCTGGGACCCCTATACCAAAAGGCAGGTTGACAAAGGAAAACAAATAGACTTTAGTAACATGTATATGTCGTGTATTCACGGGAGATACCCAGATAATGAGTAACTTCATTATCACCACAGTTCTCTGTATCTTCTGAGAAGCCTTTCAGAGAGGAGGTGCTTTCTGTCCTAGTTTTCATGTGACCCTTGAACGCTTCGGCTAAAGGAAGAAAGTCTGTGTGCAGAAGGGAAGGCGACCAGGTGCATACATGAGGTAAACGCAGCTAAGTTTCCTCAGACAGATGGGAGCCGGTGCCTTCTCCAGTGACTTTGTTATTCTTCTCTTCCTGGAACACAGACATCCTTCCATGTGAAGATTTCCTTTATGAATATAAATTCACTTTACAAAATGGCAACTTTTTTTCTGTTTTCAGTACCTCTCAATCGGGCTACTTCTCATAACAAACAGCTTAAATTACCCTACGCCAACAGACATATGTTGGGGTGGCATATTCTGGTCTCCTACCATACTAAATGCCCTTCCGGCCTTCGGGTGAATGCGAGGGAAGCAGCCCTGAGAACGAGCACAGAGCCCAGGCGAACCATGCTGAGCCCTAGGAGGGAGCAGCCCACGGAGCCAGGTCAGGAGCACGCAGAGCCGGCCTCCTCCGTCTGGCTCGGTGCTCACAGTCTGGGAAGAGCCGGGAACACTCTGCAGCCTGGAAACAATTTCCCAGGCAGATGCGTTTCTGAAACTCACTGTGAGGCTGCTAGATCCTCAGCTTTGGGCCCTTTCCCACTGTAGCTTCCGGGGGAGCCATAGGGAAAGCTCAAACAGGACCACCTTCCAGGGCGGCCCAGGTCCCCACCTGCTGCTGTGGACAAGGGAGGGAACCGCTGGCTGTGACGAGGGACTCCCGACATCACCAGGTGGAGATTATTCATGGAAAAATCAGGTCTTCCTATGGAGCCGCCAGCCGCCAAGCCCAGATCTGAGCAAGGTGCCGGTGGTGTGTTTCAGGAAAGTTTTGAAGCATAGGAATAAAAAGGTTTCCTGCATATATATGTCATATATATATATCACATATCTTACATATATATCATACTAGAGGCCCGATGGACAGAATTCTTTCGGGGGGGGGGAGGGTCAGCCCTCACAACTGCGGCTTCATCCAGAAGATGGTCTGGAAGGTTGTCCGATCTAATTAGCATATTATGCTTTTGTTATTACAGATCTCTTACATATATATCATATGTCTTACATATTTATATGTTAGAGGCCTGATGCACGAAATTCGTGCAAGGGGCTCAGCTCTCACAGCCCCTCGAAGGCTCTGCCAGCCCTCACAATCCTTCCCAGCCTCGCCTTGTCCAGAAGGTCATTGGGAAGGATATCTGATAAATTAGCATATTGCACTTTTATTGTTATAGATGTGTGTTACATGTATATATTTATATACACACACATATATATTTTTACACACACACACACACATATATATATATATATATATATATATATATATATACACATACATTATATATATCTCAACATTTGACAGCAGCATTTGAAATCTCTGTCCTCACAGACCCTATTCCCTAAGCTAACTGAAGGTATAGTCCAGGGCTACTAAATTTAGAAAAGGAAATATAAGGTGGCATCAGGTTTTAAAGAAAACATAGGGATCCCTGTACGTTCCTTCTCTGGATCATCCCTCCTTGCAAGCAGGAAGTGGTGCTGACTTCAAGGCGCAGCCTTCTTCCGCTGTGACCCTCCCGCCCCCACAACTTCCCCTCCAGGCTCGGGGCACTTCATCCGGGAAGGCTTTGGGTCCGTGGTGCATCTGCTTCTTCCCCCTGCATTTACTTTACGGATTAAAGGGGGGTGGGGGGAGAAAGGGCTCCTCTCTGTGCAAATATTGTCTCAGACTCAGGGAGCATGGAAAAGCCTCACAACCATGCAGCCTGTCTGTGAGGTTTCACTCACAGACCAGCTCACAGCAGCAAGTTAAGTTCATGTACCACAGCTTTCCGGAGCACTCATCATGTGCCAGACATGGTGCTAAGTGCTTTTTATACACACAATTATTTAATCCTCTCAACTCCTAAGAGATTTATATTACTTTCCCCCTTTTTGCAGAAAAGGAAACTGAGTCTTAGAAAAGGGCAAAGCCTCCTCCAAGGTCACGCAGTAAAGTTGCAGAACGCAGGACTCAGAACCACACTAACTCCAGAAAAGGAAAATGATCTTCTGACATCCAGCACTCATTCCAGTCGTTTGGAACTTAACAGAGTCTAAAACGTTGCATCCATTTTCATTTCTTGCTTTATCATTCCACTAAGGCTGCACATTCTTTGAGGTCAAAGGCTGGGTTTTCCAATTTATGGTGCTCTCCAAAGTGCCTCACGTCGTCATTTACACAAAACAGCCAATCTTTAAAAGAAAATGTGCATTAATAAATCTAATAGAGGAGAAAGGCAAATTACTAATTATCGGGCACACTGAAGAAAAGTGAGCCTACCAAAATAAAAACACAGGAGGATTTATCTTCCCCCGTTGCCCAGGACGTGGGTCGTTTTTAAAAGGCGGACTCCACATCGATCCCAAGAGTTGCAAAGGAGGGAAATATCTTGGCCGGGTTAATTAACGTTCTAAACGGCCACCTCGTGAGCTAGCAGAGCAGCGGAAGCCTTCAGCAGCATCCCAAACATGTCAGCGGGAACGGCTTCCAGCGAAGCTCCAACGTAAATCACCCTTGGCTCCCAGAAGCCCCGGAGCCCCACACCTTCAGAGCCATCCTTTCATCTTCCCCACGCTCTCCCGGGGGCTTACAAGTTCTGCAGCGGCCGGAGGGCAGGAGTCACAGGAGCTCAGCCCTGCTGCACACGTGAGCCGAAGAGAGCTGCGTGCAGTCTGGGATGAGAGAGATCCGCAGCAACATCCTTTAGGAAAGACCCTGGGCGGAAACCCCCAGGTACTAGAATGTTTGCAGATGGAGGTCTGTGAGAAGAGACAGGCCCTCCAGCATCACGGCCTAAAAGAAAACCAAATGAAGGGACCACGTTTCTTCCCTGTCCACACTGTCCCCCTTGGAGCAGCGTGCTCCACACACGGGCTCATGCGTGTACACAGGCTCACACAATTTCCTCTCTGTCCTCACATCCCCATTGCTTTTCTTCACCAAAGCACAGGACTGCGATTCTCCTAGAACGTGCTGGGCCCCAGGTCACCTTCGCCACTCCTGGGCGCACTTGCACACAGACAACATAGATGGAGGAAGGTGACACCCATATGTTAAACTGAGTAAAATCCCCTCTCCCTCTGGCCCTCTGATAACTTGGCAGTATCTGCCACTTACATGTTGTTCTTTCTCCTTCATATCTTTCTGGGGATCAGGGACTTTCTTTTCAACATTTATCCGGCACCATTTCTGTCTGGAACCTGTGGCCAAAGGCAGAGGCCAGTCTTTGGGTGTCGTTTCCCTCCCAGATGTGGGTCTCACCCGGCAGGGTCTCCACCAGCAGCGCACATCTGTGCTCGTGGCCCACAGAAGGCAGGGCCACCCTCCCGAGCGCCCGGAGTGGGACCCGGGCTCCTCTCCTCGGAGATGTCACAGCCTGCCACCACGCTCCAGTGTCGCCCGCTGCAATGTGATACGTTGCCATTAGGAGCCTGATGCTGTGTTGGCTGTTTTGAAAAAGAAAATATTTGCTTCCAACTCCCGTTACCATCTGTTTGTAACCTTTACTCCTTGTGCCAGCGTGAAACCACCATTGGGTCTTCATGGACTTCCACAAAAGACTAGCCACTGGCTTCCTCTTGGAACCTTCTGCTTCCAAGCAGAGTCCACGTTTCTAAAGGGCTGCACATTATATGTCACTTCCAGGCTTCCGTGGTGAGGACCAAGAAAGGATCAGAAATTAAAACGTGAGAACTCTGTCAATCTACAAAGTTCATTACATGTTTCAGACTATAACTGGGTAGATTGGAGTGAGGGTGGGGGGTTGTTCAGGCTATCAAAGGCAGCAAATTGGGGGGAGGGTAAATAGAATCCTTAAGATAGTTTTGGAGAACTATGACATACCTGAAGAGCAAGAACTCTATCTAAGAAGGGATTAAAACCCATGGGAATTTTAAAACATCTCAGGGTGTGTACTATTTAACAGCACCTAAGTTTTTGAACCATCAGTGGTCAGTGAGTTACTATGATTTCTCTAGGAAGAAATGAGAGGCTGAGAAATGCAGCAGTGATATAGGTTGGTAAAGCAAGTCTAGCTGAAGAGCAGGAGTCAAACAGAAATTGTCCGTTCTGGCTAGAAGGCATCTCAGCAATTGGGATCATTGCAGACATTTTTACTCAGAGGCATAAGGTGAAAGTCCCTGGTTGCCCAGGCAGTTGCCCAGGCTTGTCATTCATTGTCTCTTATTTACCAAAAAAATTATCCAAACATGAGTTTGTTCTGGCACAAAGCAAGCTGCAGGCTCAATACCTTCTGTCACCGGGGAGGCCATGTAAGTCATGGCAAGCTGATGGGGGGGAAAGGAACTACTCTTGCCAACCCTCAGGTGAGCCGAACAGTCAGGTATGCAATGTAGAGAAGGTATGAAGTGCTCAGACGTGATTCAGCCATCCTAGTGCAGAGAGGTCCATGGTGGGAACCCAGGAATAAGGTAACAATCGAATATTGCAGGAGGTGGCACCCTGTTTCTAGGCATATTGAGTCCCAATAACATCTAGAATGTGTAGGTGCTCTTGATAATAACAATAACACAACTTCCAGGCCAGTGTGAAGAGCTTCATACATTTTATTTCACTGAATCCTTAAAACCATCCAGTGAGACAGATGCTATTTTTATCCCTCATGTTTAGGTGGAAAAATTGAAGTTCAGAAGTAGTAACCCCACTGGTATTTTCTAGATAGAAACGAAGTCCAGGGTTTTTCACCTCCGTAGAGTCTGATTCTCCAGTATTTACCCCTCCCCTTCCTCACTGAACCAGAGGTAGGGGTGACCCATATTGGCCCTAGTCAATCATAGTAACTCACTGACCACTGATGGTTCAAAAACTCAGATCCCTGTTAACAATTATGAATGCAATTGCAGCGTATTCTGAAATTGTTCCAAGCGAGTGAATGGAAAGGACTTAGGTTTCAAAAACATATTTTCCACCATCCTCGACCTCTGTCTCTCCCTCTCTCCAATCCTCCTTTTCCCTTAAGTAAATGAAAGACAGGTAACACTGATTGTTACTCAAAGCCACCATACTACCACGTACAGAAGTCATCTTAGGATGAAGCCTTCTTTATAGAAGACTGTATGGCTACAGAGAAGGAAGCTGGCTTGTTGGTGACATAATTAACAGTAGGATCAACAAACCTGGAGGCTTCCCTATATCTGGATTTCACTTTATATGAGCCAATAAGTGTCCTCACTTATTAAATAACTTTGAGTTGAGTAACCATTCTCTTACAACTGAAAACATTCTAACCAGTGGTCATCCCATGAGTCCTCCTCAGAGGAGAAAGGGAGGAGTAATCAGAGCCCTTATGAATGGTCTCACTAATGGGAGGGAGAGCATTGTGCGCCCTCTTTATCCATGAGAAGGGTTAAGTAATTTGCCCTAGGTTCCATGGCTAGTGAATGACAAGCTGGAATTTGTGCTGAGGAGGGTCTGACACCAAAGCCTGTGTGCTTTGCAGTATGCACAGTGGAAATCTTGGCCAATAATTAAAGGTACACAATTATAGTCCAGTCCCCTGCAGAAGGGAGGCAAGAGCTCACTGAGGTGGAGCCTAATAGGTAATTTGGTTTTCATAGCAGGATGCCAGTCACAGGAAGAAGTGTGTGCTGGGCAGGGAGAGCCTCTGGTGTGGCTGAGCCAGTGTGGAGGGAGAGAGAGGCTGCGATTTGGAGGTTAAACCCTGGCCCTGATGCTGGATGGAAGGCCCAAGTATCCCTTCTAGACATTACCAGATGCTGTGTGTGAGCTATAATCACTTTTCCTGCCCCGGTCAGGACGGGCTCTGCCGAAAATGGAGAGAACAGCAGCTCAAGTGGAAACACTTAGAAAAGACAGAAGCTGGTAAAAAAAAATAAAAGAAAGAAAAAGGGGAAGGGAAGAGCAGAGGGGGAAGAAAGAAAGAAGGAGGGAGGGAGGGAAGGAAGGAAGGAAGGAAGGAAGGAAGGAAGGAAGGAAGGAAGGAAGGAAGGAAGGAAAAGGTAGAGAGGGAAATCTACAGATATTGGGAACATGATCATTATGAAAGCAACAAATTGGCTCCTTGCCAGATTATTGGTTTGTCTGGAAGTATCATCTCTCTCTGGCCAATGCTGGACTGTATGCAAGTTTACAATGTCTATTTCTTTTTTTCTTTTTTTTTAATTTATTTTTTACAGAGAGGAAGGGAGAGAGATAGAGAGCTAGAAATGTTGATGAGAGAGAAACATCGACCAGCTGCCTCTTGCACACCCCCTACCAGGGATGTGCCTGCAACCAATGTACATGCCCTTGACTGGAATCAAACCTGGGACCCTTCAGTCCACAGACCAACACTCTACCACTGAGACAAACCGGTTTCAGCTCTAATGTCTGTTTCTATTGCATTTTCAAATATAGCATGGTTTACCTGAAACTGGCTACCATTTTTTCTAAGTTCTTACTCAAAAGTTATACTTGCATCTGGAAACTCAAAGTACTGTGGCCCATGGGCATCTTTCCCAATCTCTACCTGTCCCAGAGCTGGCACACGTGGTGGTGGCCCGTTGTGCTATCACTGCTCTATTTCAGGAAGTGCCAGTCACAGGGCTTCCCTAGAAAGGTCAGTGAACAACCTGAACAACTAGGCCCAGTCATCCTGACTGGCTCCCTACCGCCTCATCCACTATTTGCCTAACATTTTTCCTAATAGTATCTGTGCCTTCTTTTATGATTGCTTATGAGCTAGATTGGCTGATGACTGCCACCCCTGCACAAGTAGCCAGTGTAAGGGAAAATGTTATGACTTTGAACTCAACAAGATGTGGGCCGGAATTCTGAGTCTGTCACTTACTAGTCAGTTGGCCACAGCCAAGTCAATCAACTAAGCCATAGTTTCACCATCTATAACATAAAGTAAATAGCATTTATATCATGGGACCTATATTAAACTGGATTAAAATGTTAAGGTATATTTTTGTTATTATTATTAACATTATCCAAGTCCTTAGCATGGTGTCTGCAATGGAGTATATCCTCGATAAACACCAATTCTCTTCTCGAATTCCTACACCAAGCTCAGCCCCTTCTCTTTGCAGAGGATGACTCTGGCCCAGCAGGTGCTGTATTCTAAGTGAAGAGTACCCTTCCCTGAACGTTTTCCAACTGGTGGGGAGCATTTTACAAAGTGGGTCCCTTCGAGACGTTCTGGGTTGAGGGAACTGGGAGAGAAGCTTTTTGGTTGAACATTTGAAAGGTACTGCATTTTATAAACTTGTCTGGGTTCTTTGTAAAGCACTCAGACATACATACTTACGAAATAAATTTTCATCTCGGGGACATGGTGTTTGTTATGCTTGTATCTTGTTTCATAGTCTTCATCTCACTTGCTGTTGCATATATCTGTGATGTGTAGGGATGGGAGACAGGCTGCTTTTGAAATCCACCCTGGAATGCCTGCAGATGCCTTCTTCTTTGCCACACAGGCGTGGAAGGGCTGCCTAAAATCCAAAAGTGCAACCGAGGAAAACAATTACTAGGAATCTAAGACATTGCCCTCTAAAGGATAAAGTAAAGTAGACAGTAACCAAACAGAAAACAGAAATATTTATTGTATTGAAAAATGAGACTTTAAGTACACTCTGAACCACAAGAAAATGATTCAAATTGTTTTAGAAACCTATCTTCTTGTGTTGCTTTGTTTCATAATAACAGAAATTTCAACATACATTAATCATGTACCATATAAAACCGATTTTTAAAACAAATGACTTTTTGATTACTTTCAAAATTCAAATCAGTCTTTAATAGAACAAAATCTGCCACTACTAAAAATATTCAAAAGAATGTGCTATGAGTTCTTAAATTAATTCCAAAGAGATAGTCCAAAAATATTTTAGAACAGGTGACACCACTGAAATAAATGGTTTCCAATGTGACCACTCAATTGAATGCATGATTTTTACTAGCATAGCTTTAAATTCAGGAACACCTTATAAAATACTTACTTAATTTGTGGTGCATTAACTTTTCCAGTATGCATCTTTATTAATTAAAAATGTTTCATTACAACTTTTACAAATTATTTATGAGACTGTATGTTCTATGGGGCGGGGGGGGCGGGCAGGGGGGGGGAGATTACCTAATTTGGAAATGCGTGGTACTGGTCAAACATTTGAAACTATGCAAATAATTACAAAAATTACCTCACTTTTATAACTCCATTAATCATTAGTTCCCATTAGTTCTTACTTTAAAAAGAGGCCTTCCTTAAAAGGGCACATATTCAAAAGATATTCCTGATGAAATTCCATAAAAAGTTATAAAACTATTAAGAAGATGCCAGTGAGGAAAGGAAGAAAGGGGGAGAGGAAGGGAAACAAAAAAGAAAAATTTCTGACTGACAAAGTTTTCCAAATTCAGGCCAGAAAGGTTATCTCCCCCTCCCAAACTGGTGGGCGGAGTTTGACATATGACCCCTTAGGGCTCCCCCCCTCCCAAACTGGTGGGTGGAGCTAACAACATGACTAACACCTGCCAAGGGGACATCTCCAAGACAGTGAGCCACCAATAAACACAGGCCAAGGTGCCCTTGGGGCCCATCCCTTCCTGTTCCACCCTGGGCCCAACCCCCTCCCTTTAAAAGGAACTCCAGGCTGGACGCGTAAGCTCTTTGGAGGCCACCTCCATTGGAGGGGCATCTCCATTAGCCCGTTTGGGTTCCGATTTCCTGTCCCCTCTCCCCTAATTCTGATCTTTACCTCGGTGATGGCTCCCGCCCATTACCGGGGAATAAACTTCTCTTTAAAACTCCCTGTTGTTCTGTTTCCTGTTTCCTTTCAAACCTAACAAGGCCAATACCCCAGTATTTTCAAATAGTATTCACTAAAAAAATTTTAGTAACTCAAAAATATTTATCAGACCCTTAGTTTTTTATCCCCAACCTTGATTAATGGTAAATCAAGATGTGTACCTCTTTTGAGCTATTATATTTATAGTTTGAATTTAGTGGGCAGTTTTTCCAGGCTGGTCAATTTCTTTAAGCTAACACGGATATTTTTTTCACGTGGCCTCAATAAACAGTTTCAAATAATTTACCAGCTAATTCAGTCAAAGGAAGCAGATGGGTAATGTACACAAACTCATCCATTGTAATCCCAGAAAAAGCCACAAGGGTATATTGTAAATGATAGCACCCTGGGAGAGTAATTGGAAGGGTTGGCTTCGAAAATTCTTTACATCCTAGAATGTGCTCCTGCATTACTTTGCTGAGGCTTGTTTGGTCCTCGTTCTCTGTGACAAGGATTTCTCACAATGGACTGCTAAAGGCACTGGGGCATATTTCAAGAAAAAGAAGACAATTATTAACAGTGGGAGCACTGAGGTCAAAGGAAAATAACACAGAGGTTTCTACTCACTAGAGAACAAATCAGGGGGCTCAATTCTAGTTACAACAAAAATAGAAAATTCTCCTCATTCTGGATCATTTGAAAGATGTTAATTATTCTAGAAGCCGAGGGCTGGTTATATAATGGCTGATCTGGAAATGAAACTGCCACAGGGGGAAATGGAAACGGAAAAGCTTGAGTATATCCCCTTGAGTTTCCCCGGGGTTTTTCTTCATGCCCCAGGCAAGGAAATAGCTTTAAGAGGGAGAGTGAGGTTTTGAAAATTACCTTTGTCTTTTCGGAGCACTGAGAAAAAATCCTAACACATTTTAGTTCTTCCACTCTTGCTTGCTTTTGGGGCAAAATTTATTTTGGAAATATTTTTATTTATATACTAATTAGCTAAATTATTTAATGTTGCCAATTAAAAGTTACTTAATTTTCTTTGAGGAGACTCCATACTGTTTTCCATAGCTACTACACCAGTCTGCACTCCCACCAGCAGTGCACTAGAGTACCTTTTTCTCCACATCCTCACCAGCACTTGTGTGTTGATTTGTTGATGAAAGCCATTCTGGCAGGTGTGAGGTGGTACCTCATTGTTGATTTAATCTGCATCTCTCTGATAATTAGGGAGGCTGGGTATTTTTTCATATGTCTCTTAGCCATTTGTATGTCTTCTTTGGAGAAGTGTCTCTTCAGGTCCTCTGTCCATTTTTAAAATATGAAACTGCCATTTGATCCAGTGATCCCACTTCTAGGAATATATCCTAAAAAGCCAGAAACACCAAGAGGAAAGAATATATGCACCCCTATGCTCATAGTAATGTTACTGATAATAGGTAAGATCTGGAAACAGCCCAAGTGCCCATCAATAGATGAATGGATTTAAAAACTGTGATACGTTTACACAATGGAATACTATGCAGTTGTAAAAAAGAAGGCTCTCTTACCTGTTGAGACTGCATGGAGGGATCAGGAAAGCATTATGCTAAGTGAAATAAACCAGTCAGCGAAAGACAAGTACCACATGATCTCATTTATATGTGAAATCTAATGAACAAAATAAACTGATGAAGAAAATAGACCCAAAGATATGAAAGCATGCAACAGACTGAAGTATTTCAGAGGAAATGGAGTAGGGTGGGAAGAAATTAAACAGTGAACTTATATGCATAGATGCATAGCCCATGGACAGGCCTGGGGAGGGGTTGGGAGTGGGGTGGAAGGGAACAATATTGGGGGGTGGAAATAAAGGGACATCTGCAATGCCTTCAACAATAAAGATACATTTTTTAAAACACTAAACATAAAAAATAAAATAAAAAGTAGTTAATAGAGGGAAGAAAAGTTACTTAAATTATTGATTCAATATTTCAGCAATTTTAAAATGTTGTAGCCCAATTTATTTATTTAACCACTGAGTTCACATGAAGGAGCCAGCCATCCAAGCATCAGGAACAAAGAGCATTTCAAACAGAGGGCGCAGCCCCTGGGAGCTAAAGTAGAATGGGTGTGGTCTGCTACGGAGCAGGAAGAAGGCCAGGGAGGGTGACTGGGATGGAATGAGTTCAGAATAGGCATGGAATCCACCCCAGTCCAGAAATCCCAGCCACATCATCGCTGTACCCGGGATTGGATTGGGAAACATCCAGGCCATAAATTTTTATCTGGCTTCTGGCCCTTCCCATTAGTTATTCCTCTAATCTGTCCCCTTCTAATATAATCTGCACTTCACTGTTAATTAACCTAAAATATTATGTTAATCGGTCCAACTTTCATGCACGAAAATCATCTCATACATCTGCCTATTGACACAAGTTCAAATTTAGCTTGACATTGACAGACACCAATAAATCCATGCAACTTCTCCCTTGAAGGCAAATACCCTCCTCTAGCCAAACCTTTTCTCCAACACTTCTTTTATCTTCTTGATTTTTTAATCCTGCTATCCCCTAATATCCAGCACGAACTTTTCCCTCCTCTAAACAAATGTATCTCAATTTCTTTTCTTTTTTTTCTCACATGAATTTTATTAAGGTATTATATGTGTACAAATCTTACCCTTGCCCTGCCCCCCCTCCCATTCATGCCCTCCCTCCCCAGAGTTCTGTGTTCGTTGGTTGTATTCATGCATACCAGTCCTTTGGTTGTTCTCTTATCTCCCCCCAGGTCTCCTTCCCCTCCCTGCTGTCATTTCACAATCTGCTTGTTTTATGGTGACTATCTCAGGGTCTCATGAATAGAATCTGCTCCTCATTTGGCAGTCTGCTTGTTTTATGGTGGCTATCTCAGGACCACCCGAATAGAGTCCGCTCCTCCTCTGGTTCTCACCACCCCTCCCCCTGGGTCCCACTGCTTCCCTAGGGACACACGGCTCACCCGGGGCACAGGGCCCCCTGAGACACACGGCTCACCCAGGGCACAGGGCCACCTGGGACACACGGCTCACCCTGGGCACAGGACCCCTCTCGGGTGCTGGGGTCTCATATTGGGGGGGGGGGGCGCTAGCTCCTTGCTAGCACGGCAGGCAGGCTGGTACGGTTGCAGGTGGGCTGAGATGGCTGCAGGTGGGTAGACCGCCCTCAAAGGTGTCTCGTTAGGTGTGGAAGCGGAGCAGCTGCGGACGCAGAGGCTAAGTTCTGAGGCCACCCACTCTCTGAGCCCAGGGCATAGTGAGCTCTGTTCTCGGTGGATTTCCTTTATTTGCAGAGGTGGTGGCGGGTGGCGGTGGCTGGTGCGGCAGCGACGGTTGCTCCTGTGGTTCAATTTCCACTGTAGTTTTAAAGTTCACATGGCGGAAGTGGCGGGAGCTTCGGCCCGGCCATGTGGAGGCTGAGGGAGGACTCCTCGGGGCCGCTAACGGAAGGTGCCGTGCCAGCTCCCCACCCACAAGGCATGTGTGCTGGGAAGGTTGTGGGTGGGCTGAGATGGCTGCTCAGGGGAATTCCCCCTTAATGGTGTCTCCTTTGGTGCGGAAGTGGACCTGCTGTGGACGCAGAGGCTAATTTCTGAAGCCACACTCTCTCTGAGCCAGGGGCGTAGTGAGCTCTGATTTCGGTGGATTCCCATTCGCGGGGGCGGCAGTGGGTGCGGCAGTGACGGTAGCTCCCATGTCTCACTTTCCCCTGTAGTATTAAAATCCACATGGCGGTAGTGGCGTAAGCTTTGGAGCTGGCTGCTGGCGGTGGCAGCGGAAAGACTCGCTGGGGTGCAAAGGGAAGGCGCCGCTCTAGCTCCCCACCAATAAGGTGCGTGCGGAGACTGGGCCCAGCTGGCCGCAGGCAGGGAGAGCCGCAACAGCTCCTCGGGGTGGTTGTGGGCAGGCGCTGAAGGTTCCATAACAGCTCCCTGGTTCCCATGGCCTGCGGGCTGGCCCAGTCCTTGGGTCCCAGGGCAGAGCGAGGTCTGGCTTCCCTCATTCCTGGCGGCAGTGTCTCCAGCAGGTCCAGTTTCGCCGTACTTTTAAACTCCACATGGCAGCCGCGGCGCCCTGCTTGGTGTCTAGTTGTAGCCTTCCCATTTCTGGGCCGAGCTGGTTGCGAGCGGGGAGACGCTGGGCGATCTCTTCACCAACACAGCCAGCGCGGGGGCTGGGCTGAGCTGGCTGCGGGCGGGGAGATACTACACCATCTTTTCGCCTGCCTGCGAGTACGGGGGGCCGAGCCGAGCTGGCTGCGGACGGGAGACTCTGTGCCCGCTCCTCTCCAGCACTGTGGGCAGGCTGGGGTGGCTGCGGGCAGGGAGGTCGCACTCACGGGCTTCTCGTCCAGGCAGGAGCCGAAGGCGCGGCGGCGTAGGCCCCCATCAGCTCTCAGCTCCTGTGGCAGCCGGCAGGGCTGGCCCACTCCCTGGGCCCCGGGGCGGAGCGAGGTCTGGCTTCCCTCATTCCCGGCAGCAGCGGCTCCGGCAGGTTCAGTTTCGCTGTAGTTTTAAACTCCACATGGCAGCAGCGGTATCCTGCTTTGTGTCTAGTTGTAGCCTTCCCATTTCGCCAGCTTTCCTGTGGGTCTGGTGCGATCCCTTTCGATTTTATCTGTTGTTTTTTTCCAAATTGTTGAGGAGATGGCGGCCCAGGAGACTTCCTAGGCTGCCATCTTGCTTCGGTCCTTTGTATCTCAATTTCTATCAGTTACAGGTCTTTTTGTAACTAGCAAGAGAAAATACAAAACAAAGTGGCTTAAATAAAAAGAGAATGTTCCTGGCTTGAGTAAATGAAATGTTCAAAATAAAACAAACTCCAGGCCAAGGATTATGCAGAGGTCAGTGATGTCACTTACATTGACATTATCTTTGAAAGGTTGTAAGGTCCCGATGGAGAGGTTTTTAAGATCCCAGCTGAGAGGTAGGCGGCGCAGAAACAAGACACAAGACACGGAATCCAGGCGATTAAGAAGGGGGTTTTAATCTGCACTCCCGGGCGAAGCTCTCTGGTCCGAGGGTGGGCCAGGGAAGTTTGCACCCAAAAGCAGCATAGGTATTTCTTTTATACAGCTGTTTAGGGAGGGGAGGGCAGAGGGCATGAGAGGTGTGGAATTCCTGCCTCGGGCCAGGGGTCTAGGAAGGCCCTAGGAAGCCAGCTACCAGTTATCTTTGTCACCATCCATCCTGCAGATGCTTGCATCTGCTCTGGGCTAACCCCCCGCCCCCCCCCCCCTCGACCTAACAATCTTGACTCTGTACGGTTCCATGTGTTGACTTCGTTCTCAGGCTGGCTTCACTCAGGATGGCAGACAGTACTGTGTCGAAGTGTTCCCCCCAAAGTCGTGCCTACCTGGGACCTAGGACCTGTGACTTAATTTGGAAAGAGGGTCTTCACAGATGTAATCAAGTGGATCTGAGGTCAGACTGGGTTTAGAATAGGCCCATTAGGTTAGACTGGGTTTAGAATAACCCCGTGGTCGGCAAACTGTGGCTCGCTAGCCACACGCAGCTCTTTGGCCCCTTGAGTGTGGCTCTTCTACAAAATGCCATGGCCTGGGCGGGTCTATTTTGAAGAAGTGGCGTTAGAAGAAGTTTAAGTTTAAAAAATTTGGCTCTCAAAAGAAATTTCAATCGTTGTACTGTTGAAATGTGGCTCTGTTGACTAAGGAGTTTGCCGACCACTGGCCTACCCCAATGGCTGGAATCCTTTGAACAAGAAGTAAATCCAGACAGAGACACACAGGTAGGAGCCCAGGTGAAGACAGTAGCAGAGATCTGAGTGATACAGCAACACACCAATAAACCCCAAGGGTTGCTGGCAACCACCAGAAGCTGTGATGCGAGGAAGAATCCTTCCCTGAAGCCTTCAGAGGGAGCAGTGTCTTGACAGCACCTTTTCTGTGGGCTACAAGTCTCTAGAATTGTGAAAGAACGCATTTCTGTAGCTTGAAGCCACCTGGTTTGTGGTGATCTGTCCCAGCAGCTCCAGGGAGCTAACACAGGCCTGATGTTCACCTGCTGTGAGGGGTAAAGGACGATGTAGCAGGTGGTTTCCATGGAGAGAGAAGCCTCAGCAACTTTTCCTTATGTCTCCTGTGCCCACGTCGGAATCAATCATTGCATCTAGCACCACCTGGAACTAAGAGAACGTCTCTCCTGTTTAAACCACAAGGAAGCCCTGCTGGTGTGCTCGCTCAGTGGGTAGAGCGTTGTTGCTGGCACCACGGGGCCTTGGGTTCGATTCCCAGTTAAGGGCACATACCCGGGTTCCAGGTCTGATCCCAGTCCTGGGTGTGTGTGTGTGTGTGTGTGTGTGTGTGTGTGTGTAAGGCAACCGATCAGTGTATCTCTCTCCTGTCAATGTTTCTCACTCTTTCTCTCCTCCCTTCCTTTTTCCCTTCCATTGTCCCTACAAATCAAAGGAAACATTTCCTCAGGTGAGGATTGATTTAAAAAAAACAAAAAAAAAACTACAAGGCAAGATGGTGGAGGTGGGGATCCCACCCAAAAGAAACAGGGCACTATTGTCAGGAAAAGAAGAAAATAAACACCAGGAAAATAACCCATTCTGTTACTGATAGCCATTCAGTGAGTTTGGGTGGCAATTACAGGACACCTGGCTCTAACCCGCTTACACATGGAAGAAATATGTTGTCTCACATAACGGGAGATCCAGAGGAAGAGCATGCTGTGGGCACAGCACAAACAGGCCTGAGCTCTCATCGCCCTGCTCTCCACCCCCTGCCTTCCTCCATGTGCCAGTCCTGCCTGCACACCAGGGTCCCCTCAGGTCTCAAAATGGCTGTGAGAGGCAAGAAGGTCCACCAACCTCCTCTGAGTGTACAGTGGGAGAGAATAAAAATCTCCTTCCCAATTATGACAAAGGTCCTTCCTTTTAGACTGGTTGGACCCACGTGTGCCTACCTCTAGAGCAGGGTCAGTGGCTGGGGAAATGCCACCCACTGGCTGGCTTAAGCCTGGTTCCCTGAACGAATCATCGAATCATCGGGGAGGATTGGGAGAAGAAAATAGCATTACCATGATTGATTTAGCATTAGGCTAATCAGGACTCTCCCTTGGGGCTTAAGATGGAGTGTGCTTTCCCTGAGGTATATGTGGGGAGGGTTTCTGGAAAACGTGAAAATAGGGGGGAATGAATGCTGGTTAGGTCACCAATGTAGTCTACCACACCATCCTTCCAAGCGCACATTAGATCCTGCCTTCTTCACGAAGCCTACTAAGATTGCTCTAGCTAGAAGCAAACTTTCCCTTTCTGAATTTCTTCAGCACTTATTGCTCCTTCTAACATTTTACACCTATCTTATATTTTAAATACTAGCAATATTTTCACATACATATTTTTAATCTCCTGATCTAAATCCTTAAAATCAGGTTATATAGTACCTTTCTTGGTATATCGAATATACATATTATAGTAGCTTGCTTAGAATATTTTATGCTTATTAAAAATCTGTTGCCTAATTGAGTGACTTTTAATGTAAACAAAACCAAACCAAACCAAACAAAAATAGCCAGCTTTAAATTTAGCAGTAGAGATAGAGATACAGTTCACTTAATTCAATTCTTCCTTCTTTCTAATAGAACTCTTTCCTTGCTCATCATATCTGAGGAGTCTTTCTTACAGACATATTGGTGATTCTCAGCCTTTAAATTCATCTGTACTTAATAAAATATTTTCAAGGCAGAAAATTAAAAAAAGATTCCCAGTATCCGAAGAGAGAGCTGATTTGGAACTAAGGGACGAGGTCACTGGCAGGTCATACACACGAAAGCCCTCTTCCCCTACCAGGCACAGGTGGGGAAGCAATGCCATGTCCTGGCGGAGGGAGCCATCTGCCTGGCTGAGTCCAAATACCAGCTCCACCCCTTTCTTGGTGACCTTGAGAAGTCACCTACCTTTGCCAAGCTTCAATTTTCATATATGTAAAATGACCGTGCTAACAGCCCTTCCTCTGCAGGGTGGCAGTGGAGACGAAACCATCTGAACCACGGGAAGCAGCTAGCCAAGGGCCTGGAACATAATAAACATTGCATGGATGTGAGTGATTATTACAGCTATTTCGGGGGCACCAGCCTGTTTGGGGCCCACGCTTGATACTCTGGTGCAGGCCTTCCAGCTAGCTGTGCACTTGTCTAGAGATGGAAGAGGTTGCTTCCTTCACTTCTCACCTCCTGGTTGTCATTTTGCTTCTAGCGCTGGTTTATGTCAAAAGGGAGGGAAATAATATGTATCTATTTACCAAAATCATCTTCATGTCCTTTCTTCCCTCAGAAATTCTCTGGTGTTATCAGATTAGTTACATCTGAAGTTGACACCCACGAGACCTCATCAAACTCAACCATTTCTGTGCCTTGAGATTACCCTGGATTCTCCCCCAAGTGTGGGGCAGCGGCACCACCTTCCAAGGGGGCTGGGAACACTCGCGCCGCCGACTTCAGCACCGGGCCACTGCAGTCACCGTTGTTTACTGAATGCTGATATTTTCTCCGTGCTACCTGGTTCAGCTTTCTGATGCCAACACGCAATTCGCTGCAGAGAGTGATAAATCTTCAGGGAGGTGAATCAGTCCTGCTCCATCCCAAACCACGTTCTCTCTTTTATGTCCATTGTCTGCTGCGCTTTGTAACCCTACACTGTCACGTGCCGTATTTCTGAATACAAATAGAGAAGCTTAACCGCTTAAAAAATCTTACACTCGGGTACCTAACTGGGATTTGAATACTGCAGAACCTGCTAACAGTGGGGTGCTATTTGAAATCCGTGGCTATGTCTGAAGCACACGTCTGATGTGTCCTGTACTTTCCGATGTCCTTTGAATTTGAGATGCTACAGACACGGTTCTGCCTCTTGCATACAAATGTCCCCTAAAAGGCAGGTGGGAGGCAAAATGCCCTTCTCTCCTTCTCCTCCCCTTCTCTCCAGGCTGTGTGTCTCCATAATTCTAACAATGTCTGCATGATAAATGAAAACTCCATTATTTGCACACTTTTTTTAAATAATAGAAAACAGCTATCTATACACTTGGTATTATTTCAGAATAAGGTTTCAGATGTTTGGCCCACCTAACATCTTTAGACCTCCCATTTTATATGAATACCTCTGGGGATTCTGGTTAGAGCATTGTTTACACGTACCATTCACATGGAAGAAAATCTGATTATAAACACAAGATCACCAAATGGTGGTGCCTTTTTAAAGTGATACATTCTGTGGAACTGTCATACTCCACTGAGAGGAAAAAAAATTCAAATTTTTTAAGCCAATGCTGATTATGACTGCTTACAATTATTTGTTTAAATGCTTTCCTGCTTTATTTTTGTGTCTGAGAGTAAATAGGATACATGCTCATAATAGGAACTCAAACAGTCCACACGTAAGATAGCAGAAGTCACCTGAAACCTTCCTCTTTAAAGATAGCCAGCACTGACATTCTGCTGAATACCCTTGGAGATCTGTCTCTGTGATTACGTACAGGTAGATGTAGTTCTATGTAATGTCGTAGAACCTGGCCTTTTCCAGTCGGCAATGCTTGGACATTTTCCCATGTCTATAAATATAGCTCTGCGTCCGTGATTCTCTTTACATCCTCTTTGCCCTTCCAGATAAGACGATGATGTGTACGTGCAATGACGTGAACGGGTAAGAGGATGAGAGACACTGACAGCCATCATCATAGTTCACCCTGACGTATGTAGCATCCACAGCACTGATATGCCATGCTTTTTTTTTTTTTAACTTTATCTCTTCATGATGGATGTGTGTACCCAATAGTTCACAATTACAAATTGGTTGGGTCCTTTCGCCCTCCTAACTCTTTATTTGTTCAACCTCTTCGTGATACCACTTTATCTTCAGCCTGCCTCTTGTTGGTAGCCTGAAATATCTTAATGTTGAGAAAACAAATTCTGTTCAGTTCTGAAGCCTTTGAGATATATACCCATGGGGAGGCAAAAGTCAGTTTAGAGTTGTTTGTGTGGAAAAATAATACAATATTTAAATAAATGATAATACAAGAATAAACTGTGTTTTGCATACTTACAACCATCCACCTACTTGAGTCTGCTATTTCTTAATAACATGTAATACTACCTATGTAACAAAAAAAAAAATCTTCATTAGAATATGAACAATTGTTCCTAACTGATTTTCCTATTTGGCACACAATTTAAGATGTCCTTGCTAGTAAAAAAAAATTGCTGGTTCGTGTGCCAGTTTTCATTTTGGTAATTCCACAGACGGCCCGGGAGGATGCGGTCTTAGCCCTGCAGACAGTCTCTTTGTCACAAGTCAGCGTGCGCGGCTGTATCAGTGCATGTGGTCAGTGACTGCTCTATTAGGTTTCAAAAGTCAACACTTGGAAAAGGTTAAGAAGTTTACCTAAGTTACAGGACCAGCCTGGCTAGTTAGGTCAAACTCCATTTCCAGAATGTGACACAAAGAGACCAATTCAAAATATTAACGGTAGCATTTCAACTTTTTATGTTTAGGAAGATTTATTCTTTTGGAAAATACTCTGCCTGCACCGTCAGGCATACGTCCGTATATTCAGCCAGTGGGCTGTGACCTGTGTGACATTGTCCTGCCGGCGCTGTGCGGTTTGCGTTAGGGGCCCAGTACACACTGACAACTCGGGCCTGGGCAAGTGCGTGTTTGTAGGTGTCTTTGCTGGTATCTGCAATTGAGCCAAGTTTATTCCCCTTTCACAGCCAAGCTGCCTTCCAGATGAGTCTAGAAGCTCAGGAGCAGCTCTCAACACAGGAATGGAGACCTGAGTCTGACCTCTGTGTAGCCTCGAGGAATCTCTCCCATCTCAAAGTTGCCGTATTCACATCCACGAAGGGTGTGAGCACATCAATCTCACAGAGTTGACGTGAACGCTAAATAATGTGTATGAGAGACTCTGGCACACAGTAGGCCTTTAGCAAGTGCCATGTGGTCTACTGTATTCAGTGTCAAAGCAGAAAAAGAAAATCCTTTCTGCTTGCTTCCCTTTATGGGAAAATCCTTTCCACTTGCCAGAAAAAAAGAAAACCCAAACGCAGTAAATAAATCCATCCAGATCTGAGGGACCCTCCACTTTCAGAGACTTGGCAGTTCATTCTCTTCTCACAAGCCAAGCTCCCCTTTTTCTCTTCTCATCATATAGAAAAGCAATGTGTAGCCACCTAAGCCAGGCACCTTCCCTTAGGTGTTTGGTTTCTGATTCTCTACTGTCCTCTGGATCTGAATCCTGGGTCGAGGTCTAAGGAGAGACTTGCTGGACTTTATTCAAGAGGAGAGTCTTAAAGATCAGTGGAAGAGAAACTGCAATATGAGACTTGGTTTTATTGTGTCCCCACCAACAATCAGAAGATCATTTCACCTAGTGAGGAGGGTTACAGTGACTGCCTCATTCAGAAACTGATACTGGAACTGCTGAGAACAATGACGAATCAGTTAACAGCTGTGCCCAAGGGTCCCCCTTCTTTCCACAGGGAGTGGGCGAAACAAGAGCAGTGTATTTAAACTAGGAGTCCCCCTATTATCCACCGACCAAAGACCTCTCCATATTTCCCTCTTCCTCCAAGTATTTCTGACTTTTCCAGTTTTCATTCCCCCATCTCTAGTTATAGTCCTTTCCTTCTCTTGCCCCTCTCCTTCCAACAGAGCATGTGGTAGAGATAAATTCCTTTCAACTTAATATTTGAACAATCTTAAAGGTGGAGAAATCTTGCACTGGGCCTGCAGTTATATATAATGAATTGCTGTGAATCAAATCTTTAACCTACACATAGTTAGTTTTTTAATTGGGTGATCTCATTATTTTGTTTTATTTCTCCGAGGAAGAGAAGAACAGAGCAAAGCAATTGTCTACCTCTCCTGTTGGCTGCTGTGTCTGGTCTGGGGCAGTCTGTCCAGCCTCAAGGAGTTGTACCCACTCTAGCATCTAGATGCTTTCATAGATGGCTGTGTCCATATCTGATTAAAAAGTGGGGGAATTTAATCAAGTGGCTGGTTGTCCTAGGTACCCTTTTCCCTCTCTCACCCAATGAAGTCTAAACCCACCATCTTCACGTCCAAGGCAAGAAATGTCTGGCTAGGAGGCCTGCCCTTCAGCGAGTAGCAGTGGGAGAACATATGTGGCAACAAAAGTCTCTATTGCAGTGTTTTCACAACAAGCATCTTTGTCCAATATAGTCACCTCATCAGGTTTTAGAATTTATTTCATTTGAATTCTCATGTCATATCTTGCCTTTAGCATTGCATATTTAAGAAAGGCATTATTTAAAAAAATAGTTTTTTATTTAAAATATTATTTCTCTTTTTCTGTATTTTTTTTTTGCAGTGAATTGTGACTTTTTTAAAATTCTGATCATAGTAAGACAAATTCACTTTGGGAAGATAAAGGTCACGTTTTAATGAAAACCAGCTCACAATGTGGTTGGAGGCAGTGACCCTAAAAAGGGAAAAGACAGGCATACACTTTGACATTTCTCCTTCTTCTTAGCCCCGGCATGAGGTTTACCTTCATTTTTTAATATCAGAGAAATTACCCTGTGAGTCCCAGCAGGAAGATGAACTGACTGCCTTGGGAGTCCATCAACCCTCACAAACTAAATCCAGAAGAAAAATAAAGCTTCCTGACACAGAAAAACTCGTGGTTAAATGGCAGATGAACACAAGCAGTGTTCACCTGGAACATGCAGTGTTTTGTGCTCCCAGGAAGAAAGGGGCCACGTGAGCCTGGCGTGTAACACAGAAGAGCAGTTTCTTCCATGTGAGGCTGGGGGCAGAGTACTGAGTCCTAGGCTGACAGGCTCCGGGGAATTCTCTCTGTGGCCACGGATCATGTAAAGGTGAGCTACATCGCTAAACCAGGCCTTTTACCTATAAATTCATGTCGTGGACACTTACTAGAACTTTATTTATTTATTTATTTATTTATTTATTTATTTATTTATGGCTGCCCAACATCTGAACCTCTTCCCTAGTTTGGGGAATTTCTTATTCCAGGAGATACAGTGAGAAGCAGGGCCTGTCATCCTCTGCAGAAGGAGAAAGGAGCAGATACTCACTTTTGCCACCCTCCAAAGAATAGAGTTCAGGCCTGCTACCCTTGCTCGGCCCACCGGGTACTCCCACTCAGGTTTGGAGGCTGGAGCCATTACTGCAAACAGGAATCAGCAGCAGCAGGGGAAGACGTGCAGCAGCTTGTGCTGGTGGCAGTGGTGTTGGCCCCAGCCGAGCTGGCAGCAGCAAGCCTCCTCCCAGGCTGCTCCCGCGTGGGTGTCGGGCTGGAAGTCTCCGTGCCTCACATCTCTCCTATTTCTGCCTGGTTTCCCAGACGCATTCTCTGGAAGCCTTTGCTACTCAAAGTGGGCCGGGGGACTTGTCGGGGTTGCGGAATCAGGACCTTCCAGACCTGTGAGGCAATGCATCAAAGGGTGGTACCTTAATGAATGTTTCCTGAGCGAATAGATACAGAAAAACATTGACCTCTGATCTTGCTGAAGATCTCTGAAATGTATTTCTTCAAAACATGTATGTGAACAGCCCTTAATCCAATGGTTGTACTCTTGATAAAACATTAAGTGTTATATACAATGAATTGCTTTTTTAAAAATACATACTTTTATCAACTTCAGAGGGAGGAAAGGAGAGGCAGAGAGAAAAACCATCAATGATGAGGGAGAATCATGGGTCAGCTGCCTCCTGCATACCCCATCTCCCCCACCTGGGGATTCAGCTTGAAACTTGGGCATGTGCTCTGACCGGGAATCAAACTCCAACCTCCTGGGTCGACACTCAACCACTGAGACACACTGGCCTGGCATGAATTGCTTTTCAAATTGCATTTCATCGATATTTAAGGGACTCATAGCAAATGCTTCTGTAAATTAACTATGTCTTTTCAAGGTGGACAGTCACCCTTTCGTGGATCTGTGTTGTTGACTTGCATTCTTTAAAGCAGGTGACGCCTACAGTAAAGATTACTGTAATCAAACGAGTTGTCACTGAGATGACCATTGAAATTCTCCCCATGGCCCTCGCTATTTTGGTCCTCGTCTTCTTATTGGTTCCCTAAAATACTAGCTCCGCATGATCCTGCTGTATATCAGCCCATAGCTAAGCAACCAAAACAACAAATACATAAAACAGTTCTTTCACAAAGCCTGCCAAATGCTATAGTGCCAAAGCGTTGCACTGTATTTGGCTACCTGCAATTACTGGACAGTAAGGGCAAGCTGCCCTCCCAGTTGGCATCATGCCAGCCTCAAGAGTCCTCAACAGCCATCTCAAACCAGTGTTGGTAGAGTGCCTAAGAGAGCACAAAGCTCTCCCATTCTCGCCCAGAAGAGGATAGCTTCTGAAGGGTAATCTTATTTTTTAAAAAGCCTTGTTGACTAAAGCTGGAGAAAAGATGGTCATAATAATATTTTGAGACGTTACAGCTCTGCAATCTGTCTATCGGCTACCTGCTTACCTAACAGGGTGCCGCGGGCAGTAAGTGTGAGAATGGATAGAAAACATGGTGTTAGGTACGTAATTATTGCTCTTTAATTATTTGCTAGTAAGACAAATAATTAAATTTAGAATTGCAGAATCCTGGATATCCCCTTCCCCCATACTTTTAGTTAGGCATCAGCCTCTCTCCCCACAATCTACCTGCTGACCTAGACAGTGGACTTAATGGGCCTACAGGAAAGCCCACCCCCATTGCTACAGTGATTGGTTCAAGAATCCAGGCCTCAGCCAATCAGGTCATTTAATCTTCTGAAACAGAGACTGATTTAATAATGGACCAATGAGATGTGAGGAGAGATGTAGCAGCCATGAGAATGCACCTCAAATACCTCCTACCCCAGGAGCTTAAGACCAAGTGCCCCAGATGCTGCACTTTGAAATACATCCCCAAATGTGTGGATCCTTAGGGCAGTGAGAAAGACTGGTTCCTGGGAAACACAGAACTCCTTTGTCAGCTGGTTTTGGCTGAAGGATTCCCCCAGGCATGCCTTAGGCTGCACAGCAATGTAAGCCCCTCCCTCCCTCTTCCTTTCAGTCCACAGGAGACTTCCATCAGGGCCTGACTGCTCCTCCTGCCTGCCCAGGTCCCTACTTCCTCTCACACATGCATTAACCCCTAATTAAGGCTCAGCATGCAAAATCCTACCTTGATGTTGGCTCTTAGTGGACCCTGACTTGCACAGGGGAGTTGCTGGAGGCTTCTAGGAAGTAAGTCTCATCGCCCTTTTCAAGGCACTGTACTGGGAATAATGCATTTTCCCCCTCTGGATTTCATGAATGCCATGTAAAGCCTAGGATTAATTGCTACAGTCACATTTCCAACAGGAGTTTTCTTCATCGGGTTAAAGGCTCCTGGATTCCTCAACATCTCTTTATTATATTAAATGTTTATCCTGATTATACCTAGAAATGGTTAAGAAAACAGGAAATACAGCAAGAATATATTCTCCCTCGTTGCTCATTATCGCAGCATTGTATGGCTTGAGCTTTGAGAGGAATTGCATATACAGTTTTAGGCGTTTGAAGTCCCCTTTCCCTATTTGAAGGGCTGGCATATAGAATGCAACTGACAACTGTTTATTCATTCTCTCTTCAGTAAATGGAGCAGCAGACAACCCAGCCTCCAGAGCCAGACCGAGTTTCAATCCTGACTTTGCCTCTTGCAAGCTTTGTGTCCTTGGGAAATTTAATTAACCTCCCTGTACCTCAGTAGCCTGTGTAAAGATCATTACAGCACCTACCTCATAGTGTTCTGTGAGTTGTAAAGTACTTAAAGCAGCCCCATCATACAATGTGCTAAGTAATTATTAAATAACGAGAGGCCCGGTGCACAAAATTCATGAAGGGAGAGGGTGTCCCTCAGCCCGGCCTGTACCTTCTCCAATCTGGGACCCCTTGGGGGATGTCCAATTACCCTCCCCTGCCAGCCTGATCACCCCCAACTGTCCTCTCCTGACAGCCTGATCACCCCCTAACTGCTTGCTTCCCTACACAGGCCTGATTGTTCCTAACTGCTTGCTCCCCTGCTGGCCTGAGTGCCCCTAACGCAGTTGTGACCCACGGGCCGGATCCCGCCCGTTCGGCTGTTCTATCCGGCCTGCGGAACCAAAAGAGCAGAGGGTTCTCTTGCTCTCCCCTCCGCTCCTTCACCAGCAGCCCAAGATGAGAGTGCCAGCATGGTCAGGTTGCTTTTGTTCCAGCCCTCCGGTCCAGTTTAAGAACTCATTGTGGCCCTCGAGTCAAAAAGTTTGCCCACCCCTGCCCTAACCACCATTACCTTGGCCCCCACCTCCATGGCTTTGTCTGGAAGGAATTCAAACATCCAGAAGATGTCTGGTCAACCCAGTGTAATTAGCATATTGCCCTTTTATTAGTATAGATTAAAAGTTCTAAAGTATCTATTATGTGCCAATTCTTGGCCATGCTGAGAGAGTAGAAGTAGGACAAAGGAATGAACATCAGAGAATTACTTTTTAAGTAGTCATTCCTAAGAATAAAATATCTGCACAAATATAAGACTGTTGATTTTGGTCAAAGATATAACAGGTTTGTTGGCAAGAGGCTTTCTAAATACCCTTTAAACTTTCAAATTCTATGATATTCCTTTTGAATTTCAAAATCAAGATGGCATATTGTGCTGAATCTGAGGTCAGGACATTTTCTCTGTAGAGAGCCAGATACTAAATATTTTTTCATTTTGCAGGCCATGCAGGTTATGTTGCAACTACTTAATTCTATCATTGTAGTGTGAAAACAGCCATGGAGAATGTGTAAGTGAATAGGAATTTATTTATTCAAGTAAACCTATTTATAGACACTAACAAGTTTTACATAATGTTCTTGTCATAAAATGTTATTATTCTTTTCATTTTTAACCATTTAAAAATAATAATACCAAAGTCTAACACAATGCTGTGCACCTGAAACTAATATAAAATAATATTGACTGTCAACTATGATAGGAATATATATATATATAACATTGCTTAGCCTATGAGCCATGGTTCAATGGCCACTGGTACTTTGCTAGATAGAGCAAAGGATATGGGAGGGTCCTAATCAAGGACGAGACGTCAACTAACATTAAGAGTTTCAATGTCAAGTAAACATCTCAGAGGAAGAACTGAGACAGGACCATTCCTATTGAAATGCCACACAATTGTGAGCACACAAAAAGTTCTAGGTCAAAAGAAGCAGTTAAATCTTAAAAATTGCAATAAGCTGAGGTTTTGCCATTATTACAACAATCATTGTTGAGCTTATTTTATTTGAATTAGCTCTACCCCCTTCCCCTCCCCTCTCTTTATACATTTTGGATAATAAGTCTTTATTCATAACAAAATCTTGGAGTCGGGCCTGCATTGCCTGACACCATTTCAGGGGTAACCACTTGGAATATCTGTTTAATTCTCAGTTTTTCTCTTCTCCCCTCAGAAAAAAACCTATCCTAAAGGACAAACCCCATTATGATTTCTACCAATCTCTCCTTAATTGGATTTTTATAAGATATTTAAGGAGCTGCTGAGGAGCCACTCTTGATTATGACCTCTTAACAGCCACCAGGAGGGGCCTGGCCCTGAAGGTGTGTGAGTAGCCCTGGATCTGCCACTGGCACGGAGCAGGAGTCTTCCGGAATCTCAGGAAGTAGCCTGTACCACATTCTGTGTTTTCCCATTGCCTGTCTGGTATCAGTTTCTTGTATTGTCACTTGGTGTCTGGACAGTTTGGGCAAAAACAGGAAACAAACAAAACAACAGCAACCAAATTCTGTCTATTTCCCAGTTAAGCGTCAAATGACAGGAAACTCAAAATAACTTTGGTTTAAACAAGACAGGAATATGTCCTCTTCCTGCACAGGAGAAATCAGGAGGTGCGAGAGGGGCAGGGCCATTACCGCAGGTTCAGAGTCCTCAAGAGTCCAGACCCCTCTAGTCTCCCTCTCCGACATCATCCCCCAAGTGACTGACGGGCATCCTCCTGGGTCCATCTTCCAGTCCACGATCCGAGGGAGGGACAGAGGGGCAGAGAACTCAAGGGTACTCAGTAGTTATCTCTCAGGAAAGGTGATCAGAACTGCCAAGTATTGTTTGCTGAATCTCATTGGTTAGAATTTAGTCACCACGAGGTCATGCCTAGTTGCCCTGAAGACAAAGGAAATGTCTCCTGCGGGATGAGGACCCACATCTGCCAGTCTTGGAGTGCAGGAGTTCCCCCAGGCTGGGTTCTCACTCTGGTGCTCCAACTTCCTTCTCCAGGGAAGTTCTTCAGTCAGGCCAAAGAGAAACCCTGCACACACGAGACACCATCAACTACAAGAGAGGCAACCGTGGCCACCAGAACCAGAACTTACAAAGGTCAAAGCCCAAGGGACTCTCAGTGGGTTTGATTGTTGTCTAACACCTTCCTCCTGGAAACCCCGGGATGGGTCAGACCCATGTGACTTCCTACCTTCCAAACCTCACATTTGTAAACCACAATGGAACTCATTAAGCATATGTTCTTGTTTTTAGGCAATTTTTTAAATTTCTTGTAGATGAGCTACATAAGTCCTTTGAATAAATATGCATTCTTTTCTCTACTTCCCCAATCTCTAAAATGTCTCTAAAACTCTCCTGGGGTTGCCTGCTTAATCTAAATGTAACATGCATTCATGTTCTTACTGTGTATTTTGGAAGTGTTTTGCACTTAAGGGATAATTAACTTTGGTTTTTTAGAAAAAAACAACAACAAAACTATCAGGTCTTATCTTACTCTGAATGGAAGGCACAGTAAGCAAGCAAATAAACCCGGGACATTTGGATACCATTAAATTCATATTGCTCTAGCGAGGTAAGGTGAAGAGGTGAGAAGATTTCATTTCCTCAGATAAATGAAACTGCCAGTGAGACAAATTGTGCTTTGAGTGATCTGATGGTTTGTTTACAGTGAGTAAACAAAGGGGCTAATTCTCCACCTATCATTCCTACTTCTTAATTTAAGCAATTTCTAGTCCCAGAGAATGCAACCTACAAATGATGTAGACTGAAGATCTGGAGCTTACTTCTACACTCAGTGAGCATGGAACTTGCTCTTTGTTGTGTTTGCCTCCAAAATGTCAGAAAAAAAATGGGTAGTTCCAGATTGGGAGAATTTTGCTGGAAATTATCTCTTCTCAGCCTGCAAAATCTGACACTAAAATAGTAACTGCTAACAGTGACTGATTCAGCTGCCTCACCTTAATTATATCTAGTGATGCTCCCTTAAGTCCTGTGTTCTGAAGTCTAATAAACAAATAGCTCATAGCGGAACCCACCTTCTGTAAAGTAGTATACATATTTTTGTTGATTAAAAACTAAGCCTACATTACAGCATAAAGTGTATGCATATTTTTACTACCATTAATTTAAGCCATATCTAAAGTAGACAGACATAATTACAAAGTAATTTTGAGGCTAATTTCCAATCTTTCTCCCACAGGAAGCTTGTAATTTTCTTTATCATCTTCTCCATCTATCATCAAGCTTTTAAAAAAAGAAGAAGCAAAGGCCATTTCATTCCACATAAATAGCCAAGCTATTCAGTATTCTTTTTGGTTGACTGACCACCCAACACACACACACACACACACACACACACACACACACACAGGCACACACACACTCCCTGTCCTTCAGAGACATGGTTCTCAAAGCTCTGGCTGAGCTGTGCCTGTCCCCCAAAGCCCTAACCTCTTGAACTTTTCTCCTAAGGATTGAGTCTCTCTCCTTCCCCATGTTGGCATTCCACTGAAATAAGTCTTGGTATCTCTCTGATAATTTGGCCTCACAATGAAAATTGTAGAGGAGCTGATGAGTAACGTTAGGCACTACACATATGCAGGCTGTGGCCACAGTTGGTCTCTAAATAACCATGAAATATCAGAGAGAGGTGGAGCAACCACATTCCCAAGATGACAGAGAGCAGGACAAACATTCGTCTGGGTTTTAGCAACTCCTGTTCCCTTCTCCCTTCGTCTGTCACTGACACACTGAGAGCTTGAGGTGGGCCCCTGATAATAATGTGCGTGGCATGTCTTCTTTGCAAACCACCTTTAAATCCATCAGTATATTCAATCTTTGGCCTTGGCTCTGGCTTGGCCCACGCCCACACCACCCCTCGCGTACCATCATTGTCCTCACTTTCCTTCATCTTGCCATCACTCAACACAGAAGGTCGGGTATAACCCCTCTTGGTTCTCTCTCCATGTTTCTCTCTAACTCGGGACAATGTTCATGACACCCTCCCACTCTACAGCTGTATCTCAACCACCAGGATATGCAGGGAACTAAGAAGGTACCGTCCACGTCCTTAGGTAAACACCCGGCATTCGTAGGTGTTTACCTAAGAATGAAGATGCATATTAGATGTTAGCCAAAGCACATCAAGTTAGAATAGTAAATCTTTTTTGAGGAAAAGTAACTCATTTTTAATAGTTACTTTTAATGTAAACTATAATTTATAGTTTATAAATTTATAGTTTATCACCTAATAATTTATAGTTTATCACCTACTACGAGCTACTCATGGCAGTATTTAACATTACCTCCTTTAAAACAACACTCTAATGAGGTAGGCATTGTGTCCACATTGTACAGGTGAGCGCTTGAGCTTAGATATTTGTTTTAAGTCACTTAGATGTGGAGCTAAAAATTCAAACCTGACTCTCCCAACCCTTCTATACCAAACTGCCTCTTCTGGTTTATTTTCCACAATATGATCGATAATATCATTGTTATCTCTTCTTCTTAAATGGCCACTCTCGTCTCCATCTGAGAAACAGGTTTCATTTAAACCTAAAATGGCTAAAAGCAAATGGCTCCGTTTGGAAGTGGTTGTAAAATGATCCCTCTGCAAGGCACGCCTGTGTCTGTCCGTCCCTCCTGGGTGTGTCCGGCCACAGCGGGCGGGGTGGAAATTGTGGACAGCTGTGTCTCTCTGCATCTCTAGGAGAGTCACAGTCTGTCTTCCAGGACTGTGGACAGAGGGAGGAAGTTTACCCGGTGGCTAGATGCCAATGACTCAGCACCTCCCCACTCCCAGGAGTCCTGTTTGTTTTTCACAGGCTCCAGCTGGTCCATCCCCACAGAGATGGAAGTGTCTTGTGAAAACAGTGTGCGCACTGGATTGCCAACAGCTCTGAGTTCAAAGCCCCCTTCTGCAAAGAGGAGGTTGCTGCCCTCGCCTCTCCCAGTCATCTGGAATTGAAATAAAATAACATGGAAAGTACATTGCGTGTGGCCATTATCTGATAAATGTCCCTGACTTTGGCCTCCCCTCTATTGATGTGTCTGCTTCCTCCCATTTTCCTGATGTAAAGGGAGGCGGGACGCCCTGTGCCTCCCCTGAGGGTAGAAGTCAGCCTCACTCAAGCCAATGAGGCTTTTGAGTCAGCCCCCTGCCCCTCCTGCCGCTGCTCAGGGCTCCCCCCTTATCCTCACCTCTCCATGTCATCTCTTTATTCCATTTTCACCAAACGTATATCTTCAGGAGGCTTTGCATTCTTGAAAACGAGCACAGAGCACTAAATCCTTACAGTGTTTAGTCTGAATTGCACTTTCCCTGGACTGATTATGCATCCCAGCATATTGTGCTCCCAACCTGGCGGCACGTACCACAGCACTAAGAACGTAGTCAGTAGGGACACTTCAAATGGCTTCATTCATATGGGTGATTCTTCTCCCACCGTTGTAACACTCAAGAGCCCTTATTCAGTATCTAATAAAAATGGACTTGAAAATTAACCTGAGTCTGGTTCCCCATGCCTTCAGTCTGCTTGTGCGGGGCTTCTAAGGAGCCAAACACTTGGAATTGCAGTCAAATTCTGTGTAGCCAGCCTCACTGATCCCACCTCCTGATGTTCACCGTCTTCTATAGTCCCTCCCACGCTGTATCAGGGTTAGTCTGCACTGTGGTTTAAATACGTGTGTCCTCCCTCACCCCCAAATTCATAGGTTGAAACCTAGACCCCAAGGTGATGGTAGTAGGAGGTGGGGCCTTTGGGAGGTGCTCAGGTTAGGAAGATGGAGCCCTCAGGAACAGAACCAGTGTTCGTATAATAGAGAGCGCCAGAGACTCCTCGCCTCTTCCTCCAGGTGAGGGCACAGAAGGTGCCATTTATAAACCCAGAAGAGACGTCTCACCACAATGGGATTTGCTGGCACCTTGATCTTGGGCTTCCCAGCCTCCAGAACTGTGAGAAATGAATATCTGTGTTTACAGGCCACCCAGTGTCATTCTCTCTCTCTCTCTCTCTCTCTCTCTCTCTCTCTCTCTCTCATTCTCTCTCTCTCTCTCTCTCTCTCTCTCTGTGTGTGTGTGTGTGTGTGTGTGTGTGTGTGTGTGTGTGTGTAGCAGCCCAATGGACTGAGACAGTTTTCACAACTAGTGGAAAATTAGGAGGACTGATAGGATACTTCTCTGCGGGCTGGAATATAAAAGTCCTTGTGGCCTCTGTCTTGCGTGCTCTTGGGTGACTTTCTGGAATCCAGTGCCTGTGTCTTGAGGATACTCATGCAGTCCAGTGGAGAGGCCGCTTAGAGAGAAGCGGGAGGTTCTGGCCAACAGTGTGAGAGCCTGAGAGTGAGGCTTCTTGGAAGCAGATCCCCCACCCCAGTCGAGCCTCCAGAGGACCGAGCCCCAGCCAGCATCTGGACGGGAGCTTTACAGGGGACCCCGAGCCACAACATCTTGGTTAAGTTGCTCCCAGATCCCCGATGCTCAGAAACTGTGTGACAACTCAATGCCGCCTTAGACTGAAAGGTTTCAGAGCAAATTTTTGTTCAGCAATAGATAACTAACATAAACTCCCTAACCTATATAACTAGTATAACCGCTTTTCCCTGCAGGAGAGCCCACCACTCCCAAATGTACTGCTGAAACCCAACTGAGGTCATCCAACTTGGATGGAAAACAAATGACATGTACTTCAAAATTATTTGACTAGCCCTAACCGATTTGGCTCAGTGGCTAGAGCGTTGGCCTGTGGACTGAAGGATCCCATGTTCGATTCCGGTCAAGGGCATGCACCTTAGTTGTGGGCACATCCCCAGTAGGAGGTGTGCAGGAGGCAGCAGATCAATGTTTCTCTCCCATCAATGTTTCTAACTCCCTATCCCTCTCCCTTCCTCTCTGTAAAAAAGTCAATAAAATATATTTTAAAATTATTTGACTGTCATTTTATTACCAAATGGCAGATGCAGCAATGCCAAACAACCTAACTTTCCTTCACAAGAATATCAGGTTTGACTATATTACAATTGAAAGCAAAACATAAAATAGAATTTCATTTTTTTGTCTCTAGAGAATCAAAGGTTTAAAAAAAAACACACATTAAAAGAACTTGAAGAAAGCAGCAGCAACTGGTATTTTGAAAGTCACATGCCCTTGGCTGCTATAAACCACAGTATGGAAAATAAAACCATCAATCACCCCATTAGGGTACGTTTGTCATCCGAACGGAATGTTTCTCACAATAGATTGATACAGTGTACACGATGTGCACACATTCCTCTCCCATGGAGTGTCCCCAATGTGCCAGGCACTCGGACAGGAATGCAAAACGTTTCCTCCAGAAATCCAGAATCCAGAGGGCCCAGAGAGAGTGGACCATGAGGTCACAATTTTTGCAGGCTGTTTTATGACAGGATGTGTCAAATATACGCTATTTCAATAAAAAAAACATTAATTTATAACTACTCGCTACACAGACATGATCCTCGAAGCAGATGGTTAGACATGAGGCAAATTCCAAGGAATTTCGAAGTCAGGCTTTACTTTGTAAGTTAGAAAAACATGACAGGCGGTACCAGCTGCACCACGTGTGGGGCTCCGCGTCCCATGAAACCGGAAGCCCTTTGTCTGGAAATGAGTAAGAATCTCAAGATGACAGGAGACCGTTAAAGAAAGCGCGGGGCCTTTCTGAGCGCGGGGCCCCTGGGACGGCCCAGGCCCTGCAGCCGTGCAGCCGCCTAATGGGGTAAATGACGGAGCCAGTTAGAGGGATTTCCCAGGGGCTAAATGCCAGAGGCAAGAGCGACATACGACCAGAAGGCATCAGGACATGGGTTAGCCAGTGGCACAGAGGATCACTGGCTGACTAAGCAGCAACAAGGATTCCTGTTGTTCTTTATAGTTTACCGTACAGAGCACTTCCGCCAGATCCGGTATCTCACTGAACCAAAGCAGTAATTCCGAGAGATAGTAACATTTCCCCTCTTGCAGAGAAGGCAACCCGGGGTTCGAAGAGGTCAAAGCCGCTCATCTCACGCAGGACCCGGAGGCTGGTCGTCTGCCCTCGGATCCAATTCTCTGTCCACCAAATCAACACCGCCTGGTGCCGGGAGTTGTGTTACAAGCAGGTGCAGGATTTTTGCATGTGCAGTGAAAGCTGGAAGGTGCCAGGTGGGGCCCTGGCAGGCGGCATCCCCTGGTTGTTTGCACGTCTGTGGTGCTGACACGTCAGAGCGAACAGCAGACCCAATTCCACATTCCTACCCTCTGCTCACTACCCCTCCCCTCCCTCCAACAAGAGCTTCATATCTCAGTGTTTCATCACCATTTGAAAGAAACGAGTAAACCACAGGCAACCCAGCAATCTCTGGCTCAGGTTTGCCTTATTACAATATCCAGGAATCTGACTCTTAAATATTATAGACATTATGTTAAAAGATCCCTCATCTCTTCCAAAAAGGTAGATGGTAGCTGTATGGAGTTTGCCAGCATGATTTTGCACTTGAATAAAACAAATTTAATAATCGTTCTTAAGCTTGTTTTATTGTCTCCACTCTTGCACTAAGACCATGAAAATTTATGTTTTTTATGACAAATTTTAATTATGAGAAATCTAGAAGAAAATACTAAAACAAAAAATATATTGTGTTTTGTTGTTGTTGTTGTTAGTACCACTCTTCAATGACATTGCTTATGATTCATTGGCTTTTAATTAGCATATGCATAAGCTTGATTAAAATATTTCTGCAACCTTCATTTAGAATTTTCCCTTCTTATTTCATGTTCCCCAGTACAGGAAGTCCAATGTGGAATGTAAGATATTTCCCTTGAATTCCAGCTTTATTCCTGACTTGCTGCAAGGCTCTGGCTCCGGCTCTTAACTTCTCTATATTCCGGTGTGCTTAGCTACAAAATCCTCAGTGCAAGCTGCCTGGCCTGCAAGGACGTTTGGGAAATTCTGGCTGGGGGAGTGCAACACTTTCAAAGTACGAAGTATCATCAAATTTATGATTGCAACTTGCTAGGAAGTTTCGTTGGGCTGTATTATAGGAAATAGGTATTTCAAAATAATGGCGACAGAAATTGTACGGTTTGGGGAGCGAGTGTTCCCAAGAGATCCAGCAAGAGTCAGAATGTCTTTAAGAACAGTGTGAACCCTCAAGTGCCAAGATAAAGCTCACATCCAGAGTTCACTTGTGGCTTACGGTAAAAGAGAGAAGACTTTCGAGAATGGCATGTGCTTGTTCTCAACTTCTAAGCCAAGCTTAATATACATTAGGATATATCCTGTATCGCAGTATACATTATATCATAAACCGCATAGAAATTATTATCAACCTTTGTTTTTTATCACTATTAGCCCATGTCCTATATCCATTGCTTGTGGCAATTGGATGAGGAGTGTGAAACATCACAAGTGGCCGGTGGGAACGTTCCCTGGAAGGATGGGGAAGCATGGCAAGGAGTGAAGGAGAGGATGCGAAGGGACGGGGCTGGGAAATCAAAGGAAGGAGAGAGAAGCAGAGGGACCCTCTGGGGAGACTTCCTGTGAAGTTTGTTCGCTCCTGTTCAGGGCTCTTGTCTGATCTGTGTGGCTGTTTTTGGTTTGTTTTTCTCCTTGAGTCAAAATCCCCGGAGAGATGTTCCCCAAGGTCACATGCGGAGAGGTCAAGGTCCAAGCCTTTGAATAAGATGTTTTCTAGTGAATGATAACTAGCCTCCCCCTGTCCTAGCAATCTCGCAGTGTTATGAGTTTGCTTGACTTTTTCTAGGCTCTTTGATAAACACACACACACACACACACACACACACACACACACACACAGAGAGAGCTTAATTTTTAGAGCAGTTTAGGTCCACAGCCAAATTAAGAGGAAAGCACGGAGATTTCCCATATACCTCCAGTACCCACTCCTGCACAGCCTCCCCCATTATCCACACCCCCCCCCCGAGAATGATGGACTCTCACTTTTATTTTTCAATATTTTCCCCTGGCTTGTCCCCAAGTATTCACTTCCTCCCAGTCCATCCTGTGTTTGATTCCCTCCCTATTTCCTTCATTTGTTTTCCTCGGGACTCTCCTACACTTTATTTTGTTTATCTTCCGAGCCATCACATCCTCAATTAGCTGGGGTTATCTCTGGGTGCTGGCTCCTCAGTAGACAACATTCATTTTCTTCTAACCCTACTTTAGAAGACAATTTCAATTCATTATTCATCTTTTTTTTTTTTTCTCCCAAAGGGGTGATCACTCAGATTTGCTTCGTCTCTGCCTGTCTTGCATTGTTCCAGAGCTCCCAGCGCGGGAAGCCAGCTGCCAGGGAGCGGGCAGGCACATGCTTCTCTTTGCCTAAGGATGGTCCCGCTCCTGGCGGTGACTACCCACCCTGCGTCTACCCTGGCCTGTCCATCCCCGGCTCTGTTTTCAAAGCCCCTTCCTCCATCACCAGGCCTTGTCAGTTGCAAATACAAGCATGAGAGAGGGAGAAAAAAAAAACTACTCTGAATTCCATTCCATCCCAGGACACTACACATTATCAAGATAAGCCCGGCTTGCCCTGGCCTGATGTGATGGCTCGGTTTAATTGGAGCGTCATCCTATACACTGCAGGATTATGGGTTCGATTCCCATCAGGGCACATACCCAGGTTTTGGGTTCAATCAAAGCAGCCACTCCTTCCAGGACATGTAGGAGGCAACTGATCCATGTTTCTCTCTTTCTCTCTCTCTCTCTCTCTCGCTCTCTCTCTCTCTCTCTCTCTCTCTCTCTCTTTCTCTCTCTCTCTCTAAAAAAAAATCAATTCAATAAGATCATACTCTTGGGTGAGGATTTAATAAAAAAGATAAACTCGGCTTTAATCCTAGGTATATTAACTGATGGCTTTTAGTTTTATTTCCCACCAGTGACTTCTTTGATGAAGCTGGGTTCATACCCAAGCTGCAGAGTGGACCTGGGAGCATCCGTTGAAGACACTGTGTAAATACAAAGGGACATTTACTCAGAGAGCCTCCTCTAGGGACTGTGTGTCGGTAGGTTTTGGTAGGATATGGCCTGGTGGGAATTTCTTCTGCTTCCTCCCCACCTTAAAACAACAACAAAAGCCAAAATCTGCTGTCGTGGTTTTCAAGCATACACACGCCATTTTAAATGGGCTCAGGAAGTTCCTGTGGCATCCCTTTTAAAATAGCTGCCTTTTGGCCCTCACAGGTTTGGCTCAGTGGATAGAGCGTCAGCCTGCAGACTGAAAGGTTCCAGGTTCGATTCTGGTCTAGGGCATGTACCCTGGTTGCCGGCACATCCCCAGTAAGGGGTGTGCAGGAGGCAGCCGATCGATGTTTCTCTCTCATCGATGTTTCTGACTCTCTATTCCTCTCCCTTCCTCTCTGTAAACAAATCAATAAAATATATATTTTTTAAATAGCTGCCTTTTGTTCCAAGGATTTAAAGTCCTTAAAAGATGGGCTCCTGTGTTTAAGGTGGAGAAATGCCAGGGCCATGGAAACTGGGGCCCAGAGAGGCTAAGTCACTTAGTCCTCAGGAAGGACTGATGGGAACAGTGGGATTAGACATTGAGCTGCTGGCTCTTTCGCTGATGCCCTGTCCATGTGCTCACGGCTCAGGTCCACTAGTGATACATTACAGTGGCTGCTACAGGAAATGGTGGACTGCTTAAGCCAGAGACTCTTGATATTCGCTCTTATAACAGCACTCTGTGTGTGTGTGGGGGGGGGTTCTTCATAACGTTGCCACCTCTACAACTAAAAATGTATCTGTTGCCCCTGCCTAGGTAGCTCAGTTGGTTAAGAGCAGCATCCCAATACTCCAAGGTTGTATGTTCAATCCCAGCCCTCAGAGCACGGAGTTGACCCCAGCAGCCATTCCTTCCAGAACATTCCCCCAGAGAAAATCTAACAGAGACACAGGGGACCTCAGGCACATAGCTGACTTCTCTTCACGTCATTTCCTGAATTGGGGGTGTACGGGGAGTGGAGACTAAAAATCAGATGCAGAAAGTCTCTGAAATCATCTCAGAGTTTTCAGCAGTTTCATGGGAGGAAAACCGGACAGAGTCCGGGACCTGCTGAGGGGAGAGGCCAGGCAAATTCCCCGGGATTGGTTTTGGGATGGAGCCAGGGATGGAGCTTTAACTAGCCTCACAGCATAAGGAAAATTAAAATGAGATGGGTGGACACCTACATGCAAACAGCAAAGCCATAAAACTAAAAGAAAACAGGAAACGTCCCCCATGACCTTGAGGTAAAGCTTCTTTTTTCCCAGTTAAGGAATACAATCTATTTTCCTCCAATAGCATTTCAGCATTCTGAAAGAAGTCAAACCTTCATATTAGGAATGAGGAAGGAGGTCATCTTTGGGGAGAAGGGGAAGCTTTAAGTGGGAATGAGGGGTGAACTGGGGGCTGCTCCTTCTGGGTGGTTATCACCCAGGCGTGTGCTCTTGGTGAGAACTCCTGGAGCTCCATGCTGGCTATCCATGCACCTTGGTGTTATTTTATGCCTCAGTGAAACGAAGGTCTTAGCTGCTAAAAATACCAGAAAGTAACAGAATGCTGTGGCTTGTGTGTTTAAGGACATCAAAGCAGTGGCTATAATTTTTCTTCTGACAATGAAGATTTTTACAGTTTGTTTTAAAACTACCAGATTTAATGAAAAATGATCAGAACACTTCTCATGCCGCCGATGTCCTTTTCCCACAGCTAAAAATATCAGCAGACTGTTATGTCACTGTCAATGGAAACAGGAGACAACCTGGACCAGCGCTGACAGGGTTGGCCTCATGCCTCAGGCCCTTCCAAAGGCACCACTCCCACCACACCACAGTCCCAGTCATGGACCACAAGAGTATGCCAACTTTGCTTTGTTCTTTTTACAAATTGTAGATATATGCAATTGATAACTCAGGATTTCTAATCAATAACATTACATTACAAATAAATTATAAATATATATCCTATATAATAAAGAGGTAATATGTAAATTGACTGGTATGCCCTCACAAGATGGCTGCCTATGACCAGGCTGGCATGGGGTTTATGTGAGGGACGACCAAGCGACTGAATAGCAGGCTGCGTGGGGTGACCAGGCCAGGGGGGGGCGGCAGTTGGGGGTGACCAGTCAGGCAGGGGGGGGGAGTAAGGGGCAACTAGGCCAGCAGGAGGTGAGAGGGTTGAGTTGGGAGCAACCAGGCAGGCAGGCAGGTGAGTGATTAGGAGCCAACAGACCAGGATTGTGAGAGGAATCCCCAGGATCAAGCCTAAACTGGCAGTCAAACATCCCCTGAGGGCTCCCAGATTGGAAAAGGTGCAGGCTGTACTGAGGGAACCCCCCACACACACATACACACACACTGCCGTACACAAATTTTGTGCACTGGGCCTCTATAGTGTGTGTGTGTGCTTGTGTGTGTGTGTGTGTGTGTGTGTGTGTGTGTGTGTGTGTAATTACAGGAACATTTTACATTCCCCTCTCACATGAATCTCCTACATTCGTGGAATAGGAAAAATAAGAGTGTCTTCTTATTTTAAAAATATTTAGAAATATGAACTATTTTGAAAGAATTTCTGGGTGTTCGTGACACCCATATCACATCATGGAAACCACTGGCAATTTCTAGAGCATTTCAAAAACTGCAATGAGATCATTTTTCAGTTGCAGAATTAAACTCAGTGAGAACAACAGACACCTTCTCACATCTCAGGAGGTGGGTCAATTATGGCAAGTGTCCTACATGTATTCACATGGAGGCAGTAAAACAGTTCTAGTAATTATTCTCCTCCTCAACCTCTTTATTCCTTTCTCCTCCACCACCTTTTTCCTTGGTAATGTTAAATGGCCCTTTATCACATCACTTTTCTTTAGATTCAACTTGGCAATATCCTTCTCATTCATGTCCTTCAACTTTGTTACCTTATTATGAGGTGGCTTTTCACTAACACTCAGATTATTCCTGTGTTTTATTTTTTCTGTCACTGTGTAACAAATTATTACAAATTTAGCAGCTTACATCACTGCCCATTTATTAGCTCATAGATCTATAGGTCAGAATATAGCACAGATTGAGCTAGATTATCAGCCACACTCTAACTAGGAATCTCTTCCAGGCTCATTCAGGCTGTTGGCAGGATTTAGTTCCTTGTGGGTGTGTAGGACTGTCTCCTTGATGGTTCTTGACCAAGGCCCTCTCTCAGTTCTTTAAGGTTGCCTGAGTTCTTCTCATGTGACCTCCTGTACCTTCAAGTCAAATACACTTTATTCTTCAAACTAACTTCCTCTTTCACCACCAGCTAAAGAGCGCACTCTTCTTAGAGAGATTGATTGAACAAATCACAGGTACCTGGATAATCTCCTCATAAGTCCAGCTCTGCCTTGAATACCACACAATCAAATGAGTGACTAATGTCTCATCCCATTTATAGATTCCAGGGATTAGGGAAAAGTATCTTTTTAGGGACATTAGAAATGCTGTATGCCATAACATGCCACAAGCTTTGGGGCCATAACTCCAATGCTAATGCCTACCTTTTTGGATTTGGTCTTTGACAGAACCCTAAGTAGAATTGGAAGAAGAAAGATGGCCATATGAGGGTATTGGGGATGTTGTGATCTTTCTTCTGGCCTCCCTGAGCTGGTCTCCAATCCTTCATTTGTGATCATAGTACACTCTCTCTCTTCTGTATTTCTCTTTCCCACACATTTTATTCTACTTCTCAGAGCACTTGTAAAATGCAAAGTGTGCAGGGGTCTCTGGATTGTCCTTTGTATGCCCTTCCCAGCGTGTCGTCACAGAGAAGGCATGAACAGGTATCTCATCTTTTGGTTTCTTAGAGCTGCCTTTAGCTATCCTGACTGAATGGTTTGCTAGTCCAGGCAACACAGTGCTTAACAATTTCCCAGTTTTGAACCAGCTGCCTCCACAAGAACTTCTCCAAGCAAAGATTTCCTAAGACATTAAAAAGCAATAACCATACAGGGGGAAAAAATATTGATCAATTGAACTACATTAAAATTAAGAATTTTACTTCAAAACCATTAAGAGAGTAAAAAAGATAAGCCACAGACTGGGAGAAGAGAGTTTCAACATGTATTTGACAAAGGACTCTTACCTGAAATACACAAAGCATTCCTTCAAATGAATAAGAGAAAGGAACAGAACTCAATGAAAAATGGGCAGATATCAGAAGAGATACTTCACAACAAAGATATCCAAACTAAAACTAAATATGTGAAGAGGCATTCAATTGCACTTGTTTTTGGAAAAATGTAGATTACTGTTATAATGCAGATAGCACAAGATACACTCCAAAATGGCTAAAATGGAAAAGATAGACATTGTAAAGCAACCAGAATGCATACTCTGCTGACCATTGTGTCAATTGTTACAACTACACTGGGAATCTGTTTACCATATCTACTAAATTCAATATACCCGTATCTTATACATAGCAGTTCTGTCCCTATGCATACACTCAACAGAAATGCACACACACACATACACACACACACACACACGCACACAAAGAAATGCACACATATAGCCAACAAATGGCATGTACAAGAATGTCAACTGTAGTATTATTTGTAATAGTCCCAACCTGGAAACAACCCATATGTCCATCAACAGTACAGTGGGTACAAAAATCATGGATATTCATACAGTGGAGTAATATGCAGGAATGAGAATAAATAAATTACAATTATACACAAAAGACGGATGAATCTCACATAAGCATAATATAACATTTATAAAGCCAGTCACAAATGAGTACATGCCACGATTCCTTTTTGTAGAGGTTAAAAGCAGGCAAAAGTAATCCATGGCTGTATAAATCAGAAAAATATTTACCCCACTGGAGAGTTGTTGTGAGTGGAAGGGGGGACAGGGAGGTGTCTGGGGGCTGGTAAGATTCTGATTATTGATCTGGGAACAGATGATGTATGTGCGTTCATTGTGTGAAAGTCAATTGAGTTGTACACTTTATTACTTGTGTGCTCTCTCTATGCACTTTATACGTCAACAAAAGGTTTGCATGATGTACCTAATGGCTTTCCTGTCTAAGAGCGTGGAACCATACCCTCACTATGATACCAACACCCCATTCGCAGAGCCTAACATGTTGTTGCTTGTGAAGTCGTTGATTAATGACATTTTAAGAGTTTCCTTAATACAACTGTCGCTTTTCTTATCCAGCATCATCAGTGGAGTAATAGTTACCCTTGTTTTACCAGATATTTCTAGATAACATAAGGCAGGTGTTTGAGGTCAAGTAGACCAGCTTGAAGAGGAAGAAATGGAGAGCAAAACACAACGAGGAAGTTGAAATTTAAGTTCCCTGAAGGCCAGAACTTTTGTATTGCTCATTCATGGTTCTGATAACTTCACATGTATGTCATTAAGTCCTCACAACCACCAATGAAGTTCCTCACACATGAGGTAAGCCGGTGGTCAGCAAACTGTGGCTCTCGAGCCACATGCGGCTCTTTGACCCCTTGAATGTGGCTCCTCCACAAAATACCACGGCCTGGGCGAGTCTATTTTGAAGAAACAGCATTAGAAGAAGTTTACGTTTTGAAAATTTGACTCTCAAAAGAAATTTAAATCATTGTACTGTTGCTATTTGGCTCTGTTGACTAAGGAGTTTGCCTACCACTGAGGTAACCGATAGCAAACAAGCTTAGAAAGGGTCATGAACACGAGTAGGGAATAGAACTGCTAGGGTTTAAGCCCTGAATATAAGCTTAATCAGGAACTTGTCATTCATGACTTATGAACAGGGTAAGTGCTTGAAAACTATTTGTGGAATGAATCCATATGGACCTCTCTATCACCCCTTACTTTTCTCCTCCCTGCTTCACAGTTGCAGTTCCACACTGGATAGATGGGTCTCGGTGGTGGGTTTGGGGGCTGAGCTGCTGGGGGACCGAGGGCAGGAGAGCTTCTCAGCCAGCCTTCCAGGTCAGAAAGGGTCTCAAATAAAGACTTTTGACATCGTTCCCAAATAAGCCTCGGCATGCAGTGCATTCCCTCATTTGACTGGAAGGAGTCATTCATCACACGCCCTTAAATCTGGGTCCCACGCTCTATAGTGTGCCCCACATAAACATTGCTTATAAATGTTGTAATCTTTGGGGCGGGGGGGAAGAAAGATAATTATATTACACTTATTTAAATGCATGTGTTAAAATTACTCGTTTAAAACTTAAATGTTAAAAAAAAAAGTGCACTACAATGTCTGTAGCTCTGTTTTGGCATTTCACTTTTGAACGTGCCAGCAGTATTAAGAAAGAAAAACTGGAAGTAAGTCAAGGAGAGACCCTGGAGAATGCACAAGCGGTTTCTGTGTGCACAGCGGCGTTTCATCTCGTGCCAACCCGGGGTGTAAGCGCTGCTACACGGGGAGAGACAAAAGGGGAGCCCTCGGGCTAATGGGAATCACCGAAACCCACAGAAAACTGAAAGCCTCATTTAGTTTCAACTCTTTAGCCTGCCGGGCTTGTTACTAGGGTGGCTTTTAAATAGCAACAAAACGCTCGATTCTGCTTTCACTTCCTTCCCTCTCCATCTCTAGCCTCTCGTTGGAGGCCCTCGAGAGGTTTTACTGACACAGAAACAATAACCACACCTTCCACGCACACAGGCTTCCCGGCCGTTGACAAAACCTTTTTTGTTCAGGCCTCTCAAGAGCCCCGTCAACAGCAATCGCCGCTCCTGCTTGACATTCGTGATGGCTGAGTCCCCCTCCAGAAGGGGGCCTGGTCCCAGGTCCCAGAACTCCTGCACAGCCAGGGGGGCCTCGTCTCCAGGGTGGGGAGACGAAACATAACCCGGCCCACGGACCCAGAGCTGCAGCATCATCGCCTTCAAACTGCTCTGCTTATCCGTGCCCTCCACTCCCATTGCAAGGTGAGGGAGGGGAAGGTGTTTTAAAATTTTACTTTGGCCACTTTACCATTTTCATCGACTGGGGGGGGGGGGGGGAGGACTCATTTTTAACGTCTTCTAATACGCACCACAAGCCTGTGGAACTGTCCATGCGAAACAGGTGAAAATGGATTGTCATTTGCTGCAGAAATCTAAAGAGGGAAAACACATTCCGTGGAGGGTGATGCCATGTTATTTCAAAAGGGGAAAAAAATGGATATAACATAAAAGGGAAAATATTTCAAGTTTGTAAGGAAAAATATTTTTTTTCCCCTAGAAAAATTTCCTCATGCTCTCCTTTGGCCTGGCTCAGCCTCCCCGTGGCATTCGGGCAGTCTGTCTGTCAGCGCCGCAGCTGGGAAATGTGTGCGCTGGAGGAGATTCAGGCAGCGGGAGCCTCCTTTCCCGAGGGGTCTGAGCCTCCGCTCTTTCACTGGGGTTCGCTGTGGGCAGTGTCTTGCCATTGGCTCTCGCACTGTGCTGTCTGAACTCAACCATGATTCTGTTGTTTAGAATCACATTTTAAGCTAGCAGAAGTTAACGCAATTGGGGAAATGGTAACAATCAGATTATACAGTCACAAAACCACATGGCCATATTTGAACAAATTATTAGGTCATTATTATACTTAGAAGAATGAGCTGGTTTACGAGGAAACTTAACTACAGTTGACCCTGAACAACAAGGGAGTTTAGGGGCAGTTAAAAATCCATGTATAACTTTTTACTCCCTCAAAACCTAACTAATAATAACCTACGGTTGACCAGAAGTCTTACCAGTAACATAACAGTCATTAACACATGTTTTGTAGGTTATATGTATTATATACTATAGCCATACAATAAGGTAGGCCATAGAAAATAAATTGTTATCAAGTAAATCACAAGGAAGAGTAAATTCATCTGTAGTATTTATTGGGGGGAAAAAACCTGCATATAGGTAGACACACGTAGCTCAAACCTGTGCTGTTCAAAGGCCAGCTATATACAGACTTATATCAGAAATTTGCATCTTCTAGGTTAGGAATCTAAAATAAATTTTGTAAAGCTAATTTCTTAAGCTTTGCCAGCTCTATTATCTCTGTCGACTATTCAACTCTGCTTTTCTAGGAAAAGCCACCAGAGACAGTAGTCAATATACACATGGCTGGATATAATTGTTTTTAACCAAACATTACAGAAGTTCTTCCTTATTTGTAAAGGATGCGTTCCAAGACCCCCAGTGGGTTCCTGAAAGTGCAAATAGTATGAGCCTTATATCTACTATGTTTTCACTTATACGTAGATACACTTTACAGCTTCTCTCCTTGATATTTCTTTCTTTTTTTTTAATGCATTTTTGTTGATTTCAGAGAGGAAGGGAAAGGGAAGGAGAGATAGAAACACCAGTGATGAGAGAGAATCATTGATTGGCTGCCTCCTGCAAGCCCTGCACTGGGGGAGGAGCCCACAACCTGGGCACGTGCCCTGACCGGGAATCGAACCTGACCTCCTGGTTCACAGTTGGACACTCAGCCACTGAGCCACGCAGGCTGGGCTCCTTGACATTTCTTAATTGCCAGCATCACTACTCTTGTCTTTGGGGGCCATTACTAAGTAAAATGAGGGTGACTTGAACACAAGCACTGTGATACCGTGACAGTTAACCTGAGAGCAGAAATATAAAGTGTCTTCTAGCTGGAGGGCAGTGAGTACCGAGTGGATGTGCTGGACAAAGGGATGATTCACGCCCCAGGCAGGACCGAGCGGACAGTGCGAGATCTCATCACACCACTCAGAACAGCACACAACTTAAAACTTACAAATTGTTGTTTACTTCTGTAATTTCTCATTTAATATCTTCGGACCACCGCGGTTGACTGTGGGTAACCAAAACTGAGGAAAGTGAAACCAGGGATAAGGTGGCCTTTGGGGCTGGGCTGACCTTGTTTCAAAGCTTAGCCATCCCGCTCCCTGTGGCCTTGGGTAAGTCACCACTTTGATATTGACTCCTATCAAGTGAGGATTTGATACCTGCCTCATAGCATGCTGTTGGGATTAAAAGAGATACTGCAGCCAAAACCAGTTTGGCTCGGTGGATAGAGCATCGGCCTGCGGACTGAAAGGTCCCAGGTTCCATTCCGGTCAAGGGCATGTACCTTGGTTGTGGGTACATCCCCAGTAGGAGGTGTGCAAGAGGCAGCTGGTCGATGATTCTCTCTCATCGATGTTTCTAACTCTCTGTCCCTCTCTCTTCCTCTCAGTAAAAAAATCAATAAAATATATATTTTTAAAAAGAGATACTGCACATAAATACCTAGCACAATGCCAGCACTTATTTACTAAATAAATATTAATCGATTTACTATTACAACCTCCTCCTCCTCCTCCTCCACCTTCATCCCAGGAGGAAAGGAAACTAGAAGCAGCCCTGCATTTTCTGACAGGAGAAGACAAAAGCAGGAAAGACTTCTTGAAGGGAAACCTCATCATAAGGATTCGTGTTAAAAGCGTTAAAAGTGGCTAGTGGCATGATTACACACTGGGAATGAATTTATTACATGAACTGGGATGAGTCTAAAGAGATGTCTTTTCAGTAATTCAGATCCCTAGGAAGTTGGTTCAGCTGTGAAACAGGCACTATGGTGGATAACACACATCTGTAGGAAAGAAGATAGCATTCTGGGGAAAACTTGATGATGATCCCACATTAAAAACAAATATAGGAGACCTTGTATGACTTGGGTAAAGACTGTAATGTATTAGCAGTTCCAGGAAAAGCAGAAGACAGATTTGTAACTGAGCAATACAGAAATGACACAGCACTGTGCCAAGGAAGAAGGGATTGAAGGAATCAGCTGCCAAGTGCTTTTCCATTTGGGACACACAAGGCTTACAGCAGGCAGCGGGAACAGCCAGAGACTCGATGTACATGCATCTCATAAAATTATCTGAGGATATTCTGGACTGTTGTGGCATCTGCCGCTTTTTCGTTTGGCATCCTCTACTGCAGACAACTGCCCCTGGCCAATTCCATGCGAGTCTCTTGAGTCTACTAATCAAGGGGTCCCATGCCCCACACCACAAGGGCGGACTTGTGACCCAGGGTGTTCAATACCCCATTTCCTGGGCCACCAGGGATTGATCCCCCAAGCATGGCCAATCAGGGTTTCCTGGAGGGATTGATGTGGGTGCAGAAAGTTAGCCCACCCTTTTGAGATTGCGGGCTGTCGGTGGCATGTAAGCTTGGAGCTGCTTGGAGCCTTGCTGTTATCACCCAGAACAAAACTAAGAATTAACTCAGAATCTAGACAAGAAGAATCCAAAGAGAAGAAGGGAGGGAAAGAGGGACTGAGAGACCGGAGAGGTGTTGCTGTTGAGATTATTTCATTGTTTGCACCCCTTGATTCAGTCATGCCTGAACCGGCCACTTCTTAGAACTTTTCAGTTAATTGGTTACTTTTTTGTTACTTTTGCTACTTTCGGTATGAATGAGATTTTTTCCCCATTTAGAATCAAAAGAATCAATTGGGGGGAAAAAAACTTTCAAAGAAATGAAGACTATAACCAAGTAATAAAGGCAATCTGTGACAGACTAAATTGAAGTACATAACTCAGTCTACCCAAAAAAGATAAACATTTTAAGATATTACAAAGACCTAGGTAAGGGTGTAATTTGTGGGGTGAAATGGCCAGGTGACACAGTCCGCCAAATCAATCCCAAATATAGGACTGGAGCTTGGCTTCCCCACGAACATGGCAGATGGAACTATACTCTGTCTGTGGCATGGACAGAAGTCTGTAGCCCCACAATTCATGTCCTGATCTCAAACATCTGATAAGTAACCCTAAGTCTATCAGGCTAGTAACCTCAGCAGAGCTGACCATGATAATGAAGTAAATTGGACTCTTTAGTTATGCATTTAGAAATACAAGTTATAAATTATGTGTTTAAATTGTTAGAAATGTTTAAGAAAATCTGACATAGCATCACAGAATCTAACAAATTTAGCTTCGCGATTTTAATTTGAAATTTATACTTAATTTTATTCTCATTGTCTTAAGTTGCAAAGTTCTGATAATTTCATAATGTTTATAAAGTCTTTGAATGTTTTAATCTGATATGTTTTTAAGGGTGATTTTTTAAATTTACTAGTATTTATCCTCTGCTGCTTAAGGGTTAAGTCAGCCTTGTCAGGCATGGGAGTTGCTTGATGTATTAAATTATAAATGTTTTCAAACATTTTTTGGAATGTAATTAATGGCTTATTAAAATGACTAATTGTATATTAATTTCAACTTACTAAAATTGAATTAAGTAAGTGGAAGGATGGTTTTCATTTTAATTAAAGTTGCTTGGTTTCTAAGGAAAATCAGAATTCCAAAGTGAACTTAAAGGCCTGAGAAAACTATTGTTTCAAATTTGTAATTTAACTTAATTAAATATTACTTTGATACTCAAATATATATTTCCTTTCTATGCATAAAAGCCCTCCTCACTTTCCAAACATTGAAAAAAAGTACAACCCTCATGGTAAGGAAAATCGTTATAGATCCAAAAGCTCAGGATACAAAAGCACTTCCTGAAGAGAATGAGAAATGTGTGGCTTGTATGGGGCTTGTGGTAAGGCAACTATATACAAATATCCATAAACAATGATGAGTCAGCTGGACCAACTACCAGGACTTAAAATAAAAGCAAAGAGTCAACAGCCAAGATGGTAATACAAAATATTCATTCATTCACTCACTTATTCTTTTATTCAATAAATATTTGTTAAACATCTATGATATGTAAGGCTCTGTTGCAGCAGTTCAAAGGTACAGATGAAGAGAGAAAAATATGGATTACAGTTTGGATGTGAAAAAGACAAAAAGAGAGTGAACAAAATAACTGGAAATGCTGGGGAGATGCCAGCGGAAGACTGCTTTGGTGGAGGAAGATGAGATTGTCTTGTCTCAGATTCCTCAGCTTTGCCTGATGTCAGAAAGCGTGGGAAATAAAGAAAGGGGCGTCGAAGACATCTGCAGAAGGAAAAGAAAAACACAAAATAAGAAAGAGAGAAAATGAGAACAACGCATCCAGTTACAGTAGACTGCAGACCCCAAAGAAGACAGGCTGGTGTGGAGCCTGAGACAAGTGGGGGAGGCAGTCAGCAGTCATCGATGAAAAGGAAGCGGGAGGGTGTTCAAACATAGTCTTAGAGAACTAATTAAAATAATACAAATATGAGTGAAGCACAGCATAAGATAGGAACAGGCAGTACAAATAACAAGAAGGAAAAAAACTCGGAAAGGGTAAGTCTGTGAGATTCTGAGAAGAAAATCTGGATATGAGTTGAGGCACAAGACACAAGACAACATCAGAACGCCTTGTTCCAAAGGACGGGGGTTGAACCCTTCATATCTATCCGGAGAGAGAGGGAGATACATAGTGCAGTGACAGCTCAGGAGGAGAGGACTATAAACAGGCTGCAGAGAAATAGGGCGAGCTTGCTCCTGAGGCCTTACTGCTGTTAAAGTACGAGACTTTGGCCCAGCCAATGTGGCTCAGTGGCTGAGCGCATAGACCTATGAACCAGGAGGTCATGGTTTGATTCCCAATCAGGGCACATTCCCAGGTTGCCAACCTGATCCTGAGTAAGAGACATACAGGAGGCAGCTGACCAACAATTCTCTCTCATTCTCTCTCCTTCTCCATTCCTCTCCAAAATTGATAAAAATATACTTTAAAAGTTAAGAGAGAAAATAAAGTATAAAACTTTGGAAGTCTGGCTGATGACACCTCTGGGGATGCCTTCCAGTAACTCACTGGCAAACAGCCAGAAAAAAATATGAAATAAGGAAAGTAAATGATTATTTGGGGGTCTGGGGAAAGTTTTAAAAATATTCTTAATATGTAAGTTAAATAAATTCATTCTAGAAAAATTAGAAAAGACAGATAACCAAATAAAATATGAGAAAAGAAAAGTTACAACCCTACATAGTGATATTTCTGAGAAAGGCCACTGACTTTTCTAATTAGTTATTCAGAGGTTTTTTTAGGGATTACCAACCCATCTCCATCCTGAAAGCCAGTAGTGATGGTGCATACTTGAGGAAAGTAGAAAACAAGATCCCCAGTTCCAACAAGAAAAATGCTTTTAATCAGCTAATTAAAAATATTCCCTTCAATACCTGCAAAGATAAAGTGGCAAGATCTGCAAAGGGTTTACCTCAAGAATTCACCAGACTACTGATAAATATATTCCCAAGAGCAGGAAAAGAACCATTCTAGGACTAGAGGGAACAGTATCAAGTGCTCACATAGGGCTTGGCAAGTTTTATTCCCATCATCCAGACTGGAAAATCTCAGTTCATGGATCACTGGGGAGAGTGCTTGGACTGGGGCACAATTAGCTTTAAATACTGTCCTGGTGCTGCCTAACAAATATTAATGGTGTGGCCTGAAAGAATCAAACTATTTCTAAGTAATCTAGCTGCATACCAAAACAAAGCTCAATAATATATATAGGACTAAATAATCCAACACTCAATGTGGAAAAATAATCAATGTCTTCATACTACAAAAAATTACCAGGAAAACAAAGAAGCAGAAAAAATATAACCATGATGAGGAAAAATAAATCATCAATCAAATCCAAACAAGAACTGAGACAGATGTTACAGTTAACAGACAAAGCTATTAAAACAACTATTATAGCCAAGCCAGTGTGGTTCAGTGGTTGAGTGTCAAATTATGAACCAGGAGGTCACAGTTCAAATTCCAGTCAGGGTGCATGCCTGTGTGTGTGTGTGTGTGTGTGTGTGTGTGTGTGTGTGTGTGTTGGGAGGGTTGGGGGGGGAGGGGGAGGCATGCAGAAGGCAGCCAATCCATGATTCTCTCATCATTGATGTTTCTATCTCTCTCTCTCTGCCACTTCTTTATATCTGAAATCAATAAAAATATATTTCTTAAACACAAATTTAAGACATTAAAGGTATTCTAGAAATGAAAAATATTTAAAATGAAAAATACATTAGTAGGATTAACAGCAGATAAAATATTATAGAAGAAAAGATTAGGGAACCTAAAAACAGAGCAAGAGTAACTATCCAAAATGATGTATATAAAATACTACATGGAAAGCAGAAAAAATATCTCCTGAAGGTAGACTATAATAAGTTAAAGATGTATACTATAAACCCCAAAGCAACTAATACATTATATATATATATATATATACATATATATATACATATATATATATATATGTTATAGCTAATAAACCAACAAAAAGATATAATGTGGAATCATAAAATTAATTCAATTAATCAAAAAAGGCAAAAAAAGAAGAAAAAGGGAACAGATAATAGAAAGCAGATAGCAAGATCATTAATTTAAACCTTAACATACCAATAGTTATATAAATGTTATTATTTAAACATCCCAATTGAGATTGTCAAGATTGGGCAAAAAAGTAAAATCCAACTATATTTTTCCTATAAGCATGCTCTATCCATACAAAAGAATAAGTAAACATAAAAGGACAGAAAAGACACACCGTGATGTTATGGACTGCAGTGTATTTCCCTAACACTCCTCTGTTGAAGCCTTAATTCCCAATGTTTTGGAGACAGAGCCTTTTAGGAAGTGATTGAGGTAAAAAGTGAGATCACAAGGGTGGAGCCCGAATCTCATAGGAATGGTGTCCTTATAACAAGAGGATGAGACACCAGAAATGTCTCTTTGCAAGCACACAGAGTAAAGGCCATGTGAGACACGGTAAGAAGGCGGCCATCTGTATGCCAGGAGAGGTCTCACCAGACACAACTGTGCTGGTACATTTTCCTCAACTTCCAGTCTCCAGAATTGTGGAAAAAAATAAATTTCTATTGTTTAAGGCACCAGGCTGTAGTAATTTGTTATGGCAGCCCAAACAGACTAGAAAACATGCCAGGATTAATGGAAAGAAAGCTGAAGTGGCCATATTAACGTCAGACAAAGCAGATATCAAAGCAAAGAATAGCATCAGAGACAAAGTTCATTCCATAATGATTAAGGAGTCAGTTTATCAAGATTACATAACAATCCTAAATGTTTACATACCTAAAAAAGTAATCTGAAATCCATAAAGCAAAGAGAAATAGACAAACCTATCATCAAAGACGAAAATATCAATATCCTTCTCTCAATAATCAGTAGAATCATAGAGAGAAAAATCATTAAAGATGTAGAAGATCTGAACAAAACTATCCACCAACACGACCTAATCAACATTTATGGAATACCTCACCAAACAACAGCTGTATACACATTCTTCAAGTGCACATGTTACTTTAACCAAGACAGACCATGTCCAAGACCATAAAATATATCTGATTAAATGCAAATGGTTCAAATCCAACAATGTATGTTTTCTAACTGTACTCAAATTAAATTAGAAATTCATAACAAAGACTTCTGGAAAATTCCAAAAGTTTTGCCAACAAAATAATATACTTCTAAATAACCCATGGATAAAAGAAGAAATCAAAACAGAAAGCAGAAAGTATTTTGAACTAATTAAAAATGAAAACAGAACACATAAGTATCTGTGGGATGCCACCAAAGAAGTACTTGTGCGAGGGTGGGGGAGGGGGAAGAAGGGGAGAGGGGTATTTTATAGAACTGAATGTTTTTATTGAAAGAGAACAGTGTATCAAATCAATGATCTCAGCTTCCCCTTAAGAAACCAAAAAAAGCTGAGACCGGTTTGGCTCAGTGGTTAGAGCTTCAGCCTGTGGACTGAAAGGTCTCGGGTTCGATTCCAGTCAAGGGCATGTACCTTGGTTGCAGGCATATCTCCAGTAAGGAGTGTGCAGGAGGCAGCTGATTGATGATTCTCTCTCATCGATGTTTCTAACTCTCTATCCCTCTCTCTTCCTCTCTGTAAAAAATCAATAATATATATTTAAAAAATAAATAAATAATAAATAAAGGAACCAAAAAAAGAACAAATAAACCCCAAATAAGTAGAAGAAAGGAAATACTAAAGATGACAGTGGGGATTCAGTAAATAGAAATCAGAAAAACAATACAGAAAATCAGAGAAGCTATAAGTGGGATATTAAAGAAGACCAATAAAAATAATAGCCAGATTGATCAGACTGGAAGAGGAAAGAAACAGGAATAGGAATTTTCACATCACTATAAATTTTATAGATAGTAATCCTACATAATGAAAGGCTGATATGGAAATCAACTGACCAGCAGAACAACTGGTCGCTATGATGCACACCTACCCCTAGGGGGAAGACACTCAATGCAAGACCTGCCCCTGGTGGTCAGCGCGCTCCCACCGGGGGAACACTGCTGCCTCTCCTGCCTCCACAGCAGCACCAAAGATGTTGCTGCTGCTGGCTTAGGCCCGATTCCCCTAGGGCTCCCAGACTGTGAGAGGGTACAGGCCAGGCTGAGAGATGAATTTCGTGCACCAGGCTTCTAGTAAGATAATAAGGGCATATTATGAACAACTCCATGCCAAAATTATCAACAATTTATTTTTATTTTAAAATATATTTTTATTTATTTCAGAGAGGAATGGAGAGAGAGAGAGAGAGAGAGATAATAACATCAATGATATGAGAGAGAATCATTGATCGACTGCCTCCTGCACACTCCCTACTGGATACAGAGCCTATAATATGGGCAGGTGTCCTTGACTGAAATCGAACCCAGGATCTTTTATTACACAGGCCAACACCCTATCCACTGAACCAAATGAGGTAGGACAAAATTATCAACAATTTAGATGAAACAACATTTTTGAGAGAAACAAACTACCAAAGCTAATTCTAAATTTCATATGGAACCACAAAACATCCTGAGTGGTCTAAGCAATCCTGAGAAAGAACAAATCACATTCTGATTTTAAAATTATATTACAAAATAGGATAGGATAGGATAGGATAGAATAGAATAGAATAGAATAGAATAGAATAGAATAGAATAGAATAGAATACAAACAAAACAGTATGGTACTAGCTTAACAACTGACCAGTGTAACATAAATAAACTCAGGCATAATACAGTCAATTGATCTTTGACAAAGGTGCCAAGAATACACCATGGAGAAAGGACAGTGCTGGGGAAACTGGATATCCACATGCAAAAGATTGAAATTAGACCCTTATCTTACACTATACATAAACATCAACTCGAATGACTTAAACACTATGAAACTATAAAACTAGAAGAAAAATAGGTGAAAAGCTTCATGGCATTGGTCTAGGCAAAGATTTGCTTTTGGATGACACCAAAAGCACATGCAACAAAGGAAAAAGAGACAAGTAAGACTACATCAAATTAAAAAGTTTCTGCACAGCAAAGGAAACCATCAACATAGTAAAAATACAATTTACAGGGTGGAAGAAAATATTTGCAAATCATATATCTGATAAGGGGTTAATATCCAAAATATATAAGGAATTCCTATAATCTAATAGCAAAAAAATAATTTAATTTTAAAATTGGCAAACTACTTGAATAGACATTTCTCCAAAGAAGACATAAAAAGGACCAATAGGTATATGAGAAGATGCTCAACTTCACTAATCATCAAGGAAATGTAAACCAAATCCACAATGAAATACTACTGCACACCTGTTAATAGGGCTACTATGCTATCTAATAAAAGAGTAAAATGCAAATTAACCATCACTCTGCTACCCCCACAAGCCATGCCCACCAGCCAAGCAGGAGCGAGTATGCAAGTTAACCCAACCAAGATGGCTGCAGCCACGGAGTGAGCAGGGGGCTTGGGTTTCTTCGGCAATGGAGAAATCCAAGTTTTCCACATACCCTGGCGGGCCCAGGCCTCCACTCAAGGCTACAAAGTTTCAATTATAGAAGATAAATAAATCCATATATATATATATATATATATATATATATATATATATATATGAAAGTAAAGCAGTAGGTGTTGGTGAAGATGTGAAGAAATTGGGATCTGTTGGTGGGAATGTAAAAATGATGCAGTTACTATGGACAACAGTATGGAAGTTTCTCAAAATTTTTAAAATTTAACTACCATATGATTCAGCAATTTCACTTCTGGGTATATATTTCATTGAAACCAGAATTTCAAAGAGATGTCTGCATTTCCATTTTTATTCCAGTATTATTCACAATAGCCAAGATAATAAAATAACCTACTGTCTATTGATGGATAAATGGATAAATAAAATGTGATATATACATACAATTGAATGTTATTTAGCCTTAAAAGCAAAATTCTGCCATGTGTAACAACATGGATGAACCTGGAGGACATTACTAGCATGCTAAATGAAATACACCAGTCACAGGAGGACGAATACTGCCTTATTCTACTTAGCTAAGGTATCTAAAATAGTCAGACTCAAAGAAACAGAGTAGAGTGGTGGTTGCCAGGAACTAGGAGAGGGAAATGGAAAGTTGCTGCTCAATGGTATACATTTTCTGCGAGATGAATAAGTTTTAGAGATTCACTGTGCCCATCTACAGTAATAAAAGGGTAATATGCTAATTAGGTCAGATAGACTGGACTTCTGGATGTCCTTCCAGACAAAGCCGCAGTGGCTGTAAGGGCCGAGGAGGGCCGGTGGCCTGGCAGAGGCAGCAGTGCGGTGATGGGGGTGGCGCCTTCCCCTGATCATCCCAGTTACCTCCCGCAGAGGGAAGCCAGACTGTGGCTTTAACAAATCCCCATTGTCAGTAGGACATCCCCTGAGGGTTCCTGGACTGTGAGAGGGGGTAGACTGGGCTAAGGGACGCCCTCCCCACCCCACCTACCTCCAGTGCATGAATTTTCGTACACCAGGCCTCTAGTAGTTAATAATACTGGATTGTGCACTTAAAAATTTGTTAAGAGATAGATGTCATGTCTTACCACAATAATTTGAAAAAAACAAAGATGAAAGAATAATGATATAATCTGAGTAGCCCTAAATCTATTAATGAAAGTAGATTATTAGATGAAAATATTTCAACAAAGAAAAGTCCAGGCTCAGATAGCTTCAGTGGTGAATTCTATCAAATCTGCACAAACCCTTCCAAAGTAACTAAAGAGGAGATAACATTTCCCTACTTATTCTATGTGGCCAGCAATACCCTGATACCAAAACTAGTTAACAACATTAAAAGAAAAGAAGTGCGGAGGACTGAGAAGGTGGGGCAGTTCTGTACTGTGCTGCCTTCCACTGGTTAAGACCTCCAAGAGCAAAGGCCTACCAAGGTGAGGATGCCCCTACTGTCACCTGTAGAGGGGCAGCACTGAGCTGGCCAATATTTGTGGTGGTACTGCTTGTCCTGGCTCAGGGGAAGCGTTCCACTAAGTCTGAAAGACTGGGACATCGCGGGGACTCTCCGTCACCGCCCGCGGCCTGCTCTGCCAGGCCTTCACGCGCGCTGTGCTGGCGCTGCGCCTTCCATTGGCAGACCCGGAGAATCCTCTCTCCGCTGCCACATGGCCAGGCCAAAGCATCAGACACTACCACCATGCGGATTTTAAAACTACAGGGGAAATTGAGCCACAGGAGCTACCATCGCTGCCGCACCCACCGCCGCCCCCAAGAATGGGAATCCACCGAAATCAGAGCTCACTACGCACTGGGCTCATAGAGAGTGTGGCTTCAGAAATTAGCCTCTGCATCCACAGCAGCTCCACATCCGCAACAAAGAGGACACCATTGAGGGCGGACTCTCCCCATGCAGCCATCACAGCCCGCCCACAATCTTCCCAGCACACCCACCATGCTGGGAGGGAGATGGAGCGCGCTGGTGAGGAAATGGCACGGTGCCTTCCATTACCCACCCAGGCGAGCCCATCCTCCGATGCCACCTGGCCAAGCCAAAGCTCTTACCACCACCGCCATGTGAACTTTAAAACTACAGTGGTAATTGAACCACAGGAGCAACCGTCAATATTGCACCTGGCACCGCCACCCGCCACTGCTGCCGAGAATAAAGGAAATCCACCAAGAACAGAGCTCACCACGCCTTGGGCTCAGGGAGTGGGCGACCTCAGAACTTAGCCTCCATGTCTGCAGCTGCTCCGCTCCCACACCGAACAAGACACCTTTGAAGGTGGTCCCCCTGTCTGCAACCATCTCAGCCCAACTGCAGCTGTCCCAGCCTGCCCGCCATGCTAGCAAGGAGCTAGCGCGGCACCTCCCATATGCGACCCCAACACCCTAGAGGGGCCGTGTGCCCCGGGTGAGCCGAGTGTCCCATGGGGCCGAGTGCCCCGGGTGAGCCGAGTGTCCCAGGGGGCCGAGTGCCCCGGGTGAGCCGAGTGTCCCAGGGGGCCGAGTGCCCCGGGTGAGCCGAGTGTCCCAGGGGGCCGAGTGCCCCGGGTGAGCCGAGTGTCCCAGGGGGCCATGTGCCCCGGGTAAGCCGTACCCCCCAAAGGGGAAGGGTGTCCCGGGTGAGCCGTGTGTCCCAGGGGGCCGAGTGCCCCGGGTGAGCCGAGTGTCCCAGGGGGCCGAGTGCCCCGGGTGAGCCGTGAGTCCCATGGGGCCGAGTGCCCCGGGTGAGCCGAGTGTCCCAGGGTGCAGTGTGCCCCGGGCGAGCTGTGTGTCCCAGGGGAAGCAGTGGGACCCAGGGGAAGGGGCGGTGAAAACCAGAGGAGGAGCGGACTCTATTCATATGGTCCTGAGATAGTCACCATAAAACAAGCAGACTGCCAAATGACAGCGGGGAGGGGAAGGAGACCTGGGGGGAGATAGGAGAACAACCGAGGGACTGGTATGCATGAACATAAGTACAACCAATGAACACAGAACTCTGGGGAGGGAGGGCATAAATGGGAGGTGGGTTGGGGGGGGCAATGGTAAACTATGTACACAGAAAATACCTTAATAAAATAAAATTTAAAAAAAAAAGAAAAGAAGTCTGCAGATCAATATCTCTCATGAACATAGATGCAAAATTCAAAACTATGTTTTAAGAAATCAAATCCAGCAATACATAAAAAGGGCAATACACAGTAACTAAAAGTTTATCCCAAGAATTGGCTTAACATTCAAAAGTCAATGTCATCCCATCATATTAACAAGTTAAAAAGAAAAACTATATGATTCTATCAGTAAATTTAGAAAAAGCACTTGACATATTCTGACAGCCATTCCTGATGAAAACTCTCACCAAACTAGGCATAGAAGGGAACTTCCTCAACCTGATAAAAGGCATATAAAAAGTTACAGCTAATACCGTGCACAATGGTGAAAGACTTAATGCTTTTCTTCTAAAATCAGGAACAAGACAGGCATGTCCATTTTCACCACTTCTATTGAACAATATACAAGAGGCTCTAGCCAGTGCAATAAGATAACAAAAATAAATAAAGAAACCCAGATTAGATAAGAAGTAAAACTGACTTCATATGCCAACAACATGATTGTTTATTTAGAAAAACAGATGGCACCTGCAAAAAAGGCAGAACTAATAAATGAGTGTAGCAAGGTTACAGAATACGCGACAATAGTTACACATCAATTTTATTTCCTACACCCCATCTACAAATGTTTGGAAATGTAATACCATACAGTAGGATCAAAAATATGAAATTCTTAGGGATAAATCTAACAAATATATACAAGACCTATTCCCTGAAAATTATAATACTGCTGAGGAAAAAAATTAAAGAAGACCTAAATAAATGAGATAATTATACTTTGTTCTTGGGTCAGAAGATATCATATTTTTAAGATGGTAATTCTTTCTGAATAGATCTACATATTCAATGCAACCCAACCCAACCAAAATCCCAGGAAATGTTATTGCAGAAATTGATATGTTTGGTTCTAAATTTACATGAAAATACTAAAGATCTATAACAGCCAAAGCAACTTTGGAAAAGAAGAATGAAGTAAGAGTTTTGGAAAAGAAGAATGAAGTATTACTGTTTTCAGGTTCTATGGACTAAAGCATATGCTCCCAAATATATATGTTGAAGCTCTACCCCACAATGTGATAGATAGTATTTGGAGATGGGACCTTTGGGAGGTGATTCCGTTTAGGTGAGACCCTCAGAGAGCAAACCAGGAAAAGATCTCTCCCCAGAACCTGAACATGAGGGCAGCTTGATCTCGAGCTTTCATCCTCCAGAACTGTGAGACAATAAATTCCTGTTGTGTAAGCCATCCAGTCTATGACATTTCGTTATGTCAGCAAAACCGACTAAAACATGAAAACTTATTATAAGATGAATCAAGATAATGTGCTATTAGAACAAAGATAAAGAGATCAAGAGGACAGAATCCATAAATAGACCCACATATATTTGGACAACTGATATTTGACAAAAATGCAAAGGTAATTTAGTGAAGAAAACATGGCCCTACTAATTGTAATTAAATATACATATGCAAAAATTAATAATTTTCTTCCATGCATCTTACCATATACTCATCATAATATTAACTCAAAATTGATCATAGACCTCAATGTAAAACCTAAGATGACAAACACAGGAAAGTCACTAACTGTGAGTTATACAAAGATTTTGCAAACACAACACCAAAAGCATGATATAGAAAAAGAAAAAAGATGAAGATTGAGCTTCATCAAAATCCAAACTGCCTGTGCTTCAGAAGCTACTCTAAGAGAATATAAGGAGAAGCCATAGATGAGAAGAAAATATGTTTGGGCATATTGATGAAGTCATATATTTCACAAAGGTTTTGCAGCTAAAATATATAAAGAATTCTCAAATTTACATAATAAGGAAACAATTATATATAATTGTGTATGTGTGTATATATATATATATATATATATATATATATATAAAATATATAATATATATAATTGTGTGTGTGTGTATATATGTATATATATATACACACAAAACATTTGAACAGACACTTTTCCAATAAAGATTTACAGACAACAAATAAAAAGTGAGAAGATGCTCAGAATCAATGGTCACCCGGGAAATGCAAATCCAAACCACTGCCCGGCTGCTGGGATGTCTTTAAAAAGACTGATGGCCAAAGCGAGGATGTGGAGGAGCTGGGACTCTCTGCTGCTGGGAATGTAGAGCACCTTGGAGAAACAGTTTGGCAATTTCTTAAAAGTTTAAAAATATGCCTATCATATGACTCAACCATTCTACTGCTACATTTTTACACAAGAGAAATAAAATCCCGTGTCCACACAAAGACTTGTACAGGAATGTTTACATAGCTCTATTTGCAACTTTCAAAAATTGGGGTTGCTGGGGAGACAACTAATTTCCATCAACAGGTGAGTTTCTGCATTGTGCTTTATTCACACAAAGAATGAACTGTTGATGCACTCTATAATATGGATGAATCTCAATATAATTGTGCTTATGAAAGAAGTACATACTGTATGACTTCATCTATATAAAATTCTAAAACATTAAAACTAAACCATTCTCACAGAAGCCAAAATAATGGTTGCCTTCATCTATCTTCCTCTCTCCAAACTTCCATTCAAGCATGCTATTGTTATTGCATTTGTCCTATAACTACAATTACTTTGTAAACAATATTTTTATGGATTTCAGAGAGGACAGGAGAAGGAGAGATAAATAGAAGCATCAGAGAGAGAGAATTATTGATCAGCTGCCTCCTGCACTGGGGATCGAGCCCATAACCTGGGCATGTGCCCTGACCTGGAATGTAACCATGATTTCCTGGTTCATAAGTCAACACTCGTCAACCACTGAGCCACCCTGGCTGGGCTACGATTACTTTTTTAGTACTGTCTATAAATTCATTTTATACTAAAATACAATGTTCACAATAGTATTTGTATGGGGATATCATTCGCCAAAGAGCTAAGTAGTGCCACGGAGCCTGCAGAGAAGATGGGACTCTTGACAATAAACCTCTCCTATTGGAAGTAGAAAATAACTTCAAAGTTTGGAGAGGGATAGGATGGCACCATGTCACAATGACTTAATAAGACATTGCCTCAGGTCACAAGATCACCCAGCTCCTTACTCATTGTTTTTGTTGAACTAAATCAATTTTCTCCCCAAAGGGATTCTGCATAGGGCTTTGAACTTCCAGTTGTATTTGGATGCCGGCTTCGGAGTTCCTATCCTGGAGTTACTTTCTACTACAAGTCTGGGTTGGATCCAATGTTCCTTGGAGCCTATGACTTCCTCAGACTTGGACTCTTTTTTGTTTTGCTTGAGCAATTCTTTCAGAAATGGTCTGTGGGTGGTAAATGGTCTGAGTTCTTGCATGTTTGAAAATTCCTCAGCCGATTGATAGTTTGGCTAGGTAGAGATTAATGGTAGGCTCAAAAACATTTTCCCTTCAACATCTTCCAAGCATGCTTCTTGATTTTTTTCTTCTTCTAGTACTAGAGTTGCTGATGATCTACCTAATGTCAACTGGATTCTCATTTCTTTTTGAGTGACTTATTATTTTAGCATTTAGAATCTTCCCTCTATTCGCAGTGTTGAAAACATCAGGAGAACATGTCTTGGGGGAGGGTTGTTTATACATCCTCTTCTACATTCTCAAGGTCTTTATAATCTAAAGTCCTGTTTCTTCACATCTAGGAATTCTCTCCACTTCTTACCTGTTTTGCATCCTAAATATCATATTGGATGGTGGGACTCTCAGACAGTTCCCTAATCTCTTAATTTCACCTTCCCATCTTTATTTTCTACTCCTTTCACTTTTTGCTCTACAATCAAATAGATTTGTTCCCCTTTATTTTCTTCCATTGAATTTTTTTCCCAATAATTCTTTTTTCGTCTTAAGAGCACTTTTTGGTTTTGATTGTTCTTTTTCTTAGCAACATAATTTTGCTTTACAAATCCTTTCTCTTGAGATTTCCTTTGGTGAGGAATCTGTGTAGAAATAACTTTAAAGATATATTCTGTTTCCTGAATTATCTATCCTCCAGGGTCAGCTTATTTATTTCCACCTGTCTTTTTATCCTTATTTTTTAATCAGGATTTTATGATTACTGGCAATCAATTTGCATTTGTATCTGAAGCCGACCAGCTTGCTTAACACAGAGCTCTCTTTGCTTAGGTCTCACCTTCTGTCCACATGGGTGGACCTTTACACTGCAGGCTTGGCGTCAGACCTTGAGGGCAGGAGGAGGAGGAGGATGCCCCTCCCCCAACCTCTCCCACCTCTCCCGCCTCCTAGCCAACAGGAAGAATATTTTATTAAAAGTTGGCATCACTCCTTCTTGGGCTCCCTCTCACGTAGACTATTCTCAGTTGTTGTGAAGACCAGTCCTCTGGTTCCAGCCTGAGCATGTGACACAGGGAAGGGAACTCGGGCTGTGACTCACACTTATTCCGCAGATGATTGCTTTCCAGCTTCCCTCACACACTCCACGTCCTGAGCCTCTCTGTGTTCTGCTGCCAGGAAAACTAGCTCCAGCCCCTACGGCAGCCTTCTCCTGTGAATGCGATTGAATCTGTTAATTCAACTCCAAGTACTTTTTACTTTCGAGACATTTGTCTATCGCTTTAGGTCTCTGATGCTCTTTCCCTTGCACACAGCACTGTCATCAATTATTACTCTCTGTTCCTCTTTTCTGGCGTTGCTATGGCATCTGGAAGCAGAAAGGGGATGTATGTATGTGCTCTGGCTGCCATCTTGAACAAGAATTCTTATTGTGTCTCTGGACATCTTTGGGCTTTGTTTTTCTTTCCTATTTTGAGACAAAAGACTCCTTATAGCTTCCACTTAAGGCCCACAGGGCCATACAAATAAGGGTTAATTTCTCTTCTACTTATCAACTCTCCAAATATTTGAAACTAGTTTTATAGCCTCCTATCTTCTTCAGATTACATATTTCTAGTCCCACTAACTATGTCTCATTGAATGTGTAGTCTTCCATTCTTATCATTTTCTCCGGAACTTCCTCTATCTCTGAAAGAATGCAATGCAAATGCTAGAGAGGACTTTCAGAGTAATATAGTCCTCCTTACTCACCCATCCACACTGTCCAGTCATCCTTACTTCCCTGTCTCAGACACATGAAATGAATGTCATCCCTTCATCAGCTGCGGGGAAGACTGTATAATGGTGGCATTTTTAAAGCCTTACAAGTATGGGGAGATAGCAAAAAGAATTCCAATCCAAGAATGTCCAGGGTCTCTAGCACAGCTTTTACATAATTGCTTCGTCACTTAAATAAAGGTCATTTTAAACCTCTCAGTTTTAGAATTTTGTAAAAAGTGGTACTATATGCCAAGGAAGATATTTGGGATAAATTATTCCTAAATTCATTAAATCATGCGAGTAAACACACACTACATAGGTATATGTCTCTCTATAGATATTTTTCTATGTATCCTAAATGCAACTTTAAAATTCTAACACATTTCCCACTTCTCACTAACAAAGTTTTTTTTTATGAAATCACTATTAATTAAAATATCTATAGTATTTAAAAAGCAATAAAAGAAAACAAAGCAAGCATTGTAACAATCTAAAACATCACAGCTATGGCCCGACCACCATGGCTGGTTGAGCATCAGAACCAGAAGGTCATGGTTTGGTTCCTGGTCAGGGCACATGCCCAGGTTTGGGGCTCAATCCCTAGTGTGGGGCATGCAGGAGGCAGCTAATCAACGATTCTCATCATTGATGTCTCTCTCTCTCTCTCTCTCTTTCCCTCTCTCTCTCCCTTCCTCTCTGAAATCAATAAAAAATATATTTTCTAAAATATAGTAAACCAATAAATAAAACACCCCAGCTACGGTGACATCCCTTATAGCAGACAGAGCTTTAAAATGTTTTATCAGATGCTTGCTGTGTTTGAAAATTACATGGGACAGTTCTCAGCTAACACAAAGAGTTTTCTGATGTGTGCCCCTTCCTTATAACAACCCCCAGCCCCAATTCCTTGAAGAGCATATTTTACAACTATAAAAGAAAAAAAGTTTCTGAGTATATTAATATATAGGGAAAGATTTACAAATCAGATGTATTATAAGACCAAAAAAAAAAAAGTTTTCACAATCTATCTCTTCGTCTGTTTCTTAAAAGTATTAATTTAAGAAAGTGCTATGTACAAGGCACTAGTGGTTCGATAATACACTAGAAAGACCTGCAGTCTCTATGTTCATGAAGTTTCCTCGGGTGAAAAGCATCCAAATGTGTGAGAGCACGTTTTTTTTTTTTTCCTTTTACTGAGAATAACGAAGGTAGAGTCAGACGTACCCGAAACGATGCCGCCAAGCTCCAGGAAGCCAGCAGCCTAGCATCTTTTCCATTCTCTGGGCCAAGCGGCCTGTGCCAGTAACACTTGTGGAATGTAGACTATGAGGAATCAGAGCTGAAACGTTGGCTGGACGTTCAGAAGCCATCTCAGAAAAGCACTCATTCGTTACCCCACCTTTACCTCGCTTCCTCTGGTGGATGGGAGTTTGGAGAGAAGGCATTTCCGTCCCCACAGCTGCGTGGCAGCACCTGCCCTACCTGGCCTCTGGGATCTTCTGCCTTTACAGCTGGACCCCCTGCGAGGCTCCTAAACCTGAGCTGTGCTCCCCCGGACAGCTATTTTTAGTCCCCCAGGCAGCCATACTCTTTCACGCTTCCTTTTCTTCCCCTGAAATGCCCTCGCTCCCCTCACTCACCTGGAGGCCTCCTGCTCAGGTTTCCAGGCTCAGCTCAAACCCTGCCTCCCCTGGGAGCCTCCACTGACCCCGGCTGCTTAGTCAGCTCAATGCAGTTGTAGCAGCAACTGTGAGAAAAGACAGACCAGGAAATGGATCTCATTCTAGCTTTCACCAGATGTGGAGTTATGTAAACTTTCAGAACCCTCGTGTTCCCCAGTTAAAAATACAGACACTTGCCTTCCAGGGCTGTGGTGAGGATTAAGTGCAACGGTGAAGGAAAAGTTCCTCAACCAAGAACTTGGCACCCAGACAACATTCAGTGACTACTGCTTCCTGACCCCTCCTCTCCAGTCATACATTGGAATGGCATGAACTTAAAACCTCATGCTTTAGATCAACCGAGGTCCTTATTTTGAAAATCATTGGGATTATGATAATATAATGTATCAAATCAAAATCAGTATTACAAATCACAGCTTTGAAAGATTGTCTGATTCCTTACAAAGGTCCTTTGTATGAAGAATGACGATAAAACGATCAGAATGATCTGCTACTTGAAGTGCATGCATGGGATACTTTCAAAGATCTTGATCAAAAGCCTCAGCACTGCGTGTCACAGGCCTATACATTTTAAATAGAGGTCAATGCTATAGTCCTAGCCATCACAACTTCCCTTGTACCTATTTTACAAACTCAGAGCTAGACCAAGAACATAGTACATCGATAGCAAAGATTTAAAAAAAAACACACACACAACTAATAACATTATGAGAGCAATAATTATTTTATTTAATAAGAACTTTTATTTCTTCCAAGTCTTTCAACCATACCTTAAACATATGATGAACATTCAGCACTCCTCACCTCTGTGGCAGGTCCGTGGTACTGGGATAACTCAGCTGTCCGGTTCCAGGACTGTGTGCAGATGTCCTGTCACCTCGGTGTGGCACAGTAATGCTGGCTGTGTTTTTTGGAAGGAGGAAGTAGATGAGGCATATGGGGTACTCCTAAACAGGCCTGAAAGTTTCATGTCCTGTTTTGATAAATTCTGAAATTATTAGTGCCTTACTTCATCAACTGTTTATAAACATTGTAGTTAAAAACATGGAATCCAGAGTACAAAGCCTGGGTTCAAATTCCAGCTCGGTCACTTCCTAACCCTGAGACTTTGGGTGAGTTACTTCCTCTGTCTGTGGTTTAGCTTCCCCATCTGTAAAACGGGCATAACAAATGGTTACCATAGAGCTGCTATAGGGAGCAGTGCCTAGCACATAATGAATGCCCCTAATTATTGGGAACTGTTAGTGTTAACTTTTATTCCTATGCTAGACTCTGAGATGCACTGGTGAACAAGGCACTCAATAAATATTTAGTGGATGAATAATGCAAAATCATAATAGAGTGAAGCTATAAATATAATTTCAGATACCCAGGTGGTTTCCATGAATGGCTGATGTTAGAGAATAATAATTGAAACGTTCATATGATTTAGTCTCAGCAACATGCTCATTTGCCGGAGAGCAGAAATAGATCATGTCGGAGAAATGACATTATATACCTGATGTCACAAAAGACAGACCAATGAGAATAGGCCCTCAGCTCTGTGCACAAGTGGTTTTTTTTTTTTTTTCCTAACTTGGCTATCATATGAATGTTTTTTAATCAGCTTATAAACCTTGTTTAATTGCTAGCCAAATACACTGACTCTCCAATGAGGTCATGTTTGGAAATACATGTAGCAACATTTAAAGAACTCAAAACCATAAGAAAATTTGAACTACTCCAGCCAAATTTGGCCTCAATATTGAAATGTGAGATGTAAAAGTTAGGGGGAGGCATATGCTCAATTGGATCATTGTTTTATACTGCCCTTTATACTTGAGTGCAGGGTAAAGGCGTTTCAGGGTATCATTATTAAAACTGCTCACAGCATAAACCAGTTCAAACCACTGCTAAAATGTCTAGTGCTGCTTTAAAATGCTCAGCAGAGCATAACTACAATATTTGTGTCTGGCTACAAGCACATAATCATCTTAAGTCTCGATTTTAAATACTGATATTTTTTTCTAAAATTCATCAAAATGTATGCCAATCTGAGAAAAGGGGGATTTAATAAGCATGATCAAAAGCTGCAGGGGAGATCAAGTTACTGAGGAAAGTGTTGAAAGAGTGAATACAAGCAATTGGTATAAATCAAACATGGCACATAAGGCCAAAGAATAGAGGAGACTGGAGGAAGAAAATCAGCTTCCTCCAACTGAGAGGAGCATGTGTGTACCCGTGACTAAGTCCTCTGGCTTTTTGTGGGTTAGTTAGTTAGTTTGTTTTTGCAAGAGATGATCAAACATTAGGAACGATGGGTAGAAAGTTAGCCTTTTCAGAAATCAGCATGGATGTGTAGGTTGGTTTCTTTAGCAGCTAATAAAAATGACAAGAGAGAATAGGAAAACAGAAAGAATGGTGAAGCCATTCTTCAAAATACAGTAACAGGAAGCTGCCTTCAGTGTTGGGCATCCTGAAACCTCCAGTGATCCCTGGAAATCACACACACACACACACGCACACGCACACACACACGCACACGCACACACACTCAAAAATAATAATTGATAAAGGGGAGAATTAACTATTATTTAAATGTTCTTTGCGGGCAGTAATTCACAAAAGTTATACACTTACAGACTTTTTGTGAGTCTTAGGTTGGACAAAGGAAGTAAAATAAAGTGGAAGTTAGATACCCTTTAGTTTTACTTACCCAGGGTTTTCCTGGCAGTGGCTTATAGACGAACTACACTCTGTCACCTTATTGTGCTCTACATCGCTTTCTCTTTTAGGAGAAAATGGATCCCAAATAGATGTGTATATTCAAAATATTACTTTAAAAGTGTTAATACGTAGATAGTATGCCTTAACATGCTTATGTTGACCTTAGCTTGGAGTTACAACAAATTACCATACACTTCACAGCTTAACCTGAATTTATTCTCTTACTGCTCTGTAGCTTAAAAGTTTGACACAGACTCACTGGGCTAAACCAGTGCCAGCAGGACTGCATTGTTTTCTGGAGGCTCTAGAAGAGAAGGCATCGCTCTGCCATCCCCAGTGTCTAGAGCAGGGGTGGGGAAACTTTTTGACTTGAGGGCCACATGGGTTCTTAAACTGGACCAGAGGGCCTGAACAAAAGCAACCTGACCATGCTGGCACTCTCATCTTGGGCTGCTGGTGAAGGAGTGGAAGGGAGAGCAAGAGAATCCTCCGCTCTTTCGGCTCCGTGGGCCGGATAGAACAGCCAAACGGGCCAGATCTGGCCGGAGGGCCGTGGTTTGCCCACAGCTGGGCTAGAGGCTGCTTGCATTCCTTGGTTCCTGGACCCCTTCCTCCACCTTCAAAGCCAGCCACCTTGTACCTTTCTAAACTAATACACAATAATTATATCTCCCTCTGATTCCCCTTTTCTGACTCCCTCTCTCACGGTTAAGGACACCTGTGGTTACATGCTGCTACCTGGACTATCCATAGCAATCTGCCTATCTCAGAATCAGTTGATTAACAGGATTAATTCCATCTGCAAATTTTACCCACCTTCGTCATGGGTAGTAGTTTGCTGGAGCTGCCATAACAAACTACCACAGCCTGGGTGGCTCAAACAACAGAAATTTAGGTTTCTCACACTTCTGGAAGTTCAAGGCTGGAAGGCCAAGCTCACGTTGCCAACAGGGTGAGTATCTGGCAATAGCTCCCTCTTTGGTTTGCAAATAGCCGCCTTCTCTGGCCTTTCCTCCCTGTGAGCACAGGGAGAACTCTGATAGCTCATGCTTATGGGATTAGGGCTCCACCCTTATGACCTCATTTAATCTTCATTACTTCCTCAAATGCCCTGTCTCCAAGTACAGTCACATTGAGGGTTAAGGCTCACTAAAGAAAAGTGTTTTTTGTCCTTATTATACTTCTGACACCAAAAGTTGAGTTGTTTTCTCACCAACAACCAGTTCTTCAATTTTCCAGATACCAACTAGCTGTCCCACAATTTAATTCAATTCTGACACCGACTACGGACTTGCTGCAGGTCACACTGGTTATAAGGGCTGAGTCCCACACGATCACTCCCATTTCAGATACCAGTCAGAAGTCCCAGGTTGTCACCTGTACTTCTGACCAACCAGGGGTTCCCACAATCTCCTCCTCAGATTCAATAATTAGTTATAAAGGCTTACAGAACTCAAAGAAACACTTTACTTAAATGTGTGATTTTATTATAAAGAATAATAGAGGCCTGGTGCACGAAATCCATGTATGGGGGGGTGGGTCCTTCAGCCCCGCCTGCGCCCTCTCCAATCCAGGACCTCTCAGGGGATGTCCGACTGCCAGTTTAGACCCGATCCCTCTCACAATCTGGTTCCTAACTGCTCGTCTGCCTGCCTGCCTTATCACCCCCTATTCACCCTCTGTCTTGGCCCCCTTTGTCTAGAAGGACATCAGGAACATTAGCATATTACTCTTTTATTAGTATAGATTGTAAAGGATACAAATGAACAGCCAGATGACGAGTTACAAAGGTGAGGTCCAGAAAGGTCCCGAGAGCAGAAGCTGTGTTCCTGAGGAGTTAGGATATACCAAGCTTTCTGTACGTGGACATAGTCACTGCCCCAGAAGCTCTCTGAACCCTGTGGTTTAGGGGTTCTAATAGAGATTTCATCATGTAGGCGTAATTGGTTACTAACTCAATCTTCAGCCACTCTCCCCTCCCCTGAGGTCCGGGGTAAAGCTGAAAGTCCATGCCTTGGTCTTTCCAGCCTTTATCCTGACACTACCTAAGGGCCCTCAACCATCAGTCATCTCGTTAGCATACAAAAAGACATTCATTCTTATCACTAGGGGGTTCCAAGGGTCTTTAAAGCTCTTAGGTCAGGAACTGGGGAATAAGATCAAGTATTTACAAAAGATTTTACTATCACCCCTATCACTTAGGAAACTACAAGAGTTTTAGGAGCTCTGAGCCAATAACCAGGGACAAGTACCAAGTATATATTTCTTATTATAGCACAACATCACAAGCTTCAACATATGAATTTTAGGGGGGAAGCACAAGCCATGTGATATAACACAAGTCACAGGTTTGGGGAATGAGGACATGCATATCTTCGGTAGAGCCATGATTCTGCCTGCCATGTTGCTTCACTTTGCATTGCAGACTCACCTTCGTGATATGCTTGCTCAGAGGTCAAATGAGGGAACAGCATGAGCCAGACCACAGATAGGGCCAGGGAGAGGGAAAGACTGCAGGAGACAGTGACTCCTTGGCTTTCCCCCTACTCCCCACCCGCAAGTGGTTGTAACTGATGCTTGGACCACTTCCAAACAGAGAACCAGCCTGCCTTCCTCTCTGGCACCGTTTCAGGGGAAGATCAATGTGTGCCACTTACGCAGAGTAAAAGGTTCAAGTGGCAGTGGTGGCAGGCCCTCCAAACCTTGCAGCTGTAACAGCTGCAGCACTGTGGCAACTCACAGGTGCCCCGAGGTTAATCTGAACAGTGTTAAATGGTTTGCACTAGCAGCTCCTGGGAGAGGACCCGTGTACTGGGTCTTAAAAATCCACATTTTACGATAGCATGATGCATGAAAGAGACAAGAAGTAAGCACAGCACTAGATGTTGTAAAGGAGTATGCCTCTGAAAAGTGCAGGGCAGCCGATTCCCAGAGCAGGCAAAAGCTCCCATCTCTATATTCCCCTTTTATCATTCATGAAGGTCACTGGGTTAATCAGACCCATTATTCATCATTCGTGTGTCAGGATACACAGGAACGAGACCATCTTGATAAAAGGCCTTACTGTTCTCAGGGGCAAATAATTAGCCCAGGGAGGAAGAGATTTGAAGATTTGAAGCCTAAAAGGACACAGCAAGTTTCTGCAGAAAGAAAACAACTGTAGCTTCCCCCTACCTTGTCATCTGTACCAGACCACCTCTTACTGTTGGGCAGAAGCTTGTTAGTGATTTTTTAGCCAGTATTAGCTACCATTCTGATAACACCCTAATGATCAAGCAATGAAAGTGTAAAAGAGAGTAAAAATGACAAGGGAATACTTTCTATCCTTCCATCTCTCTCTCTCTCTCTCTCTCTCTCTCTCTCTCTCTCTCTCACACACACACACACACACACACACACACACACACACACACACAAACACTCACTCACATCTTATTAAAGAACAAATTCATAAGCTGTGCTGATATAAACAGCATTTATACTGTTTCTATTATGATGGTTCCCAAAAACAAAACAAAATACTAAGCACCTATATGTTAACTAATATCTAGTCTCAGTCATATCCTGAACACAATGTCCTTGCATTAAGACAAGAACTGAAGCAATGCACACCGGAATACAGAAAAGTCTATGCAAAAGTCTGCCCTTCCTATGCCTATAACAGACATTTTCTAATTAATTGTAGCATTATTTCCTACTGAACCCAGAAGAAACTTCATAAGCCTAAGACAGGGTTCCAGGTAGCCACTGTCAAGAATTCCAGGTTGGCTTTAGAAATGATGCCTCGCTGTTTCCCTGGCATATAACATTTCTAATTTCTCCCTCTCTACCAACCTCTTCCTCACTTCCTTCAAACATAGATAGGATGAACCCACTCTCCGTCATTGTACCTGAGTTTTCATCAACCCATCTCATCCTGTTCACCTGGCCCTGGTGACTCCATGAGATCCCACACCACCCAAGCTGTTTACAGTGGTCCTTCCATATAAATAGCCTGTCCTGGCTCAGGCTTCAGACTTTTCTAAAATCTCTCAAAGAAGCAGCAGCTGGCCTCAGTGTGCTCCATACCTCTCAAAAAAAAAAAAAAGCCTAGATCCAGCACTAGCAGCAACCTGCATTGGTTCACAAACCTAAGACATAGAACAGCCACCTGCGTAACGCTCTGTAGCTACTGTCGAGTGGCCCCAGGCAGGGCACAAATAGTAACAACTGACTTTGCACCTCCTGGAAAGCCCCAGAGCCAATGCACCAGAGGTCTGCCTCAGTCCACTCCAGATTACAACCATACATCCATGAGTGAGTAACACACTCAAGGGGCAGACTTGGGGAGTACCAAAGCCCTACTGAAGCAAGTCCTGCTCTATAGGGGGTCTCCTGTACAGCAGCTCTTCTGCTATAGTTGCAGCTGGTAGACACAGCTGATTGGCTTGGGAGGTGAATCCCTCCCAGTGATGCCAACAGCAATCAAGGCTCAACTACAACATGACAGCACACATAGCACACACAGAGGCACAGCTAGAGTGCCCAGCTCAGTTGACTGTGGAAGCTGAGCCACTGGGCCCTACAGCACACCTCCTACACAAGGCTACTCTACCAATTCTAGAAGAGATAGTAACTCTACCCAATACATAGAAACAAACACAGGGGAGCAGCCAAAATTCAGAGACAAGAAACATGTCACAAAAGAAATAACAGAAGAAACCTCCAGAAAAAGCACTAAATTAAATGGAAGTGAGAAACCTACCAGATACATAGTTCAAAACAATGGTAATAAAAATGCTCCAGAAACCTAATGAGAGCTTCAAGGAACTTAGTGACAACTTCAAGGCACTCAGAGAGAACATCAACGACATGAAAAAGGACCAATCAGAAATAATGCATACACTAACTGAAATGAATAATAATTTACAGAAAATCTATAGTAGAGTAGAGGACTTCAAATCATCAATTTGGAATATAGGGAAGCAAAAACAACCAATCAGAGCAGCAACAAGAAAAAAGTATAAAAAAATATGAACATAATGCTAGGATCCTCTAAGACAACTTCAAGCATGCCAACATTTACATCATAGTGGTATTGGAAGAAGAGAGGGAGCAAGAAATAAAAAACCTGTTTGAAAAAAATAATGGCAGAAAATTTCCCTTACCTGGTGAATGAAATAGATATGCAAGTCCAGAAGGCACAGAGAACCCCAAATAAGAGGAAGCCAAAGAGACCCACATCAAGACACATCACAATTAAAATGCCAAAGGTTAAAGACAAAGAGGATATTAGAAGAATTAAGAGAAAAGCAGTTAGTTACCTATAAGGGAGTGCCCATACAATTATCAGCTGATTTCTCAGCAGAAACTTTGTAGGCCAAAAGAAAATGGCAAGAAATATTCAACATGATGAGAAGCAGGGACCTACAAACAAAATTACTCTACCCAGCAAAGCCATCATTTAGAAATGAAGGTCAGATAAAGAGTTTCCCAGATAAAGAAAAGCTAAAGGAGTTCATTCCTACCACACCAGGATTATAAGAAATGTTATAGGGTCTTCCTTAAGAAGAAGACAAAGAAAGATTAAAAAAATATGAACAATAAAATGGCAAAAATTACTTATTACCTATCAACAACTGAACCTAAAAATAAAAATAAACAAACAAGGAATCTAATGAACAAAATAAACAGATAAGTAAAATAGAACCAGAAGCATGGAAGCATGGAGCAGACTGACGAATCTTTGAGGGCCTGGAGTAAGGGTGAGGTAGGAAGAGATTAACCAAGGAGCTTATATTACCCATGAATACAGACTATAGTGTGACAGTCCTGGGGTAGGGTGGGATCCAGGTGGAAGGGGTAATGCGGGGGAAGGGCATCTGTAATACTCTCAAATAATAAAATTAAATTAAGTCAGAAAACATAAATAGGCCTTAGTGTCAACAGCAAATATTTGTGGAGTACCTACTGTGTGCCAAGCACTATATAATGCTCCCAGGGAACACAAAGGCTAATAATCAAACCAGTGCTGACAGTGAAGTTTAAGGTCAGAAAGTGGGTGAAGTTTAACCAGAAAGTGGCTATTCGGGTTATTATGGAAGACCTCCACTGGAATATCTTTGCTAGCCTGAGGAAGACTGTGTGAGGTAGGGGACCAAAACGACCGAGGAAGCACTGACTACCCAAGACCTAGGACAGTGGGAATTGGCTAGGAGGAAGAGGAGGATAGCCACAGTCTGGGTAGTGGAACCTGGAGATGAGAAAGAGCACAACAAGTGGTAGGAGCAAAAATGGTTCAGCAATAGGCCAGTGAGACAGGAAGTGAATTCCCCATCATGAAAGTGCTCTGCTTACTTGGTCCATAGAGTCTTCTTTTCGTTTTACTTTTTCCCTTCCAAATAACTTTTCTTCTTAATAATGTACTGGGTATTAAACATATTATTAAAATGTGAATGCTCATTGTGGAAACTGGTGAAAAACTGCTAAAGAGAATTAAAATTAAGTTCGGCTCCCTGTTAACACATTGACCAGTTTTCTTCTGATTAGTGTTTCCTATGCCAACGCTCGGCCTTCAGTCTGTTTCCAAGGGAGGACATTTCGTTCTCTTTCCTATTTTGTTTGGGGTGGAGGGAGTTTTATTTCCCTGAAAATTATACTGTGAACATTTCGTACATCAAAACATAAAGTTATCGTAATTTATCAGCTCATCCTCTACTGGTAGCTACAAGATTTTTTTTTTTCTGTTCGTGCTACTTCATATGATTATGATTATTCTTGTACATAAATATTTGTTTACATCTTGGCTTATTCTGAGGTAAGAGTCCTGGAAGTAGAACTGTCAAGCAAAGGGAAATAAAAGGAGCATTTCTAAAGCTCTTAGTCAGATGGCCAGCTCCTGGTCAGATGGCCAGGCTGCCCTTCATAGAGGTTTTGCTCATTCACACCCCAGCAGCAGCTAATGAGCCTTTTGTGCCACCCCACACTCTGCTAGCGGGGAGCAGCAGTGTCTCATTCATGGGTTAAAATAAACTCATTGCTTTAATTTGCATGACTTTGATTCACACTTTTAAATGTTTTCTTTGGGGGCCAGAGAGTTGATTTATGTTTCCCACATAAATTATTTAAATATGCCACGTTTTGTTTTTGTTTTTAATGGGTTGTCCATTTTTTAAATTGTGTTTTTTAATGTTTTCCTACTGATTTAAAAAGCCCTTAGCCCGGCCAGTGTTGCTCAGGGGCTGAGCATTGACCCCTGAACCCAAAGGTTGCAGGTTCCATTCCCTGGTCTGGGCACATGCCTGGGTTTCAGGGTCCATCCCTAGTGGGGGGAGAGGAAGCCAATGGGTACACCCCCCACTTGGAGGCATATTTTTCAGGGCCAAAAAGTCGTCTTATACGCCGGCAAATATGGTATTTCTCATTGATGTTTCTACCTCTTTCTCCCTCTTCCTTCCTCTTTCTCTAAAATCAATACAACATAATTTTTAAAAATGATAAAAATAAAAAGAGCTTAATAGATTAATTAAACCTGTGAATCTTGAGATGTTGTAGGCAAATAGATGTCTCAAATTTGTCAGTTAAAAATCTTTAAGGCTTGTTTGTAATTTTATATAGTCACATTTAAAAAGTTTTTTTTTCTACCTGTACCACTCTAGTTATAACACACCACCACAAATGGTGTCTTCAGAATCCTGCGTGGTCTTCCCCACTCATCCCCTCTGTTCCTAAGCCAGTGGTTCTCAACCTTTCTAATGCCATGACCCTTTAATACAGTTCCTCATGTTTTGGTGACCCCAACATGAGGAACTTATTAAACTGTATTTGCTGACCTCCTGCCTATTCTTCTTTCTCACAAAATCTGGCTACTTCTCCTTCATGGCACATCTCATAGCTTATAACTAACATTGCTGTGATGATCTGTTTTAAGATCTGCCTCTCCCACTAAAATGTTATCTCTGGACTCCACACATACTTTGTTTGCACCTTAAGCCCAGAGGGAAAGATGGAGGGAAGCTGGGGAAAGGATTCCACCGCTTCCCTCAACTCTCAGTTCCACTCAGCTTCTAGCTAGCAAAAATCCCTCCCAGACGCTAATACAGAAGCGCCAGTGTTAGCTGTGACCCAGCCTTAGGTAAGGGAGGGGCTTTGCAGAGGAAGTGACCTGGGGTCTGCATTGAGTCCCACAGGATGCGGCTAGGATTGGGGAAGACAGAGCACCTGTGCCATGAGAACAGGGCACATTTGAGGAATCTACTAGACAACAAGCCTTTCCCTTCCCAAAGGAATTACCCTCCCCTCTGCAAGCACCCCAGTCCTTGCATAATGCAAGGAGTCCTGTATATAGTAGATGCTCAATTAGTATTGGATGATCAGATGAATGAATGAATCACGACATGCCTCAATTAAAGCAATTCTCTTCTCCTACAATGCTCCTTTTCTATCCGTCTGCAATTCAGCAAGACCTGCCTGGAGCCCTCCCTCCTGGAAGCTGTTCTTTTCCAACAGCGGCACAAATTACCTTCACGTGCATGGAATTTTGCTGTTCTCAGATTGTTTAATGCTTTCTGTCTAATCTTATCTTTCCGATTGGACATAAAGCCCAAGAGCAGAACTCCTCCTTCCCCGTCTCTTCCTTTTATTTGTTTGGTTTTTGTTTTCAAATCCCCTATTGAGTAGATGTTTAATTTTTTAAAAAGGGCAAGAGGGAGGGAGGGAAATCTAACTAAGAAGATAGCTGACTGAAGGGAATTTGGTTTAGCTGACTTCCATAATCCCCAATCCCACTTCTCTATTATTATTATTATCATTGTTATTATTATTAATTATTATTATTATTATTTTACAGCCCCTTGAAATCTAAAATGTCCTGAACAGATTTAATTGAATAAGATTTTACTCCAAGGCTTCCAGTTTCAGCAAAAGATAAATAGCTTACTAGTACTTCATACAATGTAAATAAAGGCATTAATTTTCACCATTCTCTTTTCTCTGAAAGATCAGATACTGTAATTTCCTTTGATGCAATTAAGACACTAAAATAGCACCAGCTACTTTCCATTCACAAGAAACACTATTGTCATTTCTACCTGAATATTTCTGCTTCCTCAAGAGACCTCAAATCCATCCTCTCCCTTACATCCCCATCTCTGCTGTCTGTTCTAATCTCCTGTCTCTTACGTCTGCTCTTACCCTTGTCAGTACACTCTACTACAGACAGCCAGGGTTCCAAGCTGCTCACGGCATGTTCCTCCTTGAAATCCCTTGGTTGCTGCCCTTGCACATCAATGAAGACCTTCAAGGCTTGGCATGATCTGGGGCCCACCGTTTCACCAGCTTCATTTCACCCCATCCTCTCTCATTCTCCTGGTTCCTATGGGCTCCAGCCACAGGAACGTCCTTCCATTGCTCGCACATACCTTCCTTCCTCTAGCTCCATGGTTTCTGTGCATGCTCCCTTCCTCAGCTCAACAGCTATTTTATTTCCTAGGGAAGCCATTCCTGAGCCACTCAAGACAATACGACCTCCTCCCCTCCATTACACATCACACACACACACACACACACACACACACACACACATACACACTCAGCACTACCTACTTTTCCTTCATAGTACTTATTACATTTGCTATTGTGAATTTGTTCATATATTACTTGTATAATGCCTTACCCTCCCAACCAGTCTAAAAACTGTGAGGCCAGAAACTACGTGTGTTTGGCTCATCATTATACACCCGTCGTGCGGAGTAGTACCTGGCAGGTAGTAGATATTTAATAACTATCTGACAAATGAGTGCCATCTGCAGTAGACACTAATAAGATGGATGTCTTTTTTTTCCTTTTTAATCTAAGGCTACCCAAGCCAAAATTTCAATAAATTGAAGTCGGGGGAAAGAAAGGGAAAATTAGGTTGGATATTTCTCTTCAAATAAAAGGATGACAGATTAGCCCAAAGTCACCCATACACTTACTTCCTGTTAAGTCTACAGAAATGGTTTGCACACTAATCACATTTCCCCCAAATAACCGAAAGCAATTCAATAAGCTCTTCCCTAAATGTCCTGAGCCTGCTCCCTGGTCTTGTTTGGTAAATAATACACTTCATTACGCAAGCGGAAAAACAGTCCCAGATATTCAAAACTCCTCCAACTTAGGAGGGGAAGTAATTTGGGATAAAAATCAAGGAAAAAAACACACACAATATTTTAGTTTGTAAAATTGGTTTATTTACAATTTGGTGTTTTAAAGTTGTGTTTGGAATTTTAAGTTTTTATATATTTCCCTGGAAGGCATTCTGTTTTCTTAAATATGGAGGCAAAGGATAGGACACCCGAGTAAGTTTGAATTTAAGAGATTTACCTGCTGCTACCGTCAGTAAAATTTAATGTTTAATCCCTGAGAATTAGGAAAGAGTCAAGAAAATGCTCACACATTGAAATGTAAAAGGCATATTGTAAGAACAGAAATAAAGCTACTATAAAGACCTCCCCGCATATGGCAATATACTTTTTTTGTGAAAAAGTCCCTCTTTCACAAATGAACCGAAGGGGTGAGTGCACATGCCTTTAAACTATAAGGTGCACTTACAGACACTAAGATGGACTAGTCCGGTTTGGAGTAGTTTAAAAGTTTTCCCTTTTAAAAACTATTCCTGGACATGGATACACAACTCACTCAAATAATGGTAATGCCCACTGCTAGCTCAACGGGCCCTCTTTCTAAATGTGCGTGTACTTGTGCTGTTAGCGATTCTCCTTCGCTGCCCCAAGACCAAATTTCTTTATCTGACTGCAATCCGAAGGCCAAACTGTTTTTGCAAAGTCACTTTGGAGCAAGTCCCTTTAGTTTCCTCCAATATCAAGTAGGATAATTATAGCTCATAGGGATGTATAAGGCTGCACTGATGTACACCACCATGGGATCTGTAATGCTTTCTTCCTAAGGAGCAATGCTCCGGAACCGGTGATATCTGTAACACATCCTGCTGCTCCTTACTATAGATGACTGAATGCCCTAAATGTCAGCTTCCCTCAGGAGTAAACAGTAATTCATTAGTTTGCCTATTAAACTTCCTGAGATGAAAAGGAATGGCAATTATGCCTCTTCCCCCCATATATTAAGTGTAGCACAGATAGTATGTAATCACAGCAAAACAGAAGAAACCAAAGAATTTGCAGTAAGATGCAAATATATATGTATGCAGTAGTTTTTCATCGTGGGCAGTGTTAAGTATCACTAATGACAAGTGTTTATTTGCCTAATGGCCCAAAGGAAATGCAGTGCAATTCAAACTTTTTTTTAAAAAAAAACAACAACAGTGAAACAAAGCCACAAATACCCTTTCTTCCAATGTCTCTTCATGCGTTCCATCCAAAACAGAAAATAATCAAGCGAACTTCCCTCTCTCTAAAAGACCAATACATTAATGCCAGCTATGAACATTAGCGAGTGCCAGTTTAAAGGCAACCTTTAAGCTCCACGAATATTTATTGGTATCGTTGTTGACTCCCAAAGGGAAAATATTACATAAATTAAAGAAAGCTGCAAAGAGAAAGGAAGAGAGAGAGAGAGAGAGAGAGAGAGAGAGAGAGAGAGAGAGAGAGAGAGAGAGAGAATGAGTGGGAACTATTACCAGATCTGAGGGAAGTCAGATCTGGACAATCAACTTTAAGTTGCTGCTTTAGTACCAAGTTTTAATGTTTATACCTTATGTGCATTTCTTAAAACTTTGTTTCTCTATGCATAGTTTCTTGGTTGGTTGGTATTTTTTTCACAGGACAAGAACTCTTAAGTAACAAGAGAAGCAAGAATGGAAGTCTGTGGCATAGGCTAAGACGCTATGTGTGGGTTTGGGAATTCCCACAGTATGCTCTTGTTTTAGCAAATCCCACTTCCGCTGCAGGAAGCCACACTAAGCCATCCTTTGGCTGTTGGTGGCAGGGGGGTGTAAATAAAAATGTGAGGTAGTTCTTTACACAAGAGGGAAATATTTGTCTACATAATACCCTTGCAATGTCTGACAAATTACTAGAGCATCTGCTTGCTGTCATCTATCTGTAAGTAAACTCCAAGCTTGGTATTAACTGAACTTGACAAATTATGAGCTAGTTGCAGTTCACAGGCCTTATTTTTTGATCCAGCCGTGATAGATGGAGACACTAAAACCCCCCAAAAATGTGAACCATAGAGACCACCAAGAACTGCAGCAGCATAAGCCTTTGAAAGCATATGGGGGAGCTGGTAAGAGCACACAATTTAGCAGAACTGTGCATAAAGAGGAGGGAAGGCTGAGGGGATTAATTTACAGACTACACTCCCAGTTTAACTGTCACCTTGAAGGTTTAAAAAAAGATCTGAAGCTCTAGCATAATAGAGAATGTGGCAGAGGCTAGATAAAGGAAAATTAACAAAGAAATATCAAGGATAAAGGAATAGACTATTCAGAGAAAAGCAAGAGTTGTCTAGCAAGAGTTGCCCATGAAAACTTTTAGTCTTTCCCACTTGGGAGTGTTGGAGTGTGCATGTAAACAATGAATAAGAACACTACCCGTTGTTGCTGAAAGTATTTGCCTTCTCTATTTTCTTTAGGCTTCTGGACCAAGAATACCAGAAATTAGATCAGGAGTAAAATTATAGTTAGAAAAGGGGAGAAAAAAAGTAAGGTAGGACATTAAAATTTTATTCTGAAATTATCTCTGGCCACAATAAAATTTTAACAAATAGTCACTGAACAGTCTTACTCCTGTCATCAGCTGTACAATACATACAGTATCATAGAACTGGCCACTAGGATTAAAATCCACTAGAACATATTTCATGTTAAGTGGCGACAGCAGCATCTCACAGAAATTTTTACATACATATATATACACAGTCCACATTCAACCGTTTTCACATATTTTCAGTACACACAGTTGCAGCATATTACAGTCACGTGTCTAAGTTGTTGCTCGATGAAAACCCAAGCCCTTGCCTAGACAGAATGGTAGCAGTTGAGCCGAGTATAATCACAATTCACTTTATATATGTCCATAGCAGGTAGATGCACAACCCCTAAGAAACAAGAGTTCACAAATACTGTTGTTGTTTTTTTAAATGCTACCACAGCATTAGGTTGGGCAATATTAAAACCTTTACCAACTAAACCAGATTTTTTTTTATGTGTGTGCATTTTTTTTAACATCCTCTGCTTACCAGAAATAGTCTTGATGAAAAAAAAATTACAAAAATGAATGCTCTCCTTTAAAATAATTCACACTTTTTTAAGATTCCAATATGGCCCAATGCTACTGACGCCTAAAGTGTTCCTAACACTCTGATGGAGTCCTTTAGCCTGACTCCAAACCACCCATGAAGTTTAAAAGTGGCTTAAAGTGCCTTGCACCCAAATTGTAAAAATCCCTGGCCATCCTCACTAGAGCCAGGCACATAGAAAAGGAATGCACTTTGGTTCATACCAAATGCCCTGGGATTAATCAGACTAGAAAATCAAATGGGTTTGAGGTAAATTTTTACAAATAGTTGATTTTTTTTATTTTTGTCTAGTGTCAGCATAACAACAACAAAAATGTCATTTTAAAAAAATTCAGTCTGATGTGAAGATACAACGAAGGCCGTCTTTAACCCCTTTAGACATAGGAATTCCCTGCGTAACCAAGCGATGGTTACTTTCCTCGGTGCCTGGTGATGCTTCCCGCCTTATGGTTTCTATTAAGGCCTAGAAGTAGCTGGATATTTAAGACAGATGTATCTTTGCAGAGGCGCTCCACATGTTCCTGCCCAATATTCAAAGAGTTAAAAAAAGAGAGGCCCAAAAAATGCATGCCCTACAACATGGCATTCAGAACAAAAGGCACAATTGTTAAGACTAAGGGCACGGGTTCTCCTCTGTGGTCGTTAACCTACACTGTCTCGCATCACTGTCGTTCCACTGTGGTAGCGATGCACGCTCCGGTGGTGCAAGAAGCGGAGCCAGATGAGACTGCAACCAAAGACAAGACGATGCTATTCCTACATCTGAAAACAGCTCTGGCATCCCTAGACCACGGTGACCTGTGAGACCAAGGGCTGTTTCCGAGCCAACCCCTAGTAGCCTAACGAGAGAGCCCTTCAGGTGTCCATGTGTTAAAATCGCAAAAGACGCAATGTTTTCCTCTTTTTGACGTTATAATTAAGCTAGACGCTGTGAAAAGTGGTTCTATCACTAAACACTGAACAGGGTGGCTCTTGTGAATAAATGTCATTATATTTTTGGGGGGTGGGGGGGGTGAGGAGGGGAGGAGGGGGGCAGGGAGAGCCTCATAGCACTGCACATTCTAGTTTGGCTCAAAAGTTTCCGGTTACATTTGCGAATAAAGGAAGTCACAATGTTGACATGTTAGAAACCAGTCTTGTGTGGTGGGGGAGGACAAACAATATTAGCACATTGACGACTCTTCACATGGATAATCATTTTAAGGGAAATTCATAGGAACGGCAGGCTGAGGTTCACAGCCTCGTCGCTGGGCGTGGAGCTGGGACTGGCCACGGGAGAGGAGCGCTGCAAAGGGAAACCAGCCTCCACGTTCTTACTTGAACGACCTAGAGAAGCCAACCATCACCAAGAGGCTTGTGGTGTTCACAAAGCCGTCACATCGAGCCGTCACATCGGCTGAAACTTCTCATGCCTTGAAGCTGACATTTTTAATGATAAATACATAATCCTTAAATTTTGTATAATCCTTAAATTTTGTAAGCCGCTGATTGGGAGCCTCAGCCCATGAGCTTCATTTAGAATGCAAATTGCTAACACACTGTGCTTCCACAGATCACACAGAAATGTGTACGACACGGTAAAGGATTTGACCAGGGGGAAGAAGCTGTGATTTTTAAATACAGAAGTACAAGTTAATTTATCAGTAACACCCTTAAATAGTAAAAGCAAACATCAACATTATTATCTTATTAATAAGCTAATCTTATTATTGTTTGTGAGTTTTTGTTTTATTTTTTGGCAAATATTCGTAGTATTTCCTGAGCATTTTTCTCCACCATCAACCGACAAAGCCTCAAAACAAGTGTTTTGTTCAAAACTACTTTTTTTTTTTTTAATTATAAGTAAGAGAAACTCTAGAATTAACATTTAAAAAAACAAAAAAATTAACCGGAAACTTTCGTGGCCTCACTGGGGACCATGCTTTAAGTACTTATAAACCAATTTACAGGCAATAATATCTGTGCGTATAAAAGAGTATTTACCTTAATTTTCACCTACCCAAACCTATTTCCAAACAGGCAGACATCTTCCTATATTTAATTGCACATACTAAAAAATTTCTCACGTGCCTTGCAATTGAGATATATCACTGCTCATACATTAGTGATAAAATACTGAAATTTCCACTGTGAAAATAATTATTCAGAGAAGAAAATATCCTTTTACTTTTAACTCTTGGTACTTTTCCAGGAAAAGTGTCATCCTCACAAAGACAATCAGTGCAATCCAAACGAAAGTAGGAGGGAGAATTCGGTCTCCGTGGTTCTTCGAAGAATGGTTTGATTCGAAGCCTGAATCAAACCAATTAACTGGAGGTTGAACTTTTCCTCCTTTAAATTTGTGGTTCCAATTGCCCTTGCAGAACAGCCACAATGACTTCTGTTCAAAAGGATTTTAAGCCCCACTCCCTCCTTTTTTTTTTTTTTTTTTTAATAAAAAAAGAAAGAATTGATCCTTTCCCAGGCTACGAGAACCCTACAACAGCACTTGGCAAGGGGGAACTCATGCTAATCTGTTAAACCCTCTTGGAAACTGTGGAAATCCCCATCTTACGCAGCGAGGCTGCTGTTCTTTCTTATATTGGAATATGAAACGATGGTCATAATCACAGCTGAAATGTCTCTTTTCCGTATTAACAGTCTGGGATATCTACTTGAAGGGAGGGAGGGAAGGAAAAAAAAAAAAAGAACTAAATGCAAGCCACAGATGTGGGGTAAGAGAGTAACAGGAGAAAAGCACAGGGAGGGGAGGAACAGCTCCTGGGATACATATCTAATTTTAGGTGCAAGACCAACTCTGTAATGTGAGGCTTCTTTACAAAACAGCTTGCTGGTCGTTTTATAGAAGATTTAGAGGAACACACACTTTTCCACCGTTTATCCACCAGGTCTGGTTGGCCAGCTCTGGGATCATCAGAATGCTATCTGGTCAGGTAAACCTGGGGGATTTCATTGTTTGTAAGCGTGATTTACTTGGGAAAAGTAAAACAAAACAAAACAAAACCTCTAAGGTGCAATGTTTCTTAGAACATCGTTTTCATCCTGACCACTCCCCTCCCTCCATCACTACCACCCAGATAACCTACGGAAAACAAAAGCAGGACACGCTGCACCTGTGCATGGGTCTTGAGCAGGGAGCGCGAAGGGGGTCTTTGGGGGCGATCACCTGGAGGAGAACATACTAGGAACCATGAAAACATAGCGAATGTCTCTGACACCAATCTGTAGATGCATGGCAGTCATGAAGTGATCAATGGCCTGCCACTGATGTTTATTACTCTGCCACACCAATTACAGTAAGGCTCATTGTACTTTTAGAACACACACGCGCACGCACACACATACACACACACACACACAGGGAAAAAAAAAAAAACAGCTTCAGAAAGTATAAAAACTTAAAGCATTGTCCCCATGTATTTTATAAAAACAAAACAAATGACTTTCTTACATTAAAATAAGTGCTGAAGAGATACAAATGAGTCGAGTTATTGAGCAAATAAAAACGGGTCTGAGCTATTATTCCTTTGCAACCCAATAAGGCTCAGCCACATTGTATCTTTCAGAATTACCAGCACGGAGGGGGGGGGGGGACCTCAGCTCAGCTAACAAGTTTTGGCAAGACTGTCCTCTGCTGAATATTCCCGTTGGCATCTGTCATCTGTGCCAAATTAGTCCTCAGTTTGGAAGCGGAGCTGGAGGGTGGAGGTAACTTGGAAATGGAAGTGATAGCACCAGTGGTCTCAGTTATCCTTTTCACCGCCGTCTTCTCCCCGGAGGGGGGCTTCGGCAACCGCCGCCTCAGCCAGGGATGCCGCAGCGCCTGGCCGGGGGTCATGCGGACCACAGGATCCCATTCTAAACACTGTTTCAAGAAGTCAAGGAAGAGGGGGTCGTCACACCCCTTCAGTGCGTTCCCCCACTCTCTGCTCTCGGGCGGGCCCCTCAGCTTCCCCCTCCGCGAGCGGCCCCCGTTGAGGACCACGGAGCCGTCCGAGAGGGTCGTGACAGTGCAGTACCGGGGGTACCCCTTGGAGCTCACGAAATTCTTGGCTCGTTTGGACGCATCCAACAGTTTCTGGGAGGGCATGCCCAGCAGTTCAATCATACAGGCCAGCTGGTCCCCTTCGTCCTCCCCGGGCAGGAGCGGGTACCCGGTCAGGAGCTCCGCCAAGATGCAGCCCAGGCTCCACATGTCGATGGGCATGCCGTACCTGGCGCCGAGGATGACCTCGGGGGCCCGGTAGAAGCGGGACTGGATGTACGTGTAGACGCGCTGGTGCTCGTAGCAGCTGGAGCCGAAGTCGATGACCTTGATGCCGCTCCGGCCCTGCTGCTTGAGCAGGATGTTCTCGGGCTTCAGGTCGCAGTGGATGATCCTGTTCTTGTGCAGCGCGTCCAGGCACTGCAGGATGGAGTGGGCGAACTTGCGCACCAGGGGCAGGCTGAAGCCCTGGAACTTGTTCTTCTTGATGAGCTCGTAGAGGTTCATGCTCAGCAGCTCGAAGGTCATGCAGATGTGGTTGCGGAAGGTGAAGTTCTCCAGCATGTGGATGACGTTCATGGTGTTGTCCTTGTCCTGCTTCCGCAGGTGCTCCAGGATGCGGATCTCCTCGGCCGCCTGCCGGTGGAAGCGCTTCTCGTTCCGCACCATCTTCAGGGCCACGTGCTGGTGGGCCTTATGGTCGTAGGCCTTGACCACCTGCCCGAAGCTGCCCTTGCCGATGACCTTGAGGACCTCGTACCGGTAGGCCACGTGGTCGTGGGGCACCTGCACGTAGGAGCCCTGGTCGTCGTCGTAGCCGCCGTTGTTGGACCCGCCCGTCATGCCCTGCCGCTTCTTGGCGTTGGGGCCCAGGAAGTAGACCTCGGGGTAGCTGAAGATCTCGTGGTGCTCGAAGGCCGTCAGCTTCTGCATGTACTGCTTCATGGCCTGCTCGGGCGTCATGGGGGGCGCCTTCGCCTTCCCCAGGCCCTCCATGGACTTGAGGGAGGTGGAGCTCCCCTGCCGCCGGTGGATGCCCTCCAGCTGCCGCTCCGGCACCACCGGCAGCCCCGCTTTCCCCACCGAGGTGAGCCCATTCGGCTGCGTCGTGAGCACCGTCCGCTTGTTACTGTTATCCTCAAACAGCTGCTGCACCTGGATCTGCCCGTGGCTGTGGCTGCCCACGTGGAGGTGATCATTCATGGTGTGCTTGCTGCCACCGATCTGGAATGCGGAAAGGAGACATGAATAGAATGGAGGGGGGAGGTCTGTTCAAACGGGGTATTTTGTAAGTCAGCCCCCACCCAACCCCCACCTCTTTGGTTGGGATTTATAGTCAGCATCGGGTTTACTAAAGGGCCCAAGAGAGACCTCAGGGCCGGAACCGGTTTGGCTCAGTGGTAGAGCGTCGGACTGCGGACTGAAAGGTCCCAGGTTCGATTCCGGTCAAGGGCATGTACCTTGGTTTCGGGCACATCCCCAGTAGGGGGTGTGCAAGAGGTGGCTGGTCGATGTTTCTCTCTCATCGACGTTTCTAGCTCTCTATCTCTCCCTTCCTCTCTGTGAAATATCAATAAAATATATTAAAAGAGAGAGAGAGAGAGAGAGAGAGAGAGAGAGAGAGAGAGAGACCAACCTCAGGAACACCCTGACAGGGACAGCGGATATGCTGCTGACAAAACAGAGGTTAGTTGGCTGGGTAAGGCTACAAAACCTTGGGATCCTGAAAAAAAGGACCCCATACATGCTGCACCTAACAGACGAGCAGCCTGCTGTACATATTGAGGTTCCTTAGGATAAATTCCCTGTGGAGGCAGGGAATATCATTCTTGCTTATCATCCTATACCTAACCGTGAGCGCAGGAACTGGCACGACACAGGCATTCCACTCAGTCCACACCTGGTATCAAAATGGAAACGGGACACAGAAAAAGCGTGAGCACGGAGACCCCCTACCGGCTCCACCTCCCCCAGATCCCAGCACCTTTCCCGCCTCCTCTAAGCGCTCCCAATTACCCCAGGGCAGGGGCGTCGGCTAGTCCATCTCTCTTTCTCCATTGTTTAGTTAGCTCTATTCTGAAAACACTGGTATGTTCACTCCGGTCTTCGTTTCTTGGAAATCTGATTACCCCTAAGAAAATGCCCAACCCAGTGGCAAAGAACGCCGTACATTTAGGCTTGAGAGGTTACCATGCCGATACACACTGCAAACCCCTAACCTATTTTTAAAAGTTTCTGGGCTTCACTAACTGCGATGACCATTTAAGGCCATTCAGCCCAACAAACCAACTGTTGCAGCTCTTTGGGCCTCCCTTTGGTCAGTGGCTCAGCTCTCTGAAGAGCTGCATTTCTCCGGGCTGCTGGGATAGTCAGCTTTTCTATTTTCAGGCACACATACCACCCTTGAACATTGCTGCCTAAACAAAATGATGGTGTAAGCCAAGGTGCCCCCCTCCCCCAACCTCCACTGAGAATCCACTGGCCTTTCTTTCTTCCTTTCTTTTCCTTCCTTCCTTCCTTCCTTCCTTCCTTCCTTCCTTCCTTCCTTTCTTCCTTTCTTCCTTCCTTTTTTCTCTCTCTGTGTCTCTCTCTTTTTCATTCTTTTTCATTATCATTGCAAAAAGGTGGGAGAGGACTAACAGCCAGGATCCACTCCCAGTTGGGAATTCTTGACACCTTACACAACCACCCACACACCTGCTAGATAGTTTCTACATGAAATCTTAAATAAAGATCAATTTGTCCTTCACAATCCATCTCCTTCATCCCACCACCATTCGCTGAGGTCTAGCCATGTAAGTGGCAGTCCCTACCATCAAGCTTACAGTCAACTGGGTGAAGTCCTTTGCCATCAGTATTTTTTTTCTATCATCTCTTCCTAAGCCCTACCTTTGGGCTTTACCTGCCACTATAAGCACAGAAGTGTTCTGCATATGTAACATATAACAATGCAGGAAATGGTTTGAGATTGCCTAGACTATAGACTATGAAATGAAATTCCAAGACCTTACTCGCAGACTAAGACCTTCAAATTTTCTTTCACTGACACGTGCCATGCACAGTGACTATCTGAGCAGTGAGGCCTCTCTCTGCATTCTTCCAAAACAAAGCACACTGTCGCACAGTACTCGGGCATGCCTGAAGTGTGATTTCACAGACCGAGGGGTTTTATTTCTCCGACGGATTTCTGGAAGACTTCTAGTTGATCCCTCTTAGTAAATACATGGATGACATTCCAAGCTCAGTGGACTTATCTCCTGTAAGGGTAGCTGGGCAGGTTACTGTTTTTCCTTGTTCTATGCCAAAAGCAAGGAGTCCATAAAAATGAGGATAGCCTTAGGTATAGACAAAATTAGTACAGGTTTGCTCACTGCTGTTATTCCCAAGTCTCACTCCCTGCACCCCTCTTCCCATTGTGGTCTTTCCAGCACCAGGGAATAAAAGGAGCTGGAATTAGAAATATCAGAACCATTCTCTTTAAGGCAGCATGGAGCGAGGTCAAAAGAAAACCTACATTACCAGCATACATGCTACAAAAAACATGAAGTCTCATTAGGGACAAAATTAACCTTGGGGCTTTAGGAATTCCTAAAAAGATAGCCAAGTATAACATTTTGAGCACCTGAAACTGACATCAGTTTTTGCAATAGCAATTTTAATGTTCTACATAATTAAAAAAACAACAACAATCGGTTTAGTGACTAGTACTGAAGAGAGCTTTGCCCATTAACTTGTTCACTTCCTATCTTTCCAGCGGTCTTCTCTGGGTCTCCTCCACAGCATCAGTTCACTTATATAGAGGGGGTGCAAGGGTTCCACAGGGTTCAAGCCTCAACTCCCGTGGCTTCTCCTGGTCGATGGTGACCGCAGCCCCCCGGGGCTGACACCTGCCACAGCTGCACCTCTAGCTCAGACCCGCCCAGGCTATGACTCCTGAGTTCAAGACCCACGTGTGCACGCACAGATCAGCCGCCTTTGCCACAGGCAATTCAAACTCAACTCATGATTTTTCTACCAAAACTCTTTCCTCCTTCCCTCACCCTCAATTTCTGATCAACAAAAGACTTCACACCTCCACATCGTCACTCAAGCCCTACCCCTGGATGTCTTCCTCCATGCCTCACTCACCTTCCCAAATCATCCTAAGCCTCTATCCATACTGGCTCCCCTCACACTCCAGTTGTCTTTCACTGGGTCAACTCAAACCCTCTAACTTGACCCCCTGCTTCTAAGTCTAGAATTCCTCAAATTTCTTCTCTCCGTAGTACTCCTACAGATACTATTCAACAGCGTCGCTCTGGCACTGCCCATGCCTGTGCTCAAGGCCCGCGACTGCAATCATTTCCGCAGACAATACAAAAACTCACAGGCAAGAACACACGATCCCAAAGCAGAGAGCCTTGATGACCCAAGTCCTTCCAACGTCACCTACAGCCCACACTCTTCTCTCCGAGGCTAACAGAGCTGGATTTCCCCAAGACCTGTGCAAGCACCATTGTTTTTCTTATGCTTCTCTGCGTTGGGTGAGAAGTTATGCTCATTATGGTGAGGAGTCCAGGGATTCTCAAGCAGACACATGGGAAACGAGTCCAGTTTCACTGCTGATTAACTGTGGCCCTGGGCAAAGTACTTACTCTCTGAACCACAGCGTCCTTATCTGTAAAAAGGGGGTAACAAAGATACTTCGGTAGGGCTATTAGGAGGATAAGTAAGGTAGTACTGAGCGAAAGAGAACTATCATTATCATCCTTTCCTTCCTAACCACACCTAAGCGGTCAACTCCTCAACCCTCAAAGTCCAGTTCAACTCTCACGTCCTCTGTGAAACTCCCTGGCCCTTCTACTGTGCTGATAGACTGGGACATATTTCATTTTACTGCGATTCCTGTACCACCTGATGTACCCACCCAGCTGTGAGCCATTCCAGGGCAGGGTTGCTCTTATCTCTTAAAAGTCCCTATTGATAGAAGCCCAAACATTCGGTAAGCACTCACAGTCATCTGTTGAATGGAAAGAGGCATGCCAATATGCCCCTGTTAACTCGCATCTCTGAATTAGTATTGTTTTTTTATTCACAGGTCTCTTATTTATATTTATTCATTTTCTTTATTGATTAAGGTATTATATATGTGTCCTTATCCCCCATTGCCTCCCCCACCCCCCACTCAGACCCTCAACCCCCCGGTGTCTGTGTCCATTGGTTAGGCTTATATGCATGCACACTAGTCCTTTCGTGCTGCGTTTTTCTTGAGAAGCACCTTTGTACCTTCCTAAGAAAACATGAGGTTAACGCCCAGGGAATTGCAAATTGTCCCTGATGACCCGTGTCACAAGATGTTAAGCTTGTAGCGCATCGGGGGAGACCTGGAGGCAAATGGCAGCAGTTACAAAGGACCTGTAGCAGATACATCATCAACTAAACATGTAAAAGCAACATGTGGTCCCTTAAAAACTTTCCAGGTGTTAAAGAAATCCATGGGAAAGGTGGACTTTGAAACTCAAACTCTGTAAAACTCTTAACATCAAAACCAAATTTGGAAGCACCATTAACTGGTCTATAAAGAGGGGAGGAGACCCTAGAACAGCCAAAACCTTTCCAGAACACATGCGCCAGGACAGCATCATCAACTGAAGGATCCTGAGAACTCTCCCTCGGCCTCAAGAAGCCTGAGACTGTGGCTTCTTCCTGTTTGCCAATGCTTTCCCAGCCTGACACATCTGAAAATGTTCACTGAGAGAACGCAATTATTAGATGCCTACAACGCAAGTGTTAAAATGGAAGGACCTACACCACAGCTTTCTCTGACCACAAAACAGACATCAGAAATTAGGCAAGAACAAGAGTCTCACCAGTTTTGTAGTTTTAATCTCTTCCTATGATCAAATAGAAAACAGCCGATATTACGCTGTGCTAACATTTCTGGGCATTTAAAAACTTCTCTGGAGTCATCTTAGAAATGCTGCATAGTGTTATGGGAATAGAACTGAGTCCAAAAGATTGGAATTTTAGCTCCTCCTCAAACAACTGAAGGTCTGTGCGGCCCTGAGTCAGATGCCTACTTCTTCTTCAAGTTATTACTGTTTTGAAAAGTATGTTTAATTCTTCTTCAACTCTAATCACTTCATAAAGGTAAACTAGCACCCTGAAAATGCTTTAAACATTAAGACCCTTCTAAAAGTGATACCACACTAATATTTGGGAGTTAAAAAACTCAAGTTTTTTAAAACTCAAGTATATTAATATCGCCCACATCACATGAAAAACAAAAAACACCTAGTAGTTACAAAGATAGTTATTGGATATACTTTGAGAACAGAGATAAACAAAATGACTAAGTGTGCAATAACATAACCATGGAGATGGGAAACAAAGAGCAATGGACTAGATAAATTCCAAAGTTCATGATCTTTATAATCATATGCTTATCCCCTATTACGTTATTTACGAGGGGAAATATGGGCAGGCTCCTATGACAAGATTATTTTCCTCTCATTAATGCCCTTTATACCCACTCCTTAGACCAGCTTTTCCCAGCTGCCATTGCTGTGGACCTAAACACTTCCAAAAACCTTAAAAGCCATATGGGAATATAGATCTGCACAGGTCCTTACATTTATAATGAAATTAATACCATTTCCTAGAAATTAGCCGTGTCCAGCAGTATGTCAAAGCTAGACTGTGGAGGGCCTGGCTTGGGCTCCAGCCTTGATATGACCTGGCTCGGGAATCTTGACCAAGCCAGTGAACGTGTCAGCTTCCTCATCTGTAAAGTGAAGACGTAGGATCATCACATAAATGACGTATGTGGTCCTCTTACACTTCCCTGTTCTAGGGAAATCTGCCATGTTGTGCAAATAAAAATTAAACAACAAAACCCCAAATCACACTTTCAAAAACCAAGCCTCTCGTGATCAACAGCCTACTGAAGTTCACAGGAACGTTAAAACGAGGTAAATCAGACAGATGCCACAGCAAACGCAAGCACCCCTCATGGGGAGTCCTAAGAAGCATCCTCACATCTGTTCCTTTTCGGACAACCACAGGCTACTCCTCCAGTTTTCCCTAATCCCATGACACATTGCAATTGCAAAGAGGCTCTGGTCAAGCAAAGCCAACCCTTATAAAACTGGAATCCTTATGCAAACCAAATACCCCCCCCCGCCAAGTCATGTGATTACAACCACACATGGGAAAATGGATGTTATGTTCTCCCACTTGTCAGGTGATTCCAAATAAGCCCAAACCCTTAAAAAACAACGGCAACTCCTCAAGTAAAATGTCACTGTGACAAGAACATCCAACCATTAAGAAACCACCCAGCCTACTGGCAGATGCTCTTCCACCATCAACCGTCCAACACAGACGAGTTCAACTTCTGTGTCAGGTTGTGCCGGGAAAGACAAAGGAAGAGAGAAAAGGAGTAAGACTAACCACGACACGTTTTCCTATGGAAGTTGTGCACATCTGTCCGGGTCTCAGAGGGCAGACTCCACTCTAGCCATCCTCCCCTAATACACAAGTTTCTCCATAATGCACTACCCTCAGAGCCGCTCCCCTGTGGGCTAGAAATGGCCCTTTCCACGGCACTCCACTTCCACTGGACAGAGCTCCAGCCTTGGCAAGCATCCCTCACCCAGAACGACCTGAGGTCAATGGGAAAGAAGACCTTGGAAACCTTCACCTCTGCCAGGTGCCCACACCACCTCTAGGCTGGCGGGCACCGTCCAAGGGCCACCGCTGGGAGCTGAGACCATGCACATGCTGGAGTCAAACCCAGCCGGGGACCAGTCCCTGCAGCCACCAGTCCCGCAGGGCTCTCCCCTCCCTCCGGCCCCCCGAGGGACCCCCGCATCCATCAGGTGCCCTCGTCCCTCGCTTTCAAATATCCATCCGGCTGGCTGGCTTGTTGTTGTTCTCACTGCTCCTGCTGGCTCTTCTGTTTGTCAATGTTAATTACAATTTCTGCTGCGCTCAGACCTGTAGCACTCATAAAACATGCTTCCACACGCGGAGGGCAAACGAGGGTGCTCCCTGCCTGCCGGCTGGAGCCAGGCCTGGGAGGGAGGCTCTTTGGGGGGGGGGGGGGATCGATTTTCCGGGCAGGACCGTCTGGCTGTCCCCTCGCACATATCTGTGTCTATAAATACCCACTCTCCGACGTGGGGGAGGAGAGATGTTTACCCGGTCAGGGAAAGCAGCTCTGGGAAGCAAGGGGGGGGGGGGGGGGAGAGAAAGAAGAAAGAAAGAAAGAAAGCAAGAAAAGAGGGAAGAGAAGGCAAGCTTAGCAAGGAGGGAAGTTGGGAGGCAGAGGAGCACAGGGTGGGCGGGCTCCGGAGGGGAAGCGAGGGGCCCACGCCACCAATCTCCCTTTGTGGCTGCAGCTCCGGGCTCGCCCGGGTTCCAGAGGGAGGAGGGCGGCGTCCGGGGAGGACAGGCCGCCGGCCAGGGGCGCACAGACCCTGGCACTCGGGCCTCCCTCCCTCTCTCCCTCTCTCTCTCTCTCTCTCTCTCTCTCTCTCTCTCTCTCTCTCTCTCTCCCTCTCCCTCTCCCTCTCTCTCTCTGCTCCGGCGTCAGGACCCAACAAGTCCGGGCGTTCCCGCCGCCCCGGCCCCCCCACCCCCCGCACCCCTTCCCCCGTGGGGGCCGCCCGCGGGCAGGGTCTCACCGTGTGGGCTGCGGCCGCAGCGTTGCTGGCGCGGAGCGGCGGCAGGGCGATGGGCGAGGGCGGGCCGGTGCCCACTCCGCTCCGGGGGGGCCCCGCTCCGAGCGCCGCGGGCGAAGCCTGCAGCTGGCGGACGGCGCCGTCCCCTCCTCGGCCTGGGAGCCACGCGCGCGCGGGAAGAGACAAAAGAGGGTCAGGGGTGGGGGGAAGAGAGAGAGCCACCCGGACCCCGCGGCCCCGCCCCACCCACCCCTCCTCCTCCTCCGGCCGCCCAAGCCCGCTCTCCCCCCCGGGGGCAGACCCGGGGACCCTGAAGCCGGCCGGCCGGCCGGGCGCCCTCCGTCCGGGGTCCGGGACAACCAACGGGTCCCCGGCGCTCACCCATGGGCTGGGCTCGGGCGGCTGCAAAGTTCAGCCGGGCCCCGGCGGCGGCGGCGGCGGCGGCGCGCGAGTTCGCGACCCCGAGGGAGCCGCGCGGGCGGGCACGGCCGCCGGGCGGCCCACGCGGCAGGCGGCGCAGGCCCGGAGCCGGGGGGGGCGGCCGGGCGGCCAGGGCGCCTCCGCCTCGCCGAGCCCGGGCCGCGCGGGAAGGCCGGGGAGCCGCCGGCGCGCCCGGCGGGGGCCGCGGGGCTCCCCCCTCGGAGCGGCCCCGGGGGCCCCGCGCGCAACAATGAGCGGAGCGAGGCCGGCGCGCCGCCCGCCGGGGAGCCGCCGCCGCGGGCGGCGCAGACTTTGTTCGAGGTCCCGCGGGGAGCGGGCGGGCGGCCGCGCCGCGAGGGCCGGCCCGGGCCGGCGGGCGGGCGGGCGGGGCGGGGGCCGGCGGGGCCCAGCTTACCGGTCGGGTAGGCGGCGGGAGCGGCGGCGGCCGAAGGTTTCCTGGTTAACATGGCCGCTGGAGGAGAGAATGCATTTCAGGGCTGCCGTCCCCGCCGCCGCCGCCGCCGGTCCTGCTGCTACTTCTGGCGGCCGCCGCCGCCGCCTCCGGGCCGCCCTTCCCGCAGACCTCCGGCGCCTCCTCGCCGCCTCGAGCCAGCTACTGCCGGGCACACACAGTCCGCTGCATCCCCTCGGCGCGGGCCCGCCGCCGCGAGCCCCCCGCGCTCCTCGCCGCCGCCGCCGCCGCCGCCGTCCTCCTCGTCCCCGGGCGGCCGCTGCACCTCCCGGCCCGTGCACATGCCTCGCCCTCCCCGAGCCGCGGGCCTCCCCGGTTCCCTCACATGGGGCGCGGGGGGTAAGGGGGGGGGGGTGGAACGGGCTGAGCCGCCGCGAGGACCTTCTCGCGCTCGGGAGCCTCCTCCCGGCCCCGCGCGCGCGCGCCCCCGCGCACACACTCGGCTCCGGCTCCAGGGCTGCCCCGCCCCCGATCCGGTGGCCGCCGGTGCAGGCCCCGCCCCGGCCGCCCCTCCCCGGCCCCCCTCCGCCCCCCCCCCCACGGCCCGCCACACACACTCACGCACACCCCACCCCCACCCCGCCACACACTGGAGTCCCTCCTCCCACCCAGCCCTCGGCACGGCCACCCCTCCACTCCCCCCGGAAAACTCCGCAGCCTCCTCGGCCGGCCCTCCGCCGCTCCCTCCTGCCATCGGCACCGCTCCGCTGCCTACGACCTTCTCCCCCGGCCTCCCCAGCCCCTGGGGCGACCCCCCACCCCCACCCCTCCCCACAGCACCCACCACCTACCGCTGCTCGCTCCCACCGGGATCGCTGCGGAGACCCCTCCTCTGGCAGGCGCGCCCCCAGATCCAAACGCATTTTCCGCTTTCTAAACCGAATGGCTGCTCCCAAACAATGCTGGCCCCCCTTCCGTGGCTTAACCACCCCCACCCCCCCGCCCCGCTCCCCAATGTATCTTGTAAATAACTTAGTTGTGCAAGGGTCACCTCTGCAAGCCAAGCCCCGGCGGAGGGTCGCAGGATAGCCTGGTGATACCCCCCGGAGCCTGGGCGTAGGAGAGGGGGCTGTCCTCCCACCTTCGCCTCCGCCACACACACACACACACACACACACACACACACACACACACACACACACTCCCGGTTTACTGACACCCAGCGACCGCTCTCCAGTCGATAGGACAGGGGGAGGCTGAGAGGCGCGCGTGGACGGCTGCTGGGTAAGCAGTTGGCTGTGGGTTGCTAGGCAAAAATAAACACCAGACACACCTCTCATTTCCTTACCACGCCGGAGCCCTTCCCCAGCGCGGCCGCAGGCAGAGCCGCACACACACCTTCCTCTAAGCCTGCTGCAGCAAGGGAGCGGGCACCTCTCTAATGCCTCTCATCCCCGGAGACAAGTCTCTCTCCCCGTGTCCTCCAAGACACGTGGACAGTCTCCCTGCCTTTTTCACTCGCTACCTACAGCCTCTCCTCCCCTTGCAGGCTGAAAAACTGTTAGCCCAACTCGCAGGGTACCTACCCTGTAGTGTGTGGAGTTAGATGCCTTTGTCCAGAGGTCACAGGTTTTGTCACCTCAGCCTTTGAGGGGGCTGGGGCGGGGAAGAAGAGCAGGCGATTCCTGGTGAGTGGATTAAGAGGTATGCTGCGCATTTCCTTCCTGAGATGTGCCAAGTTTCTGAAGTTCTCCTGGGGACCTGGATCCTTCATGCTCTTTGCCTTGGGCATCTTGCCAGCCAGCCCCTGGATGGACCAAGTTTGCAGGCCTGAACTAGTGCCCGATTAAGATCAGAAGAAGGCCACCTCCCGCAGAGTTCCATCATCCCTATTGTTTGCAAATTGTCATAGCAACCTCCCAGAGAGATCACCCTCCGCTTTGTACAGATGTCAGAAAAAAAAAAATGGAGTGTGTCAAAGGTAAAGTGTGATCCTCTCAGAGCCTCCAGGGCTCCTACAGGGGCATTAAAGCTAGGTGGCATTGGCAGAGGGAACAGGTGCGAAAATCCTCTGGGTGATCTCCTAATAGAGTAGAATCACTCTGAAATAATCAGTCTAATAATATGCCTTCATGATGACCTGATTCAACCCCAGAAAGAAATAATCCCCTTTTGCCTATCATCGGGGACTATCGCGTTCAAATCCACTTGGGGAGACATTTGATGTTGAGAATTAACTAATGAAAAGATGCTACTTACTAGCAGAGAGTAAGTTAGAACCCACTTCCTTACTCCCACTGTAATTCCACTACACTTTCTAATATGTCACCTTGGATTTTTAAGAACCTCGCATCACTTTTCCTATTTTCTTGTTCAAAACAGTTACTGCCATACCATTTTCTCTTAAATATATATATTTTTTATTGATTTCAGATAGAAAGGTAGCGGGAGAGAGATAGAAACATCAATGATGAGAGAGAATCATTGGCTGCCTCCTCCATGCCCCCAACTGAGATGGAGCCTGCAACTCAGGCTCACAGAGACCAAGTCCGGGCCCATTTCCCTTTCCTTTTTTTTGTTTTTACCACTGATGTTCAAATGAAAAATATTGAAGCAATAATTTAATTTTAATAAAACCCGATTCCCCTTCTCACTTAAGTTATTCTTCAATGGAAGCCAAGTACGCTAGTTCTTTTTCCATAAATTCAAATAAATCTATAAGGAACTCTATAAGTTTGTGAATTATATTACTCTGTACATTAAACCTCGTTGAGTCTGATCAAGCAATTGAATCAATATCCCTCCCCTGGGAACTGGCTTTTGAGGTCATTTCACTATGAACATTCCCTTTGCTCAGAACACATTTCGCTTGTGGTGACCATATTCCACTGTCTCCCCTCCGGGTATGCATAAAGAGGTCTCTATCCAGAGAAAAGCCGGCCAACAGTCCTTTAAAGGCCGCTGACTCCCTTCACTGGGGGCTGGGGCCATCCAGGCTCAGCCCCCTGGTGTGCGGATGATCGAATAAATTCTTAATCCCTCACCATTCTGGCCTCCTGCGTTCTTCCTTCAGTGGCCTAACCAACATGAGGACAAGGAGCTCTGTCTTTTTTGTTTTATAAAGGGACACAAAGAATTATTAACTTTAATTAAAGAAAAAAAAGGATACGCATTTAAGGAATTTTTTCTAGTATATTTGTTTCAAGACATGATACGTACAATTTTCATTTTATACTTTTGTTTCTGACCCTAAAGAAAATTGGCCATTAGTCTAACTTTTGACTATTTTAATTATAGATGGTACACCTCTCAAGATTAAGTTCTTACGGACTAAATATTAGTATCTACAATTACTTGGATTTCTCTCACTCTGAGAAATATTGATGACCTCAACCAAAATTAATGTCAACTAGAAAGATGTACAAATGTATTCTCTGAGCTTCCAAGGAGAATGAGCTGGGTAAATTCAAAGATTTATTACCCTCAAACTTTATTATTCTAATGCATTATATTATTCTTTTATACTGTACATTCACCTCTTTATAAAACCCTCCCACAAATGTTATTATGGGCAATCTTTTCAACACATAACTGGACCAGAATTATATCTGTGTTAAAGAGTAACCTCTTCTGGTGCCTCATTCAGTTCGTAAGCATCTGCTCTTCAGTTCTTGCCTATTGTGAAAACTCTATCTGTTCTGAAGATCCAGATTCAGATAACAAGTAGGTAGACAGGATGTGGCAGAACGGGAGATAAAGAAACTTCAGGGAACTCAGAATGGAGCCTTGCGGAAGGAAGTTGATTTTTCAGTGGGAAAAGTACTGATCACAGAAAAATCAGAAGTGAACAAGAAAGCTGCTGGTTTCAAAAACATGGACAAAGAATTTATTATGTGCGAGGCTTAGGGGATGTGATGAATCACCAGATGTTGTGGGCTCGGTTTCAGTCTGGCAATCCATTAGGACTTCTTTCTTCAATTAAGCAATAAACAGTAAGCACCTCGCATATTTTTGAAATTATTAGTACTGGGGCTACAGTTAAATGAATAATTCCTGTCTCCGGTCATTGTTATTAAGAAGTTCACAATCCAGTAAAGAAGAGGAGACATTTCATGATGTGATGGGGCAGAAATCAAGGCACAAAAGGCACCATGGTGGCGCACAGGAGGGAGTGGTGAGCTCACCTAAGGGGTGCCTCACATCAAAGGTATTGTGGTTTTTAAGATGCCTGCATGTTTGCCAGTCAGACAAGCCAACCTAGGACCTTCGAGGCAGAATAAGATGAGCAGAAGCAGCAAGGTATAAGAAAGCACAGTGCATTCAAGAAGCATAAGAAATTCAGAATCCAGGAAACTTGAAGTGGGTGGGGGGGGGGCAGGGGCAAGGGGGAGAGTTGTGGTACTTCTATCTTTATAAGGTCAGGGTTACAGGTGATGGGTTAAGAGTTATCCAAAACTTTACCAGCTGTAGAAATGTAAAAATAAGGTACAAGGTCTTTTAAAGCAACTAGGAAAATGACTAAGAGATTGACTCATTTTGGGTAACAGACTTGCTGGTAAGTTGTCCTTAGAAGAACACTTGTTACTGATGACACCTTCCATGTGTCCATCACCAAGGACCACTGAGAGAAGAGCATCAACCCAAGGGCCTGAAACTCATGAATATAACCTCCTCGGGTGTAGGGGGCATGGGTGCCATAACCAAATGGCCAACAGGTATTGTATTTGCCTCGGTGGCCACTGTTGGGGTGTGGAAATCAGAAAAGATTCTATACCACGAGAAAGTAGGTGATCTGAAGCTTCTGGCCATGCTGGCCATGTTTTGGTCAGGGTACTGACAGGGCCCATTTCCTTAATCCTAGGTGAGGAGAATGAATGTGTCCCCTAAGTTAAGCTAGATATCTGGGAAGATTAGGGGGTATTGTCCAGTGTTTCTTGGGGACAGTTCATCTGCTTTTTCACATGCATCCTAAGGACAGAGTTAATGTTAAAACACAGTAAGCAAGAAGAGAGGGAGAGAGAGAGAGAGAGAGAGAGAGAGACGAGATAGTTGTATCCTGGAGGTGGGAGTGCTGTGACAAAGAGCCCAGTGGGCCCGCTACTCAAATTCTACCTTTGATATACCAGGAAAAATGTGAACAGAGCGGTGCCCAATGTGTCAGGAGCTCCAAAGGAATGGAGTGGCATGACTAGATAGGGTCCCCAGCAACTGACCCCCATGGAGCAGTTGCCAATGGAGTCAGGCTACAGGAAACAGGCCACAAGGCTGCACTGGGAGCAGCTAGCTAGGAACAGGCTCATTCCAGGGCACCTGAAGTCACGCTGGGCCCCGTACCAGGTGAGGAATGAACAAGGAAAAGTGGTAAGAGGACTGTTGAGAGCAACTCTCTCCCAGGGAGTTTGCTGTAAGAGAAACGGTGCTGCAATTGTGCACACTGGAGAAAAGTATGGGGAGAGGGGACATGACAGGTCTCAGGATCTTTGGTGCCACTCTAATCAAAAGTAATGCCATCGAGTAGCCAGGGAGGGATAAGTGAGAAGGAGAAGCCTTGAGCCTCATGAGGGCTGCACTAGGCACTACTGCTGGTTTGCCTTAGCACAGACACAATAAAAACTTACTGCATGGGACTGAATTTATTTGCTAAAAATGGGCTCAGGGCAAATGTCTACATCAAACTGTCAGGACTGCCCAAAACCAATGAAAAGAAACTCAACTTCACTTTATCATATATTATATATTAATCATATAGGATACATCTATATTATATATAATATAATACAATACAATATAATATATTATATATATATACATATCTATGTTATCTGTAATTTATTTATTTATTTCTATATCAATATCTCTCTATATAAAAGGCTAATATGCAAATGTCCCCTCAGGAGTTCGACTGGGAGTTCCATTGCTCACTGTGATGTGCACTGACCACCAGGGGGCAGTGCGGAACAAAGGAAGGCTCTGCAGGCAACCTGCAGCTGGGGAAGGGAGACCCTGGCCTGCATTTGGAAGGCCCTGATCACCTGCCAGGCCTAGGGACCATACCTTTGCATGAATTTCGTGCACCAGGCCTCTAGTAGATATATAACCAATTATCAAGATCCTGCTATGTGTCAGACACTGATCTAGATATTTGGAGCAAAGCAGATGAAGTCCTTGCTCCATGGATGTTGTATTCTAGTGCAAGGAGAATAACAAATATCACATGTGGTGGTAAGTAATATATGGGAAGTGAAGTGATGTAAGCGGATAGGGAGAGGTGGGAGGTGGTACTGTTTTACTTAGGGTCATTGACGAAGGGCTCTCGAATGAGGCAACATTTTAGCAGACCTGAAAGACGTGAAAAGCGTGTGGACATAATCCAGGCAGAGGGCCCAGCAGATGCAAAGGTCCTGAAGTGAAAACATATTTGGAGCAAGAAAAACAGGTGGTTGGAGCTGTACGTGGGCAAGAGGGAACCGCACAGAGAGGAGATCAGAGAGATAGCAGAGATCCAGGCCATGCTAAGGAAACTGGGTTCAACGCAGTTCGAGTTGGAAAACCTCGCTTAGATGCATGAAAACCTACCAAACTAAGAGTGGGAAATTACAACTGACTTTTTCTTTTCTTTTCTTTTTTATTAACAATCTCTAATGTATATGTGTGGGGTGTTTGTTTTTTCATTTAATTAATTAATTTTTTAACTAAGGAACAATTGTTTACTTTTTCATATTTATTTATTTATTGTCTAAAGTTTTACATATGTGTATATGTGTTTTGATACATTTTCCAATTCACATTGTACTAAGCACCAGGGAAGGTAAGAAGCACACACAAGCCGTGGTCTCTATCCTCAAGGAGCTTTCAGTCCAGCTTGGGAGGGAGAAATGGAGGCATGACTGGACAGGGTCCCCAGCTACCTTTGGGTCTCAGTCAAGAGCATGTGCTGCCTATTTTCCGGTTGCCTCTCAGATCCGCTCCTTCCCACCCTGCCCTGTGCCACAGAAGGCTTCACAGACGTCCTCAGTGGGCTTCCTTCCCCATTGCTTCTAGTGGGATTTAGCTAATGAAGTATCCTGGCAAGAGACTCAAGGGCTCAAAGACAACGAGGTCAAGCTTTTTACCTCTCTGGCTCCCCCGATGCCAACTTGTCACAGGTTGGCCCTGGCCCTTGACCGGAGACAGCTCCCTGCAGAGAGCCCTTCCCTGCAGCTATCGCTATTCTCTTGGAGTCCTGGACGTCATTCAGTCCCCTTGTTTCCTCAAGCCTAGATGTGGTGAGCATTTCCTACTGCTGCCGGCTCAGTGGTGCTCATTTTCCCCTGCTGATTTCCCTTCACCTGTGTACACAGTCCTTTAGTTAAACTCTGACTATGCCATGTTTTCGCCGCCATATCCTGACTGATGCAGAGGACCATATAAGCCCTATATGGTGTAAGTTATGGAATCTAAATGCCAAAGAACTAGCGAGGGCGAGGAGAACCTGTGTTTGTTGGAAGAGTCAGAATGGGGTTCCTGGAGAAGGTAGAATATGATCTGAGCCTCAAAGGGGTGGGGGGGCAAACTCCTTTTAATGCAAAATAAAAATAGGCACTCCAGGCTGAGGGAGCAATCTGCATGAAGGCAGAGAAGTGGGAATGAGCACTGAAGAAGCGGCAGAGCCCATGGAGCAGAGATGGGAACTGAGGAGGTCTAGAAAACAGGTGGTGGGGAGGGAGGTGGGTGCCTCTAGGTCATGCACTGCAGTGGAAGCCAGAGAGAGGCGTTTCCACTTGTGTGGACGCAAACAGTGGCTAGTGGGGAGATTTCTGAGCAGTGAGCTGACCTGAGGAAAGTGCGAAGCAGAGAATGTAGATCAATTTAGCTGCAGAGAGAGAGAGAGTGGCGTGGGAGGGAGTCGAGAGGGAAAAGACCAGTTTGGAGGGGGTTCCCAAAAGCAGCTGAGGGCAGCACCTCGGGGAGGCAGGGGCACCTACTTTTTATCTTGGAGCTCTCTCCAGAGCCCAAGAGAGGGGCCTTCGGAGTGAGGAGAGGCCAGAAGTAATGGGAGGGCCAGATGTTTTCCTCGCTACCTTTGGGTTTCAGAAGTAGTCTTTGCAATTCTTAAAGCTGCTTATCTAGGCATTTTGCAATAAAGCTAATTAAAATAATCAGCTAAAATGAGGCATCATTAAAAGATAAAAGGTCATGAAAACTTGGAATCCAAAAAGATTTTTCCATCAGGTATTTTCCCAGTGGTCTGTGGACATGATTCATCAGTCACTCAGGGAGGAGAAAAAAAAAGATATTATAAATGAATAAATAGCGGAGCCTAGTTTTATTAACTAATGTTTCTACAGAGAGGATCCAAGCACTAGCTTCTGACTGCTGTTGTGTACAGAATGTTTACATTTACACAAAGGTGTACGCGATATTAAATGAAAATGCAAAAATATGAAGACCCGTCCTTTATTATCTTGCTTTTAAAGAGATATTATAAGGTGCCGAAACCAGTTTGGCTCAGTGGTAGAGTGTAGTTCTGCGGACTGAGGGGTCCCGGGTTCGATTCCGGTCAAGGGCATGTACATTGGTTGCGGGCACATCCCCGGTAGGGGGTGTGCAGGAGGCAGCTGGTCAATGTTTTTCTCCATCGTCGTTTCTAGCTCTCTATCTCTCTCCCTTCCTCTATGTAAAATATCAATAAAAATATATTTTTTTTTAAAAAAAAGAGAGATATTATAAGGAAAGGGACACTCAGACACAGCAACAGGATCTGGAAGGATCCCTGCCTGAGTTCCCTACGCAGCCCTGAGCACTGAGATCCCATGCAACCCAGAGGTAGGAGCCAGCCCTGCATCTTTGGGCCTCTGGCTCCAGGCCTCCATTGGCTGAGTCCAGGGGTGCAGCTTTGGGTCTCCCACAAACATGGATCTGATATGAGGAAAGTTCAGGAGAGTTTGGTATAGGATAGCCCTGCTCATCAGGGAAAACCCAAAGGTGCTAAACTGACCCTGGTTCTGAGGGCTTCCGAGACCTAGGTTAGAGGGGAAGAATGCAGCTGGGGTCAAAGGTGAAGGGCCTCTCCCAGAGAGAAATGTTGGCCCGATGGCCATGGTGACACCTTAGCTGCCTGAGTGTCAAAATAATAGCTGCTTCCTATATCAGGCACTGACATGTGTAGGTAGTAGTCTGAGAACTTCGCCCATGTAAACTAGTGTAATTTTCACAGTCATCCTGGGACTATGATCAGTTCAGAGATGAGGACACTGAAGCATGGAGAAGTTTGCTAACTTGCACAAGATCACACACTGAAGACATGACAAGGCAAGGTCTCTGGCTCTAGAGCCTGAGCAGGTTGCTGCTCTCAACCCTAGGTAAGGGATTTGACTAGGTCACCACCATGCCCACCTCCGTCTCATTATGGCCATCAATAATGTTTTGTGTCACAAAATGAGCTTTTTTGGAGAAGCCCCTCATGTTTATAAGACCATTCAGCTCTCTGGCTATCCTCAGTTGCCCAATACCCAGGACAAACGTACTTCATAAATGAGAACCATGAGAAGAAAAGAGCTAAATGGCATCACGCCCAGAGCCACAGGTGAGGGTAGAGGGGGCATTAGGCTCAGAACCCAGGTTTTTTAACTGCTGACAAATCCATTCCCACCAAAAGAAACCCCAAATTATTATAAAATTTCCTCCATTTCAGAGATGAAGGAGTAGGTATTCCTGAAAGCACACGCCACTTCACGGGCAAGTTTTGACATGTTGGGACTTTGGGACTAGCTCTTCCTGCGGCTTCCTGAAGGCTGATTTGAGTCTGGTCGTTACTCAAGGCCAGAATTACAGAATTAACTCATCCAGATCCACGAAAAGTGCAAACACAAATCAATTCTTTCTCCTCTGTGCCTTGAACCCTGAGGGCTACAGGGGGCTCCTGGCGGCTGCCCCGGCACAAATTACCCAGCAGCCATTTCTGCACTGGGGCTTCTTACACAGACTGCACCTTGCCAGGCTGCCTGCACTGTCTGCCCTCTGAGCCCAGCCCTTCTAAAGGTTTCCTCTGAGGCTTTCCCATTCAGTCAGAGCTGCTCAGAGCACCTGTATTGTGACCAATCAGGGACCACGGATGAGACTTCTTTCTATAAAAGCCAGCTCCCCCTCTGGCTCAGAGAGAGCACATTTTACCTAGTCCTAACCCTAACCCATAATGGAACAGAGCTGCCTAGCTGAAGGGGGCGGGGCCTGGCCCCTGCGCAGCCTCAGAGCCCTGCTGTTTTCACAGCCATGCTGCATTTATGTCAAACTGTTGGCACTAAACAAGGGATTCCTATTGGTGTTTGAACTGGAGGCAAGGACCATTGTTTGACAATCCTATTGTGATAAGACAGCCCCTCTCCCTCTAGCACATGAAAAAGGGGAGGAGCCTGTGGCGGCAGAAGTAGGTCCTGTCAACCCACGTGGCCAAGCCATGGCGGTGTCTTGACCACCCTGCATCCTTGAAGAATTACTTGCTATTAAATCTTACATTCATGCATATCTACCCTCTTAAAGTCTGGGTTGACAATGAGCTGGCTCAGTAAAATAGAGTAAACAATCCGTAGATAATGTAAGCCTAAAACCCACTGCTGTCTTCAGTTGGTTTGGCAAAGGCAAAAGAAATCACTTTTGGTGACTGAATAATTTGGGCAATTGTTTGTTAAATAGTCCTAAATAATTTTTTTAAAATTTTGTATTCCAAATATTTTTGATTGAAGAACAGCCATTTTAAATATCATTATAGACAGTCCATTGTGCTTGTTCGTTATCTCTCATAAGATGACTTTGGTCGGGCCCACTGTTCACACAGCAATGTTCTCTAATAAAGGTTTTGAAATACAAAAACTCTAAAGGCCTGTATGCAAACACTTGTATTTAGCTCATGTACAGGTGAGTGTCCTTGATTAGTATCTCCAACTGGCACAAAATAATAAAAATTAGCCAAGAGTAATGAACTACTAGTGGGCAGATAATAATGGATATAAAGAAAAGATTAAGAGGAAATTTATTAATAATGGATACAATGAAAAGATTAAGAGGAAATTTGGTTAGTGAAAAGAGGATTTTTTTTTTGGAGAAAGAAAAAGAAGCCTTATGACCTGGAAGAAACAAAAATAAAGTAGCTAGTAGGCAAGAGAGAGCAATGCTTTATTTTTTCACCATCACCACTTATCCCCTCTATGCCCTCTTCCACCACCCCCCCCACACACACACACAATCACCACACTCTTTTCCAGGTCCATGAGTTCTCTCTCTCTCTTTCGTTCTCTCTCTCTCTCTCTCATCCTCTCTTTCTTTCTTTTTCTTTTTTCTTTCTATCTTTTTTTTTTTTGAGAAAGCAACACCTTAAAAGAACAGCAAAAGAGAAAGAAATCATAGTGGAGGTAAGAATGAAGAGCAAGAGAATGGGTGCAGAGAGGGAGCAAGAATAAGGGAGGAGGAGGCAGGAGAAACAAGATAGGCGTTTTTGTAGGGAAGGGAGGGACATGATGACATGCATCAGGTGCAGCTAAGCACAGAATAAAGGTGAAAAAACAAAACAGAGAAGCAGGCCTAGAATGCTAGAACGGAATGATTTTCTTATGATTATGCCTGGGGCTTACCTTATCTAAAGATTCTTTCTGCTTCTTTGTCTGACTGAGCTATTTGTGTTCGCCTTCTCACTGGGGTTGTTCCATTCCAGCCAGTTTTCCCTTCTCCCTCCTCTCATACCAATGTTCTAGCATCCTCTCCTCTTTGCCTAATCCATAGTGAGTGAGGAACCTGCCAAACATGTCATACAATACTGGTACATACTTTGGAGAAAGGAATTCTGTGATTGCTTTATCCTTGACATAGGTGTCAAGCTCTGTACCATGTGTTTTTCCCGAACCATCTCCTTGAATCTTCATACAACCCAAGGAGGCAGGTGTGTTATCATCCTGATTTTAGAGACAAGAAAGCAGAGCCTCCAGATAGTTAGGTGACTTGTTGGTTATGGGCAGTGACAGGGAAATCTGATGTCAAAGCTCACTCTTGCCCATAGATCGTGTATTGCTGTGGGCATGGGGTATGCCCACACAGTTCCATTTGACCTACTAATACCACCTTCAGCTTCCGTGGTGGCATTTCTGCACTCATTGGCTGGGCAGTGGAAAGAAAGAGGCATCCCCTCCATAAAAGTCCTGCCATGAGCAGGCTCAACCCGAACCAAATCCAAGGTTGCTTCTTCGTTAGCTCTCTGTCTGTTTCCATGGTGCTGTTTCCTGGCTAGGCCCTCATTTTGTCTTCCCTTATATGTGTCTATTTTTGCTGAACAGAATTGCTTCCTATAACTACTGAGCTATTAAGACAGCATCAGGACATGAAAAGGGAGAAGGAGAAAGAGAAGGAGGAGAAGGAGGAGGAGAAGGAGGTGGTGGAGGAGGAGAGGAGGAAGAGGAGGAGAAGGAGGGAGAGGGGAAGGGAAAGAAGAAAGAAAGGTTTAGGGGATTTATGCAAAGAAATGCTCTCCAAAGTATTTGAACTGATATAGAAATACACACTTCTGATGTGCTTCACTCAAGTACCATCATATTTGTAAGTGGGAATGTTGGCTGATAATCTAACTCGGTAGAGAAAAATTGTCCAACACCAAGAAATTACTGTCTATTTCAGATCTTTGAAACAAATAAAAAAGTATGTGCAGTGTGGTATGTAGTGGATTTTTCCTCCTTAACTTATGAAAGCTCAACGGAATCTTTTGATGAAAACACCCCACTATCTAAAGGTGCTGTGGGTTGAGAAGACAGATCCCATTAGATGACTAACTATTCAAAATCTAATAAAGTGATATGATGACCCTCTAATAGGAAATATTTTTTAACAGGATAAAGCTATGAAAAAGAGAAAGACACCTTTCTCCCACTTTTTTTTTTTAAATAAAGGAGTTTCATGTTGAGCTAATTGGCACAAAAGGGATGTCTACAGGGACTGTATATGAAAGGTATGTCAGAGAAACACTAGTATCCTGAAACCCTATAAGGTTTTACAAAGTGCCAAAGAAATCACTGAGCAGACACAGGGCTGGCTGGCACCAGAGGCCACAGCAGAGTGAGAACTTCCTTATTTGTGAGAGGGGCTGAATGTTCACCAGCAGCTTCCAACCTCACACTTACCCCTTCCAGTCCTGTGTCAGCAAATCTTCCCAAATTTTGCAAAGTAAGGCCTGCTGAATTTATGGGTAAGTGGCCAAGACACATTGGTCAGCTTTCCTTGAGCCAAGTTCTTCCAACACTGCTTTTTCCTCCATAGCTCTCCACACATCTTTTCTCTAGTCATTAAACATTTTTTTTCTGAAGGGATTTGAAATTATCTACAAAATGGGGGTCTGGGTAAAGTTGACTAAAACCCTACTTCCTGTCTATAAATTCTAAATCTTTTTCTATTTTCATCTCAAGTAATAGGTGATTTTTCCCCCTTCAATTTCCTGAAACAACCTGAAGACATTTTGACTTATCATTGAGACCATATGAAAAGTCACTTCAAGACTTCACCTGTAACTCTTGCTGCCTTGGGAATTGGAGGTAGCACTAGGCGGAGCTAAGAGGCACTCTCACACCGCCAGGTCATCCCCTTTCCAGAATTCTGTAGCTTCTGCCATTACTGTATGGTCTTGCTCTCTCAGTTCCCTGCCCTCTCCTACCTATGGTGTTAGCTAATGATAAGAGTTTTCAGATATTGCTCTACTATGGGAATATCTGTTCTATCTATATGAGCAGAAATGAAGCCGTCACAGGGCAAGGGTCTCTTGGAAAAGTTGCTCGGAAGTCAGAACTCTTCCCAGACCCCTCTCCTGTCGTAGCGCTTGGTTAGGCTGTCCCAGCTTAACAGATCCTAACAAACTAAGCTTAAGAATTTCACCAATTCGATTCAATCGTCCAATATTCTTGCTTTTCAATAGAGATTTCTTTATAGAATGATGGAGAAAATGACTTATAGAAAAGACTATGAAAAACCAGCCTTAATCATAATGAAAATCTCTCCTCCCACTTGTCCGCTCTCATCAGAACTAATCCGTTGCCACCAGCCTTACATTTTCTGAAGCTGAACATCCTTTAACAATTTCCAGGAGAATCTTGAAAAGTGTGGATCTATTCTGGGAGGAGCAGAGTGTGACTGCTTCATTCTACATCACAGTTCGTTTAATGTAGACTTCACTTTAATTTGAGATTTATGAAAAATAGTAACACAAGTCAATAACTTTTTCTTTTAATCTTGGAAAGCTAAGGATTTTTTTTTAATTGTATTACTGCTTTGCTTTCACTCTTATGTATTTGCATGTTAGGACTTTATATTGAAGCAGAAAGTGCAGGTCATATGCAAAAAAAAAGGAGAATGGTTTCTCCTGTGTAGGATAAATAATTGTCTTAACTATGTAGGGGTTTAATGGCTCAGTTCAGTCAATAATTAAAACTATTTGTATGTAAAAGGATAAGTTAGACTTTGGAAGTGAAAGACTTACATACTCAGAGTAGCTTACAAATGTCCCCTTTGGCTTACAGCCCTTTTTGAAAACGTGAGCTAAACACCAACATTTAAAAATCCGATTTCATACAAATATCTAGATCTCTAGTTCTCCTGGAAATCAGGCGAGACCTGGCTGCCCTGACCCAGTCCTGCCTGACAACAGAGGACCCCAACTCTCTCTGTGGGGAAGCCTGTGCCCTGCTGACACCGCGGTCCCCACCACTTCCTGTTATTGTGCAGGCGTGAGAGAGAGAGAGGCTGCTTCCCTCACTCACAGCTCACCTGACTCCCCCCACAGCATTCGGGTGGTTATCCTCTCCTCTGAGTTTCACATTTTCTGAAGTGTCCTCATGCCGTTCCTGTAGCTCCACATTTACCCCCACCTTTCTTCCTTTCCCTTTTCATGCTCCAGTTCTTGGTGCCACTGCCACGCCTGCCAAGGGTCAATTGCAATTAGGCCTTTCAAACTAGTTTTGTGAAAACATTGACACGTATCTGCCACAAGAAACATTGCTTTGCCTTGTGCTTGAAAATGAAACCGATTTTTACGCTTGGTACCTAAGCATGCAGGAGACCCTCAAAACCACTGCACTAGGGTGGTTTTGAGAACTAGTTGCAGTTCAGCTGGCACTGCTTTGCCCCGTGGTGACCTGTGCAGCTGCTGTGGACCGAGGAAGCTCTATTTTGGGACCCTTTCTGCACTCTCTCAGCACACGAGTTATACGCTTACTTTTTATTAGTGTGCTTTCTCTAAAAGCGGTGTTAAGGTTCTGAACTTCTTATAGATGTTCATAAATATGTTTTATACTGAGTAGCAATTCAAGTATGTGCCATTACTGTAGAGAAAAAAAACACCAAAAAAAAACACTTAGCTGTCAGGAATATAGTATTCAGGGCACAGAAGAATCATAAAGCAAACTGCTGATTCAGCGCCGCTGCTTAGATAGCTAATAAATAGGTACCTCGAATTTAGCAATGCCTGGTATTGCAAGTCTGAGCTCTACCTCTCCAAACTTTTAAAAAGCCTCATTGTGTTCCTTGCATCAGCAAACGGCAACTCCAACCTTTCAATGGCTCAGAATAAAACCATAGAGTCATTCTTCATTTCCCTCTTGCTCTCACACCTCATATCCCGTCCATCTACAATTCCTGTTGGTTATACATAACAAATCCATCCAGTTCTCACTACTACCGCTAATATCAACATAGTCAAAGCCACCACAATCGCTCACCTGAATTAGGGAAAAACCTCTTGCCTGGTCTCCCTTGCCCCCTTTAGTCTGTTCTCAACATAATAGTGATCCTTCTGCCTTTCAGAGGTAAGCAAGACCATGTCACTTCTCAAAACTCCCCAAGTTGCCGAAAATGGTTTGGCTCAGTGGATAGAGCATCAGCCTGGCCTGCGGACTGAAAGGTCCCAGGTTTGATTCCGGTCAAGGGCATGTACCTTGGTTGCGGGCACATCCCCAGTAGGGGGTATGCAAGAGGCAGCTGATCGATGAGTCTCATCGATGTTTCTAACTCTATCCCTCTCTCTTCCTCTCTGTAAAAAAATTAATAAACTATATTTTTCAAAACTCCCCAAGTTTCCCATCAGGCAGAGTAAAAGCTGAAATCCTTACAGCAGCAAAAAGCTCCAGTATGATTTGGGTGCTTCCCCTCATGACCTCATGTCTCTAAGCGTGCATCCAGTCCCACCTGCCTCACTCACTCTGCCCCGGCCACACTGGCACCACGGCCGTTCTCAAACGCCCCACGCAGGCTCCATCTCAGAGCTTTTGCATCTCTGGGGTCCTTTGCCTGAAAAGCTCTGATCTCTTTACTGCGCCTGCTCAGTGAATCCTGCCCTGACCACCCTATTAAAAGAGGTTTCTCTTTGTCCCATTATGTATTCTACTCACTTGTTATCTTTAGTTCCCTCACAATGTACACATTTCATAATGTATACACTCTACAGTGTACGCTTTATGAGGGCAGGGACTTTTGTCATTCTTTTTTTTTCTCCCCACTGCTGTTTTTCAGTACCGACAACAGTGCCTGAGACATAGTAGTTCCTCAATAAATATTTGATGAATAAAGATAGAAATGCCACCCAGCTAACCTTTTCTCTTCTGGGGCATTGGAGTCTGGAAGGAAGAATGCTTGCTTTCACTCTCATGAGCATGTGTGCATGATCTTTAACAGGATGGAAGCCAAAATAAAAAAGTGTTCTTACATTCTAGACATGACCAGCAATTCCTGGCTTGTCAAAACAAATCGGTTTGGCTCAGTGGTAGAGCGTCGGTCTGCGGACTAAAAGGTCCCGGTTTCGATTCTGGTCAAGGGCATGTACATTGGTTGAGGGCACATCCCTGGTAGGGGGTGTGCAAGAGGCGGCTGGTCGATGTTTCTCTCTCATCGACATTTCTAGCTCTCTATTTCTCTCCCTTCCTCTCTGTAAAATATCAATAAAATGTATATTGTTTAAAAAAAGCAAATCCTTACTGCTGAATTTCAAACCAGTGGAACCCTAATTTCCTCATAGAGGAAGATTTACCATTTCACGTGAAGGAGTGCTGAGGGGAAGGGGCTGTCTGATATCATAGTCGCTGCTTGCCCGGAGGGTCCACTGCATCGTAAGCAAGGCCCTTTGCGGGAGGCCTGTTTAGAGGCGTGTTTCTGGGTCTGGGTTCCACCCCGTTAATGCAGCGGCATTATCGACTTCGGCATTTGGTTTGTTAAATTACTTAAATAAGGAGGCCATTGAGGTGGCCCGAATGCCTTCGTAGGCTACAGATGCAGCAAACCAAAACCTTAGCCCATAAATCACTCAAGGTTAAAAAAAAAATCAAACCTGAGGACATCTAATCACAAATAGCCAACTAGGCTTTTCCAGATAAAGCAGACTCTTAAGCTATAGCCAATCAGATAATGCCCTTGCTTTGCTTCTAAGTATCTTGTAAAAGTCTCCCCCGAGCTCCTGCCCGTGGCGCACTCCCAGCCATTTCTAATTTGGCACTGCATGATTCAAACAAATTTTTGCTTAAATAAACTTTTAAAAAGTTGATTATGCCTCAGTTTAACAGTTCTTTTTAAAATATATATATTTTATTGATTTTTCACAGAGAGGAAGAGAGAGGGATAGAAAGCTAGAAATATTGATGAGAGAGAAACATCGACCAGTTGCCTCCTGCATACTCCCTATGATGTGCCTGTAACCAAGGTACATGCCCTTGACCGGAATCAGAGCCAGGACCCTTGAGTCCACAGACCGACTCTCCATCCATTGAGCCAAACCGGTTTTGGCTCAGTTTAACAGTTCTAACAACACCTCAATGTGGGTTAAGATGTTACAACTCTTAGGCCTATATTATTTAAAGGTAGCATGATTGCTCTGAACTTGGGAAAAAAAATATAACCGCAGGGGGAAAAAGCACAACAGAAAAATCTGCTACTATGGTAGAAACAATTACAAGACAAAACAAGATGGATACTATATTGACCATCTTAAAGTTTCTGTTAACCGTTGATTTGTTAGTGTTAACTTAGACTTGGGTCTGATCGTTGCTTGTTGCATATGCCATCAAATGAGGTGAAAGGGGATGTGATCCATTCTCCAAGGAGATTATTAATCCTGGAGTTGGTGTTCACCTACTTCAGGGAATTTTTAATGCTGACTTTTCTTCAAAGCACTGTTAGACAAGCAATACTGGGGGCTGGCGATGAAGCTCTTATCCCACAGGATGACCATCTCCCAGCTGAGAGTATGAGACCTGAGATACGTTTGTAGGGCACTCAATAGTAACAGCTAATATTTACAGAGCTCTCACCCAAGGCACTGTTCCAAGGGATTTGTGTATATTAACCAACTACCATGCTATGCGGTCAAGATTGTGTGTTTAAAGAAAAAGTGTTTCTCTACCTTCTTAGGGCCGCTGGCCGGGTCAGAAAATGTCACTTCCAGAGACATTAACAGAAGAAAAAGCATTCATACTTCATTAAGTTTTTACATATATGTGGGAGCCTTTGCAAGAGAATGAAGATCTGAAGAAGTGACCAAAACAGGAAGCTTTTATATACCTTTTAGGCAAAGAAACAATACATTTTTGAAGAATTGACAAGACAAAGGGGTTTTGGCTACGAGTAGTAGTGCATGGTGAAGAAGTAACTTGGAAAAACAAAGGGCTAGTTTAGCAAGGTCTGTTTGCCCAGACTTCTTTCTCCCAACCCCCCATCTCCGGTAATAAGAATGTGTTCCTTCCTGGAACAGGGAGGGCATCTTCCACAGACGAGTTTTAGGACCTGTTTCAGGGAAGAGGGGTGAGGGGCAAGGGGAGGTCAGGGTGACCTTCTTGCTTCTGCTATCTTTTAAATTCTTTCATCTTAATTGAGATATATACTATGTCAAGGTGCCATAATTTGGGAACAGTGACCTGAACCCCATTACTGTTATTGTCTCCACTTTACAGAAAAGGAAACTGAGTCAAAAAGAGGTAAAGTAACTGGTGTAAGGTCACAAATCCAGTTGGTTGCAACACCTGATTTGGACCCAGGGAGTCTGGCTTTAGAGTCCATGCTCTTAAGTATTGCTATTTTTTGTTTAAAGTTTGTTGTTGTTAATCCTCACCAGAAAATATTTCTCCCATTGATTTTTAGAGAGAGTTTAAGGGAGGGAGAGGGAAAGAGGGAGGGAGGGAAGGGGAGAGAGAGAGAGAGAGAAAGAGAGAGAGAGAAACATTGATGTGAGAGAAACAAATTGATTGTTTATCTTCTGCACGTGCCACAACTGGGGCCTGGGATCCAACCTGTAACCCAGGCACATGCCCTTGACCGGGTATGGAACCCGCCACCCTTTGGTTTGTGTGCTGATGATCTAACCACTGAGCAAAACCAGCCAGGGCAACCATTGCTATATTAAAAAAATAAGTAAACTGGGCATAATAGGAAATATGTTGGGCTTTGTCCCATATTTCCTGGCAGAGCTCCTAAAATCATTCCCTTTGAAGTACACCTGAATTTATGCTAATGAAGTGTCTTAGAGTCATCAGAAAGGGGAAAAAAACCTCCTGGAAATTAAGCTCTTAACCTCTGGAATCTGAGACTATTTCTGGGTAGATGGTATCAGAATTAAGTTAAATTTGCAGGACAGGCAGTAGGTGTCTGCTGAGAATTGAAGAATTACTTAGTGTTGGAAAACACCCCAGAAATACAAAAACAGACCTCAAATAACTTAGTCTTATGCTGGAGGAAGATGATAAAATCTCTCTCTTGCAGAATCGGTAGCACTGTTTTGAATTTGACAGCCTTTGAAAACATAGATTCAATTAAGAATGTAAAAAATCTAACTTCAAGGAGTACAAACTCTTACGGAAATGTCTTTCATCTCCTCACAGTCTCTAACTCTCTGATATGAAATCCCAGAAGTGACTAAATATCATGCAACATCAGAAGGTGGTAAGGGCACCTAAGAATATTCTGTCCCAGAGATGTTTTATGGAGGCCAGCGCCAGGTCTCTCGTGACACCCGAGGTTGGACATGGGGGGAGTGGAGCTGGGGTGGGTCTTCACACCTCAGTTGCACCCGCGGCCGTGTGTGACACCAGGACCCATGACGGGAGGTTAGCCTTGGGCGGCACAGCATGCCGGGAGTTCATAAAGAACACAGCTTTGCCTCTTTGTTAATTAGCCACACGCTTTCAGAACACACATTATGCAGGCTTCTGCTGCAAGTTTCTGAAGCAACAGTATTCCCTTTCCTTCTCAGCCAGCCTTCTGAACATTTGTTGGTTTTTAATTTTAAAAACTAAATAAAATCGAGTTTCTTTAAATTATTGAATTTGACGATTTAGGAAGAAATAATTTTAAAAAGAAATATAATTACTTCATTAAATTTAAAAAGATTTTCCTATCCTTTTCAGCATAAACATATGGCAATTGAGTGCGGGGGAAAAAAACCAATCTTTTAATACATCTTATTTTTATACTTAAAACATCATTTATCAATATAGTTCACAATTTTCTTTTTCTAGACACACTGTTCTGCTTTTCCCCAAAGCACAAAGGAAAAGCACTCACATATGCGTGTTTGACACACCCTGAGTCAGAGGACGTGGTGATCTTTCTAAGATGTCAGTCTGTCTGCATTATACTCTACAGTATTTCAATGTTGCCACAACTCCCTGCTGCTCTAGGATGGAGTCCAAATTCCTTAGCATAGTATTTAGGGTGCACCGGAGCCTAATGCTGCCAGAATCTTGGATGTGCTCTCGCCTTCACCTGGAATGTCTCTCACACTCTCCGGCCTCTTCCTGCCTCAGGCCTCCGTCTTCACTCTGTCTCCCTGACCAGCACGGAAGACTGGGTCGGTTGCCCTCCTACATGCTGCTAGTTTACAGTCATTGAAGACAGAGATTATATTTTTGCCCTCATATCTCCAGTGTCCAGCACAGTGCTGACACACAGTCCATGGCTGATAACCCTGTGTCCAATCAATGAATGAGCAAGATGAACTAATGATCAAAATGGTACACAAGAAGAAATTAGATCATACACTTCTGCAGGTCAATCAAATGCCAATCAAGGCACACTCTTCATTTGTCTTTTTCTTTCAAAATATCTCATTCATCCCACAAGTATTGTCTGAATGTCTACTATTCACCAGGCACTGTTCTAAGACTTTGGGATACCCATAGGTGACACAGACTGCTGCCTTATTGGTATGTGTAATCTAACAAGGAGACCGGCAATAAATATAAAAAAAAAAGTAACTGCATGTAGCGTTAGGTAATAATTATTATGGGGGAAGAAGTAGAGTAGCGTCAGGGGATCAGAAAAATGGAAGGACAGGGTCCAGGTTGCAGTTTTAAATAAGGAAGGTAGGTGAGCCTCACTGAATGGGTGACATTTGAACAAGTATGAAACAGAGTAATCAAGTGTTCCTCCCCAGAAATCTAGGGCCGTGGTCTGCAAACTGCGGCTCTTTGACCCCTTGAGTGTGGCTCTTCCTCAAAATACCACGGCCTGGGAGAGTCTATTGTGAAGAAGTGGCGTTAGAAGAAGTTTAAGTTTTAAAAATTTAGCTCTCAAAGGATATTTCAATCATTGTACTGTTGATATTTGGCTCTATGACTAATGAGTTTGCCGACCACTGGGCTAGGGGAAGAAGGCCCAGCCAGAGAACAGGTCATGCACAGGCCAGAGCCTAGGTCAGAGTTTGCTTAGCTTGTTCAGAGCCAGAGCCAGAGCCAGAGTGGCTGGAGCAGAGTGAGGAAAGGGGATGGGGAAGCGGGAAGGAGAGAGGAGGTGACCGAGCCTGCACGCGGTGGCAAGGGGGGGGGGGGGACGGAGGGCCTGGGAGAGGAGCAGGATGACTTACATTTTGAATATATAAGCCCCATTTGAGGAACAAGCTCTATTTCAGTAAACAACAAAAAAATCATTTTTCTTAATTGAAAGTTTCCTCTTTCATAGTCTTTGAGCAATTTCTTGTGCAGCCAATTCTGTGCCAAAGGAAAAGTCTCATCCTATAGGTCTGAATCGTATCCAGGATTTCGAGGCCAACTTATTTTGGCACACAGGAGTGTTATGACCTGTGGCTAGGATTTTCCCAACATTCACAGCCAAGTTGGTTTTTAGGACACTCTCTTAAGATGTAATGTTTTAAAAATGTAATTTTAATTTTGATCTTAAATATTACTTCAAAATAAGGAATCTGACAATAAACATAAAAAATAAGTAATTTGATATACTATTAGGTAATGATTATTATGGTGGGGGGGGGGGTAGTAGACTAAGGGAGATCAGAAATGTGGGTCCAGGTCGCAGTTTTAAATAAGAAAGTTAGGTATCAAGCACACATGATTCATGATGCCATATACGAATTTGTAACTGTAGCTATACAATTGTCCTGCCAAATTTACGGCACCATCCAATTAAATGCTCGGTGTGGGCCTTTAGAACTAAAGTAACTTTTGAGAAATTATCGCTTCTGGTCTCTTGTGGGATTTTACTATATCAAAAGAGAGTGTATACATTTATTGAAACTGGTCCTAGAAATGTTTGGACATCAGCCAAAAGGAAAAGTCACAAAAGGGCTATTTCAAAAGTAAACTAGAAAAAATATTTTCAAAAGGAGATTATAAATTGCTAGTAAATCTGACAAAAAAATGTTTAACTGTACCAGTAACCAAAGAAATGCAAAGCATCCATGAGATACTTAAAATGAGTTTTAAGAATAAAGACAAGGAGAAAAGAGACAATATTTGAATATCTGGGTGAGAATACAGGAATTTAGTGAAACATATGCTCAGACTTCTTGGGAGTGATAACAGACATTCTCTCACTGGTGATGAAGAAAATGCAAGGTGGTAATGTGTATTATACCCCTGAAAAATGATCACATATTTTGGGCTTGTACTTTTTTTTACTCCTGGGAAAGTTTGTTTAGAAAATGATACCCCACCCCACCCCCACCCCCCAAAAAAATGTAATTGTGCTGGGACCGGCTTGGCTCAGTGGATAGAGCATCGGCCTGTGGACTGAAAGGTCCTGGTTCAATTCCGGTCAAGGGCACGTACCTTGGTTGTGGGCACATCCCCAGTGGGGTGTGTGCAAGAGGCAGCTGATCAATGATTCTCTCTCATCGATGTTTCTGACTCTCATCCCTCTCTCTTCCTCTCTGTGAAAAATCAATAAAATATATTTTTTAAAATGTAATTGCTTCATTATTTTAGAGAGAAATTCTATATCCTATATAATAAAAGAGTAATATGCAAATAAAACTTGCCTCCTGCATTGGAGCCCACAGCCCAGGCATGTGCCCTGACTGGGAATTGAACCAGTGACTGCTTGCTGCACGGAACAACACTCAATCCACTGAGCCATGCCAGCCATGCTAAACTTTGTGTTTAAATATGTAAATCTAATTAATATTTTCTATATGTAAACTTTCAATATTATTTTTAAACAAAATAAAAAATATATTTAGGAAATAGCTAAGCAGTAAAAAAAAAAAGTGAAGTATTTTGATCTCGTCAATGGTATAAAGTGAATACTGGAAAATAGTATAGATCAGAATGTCTTAATTGAAGATAAGAAGATATCATATTGAATATATTTGAATTTTCTAGGGGCCAAACAACTGCCATTAGCTCTCTACCAATTTGTGCAAAATGAGTTAGTAACTGTCTCTTTGGTGCTAATTGTAAAGTATATTAGAATTGACCACATTATTAGTGAAACTGGGTTTATGGAGATATTTAAGATGGTCCAAGCCTTGGAAGTGCTGTTATTAAGGAGAAATGTTTCATGTAAAAATCAATAAGAAAAAGGAAGGTTTGTAAGAGAATCTAAACCCTAAATACTTACAAGTGTCCTTAACTAGGAGGTGTGGAAGAGAACTGATGCAAATTAAAAACTCATTTTGATGAACTTGTTCAAAATCCTCCATAGAGGCTACAGTTAGAAGAACGTCATTGTTTTCCCTCGTGGTATCCCATTCTTCTGGTAGTTTTGTTCAGTGATACGCTGCCTTCCTGTCTGGCTTGATACAAATAAAGAAACACCAGCCTCTTTTTCTGGGAGGCTTTTAGCCTTTCAAAAGCAAGCCATTTCTTTTTGTTACTAGTAAAAACAGGTATTGATTCTTTTAAGAAAACATGCTCTCTCTGCCTCCCCCCCCCCCAGTTAAGTCTTTTCTCTAGGAACTTTGGAAAATCAGCACTTTTAGAGCTCCATTTCATTGTTGTGTTCAACAATCGAGGCAGCTGTGTTCAATGCGTTCAAAGCATTCCTATGAGTCTTCCTTCTCCTGGGAATTCTCTTCTGCCAGTTGGATTGTTCTCTACACCTTGGTGACCCACATTGTCCCAAGCCTCCTTCCAAAGAAAGCTAAGTCTGTGGGCATTCAAAATGCTGTCCAGAGTGCATTTTCCCCTGCAGATTCAAAGCTTGGTGATTATGATGGTGGGAACTCTCAATGGTCTCCTTAACCAAAGCCACATTGATACGTCCAGGGCTTATGCTTCTCTCTCTGGAAAGGTAATTTCCTAGAGGGGCCCACCTGGTCCACCTCGGTGTGCAGTTCCTTCCTGCAAAGATTGGTTCTCACCCTGCACCATTCATCCTTGGGTGCTTTTATGTATTTTGTTGAAAACCCGCCCCCCCTAAGAAGTTGGAACACTTAATATAAACTTGCTGCTAGTCTTCCATTTGGTTAGGCAGGGCTTTCTTACCAACGATCACAGACATTTAGGCTTCTTCCTTCAAGCATTGAAGGATGTCGTAGGAACCCATCTAAACTCCAGCAAGACACTGCATTTAAGAGAACTCCTAAGTCAGAATGCCACCCCCAGCATAATACTCAAAAGTGTTGGGATGGGGAGGGTGTGAGTGCCATTTTCCTCTTAAATTAAATTTCTTATGTACTGTTCCAAGCTTCTTTTAAGTCAGTCCATACTGAACTTGTTGGAATATGAGCCGCTTCCCTGAGTGTGAGTTTGGAAACTAATCATTCAGCCCTAATTAAGCCTCAGGTGACTGCAGCCTTATACGACACCAAGATTGCTGCTTAGCCCAGCTGGTATGGCCCAGTGGTTGAACATTGACCTATGAACCATGAGATCACAGTTTGATACCCAGGCAGATTCCTGGTCATGGCATACGCCCAGGTTGCTGGCTCACTCCCCAATGTGAGGTATGCAGGAGGCAGCCAATGGGTGATTCTCGTCAATGATGTTTCTCTCTCTCTCTCCCTCTCTCTCTCTCTCCCTTCCTCTCTGAAACCAATAAAAAATATATTTTTAAAAGATTGCTGTTTATAGTTGCCTGTTTACATTCTACACTGCCTTTTAGGGTTGCCAGGTTGAGATGCAAGGGAGCAACTTCATGTCACTGTCCGCCTTGACCTCCTATGAAGAGTCACTTGCCTTGGGAAGCCATTAGGGAAATATTCCAGAAAAACTTATCTCTCCATGTAGCCACAGGGAAGATGTAGAGGAGAAGATTTGAGCTTCAAACCTTAAATGTTCAGGACCAGAGAATCTCAATATCACCTCTAAATCTCACCAAATGCTGAGTGTTCTGTGCCAGGAATGCCTACCATTCAGATCTTCTTGCAACATCTCTTGATTATCTCCGCTGTTTTTGCCATTTTTATTTTATTTTTTATTTTGTGGGGAATCAGGATATGCGGTGCAATCAAGTTACTCCGTCTAGCGAAATGAATGGTTTTGTTTCCTATCCGCAGGTGTTCTGTTTGTGCTTACTTGATGTTCCCTCCAGCTATTTCAAAGATACTGTCATTTTCAGATGGTTTATAAATGTGTCACAGACACTTCAGATATCTTAATAGTGTCAGCAAAAGCTCACTGCCACCAATCTAATGTCAGCAAGAGTCTCCAGTTGGAGGGGGGGAGCAGTGTGGGAAAAGAAGAAGCTTTATTCACACGAACAGTTTGCAACCTGGGAAACACAGCCCCTGGTGGAAACCAAAAGTGGGCTACCCTGAGACAAAGGGGAGCCCACCTTGTACAGAGGAAGGGCTGGCCCTGGTCCCTGACTTCATCCACTTCTGTGCCAACGAGGAATCCAAATTTGCACGTGTTGATTGGTCCCAAACGCACTGTCATGATTGGTTGGAATCATACCTGCGGATTGGTAATGGTTAAGCTGCTCTGATTGGTCAATAAAAATGTAACAAAGCTATAGCTGCACAGCTCTGATTGGATGAGCAGGACTCAGTCCACTGGTTAAAATACAATTCCAGGAACTCCTTTATAAGGTTTGGCACAGATGGCAAAAACACACTTGCAAGAGGCTTGACAGCTCAGTCTGTGGCTTTTCCTGGAAATACAGTGTGTGGGAAATAGTGTGTGAGAGATACCTGCACGCAATGGTTGCTAGACTCTGATCATGAATATGGGCCCAGTTAACCACAAGGAGCTTTTTTTATTTTATTTTTATTTTTTTGGCAGGTATATTCCTTCTCAGGGTCAACAACAGTAAGAATGTAAGATATTTAAAAATATATATTTGTGGCTGTTTTATAGAAATCTGACAGAGCTGTATAAGGGACCATAAGAATGAGATAAAGAAGGTGTTTAGGGAAAGAGCTGTTCTTGAGCAAAATTGTGAGCTAGACTACGCAAGTACTTTTCCTGAGGATTGACAATCTGCCTCCCCCTATGGAGCCTCTTGGCCTGGGTGCCTGTGATAAATCATTTCTCCGACTATCCTGAGCTAGCAACTTCATCTGAAAGCCCTGGACTTTAGGAAAATATGTTATTAATATCCTTTTATAGATAAGGACACTGAGGCCTACTTTAGAGACAAACAACAGGGCTTGAAAACTGTGTGTATTTTTTTGTTGTTTAAAATTCAGTATTTTTTTTCATATGCCAGTGATGCCCAAACTAACACTGGTTTTATTTTATTTTATTTTATTATCTGTAAATGTTCTGTACATACTGAATAATTGGCTTTTGCATATTTTTTTAAATTACAGAGGTTTATGGCTACTGTTAATTGCAGGGCCGTCTAATAAACTCTCTTTGGGGTCGCTGTGAAGGTGAATGCGATGGGACCTGTGAAGCATTCAGCGTGGTGAGTGGGCAGCAGGCACTCACTGCACATACAGCCCGTTCCTGAGGAGCTGACTGCGGGAGCCGGCACCCAGCATCTCTCACTGGGATTTCAGGACAAAATGTCATTACCCCTTATTTCAGGGTAAGGCTAAGCAAAAAACGAAGGGCTTTTTCTAAAAACTTGAAGACCTTTGCCCATGCACATGCAATGTGGGTTTTCATGCCAGAACTAGTTTGCTAACCTCTTCTCTGCTACTAATTTTCTAGCTGCCTTATCCCTGGACTTTAAGCAATCCACAACCCCAAGCTGTGAACCCAAACAGCATATCTTCCCTTTTCTTTCTACCGTGTTTCCCCGAAAATAAAACATCCTCCGAAAATAAGACCTACTTACAGGTTTCCTTCTGAGTGAAATATAAGGCATCCCCCAAAAAATAAGGCCCCCAGGCTCTGTCTCAGAATGAAAATTAATTGACCGTAAACTGGTCGCTAGGGCCACCCTGATTGGCGTCTAGTAACCAGTGACATTACTCGGAGTCCTGACTTCACTGCTGTGTGGAGGCTGAGCAGAGGTCGGAGTGAGTGGTGAACGCAGGGCAGGGGAGAGGAGGAGACTTTCGCAGAGGCATGTATAAGAACAGGAGGGATGGGACTTGCTGAAGGTGGTGAGTGCCGGTCTGTCTCTGGTGACACTACCTGATGCTCACGGCCGCCTTCATGATGACTGAACGTTCTCAGTCAGTGGCAGACCCTGCTCCAGCCCAGATCCAGGCCCCAGCAAGCCCAGTGACAGTCCCCAGGCAGGCCCCAGGGGGTAAATGTCTGATAAAGGGGTAGGGGGGATGTCTGGTGAAGGTATTCAGTGGCACAGGGGTGGGGGGAGGGGGATCACTTAAAATGACACAGGAGGATCAAAAGGGGTTACTAAAATGGTAATCCCCACTCTGATTCTCCTGTGCTATTTTGATTCCCCACTCTGATCCCCCTGTGTCATTTTAAGTGATCTCCTTCTCCCCACCTTGATACCCCAATTCCTTATTTTAGCCCTAGAAATGAGCTCAAAAAGGAAAAGCTACTCCTTGGAGTACAAGAAAGGAATCGTGGAAGACTCTTGGGGCCAAAATCTTACTGCTTTCTGCAAAGACAAGATGTTGAGTATCCGATTGGTCCAAAAATGGTGAGCAGAGTATGGTAACCTCATTGAACAAGTGGACAAGGGAAATGCTAAAAAGCGCAAGTGTGGATCAGGTTGGAAACCATTATTTTCTGAGCTGGAAGACCTGATCTGTGAATGGGTTGTTGACAGGAGAGCAAAGGCTTTGGTTGTTAATAGGGCTCACATTCAAGAATTTGCCCTTGCAGTGGCACCACAGTTTGACATAGCCCCCGAAGACTTCAAAGCATCACAACACTGGCTGGATAATTTCCTTCAGCGAAGTAAACTGTCTTTAAGAAGATCTACAACATTGTTTAGGTTGGAAGATACTCAAGTTATTAAGCGAGCACTTGCATTCAAGTCCTTTATTGATGATGCTGACTTCTCTAAATACAATCTTTCCAACATGATTGCTATGGATGAAACTGCAGTGTTTATGGGCCAATCATCTCATACAACAATTGAACAGCGGGGTGCCTCCTTAGTGTACATTCCCTCCACTGCTTACAAAAGTGCACGTGTTTCCTGTATTTTGGCAATTTGTCTGGATGGCACTAAAATTCCACCTTTAATCATTTCTAAGGGCAAGAAGGAAAAGATTGAACGTGTTTTGGGCATTTTTATTCTTGAAACTGAAAACACCTGGGCCACACAAGCAGTTATAAGGAAGTGGGTTGATTTAATGCTGCTACTTGTTATGTGAGGGAACCAAAGAGGTCTGCTAGTCTGGAATGCAGCCAGCACTCACTGCGCTGAAGACATGAAGACATTTCTTCATGAAAGAAAAATAGATCAGATAATGATTCCCGCAGGAATGACAGCCTATCTCCAGACTCTTGATATTGCAATAAAGAAGTCATTCAAAGACAATTTGCGCATGGAAATTAATGACTACATTGAAAATAGAATGGAGAGAAATCAGCGTGGAAACTTTGTGAAACCTAAACAGCAAGAAGTTGTGACTTGGGTGAAGAATGCATGGGAGAAAATCACTGACAGTTGCATTGCAAAGGCACTGCGAGCAGGCTACCTTGACAAGCAGTACTCATTTAAAGACAGTGCTATTGCTAAACATGAGAGATTTGGTCCACTGATTCTGAAAGAAATGGAGTCACAAGAAATTCACCAGGAAATTCAGGAATTGGATTGTCAGGATGATGTTCCAGAAGATGATGACATGGTTGTCATTGAATAAATGAGTAAATTCTGATAATAAATGGTAGGATTCACAGTTTGTCTGGTTTGTGTTGACAACTACCATACTACCGAACCATATAAAGGTAATACATTTCCTTTATTTTCATTTAACAATAAATGTGTACCGTATTCTTCTTCATGGAAAAATAAGGCATCCCCTGAAAATATGACCTAGCGCATCTTTGGGAGCAAAAATTAATATAAGACACTGTCTTATTTTCGGGGAAACAGGGTATTATGTTGAAATACTCTAGTCCCTTCTGACAAAGGACAAGGTATGTAATCAACTGACAATTAAGACTCTGGTCTTAATTATTACTATGCCATCCCTTCCTTGGGTATATTTTCCTTTTTAAAAGGACAAAGAAAAAGAAATATTTAAAGCAAAGGATTGAAAATGTCATGCTGGAATTTCCGATAATGTACACGAATAGCACTTTTGTAGATTGGGGGAAGGGAGGATATTTTAGAACAGAAAAGTGTTTTCCTCAAATGATCCTAAGGAGAGCTGACTGGCATCTTTGCTTTGTGTCCTGACGATCTTTTTAATAACGATTTGAATGTCTTCAGGGAATGAGTTAAGAACCTCATCTTTTCTCCTCTGCTTGAATTGTTGATCCAGAGTCAACAAACTAAAATTATAAAAGCTTCATGATGAGAAGCCAAGGTTTCAGGGGTGAGACAAATCTGGACTCAGATCCTAGCTGTGTGTCCTGCAGCACGTCACAAACTGACCTTTTGGTTTTTTTCTTCTGAAAACAGAGGTAACTAACCCCTTGGTTGCAGGTAAAGCGCCAATCCTGGCACTCCGTGTTCTGCACATGACTGCTGCTATGTCTTTGTTTTAAGTGAGCTCAGTACAAATACCTTTCTTTCTCTTCTCCAGATAAAAGCTACGATTTCTTGGATTTGTTCCTTAAAACCAGGGAAGTTTCTAGGAATTGGCAGCGTTAGGAACGCGGGGAATGATTTAGCAGCTCCCCTGGGAAGGAAGTCAGAGAAAGCAACTCCACGGTAAAGAGATTCTTCTTCTGCATCCTCGAAAGTCTATTTTCTATTCAAAAGACTCCGTAAGGTAAAAGAGGAGGATTAATTAGACCCAAACTCCCACTCTCCTTTTCCAAGACCTAAATTAAAAGTCATCACAAGATACCTGTGCGCTGCCCAACCTGCTCACATTTGAAATTTACAACCCCCTGGACTTAGTGTTTCAGGAAATGTGATTCTGACATCTAATTTTAGAATAACAAACAGCCCTCCACAGAGTCCCAAATGGTCCTGGTTTCCAAGGTCTTATAATTTCTGCGCTTTTCTCTGTAAATCTGAATATATGATCTTTTCTCTTTTTTTGATAAGTCACTTACTATATGAATTCTGTGGGGAATCTACATTAGAATCTTATGCAGAACCATCATTTAATTCTCCAGTAAGGCAGAATATACTATAAGTGCCCTAGCAGGTCTCCATAAATTTTACAAAGACCAGAAGGTTTATAATGTATGTGTGCACATAGACATTTTTTATTTTATTTTAAATTGGCCCAAAATGAAATTGGTCTCCTTATCTAAACTCTTCACAGAACCCACACTAATACTCTAACGTCCCCAAACACCTGAATGATCGTTTCATCAGTAACTCCATGCTTGGGACTCCGTTCCGCTCAGAAGACAGGCCAGCTCTGGGCACAGTGAAACCCTGAAAGTGTGTTTTTCCAACTCTGTCTCAGCCTTTCCTTATTTTCAGTTCAAGAATGAGATCTTTCTAAGTGGTTTTGTCATCATCTAGTCTTTGCTTTTGGATTCAAAGAAAATTCAGGTTGAACAGAATGTAATGACCTATGCCTCAAAGTCAGCCAGAACCCATGTATTTTGTCTGGCAATCTCCTCATTGCCAGAAGCTCAGAAACCTTAGATTTATTGATAGATCTTCTGTTTACTCCAAACTTCTCATACAACTTGCATTCTGTACTAGAGAATTAAGTTCTCTGTTCTTTTGTTTTCTGGTGTCACTCACTCACTTCACAAATGGTCCTCCTGCCTCCGCAGTAAGTTTAAACTTCTTGATGGAGGGATTCATTGTGTCTAAGTGACTCAGTCTGATGCTGAGTTTGATGATTAATAAATCATCATTAACTATTAAATTAATGAAAATGAATACCTTGATATTTGGGTATGCCAAATATCTGCCTTTAACGAAGAGACTCAGTTTAAACAAGTGCTTTTGAAAACTTTATTATTGTGGAAAATTTAGAAAAAAGATGTGTAATGAACCACCTGTACCCATCATCAGCTTCCATAATTATCAACTCCTGGATACACCTGCTTCACACAAGTCAAGTATTTTTGTAATTAATAGATTACTTTTTTTTTTAGCAGTTTTAGGTTTACAGACTAATTAAATGGAAAGTACAGTTTTCATATACTCCCCCCCCCTTTTCCTATTATTTATGTCTTGAATTAATGTGGTACATTTGTTACAATTGATGAGCCAATATCTATACATTATTATTAACTAAAAATAAAATCTATAGCTCATTTAGGGTTTACTCTTTATATACTGTAATATTGTGATTTATAATAAGAAATATATACTGTATAGTACTTGTCTTTGCCCACTGTCACTGATGCGAAGGTCTCAAACCCCACGGGAATTTCCAAAGTGTTAATAATGATGAAGCTGTCTTCTGTTATGCTAATGGTGTGTCTTTTCAAAAGCACCTAAGGATGAGAGGTGGTTGCCAAAGAAGCCAACCTGTGATGACAGAGTTGACATTTTCAGTCCCACCCCTGACCCCTGGGGAGGGGAAAGGAACTGGAGGTTGAATCAATGGCCATTGGCTGATGAGCTAATCATTCACACCTATACAATGAAGCTGCCAGGAAAAAACAAAAGGACAGAGTGCAGGCAGCTTCCAGGTAGAGATCTGGGGAGAGTGGCCTTTCTAAAAAGGGCATGGAAGCCTCCCACTCTTGCCGCATGCCCTTTGCCCTATGCATCTCTTCCATTGGACTGCTCCTGAGTTGTATTTTTTTTTCCGAGTCCTGTGACCACTCTAGCAAGCTAGTGAAGCCACACGTGGAGATAATGGGAGCCTCCAACCTGTAGCTCATTAGCCAGAAGCACAGGTAACCACCTGGGCTTGCATCTGGTGTCGGAAGTGGAGGAGGGAGGGCATTCTTGTAGCACTGAACCCTTACCCTGTGGAACCTGATGCTGTCTCTAGGTAGACAGTGTCAAAAATTGGGTTGAATTTTAGGACACGGAGCTGGGGTCTGGAGCATTGCTTGGATATGTGGGGCCATTGCCTCCACAGGAACCCAAAAGTTACATTCTCTGATTTTGACAAATATACCATATAACAATATATATCTACCAGCCATATCATACAGAATAGTTTTGACAAATAGATTTTTAAAAATATATTTTATTGATTTTTTTTTTACAGAGAGGAAGAGAGAGGAATAGAGAGTTAGAAACATTGATGAGAGAGAAGCATTGATCAGTTGCTTCCTGCCCACCCACTACTGGGGATGTGCCCGCAACCAAGGTACATGCCCTTGACTGGAATCGAACCTGGGACCTTTCAGTCCTCAGGCCAATTCTCTATCCACTGAGCCAAACCGGTTAGGGCAAGAAATCGTTTTTAATGTTACGAAAATAGTTATAGCTAACTCCTAATTACCTCAGGGTGAATTATAGTCGCACTATTGAAGACATTTCTATTTAAATTCACATTTTTTGCCTACTGGTAGGATGATTTCACACACGTGGCACTCAGTTCACAGCAATACCCTTGGGTAGGAATTTTCATCCCCATTTTCTAAATAAAGATATTGAAACTCCGAAAGGTTAAATATGTTTCCAAAGTTCAAAGAGCTCGTAAGGGGCAGAGCGAGAATTCCCAACCTAGACTACATGGGATTAACGCATGCTGCAATGTTTATGACTCGGCAAATGAGAGAAATGCTAAAATTAGTCCTTTCTACCATTTGTGGAGCAATTAAGGATGCAATTGGAAGCAGATCCAGATGGCAGAAGCCTTCCCAGGAGCCAGGGTTCTGACACTGTGGTAGAGGAGCGGTGACCTGGAAGTTGTGCTGGGGGGAGTGCTTGGTGCCCGATCCACCTCCCCTGGGGCATGTGTTGTTTGCGGGAATGAACAACTGCAAGAGACATGCTGGTCCGGGGAGAGCCAGGTTTAAAGCAGCCTGTGGAGCTGGAGGCAGGAAGTGTGTTTTCCATGGAGTATTAGTTCCGTGTGACATAGAGAAAAAATGGATGAGGGAAAAGGAGCAGGGGGTAAGAGGGGATGTGCAGGGAAGAGAAATGAAAAAGCAAAGTGGGGATGAGCACAAAAGCCACAGAGGCATCTATCTCGGGTAATTAAGGGAAGAAGAATGTAAAGCTTGATGGGTTTTATTGACCACAAGTTTTCCTAAAGGATCCCCCTTTCAAACCCTGAGTAAGTGTTGGACTTGGCAATCCCCATTCTGTCTGGGAAATCTACAGTCAAAAGCTGATCTCCAGTTGCTCAGAACTACCCCCCACTTCCATCCTCTCTCTCTCTCTAAAATCAATAAATATATTCTTGGATGAGGATTTTTTTTTAAAAAAGAAAGAAATCTGCCTCTTCACTTTTTAAGCAATCATATTTCATATTACATAGTTAGTCCATGCCAGACTGTGTTAATTGTGAAGATTAATTTAATTTGATTAATCCTCCCAGAAACCCCAGGAGGGAAGTATTATCTTTTTTTTCCTGCAAATGAGTAAACAAAGGCTTAGAGAAAAACATGATTTGCTTTAAGGTCATGCTGTTCTTTAGAGCCAGACTGAAGCCCAGGTCATCTGGCATCAAGGCCTGTCCTCTGCTTACCACGTGACTGAGAGTGACTCTCTGTAGGCAATGACCCATCCCATGGGGCAATCAAATATTGGAAATCCAGACAGAATTGCAAGTCTGGAGGCTGAGAGACAATTTTCCGTATTTGTAAAATACTTTTCTAAAGCATAATATACCAGGTAGATTATTTTCTCTGTTGCTTTCCAGGCCAAGGCTAGTGTGACTGGGCGGAATGTTAGTTATGGTGAAGAGGCACTAGCTGCCAAAGTCTGAGGCAGGTGTTCTTTGGTAGGTGACCTTCCATGTGGTCTGTTATTGATGCTGCTGTCATTAAACCGGTTATTGGTGACAGGAAAGGAGCAAGGGGAAGGCCAAATATTGTGGGCATGCCATTTGTGCAGCTTTGCCAGGAAGCTGCAGATTAACATTTCCCAGGAAACCACCGGTCTGTTCCCCACAGATCCCTGGGGGGAGGGAGGGAGTATAGACGCATGTCTAGTATAATTTGAGTGACATGGGGAAGATACTTGCTTATTACTCACACCTGGGACCAAGTCATTGGCCAGAGTAGGCGTGGCCACTACAAGCACAGGAAGATTTGAGATACTTAATCCCCTCAACAAAAAAGTTCTCTTCTCTCGTGTTTTTGGGACTCTTGGGGCTCTTGTTGCAGGGGGCACACTCTCTTGGCTTCTCTGCATTCGTCCACGTGGCTCACAGTCATGTGGACCACACACACAATGGACTAATGGACTGCAACTAGCCTGACGCTAAGTCGGACCCAACTCCAACATGGAACATTCACTCTGGACACTGGCTTTGCTTCTAGCTCTACTGAAGCCCCAGCTGCACAAGTTCCAGGGCTGGATTAAGGGAAATGGGATTTCAGAAACTGAGGGATGTAATTTCATGAAAATAAGGTTTCTATCATATCTCATCCCCCCTGAAATGTTTATTCCAGTGGTACTCCCAAGAACCCCACTTCCACTAACAACAGAGAAAGATCATTCACTATTTTCTTTGATAACATTATGATTTTGATAAAATTCATATGTTGGAGTCCTAAGCTCCAGGATCTCAGAATATAATTTTATTTGAAAATAGGGCTGTTGCAAATGTAATTAGTTATGATTTGTAGGGTGGGCCTCTAACTCAATAGGAGTGGAGTCTTTATAAAATGGGACACAGGTACCAATACAGGGAGAATGCCACAGAAGATGTAGGCCGCCACCTACAAGCCAAGAGAAAGTCATAGAACAGATCCCAGGGCTAGGAATCATGTTTCCTAGCTTTTGTTTCCTTGTCAATCAAACACATATACCAGTTGTGGCTCCTTCTTGAAAGCACATTGACACCAACTTTTATTTCTATAACTTGTTTTCCCCAGAACAGGAGTCTAACCTGGATCATTCTCTGCTCTAACCCCTCTGCTCTCAATTACTTACCTCTCACACCTTTAGTCTCCTATTTAAATTACTTGATTTTATTCAAGAAATAAGAGTTTTCTGTATAAATCATTCCCTATAGCCAGGTAGCATAAACACAACTTATTTCACCAATTTTTAAAAAAATCTAATATTCTTTAAGCTACATACTTAGGTAGTAATATTTACTACATACTTAGGTATGTGAGTATATAGTAAATCAACCCTCTAGGGGCATACTTAGGCATACATAATATTTGAAGTAGTTGCCACTGGTGTATAGATTCCTCCAAATGTTAGCTCACCACCCTTGGAGTATGGACTTCTGATTGGAGCTCTTCAGATCTTATTGAACTGCCTCTAGAAAGTATAACTGTGTGCAAAGCGCTAACACAGGGGTATGGCCAACAAAACACATGCAATTGAAGACAGCAATTGAGGGAATGAAGACTGGAACTATGCAATCAACTTCCACAGACAGGGCTCAAAGACATGGGGATTTGTATTCTATTGTCCCCCTAACTCTGTCATGTTAGGTGTTAGGGTCATCTTCACTATTGTTCTCTCTCATCTACCTTCACCCCAGGTCATTGCTATAAAGCAATATTTGAGAAAGTGAGGGCAGAGCTTCTGACACCAGGCTGCCTGAGTTTGAAGCCTGGCTCTGCCACTTACTGTCATGGTCAGTCTTCCATATGCCTCCATGTGCTCACGTGCAAGATGAGGGCAATGATAGGCCTGTGCTATGACGTTACCCTGAGGCTATGGAGGAACCAAAATAAAAACCTTGACACCATGTCTCACACCTCACAGTACCCAGTGACCATTTGAAGAAAAACAAATGTATGCCTACAACGATGGCATTGTTTTAGGCAGAACTGTTTGGGATAAAAGCCACAGTTCCTGGTCTCAAGGAGCCTGGGACCCAGTGGGAGAGACCGACAAGGAAATAGTAACAGTGGAGTTGATCAGTTTTAGTGCCACTGAAAAATACATGTAGTATGTAGTATCTGGAGGAAACTGCCAGCTTATTTATCAAACACATATATTGATATGATCCATCGGAGGCTGCCAGAAATTACAATCTCTAAGAGGATGGTTAAGATACTTTACCTTTAATGGTGATATACAGAGTAAATTTCAGCATAGAAAATATTTTAAAACAACTGCTATATTGGAAAACAATGTTTTATTTTAAATGTCCCACATTAGGAAATGCCTTTGTTGGATGCTGAAAACATTTTCCAGTAGCGTGTTCTGCTTAGAACATGGTCTAATGAACAGTTCAATAATTAACTACATACAGTTGGCCTTTCTGAGCTAAAGTACAGTCATTGAGCCCAAACCTAGAACTACAAGACACTGTGCTAGCCACAAATACAATGCTGAATCCTATTAGGAAGCAGATGAACTTCAGAAGGAGCAGAAAATTCTTCGCTTGCATTTCTCTGCTTATTCCTTATTTTAACAGGTTATCTGCCTTTTCACAGAAAGCTCCATATTGCCATTTTCTTTGTCAAACAAAGACATGAGCTGAAACTTCAATGTGCAAATATGAACCACTTCACAAGAAAGGGGAAACTGGCCAATTTAATAAATCCTAGACAAGAGCCAGAATTTGTTTTTTAATAGAAATAGCAGATTAGATATTAACCTCCTGATCTGCAGAACCCTTAAATGTCTGTGAATAGTCAAACTTATGAATTTTTTGACACATTGTTTTATATTTTGTCATGTCCAGAAAAATTTTACATATCCTTCATATTTGTGAAACATGGTAGTTTGTATCAAATATTTATTACATACCATCTTGTATTCAAAGCATGGAAAAGCAAAAGTAGTAACAACAAAATCAAATAAGTACTCACCATTTTGTTTTCCTAAAATATTAATTCTAATATAATTATAGGATTAGTTTAGTTTTATTTTGTTTTATACGATGTATATGTAAGTTTAAAATTGGGAGAAAGAAAATTAATTTTGAAGGCATAAGAAATGTATGCTTTTTGGTCTTATAAGATTCTCCATAATATAATAAATTCATATCTATACACTCTTTTTAACTGGATCTTTAAGACATTACCAGAATATTAATGTGTTCAATAGAAAAACTTTTTTATAATTGCTTAGGAGTGGGGTTGAGATTTAGATGAGGAATGAGGGAAAGCAAAGATATGCCAATATAAAGAGCTTAATAGAAATTGTGATAAAAACCTAGTATCTTCTTCATTTGAATTTGGAAGTGCTACTGTGTTCATGAAGGTGAGAAAAGAAATTCAGTTCTAGTTCAAGAAATTTCATAGCAGAAAACATAATTGATTTTCATTTTTAAAAACTTAATTAGGTACATAAATATGGTCCATTAATATCCAGATTTTATACCTGCCTGATTCCATTTGCTCTCATCGGCTATTTCATTGTCACAGAGACTCACAAATGGAGAATAAAACTATAACTCTGCCCTTTTGCAGAGTTAGGTATTATATATTTCTCCCATTTATTTTACCTGAAAAGGTAGCTTGACTGAGGAATTAAGGGAACATTGCCGAAAAGATCAAATACAAAGACGAGTTTGTAGCTTTCTGTCTCATTTAGTTTTAGACTCAGCAGCGTGTTGCCCATTTGGGAACGGAATTCCTCATCAGTTCCTTTCAAAAGTAACACGCAGGCCGTGACTCCGTTCCAAGCCGCCGTCCACTTGGCCTCAGGCCTCCCCAAAGCATCTCCTTACAGCTCCCGTGCACACACCGCCACAGGCATGCGTGCTAGTCAGCCACACGTGGCCTCTGCAGGGATACATATATTTATGTTATGTTCTAAATTAATTTTACAATAAGCTTGAGTTCCCACAAGCCAGAGAAGCAGGAAGTTCAGTGTCATATCCGTGAGGCTACTCCCACCCTTTCAATGCCTAAGAATTCTAAGGACATACACAGTCTCCTGGAGAAACTCTATCTGACTTCCACATCCAAGCCGAGCTCAGCCATGTGCTGGCACAATCCTCATCAACATATGGTGTCACTAAAGAAGCTGTCCCATAAAAGCTGCAGGCCAAGGAAGAACAGTTCTGCCCCTGGTCTGTGGGAGTAGATGGGAGCGGAAGTCATGCTTTGAGGAAGCTGGATCCTTTAATGAAGCTAAGTCCCTTCCTCAGAACAGAGCTAAGATGAAAGTTCCTGCACTTGAGTTCCCAGGTTTCCAGTTTAATTTTAAACCGGTAGCCATGGCACCAGCGGTCCCAGCAGTGCTGTATCACAAGAGGCCCCACAGCCAAGCATCCTTTTCATCTCCTTGGGGGATGTGGATACCCACAGTGAGGCTGGGGAGCTCCTTATTTTTGGATCCGCATCCACAGGCTTTTATTGCCTCGTAGGGCCCCCCGACACCCTCAGCAGTAAAGGTTTTCTTACCTTTCTCTGGTATTAGGCCTTGATTACTCCAAGAGGGTCTACATTCTCCACCTCCTTGGTGGGAAGGAAGCCTTGTTCCTGCCAATGGTGATTTGCTTTCTCAAGGATGACCCAGAGCAAAAACAAAACAAAACACACAAAATGAAAGCACAGGACACATTTTCAGAGGGGGACATCCCACTACACTCATTTCTTCCTGGCAATAGCATCTAAGTCCATCTTCCCCATGTATTAGTTTGCTCAGGTGGCAAAGCACCATCTCCTGGGTAGTTTAAACAGCAGAAATTTATTTGCTCACAGTTTTGGAAGCTGAAAGTCCAAGATCAAGGGGCCAGCGTGGTTTGGGTTCTAGTTCAAGCTCTCTCCTGGCAGATAGATGGCCACCTTCTTGCTGTTTCCTCTCCTTCTCCTCCTCCTCCTCCTCCTCCTCCTCCTCCTCCTCCTCCTCCTCCTCCTCCTCCCTTCCCTTCTTCTTCTTCTTCCTTCCCCTTTTCTTCTTCTTCTGGCATGGAATTTAATTTTACAATTATTTTCATCAGTACGTTGAAGACATTTCCCAGTGATTTCTGGGTTGTATTGAGATCGGTAAGAATTTTCTGGCTCATTCTGTTGAAGATAATCTGTGGTTTTTCTGTGGTAGGTTTTCTTTTCTCTTACTTTCTGTTCTGTGGTTTCACTATGATATGATTGCTTGAAATGTGGTCATATGTCTTCCTTCAATTTTGGAAAAATTTAGCTGTCATTTCTGTGGGAGGATTTGCCCTAACAGATATCAGATATTATTATGAAGTATTAATATGAAGACTGGTAAGGCATTGGTACAGGAAAGACAAGTGAAAAGAAACCTAGAATTAAGCCCAGGCATGGCATCTCAGATCATCGGGGAAAGGAAGCCTGTCTCAGTGGGGAGTGCTGGGACGATTGTTTATTTACTTGGGGAGATAATAAAATTAGACCATAGACAAAAATAAATTACCAATAGTTTAAAAGACCTAAGCTGTAATACCCTTGGAAAGTTACATGAGAATATAATTGATCTCCGTTTAGGCAGGGATTGACTTAAAATAACGTAAAAATTAGAAGCCAAAAAAAAGAGAGAAAAGTGGCATATTTGATTACATTTAAATTATCAAATTCTATTAATCAAACATGACTATGTAAGATTAAAAGATAAGCCACAGAGACTGATACAGAAATGAAAACACAATTTTTATTCACAATTTCTATGAACCAATAAGAGAAAGACAGGAAAAACAACAGTCAAGATACTTGAACAGACACTTTCCAAAGGCCACTAAACATTAGAAAATGTGCTCTGGCGTCTCTTCTTATAGGGACACTAATCTACTGGGCCAGGCTCCACCCTATGACCTCATCTAACCCCGCTTACCTCCCTAAGGCCCCTCTCCAAATACTGTCACATTGGGGGTAGGGCTTCAATATAAAATTGTGGAGGGCACATTCAGTCCATAACAAGTAGATAAGCCTCATTCTCATTTTTTTTTCTTGGCTCACATTTAGAAAATGCCTTATTTAAGATTTATTTTATTCCGGAGATGCAGCATTTCAACCATAATGAAACTGACCAACAAAATTTGTTTTGTGTCAGGTCATCACTATTTGGAAAACTTCAACTGAAAGCAATTCATATTTTTATCCAAATTAACTCAACTTCAGCATACGTTTTTTAGAGAAAGATCAGAAAATATTGCAACATGGAAAAATATAAAAATGCACATACATACATTCATATACTGTTTATCTTAGTATAGTTAGAAATAGAATATACAGAAAATATAAAACAGTTCTGAAGTTTTCAGCCATTTCTATAACCAAATAAATGTGAACATTTTTACATCTAAGAATTCTAAAGGCACCTGCAACTTAATTTACATGTCATTTCTATTTTATATACTTTACTTTGGACAGCAACCTGACCATTTCTAATATGCTAAAAAAGATTCATAGCAGAAAGCAATATTAAATTAATAATAATTTAAGTCACTACTACAGGAAGGTGGATAGCAGATGACTAGAAGCAGCACAATTCACCTTTTGTCTTATCTATATGCAGTTTCTTAACAACTGAAGTAATAATGATAGCACTTTGTGCAATGAGAGTTTTAGATAACCTAGAATAAAAAGTGTTTCCCCAGACCCTCTTTCTAAAAACATACACATCCATCAGAACTCATTCTTGCACATACATTGGCAAGAAAAAATAGCATGATGCCAAATGTAAAATATCTTGGTAACTTTAGAACCCAGGAAGAATCCTGGAAGGAGAAAGGCTGCATTGTTTGTTTGCTTGTTTTTAAACTAGGTAGGTACTCTTCCAGGAGCTTCTACAGCCATTAGTTGCTTAGCCCCTCTGTAAGTGAGGAAACGCTTCCATCATGACACTGAAGGGTACAGAGCCAGGAGATCTGATCACCACCCTATTTCATGCACCCCTCAGCATGCCTGGGTGTGCCGTTCATTTTTTTTAAAGGAAGATAAGTGAGTGACCAGATTAGTATGATCTCTGAATGCATAATAATCTGGCCACTCAGTGTACATTCTATATAATAAAAGGCTAATATGCAAATTGTCCCCTTGACCAGGAGTTCGACCAGCAGGCAGGCAGTAACCAGATTTTTATGCATTCAGAGATCATAATAATCTGACCACTAAGTGTATTCTAAAGTGGGTTGAAGATGTCTTTAAACATTTCCATTGCTCCTAAAGTTTGTTAGGAGCAAACTTCACCCTGCTCACCTTAATAAGCACCTTAATTCGTGAAACAATTATGATGGGTTAACCCTGGCACAGGAGAGGTGGTGCTAACTAGTGGGAGGAGCTGGCCATGTGTCATCTCAGGTGTGTCAGGGACTCCAGTCATGGAACCATGACTTGGAAAAAGTTCATAAAATTTCAAATCCTTTGCAACTCTCTTGTATTTCCTGTTCTGTGTGCTGCTGTTGGGGACACTTTATTGCAAGGGAGCTGAGGAGACTGCATTTCTACATCTAAACTTGGGGAAAGAGCAACACCAAGGGCAATGCATGCTGCAATAGCTACTGCACAAGAGGAAGGAGACCGGCAATGACATTGGACGAATGCCTGCTGCACACCAGGCTCTGTGCTGGGTACTTTGTATACATCATCCCATTTAAAGAGACAAAAAAATCTGTGAGGTGTATGCATTATTATTCTCCTTTTGCAGATAAAAATATTGAGACTTAACACCCAGGTCTCAATTTGGGATTTTGAACTTGAATCTGTCTGACTGTGAAGCCCAAGTTCTTTTCTCTATGCCATCCATACACATTTACCATAGCGCTTCTACTACAGCTCAGAGACCTTTTATACTAGCCTAACACCACTTAATTTATATTGCAGACTGTGCTTACAGTATTCTTATCTACCAAACAGGCTCCTCTGATTTAAAAGCAGACTTGAATTTAAACTTGAAAATCTGAGCTATTATCATAAACCAAATTCTGTGTAAAGTTCTGAAAATGTATATGGAACTGGCTGGAGAAACCGAAGATTCAGGATTTCCCCCCACTGACATTTATACTCCTGTGACTGTCATTGACACATATAAACAGAGTTGATAAGTTTAGCTTTGGTTGTTCCTTTCCTAATTTTATCTTTCCATTACAGTTTACATTCAATATTATTTTGGATTGGTTTCAGGTGTACAGCATAGTGGTTAGACCAGGTGTGGGCAAACTATGGCCTGTTTGGCTGTTCTACCTGGCCCTCGGGGGGCCGAAAGAGCGGGCCATGCCCTTTTATGTAATGATGTTTACTTTGAATTTATATTAGTTTACACAAACACTCCATCCATGCTTTTGTTCCGGCCCTCAGGTCCAGTTTAAGAGCCCGTTGTGGCCCTAGAGTCAAAAAGTTTGCCCACCCCTGGGTTAGACAATCATATACTTTACACCGTGCTCCCCCAATATTCCCAGTGCCCACCCTAATTTTAATAAGGTTTCTCTTCTCTTCTACTTAGTATCAAGTTATGCATGTTGTGCCCATATTTAAATGCTGCCACTGGTCTTAGGGTCAAATTTCAAATGCAGCTTTAACACACTGCTGTGCTTTATAGAGGGGATGGGGAGAGAATGCTGAGAAATGTTTCTCATCCTGCAGTGCTGGGTGCTTCTCCACACTTGTAGGCCTTGGGGCTGTTCACTTCTGGGCCTGTCACCCTGCTCACCTTAAGAAGCACAGCCCGCTCGGTCTCCTTCTGAGATTCTCCCCTCAGCCTTCTCTGTTGGACGGATACTGGTCCACCACCCGCAAACCATCACAGGTCTTCTGAATGCCATCTTTGGCAATGGCATGTTACCTTGCTTTGGGTGCAGGTCAGGGCTGTCATTCTAGCATCTGTTCTTTCTGTTGGATAGTAGATGGAAGCAATGATAGCCATGAATTTCCATTTAACTCTTCTTCATTGCAAGATTGTCACTCTACATGTGACAATTTATTGTCTATCATGACATTAAATAAATAAATAAATAAATAAAGCTAAGCAATAGGAGGAAAAGTAATTCCATTCTGCATACACCTGGAGGCAGTACTGTAGGAACAACCCCAAACTTCAGTCATTTAATCCTACCCCATCTCAAGAGATGACACCCAAGTTTTTTGTTACCAACCAGCGGTGCATGTCATTGGGCAAGTCACCAAATCTCTGTGGCTCAATTTTTCAACAACATCAAGCAATAATAATACCTCCTCTACATCCCCTAATTTGTTGTAAGATTAAGATTGTGGATGTGAAAGTGCCTTGTAAAATACAGAGCACGCTGCTGAACCCCAAGTTGCTGTGACGTGACTGACTCCACCCTTCAAACAGCCTTCGCTGTCTTTCTACTCACTGGGCAGCTCAGCAGAGACTGCCATCATCAGGCAGACCCACTCAGCCGTCTGCCAGAACCTTTCCTGATTTTAACAGTGAAAATCCAGCACCCCAGAAGCCCCTGAGTCCCAGGCAGATCAGGGTGTATTGCTGCCTAAGCCATAAAAAAGTTCCTTTGGAAGAAGAAAGCTGACCAAAGCTAACATCCTTTCCCCGTCCGCTCTACAGAAAAGAGGCCAGCGACGTATTTCCCTAAGTCCGGGCTCTGTTCACCAAAACCACCCTAAAGCAAAGAGGTTTTCTGAGAAGGCATAAAGCTGGATGGCCCCTGCCCGGAAGGGGGTATATCACTACATATCAGTCATTATAGCCAAGAGAGTTACATTGACAAAGACATGAGCACTCGCAGGCATTCAGGATACCATCCTTAAAGCCAGACCTGCCTCACTCTCTGTGCCCATCAGCAGGTCCTCGTGCCCTGTATAGATAAGAATGGGAAACTGTGTGAGCCCAGAGCCATTGCCCAGGCAGCTCTGCTCTCCCCGCCCCCTCCTGCCTCTTCCCACACCCAAGGATCTATGTGGCATTTCATGCACTTTCACAACTAGGTGAAATTTTCAGTCTGGCTGAGATAATGTGAACTGGTCACTCACTCTCTCTCTCTCTCTTTTTTTTTTTTTGAACCAGAGCCAGTAAATTAATTATTACAACCCAAATTGCAGGTTCCCAGCCAGCCTTGGGCTGGTGAACTCAGTGGCTCAGTTCTGACTCCCACACTGGCACCCCGCTCAGGAGCCTGAAGAGGGGATGTGGCCAGGCTCCTCCCACAGCTGCCTGCCCGGACCTCCCGCTGCAGATACAGCCTAATCAAAGGCCTGTTGTTTCCTTTTGGCTCCGGCGCTCCCAGGCTGTGGGTGTCTCTGAGCGTGCCCCGGACACTTAACGAAAACAAAAGGACAGATCCAGTTCCATTGCTTCGGCTCTATCGCAGCAGTTTATGGGAAGAGAAGATGTAAAATTATGCCAACGTGGTAGCAATAGAATAAACACCTCTCTTCGAGTTTCATAGAAGAAATGGAAGCTTGGGTGATGAGAGGAGACTTTAGTAGCTCCAGAACTACTGTCAGAAAAACAAGCCCCAAACTGGCCAAACGAGCCGGACTGCTTCCCCATGAATCATCGGAATTACCTCAGGCCTGTGATGGGCTGGTGTCCACGGCCCCTTCCCTCTCACCTGTGGGAAAAAGGCTCTTACAATGGAGAGCCGCCATCCATCACCATCAGCTTCCAGGTCTGGTCTTCGCCAGGGCTGGAACAGGAAGTTTTTATGCTTTTGCATTTTATAAAGATCCCTTTACAAATGTGACGATGTGTTTTATAGTGCATTTTGGGGGGGAATGTTGAGAGAGAGATTTTAGGATGTGGGAAGTTGGGAGGGGGCATAGGAATGAAATTGTGGGTATTTTCAATGATTCATGGTTACTTCACTGGAGAGAGAGATCAATGATGACAAATGTTTTAACAGGTGCTCTGGGTGTGGGCGGGAAGGAACCACAACCAAAACCTGACTTGTAGTGTTTGCTCATTCCCATGGTGCAAATACTCCCACCGTGACCAATTTAGCTGGCTCCAGCTTACCACTGAGAGCAATTCTAGTTTTCCTTTGCCAAAGTTGGTCTTACCTGAGGCATGTTATAAAAATATATTTATTAAGAATTACTATTCATCCAAATGATTTAAGTTATAATACTCTTAACAAAAATATATCTTATTTTTCTCACTACCCTTTAGCAATTACATATGTTATTCCTACCCTCAGTCCCCAAACAGAAAAGTATGTTTCTTTTTCTTATTTAGCTCTTCTTCCCTTTCCCTATGCCATATTTTCCTGTTTTTATCCTTTAACTTTGTGTTGTCTGTTTTTCTTAAATTCCCTGAACATTATCATGTCACTCAGCAATTCCCTTTTTTACCCTAACCCTTAAAACCTCAGGCAGCTCCTACGGTTTTAGGATAAAGATGAAACCCCAGGGTCTTTGTGAGATGGCTTTGACCCCAGCTTACGGCCTCTCAGTCTCCCCTCATGGAACTTGCACTCTGACATGTCCACATTTCTTGGGGCAATCTGGATACCCTGAGCTGCTTCGTGTCTCCAAGCCTTCCCATCTGTGGCTTCCTCTGAGCATCCTCCTCCCTGGTCCCTTTATGTTAGGTTTGTTCTGGGCATCTAATCGTGGCAGCAGCAGCACCTTTGCTTATCCAGGTCTCAGCAGTGATAGTAATGATGGGGTGGAACTACCTCCTTCCGTTTAGGCTATGACCCATTTGGCGCTGGGACAGTTACCCTACTTGATTCCCGAGGCCTAACAAAACACCTGGTTCTATACCAAATGCTCAGCAAATGCTTGTTGAACAGATGAATAAACAAATGAATGATCATCGAGGTGATGCCACTTCTGATTCCTATTTTGATTCTAAAGTGTGAAAATCCCTTAATCATTAATTGCAAACAATGTCCATCAATACATTTGCAAAGGAGATTGGTTCAGTACAATATAATATAGCCATCAGGTAGAATTAAAATATTGTAGTAAAGTTCCAAAAGTGAAAAATCCAGAAAAAACAAACAAACAAAAAAAACGGTGTGGCCCTTGGTTTGGCGCAGATGGTTAGAACGTCGCCATGGACCTAAGGGTCAAGGGTTCAATTTCTGGTCAAGGGCACATACCTGGGTTGCTGGTTTGATCCCCAGCTCAGTCCCAGAGGCAACCGATCAATGTTGTGTCACATTGATGTGTCTTCTCTCTCTCTCTGTTTCCCTCTCTTCCCTCCCTTCTACTCTTTGAAAATCAATGGAAGAGATATCCTTGAGTGAAGACTAAAATATAAAATAAAAACAATAACAACAAAAAACCTGTGAGCAGCATATCTATCTTATATACATAAAAACATACATATGCATACATATATATGAAAATTTTTCACAAGTATATGTAAATAGACTTTTATTTTTCTGTTTTCTGAGTTTTGTTTTATCATGTACATTTTTACTTTTATATAAAAAACATATATATGAGAAAAACATTAGCAGAGATTATATAATGTTAGAATTATGAGCCTTTTCTCTTATTTATACTTCTCTGTAATTAGCAGACATAAATTTTATTTTTAAAGCCAAAGCTAAAGGTAGTGATGTTTTCCAACTGGCAGATTTTTCAACATTGCGTATGAACCCATCTCCAGTAAGTGGGTTATCTTTCTAATTTATAGTTTCAGTGAAACCTGTTTCCTGGCAATGGTTGCCAGGACACGCCTCCTTCTCTCCTGCTCTCCATTACTTTCACTTTAAAAACCCAAGGGCAGGAGAGCTATGGCCAGGGAAGCCATGAGGAGCATTAGCATCATTTTGTACGTGTTGGATAAAAGGAGCTCCCAGCATAGTCCGCGGAGCTTGTGCCTCTGATTCCAACAATGTCCCTCGTAGAACGGTCTCCCTTTAAGCCTTGTGAGGAAAGTCTCAGAACATAATCAAAGAAAAATAATTACTACTTTTCACTTTGGTGCTGGTCTGTAGAACAAAGAGTTTCTAGAACTGCCTTAAAAGGAATATATTCCTCTCCTTACCTATCACATATTATTTCCTTAACATAGGGCTACTGACTCCACGAAGAAACAGGTTGTGAAATAATACAGAAAGTTTTTGTTTGCTTGTTTCTTGTTTCTTGTTAATCCTTATCTGAGGGTATTTTTTCCATTGCTTTTCAGAGAGTGAAAGGCATGGAAGGAAAGAAGAAGGGAAGGAGGGAAGGAGGGAGAGGGGGAGGGAGAGAAACTTCAATGTGAGAGAGACACATCAACCAGTTGCCTCGTGCATTCACCCTGACCAGGGGCAGGGAGTGAACCCATAACCCAGACAAGTGCCCTTGAACTGTGCTTTGATGCACCGACCGGCACTCCAACCAATGAGTCACACCAGCCAGGGCCAGAAAGATTTATTTATTTATTTATTTATTTATCTATCTATCTATCTATCTATCTATCTATTTATTTATAAAATATATATTCTATTGATTTTTTTTTTACAGAGAGCCAGGGAGAGGGATAGAAAGTTAGAAACATCAATGGGAGGGAAACATTGATTAGCTGCCTCCTGCACAACCCCAACTGGGGATGTGCCCACAACCAAGGTACATCCTTTTGACCGGAATCAAACCTGAGACCCTTGAGTCCGCAGGCCGGAGCTCTATCCACCGAGCCAAACCAATCGGGGCCAAAGTCCATCAATCAACATCTATAATAATAAAAGCACAACATGCTAATTAGTTCAGACAGCCGACTGTTCTTCTGGATGTCATTCTGGAGGTCCTCCTGGATGATGTGGCAGCCGGGGGCCAAGGCAGAGATGGTTAGGGGCGATGAGGCAGGCAGGCAAGTGGTTAGGGCGATGAGGCAGGCAGGGAGATGTGGTTAGGGGTGATCAGTCAGGCAGGCAAGCACTTAAGGGTGATCAGACAGGCAGATGAATGGTTAGGGGAGGGCAGGCAAGCAGGCAGAGGTAGTTAGGGGTGATCAGGCAGGCAGGCAGGGGGTATTAAGGGTGAACAGGCAGGCAGGCAGAATGGTTAGGGGTGATCAGGCAGGCAGACAGGTGCAGTTAGGAGCTAGTGGTCCAGTGTTCTGGGAGGGATGTCCGACTGCCAGTTTAGACCTTTAGGTACAGGGATCCCTGTGGGATTGGACCTAAACCAACAGTCGGACATTCCCTGAGGGTGTAGGCTGGACTGAGGGATCCTGCCTCCATGCACAAATTTCATGCACTGGGCCTCTAGTCCTATACAATAAAGAGGTAATATGCAAATTGACCCTCATGCCATCACATAAGATGGCTGCCCCATGTGATCAAAGATGGCCACCAGAAGATGACCAGCAGGGGAAGGTAGTTGTTAGTGACCAGGCTGGCAGGGAAGGGCAATTGGGGGCAATTGGTCTGTAGGGGAGGGCTGTTGGGGGGTGATTAGGCTGGCAGGTGAGTTATTAGGGGATGATCAGGCTGGCAGGCAGGTGAGCAGTTGGGAGCTAGTAGTCCCAGATAGTGAGAGGGATGTCCAAGAGGTCCCAGATTGGAGAAGATGCAGACTGGACTGAAGCCCCCCCCCCAAGTGCACAAATTTTGTTCACCGGCCTCTAGTCCTATATAATGAAAGGCTAATATGCAAATTTATCAAACGGCTGAATGACTGGATGCCCACTGACCACCAGAGGGCAGATGCTCAATGCAGGAGCTGCCCCCTTGTGGTCAGTGTGCTCCTACAAGGGGAGCACCACTCAGCCAGAAGCTGGGCTCACAGCTTGTGAGCACAGCAGCGGTGGCGGGAGCTTCTCACACTCCACAGCAGTAGAACATCCCCTGAGGGCTCCCAAATTGCGAAGGGCCCAGGCCAACCTCCCCACAAGTGCACAAATTTTGTGCACCAGGCCTCTAGTTAAAACATAAAAATAAAAAATTCCGCCCTGGCTGTGTGGCTCAGTGGTTGGGTTAACATATTCCAATATTCTTTACAATTAATCTCAGGTTTATCAATTGGCCTTTAATCCTGGTTGTGTGACCTTCCTACATTATGTGTTTTCTCTTAACCTTTATTTCTTCCTCTGTAAAAGGAAGACAGACTGGAGAAAGAATAGTTCTCTGAATCAATTAGGATGCTTTTTATTTCAAGTAACAGAAAACCCATTCCATCTGACTTGAATAATAAGGACAAATATTAATGTGCATAAATGAAGTCCAGAGGTAGAATAAGTTCAGCATTGGCTGATCCAATGATGCGATGATTTTAACAAGGCCCAGGTGCTCTGTCTCTATAATGTGCCATCCCTATCATCTCAGGGAGGCTCTTGGAGGGTTGTAGGATGGCTGCACGTGGTGTTTAGGGCATCCTTCTTTATCCTCATCAGGTGCAATAGAGAAACTGGCTTCTTGTGTCTTTCTTCAGGGTATAAAACATAAGCTTTTAGCAAATCTTTTCTTATGTTTTATTAACCACAATTGGCTCACATGCCGTTTCAGATCTAACTCTTGGGATGAGGGATCATATTGACTTTAGACCAATTAGATTCACTCCTGGAGCTCAGTTTTTCCCGAGGTCCATGGAGAAGAGTCACACCTGAATAAATGTGGGATTCAGTTAGGAAAAAAAAAAGTGGAAGTGTATGCACCCGCCCACCTTCTACAAGGTCAAAGAGTCCATTCTCCCCTGGGTCACCAGTTACTGAGTCTGGGTGACATTCCTAGAAGTTATGTAATAAAAATGTTGTGGCTAGTTGTATTTAAGGTTTTGTTGTTCTCTGACAAGAGTAGAAGAGCAATAGGCTTAAAATCTTTTTTCTTATAGTTGAATCCACTGTCTAATGCCAAACACATATATTTAGGGATACCAATTCTTAGAAAATGTTTTATAATACTATTTTTAAAAAGAAGAAAAAAAAACACCTCTCAATTTAGGAATCCAAAGCAGCAATTTGGATGGCAATGTTTTACTTTTAAAATTTAAAGACTACTTGTGTGGCATTTCCCAAAAAAATACTACCCAAGAGATGCTAGCTCTTGATGTTATTTAAACCTCTAAGTCTTTATTTCTCCACCTAAATGTAAGAATAACAATACCCAACCTTCTCTGAGATAATGTGTCTGAAAGAGTATTGTACAGTGTAAATAACTGAAGAGGTGTGAGATGTTAGTACGCCCAGTGCCTCCCTGTCCAAACACAGGATTTGTGAGGACAAAGGCACTTCTTCCAAAGACTAAGGCCTGTCCAATTGACAAAGAGGGCAGTTTCTACAAAACAGACCTCTGTTCAGCACTGCAGTTCACTAATTGTTAACTTGGACTTGGTCTTCTTGTATCCTTCCTCTTTCATTTTAAGTTAGCTTTTGGGGCTTCTGTGCCTTCGATAGTTTTTACTGAAATGAAAGCAGAGGCTACCAGAATTTAGTGTTCTTCCTGTCCCAGGAAAGCAATTTTTCATCGAAAAGACAATGGGAAGAAACCAATTGAAAAGACAATTTGAAGACAAGGAAAGGGGGAGAGAGTGGGAAAGGAGTAGAGACCTTCGGATCCCCTGGGCACCTGAGATTTAGAACCACTCCTTGGCTGTGTCCCAAGGAAGTAGCAGACCCATAAGCAGACCTCAGGAGAGCAAGACTCTAACAACAACAACAAACATAGTGAGCAAACCTTCTGGGACCACTGCAGGCCTGGAGTGATCAACTGTCCCAATTTGCCTAGCACAGCCTGTGGGACGTGGGACTTGCGGCACTAAAACCAGAAAAGTCCTGGGAAAATAGCATGAGTTGGTTTCCTGAGGGGGAATAGGTGGCAACCATGATGGAGTGGATATCAGAAAACCTCTGCAGAAACTGGTTTGGCTCAGTGGACAGAGCATAGGCCTGTGGACTGAAGGGTCCCAGGTTCGATTCCGGTCAAAGGCATGTACCTTGGTTGCGGGCACATCCCCAGTAAAGGGTGTGCAGGAGGCGGATGATCTGTGTTTCTAACTCTTTATCTCTCTCCCTTCCTCTCTGTAAAAAAATCAATAAAATATATATTTTTTTAAAGAAAACTTTCTCCTGCTCTCTAGGCACCATGTATGTCTTTCCAAGCTGGGAGTTGCCTATGGAGAGCAGGGTATTCCAACCAGGACTGAGTGCTTTGGGGCAGTCAGAGTCACTCAACTTTAAGTTTTTTAAAGGAAACAAAAAAGTAATGTTTTTGCATACCATAGCTTGGGCACTAAAATTCATATTTTATACATAGAAATCAACCAAAAAATCACTGAGCAAAGCTTTATGGCCAGATATATTTTGGAATTGAAAAATCTTTGAATTTTAGAAATATATTGTGGGATATATTCTTTATAATACATGGAAGCTCTAATATAGTATCCTCTAGGCAAACACATTGATATTTCTATAGAAATATTAATATTTATATTAAACAAGTTAAAGAACAATAAATAGGCTTAGTTCTGCCCAGGTTATGCTCTCAAATGAGTCCAATTGAGTTCAGGTTAGTTTAGATTTTGCCACCAAGTTAGTTCTCAGAAATTTTAATATTTTGTAACTATGGTTAATCAATGGAGTGTTGCTGTATTTGTAAACATTTATACATTTAAAGATATGTCCTAAATTTATTATAATGTTAGCTGAAAAGTAAAATCTATCCTTTGTTTACCAATATTGACTTAAGATTCTGGAGGATTTATGAATATCAAATATTACTTAACATACTTACAGAATTTATCAGTCCCTAATATTAGAGTAGATAATGCATTTAAATGACAATGTGATGCAAGATTCAAATGTTTTATTTACACATTATAGATTTTTATTCAGACAACCAAAGTGTGATGATCACAATTTAAAATAGTGTTCCATAAAGGTCCATTGAAATATTGGATTTGCCTGCCCTAACAGTGAAGAAGTAAGATATACCACACCTACCAGAATGGCTACTTACCATCAATAAATCAACAGACAAGTGCTGGAAAGGAAACCCTAATTCACTGCTGGTGGGGATGCAGAATACTACAGCCACTGTGGAAAACGGTATGGAGTCTCCTCAAAAAATTAAAAATGGAATTGCTTTTTGACCCAGTGATCCCACTTCTGGGAATATGTTCTAAGAATCCCAAACACCAATCAGAAAGAATATGTGCACCCTTATATTCATAGCAGCACAATTTATAGTAGCTAAGATCTGGAAATAGCCCAAGTGCCCATCAGTATATGAGTGGATAAAAAAAGTTGTGGAATTACACCATTACACCATGGAATACTATGCAACTCTTATCCTTTGCTACAGCAAAGGCCCTAGAGAGTATTATGCTATATGAAATAAGCTAGTTAGAGTAAGTGGAATCTAATGAACAAAATAAACAGATGAACAAAACAGGTCCAAAGGCATGATACATGGAACAAACCGGCAGATCTCAGAGAGAAGCTGGGGGAGGGGGCAGGAAGAGATTAACCCAAGAACTTAAAAGCATATATGCGTAGCCTATGAACACAGACAATCATGTGGTGAAGGCCCGGAGTGGGGCAGGGGCTGGGTGGAGTGGGGGAAAGAGGAGGGAAATGAAGAACATCTATAATACTGTCAACAATTAAGGAAAAATAAATGAAAAAGTGAGATATATTTCTTTGAGTTATATTGAATTACAGGGTGATGACCTATAAGTTTTCTCCAGGGCTTTCAGCCAAAATAGTTTTATTTAATGTCTCTGTGGAAGCACAGTCAAGGACATTGGTTTATAAACCGCCATTAGGGCTCTACAGAAATAATAACAATAGCAATAATAACAACAACAATCTATATGTATTTAAGCCTAAGTAACCATTGCAGTGGAATGGACGACAGAACAGGCTACGTGGGGCGACCAGGCCAGCAAGGGGGTTAGTGAGGGCTGACCAAATGACCGAGCAGCAGGCTGCATGGGGTGACCAGGCCGGCATAGGGGTTAGTGAGGGGCGACCAACAACTGAACAGCAGGCTGTGTGGGGCAACCAGGACAGCAGGGGAGCAGTTAGGGTCAATCAGGCAGGCAGGCAGGTGAGAAGTTAGAAGCCAGTGGTCCTGGATTGTGAGAGGGATGTCCGACTGCCTGTTTAAGCCCAATCCTGGGGATCCATCCCCCCAAGTTGTTCCAGATTGGAGAGGGTGCAGGCTTGGGCTAAGGGCCCCGACCCCATGCAAAAATTTCATGCACCAGGCCTCTAGTAATAATAATAATAACAATGCACCCTTAATTATGTGCAAGTACAATCATTCTCTGTTTTGACTCAAATAGTTATTTTCAGTGCCTGGAGAGCTGCGCCAAATAAGTTTACAGTGTCTAAAACTTTGGTGGTTTCGTTATTCTTCACTAGAAAGATAGCCCAGATCTAATTTATTCAGAGCTTTGAAGATAAGATTCAGTGTCAGCATCAAATTCAGTTGTAGATCAGTAATAAGTGAAAAAAGCACTGGCTCATTAATCATAATTCTTAGATTTTCCTTTCCACAGGGAAAGCCTTGGGGAAAGCGAAGGCATCTTAGACATTTCCTCTCTAATGAAACCATGCATAACGTATATCAGAATTGGTCTTGATGTCCGCATTTGCACCTATCTTACTTTGCCATATAACATGCAATTTCTCACTCTAATCACATATGATGGTTTGTAAAACTTGATGCTTTGGGTAGGGGTTTTTTCTCTCTTCATTTTATGTGTTTTTCAAAGGCTTCCAAATCAATCTTCTTGTTGAAATCACCTATTCTGTCTTTTGAAATCTCCTTGTGTCAAACATTTATTTCCATTCCTTCCATTTTGATATTCATGACAAGCTCAATACATGCACTGAAGTCTGAAATATTTATGTATAGACAACACTGTGCTTCTAATTACTGCAAATGAGGCTCCTTGTCTCTTTCATGGTATCTCCTCAGAAAGGGAACGTGTGAAGAGCTGTGGTAATCATTTTCATTTTTTGCCAGCTCCTTTAAAACCTTCATAAAAACTCTCTTCACACCAACTCCCAGTGGCAAATGCATTTAATGTACCCTGTGGCCTTCTGCCCCACTTGTCTGCTTTGTGGAGGCTTCCAGGCCTGACTCCTTGGCTCACAACACTCCTCTGACTTGTGGGCCACAACCAGGAAGACCCTCAACTGGAGGAATGTCAGCAACTGAAAGAGGAACAGACAAAGCTGCCTTTTTGTTATGCATATTGGCCAATTTTGCTTTCTTTTATGCTCTAAAGTTTAGTGGACTAAGAGGATCAACACTGTTCTTCTTGCCAGATCTCCCCCAGGATTCCAGCTAACACTAACCCCAACACCAAAAGTAAACAAACAAAACACATCCCACATTTTTAGGCTAACTATTAAATGTGATAACTGATTTCTTCAAGCCATGGGCATGTAAGTCTTTTCATTGTCAATCTATAATTATTTCTTTTCATTGTCAATCTATAATTAATCACCTTATAGAATAAGAAATCACAGAGAAATGAAAAGTCATGGAAATGTACCAAGTTTAAGGAAATCATTATACTTTATTATTTTGTGGTGTAAGTCCCAAATCATCCACACGGCAGTTCAAGCTAAAACCTCAGTAGGAGGTTTCTGTTTTTCAAAGCCTGCTTGTTGTTCATAAGAATATTACTATAACTATCAGATAGTTAGATTTACTTAAGTAGCTTTTTGTTGTTGTTGTTAAAAAAAATGACTTTCCATCCTGTAACAGTTGATGCCACCAGCACCCAATAAAAGATGACTCTTTATTCTTTAAATTCGATCATATACTCAATACTGTGGAATAAACCCAAAAGGAATGGTGTGTGTAGACCATAGAAACACTTTGAGATAGTGAACCCAGAAGGAACTGGTGTGTGTAGACCCACAGAAGCACTTTGAGATAGTGAGGTCCTGGAGTGGAGATTGGTCAAACCTCCATCTTTATCAGCGTCTCATCTGATTGCCCTCTACAGCACTGATTTCTGTTTATCAACCTGGAAAGAAAATGCAGATTTCTCGTCAGTGTAGCATCTACTGTGCTCTTCTCTTTCCCATTTGGAGCCAACGATTTCCTCTAGAACGTTACAAACAATGAGATCAGCCAGCCCAGAGACTAAACTAATAGGAATGTAACACTAAAGACTTCTGGAGAGCCATCAAGTTGAAAAGAACAAGAGCAAAAATTATCTAAAGGACCAATGCCAGGGGCTACAACTAATGTGAATTATTACTCTTAAGTCTCAAAGTCCTCTTTGTAGCTCCTACTTGTGATAAGTCCATAAATGGCAACACTTGAATTAGTTGTGCTTTGAGTTTTTCCTTCTAACATAGAACATTTGGTGTCCTTTTTCTTTCTCCCATGTAGAAAATTGGAAGCTTCCACCTGCCACCTTGAAAATTAGTTCATCCATCTTCTCATAAAAATCTAAGTGGATCCATAATTAATATTTTAAGACAAATAGTTGTTGTAATCATTGCATTGATATTAAACAGGTATTTTTAACCTGAAATTCCTAGAAAAATAAAATACCTGCGAAGAACTACCCCCGCTTCGCCAACTCACACCCAAACATGATTCAGAATAGCAATTAGGTTTCGGGGAGATGACCTTTAAGTAATGATATGAACTGCCCCTAAGTGAGTCCTCAAGAGCCACCTTGTCTGGAGGTTGGAGCCTTCCCCACTGAGCATTGACAGCTCTGATGCTGGTATATACTTACTGTCAAACCGCTAGAAAATGCATTCATCCCTTGCCCTCAATTCACAGAGTAGGAAACAATGAACTTTAAAAACCTGTGTCTTCAGGTACAGATTTATGTGACAGGTGGGCTAGGGCAATAAAGGTTGTGCTGTGCATGGATGTAATCCAAGCACTTAGAACAGTGCCTGGAACATAGAGGATATTCAATGAGTGGATGAAAGGAGGACCTTCAAGGTCATAGAAGACTACCCTAGTAAAGCAGTATTTCCTTGGGTTACCATTTCTAGCATTCTGTTTCTGGCCTGCCCTCTATCTCCACAGAAGAAAAAAATGGAATTTGGGGGGGGGGGCGTTATAGGTCTAGGAGTAGAATTGCTGATTCACAGGGCATGTGCTTAATTACCATACTACACTGTAATTATTTACTTGTCTACCTTCTCCAGGGCTGATGTATCCATTAGGCAAAGTAGACACACACACAACACACACACACAACACACACACACACACACACACACACACACACACACAACACACACACACACACACACATATACACACACAAAAAAAAAACAACCAAGCAAACAAACAACAACAACAACAACAAAACACCCACAGAAACCTTTCAGGTCACAGTAATTTATATAATCCTATATAATAAAAGGCTAAAATGTAAATAGACCAAATGGCGGAACAACCGGAACAACCAAATAACTGGACCAGAGGGTGTATGCAGAACATGGCAGGTGTCGGGATGGTGGAGCAGGTGAGCAAGGGGTGCCAGACCAAGGCAGGGTGCTGGGTGTCAGTCACTGTCATCAGGCCAAGACTCTGGTGGTTACTGAAAATTCTTACTCTCATGCTCCATGGTCCCTCCTGGCACTTGAATCCTCTACTGGCACCAGAGCTGCCACTCACACCCACTGCCAGTGCCCAGCATTGGCCCCAGACACTCAGTGCCATCAGCAGGAGTGAGCTTCAGGTGACAGCCCCAATTGACCCTCAGGGATTCTCCACTTCCCCCTGCTCCTGGGGGAGATTGGGGTCAGCAGCCACCTCTCACACCCATTGCCAGCACCAACCTCGCTCATACCCACAGCTGGAGCCACTGCTCGCACCCACCTCTAGTGCCCGGCGCTGGTCCCAACCGCTCAGCGCCATCAGGGAGTGTCAGCAGTGGCTACTGGCCCCAGTCACCCCTGAGGTCTTCTCCACCTCCTCCTGATCCTGAGAGGTGATCGGGGCAGCAGCTGCCATTCACACCCGCTGCTGGTGCCAGCCACAATTGCTTTGCACCTTCAACAGGTGTTAGCAGGGCTGGTGCAGTCAGCATGTGGAAGCAGGGGGCCACAGTAGGAGAGGCAAAGTGGGGGCGGGGAGGATGGGCCAAGACCCACCCCTGTGTCTACCACAGCCTCATGGCCCACACTTCCTTTCAAGATGCATGAATTCATGCACCGGGTCCCTCGTACATAATATTAAAATACAAAAATGTCATCTTCATTTCAACTATTACAAAATATCACTTTAGCCCTGACCAGTTTGGCTCAGTGGATAGAGCGTAGGCCTGTGGACTGAAGGGTCCCTGGTTCGATTCTGGTCAAGGGCATGTACCTTGGTTGCCAGCACATCCCCAGTAGGCGGTGTGCAGGAGACCGCTGGCCGATGTTTCTCTCTCATCGATGTTTCTAACTCTCTATCCCTCTCCCTTCCTCTCTGTAAAAAAATGTAATAAAATATATATTTTTAAAAAATTTTAAATAATACCACTTTAAATATTATTTAGTGGAGGAAGGGGCCCATGAAGACGAAAGTGCCTAAGGCCCAGGAGAATCATGTTCCTGACCACATCTCCATTAGGTTGCAGGCTCATTGAGCTTTATGAGAGTAACATTTTGTTGTTGTTTTTGTCTTCGTAAACTAGCAACCTATCAAGAGATCTGGCAAACATTTGGTGCTTAATATATGTTTGAGGAATGACTAAAATAAATCTCATGAGTATGCATTCTTAATGAAAGTCAGCCAGAAAAAAAAATATTGTGATTTAAATGCAACAGAGGAAGCAGACAGAATAGGGCTGATGAAAGAAATTGCCAGGAGAAAGTAATTTTTTTTTTTTTTTTTAGCAATGGACTGCCAATAGTAGGTGAGGATGACTTCAAGAAGGCTTGGAAAGTGAGAGGTTGAAGCCAAGGAGTTGTGGAGAGGTATCTGGGGGAGCTTCTGTAACACGTGGGTGCCGAGCCTGTATTTGGCAGGTGAAGATGTATTTCCTGGCAGGCTAATGACTAATGGAATTTGAGTGCTAGAAGTGCTCTTAAGAGCTGTGCTAGTCCAACTTCTCATTTTACAGATGAAAAGAGTAAAGCCTGTTAAATTATCGGGAAGTGCTCTTTCCACTGCTCCTCCAGCTCTTATAATGATCGGAATTGTATTTGCAAGGCAGGGTGGTGAGATGAACAACAAACATGACATTTATGTGCTTACTACGTAATTGTATAATACACATAATGTGAGCAATTCCACGTGTAAGTAATAAGAGAATCATTTTTAGAAATCTTAATAGATCCATGAGATTATTTTCAGGTCACAGAATGGGACATTTTAATTCCTTATTTCTCTCAACTCCATTGCAGCTCTGATTTTAAAGTGCTCTCATCTGCTTGGTCACCTCTCAAGTAAGAAGTCTGACCATATTGGTGTTATGAAATCAGATGACTAAAAATACAGGTGGCCAAATCTGCCTAAAGTGAAACCAGAACCCAGAACCTCTCTCTGACCAACAACAGAACAAGAGGAAGAGGGTAAGATTATAAACAAAGTAAAGGAACTCAACCACTATTAAGCAGAGAAACAATCTGAAGGTCACTGAAGGTGCTCTCATCTTTGCACCACAATCAGTAGGCTGAGTCCACTCTGATTACAAATAAAATAAAATAAAATAAAATTTAAAAATGTCCTGATTATGCAGGATCCCTATGAGGCTTTCTTTCATTCCTAGGTGACAGCTGGAAAACTGCATCCAAATGTCTAACCCATTCTTGAGTCATTTGACAAATGACTGAGGAGCTACTCTGCACCAATTGCAGTCTAGAATACAGAGATGCAAGGATGACATTTGGAGCCTGTCCTCGGGAGCTTATGGTGTAGTTGAAGGGCCACCCCAGGGGAGGGAGAAGAGCCAGCAGGATGGTGTTCTGGTCGTGATTGCGGTGTTCAAAATGATTTGGCTCCATTCTGCCTTTAGAACATTCTTATATGAGTGAACACTTGAGAGATTTTAGAACAACATCAGTTCCCCACTGGGAGCCAAAGCTGGAATGGAAGGGAGTTAAGGTGGAAAGGGTAGGGGTGAGGGTTGGTGATGGGGAAGGCATTGCCATCTAAGAAGTTCTTAAGAACATTCCAGATCTGTAGACCCCATGACAGGAACTAAACTTTATTCTCCAGAATTTGAGATTAATTTCATTGTGCCATTTACCAGATGAGAGAACTGTCTGATTAGGACATTGAACATCCTCACAGAATCAACCTACACATGGGTTATGCCACCTGATAGGAAGGAGGAGGCTTCTACTTTCCAGATATAGATTGTTGCTACCATGTATGGATGAGGTAGGGATGAGAATCTTGTCGCTATCTCTAGTTTGGAAACTTTAAGTCACTCTTCAATAAACTAACTCCAGGTTCTAGGAAGGCAGACCCATTACTATTAACTATTAAGATCCCAAAGTTCCACGAACCCTCTTTCCCATCAAATTCACTTGTTCAATATGAGCAGATTAATTTTTCTAAAATTCCAATTTCAGTATGTCATTTACAGAGTCCAAAACTTTCAATGGCTCCTCATGGTCAATAGAAAAAGAATAAACTCTTTACCTGGCATTAGAGAGTCATCTATGATTTCAACCAAACTATTCACTGCTCCACCATACAGGCATGCTATGAGACCTACTTAGGAACTTCCCTGCATGTCCGACACACTGTCATGTTCACACCTCACTTACACTGTCCTTAATCTGCGAAAACCCGCCATGTTGCTCTGCCTATTTATTTATTTATTGAAAAAATATTTGTGGTGCATCTGTTCAGTTTCAGAAATGTTAATAGGATTTGGGGATCCAGAGATGAGCAAAAAGAAGAAGAAGAAGAAGAAGAAGAAGAAGAAGAATGAATAATAGAAAAAGTTAAAAGTTTCTGCAGCTGGATGATCATGGTGTTCATGGTGGTCCCTAATGCAGGAGCTTTGAACTTCAGTTTTGGAAAGTGCTATGCAAAAGTACAAAGCCTTATGATGACATATAACAAGAGCATCTTACCTCATTTGATGGATCATGGAAGGCTCCATAAGAAAGTAATTTTTATATGAAATGTAAAATATTAAGAGGATTTAGCCAGGCAATAGAGCATTCCGTGAACAAAGAATCACCTATGTAACACTTTAAGGCAGGCCCAAAGCCCACCCATCCTGAAAGTGTCAGCTTAATTTGCAACTTCTTCTGAAGTTTTCCTGACCTACGTGGAAGAACCGCTTGCTCTTCACCAACACTCTAATTCCATACCAGTTCCCTAAGCTTTTAAGTCACAGTTGGTCTTGTGATGGTGTCACCTTTTATGCTTTATCTTCTCACCTGGATTAGATCACGGCTGAACCATGCTTACAAACCGTATGGGCCTCTTGCTCCTAGTAGGAGCTCGATAAATATTGATTAAATGTATGTGTGCATGAATGAATGAATGAATGAATGAACGAATGGGCTTGGTCAGTTAGGATTGCCTGCATGGCCTCTCAGTGAGCTTTGGCAGAGGGTATTGCAGCAATACAGAAGATACTGTATTATTGGCCTTTAAGAGTAAAAAGATTCACTGGCTATTTACCTCAAGAAATCAAGCCTTACCCCAATATCACCCAAAGAGCCAAGGAGATGGATGAGTGGTCAGAAAGAACTGGCTCTATTCATTGTATTGTGAAGATTCTTCTCCTCTATGTAATAAGTGTTACACTGTATAAATAATTCTCAAGAAAATTTCAAAATGGAATGGGCTGAGTTCTATTGGATACAATACATTCTTAGTAAAAGAGAAATCACCTTAACTAGCCTCCGGGCACAAGAACCCTTCAATAGGAACCTACTAAAGGATGTGTGACCAGTGGACTCCCTGACAGCTAACCTTTTCACCAACCAAAATTTATTATTAATATCATAACCCAGTTTACAGCAGCAAATTCTCCTTTCCCTGCCTCCACACCTGCCAAGATTCTTATCTCAATGGCTTCCTGCCTCCTCCACCTTTATACCTCAACCTCCTTGTACCCTGACCTTCCAACTCTGTCACAAGTTGTATCATTTTTTTTTTCTCAAGAAAATTTCAAAATGGGACATGCCCAGTTCCTTTGGGATATAACAGACACCGTCTTAATGAGCTTCTTATGCATACTTACATTTGAAAGCTGGGCAATAATGGGGAGACAATATAATCATAGGAAGGCGTCTTACCCAGAAACGGCACAGAACTGAACTGTTTACACCGAAGACTCTACCCTTTTAGTTTTCCCATTCTCTGGATTTTAGATAAAATACCAGAATGAGGAGCATTTTACATAAGTAGCAATATGATCTTTGCTGTGGGTTTCAAGCCAAAAGATACCCAACTAGACTTGGCATAGAGAAAGACCCATTGAGACACAGGAGTGTAGCTTATTCTATAGATACTTTTGAGCAGCTGCTAAGTTGCATTTCTGCACTGGGCACTAGAAATACAAAGATAAAATAAAATATTGTCCTTTATTTGAAGGAGCTTGTGATCTAGTGGGGGTAGATTTAGACACTTCAACATGCGATCACTACATGGTGTGTTGAGAGGGAAGAATGAGAAGTAAGAGACCTTTATTCACCTCAGGACAGTGTAGGAAGGTAGGGAGTTCTAGAGGATTAAAGACGATTCTGAAATGGATATACTGATGTTATAAAAATAGATCATATTGTCACATAGCTACATAAAAAGTTCCACTTAAAAAGAGGTCACTGTGTTTCTGATAAATTAATTTCTGGCCTAATAGATCAAATATATGAGGATCCCACAGCACAAAATGAAGCCAAAGAAAGATGAGATTTGATTAGTTTAATCACTCAAAACTGACGATGCACACAGCTGTTTGCTCAGATCCTGAACTTTGATGAAAGCTTTTGTGAATTTTTCAGGACAGCATTTCTCAGCCTCAGTACTATTGACATTTGGACTGGATAATTCTTTGTTGTGGGAGCTTCCTAGTGCATTATAAGATTTTAGCCTCTACCAACTAATTCCAGCAGCATCTTCCCCCCTTTCTCCCTCCCAATTGGGACAAGTCAAACTGTCTCCAATTACTAAATGCCTCTTTGGGGACAAAATCATCCCATTAAGAACTACTAGTTTAGTATGTTTAGCTCAAATAAACACAAAAACAATCATGTCTCTTCCCCCGCCCCCTCTGAGATTATCAGTTTCTATTTAAAGCTATGTGTAATAATGGATACTTGTCATCATTATTGTGTAGCTAAGTCTTTTCTTAGACAATTTCCACTCGAGAACCAGTGATAGCTGTGGCAGAAACTTCTAACTTTTCCTTTTATTTATGCTTCTTTTCTCATCCCCCCTAAAAAAATAACCCCTGATTTCTAGGTGGGCATCCACCAAGAATGAGCCATTTCCCCATCTTGCCAATGAGCTTTAAGCAGAATCAGTGTGCGCCGTTTTCTGAAATGTCCTTCAGAAAAGGACACAAGCTCTTCTACTCCTTGTTTCCACCGCTTCATGTGAGTGCAATTGTTGGAGTTCTAGCAGCCCTATTTGACCATGAAGTGACCTTGGGAATTGAAGCCACGTGTGTTGGAACAACAGATAAAAATGTTGATACTGTGATGGGGTCTGATCAGCTAGGAATCACGGCTTCCAGACTACTATATGAGATACTGTGGGGGTTTTCCATTGTTATGATGAATATCTGGTACTTTCAGCAGAACCTGATATTAACCAATACAGTTGCCAAAGGTAAACATTTATTATATTTGCAAAAGCCTCTGAGCCATTATCTTCCTCATTTTAGAAAGTTTGATCAGCTGTTTCATTGAGGTATTTATAGAAAGCCCATGTTATCATCTCTTCCTCTGCTGCAGTACACAATACAGGTTTGTTGTTTCAGTACCAACCCTCCCACTGCCTTCCACTGTATTATTTCAGTCAGTCAGTTACACCAGATACACCGTTGCCACCCAGTTACTAAAAGCTGATCTCTCCTTACACCTATCAGGCACACAGAATGAAATGATGATGCCTAATAATGACGGAGTTGCAATAAAAAGTATATACTCATAGATTTCTGGTGAAAATGTGACATTTTGTCATCTTTTAAACAGCAATTTAAGAATAGCTAGTAGATTTAAAAATACATACACTCCTTCACCCAACTGTCTATTTCTAAGAAGTAAAATCAATATTAATGAAGGATATATGTATAAAGATATTTATTGCATTTTACCTACAGCAGGAAAAAAAATGGAAAGGGAATGCCTCTCATAAAATGAAGGGCTGAATAAATTTCAGAGCCATCAACATATAGTTGGTATTTAATAGCAAGGGACTAGATAAAATTGCTTAGGAGACAAATAAAGAAAAAGAGAGAGTTGAGAACCGAGTCCTGGAACATGAAACATTAAGGGGTCAGGAAGATGAAAAGAATCCAGCCCCCCGCCCCCCCCAAAAAAAGGAGAAGCAGTGGCCAGTGAGGTAGATGGAGAATAAGGAGAGTAGTTGACCAACAGCCAGGAGAAGAGTTTCAAGAAGGATGGAGTGGTAGACTGTGCCAAATGCTGCCACGAGGCTAAGTAAGGTGAGGACAAAGAAGGAATCATTTGATGAGGCAACATGGAAATCACTGAAGATACTAGCCAATGCAGTATCCATGGATTAGTGGAGACAACAGCTCGAGAAGAGAAAGCTCAAGAGAGAATAGAATGTGAGGAAGTGGAGACAGCACATATATACAGTTCTGGATTTTTGGAAAGGAGGAGAGGGAAATGGTTTCATAGATTTACCAAAGGTATTTTGTTTTTAGAAGCAAATCAATGTAGCGTGTTTTAAAAGAAATGATATAGCATAGAGGTGAAATACATGATTCAGGAGAGAGTGGATAGTTGCGGGGTCAAGGTCATTGACTAGGTAACCTTATAGAGAGGAGCGTCTCAGACAAGAGCCAGGATAGTGTGCCCACTATGAACCAAGGGAAGGAAGAATAAATAGGCAGGTTCGATGGCACATTTGGTGGTAGAATGAGAGGAAATTCTCCTTGATTGCTTTGGTCAACATCCAACTGAATTCAGAACTGCCCAGCCTATGTCACCAATGCACAGACTCATGGGTTAGATACATGCTTATGTTATTAAGCCACTAAAATAGGGGATGTGTTCTATGATGTTATGGTGGCAATAGCTGATGCAAGGATTGCTCCATATCAGTACATACAGAGTTGCCCATTTTATAAATGACTACATAACAGTATTACACTGTGTATCCTTATTTTATTCTACCATTTCCCTATTACTGTTCATTTCAGATATTACTATAAATAATGCTGCAGGGAGTATCTTCCCACCTATATCCTTGCTCATACATGAATCTGTACAAAGAATTTCTAGAGGTGAGATTTCTGGATCAAAGTGTATATGCAATGATAATTCTTATAGATATTGGCAACATGCATCCTACAGAAAAGATCAATTTTCACGATTGACAAAAATGCATGAGTGCCTATTTCCATGTCTCCTCGTGTTATTTATTCTTTTGCCAAGATGGTAGGTAAAAACTGCCAGTTAGTGTAAGTGTCATTTTTATCCCTCTCTCTGTGCAGTTCTAAAATGGATGCACCATCCCTCCTGGTTTCCACCTTCTCTGAGGAGCACCTGTTTCACAGTGACCAACCCCACCTCAGCAGGCACAGAGACCTCCTAGCCTCACTCCTCTTCCCAGTGGTTGTATTCTGTCAATGTTCTCCTTGTGTTGACAGGTTCTCCACCGAATTCAGTATGTTATGACTAATCTAACATAAGAAAAAATAGGAGAAAGATTCCACATATTTTGGAGACATGAGTTATGTTTCAGATTGTTCATTATAAATGGGAATGTTGAAGTATAGTTGGAAGAGGCTAAAAGGGAAGAAGGAAATGAAAAAGAGACAGCTGATGGGAGAAATAGGTTTTCTGAAGTTCCTTTGACTTCTACTATATTTCCTAACTTTGATGTCTCAAGAGATATGTATGTTAAGTGGTATGTACTTTAAAATATTTCAGCACAGCTCTAGCTGGTTTGGCTCAGTGGACAGAGTATCACCTGTGGACCGAAGGTTCTATTCTAATCAAGGGTACCTCGGTTGCAAGCTTCTCCCTGGCAGAGGCCCTGGTGGGGGGTAAGAAGGAACCAATCTATGTGTTTCTTTTACATCGATATTTCTCTCTGTCTTTCTCTCTATCTTTCACTCTCTCTAGAAAATAGTAGGAAAATATCTTCAGGTGAGGATTAAAAAAACAAACAAACAACTTCAGCACAGACAGAGTAATAGACTTGTGAATGTCCCTTAATTTTCCCCTTAGAGCTGGCCACTGCCCCAAGAGGATCTATATTCTCTGAGCCTAAAGAGCAGTCATCCAAGTGGAGAGCCCTATCTGCGAAACAATAAATAAATAAACTCTATAGAGAGAGGGTGAATCCTAAGCTATGGGGGAAGCACTAGCAAACAGAAGAGGGGCTGTGGGTGCATATAGTGCAGGGAGTGGGGTTCTGGAAGGTAGAGTTTGAGCCCTTTTATATCTGCCCAATCCCCATACTACTATTTCAAACATATATTCAGAATTTATAATAAAATTATAATATGCTAATTAGACCTGACGGCCAAACGAATCTCATGCCCTGGACCTACAGTATTTATGTAATCATCCAATGTGCTTTATACTTTTAAACAGTGAAACAAGGAGGAAAAAGTTTACTTATGGGTAAGCATAAGTAATTTGACCTTAACCCAAGGCTAAAAAATGTTGAAAGCATTTCTAATTTTGCCATGGATTTCTCAGCTTTGTTACTTTGCACTCACAGGGCAATTATCTTTGACAGTGGTTTCTAAGAGTTAAGCACTGTTCTTTTGTACATCTAACAGGATTGCATTTGTAATGATAACTCTCTCTGGAGTCAATGGGTCTTTGGAAAGTGTGTGGACGACTGAAGAGAATGGATGGAGTCCCACCAAGGACAAAGTAGTGAAGCCTAATGCAGCCTTTTATCTTCTCCATTAAATGGCCATGCAAATAAGAGGCTCAAGTGAGACAACCTTCTTGAAACTGATATGATTTCCTGGAGGGCTGGGGAAAGCTTAATGTTTCTCGGCTCTGAGTTGAAACCCTTAAATGAAAGCACTCAATTGAAAAGATGTATTTAAATCCAGCTGTTCATTGTCTTTTCAATTCTATCGCTTTTCCACTTAATGTATTTTTTTCCTTTCTTTCACACATAATAAGGCTTGGTTATGAAGAAAAGAGACTGGCAGGAGACACAACCCAGCCATTCAGGTCTCCTAATGGTCTCATCAGATAATCACAAAACATTGGTGCCATTGAGAGAGCACAGTGTGGGGGTGGGATTGGGGGCGGACGAAAGCGTGATGACATGGCCACAGGCTCAGGGGCTGGGGCTGAGCTGCGATTCTGCCACAGCCTTTTTGACCAGTCCACTCAGACAACTGTTTTCTTCCTCCCCGGCCCACCACTTATTTGACTGAACTAAGAAACAAGTGGTTGTTCTGACTCTGGCTGGAGCCCAATGATAAATTAAAGTTTGCATTTTCCTATGGTTAAGTTCAATTCGCTACTAAATTGACATTCAGTTTGAGATACAAAGCAGCTACAAAATATGTTCTGAAACCAGTAGCTCATTGTCAACTGATTTTGGCTGCAGAAATAAGCCAGACATGTAAAAGTAGTGTCAGCTACATGCTTTTGTCTGACAATTCCAAGCGGCCAGTGATCCTTTCCTTGTTTTTCTTTCACCTCCATTTTTGGGGGGATTTTTGCTTGTTTGTTTTTTGGTTTTTAATTGTCATGATAAATTATCCTTGGAGTAGTTGGTTCTGGTCCATTTATTTTGGTTCACAATCACTAGGTATTCTATACTTGAGTGATTCTTCTTATCTTTTCCATTCTTGCCTCTTCATCTGTCAAGGAACAAAAGCAAATGTGTCAAACACAAAGCCTGAAATGGGCTAAATAAACAAGGTTTAAAAACATAAGCTTCAATTCTCATGGAAACATAGGTTTATTTCAATAGAGACAGGCTGAATACAAAGGGCTAAAATAAATAAGCTCTCATTAACATAAAATAATAGAGCATTTTAATAAAAATTAATATTTTTCTTGAACATTAACTTACCAGACACTGAATAAAATTAATGCACAAATTAAGAAGCGTAATGCAAATAAACCTATTTTTCTTGTTCTCTGGAAGCAAAATATTTCCTTTTGCACACACCAAACAAGTCAGTATAAGACTAATGATGTGGCCATCAGCTGCTAAAATATTCACTGCTAGTATTAGTGAAGAGCAATGGTGTGCCTGTGCTTAAGGTGTACAAGGGAAATGAATGCAACAAATTATAGTAATCAGTCATTAGTGAATGTTTTAATTTGTTATTAATAACTAATGGCCCAGTGCACAAAATTTGTGCACATTAGAAGGGAATTAATTAGAGGAAATAATTTAATACTGCTATTTTCCCTTTCTCTATAATACAAATGTCAGAAATGAAAGAAAATTAGTAAAATGTATATGAAAACCTTCCTCCTGTCAGGGTCTGGGGTGCACCATGGACCCAGAGTCAAGTCCCTGCCCACTTGCATGCTCCTTGAAATCATGCGAGACCCAGAGCTGGCTGGTCCCATCTCTGGCAAGTCCCACCAGGTGGGGGTACAGCCTCAGGTCCCCCATCAAGCCCAGCCAGGGTGGGGGATGGTCTGAGGTCCCCCAGCCCAAGCAGGGCAGGGGGCATGCCTTGAGATCCCTTGTCAAGCCCCACGGGCGGTGGGGGGGGGGCGTGGCCTGAGATCCCCCATCAAGCCCTGCCAGGCAGGGGGCACAGCCTCACATCCCCCGGCCCAGCACCAGAGCAGGGAGCGAACCTTGAGGTCCCTCATCAAGCCTTGCCAGGTGGAGAACACAGCCTGAGGTCCCCTGTCAAGCCCCGCTAGGTGAGGGGCACAGCCTCAGGTCCCCTGCCTTGACCCAGCGCCATGCAGCCTCAGGTCCCTGCTGATTGATCGTTAAGGCTCCTTACAGGAACTCAGCCTCCACTGTGGGCACAGCTCTCTTGGGTTATGGAAACCCCGCCTCTGCTATGGGTGCCACCATCTTTGTGACAGTGTGATGGTCAATTTGCATATTCCCTCTTTATTAGATAGGATTATGTATAACAGGATATTGAAAAAATTAAGTTACAAAAATTTTATTAAAATGCTTCTTTTACATTCAGTTATATTGACTGGGCCGCAAATATATTCATTGTGGGTCAAATGTGGCCCGTGGGCCACCAGTTTGACATGCTGGGACTGAAGTCTTTAATGATGCTGGGCCCATGGAAAGGTGGGGGCACGTTTGTCCCAGCTTACCATAATGTTGCTTGCCTCCTCCCACCCCCATACTTTTTTCTATCACATACACAAAAATTACCCAAATATGTAGGAGAAGGCTGCAACAAGGTGTCATTTGTCATGTCAGTTCAGATTGGTGGATTGATGGCAGTGGCTTGGCTAGCTGTGCCCCAGCTGCGTGGAAAGAAAGTGGTTGACAAGCGATGTCCCACACCTGCAAGCAGCACAGCTGGTGTCTGCCCTCTTTTTGGGATTGAAGGGGCTGTGCAGGCTCCATGCACCGCTGGAATAAGCACATCCAGGAGGCGGGAAAGCAGGTTACCTTCCTCGTGGTTCACTGGAATCCCCGCACTCAGGAGGCTCTTCCTTCCCCGCTCTCAGAGCTCTCAAGGTGATGTAGCCTCCAAGACCTAGAAAAGCCCAGCGGCAAGTGATCTGTCATGAAGTGCCCGAGCCACAGCGACAGGAGGACCAAAGGCCAGACTCAAGTTTCCTCCTTATTCAAATTAACAGCTCCTTTTCATTAACCACGTGGGAGAGGTTCAGGAAGCCGGGCCCCGGCCCCTGGGAGCTGGTTGTCTGCTGGCTTCTGTCCTTTGCCCTGGCCTCCAGCGCATTGCTCACCCTGGAAAACACGACTCCCACCTTGAGCAGCCCCAGCATGCTTTATGGGCATCATGCTTCCTTCTAGAACAGTGGTTCTCAACCTTTCTAACGCCACGACCCTTTAACGCAGTTCCTCATGTTGTGGTGACCCCCAACCCTAAAATAATTTCATAAAATTATCTGTGTTTTCCAATGGCCTTAGGTGACCCTGCTAGCGGTTCTCAACCTGTGGATCACGACCCACAGGTTGAGAAGCGCTGCTGTAGAGTCTAGGATCATCAGAAAACACAGATATTTACATTACGATTCATAACAGTAGCAAAATTACAGTTATGAAGTAGCAGCGAAAATAATTTTATGGCTGGGGGTCACCACGACATGAGGAACTGTGCTAAAGGGTCGTGGCATTAGAAAGCTTGAGAACCACTGCTCTAGAGCAGTGTTTCCCAAAGTGTGGCATGCGTACCCCGAGGGGTATGGGAAGAGTTTGGTGGGGGTACGCGTTGCACCGGAGTTTGGTGGGGATATGCACTGCACCGTGCTTAGCTGCGTCTAATTCTAGGTTCTCCAGAGTCAAGTCAAGACAGTCTTGTGAAGCGTGAGATGGTCTGGTGTGCAAATAAATGTTATTTATAATATAACTTTTATTTATATTTTATTATAAATAATTTTATTTTTCATTTATTATTATTTTGTGTATGTACAAAAAAAGGAAAAAATAAATATATTTTAATTGTTATTAAAATACATCCATTTTTTTGACGAGGGGTACTCAGCGTTATGAAAATTATAGAAGGGGTACACATATGTCAAAAGGTTGGGAAGCACTGCTCTAGAGGAATGTCCCTTCCAAATCAGGAGGTCTGGGACTGAACTCGGTATTTACATTCAGGTCTTTCTTGGTAGTGGCAGTGTTGCTGTTATTGTTTTTTATGCTAGATTAGGGCTGGGATCACAAGCGATCTCATATCTGTGGGTTCTCTCCCTTTAAACTTTGTTCCCTCAAAAACATTTTGATCCATTTTAGTCACTTTTAGCCCACTGTTCTCATTTTCCTTGGTTTTCTCCCCTCAGGCCCCACCCCCAGCTCTTACTCTCACGGCTTGTTTCTCTCCATGCCATCTCTTGTATACAAAAAGCGTCTTTTCCTGGAAAGGTCCCCGTAAGTAGCAGAAGAAAAAGCACCCCCCTTGCTGTGGGCCTCACACCCTCTCTGGCTGTGAGCCTGAGGGGCTGTGCAGAAGCCGTTCCCTTTCTCCGGTGGAGGGAGGTGTGGTGGCAAGTGGGCATCAGGAAACCCAGCCCTTCCGCGGGTAGCTGTGGGATTTGGGGCAGGTTGACCTTCCTCTATTTCTGCATCTATCAAAAGAGGGTCGCACTCCCTGCCCTGTCTACTTTGCAGTTTCAGATAAAGACGTGCTCATGGAATCTCTTTGTACATCACACACTGGTATCTACACGTTGCTTCACAATGACTATCCCCTTGCCAATCTGGTCACCCACTGGGAGGTGCTCATTATACGGCAGGGGGACCCGTCCGTCCTTTGTGGCACCCGACCAAAGACTGACAGCCTCCGTGCCAGACCTAACCCAAGCCGTCCTCATTACCTGGGATCCTCTTTGTGTCCCCAGGAAAGCTGCCTGACACCAAACGTCACACAGCCACATTCAAGAGGGGGAAGCTACTCAGCGCCCTCAGCGGCCAGGAAACGACGTCACCCTCATCAGCATGCCTCCCACATGACTCAGAGACTTTTATCTTTGCCACCCATAACTTCCTCAGGTGCAGGTCAGAAATCTCCAGGCCCTTCCTGCCCACTATGGGTGAAGCTGTATAGGGGAAGCGTGCTTCCAGGGTAGAGATTTCTGCTTTGACGGTCTTGTACTTGTATCTCGGCTCAAACTCCTCCAGCGATGCCTCTGTCCCCAACTGGATCTTAAAGACAATTGGTGCTCTATTTTAATAAGATGATAAATTGCATCTAATCTGTGCTGTGCTGCTTGGGAGCAGTTCCCTTAAAATCTCATGGTTTTATTTTCTTAAAAAAAATAATTTTCATTGAAAAGTCTATGAATATTAATGTGATGTTTCAGGAGATGGCACCTAACTAAAATCTCAAGTATCACAAACTGTAATCAATTCATGCTTTCAATACGGCTGTGTCTCATCAACTGTGGAAATTTGGTTTCTGAAAATCCCCAGGGTAGAAAAATTCATAGTTGAACACTAAGAGATCATACAGAAAAAAGGGGGTAAAAAAGAAAAAGAAAAAACCAGAGGATTAATAGAGCTAGGGTTTGTTACAAACTTTAAAAGGCCTTACTTTTTAAAAAAAATATACTTAATTGATTTTTTAAAAGGACCATACAAATTCATTGTTATCAATTTTTAAAATATATTTTTATTGATTTTTTTACAGAGAGGAAGAGAGAGGGATAGAGAATTAGAAACATTGATGAGAGAGAGTCATCGACCAGCTGCCTCTTGCACACCCCCTACTGGGGATATGCCCGCAACCAAGGTACATGCCCTTGACCGGAATCGAACCCGGGACCTTTCAGTCTGCAGGCCAATGCTCTATCCACTGAGCCAAACTGGTTTCGGCCATTGTTACCAATTTTAATGAAACAATAAAGGTAGCACATTCCATAAAGACAGAATCAATAGGATGATAGAATTTGAAATTCATGACACATGTAGAGTATTTATTTGGCTTCTCTCTCTCTCCAAAGGGGATATATGTCAGGCAGGGACAAGAGCATTGCTGAACAGGAGGAGGGTCAGCACTTAGCATAGGCTTGGTCATGGGAGGTGGGGATGGGATGGAAGGCAAGTTGGTTATCTTTTACCTCCAACTACATTGCATAAGGTCTTGGGACAAATACCAAAATGGCACCCTAAAGTGCTAATGGGAAACCAGGGGCATATGTCCCAGATATAAAAATCAATGCCATGGGAATGTGGGGTGGGGAACAAGGGCAAATTATTAAAGCTGACTTAGAGCTCAATTGGGAGCTGAGGACAGAGGAAACTTAGAGATATGCATTAACTGTGTACCAGTTTTGCATGTTCCAGGTAAACCAGTGTCTGGGAAAGGTCCATATAAAAGGTCCATCTAAAGACATAGTTTATAATGTTCCTTATATTCCACAAATGAGTGAGATCATGTGGTATTTTTCCTTTACTGACTAGCTTATTTCACTTACATAATGCCCTCCAGTTCCGTCCATGCTGTTGCAAACGGTAAGAATTCCTTCTTTCTTATAGCGGCATAGTATTCCATTGTGTTGATGTACCACAGTTTTCTAATCCATTCACCTGCTGATGGGCATTGAGGCTGTTTCTAAATCTTAGCTATGGTGAATCGTGCTGCTATGAACATAGGAGTGCATATATCCTTTCTGATTAGTGTTTGTTTTCTTGGGATACGGTCCTATAAATGGGATTATTGGGTCAAATGGCAATTCCATTTTTATTTTTTTGAGGAAATTTCATAGTGTTCTCCACAGTGGATGCACCAGTTTGCATTCCCACCAACAGTGCATGAGGGTTCCTTTTTCTCCACAACCTCGCCAGCACTTGTCATTTGTTGACTTGTTGATGGTAGCCATTCTGACAGGTGTGAGATGCTACCTCATTGTGGTTTTGATTTGCATCTCTCGAATGATTAGTGACTTTAAGCATGTTTTCATATGTCTCTTGGCTTTCTAAATGTCCTCTTTCAAAAGCATCTATTTAGGTCCTTTGCCCATTTTTTTTATTGGATTGTTTTTCTTCCTTTTGTTAAGTTGTATGAGTTCCCTATAAATGTTGGAGATTAAACCCTTAGAAGAAATAACATTGACAAATTTGTTCTCCCATGCTTTCTTGTTGTTTTGTTGATGGTTTCTTTTGCTGTGCAGAAGCTTTTTATTTTGATGTAGTCCCATTTGTTTATTTTCTTTCTAGTTTCCATTGCCCTAGGAGGTGTATTGGCAAAGATATTGCTACAACAAATGTCTGCTATTTTTCTGCCTATAGAGCATTTTATTGATTTATAGATGACTGTGGGGAAAGGGAGAGAAAAGAGAGGGCACTGATATATCTTCTTTTAGTTAATCCCATCCTGAGAGCCCTACCTTAGGACCTCATCTAAACCCATCATCTCCCAAAATCCATTCCCAAATACCATCACTTTGGGACTTAAGGTTTCAACATATGAATTTTTTTGTGGTGACACAACTCAATGTATAGCACTATCCAAAAAAATAGATTGGGTAAGTTCCCAAGATTACAACAGAGCTCACCTAGGCTTTTCATACCAACCTGAGAGCAGTGTGTGACACCTACTAGTTATTCAATAAATACTTGCTGAGTAAATTTTAAAAAAATGAACAAATGTCCATCTTTACCACTAAACTAGTCCTTCTAACATTGTTGTGCTACATAGGAAGAATCTGTATGCATTTGCTAAACAAATGAATCCTATCTAATAAAAGGGTGATATGCAAATTGACCATCACTCTACTACACTCACAAGCCAATCAGGAGCAAGTATGCAAATTAACCCAACCAAGATGGCTTTGGCCATAGAGAGAGCAGGGGGGAGGCTTGGGTTTCCCTGGTGATGGAGGAAGCCAAGCTTTTCTCACATCCTGACTGGCCTAGGCCTCCACTTAAGGCTACAAAGTTTCAATTATATAAGTTAAATAAATCCCAATAGACATGGCTGTGGCCACTGAGAGAGCAGGAGGCTTGGCTCTGCTCAAGGCTACAAAGTTTCAATTGTAGAAGATAAATAAATCCCAGATACCAGAGCCTCCACTTGGGTCACTAGGGGAGGGGGGGGTGTGGCTGGCCTGCAAACCTCCACAGGCCCCTTGCCTAGGATATCTCATGCCCCAAATGAACTCCCACCCTGATGTGGGACACCCTTCAGGACAAATCAGCTGGCCCCACCTGTGCACCAGGCCTCTATCCTATCCAATAAAAGAGTAATATGTAGATTGACCATCACTCCAACACACAAGATGGCTGCCCCCATGTGATCAAAGATCCTGCCCCCATGTAGACACAAGATGGCCACCATAAAATGGTCAGCAAGGAGGACAGTTGGGAGGGACCAGGCTGCAAGGGAGGGCAGTTGTGGGTGATCAGGCCTGCAGGGGAGGGCAGTTAGGAGTTACCAAGCCCAAAGAGGAAGGAAGTTGAGGCCAAATAGGCTGGTGGCAGGGGAGCAGTTAGACATCAATCAGGCTGGCAGGGGAGTGGTTAGGGGGTGATCAGGCTGGCAAGCAGAAGTGGTTAGGGGCAATCAAGAAGGCAGGCAGGCAAGCAGTTGGGAGCCAGTAGTCCTGGTTTGTGAGAGGGATGTCTAATTGCCTGTTTAGGCTCAATCCTGGTGGATACCAACAGCCAAACGGGCAGTCGGACATCCCTAGAGGGATCCTTGATTGGAGAGGATGCAGGCTAGGCTGAGGGACACCGCCCTCCGTGCACGAATTTCATACACCAGGCCTCTAGTATATTAATAAATGAATACTTAGTGCCCACATCTAGCATTGGATACCAACACTGAACGTCAGTCTGCTAGCTGAATGGACCTCACTGCCTGCTGCCAAACTTCCTTACTGCTAGATGTCTCTTCCCCGGGTTCTTATTTCCACTGTAGAGCTTTCAGTGGTTACCTGCCCCTTTGAGAGAAGATAGCAGGTGAGGTTTGAATGAAGCAGAACTGGGTTCTAATCCCAAAGCAGCCATTTCACTTTTGGGTGAAGCTGAGCAAATCTCTGAATTGCTTTGATAATCTTTCTGGAGACACAAATACCTTCAAAGGAGAACAATGAGGATTAAATGATTTTTAAACAAGGTTATATTTCACCATCTTGGAGTATCATCTCAGTAAATATCTATTGTCTTCTAATAATGGAAAATTTTCATTGTTATAAATCCTGTTTCTTCTGTAGGAATTTTCTCTTTAAAATTAAGATCAGTCTCAGTGACCTGGCTAATCTAAGTGATCTGCCCTCTTTTTACCTTTTCGAAGGAATGTCAGTTGCAGCTGACATTCAATTATTTTATATTAGTTTCAGGTGTACAACATAGTGCTTAAACAATTTTATAATTTATGAAGTGATCCTTTGATAATTCTTATAAGAGAGCTGCCTGAGAAGACACATGGACATTCTTTTAATTTGTATCAAGCTGAGCCTGAGGACACTGGCAGAATCCTGTTATCAGTACTGATTTCTTATCTTTATCCATGTGCTTGGAATGAGGAACCAAAAGGACCTTGACCCACCCAGGTCTTGATATGCTAAATCTTATACCAAAAAATGAGGAGTTTACCCAAATCTTGATGAATAGGATTTGGGCACACCCAAAACTCCTTTTGACCTTAAAATTCCTTTTGGAAACCAATAAATATGCTGTGTTGTCTTAGGTGAGTGTGACTGTCTCTTCATCTTAGAGGTGGCACCCACCTAGCGCCCAGCTTGATGAATCAATTTCTGCCTCCATGTCTCTTCTTTCTTTCTCTAATTTCTTAATCCCCAGCTCCTCCACTCAGGAACCTGTCCTCCCTTTCCGTGTGGGACACAGAAAACAGAGAAAATATCCACCACAATTCTAGTATCCATCTAGCACCCATACATGGTTATTACAATATTATTGAATATACTAGAGGCCCAGTGCACGAAATTTGTGCTTGGGGGTGGGGGGGTCTCTCAGCCCAGCCTGCACCCTCTCACAATCCGGGACCCCTCAGGGGATGTCTGACTGCCAGTTTAGGCCCAATTTCACAGGGATCCCAACAGGATTGAGCCTAAACCACCAGTAAAACATCCCTCTCTCAATCTGGGACTACTGGCTCATAATGGCTCTCCTGCCTGCCTACCTGCTGATTGTTCCTAACTGCTCTGCCGGCCTGCCTGATTGTCCCTAACTGCTCACCTGCCTTCCTGATCACCCTTAATCACCTCTGCCTCGGCTACCATAGCTTTGTCCAGAAGGACATCCAGAATGATGTCTGGAAGGTCATTTGGCTGTCTTTTCTACTTAGCATATTACGCTTTTATTATTATAGATTCCCTATGCTGTGCTTTGCATTCTCATGACTGTTTTGTAACTACCAACTTGTACTTCTCAATCCCTTCATCTTTTTCCCCAACTTCCCAACTTCCTCCCATTTGGCAATATGTTCTCTGTATCTATGAGTCTGTTTCTGTTTTGTTCATTTATATTATTCTTTGGATTCCACATATCCATCACTTTCTTAAAGTTGTCCCTGAGATTTGTTCTATCTGAACTTTTTCTAGATTCCAAGAGGCAGGTATGTATCCTAAGCTCAGTCAATCAGACTTTCTCTTAGGCCTTTGTCTCACAGAGTGATAGTGAAGGCAAAAGAAACTGCCTAAGAGTTCATTCATTCCAGCAGTGATATCTTAATAGTCATGAAATTTTTATTCTGGTTCCCATTTTATTTCCCAACCTGATTCTCTGGTCTTCCAATCCACTCTGTAACACTAACCAAAACTTAAAACATCACTAAAGGGCATAAAAGTAGCCAAATAAAAAGAATAGATATCTTATTCATTGGTAGAAAGATCTGACATTGTGCTGATAATTTTTTTCTATACAATCAACAAGATAGTGATTAAACCTATCCAAAGGCTTGTTCCCATCTGGAATTAAAAGCAAAAGGAGACCAACCCTACTAGACATTAAAGGGTATTATTAGGCCCCATGTGAACAACACTGAAGTACTGGATTACTTAATTAAGGAATACATTGATAGCCATTTTAAAAATAATGATACTTCAAAATAAATTCTAGAGAGGTCTAAGATCCAAATGCAAAAAAAATAGTTATTAAAATTTTATAATAAAATAATATATTAATGTCCTTGTTACCTTACAATGGATAAGGACTTCCCAAGATTGATATAAAAACAACTACAATCATAAAGGAAACGACATTAATTTGACTAAATACATTTTTAAAATTCTCTGTAGAGCAAAAATACAAAACATATGGCCCCTCTACTGAACTGATTTCCAGTTTTCTCTTAGCCTTATAATAATATCACATTTTATCCACAATTTAATCACTTCAATAATATTTTTTTTTTAGATATACAAAAACTTTATTGAACTGTGCCTTATAATGAGCATTCTAATACAAAATTTCAGAAACACTTCAGAAACAATTGATCAATCAACATTTCAAATAATCTACTAATCCAATTTTACCCACACACCTAGATCTTGAGAAAAATGAGGCAGGGAAAGAGAAAGAGAGAAGATAAGTATTCATATCACAGAAGTGCTTTTTAAAAAATATTGGTGTTAAATTAACCCTGACCAGTGTACCTCAGTAAGTTGGAGAATTCTCCCATGGAGATGGGCAGGTTCGATTCTGAGTCAGGGAACATAGCCAAAATGGGGTTCAATCCACAATCTGGGTGCATTCTAGAGGCAGACCATCAATGGTACTATCTCACACTGATGTTTCCTAGTGTGTCTCTCTTCTCTAAAAATCAGTGCAACAAATGTTGACGCTAGATCACTGATGGTTGTATGAAATACTACCCCTAAAGACCCATGTAATACTTCCATATATGTACATATATAAGAAATGTAAGATCCAGCTGGTTTAGCTCAATGGATAGAGCTTCAGCCTGTGGACTGAACTATTCTGGGTTCCAATCAGTGAGGGACACATGCCTTGGTTAGGGCCTGGATCCACAGTAGAGAGTGTGCAGGAGGCAGGCAATCAATAATTCTCACTCATCACTGATGTTTCTCTTTCTCTCCCACTCACTATCCCTCTGACATCTATAAAATTATATTTAAAAATAAAAAAACAATAAAATTATGATTAAAAAAATTCTACCTACTGTCCCTACATCACAGGAAGAAAATGAAGCAAAGTGACAGTTCAGCCTTCCTAATCTCTTAAAGCACAGACAGAAACAGGTTTGGGGTCACATCCGATATAGAAGTAAGGCTTTAGCATTTCAGAAAATGTGTCCCTGAAGGAATGGATGTGAGACATGTCATTCAAACTGTAAAAGGAAACATGACCCAACTCATAGTCCAGATAGATGCCAATCCCTCTGGGCATTTCCTTCAGCACAAGGGTGACAGGAGCAGACCCTCGTGCCACATAGTCACCATCCTGCAGCTGAATTGTCCAACATCTGTTCTGTCTTGGCAGGGTCTGCTCTCTCTCCTCGGAGAGGGAGTCTTTACAGACCCCCACGGCCCACTCAGGCTTGTCATCCACCTGGACCTCCCAGTAATGTCGGCCACAGTCAAACCCTTCAGTACCCAGGACAACAGGGTCGTTCACAAATCGCTTTGGATTCCACTGAACTCTTTTCTTTTTCCTCACAAATGTCACAGACTTTCTATCCTCAGACACCAGCAGACTAGGATGTGCGGTTTCAGGGTCCAGGGTAACTTCTTCTCTGAATCTCCGTATAATTTTCTGCAGGGTTGCACACTGTGGAGGAAGACTGAATTCTTCTCTCTTCAACTGGAAAGTATAGACACCTGGAGGTTCTAGTTTTTCAGAAGGCTCGAGTACACCTTTGATATTCATCATCATTTCCACATCTGACATCACACACTTCTCTGCCACCTTTTTTAGTTGAACTTTAAATTTGGAAATGTAGTCTGAAAATGCAGCTTTGTTTGCACGAAGATTCTCTAGAATGCGATTCCCTTCTGCAGCTTGCCTTGAGAGAACTGCCTCTTGCTCACGGTCAACAGATTCTACCAACTGCTCATATTCAGAGGCTAACTTTTCTCTCTGCTTTTCTGCCATTTCATCCAGTTCTGATAGTCTCCTGTCTTGGGTATCCAGTAGTTTCTGATTGTCTGCGATCTGCTTCTTCAGGGGCCCAATGTAACTGCGGATCCTTTGCCTGTGATGAGAGGCAGCCTCTGCTATGGGTCTCACCAGGTGGCCCTGGTGGTCAGGGGGCTGAGCGCACAGGGCACACAACAGCTTTAGGTCCTCCTCACAGAAGAGGGTCAGGGCCTGGTTGTGCTTCTCACACAAGCGCCTCTCTTCTTGCTGCTGCTTCTTATCCTTTGTTTTCTGGAGGAACTTGACCCTGTCTACCATCCTTCCCATCTGGATGTTGCTCCACATGTGCAAGTTTTTGCATGGGTGACGGCACACAGGACATGGGAATATTTCCTCCTGATCAGCCCAGGCCTGCTGGATGCAGGAGCGACAGAAATTGTGCCCACATTCAATTGTGACAGGATCTCTCAGGTTATCCAGGCAGATGGCACAGTTGATTCTTGTGCTGAGTTTTTCCACAGCTTCTTCACTTGCCATTGTGCTATGAATGTAGGATGAGACTGAGGTGTGTTTCTCTAGGAGGTTGAGTTCTGTGAAACTTCTCCACTGAGAAACAGATGCACCTTCAGAGCTAGTGACTTTCTTTTGTAAATTTTCTCTATCAATTAAGGGTAGCCCTTGGATTCCAGTGAGGTCCTTAGCTACAAAAGAAGCTGCCAGAGGAGTTCCTCTGTCCCCTGCAGCCAATCAAGTAGTTGGAGGATTACTGTCCTTTTTGGCTTAGAGGATATGAATCCAAGTTCAGCAATTCTCTTGATCAGAAAGCAATCATAACTCTTGGGTACCGATTGGTTCCAGTTTCAGAGGCTCTTCTCCGTTCTCAAACCCCAAAGGGACAGGCGAATCTCCCACCAGGAGCTTTCCACAGCGTGAGGCACAGGACTCATATTTTTTTTTAATCACAGTAAAGGTTCTAGTTCAGCAGCTAATTATACAATATTGACCCAGATTCTGGAATCTGGCTACAGTCACTTTGAACTGAAGCATGTGTGCTATTCAAATATGTGTGAAATAACAAAGATTGTGTTTTAAAATACATATAGCATATCAAGGTAAGCGCTTTGCATTTATTATTTCATTCAATGCTACCACACCTATAAAATAACTACTATTATTATATTCATTTCACAGGTGAAAAATTTTAAGAATTAGAGAGATTAAGTTACAGACATAGGCATTAAATGGCAGAGTGAGATTTGAACCAGGTCTGTATGGTAACTAAATATGTGTCCTAACAGCTTCATCGTACTGCCATGGATGAAATGGTGGTATCAGGCATGTTTGGAAGGCTCAATAAGCATAACACAAGATGCTTCCTATGTTTTTTTTTTCCTTCTAAATAAAAAGCAAGCCTCACTATGCACTCATACACACATGTTCATCCATTCATCCTTTACTGAGTCCCTACTATGTGCCAAGTGTTAAGTTCTGAAAGTTAGGAACATGCCGGTGAATAAATCAAAGTGTCAGTGACTGACCTCCAGGGAGGAAACAGGCAATACCAAAGAAATAGCACATAGTAAGCCTGATGGTAATAAATTCTATGGGAGAAACAAAGCAATAAAGGTGGGTGGAGAGGGACGCAGAGAAGGCAGGGCGCTCTCTTTTTTCTTTTTCTTTTTAATATAGTTTATTGATTTTTTTTTTTACAGAGAGGAAGAGAAAGGGATAGAGAGCTAGAAACATCGATGAGAGAGAAACACCGACCAGCTGCCTCCTGCACACCCCACACTGGGGATGTGCCTGCAACCAAGGTATATGCCCTTGACTGGAATCGAACCTGGGACCCTTCAGTCCACAGGCCCACACTGTATCCACTGAGCCAAACCGGTTTTGGCAGAGCGCTCTGTTTTAATGGCTGCTCAGGAAAGGCTTTTCTCTTAAGGGCACGCTTTCACAGATACCTGAGGGATGTCAGGCAGCCAAGCAAATATTTAAGAAGAGATTGAACGTGCAAAGCTCCGACCCCCCTGGATGTGCCTGAGGAGCAACATGCAGAGCAGTGTGGCAGGAGAGAGCCAGGGCCAGGGTGGTGGGACATGAGGTCAGAAGTGTAGCAGGAGTTTAAACTACGTCTGCCTCCCAGGCTCAGGAACAATCCCTTAGTGCCAGTGTCTACGAGGCAGCCCTAGGCTGACTTTCAAGCAGAAGGAGTGCTCCTGTGTTCTCCAAAGAGATCCGAACACTCTGGCTGAAGACCTCACTCACCTCGAGATGCTGTGTCCAACCAGAAAGGAACCTTTGGCCCTTAGGAAGCGGGAAGCCAGAAGACGTGTCTGATTCACGTCCACCTCTGCTGGATAACCTCTCCCATTACTGTTTTTACCAATCAGAGCCACCTAAACAGTTGAAATGACCAATTAGTTTTCATTGCGGCTTGGAGCCTTGTTTCCTACAGTGAGATGAATTCTCGCCACCCTGACTGGGTTATGCCTGTGAGATTTATGCGCGGTATTGCTACCACGATTTTGGTTTGGAATTATTCTGATTCCCCTCCTTGTGGGTCCCTGTCAAAAACTCCACATGCTTAACTCTTAATAGCTGGCACACGTTGAGGAAAGTGGTGCTTTGGATTCTGCAAATAAAATCTCATTTTTAAAATTCTGTTCAGCTGTTGTCAGATATTCTATTAAAGCTGGTGATTAGAAAGTAAGTCTGGTTAAAATCAAAGTGGAAAGATGCTTTTTGCCAAAAAAAAAAGAGTGAGGGTTTTAGTTGGAAGATAAACTTTAAAGGGGAAGATTTATTTTTTTTAACTGGACTTGAGTTATTGTACTAATATTCCTAAAGAGCAGAGCTGGGCAATTTATTTATTTTTTAATTAAAGGCCAGATAGTAAATGTTCTAGGCTTTATGGGCTTTTATTACTATGCAACCCAGTGTGAAAGGAGTGTGTAAACAAATAAGCATGGTTTAATCCAATAAAACTTTATTTGAAAAAGCAGGTGGCAGGCAAGATTCAGCTCTCAGGAGATAGCTTGCAGACTCCTGCTTTATCATCTCTGGTTGTTTATTTCTGTGAGTGCTCAGGAAAACAGGTAGAAAAGAAACACTTTTTTTTCTTTGATCCCCTTGTTCATGAATATCCAGGATGGATATAATAATAATAATAATAATAATAATAATAATAATAAACATCAAGTAGAAATCTTAAGTGGAGTTCAGGGCACAGATTACATCTGCAGTCTTAAGACAATGCAAGATATATCGACGCCCAACCATGGCAGGGGCCACAGCCACTCTCATTAAGAGTGGTTTCTGGTCATTCATACTCTCCTCCCCTCCTACACTGTTCACGTTTGTGCAATTTGCTGTCTAATGACCACAGACATTTCTGTTTGGGGCTGAAGAAACTTGCTAGCTCTCGCTGGGCTCTGGCTGCTGAACCCCTGTCCACCACCTCCCCAGCCCTGACCTTCCCGCCTCCCCCGGGTTTTCCAGGACCTCTCCACACAGCACCTGCAGCACATTCCACAGTTCTGTGCTCAGCAAAGAGAGCCAGGCTAGCCTTTGCCAAGGAGAGCTACCCCCGGATGCTTGGAATGCAGAAGTGAAGCAGAAGCCATGGTATTATCCGGAGCTGGCTGCAGGCAGAGCTGGGGGCAAATGATCGCCTCCTAGTTCCAGTGAGCTCTTGAGAGCCACCGGCTTGGTGCAGCAGATTGAGGTGGTGATGAAGCTTCTGTGAGATTCTTCAGAATTGCTGCAGCTTATGGAAAACTTTTGAGAACCGCGGTTTATGCTTGGAATATCTAGCGAGGCCTCTGTTTTGTGGACTGAACCCTGTAATAATCACCACAGGTAAGGAAGAATAAGTTACTACACATTCTACATCATGATAGCATTAAGGAGAGCATCCACTGACGAGCTCAGTGCTGCGTTCAAATGAACCTAAGATCCTGTTGAATATAAAACAAGCAGCCTGACCAGAGTGGCTCAGATGGCTGAGCGTCGTCCTGTGCACCAAAGGTTGGCTGTTGGATTTCTGGTCAGGGCACACACCTGGGTTGTGAATTAGATCCCCAGTTGGGGAGAGCATGAAAGGTGACCAATCAATGGTTTTCTCTCTCTCCTTTTCACTCTCTAAGCATGTCCTTGGGAGAAAATTAAAATAATAATAATAATAAAATAAAAATAAAAACCAACAACACAACCATACACAAAATACAGGCACCATTCAGAAAATACCCAAAATAATGTAGCTTAACAGGAAGTCTCTTCACACCAACCAGTTATATCTCCAGTGCAAGTAGAGATGAGAAATGAATAGACCTCACAGAAAGGGACGGCAAGAAAACGTGCATGTCTGCACATTGCCAATGGGGGAGGGGGAGATCCCTGGAGAATCTGAACTACCAGCTGCTCCCGCAGCTCTGTAGTCTGTATTTATACTTTCACTGTACCTCAAATCCTCAGGCAGAGAATTTAGTGGTTTGGGGTTAACGGTACCCTCATGACTGTCCCAGGCAAAGGCAAACCTCTCTGGAAGACCCCACCTTCAGTTCAGTGAGTATACCGACATACATGGGCCAGCGACAGCGAAAGAGGTGTGATCCATGAGTTTCCCACTGAGAAGAAGCCTGAGAGTATCGCCTTCAGATTTGAGACAAGAGCCAGGCAGTTAATCAGCATGGAGTTCAATGCCTCTGCTTACAGAGACTCTGTGATCTGGCACCGTGTGAGTCTCCAAACCTACTGGCTCAGCCTTCACACTCTTGATATTCTATGTTCCAACTTCTTTCGGCTACTCTCATTCTCTGGACTCACCAAGCCATCCCACATTTCTGAGCTTTAACATGTGTCATTCTATCTGAAGAAACTTGCTAGCTGAAGTGGGGGGCTGAGGTGCTGGAGGTTCACTGTCCCTCCTGTTTTTTGTGGGCCAACTTACTTGTACTTTTCAAACTCAGGTGAGTTATTGCCTCCTTGGGGACACTCTCTACATAATGTCTTGTTTATGTAGCCCTTCTCTGAGCTTCCACAGCACCTAGTGCTCAACAACAGCCAACAAGGGGGCAGTAATTACTGTTTGCTGATGATACAGTTTAATAAAACATAAAGTGCCTACTGTGTGCCCTATGGTGACTAGCACACAGTAGGTGCTCTGTAAGTGCAATTTCTCTACTCTCATTCTTAAGGGTCTTGAGTATTCCATTCAATTCAGCAAAATACATTGTCTACAGTATCCCAGCTACAATGCTGAGGCCCCAAAGAATAATCAGACCCAGGCCCTGCCTGCAAGAGTTCAGCACAGTGAGAGAGGATCAAAGAAGACCTCCTATCCTGAGGCAGTGTTACAGATATGCATGGGATGGCCCAAATCGAACTGCTCATATAGCTCAGGAAAGGGTGCCAAGAGAGGACATCTGAAGAGCATGTCAGAGGTACAGTTGTCATCAGCCAGGTAGGTGGGAAGATGTCTGTAAGCAAAAACATAGGAGCACAAGAAGAGAACTGGAAGAAGTGACACGGTCAGAGGTTAAACGTATGCATCTTTGTATCCCAGAATTCAGCACAGCTCCTGGCACATGGTGGGAAGGAAGAAAAGGAAGAAGGAAGACAGGAAGAAAAGAGAGAGGGAGAGAGGAAGGGGGAAAGAGAGGGTGGGAAAGTGGAACGGAGGAGGGGAAAGAGAGAGCAGAAGAGAGGAAATGGGTCTGTCCTGCATTTGTCTGCTCAGTTGGTTTATGGGCAAACAGAGACTGTTGCTTAGTAATAAAGCATCTAAGGAGAGAGAGAGAGAAGGGATCGAAGGAGGGAGGAAGGAAAAAAGGAAGAAAAGGTGGAAGGAACTCTTTGGAGATAATTTGTAAAATTTGTTTGTGGTCTTTTTGGCCTCATACTCTTGATCCAACTCTCATTTTATAATAGTCAAAGGCTCCAATATGCCCATCAAAACCAGGGAGACAGCCCTTTTCCCACACCAGAATAGCAGGGACCTGTGTGCAGTTATATTGCTGGTAAATGTTTAACAACCTGCTCTCTGAGAGGAAAATAAAACCCCTGCTTCATAGCATGTGCCAACTCTGTAGTGTAAACACCCACCTCGTTGATTTCAAGCTACCACCATAATATGACTAAATGTAGAGTTGGGGAGATAACACTGCAGTCCGCTCTTGGGAGATGCTACAAATGGATCCCAGCTCTCCGCTGCTTGGGTGGGCGTTTCAAAAAAGTAGGAGACACAGAGAGGAGAACCGGTAGCTAGAGCACTGTGAACACCAGGTCACTGGAGCTCACTTCCGGAGAATTGGGCCAGCTCTTGGCAGGAGGCTGGCCGCCTCTTCCAGCACCCTGAGGCACCAAATGGTTTGTGGCCCCAGCCTGCCTGCGGGAGCCAGCTTGGACAGACGCTATACAGAGAAGACCCGACAAGGTCCAGATATCCAGTGAGGCTCAGCTGCACGCTGGGTGGGATGTAGAGTCCAGCACCTCGGCCCCTCCCGACGGCCTGGAAGCTGGGAAGCAGCTGTGCTCCTGTTGCTCTGGCAGCGGAGTTGTGCCTGCAGCTGCGCACACAGGGGACACCCTCCCTCCCCCATCCCGGAACATGTGCTGAAGGAATTAAGGCACTTTGCTGTGATTGGCAGATGGCCAAGTCCCCACCAGAGGACAAGAAGCAGAGAGGGCTGGTGATCGCAAACACAGTTATCTGAAATGCTCATAAGCATCCAGGAGCAATGGGGATATTTATATGACCTGGAGGCCTCCGTGGGAATGAGCGGAGGGTCAGAGGACAGAGAACAGTTTAGGCTTATTAGGAGGATTGATTATTTAAACAGGTTCTTACATTTGCCCTGTCTTCCTTCTTTCTATTCCCAGCTGGGCAACCATGGTGAGTGGGCACAGAGGTAGTGAGAGCAAACTAAAGAAACTCTTCATAGTCAAACAAAAAAGGCACTGTGGTTCTGGTGCATAAGACTGAGTCCCTTCCCTTGACCAGCAAGTGTGGGGGCTGGTCACCCCATCCAACATCCTGCTGCTTGTTTGGCCTGGACGTGATCAGAGCATTGAGACAGATTATTAAAATGTTGAGGGATGAGTCCACACAAAGACTTGTACACGGATGTTTACAGTAGCATTACTTACAATAATCAGAGGGTGGACACCAGCCAAATACCCATCAGCCAAAGAATGGATAACAAAGCGTAGTACATCCCAACAATGGAATGTGAGTCGACTATGAAGAGAGACAGAGTACTGCTATGTGCTACAATATGGATGAATCTTGTAGACATTACACTAAGTGAAAAGGCCACTCATAAAAGACTGCGCGTGACCACATGTGATTTCGTTCAGATGAAATGCTCAGAACAGGGAAACCTCTGAGACAGAAATTAGATGAATGGTTGCCCAGGGCTGAGGGCAAGGGTAGAGGGCAGGAGAGGATGATTGCTACAGGATATTGGGTTTCTTTTGGAGGTGAGGGGAATGTTCTAAAATTGGCTGTGTTGCTGGTCGTGCCTGTCTGTGAACATACTAAAAACCATTGGCTATGTAGTTAAAATAGGTGAATTATGCAGCATGTAAATTATACCTTACCGAAACCGGTTTGGCTCAGTGGAGAGAGCGTCGGTCTGCGGACTGAAAGGTCCCAGGTTCGATTCCATTCAAGGGCATGTACATGGGTTGCGGGCACATCCCCAGTAAGGGGTGTTCAGGAGGCAGCTGGTCGATGTTTCTCTCTCATCCACGTTTCTAGCTCTCTATCCCTTTCCCTTCCTCTCTGTGGAAAATCAATAAAAAATATTTTTAAAAAATTATACCTTAATAAATCTGCTTTTTTTAAAATCTGAGGGAAGCTGACCAGAATATGACTGACTACTGCCCCCCCCCCCTACTTATACCACGGCTGAAGCACAGCACTGGGCCTGGTGTTCGCGGCAGCCAGGCCGATGAACCACAGGTAGAGGATCTCTTGGGGGCAGTGAAGGACAACTCTTCGGACTTTAAAACAGAATGGGACAAAAGATGCCTTAAAGGGGAGGTTAAAGGTTAAACAGAGCCATGCAGCCACCGTCTCTTCAGTCATCCAGTTCAGACAACCAGGAGCTATCCTTGACCCTTCCTATCCCTCATCCTCACCTTGTCTGTGGCTGGTGCCTCCTAAATACGCCAACGCTCTCCATTTGTCTCCATCTTCACTGCTCACTTTTAGTCAAGGTATCACCTGAATATTCCAGTAGCCTCCTAACCATCTTGCTACTTCTACACCCGCCCTCTGTAGCTTGTTCTTTTTTTTCTTTAATATATATTTTATTGAGTTTTTACAGAGAGAAAGAGAGAGGGATAGAAAGCTAGAAACATCCATCAGCTGCCTCTTGCACACCCCCTGCTGGGGATATGCCCGCAACCAAGGTACATGCCCTTGACTGGAATCGAACCTGGGACCTTTTAGTCCGCAGGCTGATGCTCTATCCACTGAGCCAAACCGGTTTCGGCTGTAGCTTGTTCTTCATATTGCAGCTAGAGGGAACCTCCTGAAGGTCAAACCCACAGGAAGAAGGCCCCAGGAAACAGATGGTTGCCCCAGCAGAAGATTCGGTGCAGCTGTCCAGAGTAGCAAGGGGCCATCAGGGGAGGAGGAGATACAGGGATCAGGTAAGACCTGTAGAGGCCCAAAGCATTGAGAAGAATACCATGCTGTCCTCCACACACAAAAAAAGTTAATTATTAAAAAACAATGCCAAGCCATAAAGTATAAGGGCCCATGAAGTTCTGGTATTTTTCTCTAGGACATCAAATAATTTGAAAGGAAAAAATAGAGTGCCTCTGACTCTCTGGCACCCTACATACACCTGTTGGGTCTGTCTTGGGAGTTACACCGAAGTTCAAGGCAGAGAAGGTTTTCCTCACATAGGAACGTGCCTGAAAGTAGAAGGCATTTATTCAGATTCATTCTCCCTTATTGAGTGCCAGCTGTATTCCAGATGCCACCCTCAGCAATTTTGCATACCTCATTTTCTAATCCTAACAACTATACAGTGATTCTGGGATAAATTCTACCCATTCCCTCCAAAAGAGTCTAAAATCAAAGAGTTTAACAACCTCCCCTAGACGGTGGACCATGTTTCACAAATGAGTAAAACAAGTGTGTTGTTTGAGTTCACCAAGTAGTAGAACCCAAGACAGGTTAGACATGCCACTGATATATTGAGGGAAAGAAGAGGAGTTGGCAGAGAGAACCATCAGACCCAAAGCAGGTCTGAGCTCCGAGAGAATGAGGAGGGTAAAATGGGGATCAAGTCAGAAAAGTCTAGGGCTGCAGCGCAGTTCCAAGAAAGACACAGCCAGGCTTGGGGACGGGGGTGCTCTCAAGCCAAAGTTGCCTACTGAAGAGCTCTCAAATGCATCCAGAATGGCTCTCCTACCGTGACAGGCCACAGGGTTGGAAGAAGCCCTGGGGATTTGGCTAGGCAGATCCAGAAGGCAGCTCGTGCGGGGATGGAGGAGAGCTCTGGCGTCTGTCAGTTATGCCCCTGCAGCTGGCACAGATCTGAGCAGGCTTCCATGGCTGCCACCCCAAGGCACTAGAGAATTAAAAAGAATTTCCCTATTCACCCAGTTTGTTTGGTGCTGAAACTGTGACTCAAATCCAGGCTTTTTTAATCCATATGTTTTTCTCCTTGTGCAAAGCATATTGGGGGGCTGATGTAGATTGTGGAATTTTAGGCTATTTAAATTTATAACTTAAAGTTTTAATTTAAAAAAAACAGTTTTCTTTTTATGTGTTACAGTCATCTCACTTACAGGTTGGGAAGTTTTGCCAACTACCCAGTTGTCCAGTGTAGAGTTTTATCCAGGTTTCTGGGTATGAGCTTGAGCCAGAAGAAAACATGACACCCTTGAAAAGCAACCAGGCATCTTTGTGCCTCAGGCATCTCTGAAATAGGACTGGCATTCTTGTTGGAGACACAGCCTCTTGCCCTATAAAACATCTTCCTAGAGGCAGATACGATAAAGCAATAAGCAGAAACACCAGCTTGTAGCTGCGCAAAAGATACATTTTCTGCCACATTCCCTGCCCTTTCTTCCCTGCCAAGGAGGAAGTTTTGTAGCACAATAAGCTATCAAAATTGTGGATAGCAAAAGAGAGTTCTGATCAATAGATACCATCCTCAAAGGAGCTCATCTACTCTCTAAATATTTATTGAGTACCTATTGTGTCCTAGGAACTGGAAACGCAGTGTTGAACATGGGGAAAGACAAGTCCCTAGTATCATAGGAATCTTCTCTCTAGTGGGAAGAGAAAGACAATAAACCACACACACACACACACACACACACACACACACACACACACACACAGCAATATTGAATAAAAGTAACTGCTATGAAAATGAAAAATATCACAAGGGTTCAGGAGGAATGGGGGAAGGCAGGGATGACTAAACAACATGGTCAGGGAAGGCTTCTGCGCATGGGATGTAAGAATGGAGCCAGATACGCGAGGATGCAGGAGGAGAGCATCCCAGGCAGAGGGAATTTCAGAGAGGAAAGACATCTCCTGGAAGCAGGAACGTGTGCCTCGCATTTGAAGCAACAGAATGAAGGGCTGGGTGGCTGAAGCCCAGAGAGTACGCAGTGGGTGTCAGGGATCAGAGAGAGTTAGATAGGGGTTCAGCTCACACAAGACTTTGCAAACCAAGGCAAAGGTTGGATTTAATTCTAGATGCACCTTGGAGACTCTGGAGAGTTTTAAGCAGAGTAGTCCTGGGGGTTGACTTAGTGCTGGGAGGAGAATGTGCTGTGGGAGGCAAGAACAGAGGTAGTGGGGCTGCTGGATAGGGATAGGGTCTAGAAGAAATATGATGGTGGCAATGGAGGAGGAGGTGAGATGTGATTAGATAATAAAATTTCTTTTACTTGCTTCTACAGAAGCCTATGGAAAGCCAATCTCATCTATGCAGGCTGGAGCCTGAAACACTGGTCTGTTGGCCCTGACCACATGGATGTTACTTAGGGGGTCAGCAAGCTGCAATCTGGACCTGGGGAGGGAGCATAGGACCTTAACTACAAAGAGAGAAGGAAGCCAAAAGAATGGCTCCCAACTCAATTGTGCGTGGTTGGAAGGAGATCTGATTCAAAAAGCAAAACCTACTCAGCTTCATTGTTCGGATTTTGGGCGTGTTCAGGATTCATCATTGGTAAGATGATGCGTTTTCTGGAAATGGACTGTGACAGCACAGCCCTGGATATGCTAGGGAACATGCTAGTGAGTTACATAAAGTCACAAGTACACAGGGCTTTCTATGAGGCAGGTACTAAGTGCTTTGCCTCTATTATCTCATTTAATTCTGATAACTACTCTAGATGTAAGATTAGTATCCCTGTTTTGTAGATGAGGTATCTGAGGCACAGAGAGGATAAACTACTAAACCTGATTACTCACTTTGAAGGCTCTCTTCTGCTAAATATGAGTGGGGCTCCAGTGTCTCTAAGGACATTGAACTCTCACACAGCAACCCATGGCTGTCCTGCATTTAAGAGCATGTAGGTTCTTCGGAGATGCACAGCCACAGTGCTGGTGTAGTCAGTGAAAGTGAAATGACCTTCCCCACTATGGCCATTGCTGAAGGTCAACAGAAAGGCCAAATAGAAACCTTAGAAGAGGGTGCCCAGGCCCTAACCGGTTTGGCTCAGTGGATAGAGCGCCAGCCTGCAGACTAAAGGGTTCCAAGTTCAATTCTGGTCAAGGACATGTACCTTGGGTATGGGCACATCCCCAGTAAGGGATGTGCAGGAGACAGCTCATTGATGACTCTCTCTCATCTTTGTTTCTAACTCTTTATCCCTCTCCCTTCTTCTCTGTAAAATATCAATAAAACATTTTTAAATATATATTTTATTGATTTTTTTTTTTACAGAGAGGGAGAGAGATAGTTAGAAACATCGATGAGAGTCATCAATCAGCTGCCTCTTGCACGCCCCCTACTGGGGATGTGCCAGCAACCAAGGTACATGCCCTTGACCGGAATCGAACTTGGGACCCTTCAGTCCGCAGGCCGGCGCTCTATCCACTGAGCCAAACTGGCTTTGGCAATAAAATATTTTTTTAAAAAAAGATAAAGAGGGTGCCCAGGAATTGCTCGTCCCCCAATGTCACAGCCCGGCTCTCAACAAGGCACTGCTTGTCTTCATGGTGTGGAGCACTTAGCGACAAATTCATGTAGTGATTATTTATTGACCTACTACATGCTAGACACTGTAGTAGATACTGAAGGTGACAGGGAGCAAAGCTCCTCCCTACCTTCAAGATTTGTATAGGTTAGCAGAGATACCAACAGCCAGACCAGCTAAAGTTCATAACACAAGAGGATTAACACTAAATAGGTGCATAAATAGTTAACCAGAAAATTTCAGGACGTGGAAGAAGGTGTGTTAACTAAAAGGAAATTAAAATATAGAATTCATGTTGGTTGGATGGTCAGTTAGAGAAGGATTTAGGAGAAGAAAGGGGAAAATTATTGAGGCCACTGTGGAGAAATTTAGAATACTGCTAAGGAGTCCAAGCATTTCACTGGAAAGGTAGCATCTGCCTGTATTTCTGCCTGAAGCCTTTGTCCTCCTTTGAGGCTGAAAAGCATTTGCAATCTGCCGGATGATGCTAATATTAGTACAGGATGCCATTTTGCTTATGACTTCTCTTCTCCCAGGAGAGATGGATAGCAAATCTACTAACATATGAATGGAGGAAATCATATCCTTGGGAAGCTCCCAGTCTGGAATATGAATGCTCTTAAGAATTCTCCATGAGATAGTGGACAAGAGTTATTCAGGGATCATTTATGCATAATTTATGCATTGGGAGAAAGACTAGTCTCCTGTGGCAGAAGAAGGAAAGTTGTGAGCACTCTGGGGTCCAAATTACCTTTCTTCCTCATCCACCCCACTCTCCCAGACATAGAGAAGATCTGTGACTCTCCTATGGTGAGAGTCACTTGGACAAGGAGGAGAGGAAAACAAGGAAAGTTCTTATAAAAGTTTGCCCTTTCTTTTGACTTAGACTTCCTCAGCTGGGTCAGAGGTGGAGACAATGTTTCCAGGGGGCTGCGTTAAAATATTTTGTGGAAAACAGAATTGGAGGCCTCAGGAGTCCCTTTCTTCATCTCCTTGGCTTGGATTACTAGTTCTTTGACACTTGGGAAAAAACCTGTGAGTCTGGAATGATAGGAAAGAGAGGGCAGTTCTGGGTGGGATGGCTGCATCACTGTTTCACCTGTGACCTGGCGCTTTGTCAGTCCCTCAGTTTGCACCTGAAAGGAGGCTCCATGGGAAGTGGCAAAGCTGAGCTACCGGAAGGTGATGTGGGAGAGTGAGGAACAGAATTTACCTATGTAATTGCTGGAAGGCAGTGAAGCAGGAAGCCAGTAAAAATTTACCCCAACGGGGTTAGTGCAGCCTCTGAGTGCCGGTAATTCCTCATGAACGCAAGCTTGTCTGCGGGGCACGATGCCAGATGCTCTGTACCGCATCACACTCTCTCAAAGGTGGCATTGTGGCTCACACGCCACCGGGTCTGGGATGATTAGAAGCAAAAGCCAGAAGGGTTTTCAGGGGAGGGTTTTTTTGTTTTTTTTTAATTCTCTGCCTCCATCTGGAAGTGACTCATCTGTCTCCAAAAAGGCAGAGTGCATCCTTGTACCAGCATCTGGGAAACAAGACTGAGGCCCAGGAGAAGGCTCAGGCTTGCATCTGCCCAGCTCCCAAACCATCTTCCTAGCCCCCGATTTAGCCAGTAATGAGAACTGATGGACTCCAGTTAGAAACCTTTGGGTATGATAAGACCTACCTCTGCTCTTCTGCCCAAATTTTGACATTGAACAGCAAGCTGAAATTTGACTCTCTTCTGAGCTTCAAATCAGGGTAAACAGTACTGTTTCCAATACATTTCTGCTCCAGCCTCCCTTCACAACCACCGCACAGCTCAGCAGACATTCACAGACATATACTAGTAAGTCAGCATTGGCCCGTGTAGAGGAGGATGGAGAACTGGACACCACCCAAGCAGAGAAGTCAGACCCACAGCAATTAGTTAACAACAACATGCATTCCAAGTAGCACATCACAGAAGCAGGCACCTCCTGAGTTCACTGCAATTGAGAGCAGAAGCTGCTGGGAACACAGACAAAGATTGGTAAGGATTCTAACACAAGGCTACATTTTTTGAATTGACTGAATATTTGCATCTCCCACCCCAAATCCATATATTGACACCTAATCCCTAATGTGATCGTACTTGGAGGAAAGGCCTTTGGGAGGTGCTTAGGTCTTGGGGACTCTGCCCTCATGAATGGAACTAGTGCCCTTATTAAAGAGACCCCAGAGACCCCCTGACCCCTTCCACCATGTGAAACCAGCAGAAAGCAGCTGTCTGTGAACCAGGAAGCAGTCTCACCAGAAGCCAAATCCACTGGCACTAGACCTTGGGCTTCTAGCCACTAGAAGTGTGAGGAGTAAATGTTTGTTGTTTAAAAGCCACTCAGTATACAGCATTTTTGTTTATAGCAGCCCAGGCATACCAAGACAGTTTTAAACAGGGTGGTGAAGACACTGAGAGTCCTCTGCAAATGTTACAGGAAGTTCTGCCATGAGAAAAAGATGTTCCAAAATGGCATTGGGTACAAGTAGAGCACATCAGTGATAGAAGATGGGAAGCAGAAGAGAATCCTAACTGGAACCAATGGAAGATATTTTCATCTCCTCCTTAATGAGAAGCCAAAGGGGCATATTTCATGCCAGTGGTTACCGTCATAATCATACTGAAGATTCTATTTAATAAACTAGATATGGCTCATACTCCATAGCTGATGTGTCATCATTCTGAATTAATAAAAAAATGTTTGTTTGTTTTTATAAACTCCCAAAGTAAGGAATTCCTTCAGGCTTTTTCAAGATAGGTATCCGATAGGTCTAGATAGATAGAGCGCACTGCCAAGTGCAGTCAGCTTCTCGCTGCCCAGATTGGACAGCCCAGATAACCAGCGCTCCTTACAGAATGGCACCACAACAACGCTTAGTCCTGTCTGGGTGTGCTACAAGTGACACTTCACATCTACCATCTCCTTCCAAACACACAATGTCTTTGTAAGGCAAGTAGGGTAGATATTATACAGATAAGGAAACAGAGGCAAGGTCATGCTAGGATCACAATGTTAGCAAATGACAATGTTTTATCATTGAAACTAACCCTTGGGCCCTTTCCTCCAGCCCCAGCTGTCTAACTGGCAAGCTCTTCTAGAAAAAAAAATGTTGTGAACTTTCAATGTTCAAGCCAACAAGGAAGGATGGGTCTTAGACACTTTTAAGAGTGGCTTCCCAGCTTCTTTGGGATCTGCCCTGAGCTTAGAGGTGGACCCTCAACAGCTGTATCAAAAAATGAGGTCTAGTGCACTCTGGCCTTGGCTGATGGATCTGGGTGGATGCTTCCTGTGATGTAGACCATTCAGAACATTACATAACACACACACACACACACACACACACACACACACACACACACACCATTAACCTGTGAGAAATTTAGAAAGAAGGAGACTTTGGAATGAGATTCTGGTAAGGGCAACTCTCTCAAGCAATAATTCTCAGATGCTGGTAAGATACTTCAGTATCCATTCAATTTTTTAAAAACATAAAAATATAATTTATTTATTTTTAATTTGGCCTAATTAACTAATTACATTCTACTATTTGAAACCAAAGAACCATAACTAATCCAACACAATTTCCCCAGTCTTTCCCTTTTGGGTCTCAATCTTGTCTTTTCACATAATACCTCTTGCTTTTACCCACCTTGATCATTTTCTCGGCATTTCTCTAGCAATGGCAAAGTTGGGGTACATTTCATTTCAGCCACATTTTCCTTGGACTCACCAACCCAGATGACCTGGAAAGAAAAATTAGAGGCTGGAGAGAAAAACATCACTTAAGTACATAAGTGAGATAAGTGGACTGGCAAAAAGCCAACGGAATTGTGAAATCACTGTTAAATTAATAAACTCCATGTCAAATTGCCCTAGTTCCTCTAAACACTAAGAACCTTTCTCGGGCCCACCACAACCAGCTCGTTGACTCACGTGACAGGTTAGGCCGGGTCAGTATCCTTATATCACCTCCCTTTTGAGTAGAGTTTGCATCTCACATATTACCAGATCAGCAGGCTGGTAAGTAAAATACCACTCAGAAGAGTATATTATGAGCACTAATCTTGCAAGTGGAGTGATAAAGAAGAAGAAGAAGAAGAAGAAATGTAAACCTCAATCCTGCCTTTTCTTGAAGTAAGGGAGACAAGGACAAACTTTTAGCTGCTCTTCCATTTGACAAGACTGAGTGCAGTGGCTGTAAGTTAGAAAATAAGGAATTGAGCTGCTAGGCAGCACCCCAGAGCCTCCAGTACTTTTACTGACCTCCCTGCAGGATTATGGGAAAGGCAGACCTGGCCTGGACACCAGTGAAGGGCAATGACTTATACAAATACCTAGAGGACTTGACAGAGATGTTCTCTCATCCCTGGGTGGTACCAAGCATGGGCACAAAGGAATATTTTGCCGGGAGCCATAAAAACAAGAGTTCGGTCTCACTTCCTGGTCAGCCCTACTTCCTGATTGAGCAAGCGTGCACCAAGGAAGCCTGCGCACGCACCAAAGGCCAGACCAATCAGCTAAGGACAGATACCCAGTCCCCAACCAATCACCCCAGGACAATCCTACATCAGAATAACCAATCAGCTAAGGAACGATACCCAGTCCCCAACGAATCACCCCATGGCAACTCCTTATCCTGTTCCTCCCCTTCCGAGCCTTTAAAAACCTCAACGCTTCAATAGAGAAACGGGCTTGATCGGAACCCCGTCTTGCCCCCATTCTTCCGCGCTCCTTGTTTGATTCATTCTCTTAGGTGGTTTCTGCGTGCCCTCGTTGTTGCCCCGCAGGCCGGGGCAATATTTTATGAACCTCCAATGCCTAGTTCAGCATGGGCTAAAGGGGCTCTTAATTGTTTTCTACTGAGAGGCATTCAATTAAGTTTACCTAAAAATATTGCTTACTTTGTTCAGTGAAGGAAAATTGGATTTAAATTTAGCGTCTCTGTACAGATGCAAAATAAGCTCTAAAACCTTCACATTTTTACCACGGCATATGGGCAAAGCAAAATGCAAATGACTTTGCAGTTCTTGATTTGAATAGAAGCATTCTCCTGTCTGGCACCAACATACTTTTTAATTTATTTCAGGTTGATATTTGGGGGGAGGGAGGAAAGGAAGAGTTAAAGAAAGCTGCAATGCTAACTTGGACTCCTCCAAGTTAGCATTGCAGATGGGTAAACCGTTTCATGTAGAATGAACCTATATCAGAGCCAAGCAGATCAGGGCCTTGCTATTTAGTCTGGTATACAGACAGAGAAGAGCACTGAGCAGAACGTCTTGAGATTCAGGTCAGAAGTTAGACATTGACAAGCTCTTTCTCCTGTGTGAGTCTAGAAAAGAAAAGATCTCGACCCTAAATCTCCTTCCAAGTCTACATCATATACTAGTATGTACATGGCCATTTTACTAGTTCTCGTTATCCAAAAATTTGGAGCAAAGCCTGAATGCAATAAACTCTTATTTATCTAAAATCTGAAGACCCAATATGTTCCAGTAACCAGAATAGATTTTGTGAAACTATATAATATTCACAATAATAGTTACTATGGTGTACAATATCCCAAATTAGCTTCAGAATCATAAAGAAAAGATTACTTTTGTTCAGTTCAGTTTTATGAAGTGTGATCTAATTCTCTTCCAGGGAATTTTTCAGGAAATGAGAGACAAATCAGAGTATAGACATACTGCAGAGATATTGTGGGTTTGGTTCCAGACCACTGCAATAAAGCAAATATCACAATAAAGCGAGATACTGAATTTTTAGTTTTCCCAGTGCATATAAAGGTTATGGTTACACTATATACTATAGTATACTATGTGTAATAGCATTATGTTTAATATATATATATGTATATATATATATATGTATATATATGCATATATATGCCTATATTTAAAAATAATTTATTGTTTTTAATAAATCTTTATTGTTCAGTTTATTACAATTGTTCCTCTGTTCCCCGCCCACAGCTCCCCTACACCCAGTTCCCACCACCCTCCTTTACCACCCTCCACGAACTGTCCTCATCCATAGGTGTAAGATTTTTGTCCAGTCTCTTCCCATAACCCCCACCTTTTTCCCCCCTGAGAATTATCAGTCCACTCCCTTTCTATGCCCCTGATTTTAATATATTCACCAGTTTATTCTGTTCCTCTGATTTTTTTATTCACTTGATTTTTAGATTCACTTATTGATAGATATGTATTTGTTGTTCATAATTTTTATCTTTACCCTTTTCTTCTTCTTCCTCTTATTAAAGAATACCCTTCAGCATTTCATGTAATCCTGGTTTGGTGGTGATGAACTCCTTTAGCTTTGTCTTACCTATGAAGCTCTTTATCTGACCTTCAATTCTGAATGATAGCTTTTCTGGGTAGAGTAATCTTGGTTGTATGTTCTTGCTATTCATCACTTTATTTCTTGCCACTTCCATCTGGCCTGCATAGTTTCTGTTGAGAAATCAGCTGACAGTCATATGGGTGCTCCCTTGTAGGTAACTAACTGTTTTTCTCTTGCTGCTTTTAATATTCCCTCTTTGTCTTTTGCTCTTGGCATTTTAATAATGATGTGTCTTATTGTGGTCCTCTTTGGATTCTTTTTGTTTGGGGTTTTCTGAGCTTCCTGGAGTTGTAAGTCTATTTCTTTCACCATGTGTGGGAAGTTTTCTGTCATTATTTCTTTAAATAGGTTTTCAGCATCTTGCTCTCTCTCTTCTTCTGGCACCCCCTTAACTCTGATGTTGGTACACTTGAAGTTGTTCTAGAGGCTCCTTACACTATCTTCATATTTTTGGATTCTTTTTTTTCTTTTTGTTTTTCCAGTTGGGTGTTTTTTTGCTTCTTTGTATTTCAAATCCTTGACTTGATTCTTGTGATCCTCTAGTCTTCTGGTGGATCTCTGTATATTATTTTTTATTTTTGTCAGTGTATGCTTAATTTCTAGTTGGTCCTTTTTCATATCCTCTAGGGTCTCATTAAATTTATCAGCCTTTTAAAAAAATTCTTGAAAAACCTTATAACTGTGGTTTTGAACTCTATATCCAGTCATTTGCTTTCCTCCATTTCTTTCATTTGTGACCTGTTTCTTTGTCTCTGCATTTTGGCTTCTTCCCTGTGTTGATAGAGTGGCTTTGTGTGCTAGGTGTCCTGTAGAGTCCAGTGGTTCAGCCTTCCCAGTTACCTGAGGTAGATACTCTTGGTGCACCCTCTTGTGGGCTGTGTGGACAATCTTGTTGTAGTTAAGCCTTGATTGTTGTTGGTATCACTGGGAGGAATTGACCTCCAGGCCAATTGGCTGTGAGGATCACCTGTGTCTACAATGGGAGAACTTCTGTGCTGGAGAAACCCTTATAAAACAAGACTTGCTTCAATGGGGCTTTGGTGTTCACTCAATCTGCCCCCTGAGTGTGTCCTTTATGGATCTGAGGAGTTGTAATCTGGATTGTCCTACTCTGACCCCTGGGTACACTGGCTCTTAGATCTCCAAGGAGGTGCTAATTTAGCCTCTGCTTGAGGCCACCCAGCAGGAGCTACAGAGAGATCTGCAGATTCCTCTTCTTTGTTTGGGTTTTGGAAGTACCCAGATGAGGCCCAGCTGTGTAGCAATGCAAGAGCCTTGGGCCTTCTTTTGGATGTTCTGGGTCTCACTGACTCAACTGTAGTTTGTTAGGTAAGTTTAGAATTCAAAGGACCAGGCCATTCATATATAAAAGCCTCTGTGCACAGCTTGGGTGGAGCGGGATCTCAGGGTGGAGCAAACAGCAATGGCTTCCCGTCAGCCCTGCCTTAAGAGGCCCCTGGGTATCAGTATCCCAAGGTAATCACTGCAAGCACCTCTGAGAGAAAGCCACCCTCAAGTTTCTCCTGCTGCCAGACAGTCCAGTTTCTCCCCATATGAGTCTGGGCCCGCAGAGTCTTGCCTGGAACTGGAGTTCAGAGCAGTATGGGAGCTTTTGTCTCCCTCCTGATTGAGAAAGCCAGATCCATACTCAGTTGCCAGCCCTCTTCGCACATGCACCTCCATATCTCTGCATTTTACTTCCATAGCTCCTGTGAATCTCAGAGTGCTTTTCTCTTTCCTTCTAGTTGTATAATTTCCACTCAGCCAAGCCTTCCTGTGGTTCTGGATAATGTACATATTGTCTTGTAGTTGTAGTTTTGAAATTGTTTGCAAGGCAGCAGTTTAGGTGTTTACCTATGCCGCCATCTTGGTTCCTCTAAAAATAGTTTAATGGTAACCATTATCTGAGCCTTCAGCAAATTGTAATCTTTTTGCTGGTGGAGAGTATGACTTTCAATTTTTAAAAAAAGGCAATATCTGCGAAGCATGATAGAAAATGGATTGCAATAAAATGAGGTACACTTGTAGTTGAATAAAAAAGAAATATCCTCTATTATTCCACTAGATTCTCTAAACCTCAAGTAAGACTGTTGTTTGCATTAACCTTTTTCTTCCTTCTTGTAAACAAATCTCTTTTCATTTGATCTTGCCTCATTTCTATCAATTATTCTTTGTATCCAGAAAAGACATCATGTTTTTGTTTGGAATTTTTGTTTTTGTTTTTTGTTCGTTTTTTTGTTTTGTTTTTTCACTAAAAGGAGAATTCTGAAACATAAAGAAAAGAGTCACAGGCAGCTTTATTTCTTTGGATTTTGCAAGGACTGACCCTGCTTGGGAGGAAGCTTTCATTAAATATAATATATTATTAGAGGAAACTTATTTTGTCTTATAATAGTGAGCTAAGTGCAACCATTTAAGATGTTCATCTATTCCCAGAGAGAGAGCACAGTTGTCCAGTAAAGACACTTGAAGTGCACCATGAACTAGGCACTGACTAGACACTGAGATTGTATGTGCTGCTGGATAAGATGCTGTCCCATCTTCAAGGACATTCCGTCTGTCTGGGCAGATAGCTCAGTCTACCCTGCAATCCCTATTTTCCCTTGGCCCAGCTCTGGCTCCAAAATAATAGAATTAGTGTCAAAGTTTAACAAAAAACAACAAAAAAAATCTACTCATTCTCAAGGTCTCATCAAATACCAAATGCACTTAGCTGGTTTTTGTTGTTATTGTTGTTTGTTTTTAGTATAACTTTACTAAAAGGTGTATTATTAAATGAACTTCTAAGTATTATATCAATAGGGACCCAGTCAGGAGACAGAAACTATGTCAGTTATTTTAACAGAGAGAAGATGAGGTTAAAAAAAATGTTAACTAGCCGAAACCGGTTTGGCTCAGTGGTAGAGCGTTGGCCTGCGGACTGAAAGGTCCCAGGTTTGATTCCGATCAAGGGCATGTACATTGATTGCCGGCACATCCCCAGTAGGGGGTGTGCAAGAGGCAGCTGGTCGATGTTTCTCTCATCGACGACGTTTCTAGCTCTCTATCTCTCTCTCTTCCTCTCTGTAAAATATCAATAAAATATATATTTAAAAAATGTTAACTAGATATTGAAGACTAGTGATCTGTCTCTTAGGGCTGACAACTGAGTATGCAGCTGGCTTTCTCAATCAGGATCAATCAGGAGGGAGACAAAAGTACATACTGCTCTGAACTCCAGTTCCAGGCAAGACTCTGGGGGCCAAGACTCATACGGGGAAAAACTGGACTGTCTGGCAGCAGGAGAAACTTGAGGGTGGCTTTCTCTCAGAGGTGCTTGCAGTGATTATTATCTTGGGATACTGAGACCCAGGGGCCTCTTAAGACAGGGTTGACGGGAAGCCATTGCTGTTTGCTCCACCCTGAGACAGTTTTTCTGGCTCCTATTTGCATGATTTCTATTTTAAATCCAAACATGTATTTTTATTAGACTTTTACATGGAACTCAGAGGTTTCTTTAAAAGCATAGCACAACATATTCCATCCTGAAGCTCTACAAAGTTATGATTTTTCACTATGCTTATTTTCATAAATACTATTTATCTTCAAGAAAATAATATACATGAACCTATAGTTGTAAAAGATAACATTGAAAACCTAATGGAATCTATTATGTTTGAGTAAATGATTATAATGAATAACTTCAGTAATGGAAATTGCTAATGGAATACACATATCACTGGAAAATTCTCAGTGTTTCTCTTATTAACTTAGTTTAAAGTGTTACAAAGAATGACTGTCGAAGACATCTAATCCCTAACCAACCTGTTAAAACTTGATTTCACTTTGCTCAAAGGTAAGTTGTATTCAGGTTCAATGGAAACCAAGTATGAGATAGCCAGAGAATAGTTCTATTCATTCAGGAGCACTAGCAATTTGAAAGGCATTTTTAGGATGACTATTGTTGTATGTCATTGAACATAAGTTTGTAGGAGAAAGTTAAAACAAGGTCTGTAATGCAAGGCTATGCTGGCTTACTTGAAGAGATGTGTCTAACATGCCTAACATATATTAAAGGGTCTGAATCTGAGGCAAGTGGCTGATCACCTCAGAGCAATGGGGCAATGGAAGGCCAGCTGCAGTATATCTCACAGCATCTTGTGGCCCTATGATGAATTTCTCTCCAATGGACTGTGACAGAGTTGGAGTATCTGAATCACTCAACACCCCACACATGCTCGTTCATACATGTCCCCTTGCCCTGGAGTACAATGACCAGGATAATTACTGGAGTGACATTGGAGGCTACGTGTTGAGGACAGCAGAGCAGCAGTATCCTGAGTTTATAAATGACTGTACACAGCAGAGACAACCCTCTCCCAACTCCTCCAATCTGGACCTGGAACTTCTTTGGCCACAACCTCAACAATGGGTTCAGGATGACTTATAGGACGTCCAACGACACAATGAATACACTATACAAGAAATATGAATTTTTAAAAATATATTATATTGAGTTTTTACAGAGAGGAAGAGAGAGGGATAGAGAGTTAGAAACATGGATCAACTGCCTCTTGCACACCCCCTACTGGGGATGTGCCCACAACCAAGGTACATACCCTTGACTGGAATTGAACCTGGGACCTTTCAGTCTGCACACCGACACTCTATCCACTGAGCCAAACCGGTTTTGGCAATAAATATGAATTTTGAAGGCATTGGGGAGCCAGGTGGAAACTTCTTTTGAAAAGAGAAGCCAAGAGTCCGGTCCTGTCTACTTTTTATTCACTTTAAATATACATATTCCCTTTAGCAACGCATACAAGCTGATGGAAGGTAAAGTTTGGGAAACAATGTAAGGATTATCAGGTCAGGAAATTGCCTCGAGCCATCGCAATCACAGCAGAAGCAAACTTTTGCTGATTTCACCCCTGCGGAATATCAAGGTCCATTGGCCTTCCAATGTCTTTTATGCTAATACTGTTATGCTTTGGCTTCCAGCATTCTTCCCTGGTCTGTGATAGGAGAAATAAACCCCTCCATACTACACATAGGCTAATTTGTTATAGGAAGTAAGCCTACTCTAATTAATACATAGTTGAAAACCAATACATTGTGTAGAAGGATTTGAAATAGTTTGGTTAGAGTTCCTAGAAAAGATAAAACCTAATCTGGGCCTTAATTAATAACAATCAGAATTAATTTGAAACTTTAATGTGGCAGGGACTATGTCAAGAACTGACATGTATTGTCTAACTGTCACAACAGCCCTTCATATTTATATGTTATTAAGCCTTACTCTGCAAATGAAGACATTGAAACTCAAGAGCAATCAGGTCATTTTCCCCAAGTCACTCTGCTATAATGAATGGTAAGTTTCTAATGTGAATGCAGGCATTTCCACCTCCAAAGTCTATGTGGGCGGGTGGAGGGAAAGTGTAAGGAAAAGCACGGAGGCCTGTATCATCATGGCAGGTGCGAGCTGGGAGTGATGATGGTTGCGGAGCTTCTCCTGCCCAGTGATATTCTCACAGAACGAGAGTCCGCCTTGGTCTCCCCTTCTTCAAAGCAGTCCTGACTTCTGAAATCTGAACTGCACTGCTATTTTCTCCATCAGTGTTACAGCAATGGGAAAGCCCAGAATAAATTATAAAAAAAATATGTATAGATCAAAAGGAAACCAAAACCCAGCCCTCATCCACCATCATTCCCACCCCCAAGCAGGAGCCCAGTCCATCTGAGAGAGGATTGGATATAGACCAGAGGTTAATGAAGTTGGTGACCCCTTCCTATGTATAAGGAGCGACAGGAGGATTTGAAGGGTGAGGGCCATGAATCTTGGCCACAGAACAGAGGAGAAGAAGCTCAACCAAAGGCAAATACATATCATTTAAGATTACCAACCATTTGCATAGATAATCAAGAGCTAACTGTAAGTCATTCGTTTTTGGCATTTGGTTGACCCTAGGGAAATTCATGACAAATAAATAAATGCATCCCTTGGGATGTCTAAATAAAACCACATCCAGGAGCTGCTAAGCCACGAAAGACCATGCAGAACTTTGAATAGAAGAGGTGGACATCAAAGGGGGAATGGGATAGACAGTATTTCCAACATCGTCTTCAAGCTGACACGTTTGTAGTATTGGGACAGTTTTTTAAAAATTTTTTGGTGGAGAACATTTATAAGTCATTTATATTGCAGACGATGGTTCAGTGGCTCAGATTGACATGCAGTAGCTAAACGGAGCCTTCTGCTCAGCCTCCTGTACTCCAAGACACCCCCACACTCCAGCCTCTTGAAGCCTTTCCCAGAAGTCTGCAGTTCTCCTTAACCAACAGTGACAGCCAGCAGCCAAGAAGTTAAGGCCACTCAAACTGAGAGCACCAAATGCTTTCATGGCAGAAGCATAATGACAACAGAAACTGTGGAGGTCATAAAAGTTGTTTGCCAAAAATGCTTGCCCTCTGCTTTCCAGGCACATGGCAAAATGGCACTTCCTGGCCTCCAGATGGTCAAGGGTGGCCATGTAACTAACTCTGGCCAAGGAGATAGGAGCTGAAGTGACAGTGCCACCTTCAGCATGAAGCATTTGATTGCTGATGCAAGATTCTCCAGAATGATTTTGCTTTCTACCCCAGCAATTGGCAACACTTGAGACAGTGGAAACTCCTTGAGGGACATATAGCTTGAACAAAAAGTTAATCTTTGTTCTTTCAAGCCACTGGGATTTTAGTTATTTGTTGTTGCAGCATGAGCTTGTCTTTCCTGACTGATAACAATAATCAACGGTCACTGAGTGCTCTATCCTAAGCACTATTTGTATATATTCATTTAATTCTAACAACACCCCTTTGAGATGGATAATATTGTGTCCTATGACAGAGATGAAATACAGAGGTACAGAGAACTTACATAAATTGCCTAAGATGGCATAACTAGATATAGTTTGAGCAAGTCTGTCTTCGGGGCCTGAGATTTAGCCACTGAGCTATGCTTCTCTTGACCAGTGGCATATATCTTAATATGATCACTATAACAAGCTTTAATAAAAATGTACACATAGAAAACTGTAGTAAAAACATATCATCATATCGAAGCCACCATATGCTACCACCAACTTTAATTCTTGTTTTCAGTTAATTGCAATTATCTTATAAGAAGAAAAAAAATTGGCATGTGAAATAACTGCACCCAGATGTCACTACTTGAGTCGCCAAGTTGAATGACAATTTAAAAAAAAAAGTAATAGCACACACATGAAATAATGTTTGATCATGTAGGTTGCTGCGCTTTCTGCATGATCTACACTTTTGAACCTGACCTCCCTGAGTTAGAGTCATACCAAAACAAACCAAAAAAACAGGAACTGCAAATATTATTTAGCATGTTTCATTTTAGATTAAACAGATTTTACTCCCTGTTCCCTAGTAATTATATATAATTAAAAAGCACTGAAGAATGTGCATAAAAGCACTATGAAGTAATAATCATGGGGACAGTAGCTTATTTTAACTCACCACTGAGCGGAAGTTGCTTTTCTTCAGATTAATTTGTGAAAGGACTGATGAGAACATGACAGCGAGACAGAAGGGAACATGTCCTTTCAAATTGCTCTGCTCAGGAAACACAATTAATGAAACACATCTAATTGTATAACTGCTTCAGAAGGCATTAGTACTGAGTACACTTCAAAGGTCATGCTCCTTTGTAACAGCTCTCTCTTCAGAGGAAACCCATTCTATTGTTCAGAACCTTTACTGAGGTTGGATTGACTCAGATCACTGCTCTAAAACAAGGCCTAGCTGAGGAGCTATAAAGTTGGAAGTTAAGTTCGGGCATCATCTTAGTATCATCCTACTCCTCATTTGTGTGTATTCTCCATAATTATAAAAAAGCCGACTGCCAATTAAGTAATTTATTTGTTCAAAAGCAATGTACTGGCTACTTGGCCATTAAAAAAAAAGAAATCTTATATTTTGCAACAGCGTGAACGAATCTAGAGGATATTCTGCAAAGTCAGACAGAAAGACAAATACCATATGATTTCACTTACTAGTATATGTGGAATCTAAAGAACAAAAACAAACAAAATGGAAACAGACTCATAGATAGAGAGAATAGACTGATGATTGCCAGAGGGGAGGGGGTTCAGGAGGCTGAGTAAAAAGTGGGGAGGGTTTAAGACGTACACATTGGTAGTTTACAGAATAGTCACAGAGATGCAAATTACAGCATGGGGGACATAGTCAGTCATATTGTAATAATAGCTATGTGTGGGGCCAGGTGGGTCCTTGAAATATCGGGAGACCACTCTGTAAAGTACATGATCTTTTAACCACCATGCTGTACATATGAAACTGATACAGAGTAAGAGAGAATGTAAACTGTAATTAAAAATAAAATTTTACAAAAGAAAAGGCAATGTCTTGGGCATCGACTGCAATAAGGCCCTGACTGGGTGCCAAGGGGTACAAAACATGAGGGCTTTAGCACTTTGCTGGGAGCAGACGGTGGTGGGACTACAGCAACTCTGTGAGATCTGGACCATGATTATCACTGTTTTTAGATCGAGTAGAAAAGGCTTGTGTTACCACATATAGAATACTATGTAGTGATTCAAGTGTTAAGACAAATAAAGCATGGAAGGAGGGTAGCGACATTTGAATAAAGATCTAAAGGAATTGAGGGAAAAGCAAAGAAATCTCTGGAGGGGGGGCACTCTGGTCAAAGGGAAGAGCAAATGCAAAGGGCCTGTGATGGGAAGGTTGAAATGAAGCAGGGAGGCTGTGCGCTTGGAGGGAGGAGGTAGTGTGGTCCCGGCAGAGCGAGAGGGGCCAGGGCATTGAGGGTCCTGTGGTCACTGAAGCACTGAGGATTTTAAAATATATATATTTTGTTGATTTTTTACAGAGAGGAAGAGAGAGAGATAGAGAGTTAGAAACATCGATGAGAATCATTGATCAGCTGCCTCTTGCACACTCCCTACTGGGGATGTGCCCACAATCAAGGTACATGCCCTTGACCGGAATCAAACCCGGGACCTTTCAGTCCACAGGCCGATGCTCTGTCCACGGAGCCAAACCAGTTTCAGCAGCACTGAGGATTTTTAAGTAAGTGTCCACACATTTATCATATTGATTTAAAGTGTAAACAAATCACTGAGCCACAATATATGAGGTAGAGCTCTGGGAATAACAATACGTTTTTAAAACACTCAACAAGTCATTTTTTTAAAAATCCACCAAGGTTCTTAAACATGGTTGAGTCTCCCAGCATCTTCTGGCCCTTTGACCAATCTGTCTGTGGCCATGGCAACTTAAATGAGAAAAACATTTGCCTTTTATGGTATCAGTATCACGCCAGGATTTATAATTTCCTGTTTCTCAACCAGAGGCTACAGAGCCATCTCTGGAAAGTTAGGAACACAGAATGAGACTGTGTGCCCATTCCTGGTTAAGACAGTGACATCCTAAACACAGCGACTCTTCACCTGCGGGAGCAAGTCTTGGAACGTATCCGTGAAGTATGGATTGGGCTTGATGCTGCAATGTAAGGACACCTTTAAACGCTAATATGATTGACCTGCAAATTTTAAAAACAGGGTTTTGAAGTATACCTCTCCCTTTCCAACCCATGCACCCTCCCCTTAATATATGAATATGATCTTTTTTTTTTAATGTGCTTTGAACCAAGGCAGGAAAAAGGACAAGTAACTCTTTCCCCCATATTCAAATGGCCTTCCTCCAGGTCTTCTTTTGCCCGCATAAATCTTCTGCTTCAAGGCCTTCCTGCCAAGTGCTGAAGAAATGGCATGAATTCAGACAAAAAGATGACCTGGCCCAACCTCTCCCGTCTGAGGCTGTCTTCCAATGCTGAGTTAATAGCCACCGAGGTTCGGGCAGCAGGGCCGGCTTCCTGCCGCAGCCTCCCCAGCCTTTCTGCTTACACCGCGTGATGGATGAGCCTGTGTCTTTCTGTGATCCCAGCCCTTTGTTTGTTTCACTTTCTGACAGCTACGGACCTTGAGGAGAAGCCAAACAGGTTTGGAAACCAGTTTGGTCCAAGCACAGCGGGAACTCACCTCTATGCGCAGGGATCTGGGGCAGTGCCTGCCGGGGCGCTAGGAAGTCAGCCCAGGTTCCCAGGGAGGCCGCAGGCATCCAGTCTCAACAGATCCATCAGCCTGCTCGCTGAGGGGATAAAGCTGGCTCCCCCCGATATAATTACAGAGTGGCTGATTTATTGGTCTGAACTTTGGTGCATGGCAGGGGTAATGCTATTTGTGCCAGTTTAATGGGATCAGGCCAAAAGATGAAATACCACGCTAGCCCAATTGGTTCCAATAATCTACTTGCACGAACCGAGCCCCTGCGTATGCCAATGTGTGTTCAGGGATTATGCCACGTGGCTTAGCCTCTTTTGGCAAAGCCCCTTTGAGAAGGAAATTACCAGTCTTTACATATTCAGAGCCATTTAATAGCTGGCAAGCGACTGCCAACCACCTATGCTACTGCCAAATGTACTGAAATATCTTAAGGAGTCCATCCTTGTCAGGTTAGTTTTATACCTAAATAAATACACCACCAATGACAGATGCTACATTTTCTCTAAAGGGAAAAGCAATCCTTTCTCTCTAGCCCCGTCAGCATAAACATGCTGAACCCAGACGGGAAAAGAACACTTTGGGTGAGATTGCCCGAGGCCATGTGAGAACACAGTCCAAGGAGGAATGGACCTGGAATGACCGAGATGGAGTTAGAATTACAGCTCCTCCACCTGACGGCTTTGTGTCCCTCAGCAACTTCCAGAACCTCTTCAGGCACAATGACATCATCTGTGGAATGGGAATTCAATGTTGTTAGGATGAGTGAGTGGTTCGAGATAAGTGACCTGCACAGCACCGGGCATAGAAAGGTGTTTGAGCCGAAACCGGTGTGGCTCAGCGGATAGAGCGACGGCCTGCAGACTGAGGGGTCCCGGGTTCGATTCCGGTCAAGGGCACGTACCTTGGTTGCGGGCACATCCCCAGTACGGGGTGTTCAGGAGGCAGCTGATTGATGATTCTCTCTCATCGATGTTTTTAACTCTCTATCCCTCTCTCTTCCTCTCTGTAAAAAATCAATAAAATATATATTTAAAAAAAGAAGAAAAAGAAAGGTGTTTGATGCACCAGTATTTCCCAAAAAGTCAGGGGGCTAATGAGGAATCCTCTGGACTTGGAAGTTCTTTGTGAAACATTTTTTTACCTTTAGGTTTGTCTTTTGATCATCATTTAAAAATTAATTGAACCATCTTCTAGATCAGCTGGGAGATCTATTTGGATTAGATTTTCAACCTCAATTTGGAGTCTGTGTTTACAGTTACATTGGCACCAAGGGATACTACTTGAATTGTGATGAGCTACAGAGACCAGAAGAGAAAACGAGTTGATTAAAAGGAAGCATCTGTGCCAAGTGAAGGCCCATGATGCTCGCGGGTGGTGTGCATGAGGGTTCCTGGCGTTCAGAACAGAGAGCAGTGGTGGGAGAATCGAGGGATCTCACCGCTCTCGCCCTGTGGGCACCAAGAAGGCACCACACTTGCACCAAAGCAGTGGGCAACAGTCAGACTCAAAGCAGTGTTTTCATGTTTAATTAATACTATTATTTTGTAATATATTAGTTTTGTAGTTTTGTTTCTAACATATAAAATTGTTTTGATTTCATGGTTGTTTGCACGTAACAAAGAAGTTTATAACCATTTTAGGCTTAATCTATCTAAGTAAGTAAAAATAAAAACCATTCTTATCAATGGTGGATGTTCACAGGAACTTTTGTCTCATAGAATGAGTTCATAGATTATTCAATTTTCAGTAATCCAGTAACAACTGGTCACTGTGAGTATAATTATTACGAATGAAATAAAGAAATTGATGCAAGGGATAGAGAGCTTTATGTTATTTTAAGTGAAAAGGCAGGCTATAATATTGCATATATATCATAACTAACATGTTAAAAATTATGTTCAGGAAAAAGAATAACACAAGGAAATATTCTAATTAATCATTTTTATTTTGAGGTGACAAAATTATGAGTGATTACTTTTTTCTATTTTAAAATATTTTCATTTGTCTTTAAAACACATAAATTCCATAATTTTAAAGTCTATGTCTAAATGTAAAAGTATATGCCTACAACAGTCTGAGAATGTAACCTGATACAGGCTGATTCAGCCACTGAAGGTCTCAAGAACTCCTCACTTCCCAATCTTCACATCTCAAGCCCCCAGTCCCCGCGTACAGTAGATTCTGGTGCTATGTGCTTCAGATCCCTAGCTACCCCCTCATAGTTCCAAAGGAGTGATTTATAGGGCCAGTGTCTTTCTTTAAACACCTTTCTGGGAACTCTAATTCTCTAGTCCTGGTGAGTTCCAGGAACCATCTGTGAAGGTGCTCAACCCCGAAGTTTTCCCCCTTGGCCTGTCTCCAGGGCCCACCCCTGGCAAACAAGGAAACAGGCCTCTGTCGGTTTTCTTGTCTCTCCAGCATCCCTTTTAGCCACCTGTGCTTTCTTCCTGGCATTCTTCCCAAGCCTCAGTCACCGCACCACGCCCCTGCCAGACTTTCCTTGGCTGGACTGCCCTCCTCAGGACTCACTTTGGATAATGTGCTGGGAACAACTGCCTATGCCAGCTACACACTCTTTAACTGCCTGAGGCTAATTGGTGTGTGTGTGTGTGTGTGTGTGTGTGTGTGTGTGTGTGTGTATCCTTTATAATAAAAGCCTAATTTGCTAAGTGTCTGTCACCTGTTCAACCAAATCAAAGCATAATATGCTAATGATATGTCAAGGCCACTCAACTGTTCGCTATGATGTGCACTGACCACCAGGGGGCAGATGCTCTGACTGGTTGGTTACCTTGCTGCTGGGGTCTGGCTGATTGGGCCTGAGCAAGATGGGCCAGACATGCCCTGATTGAACTCCTAAGGGACTGGGAATTCAATCACTCTCGATGATGGGCACTGACTACCAGGGGGGGCCACAGGACAAAGGCAGGTCCTGGCCGGCAGCCAGAAAATCAGTTCTGATCACTGGCCAGGCCTAACAATCCTACCCGTGCACCAATTCTGTGCACTACACACACACACACACACACACACACACACACACACACACATGATATAAATATATACTTAAAGTATATATGCTATATGTCTCTAACATACATCTTTTTAAGTGTGTGTCTATATATGTAACTATATTATGTTATATATATTATATCAAGTTACAGAAACATATATATGTGTGTATATATGTAATAATAACAATTATTATTATTACTATCATTAGGATACTGGGGCTACCCCAATGCACATAAATCGTGTTTTGGAGGTGGGCCTGACACTAGTATTTTTCAAAGCTACCCAGGTGACGCTAATGTACAGCTGAGGCTGGAAACCATCAGATCAACCCCAGGAAGCTGAGGCAATATCTTAAAGGCCTAACAACACACTCCGAAATTAACTGCCTGAAACTGAATGCTGGCTCCACCACAAACCTGTTATCTGCATAACCCTGGCCAGCTTAATGTACCCCTTTGTCCCTCCACTTCCCTGTTTGTCACGTGGATAGGATGCTGATAATGCTACCCACCTGCGGGGCTGAGGTGAGGGCTAAATACCATTAGAGCAGTGAAGGACTTGGAACCGCCTAGCCGCCTGTGGTCAGTGCTTCATTCTCACAGGCTCTTCTTATTGATAACTATTATTTCCGAGCACCCTATAAGCCCTGGCTCAGCAGCCCAAGGTGCGGCTTCAGGAATAAAGGAACAGACGTTTTTGTCTCTGGGCAGAGTTGGACCTGCGGTGGAGGATGGCAGGCTGTAGGCCCTGCTTGTCCTCTGAAAGGACGTCTGATGGAAGCTCCTGTCCTGAACGCAACCTTTGCAGGTGGCCAGTCGCCACCAGGTGCTGGGCTCAGGATGCCCCGGAGTCCCTGCAGATCAGCCACGCTGGTCGCTGGTCAGGATCTCTCCTAAGGGGCCCCACCCACGGAGCTCTAAGGAGTGCCTGGCAGAAGCTTCCCCTTCATTACCAACACCCCCTTCTCAGCCCGTGGCAAGCGGGCCTGAGTCTCCGGAGGCCTCCGCAGCCCTCGGAAGCCCTTGGCAGCCCTCCCGGCGCCCGCCCCAGGCTCTGGTGCCCCGGGCTCGCGGGGCCCGGGGCCCGGGTGGGGTGTGCTCCCCGCTCCGCTCCGGGTGCGGCACACCTGCTCGGGTTGTGTTTGACTGGCAGTGATGGTTGGCCGGCCCGGCAGGGGATGTGGTTACCGGGCCGCGATAAGGGCTGGGAGCGCGCTGCGCGCAGGAGGAAAACGCCAAGTTGGGCAATGAAAACCGAACCGCCCCGTGCTCTGGCTTACAAATATCTTCACCAAAATTGTGAAAGGCACCACAGAAACAAAACAGAGCATAAACCACCCCTCTCTCTGAGGCAGATTTTCCTGCCCCACCCCCACCCCGGAAACCAGTGTGGCACGTTACAAGCAGCCCTGAACTCCGGGGGCGGCGGGAAGGGGGGTGGGTGGGGAGGGGGTGGCGGGCCTGTTCTATTCATACTTCCAGCCCGGGCTCTGAGGACGCGGGCTGACTTCACCCCCGCCCGCCTCAGTTTCTGGGCTGCGGAGGGGAGGGTCTGCATGCGCTCCTGCCTGTGATCCCTCCCTCCCGGCCCCCCAGCCCCTTGCCTGTGGAGTTGGTGGTTCCGGGAGGCAGAATGCATTCAGTTCCTGAGCACACGCTGCTATGCACCGGGTGGCCCCGGAAACTGGGGAGAGAGGGGAGACCAACAGAGGCCAGCCAGCATGTCCCTGGGAGCGGGTGTGTCAACACAGAGGCACAAACAAGGGTTTTGTAAGTTCACACTGGCTGCGACCTTTGTGTAGGGGGAGCTGGTTTTTGCACACTGGGATCAGTAGTTTCTCATAAAGAAGGTGACCCTAAGACAGTGGTGAGAGATGATGAGTGTGTGCTTGCCAAGGGGGGGTGGAGTGTGACAGGCAGAGCTTTACAAAAGCTGAGGTGCAGCTTAGCATGGCCTGTGCAAGTCTTCAGGGAGTCAGGAGGCTGACTATAAGGGGTGTGTGTGTGTGTGTGTGTGTGTGTGTGTGTGAGAGAGAGAGAGAGAGAGAGAGGCACTTCAGTAGAGAGGAATTCTGTTACATAACAGAATAGAGAAAGGGGCCATGTCACAGATGTCACAGATGCATGACATAGAGGAGTTTAGAATTTAGCCTGCAAACAGAGAAGCCAATGACAACCAGTTTTAAACACAACCCATGAAATGTGGGCCAATGGAAATGTCATGCAAAATAGTTGTAAAGCAAATGATCAAGAAATTAGAAGAGGGCCGAAACCTGTTTGGCTCAGTGGATAGAGTGTCAGCCTGTGGACTGAAAGGTCCCGGGTTTGATTCCGGTCAAGGGCATGTACCTTGGTTGCGGGCACATCCCCAGTAGGGGGTGTGCAAGAGGCAGCTGGTCGATGATTCTCTCCCATTGATGTTTCTAACTCTCTATCTCTCTCTCTTCCTCTCTGTAAAAAATCAATTATATATATATATATATATATATATATATATATATATTAAAAAGCCATAAAAAAGAAATTAGAAGAGGTGCTTTGTTTCACTTGTCACATTTTTTTTTACATTGTTAGATCACAAATATGCAGTTAGTGGTAGAATCCTCATTCCTTGCTCGCTTCCTGAGTGACTACTTGAGCCTTCAGGACATACGTTTACAAGTTGTTGGCTTTAATTTGCAAGCTTCTTCCTAATACCTCTTCCATTTAGGCGATGCAGATGGAGAAGCTAACACTTCCTAAAAACTTTCAAGATTAATTCCATTGCACACATACCCCTTGCTTATTCTCCTCTCTTCCCTTATCGTGCATTTTCTGCCTTCTTGTGTACCTGATTATCATCTGGCAAGCAGAGATTATATCATGAATACTTTATATCCCCATAGTGGCAACATAGGAAAGGCTATTAATAGCTGACTGACTTTAAAGAATATTCCCACAGGCCTAGCACATGCCTGGCATAGAGCAGGAACATAATTAGAAGAAAGCACATCGGCTGTGCTGTCAGAAAACACAGGGCTTTATCCCTGACTAAGTCACTTGAACATTAATGACCCCAAACAAATCACTCTGAACCACAAAACTTTCAACTATAAAATGGAGTTAATAGCCCAGCCGGTGTAGCTCAGTGATTGAATGTTGACCTATGAACCTGGAGGACACATTTGATTCCCAGTCAGGGCACATGCCTGGGTTGCAAGCTCGGTCCCCAGTAGGAGGAGAGCAGGAGGCAGCCGATCAATGGTTCTCTCTCATCACTGATGGTTCTATCTTTCTCCCTCTCCCTTCCTCTCTTTGAAATCAATAAAAACATATTATGTTTTAATGAAATTAGTAGTAGTGTTAAGGGATATTTATTTTAAAAGATAAAAATCATGACTCTTATACAGATATAAAATAAGCACATGCTAAAGATTTTAACAGATAAATGTTAAACTATCCCAAAGGGAAAACAAATTTATTTGGTGAAAAGGAATATTGAAACAAATAGAAACTGGCTTTTTCTAGTGGTGGAGAGGAGTATGAGAGGGTGAAAAACCCGATTTAATTCCATCTAGCCAGTATATATTTGTGTATCTACACACAAGAATCATTGCATTGCTATCGATTATCTATAGCATACAGAGTTGTAAAATAGCTTGAAGACAATGAAAGGCTCAGACAAACCCCCCCCCCCCAACACACACACGTACACACACACACCCCAATAGAATCAGAATCAGATGACTTGAAAAGCATACACTAAACGATGCATGTTTTTCCACTTGCTGGCATCCTGTGGCTGCCAGGAGGATTCTTACCTATGTACTGAGAACCCATTGAATGTGCCAGTTACCCAGCAAATCATAACTGCTTTCATTATTATTAATATCAGTTATAAAAAAGCATTGCTTCTTGGGTAAGATTTGCTCATCCATCCAGAATGTGTAGTCTCCTATCACTGTCATCTGATGGCATCCAGAGTGCCCAGTACTGGCATGGGACTCAGCAGGTTTTTGAATGACAAATTTATAGTAAGGCAATATTTTATGAATTGTAAAACATATTTTTTTAAACAATTGATGATTAACTTTAGAGTTAGGCAAGGGGCCTAGGTTACTGATGCCATGTCCTCTTTCTGAAAGTCAGTGACACTCAGTTCCTGTGAATGTAAAATGCTGTGTGACTACTACTTTGCCACAGACCCTTCCCACTGGAGGCCAGGGTGAGTCTGTTGAAAGCGAGTATTTTTGCTTTACCCTGATTCTGAGTCCTTATTCAAACACAGCCCTCATTGAGGCCAGCTGGATTTCCCACTGCGCCTGCTAGGACCTCCCTACAGCATTTTTTGTGTGTGTGCCAGTTTCATTCTTATGGGAGGCCAACTGATACAAACTCTGTTTCTTGAACTCACCTCATTTAAAATGATAACGAAGCAAAGGTAGAAAGGGGGCTTGATAGAGCAGGTGTGCATAATTTTTTGACGGTAAGGAGAGGGACATGGCTTTGGGGTAGGGATAAAAAGTGGATGTATTCTGGAACTGTTTCTGGCGTTAGCGGTTTATTCCTCTCAGAAATCTTCATTTGATGCAAATTAGATCAGGCCCCCACCCACTGGCCTGTGCTTGTTTCTCCGGTACTTAGGACCCCGGTACAGTACCTGTGTCCTTACCTCTTATGTGTCTGACTGCCTAACCTGGTAAACTCCCAAGGGGCACACGCCACATCTGCCTCATTACTTTTGTAACCTCAGTGCCAGGCCCATGCTGGGGGCCATTGAATGCATAGTGAATGGATATTGTGTAGTATTATACTGAAAAAGAGGAGCTATCGCTGAAACTGGTTTGGCTCAGTGGTAGAGCGTCGGTCTGTGGACTGAAAGGTCCCAGGTTCGATTCCGGTCAAGGGCATGTACGCTGGTTGCGGACACATCCCCGGTAGGGGGTGTGCAAGAGGCAGCTGGTCGATGTTTCTCTCTCATCGACATTTCTAGCTCTCTATTTCTCTCTTCCTCTCTGTAAAATATCAATAAAATATTTTTTTTAAAAAAGAGGAGCTATCAAGGACAAATAGTATAAGTGAAATTAGTTAAGCTAATAAATTTAGACACTATTGGGCATGTTAATGAGTATAGAAGTGAAAGCATATAAAACAAAGATGCTGTCAGAATTGTAGAATATTTTCCATTCTTCCAACCTCAGGAGTAGAGGGAGCCAAAAAAAAAAAAATCATATGGAATGTGGCCAAAGAGAGTTAAGATTTTAGTTGAAGCTAAAAGCCCTTGTATCATATTTGGTTGCCCTGGCAACAGAACACCCCTCTTATGATAATCCTATCTAATAAAAGAATAATATGCAACTTGACTGTCACTCCAACACACAAGATGGCCATCCCCATGTGGACACAAGATGGCCACCACAAGATGGCCAGAAGGGGAGGGCAGTTGGGGGTGATCAGGCCTGCAGGGGAGGGCAGTTGGGGTGATCGGGCCTTGCAAGGGAGGGAAGTTAGGGGTGACCAGACCAGTAGGGGAGGGCAGTTGGGAGTGACCAGGCCTGCAGAGGAGGGCAGTTGGGGATGACCAGGCCTGCAAGGGAGGACAGTTAGAGGTGACCAGGCTGGCAAGGGAGGCCAATTAGGGGTGACCAGGCTGGCAGGGAGGGCAGTTAGGCATCAATCAGCCTGGCAGGGGAGTCATTAGGGGTGGTCAGGCTGGCAGGCAGAAGTGGTTAGGGGCAATCAGTCAGGCAGGTAGAGGAGCATATGGGAGCTAGCAGTGTGAATTGTGAGAGGGATGTCCTAGATTGGAGAGGGTGCAGGCTGGGCTGAGGGACACACCCCCTACCCCACACACAAGTTTTGTGCACCATGCCTCTAGTGATATCATAATATGATAAAACAAATACAAATAAATTAACAACTTATGGAAAATAGAATGCCAACTTCACCTTTGAGGATAATCTAAGATGAAACCTTCAAAGGGGCTCTATGCTGCAGCAGATGCTGTCCTAGAATTACTCTGCAGACAAGGGTTACTAAGTCATAGAATTTGGCAAACCAATTTTACACTCTATACAGGGAAGGGTATGATCAACAAAGGTGGTTTTAAATAATAGAACAAGGCACGAAAATTGCCCTATATTTCAGTTATCTTTTAGCACAATTATGTTGTGGAACCCACAACTATAAAACCTAAGTGGCATAACCTAATGACCCTTTATTTTGGCTCCTAAGTCTATGGGTGGGCTGTGCAATCCTGGTGAAAAGCCGAGTACCTATTTTGGCTGGATTCATTCATATGGGAAGTGGCGGGTTGGCTGGATACTGGCTGGTCTAGAATGGCCTCACCTTGGATTGACCCTGTCCTGCATCACCTGTCCTCTCATCGTTCAGGCCACTAGCCTGAGTTTATTCTCACAGTCAAGGCAGTATTAGTGGAAGCACACAGGATCAGGATCTCTTGAGGCCCAGCTCTGGAATTGGCACATGGTTACTTCCACCACATTTTCCTGGCCAAAGCATGTAGCAAGGCCAGTTCTGATTCAAAGTGTGGAGAAATAGACTCAACTTCTTGATGCGATGAGCTGCAAAGTTATATTGCTAAGAATACAGACTATTAATTATACCCATCAATGCAATTGGCCTACCATGCCAGAAATCAACTTACTATGGAGATATAGTAGTAACTACTAGTAATTCAGTGAGATATTGGTGTGAAAAGAAACAAAATGATATAGTGTTATGATCCAAAAGAGATTCATCTGATAAAATATCATGATAGAGGTCACACTGAAGACTTTTTATCAATAGAAAACAATAGACTTATTCAACAAATGGTGCTATGACAGTAGGCTATTCAATGCAAGAGGAGAAAGATTCTTACCTCACATTATACAAAAAAAACAAGTCCACAATTATTAAAGATATAAATGTGAAAAGCAAAACCTTAAAACTTTTAGAAGAAAACATAGGAAAATATTTGTACAACTTTAGTGTTGAAAAGGATTTCTTAAACAAGACTTAAAAGGCACAAACCATAATAAAAGTGCAGATACAGTCTATTATATTTTAATTAGTGGCCGGGTGCACAAAATTCATGCATGAGGGGGGTGTTATCCCTTAGCCTGGCCTGCACTCTCTCTAATCTGGGACCCCTCGAAGGATGTCCTACTGCCGGTTTACAGGGATCGGGCCTAAACCGGCAGTTAGACATCCCTCTCACAATCTGGGACTGCTGGCTCCTAACCACTCACCTGCCTGCCTGACTGATTGCCCCTAACCACTCTGCCTGCCAGTCTGCTCACTCCCAACTGCCCACCCCCATGCCAGTGTGCTCGCCCTCAACCGTCCACCTTGCTGGCCTGCTCACTCCCACCTTCCCTCTCCACTGGCCTGCTCACTCCCAACTGCCACCCCACCGTCATGATCATCTCCAACTAACCCCCACTGATGTCCTGCTCTCCCCCAACTGGCTCCCCTGCTGATCTGCTTACACCCAGTGGCCCCCACCCCCCCACCAGCCTGATCACCCACAACTGCCCTCCCCTCTTGGCCTCTAACCACCTCTACTTTGGCCCGGCCACCATGGCTTTGTCCAGAAGAATGTCCAGAAGGTCTCCTGGAAGGTCTACCAGTCTAATTAGCATATTATCCTTTTATTAATATAGATAGAGGCCTGGTGCATGGGTAGGGGCTGGCTGATTTTTCCTGAAGGGTGTCCCAGATCAGGGTGGGGTTCCTCCATGGGGATGTGGCCAGCCTGGGTGAGGGGTTGATGGCTGTTTATAGGCTGGCCACAGCCCCTTCAGGATGGGTGTTCCCGCTGGGGTGCCTGGACAGCCCGAGTGAGGGGCTGATGGCTCCCAGTCCCTCCTTTTTTTCTTTTTTTTTCTTTTTTCAGCACCTCCTTGAGTGTAGGCCAGGGCTGGCTGGAAGCAGGTATCTGGGATTTATTTATCTTCTATAATTGAAACTTTGTAGCCTTGGACAGGTGGGAAGCTTGGCTTCTTCCATCACTGGGGGCAATCCAAGCCTCCTGCTCACTCCAGTTCCATGGCTGTGGACATTTTTCTTGGGTTAATTTGCATACTCACTCACCCATTGGCTGGTAGGTGTAGCAGATGTATGGTCAATTTGCATGTTTCTCTTTTATTAGTGTAGATTTATAACTTCTATGCAAGAAACCTCCAAAAAGTGAAAATAAAAGCCCCAGTTTTCATAAAAATATTTATAAAGAAAATAGAAAAGATTAGTATTAAGAACTAATAAAGAACTTTCTAAAATCAGTAAGAAAAAATAAATCAATTAAAAGCAAATGAACATAAGTATACAAAGGAAGAGGCAATTCATGGAAGAGGAAACCTGAATGGCCAGTAAGCATAAATAAAACTATCTTCTCATTAGTAAATGGGGAAATGCAAATTAAATTCATAATGAGACATTACTATATAGCATATAGCATAGGCTGTATATAGGAGTATATAGGAGTCTCAGTTCAGTCCCTCTCATATGAAAATTCATAATGAGACATTATTATACTCCTAGGCTATACTTGAGTATAGTATATACACAAATGCCTATGCTATATAGTCCTATATAGCCTAGGAGTATAGTAGGCTATACTATCTAGGTTTGTTTCAAGCACATTCAGTGATGTGTGTGCAACAAATTGTCTAATACTACATTTCTCAGGACATAGCCCCATAGCTAAGAGGTACATGATTGCATTTATATGATTAGGGGGGATAAGAGTTTGCCTATTTTAAGATACTATTTTTGAAGACTATATTAGTTTCTTAGGACTGCCATAATGAAGTACCACACACTGAGTGTCTTAAACCACAGAAATTTATCATCTCACCTTTCTTTCGGTAGAAGTCCAAGATCAAGGTGTTGGCAGGGTTGGTTCCTTGGGTGGTTTACTGGCAGTATTTGGTATTCCTCAACTTGTTGTCCTTGACTTCACTACATCACCCCAATCTCTGCCTTCATCTTCAAATGGAGTTCTCCAGGTGTGCCTGTCTGTCTCCAAACTCCTCCCTTGCGTAAGGAAACTAGTTAGTAGGGGTCCACCCTCCTCCAGTATGACTTCATCTTAACTGACTACATCGGAAATGACCCTATTTTCAAATGAGGTCACTTTCTGAGATTCTAGGGGTTGGAAATCCAACATGTGAACTTTCAGGGGACACACTTCAACCCCCGACAGAGACCCACTGAAATACTATTTGTGAAAGTGTCCTCACATTCTTCCAAGGAGCTACAAAGTGTAAGGTTCTGTGCTTGTCGCCAGTTACCACATCTTAAAGCCCCTAGAACTGTAACTTACTTCATCGCAGCCCACAGCCAGAACTCGGCTTGGCGCAGCTTAGACAGCTTGGGGAATGACGTGAACAGAGCTTGTCCAGGGACTCTTTAAAGCGAACGCTCTGTTAGTTCTAAATCTATCCCTAGTAACTGATTGCTTTACCTCGGCTAACAGAGAAAAATCTATCCTGTTGAGTTACTAACTACACTGCATTTGTATGTAAAAGGAGCTGGAGCAGTATGCAGAGAGATTAAATAATTGCTTTGGGGGCAGGGACTTGGTGAAATTTCCCAAATTATCTGGGTCGTTCCATGGTTAAAGTGAACAGAGAATCCAGCTTTGCTTATGTGCGGCCTGATGCTATACCCACTGGCCCCAAAGGCCTGGGCTTTCTTAAAGGTCTGCTTTTACATCATTTGCCCTGGAGAGGAATTCAGACTGGCAGTGGGCCACCTTGAACCTAGCAAGTCTGTTCGTGTCAAAATGACCTTGTTGTTAAGGTGAAGCATGACAGCATTCTGGAAAAAGCTTAAACGCTGCAGTCCCGCTGCCCGGGTTGATGTCCTGTGAGATCTTGAGCCAGGGACTTCAGTGGCCTTCACCAAGTAATCGTACTCACCAGTCAGGGCTGCTGTGGGAATTAAACAAGCTAGTCCATGAAACAACAGTCTCTGGAACATAGGCTGTGTTCAATACATGTTGGTTACCATTACTCTCCGAATAATGATAAAGCCTCCGAAAAATCACTTTGAGATCATCTTTCCCTTTAAAATCATGAAAAGTGAAAATAGTGACACCAACCAACACAGGTACTTTCATTTTTGTATATTAACTTCTCGTTCCTAGGACTCTTCGCGTATGAATATAATCTGTACCATGCTATTTTAATGTGAGCAGTTTCTGCATTCCTACATGGTTGTGCTGAATGGCTGTATAAAATGCAACTGAACTGATATACCAAATTTTACCTAACAGTTCTCCTATGGTTAGATATTTGTAATTATAGACACTGCTGATTAATATCACTTTGTAAAAACCAATTATTTTTTTCTCAGTTAGATGGATCAACCAGGACAGTCTCCCTTAAACCTCTGCCTAAGAATCTCCACTTTAATTTAACTCTCCTTCATATTGTTTTGATCTAGATTACCTTCCGCATAATCTACTCCCTGACTTTTCTGTTCCCCAATTTCTACAAAAGCCAAATCTTCATTACTGATTTTTATTCTCCCTCCACAGATTTCAGGCTCCCTATGCTATTCCTCGCTGGGTCATGTTACCCCAGATCTATTCATCCTTCCCTCCTTTTTGACCTCACAATCCCCTTCCAGAGGCATCAGTTTGGGAGGCCACAAAATTAGGGCTATTGGGCATGCCCTATGATCCCCATTTTAATCTGGGCATATTCTCAGAATTTTAAAGAGAAACAATATAATTCTCCCCCCTGTTTTGTGCTTGCTAAACACCTACTCATCCTTCAGCACTCAGCTGTACCATCCCAGGCATAAGTCACTGTTCCATCCTTACTGTTCCCAGGGCACTTGCTACATATCTTGATGTTCTCCACAGTGATTGCACATTGCAGATGAATACATCATTTATGGACAGATCTGTGTATGAGAAGTCATAAAATGCTTAAGTAGCTGGACTGAGTAAGAATACAGTGGTTATAGCAAGGACTTTGGAGTCAGATAGACCTTGATTTTAATATTGACTCTACAATGTGCTAGTTAGGAAATGTAAGCCCAAGCCAATGTCTCTGAGTCTCAGTTCAGTCCCTCTCATCTGAAAAATGAGATCATTTCTGCCATCAACTTTCTTGGAGGGTTAAGACGAGGATTAAATAGGTTAATAGAAGTGTGATCTGGAATGATTGATATATCAAGTCACAAATGCCTATAATAAAAAAGGGTCACCAAGTAGAATTGTTATAGAGAAGGAGAAAGAATAGAGGACAAAATACATATCTAGATGGCATTCCCAAAACGTGGCTCTGAGCAACAAGAGGATGGTAGACTGTGGGTCTTAGGGAAGGAAGGAAATGTGCAACATGGAGAAAAAGGGAAAACAGGGGAGGCATGGTAGCCCACTTCAAATTTGCCAGGGATCAGTCTTCCTGCACCCAGTGACACTCAACTCATTTTCTAGGCTGTGAATGGGCTACAGGCTCAAGGGAGAGCCAAAGCCAGTGGGGTCAAATTAAGCTCACAGGCCTTTGTAAACTGGGCCAGTGCCAGGCATTCTTGTTAGAGTCTGTCAGAACATCCAGGGTCAAGAAAAGATGTGCTCACTGGCCCTAGGAAAGCTCAAAGTTATGCATTTGATTAAAGTCCATAGGATACAAATGATAGACTTTAAAATGTAAAAATCTAATAAGAAATAAAACCAAAGCAATGCCAAAGAATTTAATCTAAATGCAGACACAAAATAAAATTATAACTCTGTTTGTCTGGCCTAGATGCCTGAAGTATCTTGGAAAACAGGCACACTTCTGCACCTGAATAGTGTTGATCTTGGATGTAGAAGGAAAGTGAATATGGAGAATTTTGAGATTGCTGAAAATCACTTCTGATTACAATTAGATATTCTAGTAAATCAAGCAAATATCTATTAGAATTGCAATGTAGAAGATCACATACTAGAAAATAGTGATGATGACAACAACTAACTTTTATTATGGTACCTCACATTTGACACAAAGCTTTTCACATGGTGGAAGATGCTCATTGATCTACAAATAGTGTGCATGTGTGCAAAGTGGTATGAGGCGTGATTTTATCCCGTAGGAAGCTTATAATCCAGTAACAGAAGAAAGACATATATATACAATGTAATATAATACAAGTTGGATGAAGATGGTGGCTATAATAAAGGTAATAAATTATGGTTGTCAAGGAGTAGGCACCATAAAGGAAGTATAATATTAAATATACTTTGAACTTTTGATAGGTGGAGGTGTGAGACAGGCATTTCAAGCAAAGAGACATCACATGTAAGGGCAGGAAATGAAAAATTGTAGCACGTGTTCAAAGAATGATAGGAAATGCAGGAAGATTAAGTTATGGTGGACATCTGTTCCTTTTGCCTACTCAATATCCGTTTTTCCATTCACTTTGTAATGGCAACCCTAGTTCCTTTGGGGAAACCCATCTACTCTTAGTATCTGAAGAATGGAGTCAAGAAAGGACCTGTGATCATCACTTGACCAATCACTACATTTTATTTCCCTGAATATAGTAATTGCTTCAGAGTTATGTACTTAACTCAAGTTGTCTAATGTCCCAAAACTAAATCCCAGGAATTTTGTTGGAATTTTATCAAAGAGACATTCTCTTTCAGCCGATGTGGCTCTGTGGTAGAGCATCGACCTATGAACCAGGAGATCACAGTTGGATTACCAGTAAGGGCACATGACCAGGTTACAGGCTCAATCCCCATTGTGGGGCATGCAGAAGGCAACCAATCAATGATTATCTCTCATTATTGATGTTTCTATCTCTCTTTAGCTTCCTTCCTCTCTGAAATTTAAAAAAGAAAGAAAGAAAGAGAAAGAAAGAAAGGAAGAAAGAAAGAAAGAAAGAAAGAAAGAAAGAAAGAAAGAAAGGAAGGAAGGAAGGAAGGAAGGAAGGAAGGAAGAAAGAAAGAAAGAAAGAAAGAAAGAAAGAAAGAAAGAAAGAAAGAAAGAAAGAAAAAGAAAGAAAGAAAGAAAGAAAGAAAGAAAGAAAGAAAGAAAGAAAGAAAGAAAGAAAGAGAAAGGAAGGAAGGAAGGAAGGAAGGAAGGAAGGAAGGAAGGAAGAAAGGGAGAAAGAAATGGAGAAAGAAGGGAAGAAAGAAAGGGAGAAAGAACAAGGAAAGGAAAGGAAAGGAAAGGAAAGGAAAGGAAAGGAAAGGAAAGGAAAGGAAAGGAAAGGAAAGGAAAGGAAAGGAAAGGAAAGGAAAGGAAAGGAAAGGAAAGGAAAGGCACATTTTCTTTCCATGAGATTGGTAGCTATAAGGATGATGAAAACCTGGAGTTACCAAGGGTCTTTCTGAGGAGAGTGCCTGCCATAGAAAAAGGCCAACACATTGATACACCTGGGTCTTGTCATGTTTAAAAAAATTTGCCCTTAACTTTCCAGGTATGGGAGACAACACATCCCCCCATTTGGTTAGCCAGTTTCAATTGTTTTTCTGTAATATGTAACCATAGAATCCTAATGCATAGCTGAGGACAGATTGGGGGGGGGGGAAGGCCTTGAGTGCCCCATCATGGGACTTTATTCTCTAGTCAACAAAAATTCACAGGATGTGACTTTTTAAGGAAAGTAATGGATTTTAAAATCCCATGTTAAGAACAGTTTGAAGGTGGTGTTGTAGACAGGGGAACTAGGTAAACAACAAGGCAAAGCCAGTGGTCAGGATGGTTGGCTCATTGTGAGTTCCCTTCGAAAGTTCCATGGACTCATTGTCACCATTTCTGAAGCTTAGTGGGAACTGGCATTTTTCTAAGCACTTTGCACACACATTAACTCACTTGGTACTCATGTAGAACTTATGATAAAGGTCCAGTTATTATCATTTAATGCTCACATCAACTACATGAGAAAGGCCAGCAATCATCCCTATTTTACAGAAGTTTAATAGATCCCTAATATTACACTACTAATCAAATTGCAAAACTAGGACTTGGATCTCGGAAGTCAGATCCCAGAGCCTATCCAGAGCTATGCCTCTACCAGGACATTGTGGAAGTTCCAAATCCACCTTCCCAGTAGCCCATCCTCTCTTGCCACTAGCCTGAATGTCCATATTTTAAATCACTTCTTCAATCTGGAGAAGGAAGTTGGAGGTGTTGTTTCTAGAATACAACAGTTTTACTTGAGTGGGAGAATAGGATGACAGCCCTTTTCCACTAAAACATCAACAGAGTCTTAAGGGAGCTAGGTAAGTTTTAAAGACAAAAATGTAGAGGAATTAGGATATTGGGGCACCACTGGGGGAAATGCCAAATTCCCCTGGTGTTGGCATCTGGTGTGCAGATGAGGAAAGAAGGCCACAGGGAGAGACTTTTCCTCCTAACAAAAAAAAAAAATAACAAAAAACCCATAACTCCTGCAAAATGCAGATTTCTGTCAAAATTCCCAAAAGCACTTTCTTGCAGTTCTGTGCTCACTTTTCATAAAGGGCCCTTGTCTGTGTTGTTTCAGGAAGTACTTGGATACGAGGAGTCAGGCTTTCCCAAGTACTGTCACTGTCAGGTCCCTTCTCTCATACCTTCCCACAGATGGTTTAGCTTCTCCTTCCCTGTCACTTTCTGTGTGGGTGGGAGGGAGGGGAGGGTTAGAGAAGAGGCAAAAAAAATATAGAATCTGCTGGTCCCAAACAGACCATGGGTTGGTAAGTGGTTGAAGCTTGGCCCTATGCACGAGCCTTCCTGTCTGCCCTTCTCCTGCAGGAAGTACCACCTACCTTCCCCCCAACCCAAGCTGCCAGTTCCTGGGATGGAGGTTCTCATTGCATTCTTGTTGCATTAATATAAGTGATCAAGTAATGCCCTCTTAATATGGTAAGATCATATTAATGGGAATATTTTGGGGAGAGGATTTAAAGGAAGAGGCATCATTCTTCCTTTATTCACAACCTATACTACACCAGATACTCTTCTTGATGCTGGAGACAGAGTGGTGAACCACTGTCTCTATGGAATTTTCTTCTTATGAAGGAAGACAAACAATAAACAAAGCAATAAACAAACAAGCTGATGTCCTATGGTAGAAAGTGCTATGACGAAAACAAAATATGGAATTCGAGTGGTTAGACAGTGCAGGATTTTAATTTAGGAAAAGTTAGCAGGAAGTCCACACTGAGGAGGTGACACTGAATTAAGTGAGACCATGGAGCAAGGGAAAATTAGAGGGAAGTTCATGCCAGGCAGGAGGGAAGGAAAGAGTAAGAATCATTCCCAAAGAGTCTCTGGGAATGAAGTTGGAGAAGGAGCCAGGGGCCAGATGAGAATTTTGTATTCTTGGGGTGATAGGAAGGCACTGTAAGATTTTGCACAGAAGAGTGATAATATACTTTAAGGGGTGCTTGAGGCAAAAAGAATGTAAAAAGGCAAGCAAAAAATCAGGAAGACCAATTGGGAACCTTTGTAAGGGTCCAATGAGAGGAAAAGGAGGCTGGAGTAAGGATGATCATGGTGGATGGTGGGAAGAAGTAGTCAAGTTGAAGATATATTTTGAAATTAGAGCCTTAAATCTCATTTGTGGCTATGTAGTTCACATTTGGTGACTGCATTATGTTGCCTTTGGCTCACCTCTCATTTCACCTATGACTGTGATAGGCAGTTCCCAAGAGTCTATCCTCACCTGTGCTACTTCTCTAGTACCAAAGGAGCCACTGCCCTTGGGCTGTAGGCAAGCAACGGGGAGTACAGGCTGGGGACATTATTACACTGAGGAAACCCTTAATCAACAGGGCACTGGAGCCACATGAATGCTCCGGCCTTCTGTCTTCCATGTGGAAGATTCTAGAAGGCATTCCATGTACTTCTCAGAGGTCCAACCTACATCAGCGACCTTGAGCACAGCCCCATCCTATTAACCTGTCCTCCTTCCCTTACTCTCCTCACTCTCTCACTCCTACCTCCTAGGACCACCTCCCAAATAAACTACATTCACTCAATTTCTTACTGCAGTCTGTGCTTTAGAAAAACTCAAACAAAGATAGGGAATTTGCCTACTTTACCTATTCTTCACTTGCCCCAAGGCCTTCCCCTCAGCAGCCCTAGTTCGCTCTGCATGCCCAAAGCTCTTGAGGGAAACATCCAGAGTATCCGATCTTCATATACCAGTTTCTAATTTTCTTCCAAGTTTCTCTGAGGTTCACAACCAGAAACAGAGTGTTTCCTCAACTCCTCCAAAACATCCATCATCCATCCCCACTTCAAAGGTTGACATCTACAACCCAGCTCATGAAAATTCAACTGAAAACAATTGCGCATTATAGGGGGAAATAATCAGGAAACTTTTCCAGTCATGCGACTATGGGATACTATTAAAAAAAAAAAAAAGACATGGTCTCAAAATATATAAGTGACTTTGTAATGGACCTGAATGGACACATGGCCAAGTTTATAAATGATAAAAGGACAGGGGTATAGCTGAGTGATAATTCGGCTGAGAAATAATGTGCTTAAATGAGACTTGGCAAGAATCACTTAAAGTGCTTTGGCTGGTAGGTTCTGAAAGTTCCTTATTAGAAATGACTATAGATTAAAGAGGTATGAGACAAGTAAGTAATACAAAGCAGAAGAAGCCCCTAAATCAAAATAGACATTTTAATAACCATGCTTTAAATAAATCCCCCCTCTGAAGTCTTCTAATGTTTAACAGCTGCAAATAAATATGACACCAGGAGAAACTAATCGAAAAGTTTAATAATGCAGGAAGCAAAAAGGGAACCGAATCAACTGATTTTCAGTCCCTTGAGGATTCCAACTTCTCTCTCTCATCTGCCCTCACATCCACCCAGCAGCCCAATGCCTTGCAGGCCACACAGCCTCTGGGCTAAGAACTATGGAGACATCCAGACTGGTTTGAAATCTCAGCTCTTTCATGTTTCATATATGTGTGTCTGGGCGAGTAGTTCAAGCTTCCAAGCCTCTGTGTGCATGTCTATAAATTGGTACTAAAATAAATAGATAGATAGATAGATAGATAAAATAGGACTAAACCACCTGATGGGTTTGTTCCAAGACTTAATTGGTGAATAGATGTAATTTACTCTGTAAAGGCAGAATAAATACTCAATAAATCATCAATTAGAGCAGAAGAAAACTGTAGACTAAGAAATAGAGAAGGAAACACAGATTTTAAAAAAAAAAGTAGAGGGAAAGGGTGCCCTGAAGGCAATGAGATTTGTCATCCTTGTAGGGCCAATATTCAGGCATTGTGCCCAGGCAGGTTGACCAGCTGCCTCAGTGGAGATCAGCAAATACCAATGCCGCAACTAGTCGAAATACGTTGCATATCATCCCTTCCTTGGCTTGTGCTTTATTCAAATATAAAAAAATCATGGGATGTAAACCTTTACAATTCTTTAAGGAGTCAATATGGCAACACATATCAAAGACCATGAAACTGTTAATGCTTTATCCCACTTCTGGGAATCTATTCAAATACAAAGGAAGAATAAGCCATAGATCCACTGATGTTTATGAATGTATTATCCATAAAGATAAACACTGCAAGTAACGTCAAGTCCAACACAAAGGAATAAATTTGTTGTCATTCTTTTCTTCAGTGGAAATTATATACTATTAAATTTATATAATTTTTAAAGGTTATCTCAGTCTTTTTTTATTTTTTACAGAGAGGAAGGGAGAGGGATAGAGAGCTAGAAATGTTGATGAGAGAGAAACATCGACCAGTTGCCTCCTACACACCCCCTACCGGGAATATGCTCTCAGCCAATGCACATGCCTTGACCGGAATTGAACCTGGAACCCCTCAGTCCACAGACCAATGCTCTATCTACTGAGCCAAACCGATTTCAGCTAAATTTATATAATTTTTGTATAAATAGAAACCCATAGAAATGCGGTATAATGTTCAGCCAAAAAAAAATTAGCATAGAGAATTGTGAATCCATTCTGATATAATCCATAAATAACGTATGGATAAGAACAAGAGAACATGCAAGAATAACTAGTTTTCTTGTGGGGGTTTTTCCCCAGTCATTTTGTATGTCTGGTATAGTACCTTAACAATTAAAAGGTGCTTGGTGTTGAGAACTGACAAAATCCTATACTCAGAGACAAGGAATCATATATATAAAGCATGAGCCAGAGTTCTCTTTCTTCCAGGGACACCATTAGCTCACTGGGGACTTTTGTGCAATTGAGGACATTGAAGAATACCCTTCCTAGAATGCAGACATTTTCTTTTGTACAGAGCTCCGTTCAGAACCTGAGCATCCATCCTCCCCTAGAGGCTGGTGAAATAAGATTCTTCCAGGAATATGTTGGCAGGCTTGCAAAGGGAGAAGCTACTGTAAGACCCAAAGATTAATTACATTAGGCAATATACAGATGAGAATTAGAACAATGGCTGCTGAATAAACAAATATGAGTGGGATAAAAGCTGAATTATAAGGTATAATAGAAATTAGGTGTTTTTTTTCCTCCTTGACATCAGCAATTTGTGTACTTCTCAGCATTTCTCCCTGCCGACTGAAGATTATTTTTAGACCAAACCAAGAAAGATACTGCACCCAAGATCCCATGAAAAGCTTGAGATGTGAGTCCCAGATGTAGAGAAAGTGAATTTGCCAAACCATGCTGTCGGCACCTTCTCCGGGGGCAGCGCTACGCCAGGCCTCTGATGCAGGGTGAAGACAAGCCTTCCGGGTGCTTGGGGAGCCACCAGAAGCCAGAGTCCTGGGTGCATCACCCATCAGGCCCCTGCAGGCTCCCTTCACTTCCACACGCATCAGAGGAACACAGCATGGACCCAGGCACCTCGCAGATGGGTTATGTCTTCCCAAGGAGACTGAAAATACATAAAAATGTTTAGGGGCGCATAAAGCATTTTCTCTAAAAGGGAGTTGTTATATATATAGCTCTCTGTGATCAAGATCTGAGTTTTTGGATCCATGCTCCAAAAACATTTGAACAGTGTGACCCCGCCAATGTACTAAAGGGAACAAGAAAAGGTAGTTTATGCTCTGGGTGAAGGAAAAATGAAGGTTCTCCCTCCCTTCATTGATTTCTACACATCCTGGGCCCTGTCTTTACAGAACTTTGCTGGGAAGTGTAGCTTGACACCTACAGGGAACCACTTTCACTAGAGGTTTGCATGAAGTTTGGTTTGTGACGGAAGCAAACAGCTGTGCCGTGTCCCTGGGCTCAGCACAGGTTCCTTTGTCTCCCATGTTCTTTTCACATCTTCTGCTGAATGATTCTTCCAGGAATATGTTGGCAGGCTTGAATTATAAGGTATAATAGAAATTAGGTTTGACCCCTACTGAACCTGAGCCTGTGATTTCTCTGGGGTGACCTGGGGTTCATATGCCTGCCAAAGCCCCAGGGGCCTTAGGATAGGGTGGGCCAGCCCTGGGGAGTGGCTGCCTTCGCTAGGGAGCAGGTTTCTGGAACCAGCAATTCAGGATCGTGCAGATCTCCCTGTGGCCTGCTCACCTTCAGCTGGTGGCTCCTGATGACACAATACTCACTTGCCGGAAGAGCCTCCCTTGTCAAACCTGCCCAGTGCCTCTGCCGTCGGGCAAATAGGCGATGGCACCGAGGGCTCTGGGATAGGCCCTTGGCGTATCTCCCCTGTGAACCTGCTGAGCTCTTCACCCGTGGCACACATATACTTTACATTTTCTGGAATAATTCCACCTTCCTGTTACGGTTTGGTAAGCAGAAGGCGGTCGTCGGAAAGGCATTAATACAAATGTCACTGTACACGTCACGCTCTCCCAAAGCACCAGCAGCCTGTCCAAATGCCAAAGCGTTTTGATGAGGAGGAAACTGGTGAGGAGGTGCTGGAGACAGAAGCCTAGCTTCTCTTTTTCCCGGTCATGCTGCAGACAGCTTAGTGCCTTGGCAGCCCTCCAGCTCTGCTTCCTCTTCCGAAAAGTCTAGGTGCCCAGACGCCGAGCCATGCTGCTGCTCATTCAGAGCACGCTTGCGCTCAGCTTTGAAGGGGACAGCAGTAGACAGCGCACAGGGTGGGGAATCCTGGGAAGGCTGCAGCGCGATCACAGGCCTTTCAATGAGGAAGCCATGTTGTGAGAGGTGCTTGTGGCTAGAGGTTTAACTTTAAATATGTCCCAGCCTCACTGGCCAAAAGGTTTAATTCTCCCTAACTTACATCTATGGTGGATCTACAAAAGTCTGCTTCAAAATGAAAATGTCTACCCTAGCTGGTTTGGCTCAGTAGATAGAGAGTGAGTGAGCCTGTGGACCAAAGGGTCCCGGGTTCAATTCTGGTCAAGGACACATGCCTGGGGTTGCGGGCTGTATCCCCAGTAGGGGATGTGCAGTTGGCAGCCAATCAGTGATTCTCTCTCATCATTGATGTTTCTCTCTCTCTCTTTCCCTCTCCCTTCCTCTCTGAAATCATTTTTTTAAGGAACCGTCTCCCTGATCCACCTATACACTGTTTGGGGAAGGTAAGCCAATGATCTTTATAGTATGCTGTACTGTTCTATTCCTCTTGCCTTCTACTTTCTCTGCCCGGGAGAAACCACCATCATCATGGCCAAGTCCAACTCTCCCTCCGAGATCCAGAACATATCCCTTCATTCAGCAAATATGGCTTAAGCACCCACATTGTGTGCCATCATTGGATTCTCAGTCTACCAGGGAAGATGACAATTTAAAAAAGTAATATGTGCACAGTCCAGGGATGTCTCTACTATGGGAAGTCACTTCATTTGGGGGTTGGGGATCACAGAAGAATGTCACCTCCTCCCCGAATCCTTCCTGTCTTTCCCCAGTCACCATTCATGCTCTATTCCCATGTCTTCTCAGAGGTACATATCCTGTCAGCTCTCTGCATGGTCTTTCTAAATGATGCCTCCTCCCCCCTTGCCATCCCAGCCATTCATCAAGAGGGTTTCAAGGTCATGGACTGTCCTATTAATCAAATACCTGGTAAATGTTCAATGACTGAAATAAATCAATCTCTACCAAAGCAACTGTTGTCTACCTGACCCCATAAATCTCTGTTTGGGCAATCTCAGAAGTGACAGTATATTTTACTATTTGGAACAGGAACATGCAGATAAGTATGACTCAGCAGGTGAGCAAAAGCTGAATTCGGAAGCTCAGGCAGGGATGAGTGAGCCGAGTCAATGAGGTGAGTGGGAGAGGGCAGTGAGAGTCTTGAGCAGCTGCTGAATCGGATGGTAAACCAGCCAGCAGCAAGGGCTGGGACAGAGGCCAGTCCAAGGCAAATTTTACCCAGGTATTTCTGAATCATTAACATCTAAGCCACTAAAAATATGCAGAAGTTATTTTTATACCAGGAAGATACTTGAAGTGTTATTATTCTTTGTGCAGAATTCCAAATGCTACATCTTGACAGTAATTAGCCAACCCAGTGCAGTAATGCAATGATCATTTGAGAGTGCCCTAATACAGTGCTTCTCAGGTGTTGAAGTGTATACCAATTATGTAAGTATCATAAGAAAACTCAGATTCTGATATAGCAGAGGTTCTGTATCTGAAATGTTTCCAGGATAGTTCTATAAGTCCACAGACCTCGCTTTGAACAGCCAGTTCTAAAAGAAACTATGAAGAACAGATGTGAATTTGACAAAATACACTATTACATATTTTATAATTTATTTAAAAATTTCTAATTATGAAATTAATACATGGCCATTGTGGTGAGTTTAGAAACTGTAAAGTGTACAAAGAAAAATATAAAATCACTTTAATCTCATCATCAAGAGGTAACCTGTATAAACATTTGATGTGTTTTCTTCTAATCTTTTTGTTTCTTTGTTTTCACATCGTACTCTCCATAAATTTTTATAATCTTGATTATTTTATTTTCAAATTGTGAGTGTTTCACATGCTGTTCTATTATTTGAAAACATATTTTAGCTCTGGCCAAGCATCTCAGTTGATTAGAGCATCATCCCGATACTCCAAAGTCGTGGGTTTGATTCCCAGACAGGTTGCATTAACAAGAAGCAACCAATGAATGCATAAATAAATGGAATAACAAATCTCTCTAATATCACTCTCTCTCTCCAAGATTGATTTAAAAAAATAGAAGCATGCCATGCACTCTTCTAATCACTAAGTGCACAACAGTTAAAGAGTCTCTGCCTTTGTTTGTTTGTTTGTTTGTTTTTATTTTTTAATTGATTTGTTACAGAGAAGAAGGGAGAAAGATAGAGTTAGAAGCATCAATGAGAGAGAAACATTGATCAGCTGCCTTCTGCACACTCCTTACTGGGTATGTGCTAGCAACCAAGGTACATGCCCTTGACTGGAATTGAACCTGGGACCCTTGAGTCCGCAGGCCAATGCTCTATCCACTGAGCCAAACTGGTCAGGGCTCTGTCCTTGTATTTTTGTTTGTGTTTGTTTGTTTGTTTTTAGTGAGAAAAAACAACAAACATACTCTGATAATAAATAAGATTGAATGGATAAATTTTTCATTTTAAATAATTGAGTTACATTCTATTTTATGGAAGATTAATATCTGGTTAACCAATCTTTTCTTCAGATATTCAGAATATTTTCTTTCTTTCTTTCTTTTTTTTTTTTAAATACATCTTTATTGTTCATATTATTACAAATGTTCCTCATTCCCCCCCCCATTGCTCCCCTACACCAAGTTCCCATTCAACTCTCTGCCCTTTCCCCATTCCCCATTGTCCTCATCCATAGGTGCAGTTTATGTTCAGTCTCTTCCCGCCCCGCTCCACTCCCCATTTCCCCAAGAATCATCAGTCCACTCCCCTTCCATACCTCTGATTCTATTATATTCACCAGTTAATATTGTTCATCATGATTTTTACTTCCCTTGGTTTTTAGACTCACTTGTTGATAGTTACGTGTTTGTTCATAATTTTTATCTTTATTTTCTTCCTCTTCCTAAAGAACCCCTTTTAGCAACTCATACAATTCTGGCTTGGCGGTGATGAACTCCTTTAGCTTAAATTTATTTGTGAAGCTCTTTATCTGGCCTTCGATTCTGAGTGATAGCTTTGCTGGGTAGAGTATTTTTGGCTGTAGGTTCTTGTTATTCATCACCTTGAATATTTCTTGCCATTCCCGTCTGGCCTGCATGGTTTCTGTTGAGAAATCAGCTGACAGTCGTATGGGTGCCCCTTTATAAGTAACTACCTGCTTTTGTCTTGCTGCTTTTAATATTCTCTCTTTGTCTTTAGCTCTTGGAATTTTAATTATGATGTGTCTTGGTGTGGTTCTTTTTGGATTCCTTTTGTTTGGGGTTCTGTGTGCTTCCTGGACGTGTAAGTCTATTTCTTTCCCCAGGTGGGGGAAGTTTTCTGTCACTATTTCTTTCAATATGTTTTCGGTATCTTGCTCTCTGTCATCTTCTGGGATGCCCATAATTCTGATGTTGGTTCGCTTGAAGTTGTCCCAGAGATTTCTTACATTATCTTCGACTTTCTGGATTCTCTTGTCTTCTTCCTTCTGTGGAGGAGTGTCCTCTGGCTCTTTGTGTTCCAAATCTTGGACTTGATTCTTGCAATCTTCCAATCTGTTTTTAGGACTCTGTATAATATTATTTATTTCAGAGATTGTATTCTTTATTTCTAGTTGACCCTTCATTATTTCTTGTTGATCCCTTATCATATCCTCATAGGTCTCATTTATTTTATCAGCCTTTTCTAAGAGATTGTTGAACAACCTTATAAGCGTGGCTTTGAACTCTATATCCAGTCGCTTTTTGTCCTCCATTTCTTTCGTTTGTGATCTGTTTCCTCGTTTCGGCATTTTCGCTGCTACCCTGAGTTGGTAGGTTGGGAGGATCAGCTGTGTCTATGCCAGGAGACAACCTTATTCCACTAGTCTTGGAAACCTGCAAAAGCCTCTCTGAGTTCAGCTTGGATGGGGCAGAGTTTCAGGGTGGAGCCTACAGCCTTGGCTTCTGGTTAGCCCTGCCCTCGGAGGTTCCTGAGTCTCAGTGTTCCTAAAGGCACTCTAGAGTTTCGCCCGCTACCAGACTGTGTAGTCTCTCCCCCAACAAGCCCACAACTGGGGTTTAGAGCAGTTGGAAGTGGGGTTAAGAACAGTCCGGAGCTTATGTCTCCTTCCCGCTAGGGCAATCTCGCGGCCCAAACAACAGTCTGTCCTCTGTGTGCGCAATGTGCGCGACTCAGGGGCTCTGCTTTTCACTGCTCCGCTTAGCTTCCGCCTTACAGCCCAGATTCCCTCTGTATGAGGCTGGAGCCCAAGGGTCTTGCCCAGGACTGGGGTTCAGTGCAGTAAGAACTGGGGCTCAGCACAGTCCTGAGCTTTTGAGTCCTTCCCGCTGGGGCAATCCAACAGCTCAGCGAACAGTCTGTCCTCTGCTCGCAATGTGCGCGACTCCGGGGCTCTGCCTTTCTGCTCCGCTGAGCTTCCGCCTTACAGCCCAGTTTCCCTCTGTATGAGCCTGGGACCCCCGGGGTCTCGCCCAGAACTGGGGTTCAGTGCAGTTGGAGTTGGGGTTCAGCACAGTCCGGAGCTTTTATCTCCTTCCCGCTAGGGAACGCCAGCCAGGCACTCCGCCGCCCCTCCTCTCCGGCTCCGTCCTCTCCCCGCGAGCGTGCACCGCACCGCGCCTCTGTACCTTCGGCTTTTACAGCTCCTCTGGTTTTCCTTCTGGTTTTCTCTTTCCTTCTAGTTGTAGCATTTCCAGTCAGTCAACTTTCCTGTAGTTCTGGATAGTGTCCACTCTATATTTTAGTTGTATTTTTTGAAATTGTTGAGTGCGGCTGCAGTTAGGCTTTTACCTCTGCCGCCATCTTGTTGTTCGGAGAATATTTTCTTTCATATTCAGAATACACACACACACACACACACACAGTAGGGGCCCAGTGCACAAATAAATTCATGCACCTTAAAAGGAACTGTGGGCCACGAGGCTGTGGTGGGCACAGGGGCAGGTCTTGGCCCATCCTCTGCACCCTTTCCCAACCCTTCCCACCACAGCCTTCAGTCCTTGTCTGCTGGCAGCCCTGCTCCCACCACTGCTGCTCTACACATTGATGCCACAGAGCAATTAGGGCCAGTGCCATTAGTGGGTGTGAGCAGTCGCTGCTGCCCTGATTGCCCCTCAGGAGCAGAGGGAAGTGGAGAAGCCCTCAGGGACAATCAGGGCTCACAGCTGCTACTCACACCCGCTGATGTTCCTGAGCAATTGGGGCCAGCACCAGGAGCCAGTAGTGGGTACAAGTGCCAGTTGGACTATGGCACATGGAAACAAAGAATTTTCAGTAACCACCAGAGACTTGCCCCGATGACAATAACCAGTATCCCACTTTGGTCTGGCATCCCCGCTCACCTACTCCACCATCCAGTTGAGGCCAACACCCACCATGTTCCATGCTCAGCCACCTGCTGCCAATGCCTGCCATGTTCTGCATGTGCCCCCTGGTGGTCAGCACACGTCATAGAGAACAGTTGTTCAGTTGTTCCACCATTCTATTTGCATATTATAAAATGAACCTTGTGGAAAATTTTTGCAGCCCAATTTTTGTAATCCTGATTTCCTTTAGTTAAATTCCTATAAATGGAATTTCTGGGTCATTGGGTATATACAATTTTTAAGCTTTAATACATATTACCAGTGTAATGGAAATGTTGTACCATACACATTCTTACCAGCAAACAAGAGGGTGAACACATATTTTCTAGAATTAGTTATTTATTTTAGTCTAACTTCCCTTTATACCAATGAGGTTAAGCATTTTCACATGTAGATGTCTTATTTTGTAAATTGTCTATTTTCTTTGCCTATTTTTCCTCTTGAGTATTTGTCTTTTCCTCCTGTTAATTTGTAACTATGTTTTATAGATTGAATATATCAATCCCTTTCTATACATTTTGCAAATGTATTTTTCTAGTTTATCATTTGTCCTTTAATTTTGTTTTATTTTTTCAGTCTGTGTTATTTAGAAGTATGTTGTTTAATACCCACCTACTTGGGGATTTTACCGTTATCTTTCTGTTATTGATTTCTAATTTAACCCCATTGTGATTTGAGACAAAGCATTGCATATTTACACTTTTTGAAATTTGTTAAGGTGAGCTTAATGGACCAGAATGTCATCTATCTTGGTGAATGTTCTGTGTGAGCCTGAGAAAAAATGTGTATTGTGCTGTTGTTCGATGAAGTAGTCAATAGATGTCTATTAAATCCAGTTGATTGATGGTGCTGTTGAGTCCAACTAAGTCTTACTGGTTTCTGCTTGCTGGATCTGTCCACTTCTGGTAGTGGGGTGCTAGGGTCTCCAACTAGCAATATGAATTCATTTATCTCTCCTTGCAGGTTTGGCTTCACATAGTTTAACACATTTTTATTAGGCACATACACATTAAAGATTATTGTATTCTTAGAGAATTGACCCTTCATCATTATGTAATACCCTTCTTTGTCACTAATAAATTTTCTTACTTTGAAATATACTCTTTAAAATTAATATAGCTAGCCTGGCTGGCATGATGCATTAGTTGAGCATGAACCTACGAACCAGGATGTCACGATTTGACTCCTGTTCAGGACACATGCCTGGGTTGTGAGCTCAAACCCCACCATAGGGGGTGTGCAGGAGGCAGCCGATCAATGATTCTCTCTCATCGTTGATGTTTCTGTCTCTCTCCCCTCTTCCTTCCTCTCTCTGAAATCAATAAAAAAGAAATTAATTTAAAAAAGAAATTAATATAAATATTCTTGCTTTCTTTTGATTAGTGTTATCCTGGTATATATTTTTCTTTATCCACTTGCTTTTAATATATATGTGTTTTGTGTCAGACTTTATTTGGGGAAATTGTTAGTCACTATTGTTTCAAATACTTCTGCTCCTTTCCCTCTTTTCTTTCTGATATTCCCATTATGCATTTGTTCCATCTTTTGTAGTTGTCCCGTAGTCCTTGAATATTATGGGGGTGGAGAGGTTTCCAGTCTTTGTTCTCTTGGCTTTTAAGTTTGGGATGTTTCGATTCACCTCAAATTGTCTCAAGCTCAGAGATTCTTTCCTCAGCTGAGTCTCATCTGCTAATAAGCCCGTCGAAGTCATTCTTCATTTCTGTTACCGTGTATTTGGTTCTTTTTCACTCTTTCTTAGGATTCCCCTCTCTGCTTACCTTGCCCATCTCTTCTCACATGCTGGCTACTCTATCCTTCACACTCCTAACATATGAACCACAGTTGCTTCAAATCCCCTGTCTGGTAATTCGAACACCCCTGCCTTGTCTGGTCCTGATGTTTGCTCTGTCTCTTCAAGTTATGCTTTTGGCCCTGTGCTATGTCTTGTGGATTTTCTTGCTAGGGAGCATGACGGACCAGGTCGACTGAGCCGCTGAAAGCAGGCCTGTAGCCAGGTCGCTGTGCGGGGAGGGAGTGCTCTGCAGCCCCGGGGTGAGGTCTCGGTCTCAGGGAGCCTGTGCCTCTGGACTGTGAGCGTCACATGTGCTTCTTCCTTTCTCCCCCCCTCAGGTAGGACAGGATGGCTACATGGAGCTCAAGTTCAGTGTTTCCTTTCCCTCAGGCCAGTTAGGCTCTAATAATACCCAGCAGGTGAGGCCCTGGGCAATTAGTTTCCCTGAGGGCAGGTCTTATTAAGAATGGAGTGCTGCCAAAACCGGTTTGGCTCAGTGGTAGAGCATCGGTCTGTGGACTAAAAGGTCCCGGGTTCGATTCCAGTCAAGGGCATGTACATTGGTTGCCGGCACATCCCCAGTAGGGGGGCAGGAGGCAGCCGATCAACGATTCTCTCTCAGCATTGATGTTTCTATCTCTCTCTCTGCCTTTCCCTTCCTCTCTGAAATTAATTTTTAAAAAATTTTAAATGTCTCTGTCTCTTCACCCTGCAGGAAGCACGAGCTTCATCTCCCATATTTACTGTGACAGCCTGGTTGAGCTCCTGGAGGTAAATCTCACAAAACTGTGGGGGCTCCCGTGACAGAGCCCCAGGGTTTTGCCTCTCAGAGGCATCCTCACTGAGGAGCCTCATGCGTGTCTTTGGTTTCAGTTTAGGTGTTCCCGCCCTGGCACTGGCTCCCTCAAGTTCCAGCTCTGGAGCCTCTGTTCCCTCAAGTTCTGCCTCCCTGTGTTAGCCTGGCTGTTTGCTCAGTCTTGGCGGCCTCGATTTTCCCTGTGTCTGTGTCCTTCCCTCTCTTAGGGACACAGGACAAGTTGTTGATTTTTCAGTTTGTTCAAGTTTTTACTTGTTTGAACAGAGTGGTGACCTCTTAGATGTGGCACCAGAAACTGAAAGTCTCTGTTTCTGTTTTGTTTTGTTTAAAAAAAAAAAACAACACAACAACAACCCTATATAGGTTTTGAACTTTAAGGAAGTCATCACTATTAATCTTGTTCGCTGTGAATTTGGTGTTTGTTTTTATATTTGGAATAACCTTGCCAAACAACCAGATGAGGAAAACATGAATCCATGTTTCTTTCTGGTTTCGTAAAAGCCTTTTACGTTACGTGTCTATGGGAAGGTTAGAAGGCAGTGTTGATGTTGCAAAGAAACTCGCCCTGGTCTGTGGGACAACTGTCCTAAAACTGAGCTGTGCAACGGGCTTCTCGCCAGAGACCCAGGAGCAGGAAAACACTGAAGGTTGGCATCTTCCATGATAACGATGAGTTGAGAGGCCAGTTTCTCTTTGTTCTATTCGGAGGGACCCTTCTGCAAAGTATATGATGGGGTCTCTCACCTACCTTCGTAAGTGAGATAGACAGAATAACACCCCCTCCCCAAAGATGCCCACATTCTAATGCACGGAATTTGGGAATATGTTACTCTCATGGCAAAAGGGACTTTGCAGATGTGATTTAATTAAAGATCTTGACATAGGAAGGTTATTACAGTGGGCCCAAAGTAATCCCAAAGGTCCTTATAAGAAAGGTACAAACGGCTCAAAATAAGAGAGAGAAGGCAATGCACCATGTAAGCGAGGTCATGGAGAGAGAAATGGGGAGACGCTGTGCTGCTAACTGTGAAGAGGGAGCACCAGGAACCAAACCTGCAGGTGGCCTCCGGGTGGCAAGTCGGGAGATGGATTCTCCCCTAGCGTTTCTGAAGGGAGTGCTACCCTGCTGATGCCTTGATTTTGGACTTCTGGCCTCCAGAGCCACGAGATTACACATGTGTGCTGTCTAAGCCACTGAGTCTATGCTAATGTGTTACAGCAGCCACAGCAAATGAATACAGGATTGTGAGAGTACAAGTCAAGTACAAGCCAAATCCCTGTAATGGCTCCTGACTACTGTTGCTTCCCAGCCTGTGTTCCATTTCATTGGCTACTGCCAGGACCGTGAGATTGATTCTACCATCAATGCATGGTCTCAGAGCACTGATATCTTACCCAGAAAGAGTTGGTTGGAGTCATTTGCCTAAAAGTAAAAGGGAGGAAATGTAGGCTTTACATTTCCTTTCATTAGCATGGGACATCCCTAAGAGTTCTTAGAGAATTTCATTCTGATTAGTTTCTAATAGGGAGAAAAATCGCACTATCTTTTAAAACTGTTGTGAGGATGGAATGACAAAATACATACGTGTGTAGTGCATAAAACATTGCCCAGCTTATAGGAAGCCTTCAGCAGGTATTTGCATTAGGGTTCTTCAGAGAAACAGAGCCAATAGAATGTGTATATATGTTATATACAGAGACTTATTTTAAGGAATTGGCTCACACAGTTGTGGGGTCTGGCAAATCTGAAATCTGCAGGGCCAGCTACCACGCTGAAACCCAGGGAAGAATTGTTGTCGTAGTTTCAAGTTCAAAGGCAGTCTGGAGGCAGAATTCTTCCTCCCTCCAGGACCATAGTCTTCTTCTCTTCAAGCCGCCTTCTTATCTTAAAGCCCTCTACTAATAGGTGAGTATGAGGAGTATTCTGCTTACTTTTAATATACATTACTGGTTTAAATGTTTATCTTCACAGCAATATCAAGACTGGTGCTTGACCAAATATCTCAGCACCAGCTTAGCCAAGTTGACACACAAATTAACTACCACCTTGTTATTTGTTTCCTATCTTATTTCAATGGCTAAGACTTTCAGGAAAATAATAAAAGTAATACCAGACATCCTTCCCCCCCCCCCTTCTAATTCTAATGGACAAGCTCTTCTGTGTCTTCATTAAGTATCTCTACTAAGTACTACTAAGGAACTATTCTCTATTCCCATGTTAGTATATTTTAAATCATTAATGGGTACCATCTGCTAAGATGATTATGTAATTTTTCTATCCTGACTTTTTGAAATGTTTTATTTATAGATTTCCTATTAATACACCATTCCTTGCATTCCTATGGTAAACCTTACTTGGTCACATTGTAGTTTTCTCTTCAGAGGCTGCTGGGTTTAATTTCTTAGTATTGCAGTTCATTTTAAACTTGCATCCCAGAGTCAATGTTAGTTGTGTCTGAAGCATTTCGGTTTTCATTGTTTTGGGGGAAGGGTCAGTTTTTGTGTGATCTTTGTTAAAACTTGGTATTGTACCTTTAGCCTTGCTCAGTTCATAAGTGAATTGTAAGAATTCATGATTCTCTGTGCCATGTGATGATGCATAAAGCGTGAGACTAATTATGTTCTTAGCGGCAAAATATACACACTATCTTATCACAAACGTAATTTGGTGTCCCTTTCCTTTGTAAATTCCCTTTCATCGACTCAATATTAACATTATATCAACTCAATATTGTGGTAAACATCAATTCAATAGTATGCTTAAATACATATATATTTTGTTTTCCTTATTTTAAAAAAAAGGATATTTCTTTTTACTCTGTCTTCAGGATCTCCTACCTACTTTCTGTAACTCTCTGTAAACTTCCAACTAGGAAAAAAAAAAGTCCCTAGCATGAATAGCCAGCTGCTGTTCAGAAGAGGTGGCCAGTAGAGCTCCAGTGTCTTGCTTTAGAAATCAATAGCATATTCTTTGGTGAGTCGTGATTTTTCATTTCAGAAGCATCCCTCTGTGAGGGGGCTGCTACACTGCGACCAGCATAGGCCAACACGGTTTATCCTTCATGTGGTTTCCTACAACACAAACGCAAATAAACAAAAGTATGAAGCATGTGCGGCCATTCCTGGCTGAAGAGGAAAGCCGGAGTTTGGCCGGGGTGCTCTTAACAAGGACAGCACAGAGCTCTGGGCTTTCCTTCCGGGGCGGAGCTGCCACTGAGGGCTCTGGGTAGCTGCCGTTTCTAAGCGAGGCCAGCAGTTGGAACAGTAAATTCTGAGTCAGAATTTAAAAGCCTGCCCCGCCGCACTGCGTGCTGCCTTTCACAGCAGATGGCCCAGACGCTGATCCACACCGCTCCAGACGACGGAGGCCGAGAGCCAACCGCAACCCGGGGCCAGCGTGCACCGAGGCCAGGTTTTACACTTAATCTTCTTTAGGTTTAACTCTTGCTTTGTTTTCTGTCACCCAACTGAAAGTTATTTCGTGACCCAGCATCTTCCCCAAATAGTGTTCTGGGGAACACTAGTGACCCACACATGTAATAGGTATTCCAAGAGTTTAAAAAACAAACAGACTGTCTTCAAATGAATTTGAGAAAAGCTAGGTTAAACAAAATGCAACTGATTTCTTGGCTGCACGACCCCACAGAGCCTTTAGTATATTGGCGTTCTCTGTGACTCCAAAATGTTTTTTTGTGTTTTTTTCCCCCCACAGTATACCTACTAACATTTTCAAGTACACTACTATTGGGTAGAATATATTTTGAGGAACATCTTAAGTCATCATTATTATCATCGCCCATACTTACTGAATGTTTAGTAGGCATTGAGTACTGTGCTGGGGAGTTTTCATGCTGTATCTCACTTAATCCTTGCAATATTCCTAGGAGGTGGATGTTGTCTTCATTGCATAGAGGTGTAGAGGGGTTAAGGAATTGGCCCACAAGGAAAGCACCCATGAATTGCAAACACCAATTTGCATGCAGGTCTATCTGATTCCAAAGCCTATGTACTTAACCAGCAGGCAACATTTGTTACAGCAGTGCTGTGCTTTGAAATAATTACCTCATAAAATACAGCCATGTGTAGCATAATGACAGTTGGGTCAACAATGGACTGCATATACAATGGTTATCCCATAAAATTATAATGAAGCTGGAAAATGCCTGTCATCTGGTGTCTTTGTGGCAGTGCCCTACCGTTGTAGAGCAACGCATTGCTCACATGTGTGTGGTGATGCTGGTATAAGCACACCTACTGCGCTGCCTGTCATATAAAAGTAGCCCATATCGTCACGTAGAGCAGTTTCACACTCGATAATGATCATACATGACTTTTGGGAGAAAGCCCCAAAAGTCTAAATTCAGGGTTGATTTAGAAGAACTGACACTTAGCTTTATTCAAATCCATAAGAGCTCTAATGGGAGAAATGTACATACACAGGCAAAGCAGCTGCTTGTTCCCAGTGCTGGCTGGGAAGAAATCCATGCCCTCCCAGGAGGTTAATAGTAAAACCACATGGTGGGTAGACACAGAGACCACAGAAAGAACAATGCATTTCTAAGTTAACAGATAATACTAGGCAGTTTTCCACACTCTATACTTTCATTAACCTCCTTCCTGGGGGGCATGGCATTTATCGTTGAGGGGCATTTGGTTTTCTGGGTAGTCAGCCAAGCCTGAGGCCAATGAGCATTAAACAATCACAGAGGGTTAAACAGAGAGTCCAACATTTCCCAGATGCCTTTTCTGATGGAAACATCCTGCATCTCTGAGCTAGTTCCCTACAAAGACTAAGCTACTGGTTTATGTATTTCCCATGCTATACTTTTCATTGTCATGTTGAACGTACTCTTTCTACTCATAAAAGAAGTTTGCTGTAAAACACTGTGCCTTGTTACTTCAGCAGTGGCCTCATGCCTCTCCTGTTTTGTGCATCTCTTGATTGCATCCTTTTCTCCTGTGGTTGATTGAATCTTGTGTTGTTCTACAACAATAACATGCGGTATAACCTTGTAGCCTCAGAGCAATAGGCTATACCCTATAGTCTAGGTGTGCAGTAGGCTATGCCATCTGTGATCACATAACAATGAAATCACCTAATGACACATTTCTCAGAACAATGTATCTCCATCATTAAGCAGCGCATTACATTGCCAAAATATATTTCCCCATACTCTGAGAACTACCATATCCTTTCATACCCTGAGAGCCAGCCTGGTAGATACTTCTGTCAGTGAGGACACCATGCCACAGCCATGCTGGACCAATGAGAGCTAAATCAAGCGTGTGGTAAGGTGTGTTGTTTTCTTCCTGGGGCTTCTCTGTCTGACATCTATGTGTGTCAAGAGACATCCAAGTGATGGCACCAGGCCTTCTACAAAGAAACAACAAAGGATACTAAGCTAGGTGTTAAAATGCAATTTTGATAACATATTCAATGACATAGTGGAAGAAACAGAGGGTGAAGATTAGCAGGCAATTAGGGGTTGATGGAAATCCTTTGGCAAATGAATGACATCACTCTGGCCTGGAAAGAATGGGCAGCCATTATGTGAAACTCTGGCCAGAGGCTGGCCATGACCTCTCAGAAGGGAATGGAAGAGCTATTGCCAAAGAAATTGCTGGAAATTCATCTTAACAAGGACCAGTCCATGTACTGTTGTGACTGCTCCCATTTAAGGATCCTTTGTTAATGGAACAGCCTTGTTAAGGATTCTTTAATAGCGTCCACATTTCTCAGTCCAGTAACCAGCCTTATTCCAGCATTGTCCTACCATAGCTTCCCATACATAGAAATGAAAAGTTTACAATCATACATTTTTTATATCAAAGGACTATGATCTATTAGCAGAGATAACCAGAAGAACCATCTTACTCAGGGAGAGCCATGTCAGCATGTTTTACAGGAAGCTTGCCCAATTTAGAAATTATCCATCTCAAGAAATCCAGCAATGAAAATTTCCAGACCTGGAAGATATAGTTTGAGAATCCCCTACTCCCACAAGAAGCTCCTCTCTTCAGGTTGTGCCCTCATCTTCTATATTAAAAAATGTTGGGAATTTTCCACACATATGATTGGCTATTGTTATATAATAAACCATCCCTTCCACTAGAGGCTTTAAATAACTAGCATTTGCTATTTATTATGAGTCTACCAATTGGCTGGGGAGTTCTGATGATTTGGGTTTGACACAACTGATGTTAACTGGGCATATGGTACATGTGGCCCTTCATTTTCTCAAAGGCTAGCTTGGTTTATTCTCAAGGTAATTGCAGGCATTGAAGAGAGGAAAGAAAGCAGACTTCCATGTATATGCACCTTTCACAAGCCAGTAAAATTCTACCTAAGTGAGTATTATGTTTGAGTTACCTATTGAACAACTAATGACAAATATCAAAGAACAAATGAACATATAAATCTACATTGGAGGAGGAGGTCAGGGTAGATAGAGATTTTGAGGACACAGACATTTTGGAGTTTTTTTAAAGCCATGTAGCTGGATAAAAATCACATTTGAAAGGAATGTAAAAAGAGTAGAGAAGAAGGTCAAGAACTGATTCTTGGGAAACTCTAATATTTAGTGGTTGAGCAGGGGAAAGAAGAGGCCAAAGGGGACTCACAGTAACCAACAAAGTAAAGAAAACCAAGAGAATGTGGTATTATGGAAGCCCAAAGGGGAAAGAATGGATCTCAAGAGAGAAGAATAGTTGAGTTGTGTTGACTTGTTCTGAGAAGTTATGCATTTGCAGAGTTGCATCTGTTCCAGAACCAACATTCTCACCCTCTAGGCTCCAGGTTATTGAACTTACTTTCCCTCTATCTCACATCTCCTGGCTATGCTCTCTTTGCCTCATGGTTTCACCTACACTGCAACTTCCACCAAAACACTCCTTCTTCATCACCCCTCTCCAACCGCTGTTTCTTCATATTTGGCCAAAAGGCCCCTTCCATATGCCTCCAAAGAACCCTGTACTTCCCTATCATATTATTCAGCTTTCACTGCCATAGCAGAGTGCCAGGGTTCTTGATTCAGCATCTAGAAGGGTTCGGGAATCTAGAGAAAGTGCTGTGTATAAATTAAATCAGAGTCCAGAGATGAAACATAATTTTGAAAGGCATTATGGTGAACCAGAGAAGTCTTAGCTAAAGGAACTAAGTTCTCCCTGTCTCAGGACCCCTTGCTTTTTATTAACACAAATTGTCCCAAGGCAAGGTGGATATACACTTCAAAGGCCAGAGTTTGTATACAGAAACATTGCCAGGTTGGGGGAAATGCCTACAGCTCCAGGAGGAGGCAATAACAAGTAGATTAAGATTCCCTTAACTGTCTGGGAGCAAGCAAGCAATTTATGCATCCTTTTCAGGTTTGGGGAAATGCCCTCAGCTATCTCCAGATGATTCAGCCCTGCTGACATGCTGGAATTGGCTTCTGGCAGCACCGTACTGTGGAGCAGCGTACTATGGACTGGGAGGCTCAAACAACAGAAGTTTCTTTTTCTCAAAGTTCTGGAAGGCTAGAAGTCCAATATCAAAGTACCATCATAGAGGCCTCTCTCCTTGGCTTACAGATAGCTGCCTTCTTTCTGTGTCTTCATATGGCCTATTCTCTGTGTGTATACCCAGAACTCTGCTGTCTCTTCATATATATATATATATATATAATTGATTTTTTACAGAGAGGAAGAGAGAGGGATAGAGAGTTAGAAACATCAATAAGAGAGAATCATCAATCAGCTGTCTCTTGCACACCCTCTACTGGGGATGTGCCCGCAACCAAGGTACATGCCCTTGAATCAAACCTGGAACCCTTCAGTCTGCAGGCCGACGCTCTATCCACTGAGTCAAACCAGCTTTGGCCTGCTGTCTCTTCTTATAAGGGCATCAGTCCTATCGGATTAGGGCCCTACCCTTATAACCTCATTTATCTTTAATTACCACCTTCAAGGCTCTATCTCAATACTGTCACATTGTGGTTTAGGGATTCAGCACAAAATTCAGGGGAACACAATTCAGTCCATCAAAGCATGTATTGGATTATAACTTCTCTACTCCCCATTAGACTATAAGTTCCATGAGAACAAGCCTCGGCAATGTGTACGTTTTGTTTTCTGTTATCTTCAGCATGTAACACAGTGCCTAAAGGTGCTAAAATTTTTTAAAAATAAAAATGAAAAACACTTACACTTACAAATAAATGAGAACTTTAACTTTAACGTGTCTGCCGTGCCACCTAACCCGCATAGTTAGACAAGTATGTACCCCATTTGAAAATCCTCCCAGGAGTATCCCATTTTCAGTGGTCAGTAGAATCTTGCCCATTTGAAATAAATGAAAGGAAGCCTACTGTAAGTTAGTGAGAAATTACAGAATTTTGAAAGGCGTTTTGATGCTTTCAAGTAATCCATAAACATTATCTGTCATAGCTGAGCTGCTGCTTTGTAATCTGTCCACTAATCGTTTGCCTTCAAACAAAAATGTTAAAATAGTTTAAAATGTGATGAAAGTCCTTTTTTAAGTAATTGTTGCAGTAATCCTGAAAATGAGTTCATAGTATCCTGTTGTCAAGCAAATCCTACTTGCTGCACACAGATACGGCAATGGTAAACTTGAATTCAGCCTCCAGAAAACACTAATCCCTGTTGGGATTCTGAAGGCCCTACATTTTAGGAAGGTTGAAAAAGAGGTTGGGAAGGGGCTCCAAAATGCATTATTTTAAAACTCAGCATCGTTGCTACATCATTTCAAAATAGCAAGTTTGACTTGTAGGTATTAAAATACTATATTTAAAAATAGGAAGTCAGCACCGGCATATATATTCTTCGCCTTCCTCCCTGAAGATTACACGCACAGATTTTTTTAAAGATACGAAATGATTTGGAAATACACAGAGAGAAGAACTAGCTTTTTTTAGGCATTTCCTTTCTAGGTTTTCCTAAACTCTCAAAATGTGTTAGGAAGAAAAAAACCAAAAAACTCTCTTAACAACTTTCCAACTGTTCCGAGGTGTTAACCCTTCCAGGGCGCCTTTCTTCCTCTTTTTAAACAGAGCGTGTTTAGGGGAACGCTGACTTGGGCGGTAATTGCCTGGTTCCAGATAGAGCCTCTCCATAAAGAAGAGCGGCGCTTAGCTTTCTCTGTGGCTGGATTAAGTGGCCATTATCCCAGCGGTTGCCCAGTGAGGCTTGGCGACATGTGACAAACAAGCTGACTCGCAGCCGTGCTGACACAGACGGTACGAACAATTACACAAGAAAAGACACACCCTGGCCTGTTCCTCTTCCAACCCTGGGCGAGCAGTGTCCAAAAGAAAAATAATTTGAGGAGGCAGCACAGACAATAGCTCTGGCTTCAAGAATCATTGCAAGAAGCCAATTTCCTAAACAATCGTATAGGGTAACAGGGAAGGGACGGATGCTGGGAAAGAATTAGTAAACGTGGATAATTATTCCATTTGAGCATAGTCAGAAGCAATATAATTTATCCCTTTTAGCTCTGGACTTAAATGCAGATGTGTGGATATTTCCTATTACATCAGTGGGTTCTTAGGATATTATAGAGAGGAACTGAACCATATGGCCCAGAGATTTGAAGAGATCTCCCAGAATCAGTAATACCCAAAAAGAAATCAATAATACCCCAAGGTAATAATACTCAATACACACGTGTGCCATGGGCTAGGGTGGGTGTGGCCTCTTTCTTCAGCTTTATTTATAACTAGAGGGCCGGTGCACAAAATGCGTGCACAGGTAGGGTCCTAACACCTGGCTGGTGATCAGACCTGATCTGTGGGGCCACCGGCAGGGTGATCGGGGGGTAAGGAGGTCCCGCTGGTGCCCACCTTGGCTGGCCTGGGGCCTGCAGGCTGGGGGCAGCTCCTGCATTGAGGGTCTTCGTCCTGGCGGTCAATGCATGTCATAGCGACTGGTTATTCTGTCATTCAGTCGATTTGCATATTAGGCTTTTAGTATATAGGTTAGTCCCCAGAGAAAAACCCCTGGCAAAAGCCATTTTTAAAACATATTTCTCTCTTTTTGCCAAAGAGAAATATCTGTTTTAAAGTGGCTTTTGCCAGGAGGTTTTAAAGCTGATTTTGCCAGGCAGTTCTCTAAGGCAGCTGTAGCCCTCGGGTCCTGCATTATGAAAAGAGACATCAATTTTGTCACAAAGCAGTTTGAATGTGGGCGGGCAACATGTTTGAGTTGAAAGAGTGTGAAGGCTTTGGGGATGCAATTGGAAGGGTTTGTGTGTAAGGGCAGTGTGTGTCAGGTGGGCAAGGTGAAGGCTGTATCTTAAGTTCTTGGTAAGGTCCAAGCTGGCCCCTTACAAGGAGGATCCCTTTGGGCTTCTCTGTCAGGTACAGTCTAAGACAACACACTCCAGGGCAGCTTTCTAACCCACTGAGAGAATTGTCTTTCCGTGCCCTGGTTGGATGAGGAAAACCTCAGCACTCCTCAGGCACCCTAGGCTGCCAGGCTGAGTAACATCAGGTGCACTGGTGAACACACACACACACACACACACACACACACACACAGGCCTCTACTGTGCACTGATCCAGGTTGTAAAAACAGCAATCCTTGCCCTTGCTGTCCTCCTTCAGTCCGAATGTTGAGGACATTATTTATTTTTATGTTGTTCGTATCTGATCTATCAGAACTCTCAGGAGAGGAGCCGGCTCATGTAACTTATCCTTCTGAAACTGTATATTGGTCGCTAGCTAGAGTACATTCACAAATGTCCCTAGGATTGACTTGCTGTCCCATTTTCACTAATTTGGTCCTCAATTTATCCATCTGTGAAGTGGGATTCCAATGACCTACCCGCAGACCTGTTCTGAGGTGTGAATGAGAGGAAACAACATGTGCAATAGTGCTTTATACATTGGGAGGGGGAAAGTGAGTCGTTAATAAGATCTACTGATCAAGAGCCAAACTGATTCGCGTCCATCTAAGAAGGGGATCCTGGGAGCATGCATTCTTAGCCATTTTCCAGCTGCATGGACCTTAGCAAGTTAAATAACTTCTTAGAGGCTTCATTTTCTTACCTATAAAGTTAGGGGAAATATCTCTACAAAGCTGTTGCAGGAAATAAAAAACACCCTCTGACACTGACCATGATGCCTGACATACAACGTTCGCTTTTAAGTGGTAGCTAGAGCTGTTGTGTTAACGGGGACACCTTTGCACAAAGGAAAGCTGCTTTCTTCCCTATGTTGCCAGAGTGCTCTATCCTGCTCGGCATGGAACCCTGACCTCAGTCATGGTAAGGAGTGCGCAAGGGGGTGGCTGATGAGACTGGTACTGAGGCATGCAAATAATTCATGGACTGGACTTTGGACATGTTGCTTGAATTTACAAAAGGATCAGTATTTCAATACGCTGGACTGAAAGAGCGAAGATACCAAGAAACTTAAAAAACAAACAAACCAAACCAAAAACAACTAACTCTTCCTAGTACGTAGTTTGGTAAGTTTGCTCTCAATTTAGCTAGAGGTTGGGGTATTTTTATTGACTCATAGGAGAATGGATAATATTATATATTAGGCATACCAAATAATAAGCTGTAACTTTCAACTTTTAAATTTATAAAGAAAAAATATCTTAATGAATTTTGATAAATAACATAGCTTTCTGAGCCTTATTATAGTCTGTTTTTTTGTTTTTGCTTTTTTTTTTAATTGATTTCAGAGAGGAAGGGAGAGGGAGGGAGAGAGATAGAAATAGCAGTGATGAACGAGAATCATAGATGGCCGCTCTGCACGCCCCCTAGTGGGGATCGACCCCATGACCCAGGCAGGTGCCCTTGACCAGAATCAAACCCGGGACCCTTCGGTCCACAGACTGATGTTCTATCCACTGAACCAAACCAGCCAGCGCCCATATTATGATCTGTTGAGAGAACAAGAGGGAAAGGGAAATATCAGGGAGAAGTGGACGAAATAAAAGGGAATAGTGTTTCCTAAGATACCAGTAAAAACCCCAGCTTGAGACACGGTGGGACACAGCCCTGCTGTACGTCTGCAGCCACACGCTTACGGGAGGGTGTCTTCTATTGCCACCCTGCTCACAGAAGCAAGTGAAGACAGAATTTTCCAAACAGCACAAGTACATAGACAAAAGGCTACATTATCACTGAGCACCCAAAGGAAGCTTGTGGGGCCTTGGTCCAAAGTCAGCCATGGCTGGGCTGGCACTGCATCCAACTACAACCCCCAAAGAAGAGGGGTTCACTTTTAGGTGAAATAGAAGAAACCAAGGAGGCAGGAATTAGATTCTTAATGGACTGAAAGCAACTTCTGTGTGTCTCATCCATTCCCTATAGCCAGAGCCTCTCCCTCTCCTCTCCCCTTCTCCCCTTTCTATATCCTCCCTCCCTCTCTCTTTACCCTCTCTTCCCTCTGCCCATCTCCCTCTCTCTCTCTCTCTCTCTCTCTCTAACCCTTTCCTCTCCCCACCTCCACTCTACCCCTTTCCCTATCGCTTTCTCTCACACACTAAGTTTATCCTAAAAGGTGATACCCACCCACTCCTGCCAGGATAGTCCTATTCGGATGGCATTTCTGTGGGCCCAGGTAACATGACAACCCAGGGACAAAGCTTGCTGGTCAGTTGGTCATCAGCTGTAACTTTATCCAGGGGTGGGGGACTGCCAGGCTTTGTCCAGGAACCTAGCGACCTGACACCCGGCTAAGGGCTTTCTATTTTAACAACCCTGAACAGAGCTTTCTTATTTGTCACTCTGAAGAAGGAGAAGAAAAAAAAACCAAAACATCGACAAGACCAGAATCACAGTCGAGCCTGCAAACAGATCTCCCCTCCCACGCCCGCCTGATCACTCTGGAAGGCTCTGAGACCATTTGCAGTGAGGAAGCAGTGTGGTCTTGTAGGGGTGCTCACAGAGGGCTCTGAAAGGGGGAGCAGTGAGACAGATAATGTGCTTGCCTTGCCATCTTGGAGCTACAGTTGCGTTAAACAGACATGCACAAAACAATCACAAATGTTCAACACCAGAGTTGCTGACACCTAAGAATGCTCACATGGAATCATATACAGTGCGTTGGCCTTTGGGTCTCGGCCACCCCTGGGGACCCACATTCTCTCTGCCTCCACAATGACATTGCTGTAGGGTTTTCTCACATGTATCTATCCTGCAATAGTTTCAACATCTGTGCTACCTGATTTCGCTGTTGCGCTGCTGCTGCTAGAGTTTCCCTTCTCTCTGAGCCTTCCTATGTGCCTAACCCTGCCTGCATTATACTGCTAGGTTGGAGAAACATCTCTGGCTAGATAGGAAAACTAGTAACTTTTTTAAAATCTCAAGCACGTGGTGCTTGATATCTGTCATTTAGCTTCACCTGGCTCAGTTCCTGTGCAACCCTAAGCCGGTGGGTATGCTAATCCATGCTCCTTACTAGCTCTGCTCCTTTTCTTATCCATTTCTCAAGGTAGTAATTGTGGTTTGACAGCCGCCCCCTTAAAATGAGTCTAAGGCCTTCAGGTCCTTTAAGACCACAAACGTGCCCAATTAACTGTCAAGTCAATAACCTCACTGACTGCAGAGCAATGTCCCCAGGCTCCGATGTAACTCCCGCAGCCATCCTGGCCTTTCTTTCCTCTCTGTCTTCCTGTTTCTGTTCTGCTTCCCAGGAGGGGCTGCCCCAGGATGTGGAGCAGGAAAGACCGTTTCTAGGCAAGCTGCCAATAGCAGTCCTTAAGAAACTGACCCGTTTCAAAAACTTCCCCTTCTTCATTAAAATTACTGCTACCTCTGCAGAAAAACCCCCTCTGAGCCTCCAAGTGCTTTTTGCACCCTTGCCTCCCTGTGGGTAGAAAACAGACAACAGTGTCAGTCCCAAGTGCAAGGAGGCAAAGAGGAGATGAAGGAGTTGACAGATGCTGAAAATACCTCCCCTTGTGCCAAAGTTGTGCTTGCTTTCCATCTGCTGTGCCACTGTTTGGCCTCAGGTGCCAGCCCCACACTGGCCCAGGCACACAGGAGGCCCAGAAACCCTTCATCATAACAGGGAGAAAGCAGACGGAGCGTGTTAGCTTGAAGCAAAGAATTGGAAATACAGTTGTGGTATGGTATTTACCTATATAGGTGTAGCTACTTGTGTACACTCCATCAGACTCTTCCGGATGGCTTAATCTATATATATAAAAGCCTAAGCGACCATTATGAATGAACAACTGGTCGGCCAGTCGCTATGATGCGCACTGACCACCAGGGGGCAAATGCCAATGCTGGACTGCCTCCTAGTGGTCAATGCGCTCCCACAGCCAACCTCTTGCAGCCCCTCTCCTGACAGGTCGGCTCCAATAGGCCCCGATCCACTCCAATCAAGACTGGTCAAGATGTCCCAATCAGCCGAATTCGTGCACTAGGCCTCTAGTATACTTATAAAAAATTACAACAATTATCTGATAGTCTCCTCATTGCCACCACACACATAAGAAAAGATTAAAAAATATTTCATGGAAATTCATGAACACAAAATAGATTATCAAATAAAAATTAAGAGTACAATGAATACCCTTTTAGCCATCTGGCAGATATCAGGGAGGGTGGTTTCTGGGCTCTCAAATGAAATTTAAATTGATAAACCACTGTCAGAATGGAAGAGAGATATGGGCGATTAATCTGATTGAGGAAGAAAATAAGGTATGTTTCCTACATTAAACAGATTTGCCTTCAGTTTTCCATGTAGGAAAAATAATATTTTGCTTCTCTCTCATTTTTCAGCCACTTATGACAAGTACTTAGTTTCAAGTTCCCATGATTGGATTAAATCACTAAAATTAGACTCGTTCACTTTTTTTAGACTCTGGCACTTAGATTCAGGAATTTCCTCTTTCCTTCCTGATATTAAAATATTAATTTAAAAGAAAAACTTGCTATGATTTTTTTGGTCTGTGAGTTAGAGTTTCTCTTTTACATGATTTCCATGCCAAGTGATAGAAAGTCTACAGGCAGAGAAAGAATACAGAATTGATTGTTGTTTGTTAAGCCTTGGGATAAATGCCTACCTGTGACCCCAGGAACCAATCAATAATTCCAAGGACCAATGGGCAGCAAACATACATTTGCTAATATGAGAAAATTCTATTCTAACAACTGGCCTGTTTAAATCCTTTTGCAGTGTGCTTAGTTGAGCTTATAGCATACACCTTCTTCAAGATGCTCACTGGATCTTCAAGAGATGGGTCTATTTAGCTCTTGTCCTCTTGGAGGGGGTAGTTGTGGGCTTGTTGGAAGGATAACCTGCCGTAAATTATGCAGATGGCTGCTTAGACAGAGTGTTCCTATGGGAAGGAATTAAATAAAAATGCCAGCTCATTGGACCCGGGTTTTAATGGACCTCAATCTGATTTTCAGGGTAAAATGGGATCCACAAGAGACAAAACTATCAGACCAGAATCAATACCTTGGAACTTGAATTTTAATAAGAAGGGTTTATGACATCTCTCTAAGTTGGCAATGAACATTATTTTTCTTTTTAAGGACTAAATTTTCACTGCTTGCATTTGGTAATCTTTAAGTTTGGGGGGTTATTCATTTATTTTTAATTATAGTTGACATACAATATTATACTACTTTCAGGTGTACAACATAGTGATTACACGTTTATATACCTTACAAAGTGATCACCACTGTATGTCCAGTAACGATCTATCACCAGGCATGGTTATTACAATACTATTTATTCTCTATCATGTACATTATTTTATAACTAAAAGTTTTTATTTTTTAATCCCCTTCACCTTTTTCACCCATTCCCTCAATTTCCCTTCCCTCCGGCAGCCATCAGTTTGTTCTCTGTGTCCATGAGTTTGTTTCTGTTTTGTTTTTGGTTGTTCATTAATTTTGCTTTTTCGACTCCACATATAAGTGAAATCATATGGTATTCATTTTTCTCTGTCTGACTTCTTTCACTTAATATAATATTCTCTAGGTCCACCCATTTTGCCACAAATCACAAGATTTCATTTATTTTATGGCTGAGTAAAATTCCATTGTAGGTATGTGCCACGTCTTCTCTATCCATTACAATGGACACCTAAGTAGCTTCCATATTTTGACTATTGTAAGCAGTTCAGCAATGAACAAAAGGTGCATATACTTTTTTTTATTTAATAGTTTTGTTTCCTTTTCGGGGGGTGATATATATACAGAAGTGGAATTGCTAGGTCATACTATAGTTCTATTTTAAAAAGTTTTTTAAGGAAACTCCATGTTGTTTTTCATACTGGCTGCTCTAATTTACAATCTTAATAGTGCACAAGGGTTTCCTTTCCTCACATCCTTGCCAATACCCGTTGGTAGTTGTCTTTTTCATAATAGCCATTCTGACAGGTGTGAGGTGATATCTCATTGCAGTTTTGGTTTGCATTTCTCTGATGATTAGTGTTGTTGAGCGTCTTTTCATATGTCTACTGGCCATCTGTATTATCCTCTTTGGAGAAATGTCTATTCAGGTCTTCAGCCCAATTTTTAATTGGATTGTTGTTGTGTGTGTTTTTATGTTGATTTGTATGTATTTATTTTTGATATTAACCCCTTATCAGATATATCATTTGCAAATATTTTCTCCCATTCAGTAGGTTGCTTTTTCTTCCTGCTGATAGTTTCCTTCTCCGTGCAACAATTTTTTTAGTTTGATATGTCTCATTTGTTTATTTTTCCTTATGTTGCCCAAGGAGATACAAACAATATATATACTAGAGGCCTGATGCATAAAAATTCATGCAAGAGTAGGCCTTCTTTCCCCCAGCTGCCAATACTGGCTTCCCTCCAGCACCCAGAACCCCAGCTTCCCTCCTCCGGCCACTGGCAGGCACCTGGGACCTGGTCTGGTGTCCCCCAGGCTGATTGTCATTACAGATTACTAAAACCTATGTCATAGAGTTTACTGCCTATGTTTTCTTTTTTTCTAGGAGTTTTATCATTTAAGTCTTTAACCCATTTGAATTTGTTTTTATATATGGCATTAAAAAATGGGTGCAGCCTGGGCTGAGGGACACACAATACCCCCATGCACGAATTTTGTGCACCAGGCCTCTAGTTCATATATAACAAGCTATGTTTATAGCAGTCTCTCAAAATGAGGTTTAAGTTCAAAGACTTTCTAACCACTTGGTAATCATAATCTAAGAAACTCTGCATTCGACACTCACATGTGTAGAGCTAGAAGTCTACCCCAGTAGCCCAATACTCCAAGCCTCAATGACAACATTTAATTCTTATGATCGTTTGATACTAGTTTATTTGTTTAGCTTCGCTAAATATAGTTGTGAATAGTTGTATGCTAGATTGGAAATGTCCTGCAAGCAAATTATAATTTATGTTGTACAATCTAGAGGTATTTATTGTTTTTGATGATGATAATGGTGATGATTGGTGTATCGCCGACCAATTACTCCTATCAAAAACTGTAAACGAGTTATCATGGTATTGTATTAAACTTCCTGAATACTTAGCTTTCTTTTACTCTGACAGACATTAGTAGGAAAATCGTCAAAGCCACGGAGGGAGACAAGCCTTGGTTTCAGCAATAAAGACAGAAAACTATTTCATGAGGGCAATATAAAATTATTCCCACAGGCCCATTCTAGCAAAAGACCGATGATTGGTGGATTGGTGTGAAGAACACATGGTGAAGTTTTGCTATAAAGGTCAACTTCAGGTTAAACCCTAGTACGGAATATAAAAAGTTATTTCTCGTGTGTCTGAAATGAAGGGAAGCCTGAGGTGAGATCGGGGCGATTGAGTTGTTGTTATTCTTTAGGGTCCTCCGGGATAAAGAAAGAAATCTTTGTATACATACGTGGAAGAAAGAAAACTAATAGCAGACTCCCTGGCATCCAAAAGCCTCAGAGAAATTAACTGAAACAATAGGTTCCCTTCAACATCAACACCACGGGACCTAGGAGCATACCTTGCTTCTAAGGCGCACTGATGTGTCTGCTGATGTGTGTGACTGGGTGCTTTCTGAATATAGCCCGCCTTCTAACTGGTATGTTGTGACTAGGCCCACCTGCGGCACACTGGAAGAATAGCAGACAGAGGAGGCCCATAAACCTCTGCAAACTGAGCTCTGTGGTTTTATCTCCGATCTGGCCTTTGATTCTGAGTGACCTGAAGAAACTGGGTAGTAGATTCTCTTGGCAAGTTTTGCTGAATGAGAAGAACAGCCAAGCAAAACAAATAATGGCCCCCCTTTCAGAGACCTTGTTGTCTTTTAAGTATTTACTTCAAAGATTCCAAAGCATGCGGTACCCTCCCACTTCTTCTCCAACCATAGTGATTGCATGTCTGCAGAGATAGCCCTGTAAGAGTGGCTGGGAAATGAAGAGGATGCCTTGCCATCTCAGGCTCAGGCTCACTCACTCCCCAAAGGTCCTCATAAGTCTCATACCTGACACCACCACCACCACCACCACCACCACCCCCCCGCCCCATGTTTTCTTTTTAAGACTTTCTACTCTGTTCCTAAGTAATGAAGACATTAAATTCAGTCATCATTACTGGGTTCTGATCTTCAAGTCTCTCGTAGTATTTTGTCCCTGTGGCAGCATTTTGGGGAGTAAACTCTCTCAGATTTTCTTGTAAATGTCAGACACTCAAAAAGCTATTCAAGTAGGTCTAACATTTAAGAGATGCACTCACCATTATCTAGGAAATGAACAAGAAATACCGTAACAGTTAAAATTTAGTCAGCTGGGAAAATTATGCCTATAACACCCAACATAAGGTTTTTAACCACTTGACAATATGTCTTAAAAGAATAGTGTAGCCGAAACCGGTTTGGCTCAGTGGATAGAGCGTAGGTCTATGGACTGAAAAATCCCAGGTTCAATTCTGGTCAAGGGCATGTACATTGGATGCAGGCACATCCTCGATGGGGGGTGTGCAGGAAGCAGCTGGTCTATGTTTCTCTCTCATCAATGTTTCTAGCTTTCTATTCCTTTCCCTTCCTCTCTGTAAAAAATCAATTTTATATATTTATATATAAAAGAATAGTGTAAATGCTGGAAAGTGTATAAAAACATTACACAGTTCTTCATTTATTAGGGGGAAAACTGAGAGGTCAAGTGACATAGAAAATAGTATGAAGTTCTTCAAAAAATTAAAATTGAAACTACTTTATGATCCAGCAATTCCACTTGTGGGTATATAGCCAAAGAAACTCAAAACAATAATTTGAAGGAAAAAAAAACATATGCTCCCCTATATTCATCACAGCATTATTTACAATAGTCAAGATGCAAAAGCAACATAAGTTCCTATTAATGGATGAATGGATAAAACCGTTGTGGTACATATGTACACTGGAATATTACTTGGCTATAAAAAAGAATGAAATCTTACCATTTGCAACAACATAGAGTAACCTCAAGGATGTTATGCTAAGTGCACCATGTCAGACAGTAAAAGACAAATACTGTTTTTTATACATGTGATTTCCCTTATATGTGGAATCTAAAGAACAAAATAAAGGACTAAACAAAGTAGAAACAGAACTGTAAGTACAGAGAATAGACTGATGGCTGACAGAGGAGAGGGGTGGGGGCCTGGCCGAAAAAGGTGAAGGGATTAAGAAGTACAAATTGGCCCTGGTCAGTTTTTCTCAGTAGTTAGAGTGTCAGCCCATGGACTGAAGGGTCATGGGTTCAATTCCTGGTCAAGGGCACGTATCTCTGTTGTGGGTTCGATCCCCAGCCCCTGTTGGGGCATATGCAGGAGGTATCCAATCTCTGTGTCTTTCTCACATCAATGTTTCTCTCCCCCCGCCCCCACCTTCTTCCCTCCTTTTCATTCTGTCTGAAAATCAATGTAAAAAAAAAAAACCCTCTGGTAAGGATTTACAAAAATAAATAAATAAATGAATGAATGAATGTGTACAAATTAGAAGTTACAAAATAATCACAAGGATGTAAAGTACAGCATAGAGAATATAGTCAGTAATATTTTAATAATTATGTGTGGTGCCAGGTGGGTTCTGGAAATATCAGGGGAAATACTTTGCAGAGTATGTGATTGTCTAAAAGCTATGTATACACCTGAAACTAATATAAAATAATATTATATGAAAACTGTAATTGAAAAACAAAATTTTAATTTTAACAAAAGAGGTTAAAGTGACTTGCTCAGAAAAAAAATCATACTCCAAAATTCCTTTGATAGTAATAATATTATTATTTAATAAAAATGGAGAACTCAAGTCCCTCTATACACTTTATCAAAAAAAAAAGCCTGTGACTTTTGTCACAGTGTGAAAACCACTCTGCCATTGGGGTCCTTTCTGCTGGGATGCTATTGCTCTCTTTAATTTAGGTCTGACGGTTAGTGGACTGCCCACAAATGCTCACAGGGTGGGATTTTCCTGCTGCATAAAGAGACCTTGTAGACCCAAGAGGATTCCTCCCAGATCAAGCCTTCCTGGAAAATTCCACTTTAATCCATGAATCAGAGAGAAAATGTGGAGACAGGCCCAGTCTTAAAGTATAGTGGTTCTTAACCCCTCCTCAGCATGCTCACCCTGCATCTGGAAGGAGAAAGTTATGGAGTCTAATAAACGTAGTCTTGCTTAAAACAGATCCTGTCTCTGCCTTTGAGATTTCCTGGTTCTTCAGGATTTGGGGAGGAAGGAGAAGGGAAACAAAAGAGCAGAGCATGAAATAATGCCGGGGACACTGAGCACATGGAGAGAGCAAGAGTGCCTCTGTGATCACTTCTCTCCTTCCACCCACCTCAGGGCCTTAGGAGCTCTTTGGGTTTCTAATGTGATATCCTCCATCCAGAGAAATTCCTAGGAAGGCTCAACACCCTCCCCGATCCCCCCTTCAACGCTCCCCCCCAATTTTATCTATTTTCCTTGCATTTCCAACAACTACACAGAATTAAGAAAAGGCTTTCGTTGCAAGCTTGGAAGATAAGATCTTGAAATATTAATCATTGTGTTTCCTTGCTTTCCAGCACTTCCTGACCTTTCCCCTAGTGGGCAGATGTATCTACTTTGCAGAAAAAATCAGAGTTGTTATGACTGGAAGGCTGAGAGACAGGAAAGGTTATTTCCAGATTTTTTATTTCCACTCCAGGCAGATCAGAGAGATTTGCTCAGACAAAGATTTGCAGGTGACCAGCAACCAGGAGGCCTGTTGGGGGCCTGGTTGGCTCAAGCCAAGAGCACATTTGCCTTTTCCTCTCGCTTGTTTTTCTCTGAGCCGGGCAGGGGCCTCCCGTGCCACGTTCCCACATACTCCCCAGAGGATCCCAGTGATGTGAGAAATGCTGAACCCATCTGAACTGCCCCCTGTGGACGGCCCCTTTGTCAATAGTCCAACAACACTTATAAAGCTTGACCCTCGGAAGGTGGGAGTGATGAAGGGAAAAACCCAGCCCCAGGGTAGTACCTGAACGGACCAGGGGTTGGTGTGGGGAAATTTACCCCATAACACAGCAAACAGTAGTGTTTCTAGAAGGACAGAATATTTTGAAGTTTTTAAGTTTCTGATGCCAACCTTTCTAAATAGCTAAGGATTCTTTGGAGATGCTTGCTAAGTGGATTATGCCCCGGGTGCTGGTGGTACTTACTGCTGGCCTCCGTTAACAGTTCTGTGCCAAGCTAGCCCTGTGTACTTCTAAACATTATTTCATTTCATCTTTACAGCAACCCAGTGGAGCAGGTATTACCGTATGGATGAAGAAACAGAGACTCCAGTGCTTCTGACTTTTAATTAACCACTAGAATATACTACTACCTCTTAAGACTGGATGATAGAGAGTGAGGATAATACATGTCTCCAAATGTTCTACTTCTTAAAATATGTCTTTTTTAGAATGGAATATATATATACTATAGTTTCCATTGGAACTTGAAAGTTTCTCCACTAAGTAAAATAAAAATCAACCTACTAAGATCCAGCTCCTAAGTTGGCTAATATGTTAATTTAATACAAATTTATATAAGGAAGTGTCTCTTTGATCACTCAAATGAGAGCTTAAAAATAAAAAAATAATATTCCACCTAACTGGGGTGGCTCAGTGGTTGAGCATTGACCTATGAACCAGGAGATCACGGTTCAGTTCCTGCTCAGGACACATGCCTGGGTTGTGGGCTCGATCCCCAGAAGGGAGTATGCAGGATGCAGCCAATCAGTGATTCTCTCTCATCATTGATGTTTCTATATATCTCTCTCCCCCTCTCCCTTCCTCTCTGAAATCAATTAAAAACATACATTTAAACAATAAATAAATAAAGCATGCTTTTAAAAAGATAATATTTTAAGGAACTAGTTAAAGACCAGCAGCCTTAGGTCTTAACTTTCCCTTAAAGCATGGTGGTCCTGCCAGCTTGTCCCTAAGTGAGCTGGCCCCTGCTCCCTTCCCCAGACATCCCCTTCAGGAGAGAGGTTCTTCATTAGTATTCAAGTCCTATCCTTCCCACAAGAATTGTCTGGGGAATTCCCACTACACATCATAATTGAAGAGGGCAGCTCTCCCTGAGACACCTTCCCTTCTCAACAGGTTAGCACTGCAGAATGGATAGGTAAATAGACTGACCAGGTCTTAAGGCGAATTTTGGAAGGTTGAAGATATATGCAAATTTGGTCCTTCAATTCATTGTTCCCTGTGTATGTTAAGGAACATATTTTTGCTCCATTTAAGAGAAAAGAAAATTAGTCAGTGTGAGCTTCCAACAGCTGGCTGACAACCTTGAGCACTGGGTGTGCTGGAACTGGTCCAGATTTCGCATAAGGAGTTCATTTTGGGCTAGTCAGAAAGGGAAGGAGTTGGCCCAGATCCTGTTCCATGAATTCAGGAACAAGGAGCTTCGAGTCCCTTCATAAAATGCTAGAGGGTGGCTCTCCCCGTCCATGTGCCAAGCACTGTTTGGCAGTCCCTTGATTTTCTACCTGATTCAAGAAGAACCGTCGGCTGTCCAGGTTTTCCCCTGACAAGCCAATGATTCAATGCAGCAGTTAAACCAAGTGAAGTTTAATTCCCCCTTTTCTCTACATCCCTTTTATAAAGATCTATTATTTCTACAGACTCCGGGGTTTTTTTAAGCTTCTTTTTCTTCTGCCTTGTGAGTCCTACTTACCCTCCCTTTGAGTTTAGCTTATTAGACCGAGGCAGGGTTTACTAGCATAATAAAGAATTAATATCTGTTGAAGAATGAAATCCTCTTATTTTTCAAATCTGTGACTCGCTATTTCAAAGTAATAAAAATGTCATGTTTCAAAATGGTAATAACCATTTTTATTTCCACAGTAACAAGTAATCAATATAAAAAGGGATAAAGGGTGAAAAAAAGTATCCCAAATCCCACTAGAGAAAACTGCCATTAACCACTTTAATGTATATGATGTTAATCTTTTTTTTACTTTCTTTTTCTTTTCACAAAAAAATAATTAGAAATTATTTAGTAATCTGATATTTTTCTGCATGTATTTTGGATATTGTTCCATTGGAGGAAAATAGATTAAAATCACTGTTTTTAAGATGTGCAATACTATAGTGTGTAAATGTGCTTTAACTTGTATTGATGGACAATTTTGCTAATGGAAATGACACTGCAATAAACCCTGTGCTTGCCTATTTGTCCAATTATTTGCTTGTGATAAATTCCTATGAATATACCTTTCCAGATCAAGTCATATATTTTTTAAGGCCTTTGATACTTATTGTCAAATTGCCCCTCAATCCAGAAAGCTTGTACTCATTGACAACCTCACAGCCTAACAACGTCTAAGAGTGCATTTTTCCCTCAAACTCTCACAAATATTAGCTATAAGCCTTTTTAATATTTTGTCCATTTGAAAGAGGAAAATTGATACCTCCATATTGTTTTATTTTTCTTTGACTAATAATAAGCTTGAATACGTTTTCAAGCTAATAAATATACTTTATTTCTTTTTGAATTGTCTGTTCTCTCTTGTGCCCATTTTTCTATTGGGGTATTTATATTTTCCTTTCTGATCTGTAGAAACTCATTACATAAAAAGATAACATTTTTTAGACTGTATTTCAGAGAACTGTATTGCTTTTTGAGATATTAATAGGTGTGCTGAGGGGGGAAAAAAGACTTCCATGGTCAGATATAACACATCATTTCCTAAACTTAATTGACCATCAAAACTTTTTTGTTGCCCTAGACAGTTTTGCTCAGTGGATAGAGCATCGGCCTGCAGACTGAAGGGTTCCAGGTTCGATTCCTGCCAAGGACACATGCCCAGATTGTGGGCTCGATCCCCAGTAGGGGAATGCAGGAGGCAGTTGATCAATGATTCTCATCATTGATGTTTTTGTCTCTCTATCCCTCTCCCTTCCTCTCTAAAGTCAATAAAGAAGTATATTTTTTTAAAAAAAAGTTTTGTTTTTCCAGAATACCCATTAGCATTCAGGAGACTGGTGTTCTGGGCAATAACATTTGAGAAGTTGTTCTGTAAATATTATTAATGTTTATTAATGTTATTATGTGACAGTTTTTTACTGGTCTCATTTGTCTTTTACATTATTTTTAATATAGTTGTTAATTCATGTATTTAAATATTTCAATATTTTCCTGTCTAGTTTAATAATTTGGAAGTATGGACTCTGAAATTATACTTGTTTGGTTTGAATCTTGGCATTACCACTTGTTGGGAAAATTACTTAACTTCTTTGCGCCTCAATTTTATCATCTGGAAATGGAAATTTTTAATATTAAAACCTAAATGTTGATGTGAGGATTAAATAACTTAATATAGGTAAAGTACTAATATTGTGTTTACACAGATGTCCAAAGGTGATGATGGTAGGTTTTTTTCTGGATGATGTAGAAAGTCTTCATATATATGTGTGTGTTTTTAAATCACTTATATTTTCTTCTAGTATTTTTATGGTAATTAATTTTGGTTTTGTCTTTAGAGTAAATGTCTACTTTTCTTCTCAATGGTTAGCCAAATTTTTCCAATACCATTTATTGATGATTACTCCCTGCTTCATGTACTATACTTTCCTTTTATGAATTTTTCTCTTTTATTCAGTGTATTCTGATATCAAGAGCACTTCTGCCCTAATCCCTTTCAGAAAAGTTACAGATATATTTGATACAGAATCAACAACACATATTGGATCCCCTCTTAGAGTTGCGCCAAGAGACACTTAGTCTGGGTTAGGGACTTTGAAGGTAGGGCTTGGTTTCCTATGATGCAGATAGAAAATACAGATCTCACAACTTTTGATTTTGTTTGATTTTGGTATGATGGTGTCTGTTGATAATCACATGCTACCCAGGCCCAGTGGGGTTTATCACCTAGGGATTCTCTCAGGAATATGTGAACCCTAGCATTATTCACTGTATCATAGAAAAATTAACATCCTCAAACTCCATCCAGGCCCTCTACTTTCTGTAGCATCACCAAAATGACCTCTAAATAACTAGACAAGACATGAGGGAGGACTCTAACCTGACCCATACAGGGCTGAGGGAGGAGATCCAAGTGGTCACAGATGAAAGGAGGATGTGATACTGAGAGGCTGAAAAGAGGTGGGATCATAGCAGCGCTGAGAACATTTCCTTCAAAGCTGAGGAAAAGTCAGGGTACTCAGACTTGCATATTAGCCCAACACAACCTGCTCCTTCTTTGTACTCCATTATGTCTTGTTCTCTCTGTTCCCAACAGCCTCTTTGCTGCTCCTCAACTGTGCTCCCACCTCAGGGCATTTGCACATGCTAATCTCCCAGGAATGTTCATCCCCCAGCACCCACATTGCTTGTTCTCGAGTCACTGTTGGTGAGGCCATCCCTGAACATTCTATTTAAATCTATGCCAGCACTCCTTACACTTTCTTGCTTTGTTGTTCTCCATAACACTAACCACGGTCTAACAAGCTATTTTACTGACTTTTTTTTTCATTGTTTGTCTCTCCACCCTAGAATATGACCTGCCTGAGAATCTATATTCTGTTTGTCTTCTGATATGTTCTCGACATCTGGAACAGTGTCCAGTGTAGATAGGTCTCCACAACGAACAAATGAGCGTACCTGCAGACAATGTCACTTGCATGATCCTTTGAGATGTGACTAGGCCTGTTAATGATAACATTCCCTTAGCATGTAGCTGCCTGAAGTTTTTTGGATTTTCTTTCTTTTTTTAAAAAAAAAAATATATATTTTATTGATTTTTTACAGAGAGGAAGAGAAAGGGATAGAGAGTTAGAAACATCGATGAGAGAGAATGTGCCCGCAACCAAGGTACATGCCCTTGACGGGAATGGAACTGGGACCCTTCAGTCTGCAGGCCAATGCTCTATCCACTGAACCAAACCGGTTTCAGATGGATTTTGGATTTTCAAGCTAGGCTCTGTAAACAAGTCATTTCAAAGTGGGGTGAAAGGCTGCATCTCTTTAAAGTGAAAACAAGCATATGTCTACAGTGACTTTTTTCATTAGATGCCCTAACTTCATACATGAGGCTGCTACAGAATGAAATGTCATTTAAAACCACAGTAATATACCAGGATGGCTAAAATGAACATACAGAGAATGTATGATGAGGCTGTGGAGGCAGGAACATAGAGCAAATGCATCCCTGTGACCCAGCCTGTCCACACCTACATAGATACATCAGAAACGCCTACATATGTCCACTCAGAAGGCAGGTGACATAGCACTTATAGCACTACTATTTGTAATGGCCAAAATCTGGAGCTCCCCCCAAAAATGGTAAAATGGATTTTTGAAAATATGAAATACTACGCGATACTTGAAATGCATAATCTACAACCCCATGCAATGATATGGATGAAGTGCACTAATATAATGTTGAGCAAAAAGTCAGACATAAAAGAGTTGTAGTGTATGCTTCCCTTTATATCTGCACTGAGTGGCCAGATTATTATTATGATCCCTGAATGCATAATAATCTGGCCTATATATATTAGAGGCCCAATGCATGAATCCATGCATGGGTGGGGACTGGCCAGCCTGGCCAGGGGGAGGGGATATGGGCGGTTGATCGAATTCCTGGTCAAGGGGACAATTTGCATGTAGCCTTTTATTATATAGGATATACACTGAGTGGCCAGATTATTATGCATTCAGAGATCATAATAATCTGGCCACTCAGTGTATCCTATCTAATAAAAGAGTGATATGCAAATTGACCATACCTCTGCTACACCCACTAGCCACACCCACCAGCCAATCAAAGCGAGTATGCAAATAAACTCAACCAAGATGGCTACAGCCACAGAGAGCAGGAGGGAGGCTTGAGTTTCCCCACCAACGAAGGAAGCCAAGCTTTCCTCCTGCCCTTGCCAGCCTAAGCCTCCACTCAAAGGTACAAAGTTTCAATTATAGAAGGTAAATAAATCCAAACAGAAATGGTGGTAGCCACGGAGCTGGAAAGAGCAGGAGACTAGGGTTGCCCCTGGCAATGGAAGAATCCTAAATGACCATTACAACCAAATGACCAGAACAACTGGTCATTGTGATGTGCACTGACTACCAGGAGGCAGACACTCAACACAGGAGCTGTCCCCTGGTGGTCAGTGCACTCCCATAGCCAACCTCCTATGGCTGGCCAACCTCCCTTGGTTCCTCCCCCCCAGCTAGCCACCCTCTCACCATGTTCCCAATCAGGGGAGAGGGAGCCAGCCGGTCAACCTCCAACAGCCCTTCTCCCATGCAAGCCAGCGCCCCCCACCATCACCACCACCACCAAGCCTCAATCACCAGCCAGGTCAAGGGACCCCACCCATGCACAAATTTGTGCACTGAGCCTCTAGTAAGATTATAAACAGGTAAAACTAATCCATGCTGCTGGAAGTCTTGAGTGACCAGAAAGAAACATGAGTGGTTCTTCTGAAAATATTATGCTATTTGATCTGGGTGCTGATAACACAGGAATATCAAGCTTTTGAAAATTCTTATGCCAACTTTTCTGTATGCAAAGTTTTTGAAAATGAGATTCATGCATTAGACCCACTAATTGGAGATGCAGGTTATTCATTTGCTAAAGCTACTGGTTACTGCCAGCCAAAGCTATTCCAGGAAGCTCCAGAATTGGTGAAGGGAAGGAAGGGCTGGGAGAGTCAGAAGGATACACCTTCAATCATTGCCAGAACACACCTCTGAGATGGTGCAAGAATGAAAAATGGAAGGGGCCAGATGTGCAGGGGAGAGGCTAGTAGAAAGCCTTGGGCACTTGGTGTCTGAAGTCAATTTTGGCCTAAAGGCAAACACTTCCTTCTGTTGGGGAGGAGGGATGAGTAGTGTAGACTCTCTAGCCAGCTTTCAGGAGTTCTAGCAGCCACGGGACTGTGCAGTCAAGTTTCTACCCAGATATGGGCTCACCAATGTCAAGCAAGATGTGTCAAGGCAGTAGTAGGTGGTGGTAGGCAGTAGTGTGTCAAGGCAGTAGTAGGTGGTGATCTTGATTTATTCTATTTGCAGGACTGATGTTCTGTCTTGCAGCTTCACCCGCAGGATGCTGAGTCTCTTGAAGGAGGCAGAGTCGTAGGATCCCAGAGTTTATAGGGTACAGCATCCTTTATGCCAGAGAGCTTGGGGTTTTCCAAGATGGAACCAATTGTGGCTTTCAGCTCTGTGGCTTGGTAAATGTAACGACTCCAACAGGAAGGAGCCAAAGGGAAGCTCAGAATAGGTGGGGTGGTCAAGGAAAGAAACCCAGGACCTCTAGCTGGACTAGACCCAAGTTCTCTTTATGTGAATTTGAATTGGGCACCAAGACTGGCACAAATTAGAACTACTTCATGGTGTCGTGTTAAAATGGTTGCTACAATGTTCTCCTCAATGACACTGACCCCCAAGAGCACTCTAGTATGATCTGAGAGCATTGAAGAGCTTTAGAAGGAATAAATGAATGTCAAAGAGCTTTACACCTCCTGGGAATCTGTAACTAGGAGGCAGACCTCTGGTGGGGTGTTCTGCTTACAAGTCTCACCCTCACCCTAAGCATCTGGGGGGGGGGGGGGGGGGTGATGCTTAAAATAATAAATTTTGAAAATATGTTTAGTCATCTAAACAAAAATCTTAAAACTTACGTTACCATCCATACCCATGAGCACTCTCTCTGGAACTCCTCCTGCTTCCTCCCGGGAGTCACTGAGAGGCCTCCGATGTTCTTCAGGTAGGTACTATAACGTTAATTCCCTGATTTCTAGTTTCCCAGTTCCCACCCGCCAGGCCCAGTACTTATCATCCATTTCCCTTTGATTTCACTGATCAGTGAGTTTCCTGCCAAACACGTTCCAAGACCTCCTAGCAGTGTCTTCCTTGAAAACCATTGTCCCATCATGACTCTTTCATTTCTCATATCCTCCTTTGGATTCCGAGGCTAATAATACTGATCTCAGGGCACATAGCCCATGTTTCCTGAAGCTTCTCCAACCTGGGGTTTTAGAGGATCATACCAAACTCTTAATTACTCCTCTTTGCTTTTTCTCCCTTCCATGTCCCTGTCCCCGAGAGATCCTGGAAAAGAACAACTTGAAATCAAGGAGCCACTCCCAAGCTGGCACGAGGCCATCCTAATCTACTGATCTAGTAGATTAGGCAAACCGTGGCTGGAGAGCCACTCTTTGGCCCCTTGAGTGTGGCTGGGCATTAGAACCACTTCTTCAAAATAGATTCGCCCAGGCCAAAAACCGACTTCTGCGCATGGGCCACGAAGTTTCAATCATACTGTACGTGTGCGCCCGCACGTGGTATTTTGTGGAAGAGCCACACTCAAGGGGCCAAAGAGCCGCATGTGGCTAGCGGTTTGCTGACCACTATACTAGATCAGTGATTTTTTAACCTTTTCATCTTATGACACACATAAGCTGATTATTAAAATTCTGCAGCACAACAAAATATACGGGGTTTGTTGTTGTTGTTGTTGTTGTTGTTGTTTGCCAGTCTGACCAAAAGAAGTACAGTTTTGACTTATTCACACCAGACACCTATTGTTGTGTTGGCTATTGTCAATTTTTATTTGACAATCTAAGGGAAGAGAGGTCAGCACCCCTGATTAAATAGGCAGGTATTGCATGCTTTACAACTTCTTGCAGCATACCAGTTAAAAATCGCTATATTAGCTCAATTAGTCACAATCCTGGCTTTTAAATAGAACTTTAAAGAAATGCTGATGCCTGGGTTCTATCCCACACCAATTAAACCAAACTCTTGGGGTGAAGCTATATTTCAAAGTTCTGCAGATGATTCTACAGGCATCCATCGTTGCAAAGAACCCTGGTGAGCCATGCATGGTAAGCCATGAGCCTTTGCTGAGCCTCTGTGTGCAGAGAGGTGTCAAGCCACAAAGTCATGCCGCTGAGGAGCACGGACTCTCCAACCACGTCGTTCAAATTCTCCCACTAGCTGCTTCTTGCCTCCTTCCATTCCCCAGCTCTTTAAGGCAGGGCTCCTGGAACTAACGCAATTTGTGAGAACACAGGAGTGCTCTTTGCTTCTTGCATGAACTCCTCTGCACATTTCTTAGGCATGAGCACTGCGATCATTATTCATTCAGCAAGTGTAAATCACCTCGCTGCTTTGAGTTAATCATTCCCCATTTTCCCAAGGTGATTCAGAAATTCAGAGCTCACTGACAATGAGTAGGCAGATGTGTGGGCCTGTGGACACACCTTGCTGTTCCGTTAATGGCAGAACACACCTTGGGAGGCAACTGACAATAGCACCACTGCCAATAAAAACCAGCATTTGTCTAATCGTGAAAAAATAAAGAGGCCTGTTTCTGAAAACACATTTTGATATTTCTTAGATTTCAAGCAGTGTTAAAATGCACTATCAGTGCTAACCTTATTTGTATCAATCTTCTTTTGAGGAATTGCACATTTGTTTTTAAAGCATTGGGTTAGATCATTTAGCTGCTACATGGAAACTGTATCAACAATCATACCCAGGACATAAAATGCACCTGCACATTGAGCCCATGCAGCTTTTTACATAATTATTACAATATTATTGGCTGTATTCCCTATGCTGTACTTTACATCCCCGTGACTATTTTGTAATTACCCATTTGTACTTTTTCATTCCCCAGCCCCCTCCCCTCCGGCAACCGTCAGTCCATTCTCTGCAGCTTGAGTCTGTTTTTGTATGTTTATTTGCTTGTTTTGTTCTTTAGATTCCACATATAAATAAAATCATATGATATTTGTCTTTCTCTGTCTGATTTACTTTGCCTAGACAGTGGTTGGCAAACTCATTAGTCAACAGAGAGGCAAACCACAGCTCGCAAGCCGCATGTGGCTCGCGAGCCAGTTTGCTGACCACTGGCTTAGCATAACACCATCTAGATCCATCCACGCTGTTGCAAATGGTAAGATTAAGCCCATGCAATTTTCGTGTCTGCTAATCCATTGATGCACACACAGGAAGGAGTGAGCAAGAAAGTAAAATAGAGAGCCATGGAGCCAACAAATATTCATTTTCTAAGAATCCTCACCTTCTGTGGTTATTAACTGCCACCTTCCCCAGCCATTTAAGGTTAATTCATTCATTCCCTCATTCATTCACTCATTCATAAGTATTTCCTTGGATGTCTACTGTGTGCCAGGCACTGTGCTATGAGTTGAGGCTAGACTAATGAATAAAACCTAATCTTAACCCCCAAATCCATGGTCAATAGCCATTCATATAAACAGATGTCTATATGACTTGCAAATGCTTTTCCTTTCTTGGCATGCTTTTCTCTCATCTCTTTGGCTAAATACTACTCATCCATTTAGATCTTTACTAGGATGTTTCTTTGTCTAAAAAACCCTCCTTGATACTTCAAGACAAGGTGAAGTGCCCTTTCTGTGTACTTCCATAGCACCTAATGCATACTTAGGACTTTACTCTGCATTATAGTTGTTTGTTTCTATATTCGTACCCCCTTATAGACCATGAGCTGCTTAAGGACAAGTGAGAGGCATGTCACATTCATCTTTGTATCTCCAGTGACTAGCACATAGAAGAAACTCAATCCTATATAATAAAAGGCTAATATGCAAATTGACCAAACCAGGTAGTACCCGGTTTCTATGATGCACACTGACCACCAGGGGCAGACACTCAGTGCAGGAGCTGCCCCCTGAGGGTCAATGCACTCCCATAAGATGAGCACTGCTCAGCCATAAGCCAGGCCATAGCTGGTGAGCTCAGCAGTGGTGGTGGGAGCCTCTCCCTCATCCACAGCAACACCAAAGATGTCTGATCAACGACATGGGAGCCAGCCTAAGCCATCAGTCAGACATCCCCCATGGACTCCCAGACTGGGAGAATGTCCAGGGTGAGTGACTCTCCCCAAGTGGATTAATTTCATGTGCTGGGCCTCTAGTAGGTAATGTTGAATGAATAAATAACTGAGTGGTAGAGATATCCATAGAGTATTATGAAAACACAGAGGAAAGACACTTAAAGTGACTTCCTGTAAGAGGTGGCTGCTAAGTGAAGTCAAAAATAAGGGGCTAGTTGAAGTCAAATTATCCAGACTTGAGCTAGTTGGAATCTAGAAACAGGAGGGAAGCATGCTCTATGCTAGAAAACACATGGCATGATGGTATTGATAGAGGCAAATTGTAAGGTAGGACATGAGGGATGATAAGTTGAGGCAGCTAGAATAAGATCACGGGGAGTGGGGGCTGTGGCCAAACCAGACTTAAACCCCTTTACCCCTTGGTTTCTATCTAAATTTGGGGAGTCTTGGGAGCTAATCTCCAGGATTTACACATTTGTTCCCAGCATGTGTGATGGTCCCTAAAACACGAACCACACTGAAAACCCTTCTCTGTTATAAGCACCATTTCCTACCCTTCCCTGCGAGATTTAGTGCAGGGAGGAAAGGGGGAACTTCTGAGGCCTCCTGCTTACTAGCTGTGCAAGGGTTCTGGCCCTTATTACAAAGTAGGGGTAAAACACCTTGTTAAATGTGATGGCCCCATCTTTCCTCTGCCCAGCCTCTCCCTAAACCCCAACTCTTCATGTTCAACCTGGGCAGGACTGAGAAGAGTACGTTGTCTAATTTCTTCTTATCCATGTGTTTTTTTTAATAGTAATTTCAGAGATTGGATCATTTGCATTCAGTGAGACCAATATACCATTTAAGGTAATCCCAAGCCTTCCGAAAAACCTGCTTCTGTTTTAAGATTGGCTGATAGGATTCAGTCATTAATTAATTAATTCAACAACCATTTAAGGAATAATTTATCTGTGTCAGCCACTCTGCTGGAGTCTGGAGATTCAAAGATGAGTGAGACATCATCCCTGCCCTTCAGCTGCTCACAGTCTAGTGGAAGAAGCTCTGGGACATGGAAACTGCTTCTGTGGGAACAGTACTGAGGCCACTGATGACCTGCCTCAGCCATTGTTTCTCAAAGTGTGGTTACCTATGAACTGCTTGGAAATGTGCCATCTTAGGCCCCCTTACAGACAGATCTACTCCAGAGGTGGAGCCCAGTAGCCTGGGTTTTACCATGCCCTGTGAAAGAAATTCATTTTCATTTGGGAATCTCTGGTTTAAGCTCTATACTGAGATACCCCAGGCCTGTAGGGAGAACCCGTTAGCAATTCCCAGCCTTCCTCTCCACAATTCCCCTTCTCTTCTTAGGGAACTACTGAGAAAGATAGGAAATGCCAATCTGGAGCCACACTGTCCAAAATGAAGTAAAATACTGTTTTATCACATAACTAGAGGCCTGGTGCCCGAAATTCATGCACATGGGTTGGGGGAGGGGTGTCCCTCAGCCTGACCTGCACCCTCTCCAATCCAGGAGCCCTCAGGGGATGTCCTACTGGTGGTTTGGTCCCACTCCCCATGGATCTCTGCTCTCTGTGGGGCCTGCACACTTCACACCACGGCGACAGCCAAGTAGGCCATGCTGGGTGCTGCCTGCAGGCTGTGCTTTACTGTTCCCAGGTCACCACAGCAACAGTCAAGCAGGCCGTGCTGGGAGCTGCCTCCTCCCTGCTGTCAGTCTCCATGGAGGTGATGAGGTTAATTGCATACTCACTCCTGATTGGCTAGTGGCAGTGCGAAGTGAAGGTCAATTTGCATATTTCTCTTTTACAAGTGTAGAATGGTAATGCCAGACACTTTCTGGAGTCATAAACATGGGTGGCTTCATGAAGGTCAATGTGGTATGGACTAAGCTGAGCGGAACCATCTCAGTGTCAACATATAAGGAATCGGAGAGGGTCATGTCATCCTGGCCTTGTCCCCCTTCTGCTCCCTGCCACTTGGGGCAAGGAGGGAGGGGGCGGGGACATGGTTGGGAGGAGAAGAATCCTATCAGCTGGACTGTTACAAAAAAAAAAAAAAAAGAGGAGAAGAAGAAGAAGGAGAAGCAGGAGCTGCAGAGTTATTTCAGTGTGTGGGAATGGAAACTGGATAAACTGAAACAATAAACAACTTTAATGGTTAAAAAAAAATAAAGGCCAGCAGGGGAGAGATCAGAATCTGAGCGTGTGAGTTGCAAGCCTGAGGTTGTTCTAGACAAATTCAAGCAGATGGCTTTCTTTCTGGAGTTCTAGTAAAGTGGGTCTTGCCACCAACAGACGGTTCAGAGCTCCTGGCCGCAGTTTTTTGGCTCTTCGCCACCTGTCATTAGTGACCTATTTTCACTTTGCTGAGATCAACCATGTCTGCAGGCCCCTGAATCAGCAGTTCCTCCTCACTCACTGGCTCCGGGCTGGCTAGGCGACACCCGTGTCACGGAAGGTGCCACCCTGCACGCTCCCCGGAGGTGGGGAGAACACCGACCATTTTGTTGTAAAGATGTCGGCTCTGACCTGGGGCTGTCCTGAGAGCCCAGCTGTCGTGCCTCCTCCCAATAAGCTGCAGAACTTGGTATTATCTTGGCCTAATAATTAATCAGGACTAAAAATAGCCCCAAACTGTCTGGGCTTTGCTTAAATCCTACCCAGGTGGGAAAGGCTGTTTTAAAAAAAAAAAAAAAAAAAGTCTAATTGCAAAATTATATTTTGTAAGGTTTTATACCAAAATATGAAAATGCCATAATCATCCAACATGCCAGTTTGAGAGACAATTCACAATCAATCTGGCTCTCTAAAAAATAATAATAATAATCATAATGCGACCTTTTGAACTGCACATTGATTTGAGTTTATACATTCTTGGTGCATATTAAAAACGTCCGGGAATTGTACTCAGAACTCTCTTCTAAGAATACCCACAAACACAAATTCACCAGGGGAAATAATTAGCCATTGGTTTAAAGATCTACGAAAGCCGGTTGCCAGGCAGATTAGACAATGAGCAGAGTTCCACAAGAGGGCGCCCGCCCCACTATTCCTTCAACCTAAGCGGTTTCCCAGACAGTTGGCTGCCCTTTGCTTTGCCCTCTACAGTGTCGGGAAAACGCTGCTTCTTTGATAGCTTTCTGGTTGAGATCATCAAGCAAATGTTCTCTCTCCAACATCAGAGAAGCAACTTCAAATGAAGGAGAATTGGGCAAAACATCAAAAAAAAAAACAATAGGAAAATAAATACATCTAGTTTAACTTCACTCCAGAGTGATCTATCTTGGTGTGTTCATTTTCTTGATACTTAAATAATAAGAATACAATAAGATGAAATGAGCAGCCCTGGCCAGTGTGGCTCAGTTGCCTCCACAACAAAAGGTGGCAGGTTTGATTCCCAGTCAGGGCGCATACCCGGGATGCAGGTTCCATCCCCGTTCTGGACTTGTGCAAGAGACAATCAATGGATCTCTCTCTCTCTCTCTCTCTCTCTCTCTCTCTCTCTCTCTCACTCACTTTCTCCCCCCTCTCTCTAAAATCAATTTTTAAAAAGATGACATGAAAGTAAATTTATCACAATGATCTGTGTCTAGCCTAAAGTCAGAAATAGGCCTGCCAACAACCAAACAATGACAATTGGCACTGCCAGGTGTATTTCTGGAGGCCCTTCACTGTCATTGACATTTCTCTCCTTCCTCTAGGCACAACTTCACCACACACATAAGCAGCCCCACCGGGCTACACCACAGGTTATTTCTTCATGTTCTGGATCTCATGGCCTCCAGTCATACTCCCTCCATCCCAGTTCAAAACTCATTTATCTTACCTCCTGAGAGACATTCAGGAAGGACTCACTGGTGAACAAAGGCATAGATTTGCTCTGTCTATACACACCCAAAGAATTAGAGCAAGGGTGTAAGATGAGTGACTGGGACTCAATATCATCTCATCTAGAAAAGAAAAAAAAGAAAACAAACCAGGACCAGTTCTACTCCATAGGTTATTCTTGGTCTAAAATAAAATAATGTATGTGAAACCATTGTGGCTTATAAGGAGCTATATAAACATAGTGGCTACCCATCTCTGGAGCTGTTCAAGCATGAATAGACTGACAGGGGTAGTCAAGAGAGGACGTAAGCATTGAGTTAGATTGTATTACTGTTCATTTACATTTCAGCAAACAGGGCATCACTGTTTCCTCTCAAAGAGAAATCTATGATTCTATGAACCTGTCTGTTGTTGCAGGTTGCCCAATGTTATGGATTGAATGTTTGTGTCCTCCCCAAATTCGTGTCAAAACTGCCCACAGCATGATGATATTTGGGGGGCCTTTGGGAGGCATTAGGATTAAAGGTGATCATGAATGGGATAAGTGCCCTTGTAAGCATCACGAGAGAGGCTCCCGCTCTCTGCTCTCTGCAGTGCAAAGTTCAATGAGAAGTCTGTGACTCAGAAAAGGGCTCTCACCAGACCCAACCATGCTGGCACCCCCATATCAAACTTTTGGCCTCCAGAACTGTGAGAAATACATGTCCGATGTTTATAAGCCACCAAACTATGCTGTTTGTCATAGCAGCCCGAATGGACTAAGACATCCAAATTGGCCTTGACCCAGAAAAATGTTCCCCAAAATAAACATTTAGAGAGTATTTGCAAAGACTTTCCTGTGAGAAATGTTTATCATAGACTTATGAAAATTGGAAATTCTAAATATCCCACATTGAGAGGTTTAATTAAATCTCTGTATATTTAATGAATTACATCCATTAAAAAACACAGAACATGTGATAATATAAGAGTCCATAATTAGGAATTAACAGAAAAGATAATAAATCATCAAGCAACATGTATAGTGGTCAGTCCTTCAAACCTTAGCACACATGCCCACACTCACCACAATGCATGTACCACGCATACTGAAGAGTCCAGAGAATGCATATCAACAAGCATATTTGCAATCTAAGAATGCTGGGATTATGGATTTTTTTATTTTGTTTTTTTGTTAATCCTCATCTGAAGATGTTTTTTCTCTTGATTTTTTAAGAGAGGATGGAGCCGAAACTGGTTTGGCTCAGTGGTAGAGCGTCGGTCTGCGGATTGAAGGGTCCCAGGTTCGATTCCAGTCAAGGGCATGTACATTGGTTGCGGGCACATCCCCTGTAGGGGGTGTGCAAGAGGCAGCTGATTGATGATTCTCTCTCATCGATGTTTCTAACTCTCTATCCCTCTCTCTTCCTCTCTAAAAAAATCAATAAAATACTTTTTTTAAAAAAAGAGAGGATGGAGGGGGAGGGAGAGATACAGAGAAACTGTACCAACTCAAGTACACCCTGAGTTGGTACAAGGCAAGGAGATTTTTTAAAGAGGGATGGAGGGGGAGAGAGAGATACAGAGAAACATCCATGTGAGAGACACAGATCAATTGGTTGCCTCCCACACACGCCCCAACCGGGGCCAGGGCTCGAACCTGCAATCCAGGTCCGTGCCCTTAACCCGGAATCAAACCCATGACCCTTAGCAACACCAGCTGGGGCAGAATTATGGATTCTTTTAATTTTGTGTTTTGGTTTTTATTATCTACTGTTCTATAAGGAACATGTTATTTGGGAAATATAAAAAATTATCTATAACATAATAATAATTCTGAGCTCTAGAGAGACAAGTGAGAGAATGTGGAGGACACTCTCAGCACTGCTATGTGGAAGAGGCACCTGGACCAAGTGCTGGACCCACTGGGGCCCTCCCTAAGATGACTCAGGCCCTGGTCTGAGATTTTCATTCAGCCAGTTCTGTTGTGTTTGCTTATCAGATGAGGCCTGAGTCAACGAGGGACAGGCAGTTTGCCTCTGAGATTTGTGTGGAAGAAGAGATAAAACCAAAACCTGATAAGTCTCAAGCCAATGGTGACCACTGGGTGACATGATGATTCTGTAAAAGGAAGAGAGTCGGTCCCTAGAATACAACACAGGTGTGACTCCTCATTCATTGCTTTTGACACAGGCTGGGTAAGAATCACAAAGAATACACTGTGCGTCTTGAAAAATCTCTTCCCCTCCCCAGAACCATCAAAAAGATTTTATTAATGCTTTTTTTTTCCTGTTCCGTGTAGTCAGGCAATTGTGATGAGTGCTGAAGATTACAGCTTCTATCATTAAAATTCTTGCAGGCATTATCAGGTCGTGGGCTTGGAAGTGCATGCCAATCTCCGCATTTGAATCTTTGATTTAACATTGTTCTACCCTGTACGGTCTGGTGAGACTAAGATCTAATGGAGCTTGGGAGCCGGTTTTATTCCCGGGTAGGCTCGTTAGCGCTCAGAGAGTTTTCCCTACAGCCGCAAAACTCTCCTCCTAAGCCCTTAACCTAGATATGTCACAAGGAGCAGGAGGCATCATCACTCCTGGGAAAATGACCCTAAATCCTCATGCCGCTGAGGCAGTAGCCCTGTGATCCTACAAACAGGGAAACCTCTGGTCCGATGCTGTGGGGGTGGGCAGAGGAGGCTGGGAATGAGGCTTCATTTGGTGAAACAATGCCGAGCAGGCACTTGCCAGACAGGAAAGGTAAGAAGGTGATGACTTCTGACTGGCTCAGTAGCTGACAGCAGACCGGATGGGTACTGACGATTTGTGGCCTGTGGCTCTCCAGACACAGGAAAAGGTAGAAAAGGCCAAGGAAACACCTAGAAGATGAGGCCAGCAGAGAGGCAGAGAGATTTTTCAACTCCTCTTCAAAGCAGTAGCTTTCCTCCTTTCTCTCCTCTATGACCTCTTGTGTTACTTCTGTCAACGTACTTGTCACCCCTTGTCACTCTTGCCTACTTGCTTACATCCCTCAGTGAAACTCATGCTTCACATGGGCCAGAGCCACGCTTAGCTTGTCCATGATGCCGAATCGACTGGTATCCCGCAAGCTTAGCCCACTGCGGGCTCGTAGGAGATGCTTAATAAACATGTCATAAATGCTTATTTGCAGCACCCACTTTGTTTACTATGCCTTGGCTATTTTATTCTGTTCCTTACACCTTTTATTTTAATTACCGTATGTGGGGGGCAGAGAGTGCTGTGTATGTCACATGCTCCCAAGGTAGATGGGCATGTAAATGGGAAAAGGAGAGAGAGGGGCCCATCACTGGGCGATTTCCTTCGGGCATCTGGGGGAACTGGCACAAAGTGCCCCCTAGGGTGGTACCTTGTAAGAAGGATTGCTCTCAGCATCTAGTGTGTAATTTCTCTAGCTCAGTGGTCGGCAAACGCATCAGTCAACAGAGCCAAATATCAACAGCACAACGATTGGAATTTCTTTTGAGAGCCACATTTTTTAAAACTTAAACTTCTTCTACCCCAATTCCTTCAAAATAGATTCGCCCAGGCCGTGGTATTTTGTGGAAGAGCCGCACTCAAAGGGCCAAAGAGCCGCATGTGGCTTGAGAGCCGCCGTTTGCCGACCACGGCTCTCGCTGAAGCCTGTTCCTATGGCACTGATTTGTAGAGCGTTTCCCCCACTCCCCTTTGATGAAATCCACCGCTGCAAACCAGGAGCTGGTCTGCTCACACAGACGCAGGTGTCCTGCTTAAATGGACATTTCATCAGTCTCATACATTCCCAGGAGGAGGTCTGTCTGTAGATTAAAGGTCACGATTTCTATTATTAGTAGCAGCTGAGAGGAATGATTGTGTGCTGGGGGGGTTGGCTTCCGTGAGCATTGTAGACACAGATCTCAGCAAAGGTTTCACAGGCTTAGCTAGAAATAGGGGTGATGAGGAAAGGCAGGGACTTGAAACCAGCTATGCAATCTGTTATATTTTTATTTTATTTTATTTTTTTGCTGGAGAGAACCCTGCAGAAAAGGAGAGCTCCGCAGAGAAGCAGATAGCACGTGTTCTTAACCCTGTGGGCACCCATCAGTGGCAATTTAGAGAGCAGAAAACCGGCCTGGGGATCTAGGTCCCTAGCTGTTCTCCACATCAGCAAAGCACACACTGGCTTCTCAGCGAGTGAGAGGAGCCTTTTGCACCCTCACGCTGGGTGTTCCCTTAACATAGAACACTCAGTCCCAGACCACCCCCGGCAGGTCCCCGGCAGTCAGCTCAAATGCGCTTCCTCAGCTGGTCATTCTCTATCGTGTCACTCTATTTATTCACTACCTGAAGCTGTCTCTACGCTGGTTGTTTGCGTTATTGACTGTGTGCTCTCACTCCACTTATGAGCTCCATTAAAGCAGGAGCCCTGTCTCTTTTGTTCACTGCCTTATTACAAGCACTCAGAACAGTGCCGGGTACATAGTAGGTCCTCAGTTGCTATGTGAGGAATGGATGAAGGAGTAGCCTGAATATGAGGTTTAAATGGCAGTGGGGAAGGCGCTTCCCATTGCTAGTGGGATAGGTCTCGTCCCTGGGAGAAGACATGCGCATTTCCTGAGGACAGGGAGGCAGCGAACAAAGTGGATATTTATGTCGTAGGAAAAGCTTTTCCTTTCTGTATTGAAGCACTAACATTTCCTCCCCAAGAACGCGCTTCTGCATGTGGGCGGACACACCAGAAAGCAGCTGTGAAGCTGGAGGTGGGGAGGGGAGGCAGCACAGGAGGAATAAACGAACCAAGTTGTCACTGTGATTTAAAGCAGGGTGTTTACATTCGGCTCCCAGAAGGCAGAGGATGGCTTTGTCTTGCCGTTTGGGAGCGGTGAGGAAATATAATTAACTGAAAATCTCTAGAAACTTGTTCAGTTCTTTTGAACAACTGCTATCCAGGGAAAGCGCTCGGGGCGAGGACACCAGCAAGCTTAGGTGGCTTGTATTTGGGGGTTCCATTTGTCCTTGCAGCTCAGAATCCCAAACAGAAATGGAGCACCAGCCCTGACCGCTGTGGCTCAGTGCGTTGGGGGTTGTCCCGTGTGTGGAGAGGTTGCTGGTTCGGTTTCTGACTGAGACACATGCCAGGGTTGTGGGCTTGATTCCCAGTAGGGGGCGTATGAGAAGCAGCCAGTTGATGTTTCACACTCTCATTAATGTTTCTCTCTCTCTCCCTCTCCCTTTTTCTCTAAAAAAAGTCAATAAAAATGTTTTTTTTATTTTTTTTAATTTCTTTATTAAGGTGTTACATATGTGTCCTTTTTTTAAATGGGACTTCCTCATTGAGACCCCCTCCATCCACTGCGCATGCCCTTCACACCGGTCCTCCCAGCAGCAGCGGGAGCCTGCCTCTGTCCAGAGTCATCCTCACTCTTGCCTGGCTCTCTCTGCGTACCTTTGTGCAGTAGGGTAACTGAGGATGTCCACCAGGGCCTCTGACCAGTGGGAAACTACCTTATTTACATAGTGATTTTCATTGAAGACGCAGTGTTTTGATGAGAGGGGTGAGGGAAAGCCATGCTAAGAATGCTAACCCTCCCATACATTTGTTTATATCTTATAAGCTGAAAAAGCTATTTTATATGCATTGCCTCATTTCCTCAGCACTGCACTTCACGTCAAAAAAGAGCAGGTGTTACTCCGTCATCAGTTCATAAAGGAAGAATCCAAGGTCAAAAGAGGTGAATGGCTTGCTCTAGACACAGAGCTGGGAGGATCCCCAAGTATCCTTGTCACCAAACGCAGTGTCAAAAGGCAAATTTCTAGGAGAAGAACCAAGGCTGACACCCTCTTGGGTCACTGCTAGCTTATCTCTATGTAAAAGTTTATGCAGATAGAAGAAGAATCTATTTCATAGTTCTGTTGTGCCTGATCAGGTGGGATAGATAGACAGACTTAGCAGAGTGCCTGACATGTGAAGCAATTACTGCATGGAAGGAAAGAAGGAAGGGGGAAAGAAAAGGAGAAAGTTCTGCTTTCGCAGATGAGATTGGCTGCATAGTACACCCTAACCCCCTTTATGAGAATGGTATTATAGCCAGACCTGCTACAGTTGATTGTCATGCAGTAAATATGAACACAGAATTTTGGAACCGACAGTGGCCTGGGAGATCATAACAAGCTGTACAGCTTTGTTTGCTAAGTTATTTGCCCCACTGCAGCCAGTCCTCAGACCTTGCTCACCAGCTGATCTGAACTCACATTCCCATGCACAAATATTTGAAGCAACTACTTCCTGGACTGAATATAAAATAAACATGAAAGTCAGTTTAAATGAATTATTCTTCTTTTTGAAGCTAAAAAAGAGGGGAGCAGTTGAAATGCAATCAATCCTATATGTCAGTATTTCCTGACATGGGACCACTGCTCTCTCTTTGATCTTCTGAGAAATTCCAAGTTGAAAAGACCATGGGGAGATGACAATGTCCCAAGGGGTAAAGGCTGCATCTGCCCTTCTTCCGCTCTGGGTGTTACTTTTGAATCTCTCTCTCTATCTATCTATCTATCTGTCTCTTCTTTTTGCTCCCTCTCTCCTTCCTTTCCTCCCTGTAATGGCTTATTCAATAAGATTGTTGCTGAGGAGATAGGATATTCTGGAAGGTATCTCAACCTGGAATCAAACAAGGAAACTTACTATTTTCAGTAATGTCAGGGGTTGGCCATTAGGTTTGTGGAACAGCCTCCTTCCTTTTTTCCTTGCCTTCCATCACTTGTTCATTCCTTCATTGGTTTGTTCTACAAACATTCCTTCATTGTCAGGCATGTAGGCACAAATATGAATAAAAAATTGTCCCTACTTCCAAAGAGCTCTAGTCAAGTAAGAAGGAGCAGGCATAGGAGGGAGGGGCAGTGATCAAGCTAAACAGTGACAGAGACCAGACTCAAAGGGTCTCAGGTGCTGCACTAAGGAGCTTGGGCTCAATCCTCTAAGTCCGTACGTATCTCCTGAACTTGGGTATGGAAAAGTGTGTGGACCAATATTAAAAGAAAAAAATACTAAATATTCTTAGTATTGACAATCATTTTTAGTACATTATTTACACTAGATTGTAGTCAAAAGACCAAGAAGTGATCTCATTATTTAAATATATGCAAACATAAACCAGGCATAACTTCCCAGTGTTTATAACCCTTATACAATAATAAAATCAAAACAAATTCACAAAGTAAAACCCAATACAATGCAAATCAACAAAATTCATTTAATTCAATGGATGCTGTTGTTTAACTGAAACAAAATGGCTAATGGCATATGACTATGGCACTCACTAAAATCATGTGCATTGTTTTAAATTCAGCATGCTTAGGTGACCATGTGCTAAATAACACCTCAACTCTCCCACCCTTGCTTTCTAGACAAACTAACATGACTGCCATTGGAAGACAATGTGATGATGTCACATGACTGGTATTCTCTTCATCTATGTGTCAAGTTTATCTCTATTCTTTTCCCAATAAAACAAGGGCTACTTGGCTCCCGGTTACAAATGGTCATTAAATGACCTAAAAGATGTATCTATTTAACTTTTTTTAAATGTCCAATAGACTTCCATCAAACCCAATAGTACATTACTGAAGACCTTAGCCTGAAGGTTGTGGAAATATTACATAAGTGCTTGGGGCCTACCACTGACAGATTTTGAGCAAGGAAGTGACATGATCAGATTTCCATCTTGGAGCGATTGCACCAGGGGCAGCAAGAATGGTGCATTAGAGAAGAGAAACTAGGAGTGAGAAAGTTCTTGGGAAACAACTATGATAATTTAGGTGAATGATGATGAATGAGCTGGGAAAGACAGGATGGATGAATGATGAGGTATATGAGAAGAGACCAGAAATGTCTGTAAAAGGCAGAACCTATAGAACTCAGGGACCTATTAAATGTGACAGGTGAAGGAGAAGGGGTGTTTTTAGATTAGATGACACTGTTAAGCCTGATGTGAATAAAGGAAGGTGAGTTTAGTTTCAGACATTGGCCACTTTGGGGAGGCTATGAGTTGTTAGGGTGAAAACAGTCAAATACAATAAATTGTATAATCTAAAGGGGGGAAGCTCCTAGGTGAGGCTGGCATGATAGGACGGCTGCGTGCACATCAGCTGGCAACCTATAACTTTTACATCCGAGGAAGTCTCAGTGCCTGCTCTCTCCACTCCCAAGTAAAATGTGTTTCCTGCCTCCTAATTGCTACCCAAAGCTCCCTCACCCCCCCCCCCAAAAAAAAGATCCTAGCTTCAGTAACCGAACTTAATACTCTGCTACTATTAATACTCAGGTACTATTTAAAGTACAAAATATGAGGAGACTGACATTTACCCTGGGATTGATGGCCTGGAGAGAACATGGGACTTGCAATCATTCAGACAATGGCTCCAATCCCTGCTCCATCACTTACTACTTATGAAATCTTGGCAAGTCAATTACATTCTCTCTTTTCCTTTCTGTAAATTGGGGTTTAAAGCCTTATATCAAAGCTAGTTAAGAGTGTTAAGTAAAATGTGTTACATTAACTAGCACAGTGCCTACAGCATTTACTCAATGAATCATTCCCATTCTCCTAGTATAATGTCTAAGCACATGGACAAGACCAGACTTCCTGGGCTCAAACCAAACTCTACTACATTCTAATGGTATGATCTTGGGCACATAAACTGATCTCCCTATACGTCAGTATTTCCTGAACTTGGGTATGGAAAAACGTATGAGTTATTGTGGTAACTTATGTGTCAAAGAAGATAAAACTCTTAGTATCATAGATCTTGCACATAGTATGCACATTTAAGTATAAACTGTTATCATCACCGTCATTACTCCTTCCTCTCTTCCAATGACTAAGCTTGACATTCTTGGTCATCATTTTGATGAAAGAAGGAGAGAGAAACAGTGAAGGCACCGCACTGTCGGGTGAAGCCCCAAGGGGAGAGGAACAAAAGGAAGTTCGACAGCCCCAAAGGCATTCTTTGCTTATTTCTCAATTTGTCCAGGACAAGCCACAGTCTGCCATGCCTCAGGGAGGGAGATAGAGAGTGACTCAAGTCCAAAGCCCTGTGATGAAATGGATAGATTGTCATCAAGCAGACAGCCATTCAGATGTAGGTACTATGAGTTCTTATGAGCTGTGACAACAGTGATAAGTTTGTTGTTTTTTTATGAACTTTATATTTCATTTATCAGTGGTTAAATGCCACAATTATGTTTAGCTCAGACCTGGATAAGAGGGAATACTAAGCAGCCCAAGTGACCCTCAATAGAGGAGTGGATAAAAAGACCGTGGTACATTTACACAATTGAATACTACTAGGCCATGAAAGGGAAGGAAATCTCACCTTTTGCAACAGCATGGACGGACCTGGAGAGTATTGTGCTAACTAAACTAAGATAGACTGAGAAAAACAAGTACCATGTGATTTCAGTAACATGTGGAGTCAAATGATCAAATACATTAACAAAGTAGAGACAGACTCATGGATATAAAGAACAGACTAGCAGATATCAGAGGGGAGGTGGTTGGGGGGCTGGGTGAGAAAGATGAAGGGAATAAGCAAAGAAAAAAAAAAGAAAGACTAAGACTCTGGGACATGGACAACAGTATGATGATTGCCAGAAGGAAGGGGGTAGTAGAATAAGGTAAAGGGAAGATAAATGGTGATGGAAGGAGACTTGACTTGGGGTGGTGAACACACACTACAATATACAGATGATGTATTTTAGAATTGTATACTTGAAACCTGTGTAATGTTTTAACCAATGTCATCCCGATAAATTCAATTTAAAAATAATAGTAAAGTAAAAAAAAAATATATATATATATATATATATATATATATATATATATAGCAAAAAAAAATGACAACAACACAAACATACACACACAAAAAGCTTCAAACCAGCTTGCATTTCCCAAGGGTTAAATCCAGAGTTAGAGCTGGGGAAAAAAAGTCAAAAGCATGAACCAATGAGCAAACATGAATTCTTCGGGTATATTCAGCATTATCATGTTGAGTTCCTGACCCTAATCAACAAAGGTCATGGACAAACTAGACCTTTTAAAAATGTTATGAATGAAACTGCTGTGCATTTTTCTCTCTAGACCCTCTCGCTTGGAATACAAATGCAGCCTGGCTCTTCCAAGGTTTTCTCACAGCACAGCAGCTTTTGGCCTGAGCAGCTAGCTAGCCCAGTTCTTGGTGATTTGCTGCCTCCATCAGGATCAGGCAAGAATATTTTTTAACGCATTTCAAGTTGTTTAATCCTGAGAGGTTGCAATGACTTCTGGTCAAAATGGAGCAGATGAGACTATTGGAAATGGACTCATTATTTATTGGGGTACAAATTTTCATTAAACCTTCCCAAAATAAAAAAGAGATCAAGGAGTAACCAAAGGAAAAGCTCTATCTTTGATATGAGGCAGGTATGAGATCCGGTTCCAGGTCTTCCACTTGCACTGTGTGATTTGGAGCAAATCACTTAACCCCCTGAGCTCATTGGCCTCAGCTGAAAATCATGACAGCACTACCGCATGGGGTAGTTATAAAACCATCATCATCTGTCCCTACTCTTGCCTCAGTTCCATCCACTTCCTTTGCCACAGTCCTCTCTGGGCATATCACACCACTCAGATCTCCCTTTTGCCTCTGGCTCTTACTCAAGTCAAGATTCATCTGCCTGAAACAATTCCCTCACCCCTCCTTATTTCCCAGGCTGACATTGACTCATCCTACGGGCCTCCCTACAACACCACTTTCCTTAGGGAGAATTCTGTGTCACTACTTCCCACAGTTAAAGTCTAGGTTGTGGGCCCTCCTATGAGCCCAGAGCTCCTGTGCATATCCCATCAGTGCTCTCACTACACCACCGGGTGGATTTGCCAAATCAGTCCTGGCCTGTGGCATGGTATCTCCAGGGCCTGGTGCAAGATCAGACACATATGAAGCATCAAATACATATAGGGTGGGGCAAAAGTAGGCTCACAGTTGTTCGTTTAGAAAATAGTGCAATAATTAATAGACAATAAAATAAGAATAAACTCCACTTTGTGTACTCACAACTGTAAACCCACTTTTGTCCCGCCCTGTATTTGTAACCTGAATGAAGACTGGTAAATGTTGAGCTAGTGTTATTTGCCTGCTCCTGGGATGAAAGTTACTGCATAAGAACTGAATCATACCAGATCATTCCCCAGGATATTTTTCTAAGTTGCTATGCCAACACTTGCAGTTATCCTCCTGGCCACACCACACCCCTTTAGCCCAGACTCCTTTTCCTTGAAGCTGAGACTACTGGCTTTCCTACTGGGCATCATCTGCCACTCACCTATATAAAAATAATAGTAAAATAAAACTCCAGACAGGACCTTCTCCTGCCCTCCTGATCCAGCAGCCCCTTAATCCTCCTTCTGCCAAATCTCATTCAGTGGGTTACTCAAGATTCACTCTGCCTTGCTGCCTTTGAAATCATGTGACCAACACACACTGGTCTTCACTGAAGAAAGCTCTAACCCAAGTATCCTTTCTTCTTCCTCCCTTCATACAGGTCAGATTTTCTAAGAACAGAGGTTGATGGAGACTGACCACACTTCAATCAAGTTTCTGGACCTTTCATTCCACATTGTGGCACCACAAAGGACTAGAGTGGAATTGTCTCAACAACTGGGGTAATTCACAGAACCTACAACACACTTTCCCTTTACAAGACTTAAGTCTGGACACTGCTTATGAGTCTTCCCATGGCCTAAGGAAGAAATATCAAAAAGGTAGATTTTTCTCATGGAGTTTCCATCATGGGCACAAGACTATTCCCAAAGAGGCTCTCTCTCCTCCAAATTCTTTCTTATTCCCATTCAGTAGAGTCGTGACATTTGAAAATCAAACTTGCTACCCAAAAGACAAGATCTTGACCTTGAGCCAACATCTTCCCCATGTAAATTTCCCTAAGTCTGAGCAATTCAGCTTAGGGAAAGTCAGAAGAGCTTGATGAGGAAGTCAGCAATGGGAGACACCCTGAGTCCTAGGTGAAGCCAGGTCCTAGAGTAGAAGAGTGGTGGGGTGACAAACAGGAACTCTGAAGCCAGGTGACCAGGGCTTGAACATTCTCTGATTTTCCCAGCTGTGTGACCTTGGATGTGTGCCTTAACCTCTCTGAACTTCATCCCCCTTATCTGTAATGTGATAACAGTGAGGATTTACAAATAGCGAAATTGTATGAGTTAAAACACATATATAACAGAGCTTAGCAAAAAAGTGCAAAATAAATTTTAGCTACAGCTATATATTGGTTTCCCACCAATATAGACCTATTACTTTTTATATTTATCTAGCAAGTTGAAGCAGACTTACACATATTCACAAGCATTCTAAGAAACAGATACAAATTCTCAGAGATAGTACAATCTGGAAATATTTTTCTGAATGACTCATGAGGGAGAGGGAACCTCAAAGTAAAACCAGCACAGAAAGGTCACTCCTCATGAACTTTGAACTTACAGATTTCTATTAGGTGCAAATGGAACATTTCCTGTTGTCTGCATTTTGGCTGAAGCCCCTGAGATAAAAACAATAAATGGCAACCACCTCCCTCCTCAATCCTATAGGGACCTGCTCAAAACTCACTAAAAGATGGCCAAACTAACCTTTCGCCTCCAGACTATGTAAAAGGACATTGTTTCAGGCTGCTACAAATCTACAGAGATTAGGAAGGAGCGTGAGGGGTGCTTTGGGGGTTTTTGATAATATTCTTCTTAATCTGAGTTCTTGAGGCTTGAAATTACCAAAGGGAACTTGTTGAAAGGAATTCGTAAGAATCGAGATCACTTGGCTATTCTCATGTTGCCACGGGAGAGCCTGACATGTGTCCTTGAAGGCTTGAGGACAGTGTGCCTCAGGCGCAATCTGTGAAGGCAGAAGCCTGCCTGAAGCTGCCCGGGAAGGCAGGTGAAGACAGGCAGCAGGAGGATCAGCCTGGGTCTCAGTATGGTGGAGCATGAGTGTATGAGTCCTCGTGAGCCTATGGACACCATGGAATGTATGTTGAAACATCTTTAAAAGACCCCATCTTCAAGGGTAATCAGCCAGATCTCAGCAGTAAGAAGCTTCAGATACAACCTCTGGGAAGGGAGTTAGAGTGAAAGGAGAAAGTAAGTGGGTCACAAGGAATCAGATGAAGAGTGCATTACCCATATCAGGAGCTGATATTATTATTTTTATGTTATTATTTATTTATTATTGTATTATTTTCCATTAGTACAGAGCAAAAGTCCCAATACAAAGGACCCACACAAAAAATGCACATCATGAAAAAGTGTAACAAAAGGCCCAACTCCTAGGAAGTAGCAGCCAAGAGAGAATCACAAAGAGCGCCGACTACATGAAAAGACTATTTGCTTCTCTTTCCATTTGGCCCTCATTCTTCAACCCTGGACAAACTAAAGGTATCAGAGCAAACTGAGGATAGGGAGTGAGTTGGAAAGAATAGTAAAGAAGACCCTCCTTCCCCATTTAGGGATCCTCAGCCAAGGGTTAGACCTAGGCTGTGAAAAGGGGAAAATATTTTAATTAAATCTGATGTCAGTTTTTTATAGACTCTATTAGGTATTTTAATACTTAAAGGTCCAAAATTATCAAGTAAGACTTTTTTTTCTTTTCTTTTCTTTTTTTTTTTTTTTTTTTTTTTTTACCTGAAAATGGCCAGACTACAGAAGGGGACAGGATAGGGTAAGGGGATTGAGAGCATATGATTTTTAAGGTGGTTGCATTGAGGAAAATTCAGCTGTTTCCTGGGTATAGCTGTTGGACTCAATGCATTCACAATATGTACATTACCACAAAAAAACATGTGCCAAAGCATCATTTCATCAGCCCTCTACAAACAGAGGACTTTTTGTAGGCTTGTGTGGGCTTGGCACAAACTGATCTGATCCTTCTCAGAAAGGACTTTGTCCTCAAGAATATCTTGAAGGACTCTGATCTTTCTTTTCTTTTACCCCTTTTTCCTCCAGTCTGTTGGGCAGAGAAGAGCGTGTCCATCATCCTCTCCTTAGTCCATAAAGACCCTAAGGATTGGGACCATGGCTCCTAATGACGTCATTACATTCCGAGTCAAAGTCCTGTCCCAATCTCTCTCTATGGAGAGAAAGGTACATTTTTATTGTTCTAGCCACCGAGACATTGGGTATTTAATGTTGAGTGGGGACGAAGAGATACATTTGGGAGGAAAGTAATTTAAGGACCTTCCCCAAGAATTAAAACCTTTCTCTGACAAGCAAATTTAGAGATTTCAATTGACTGCAAGGATGACTCAGAATGGAATTCCTTTCTCAAAACGTTCCTTTCTCCAAATGATGGGAACAAACACCTATTAAAAAAAACCATACCATGCCAGTCAGTGTCAAGAGCTCAACAAGGTAGTTAGACATCCCCTTTCCATCCCTTTCTTCCTCTTTTCTACTCTTTTCTCTTGCCCCCAGGACAAACTCAGCTCATTTCTCCTCATTTATCCCTCCTTGTTATTTGAAAGCAAGTCCCTGGGTCCACGCTTCTTTCACAAGGACTCAGGGAAGCAAGCACACATTTCACGTGGAAACCAGACAAGCCAGGGGGCGAAATGCTGGTCGTTTTCTTTTGATTTTCCACTCTCCTGGAAGCTTATGGCCTGGTAGAAATTCTGAATTTTCTCAAAGTAACTGGAAGAAGCACAGCTGGAATTGCAATATCTAAATAAAACTGCTGCTGACCTGCTAATATTAACTAGTCTAAAAATACCAGGAAGCATGTGGTTTCCATTAAGCAACAAAGCAACTATAGTATGACAAGCAGCCTGCCTTCCAAGATAACCCTCATTTACATGGTATCATGTTACTCGTGGAGTTGGACTCTTGGGTTTAGAGAAAAACACGAGTTCCCCAGCAAGAGGTGAAATGAAGATTTAGGCACTCAGCCAAAGGCTTGAGACTACCCAGAAGTGATTTCTGCTCACAGTCACATGGCCTCACTCAGCTCAGTAATCTAGTCACTCGTCATTTATTCCACTCATTTGGACCTTCTCACGCGTGGCTCTTATCACAGGTAATTGCATAGAAGATCAGGGTGGGGACTTTTTCTTGATCAAAACCACATCCCACAGAGCACCTTCCATGTGGCCTTCAGCGTTGCTGGGGCTTGCCATCAGCCATCCTGGCTGGAAAAAAGCACAGACCTTGGCATCCTAGGGCGGAGTTTCAAACATAGCTTCTGCTTCTAATACTGTCTAAACGTGGGCAAGTTCTTCAGTTCTCCTAGCCTCAGTTTGCTAATCTAGAAAAGGGGCATTAGTATAAAAAGGGTTCCTGCTGCCAAAACTGGTTTGGCTCAGTGGATAGAGTGTCAGTTTGCGGACCAAAAGGTCTCGGGTTCAATTCCGGTCAAGGCCATGTACATTGGTTGCGGGCACATCCCCAGTAGGAGGTGTACAGGAGGCAGCTGGTTGATGATTCTCTCTCATCGATGTTTCTTTTTTTAAAAATATATTTTTATTGATATTTTACAGAGAGGAAGGGAGAGATAGAGAGAGCCAGAAACGTCGATGAGGGAGAAACATCGACCAGCTGCCTCTTGCACACCCCCTACCGGGGATGTGCCCCCAACCAATGTACATGCCCTTGGCCGGAATCGAACCCGGGACCTTTCAGTCCACAGACCGACGCTCTACCACTGAGCCAAACCGACCTCGGCATCTCATCGATGTTTCTAACTATCTATCCCTCTCCCTTCCTCTCTGTAAAAAATCAATAAAATATATTTTTTTAAAAAAAGGTTCCTGCTATTGTGTTCAGAGCTAACATGCTCACAACATGCCAAGGACTCCACTTCATGCAGTTACGTGTACTATTTTATGTAACATCTACAATAATCTGATGAGGAAAGTACTAATCTCATCCTCATTTACAGATGAGGATATTGAGGGCCAGAGAAGTTAAGTACCTTGTCAAAGTTACACAGTGGGTAAGTGGCTAAGCTGGGACTTGAAACCAGATCTGACTCATGTCAGGGCCTGTGTCCTCACCTGTAGAGTTTAAAGTCAATACTAACATGACTATAACATGCAAAGAAGAAATTGATAAAAGGCAAGGACTGTGGGTTCCACCGGTTCCTTCTTGGCCCTTCTCTGAACTTTAGTTTTCTCATCTGGAAAATGGGAATCCTAACAGGACCTGTCTGATAGTGTGGCTGTAAGGATAAATGGCCCAATATGTGTCTATCCTATGTAATGATTCCCAGCACACAGCGGTAATTCTGCTATGTTTACTCTCTTCGTCGTGATAAAAACAGCTAACATACAGGTGATGAATAAAGTGAGAGCTGGAATAGAGAGAGAAAGAGCATGGGAGGCAGCGAATGACTTCTCTGTGGCACTTGCAAAGCCCTCATGAGAATCTTGCACTGAGGACTGAGAACAATTTCAAGGATGCTGAGTTCCTATTTATGCAGGTGGAAGGATCTCAGAGACATTAACATTATACCCATAGCTGGTAAAACCTGGAGACATCTGGATAAGAAGTGTAATGCTGAACAGATGTGTGTACACCTTAGGTATGGCCCCATGGTGGTGGGCTGGAGAGTCAGGCTAGAGCAATTCACTGATGACCTGATCCAAGCTGGAGCATCCTGGAGGGACCTTTTCCATCTGATGAGATCATTACAGGAAGCCGCGTGGTGATCATGATTCTTCCAGATCAGTTGATGCCTCATGACAGAGCTGACATACCTTGAATACACCTCCATAAAATCACTCTGGGTTCAAGCCCACTTTGGAAGACCAAACATGTACCTCGTTGGAGCTTCCATGGTGATAGGCCCCTACACCAAATGGATCTGGGAACTTCTTGGCAATCTTTGCAGACAAGAAAAAGACATTTTCTCAGAGATGTGACCTGAAGCAGGATGAAATGACCAGGTATAAAATGCAAACTGCGCCGAACCGGTTTGGCTCAGTGGTAGAGCGTCTGTCTGCGGACTGAAAGGTCCCGGGTTCGATTCCGGTCAAGGGCATGTACATTGGTTGCGGGCACATCCCTGGTGGGGGGTGTGCAAGAGGCAGCTGGTCGATGTTTCTCTCTCATCGACGTTTCTAACTCTCTATCTCTCTCCCTTCCTCTCTGTAAAATATCAATAAAATATATTTTTTTAAAAAAGAAAAGAAAATGCAAACTGCTTTTCAATGATTTATGGAATTTCTGTTAACATTACAGCTGTAAAGACTGGCCAGCTTACTCCCTGAGCTAGGACTAAAGGAAGAGCTTTGTAGTCTCAAGATATAATAGGGACACTAACAGTAGGCTGCACAGCCAGAGACAACTTTGTCTTGTATTGTAGTCTGCTCCTAGATTTTGTTTCCAGGTGTGAATTTCTGGCTATAACAAAAATGATAAGCAAGCATTTCACCTCGTTCCAAACTCCTTACTTTATTGCACGTGTCAGATGTAGCCTCCGGTTTATTATTTTAATTTTAGTATGCATCACCAGCTAAATCACAGTGTCCTGGAAATAAAGGCTTATCTTACCAAAAAGAAAAATCCAAAGTAGAGAATGATGAGGTTGCTTATGAGAAAAGAACGCTTCTTCGGGAGGCAATATGCAAAAATTACCAGCTAGCATGGAAAAAAAACATGAATTTAAAATCTGTCCGTATTGAGTCTAATGTCTCCTGATTCAGTGATCTTCAAAATCTAGCCTTATTTTGACAATACTATAAAAGTAATGCTGATAAGCAAGTTCCTGAACTCTGGATCTGACATAATATAGCAAGGAAATAACGTTTTATTTTAAAATCTGTTGATGAACTTTTCTTAAGAAGGAAGTGTCTTTTGCTTAGCAAAATGCCTTGAAGAGCCATTTGGTTGTGAAAAAAAAGTAGGCTCTGAGATATTACTCAGAAGGAAGAGCAGTAAGTCAGAGGAAAGTACCTTTCTCTGCTAGAGGGAGGAGGGAGACGTAATCAGGAGTCCAGGAGAAGAGAAGGAACGCAAGAGAAATTCTCACACTGGTGGGAGGAGCTGAGCTGCAGGTTATCTCAGTTTCAAAATCAATGGGGACATCATATTTAATTTTGAAGAATCTGCTGTGCTCTGCCGCAATGCAATCCCTCTGTTTTCTCAAACCATTTGTTAAAACGGACTATATGCAAATGCTTCCCTGGAAGTGGCATCAAAGGAAAAAGCTGCTGTGTTGGGGTCTGAGAAAAGAAAAACTACAGGAGGCCAGATAGAAGTGAGATTGGGGGTTTAGCAGGAGAGTTACCCCACCCCGCCCCTGCCTCTGAGGACTTCCACAGGGAATGGATAGGAAGCTATGTTGGGTTTCCCTGTCTGTGTGTGGGAGAGAGGGCCTCACGCCGTTTTTACCGGATTACTAATGGCTGGGGTGATGATCAGCAAGGCTGGCAGAACTGGGGAACACCCAGGGAGAAGGCATCTGGATTACATTAAATAAGTGTCATCTCCCCTTTTGCGGAAATCTCTCTTATTAAAGGAAGATTAGGGAGCATCGCTACCTTTTCTGCAGCAGGTGCCATTACCGAAATGTTCTAATAACCATTAGCAAAGCAGCTGGTGACATGCTCACGGAGCCTGAACAGCTGGGAAAACAGTTCTATCTCAAATGCGATTACTCAGGATACAGCGGCCAGAGCATGATTCCTTTCTTTCCGTGCAGAGGACCCTTCCCCATGAGCCTTAGGGGTGGCGGTGGATCTGCAGGCCTGGAAGGCTGCGTGGTTTTGGCGAGGATGTGGTTTTCAGTATGGGAGCCAAGTTCACCTGGTGGTTGGTCACCTTTTACTCTGAAAGTGATGCCCTTTGAGGTCTGGATTGTAAAGATCCTGGGAGCGCTGCTTGAGATACCCGGCTGCAGGTCCCACACCGCGGAGAGAGGATATTCGCTCTCTGAGGACGTCTACCGGGGCAGTGGCAGGATGACCACAGAAAGTTCCCACAGGGATGGCATGTAAAGTGTTCCACCGCATTCTCTTGTGGACAGTTGTAAAGAATTACTTTTAAACATCTGCCTCGCTGCCTCCCTCCTCGGGTCCTGCCAGGACTCTTGCCTTTAATCTGCTTGTGCTTCCTCCTGTCTCCCGAGCTGCTCTTGCAAAGGCCAACGGTGACCGGCTAAGTGCGCTGGGTCACCTCTCTCCATGCCCCATCCCACCTGGCCTCCGTGTGTGGCCTCTGGGAGCTCACAGGTGAGCAGGTGAGGGAAAACTCTGACACCTGGCCGAGCCAACCCGCAGGTGAGGGCTCTGAGGATCTCTCATAATCATTTTTCATTATTACCATGGACAAAGACTCTCTCCTTTGACCAAACATGAGTCACGTTACTCTGAGTCCCCTCTCTGACTGAGCCTTTTTCTTCTTAGCAAGAATCCTGCTGTGTCCATTTAGCAAAAATCTCCCACCCTCGGTATCTATCTGACCAAATTCCTCATACCTCACCCTCCATATCTTATCACCCTGGCCTGAATAGATCATGTGTTTAGCCCGCCTCCCCCCCAGCCTTGCTATTTCTCAATAATTTCCCATCGGCCGACCTCCACCCAGCTCCTCGGCTGTAAACATCTACTTGTCCTTGTGTGTGGAATGGAGCTCCTCTCTCTCCCCTCCAGCAGAGACCCCACTGCTGTCTTGAATGAATCCTTCCTTTCAGTCTTTGGGGAGCGTCTGAATCATTTTCCTTCAGCACCCCCCAGTGAGGCCGACTCCACAGCACACTTCCGGCAAAGCCGCCTTCGCTCTCCCGCTGAGACCTCCCAGGACTCAGAACTCTACGTCCACACTCTCTAAATTTTCCCTCTAAATCTCTATTCCAGGCACTGCTGCCTCTTCTCTGACCGTGTGACCGCTGTTCTCTCTGGCCTTCTAACCGTTACACACACACCCTTCCTCCACACAGTGCCTCAGTAGCCTTCTAAACAGAGATGACCTTATGTCCTTGATGTAAATCCTACAGCGTCTCTCGATATACTTTAAGACATAACTTTATTTCTAATTCTGCAAACATTTGCTTGCTGTCCCCTTTCCCAAAATAAGCTTTGCTGTTTCACACTCCTGCCTGATGCTTCCCCTGCCAGAATAATCCGTGGTTCTCCCTCGCCTTTCTAAAGGGAACTGTGAGGGCTCCATGGCGTGACCATCATTTCTCCAGGCAGCCTTCCCTAACCCTCCCCAGTGTGAAACGGGGGTTCCTCTTTGTGCTTCGCATACGTCTCATAGAAGTTACAATTGAACATGATTAGAAATTACAATTGAGCAAGGCCCAGCTGGAAATATGAAAGGAGGGAGGGTTTGGTGGATGTGGCTTCTTAGTGTCCCCATAACTCACAGGAGACTCATTCAGATTGGAGGCATTGATATTTACCTACCCACAAAATTATGGGGAGTCTCAACTGGGGCCCTACCAAGCTTTGTATACCCCAACCACATCATTCCCCAAATCCAGCATAATTAATTTGTGTGGCTTGAAAAACAGTCTACAACAAGCCACGCCTCCTACTGTGACATCCTGGTTCTCATGGCACACCAGCACCATCTTGCTGCTGAAGTGGTGATCACTGTGTAGATGGGGGGGGGGGGGGGGGGGGGGCGGGGGGAGGAAGGCTGAGAACCGCAGGCTGGCCAGGGCTGTGGCAGTGTGCCTGAGCCCTCACTGACCTGCTGTGTGTGATACACGGTTTTCGGTGACAGCATTTAGTCCTCGTGGCCTGAGAGGTGCATTACCCGAATTTCCCGTCAGTCAAGCTGTAAATTCCTTGACAGCAGAGGTCCTGTCTCCTTTATCTTTGCCACTCAAGGAATTTTGCCTGATAAGCAGTCAATAAAATTTGGGTGAAGAATTGAGTGAAACTGAACTATGACTTCCATGAGGGCAGGGCCTGTGCTTTTGCATCTTCCTAGCCCTGAACACAACGCCAACGTTTAGTAAGCCAGATGTTCCCAATTAGGGATCTAAAAGATGTATTTGTAATGTGTGAAATTTAGGACATACTTACAATATACACAACATTGCAAAAATCCCAACAGAAACTATAACATTATACACAAGACCGCCATTCATAGCAAGAATTGTATCAGTTCAGTAGAAATGATAAACTGTTCTGATTGATTGCCTTTTATGTATTGAATTATTCCATATAGTAAAAACAAGTCTGCAATTATTTTAGTAAGCAAAATCTTTCACACAGAAAAGAGATAAAAGGTGTTCTTGGTGCTAAATAGTTTGAGAGCCAGTGCATTGTAACTCAGTTTTGAAGAGTTAAATATCACTAATATAAAAATTGTGGTCAGAAAAGCTATGTCCTTAGTTACATAGGCTTGGTCTACCCCAGGTGGATAAAAAAGAATCAGAGGCTGAGTAAGTAAACTTTCAATTGCTCCATATGGATTTGTGTTGGCAGAAAATCGGGAGCAAAGAGAAGTCTTCATTCATTCATAGTTGATACCAGAAGACCATTTACTGGCCTCATGAGATCCACCCTGGTATAGTACCAACATGGAGGGTAAACTAACCCTATTTCTTCACTATCTGATTGCTGGACCAGAAATGTCTACATGTGCTGCTGTATTAGTCGGTACCCTTTCAGTTTCAAGTGATAAACATACAACTCAGATTCCTTTGAGCCAAATGACAATTAATTGGTTCTCACAACTCAGAAGTCAAGAAGGAGTAGATTTGTAGTGCAGGCATGGCTGGATCAAGGACATCAGATTATGTCATTAAAACCCAGCTGCTCCATCTCCTTTTCAGGTACGGCCTCCCTCTTCCTCAAGCAAGTTTTCTCCACTTGGCAGAACGGATTATCTCGGTAGCTTCCAACCTAAGAGGCTCTTTGCTCTCACAGTCAGCAGGAAGAGAGACCCACTTCCTGCCAGCCCCACATCAGTGCCCCTAAAATGACTTGGCTTGAATTAGATGCCCACCACAGGGCACATCGCTGCACTGGGGAGAATGGCGTGTGATTGTGCAGTCCAGCTGAAATGCCCAGTGCTCAGGGAAATCACCATGTTAGTGACAGATCACCAGGCGTGGAGGGGAATTTCCCAAAAGAAGGATGCTGGGCAGACAGAAGAGTTGCGAACACACGAAGAGCAACATCTGTGTGCAGGGTCTCCTCAACTATCCGGACTGCAACCTCCCCACATATAATATTTCACATCTTTTCCCGGAAAAGCCTGATAAATTTCCTCCTAAGTCCAGTTTACATACAGACCAAAACAAAATGAAAAAGGCTCCAAGACAAACTGTTCATGGTTGGATAAGCCATGAGGTCTGAGGCACTGTAATAAGATAAGAGGCTTTGAATGTTCCCCTCGTAACAAATGACTCGATCAAACTTGATGCCTTGGTTTCAGCAAACCATACCTGTTCTTTAAAACAGATTGACCTCTTCAGCTGAGGTGTGGAGTCTAAGACAGGATAATTTAAGAGCTGGAAAAAGCCAAATAACAGCTTTCATCAGGAGATTCAAACAGCATCAGTTTTCTGGATTGGACACCGCCCAAGAAAAGCCATTACCCAGCAGTGACATGTGAAAGCTCTGCTTTGATTTCGTGTGGGAGACTATTTAACAGTGTTGAGACAAAACATGCCAATTCCCATGGGTTGTCTAAAAAAAAAAAAAAAAGCCAGTATAAGCACAGCCCTGAAAAAAAACAAATCCACTCCCTCTGCAAATGTCACCGAGCTTCTGATGGAAAATGAATACATTTGCCAGCTTAGAAGAATCAAGAGAAGGCTGGAAGGAGAGGAAGAAGGGTAGGTGCAGAGCAGGAATTGTATCAGTTCAGTAGAAATGATAAACTGTTCTGATTGGTTGCCCTTTATGTATTGAATTATTCCATATAGTAAAGGGAAGGAGGAGGAAAGCATGAACAAAGGAAGGAAAAGAGAGGCTGAGAGAAATGCAGCCTTATACACTGTCGTATTTATACTGACCAGTGTAATGGTTAAGAGCAGAGGCTTTGATCAGACGCAGGAAGACAAATACTGTTATTATCTCACATGCGTAATATAAAATAGTTGAATCATAGAAGCGAAGAGCACAATGGTGGTTGCTGGGGGCTGGGGGGGACAGGTGGGAGGAATGGGGGAAGTGCTGGCCAAAGGGTAAACAGTTTTAGTTTTGCATGATAGATAAATTCTGGCTATCTACTACAGAGCAGAGGGCCTATAGCCCACAATACTGTCTTGTACGCTTAAAAGTGGGTAAGAGGGTAAATCCTATGTTAAGTGTTCTTACTGCAATAATAATAAGGGTGGTAGTAATAATAAAGGGGCAGGAGGGAAGTTTGGGGGGTGATCTATATGTTCACAGCCTTGAAGGTGAGGACGGTTTTGCGTGTCTATACTTATCCTCAGACTCATCAAGTTGTACATACCACATATGTATAATTTTTACTTGTCAATCATACCTCAATAAAGTGGTTTAAAAAACTGATTACTTAGGGGGCAATAGTTAAGGGGAAAGAAGTTTTGGAGGAGGGTGATGAAAATGTTGATGGGTGTATAACACAAAAGTCATTGAATTGTACACTTTAAATGGATAAATTATATAGCATGTGAATTATATCTCAATAAAACTGATTAAGAAAAAAGTTTTAGCCCTAATCAGTTTGGCTCAGTCGACAGAGAGTCAGCCTGCAGACTGAAGGGTCCCGAGTTCAATTCCCATCAAGGGCACATGCCTGGGTTGTGGGCTCGGTCCCCAGTAGGGGGCCTGCAAGAGGCAGCCAATCAATGATTCTCTCTCATCATTGAAGTTTCTCTCTCTCTCCATATTCTTTCCTCTCTGAAATCAATAATGTTAGTGATTTTAAAAGGCAGTCCTCTTTGATGTGAGCCAGTGGCGGTGAGGCTGGGAATGTAGGAGGTACTCAGTGAGTGAGTCCTGGTGCCCGCATAGCCTGTGGCACAGCGTGTCAGAGCTCCATTGAAAACATGTCCTGTGCAGAGAGGTTATTTAAATTCATCAACCTAAAAATCCCTAGACAGAAATCCCAAATAGGCTATGCCTCTCGATTTTACGGCTAGAATGGCAAACTGTGGCTAAAAGCACGCTCCTGATTAACACATGGAAAGCAGCAAGTGGCATCTGCAGGATCTCCAGCATTAATGAGTTTGAGTTCTCCTAGAACACTAGAGGTCCCTCTTGGCACTGAAACTTCCACCCTCCTGATGCAGAATCCAGACTGACGACTTTCTGCCTCGGCCCCACTAGATGTCTCTTCAGTCAAGTGTCAAGACAAGCAGGGCCCTGGCATCCATTCGGTGTCCGGGAATCAATCCACGGAAAGGACACAGTTTTAGATAACCAAACCAAGTACCTGAACATGCACGTATCCTAGAAGCCAGCCTCTGCTGCTACATGAACAGTCCTAATGGAGGAAGTCTCTTGTTTCCCAGACCCATCTCCTGGTATAAGAAGATACTGGGGATGCAAAGGTGGCAATGATGTCACTTTGATTAATTAGGAACCATAGAGGAGGTACTCGCTAAGAAATTAAAAACAAGGTTGCTTCCCCAGCCAGTGTGGCTCAGTTGGTTGAGTATCGTCCCATGACCTGAAAGGTCACTGGTTCAATTTCCAGTCAGGGCACATACCCAGAATTCAGGTTCCATCCAGAGTAGGGGAAACAGCCAATCGATGCTTTCCTTTCACATCTCTCTCTCTCTCTCTCTCTCTCTCTCTCTCTCTCTCTCTCTCTCTCAGATCAATTTTTTAAAAACAAATAAATAAGGTTTCTCTCTCAGTGTTAAACAACCACATCAATGGAGATGTTAGGAAATGTACAGTTACCTTAATGAGATAAAGCCATTCATGGTCAGAGCAAGACATGGATGTGTATTGTTGAAGGAATTGATGATCAAGAGAAAACAATGTTACTTTTGGCTGCTGGGCAGACCAGGAAAGCTGGAGAGCGAGAGACGCATGCGTGGGTAATAATGCTTCAGAGAAAAGGGCTGCAGGCCCTGGCTCTGTGGCAGATAGCTCCAGTGCGGGACTGGACCATCTCACTAGTAAACCGGAAGTGCCTGTGCAGTCACATCAGCAGAAGCCACCTCATCAACAAGGCTTCTGAATGTCATTTGAATTCCTGTGCCCATCTGCCAACAGGAGAGAAAATGCTGTTCAAGCCACATGGGAGAGAGTTCTAGTCCCTGTAACAGGTCCAGTTGTCATTCTGAACTTCATGTCCCACATCCTGGCACTTTCTTCAATCCCCTCTGAATCTGGTTGAGTTAGCTTCCCCCAAACTCATGAACTCTAGGGCATTGACCAGACTGAGTGAGGCTGAGGGTTATATCCTGACTTGAGGTACATTCACCAAACCAATCCTGTCTGTAAGATATTCCCATGGGCTGTAATCTTGCTCCTGGATATACCTCCTGGAAATACATGGCTTGCATTCTTTAGTTTCCGACTTACACAGAGCCTTGAATCTTGTTTTGTTGTCAAAGCTCCTTTTTTTTTTTTTTCAGTGTAAATAAGACCTGTGCATTGTTGAGAGCAGGCCCTCCATGACCATGTTGACTGAGGAATTTTCCCAGAGAAAAATACTCAACGATTATCAAATGTCTGTATTCTTTGAAGCAAGCCATGCATTTTGGAAATGTAAACATAACCCTAAATAAAGAGCATGCTAATGATTTGCCTCACTGCACAATCAAATCTGGGTTACAGAGAGAGAGAGAGAGAGAGAGAGAGAGAGAGAGAGAGAGAGAGAATTTTGTTACCACTTTTTTTGTGAAACAATTTAGACTATGAACAGCCCACTGAGGGAATGTCTGTGTGCAGGTGTCTGCCATGGCCTTTGGTGACAGTCTATTCTCACTGGAACCCTCCGACTCCCATTTGCTTTACTTAATTTTTATGACTGCAGCTCTTTCTTTAAAATACTCTGTTATGGAGTACACCGACTAAAATCTACAGTAACAGATATTTGCGCAGGTTCAGATTGCCTTATCTGCAATTTCAAAACAGAAAACTTTACAAACTTTACAAAGTTTGTTTTCACAACTTTTTTGACAGTATAACCTGAGATGATCTAAATGACTGGCTGTAAATCCTCACTGGAACTCCTGAGATAATCTGTTTAGTCTTTATCCCTTTTGCTTATGAATATTCATAGATTTGCTGCAGAAATATTAATGCATCTCATTATCAGTTAACGGCCCCGGATTCTGCCCGGGGTTGCATAACACATGGTATATGGTCTGTATTTCTTTGCTAAAATCCAAGACGTCTGCATTCTGAAACAGGTCTGGCCACCAGGGTTTCAGATCAGAATTGTGGCCCTAACCGGTTTGGCTCAGTGGGTAGAGGTTGGCCTTCAGACTCAAGGGTCCAGGGTTCAATTCCTGTCAAAGGCATGTGCCTTGGTTGTAGGCACATAACCAGTGTTGAGTGTGCAGGAGGCAGCTGATGGATGTTTTTCTTTCATTGATGTTTCTGGCTCTCTGTCCCTCTCCCTTCCTCTCTGTAAAAAATCAATTATATATAGAAAGAATTGTGGACCTGCAGACTGGCAGCTCTGAGAGGCAGGTGCTGTGCGTTGCTTATATGTTAGGTGCTGTGCACTGTGACTGTGCTTATTTATACTGACTGTGGCTTCAATGGCCTCGATTCCAGTTTACTTGAGAAGTCAGACATTTGACCTCCTAGCAACCAACTTCCTCACAATGCAGGAGAGAAAATACCTTTCTGGAGACAGTTTCTTTTAGTATCATCATCGAATCACAACTATATGGAGTTGACATTGGCTGTCGATTTCCTAGGAAACACTGAATTCCGGGAAGGCACCAAATTCTCAACAGCAACAGAAACCACCTTGGTTTTCTGGGCACGATCCCTGACACAGGAAGGCTTCCACGATTTGACACTCCACGTCAGAGCTACTCGAAGTGTAACCCACCAAACAGTGCCAGTCCACAAGCTGCTCTCAACGAGATAAGGACACACAATGAGAAATAAGCATTTAGAAACCTTTGTAATGTTTAATACTACCATGGCATCCGAGCACAAGATCGGTAGACTAATCTTGTTGAGCAGTGTCAAGTGCAGCCAGGTCTTGTCTCGGTCACATGGCTATTCACCTGTGGCACCACTTGTAGGCAGCGTTACAGTATCAGGCCCTGACAGATTGGAGGGGAGCCTGGTCCGTCGGCACAGAGAGCTAGAGAAGCGCTGGTCCAGGTCACATTGCCATGCTACCCATTCTCACGGCACCAGGCACCTTCCTTTCAAAGCCTCTGTCACCGCTGGGGATTTGGTGCACATTTTTGTGATTTCGTTTTTCTTACCATCTGTCTCCCGCACAGTCGCCTAGCTTCATGGGAGCCACCAGGCTTGCTGTGGCTCGGTGTTGTGTCCTGGCCTAGCACAGTCCCTGGCACATAGCTGGTGCTCAGCAAATGTGTCTAATGAATGAGGGGGCAAAGATGAGCCTTGTTGATTTTAGCTGTCACAATGGGTGGAAAATGAGAAGTGGACAGTACTGTTTGAAAGAGTACGAAGGAACGTTTTGTCTTGGGTAACTGGGATCTATAACCTTCTCCTGTCACACCTCCCCGGAGTGCTGTGTGACATTTAAATTTTACTCTAATTGGGCAACATCAGAAAATGTTATTGCCCTCAAAGGGACAGAGCTGGGCACATGCCAGTTTTCTGCAGTGGTGTGTGTCCTCACGTAGCTCTCCCTCCGCGCCTTGGTTCCCAGCTGTTTTGCTGATAAAATGGAAAGAAACGGAGCTGGTGGCTGGTCTGACTCTGACAGCTTGACTCTAGCAGCTTGTGGACCTCAGAACGCAATTTCCTCCCTGGGGGTTATCAGCATCAAACACCCCTGACTAATCAGCATTTCAAAGGATGCAGATATCCAGCTTAATTTAAGAGGATTATCCCAAAACAATTCTGAGTAGGACATTGGGACTTGGGCTGACTAACTGTTAGCTCAAACAGGCCTCAGAGGCTGCTGGAATCTTGGACTTTTTCCAGGAAAGAGAAGAAATATTAATATATTGATAAGAGCAATGGATGGCATCTGAGTCTTAGCCCAGCAGTGAGAAAGTACTCATCTTTCTGGGCTCTTAGTTCCTCATTTGTTAAAAAAAAAAGAGGATTAACCAGATTTCCTCTTCCATGCCTTCTAGCTCTGAAAATCTGATTGGAATATCTAAAGCTTCTCTTAGCTCTAAAATTTGGGGACTCGTTGATTCAAATTATTCTAGGCCACAAGCCTCAAGAATACGAAGGAACCCTGCTCCCTACTCTCCCTTTGGTACTGAGAGAGACTGCAAAAGTTAGGGTTAGATAAAGGGCTTCCCTTTTGCTACTCATTGAGTTGAAACTTCTGAAGTCTATAATATAAGGTTCTGCCCCAGGCTTAGTACTTGAAAGTGAATTTGTTTACAAAACCCCATGACTCGGAGATCCAACTCTACTTCCATAAATGGGCGGTGTATATAATACTAATATTATTCCCCCAAACAGTATGCTTGGAGAAAATGTCCCAGGGTCAAATCAGTTCCTGAAATCCTGTACCAATGTCCTCTCTTGTTGATCTGTCACCTTGCAGAGGGCACCTCAGAGCCTGACACGCTTGCACTTGGGAAAACCTACTGCCTTTCCTGGCTCTAGGTAAACCTTTAACCACTGAAGTCTTTTCCCCCCCTAAAACAAGTATTAACATTTACCGAGTAAGGGCTCCACCAAACGTATTTGCTCTAAGCATCATTCACCTGGTACTCACAGGTTGTTCCTTGTAAAGGCAAACTCTCCACCCCCACCCCAGATTTACTGAATCAGAATCTTTGGAGGTAGAGCCCAGAAATGGTTTTCACAAGCTTCTGTGTACTGGAGCTGATAAGTACCACCTTCTAGGAATTTTAGCCATTTATTTGCGATCGCAGGGACTTCCCTTTGGTAGACTGAAATTCGCCGTGGTGGAAGTATTTACACCATGAAAATTGGAAGATGCTACCGTTCATGGTTTTCTTCCTCCTCCAGATGACCTGTTATTAGTCAGTCAGCTGTAAACCACTGCTTCTGGTGGTCCTTATATATGGTACGGTTTGAGAACCTCTGATAATGTGAGTATGTGATATCGCAGAAAGCATTTATATGTTAGAACTCTGTTAAAATTTTAATTACTAGTCTTACCATGTGTATAGAGATCCCAATAAAATTGAATTAAATTTATGTAGGAATTATCTATGAGTAGAAATGACCAAGTAAGCAGAATCACATCATGATGAGGAAACTTTTGCATTTACAGACTTTTTAAATTGAGGCATGCAAAGACCTGACTGACAGGTGTTCCCTTATGTTGTTTTGGGGAATGATATTAGTACTATATGCACTTCCCATTTATGATGTTCTATTGCTTTAGTAGTCTGGAAAATTCTGGAGGTATAAAAATATTCAGACAACTGTCACTTTTTTCTTAATTTTAAAATCTCCTCTTCACCACCACATTTCAGAGTGAAAGGAAGCATTCCTCATGCCTATTGAGCCTCTAGCGGGGCTCCTTTGTCCTCGGGGTGCCGTAGGTGGGGGTTGAAATGGATCCCTCTGGCAGATCTATTACAGGTAGGATTTCATGTTTGGTAGCAAGCACAGAGCTCAGGGTGATCTTCCTTCGTTTCTCTGGTTCAAACAAAGAGCAAATCCAGCCACAGAACCAGAAAGTGGATTGTGAGGCCTGGATGTTTGTGTTTCCGCTTAACATTTGTCCTTCTGAAGGTGGACAGCTTCAAGGTGGCCGTCCGACTAAAGGTGGATCTGTCTGAACAGCTTACCTGGCACAATCACACTCCACTGGGTCGGATCCCAGGTCACTAGAATCCGGACCCACCACCAGGAAGTGCTTCCTCACTGAGACTCCAGCAGTTCACGTTGACAGCCAGACACAAGGACAAGGCCTGCCTCTCCTGTAAGGTGACAAGTGGTCTCTGCTTAAAGACAGAAACCTCTCCTTTCTCTGTGTAAGCCCAAGGCTCCTGCAGCCCTGAAATCGGGGCAAATGGTGACCAGAGGAGAGAAGGGGATCCTAGGCTTATTGAACACTTAGCACTTACCAGGCTTTGTCCAGGCATTTTTGTATATTATCTTGGGCAAAATCTTTACAGCAAACCTAAGAGATTTTTTGCACTGTCCATTCTTTTCCTTTAAAAAAAATAAATAAATAAGGGTCAAAATTAAATGCCTTTGGGGCCAGCCAGGTAAGATACATACCTGAAGTGAGACAGGTGAAACAGTAGAACACAACTAAAAGTGGTAACTCCTCAGTAGTGGGGAGCCAGAAGGGAATAGCAGAGATTAGGACAAAACCTGATTTTCATGGCAAACTTTGTGTTTTCAAATAAAGACAAATGAGTGAGTTAAAAATAAAAAATAAAAATAAAAAAACCTCTGTGGGCCAACCTACATGCGCTTGATCTGGTCCCTGGTCTGCTCTTTTGCATCATCTGCTTTAGGAACAGCCCAGCCAATTCCCTAGTGCTTCCCAGGGACCTAGAATAACAGCTGCAGGATGCGCTGGCTCTAGGCAGTGGCGCCCAACCCCTCACATTGACAGTCTGTGCAGTAGCTTTGCATATGTATAGGCATTCGGATCAGTGTGCTGGCCTCTGGAACCCTCCATTTAGCTGAGTTACCCTTTTTCTTAATCCTCTTGGACAATGTTTTCTCAGTGCTCAGCCCAACTCACTCCCTGGCACTGCCGTCACTCCTCAGTCAAGTGGAAACTTCCTAGTTCATCCCTGGCCTTACCAACACTTAAAATTGGGTCAGAAGGGAGCAGGGAGCATTTCCTGGAGAAAAATGAGGCAATCCCCATTTTCAGGTGAGGATCCTGAGGTCTAGTTGGGTCAAGCAATGTGACTAGGAAGTAAGACGGATGCGTTTTGGACCCAGATTTGCTCCTCCTCTCAAACCTCTTCCTCAGAGAGTCTCCCTTTTCCACGGAAGTGCTCCTTCTTATAGGAGAACTGGGATGTCACATTTCTACCTTGAAATGTTGCTTTCTATTTTATAATATATTTGATTTCTTAATTATTTTTTTTGCCTTCAGGAGGTTAAAAAGGGTGTTTCTGAAATATTTGCTATATTGTTGTAACTCTTCCCATCCTCCAGCCTCTGGACCACACCCCAGGGGACACATGCACATGTCGCATTGGTGACATCAATACCCCCACCCCCTCTACCAGCACCTCCCAGCCTCCCCGACCCCGACTGCTGCTGACCCCCTGTGTCCCTTGTCAGAAGAGAAACCCCCAACCTGGGGCTCATGAGAGTTTTCCCGAGTTCATAAAGTTGAAGGCAGAATGGTCTTTATATAGATTTCCATTATAAAATAAAATCAATCAATAGAATAAGGCATTGATTTTTTTTTTTACCTTAAAACCAAAAGGACAACCTAAAGGCTCCGAATGTGCTGAGTAAGTTCATGTTTACTTTTTAAGATCATATAAGTGAGCTCAAGGCTCCACCGCTGAAGGTGCTTTGTCAGCAGACAGGTGAATCCTCTAGTCACCAAGGTGGATTTGGCCTCCTTACAGCTTTCAGTGTATATATTCTTTGTCGTGTATTGTTTATCTTTTACCCATCCTGGGCCACTGGTTAAAGACAAAGAGCATTGAAATTAAAATCAATGTGGAGCTGTAATTTTGTGTTATTCTATATTCATCCAGCAAATTCATCATAAGATTATTTTTTATCAAATTTATAGATTATATTCATCTGATCAAAATGTTATATATTACATCAAAATGACTCAAGTGCATTTTTTTAAAAAATCAATGCTGAAATATGCTCAACTTTTACACCCAATTTGACTTTTAATTTAATGGCAAGGAAGACCTTACATGTCTGAAATGTGTTTTTATAAATAACAGCCTAAGACTTTCTGTCTTATCAGATCATTAAGGTGGGAGAAAAACTCATTTTAAAATTAACCAGTTACTATTTATAGCTCAAATGTTGATTCTGAGCATCAGATTTTAGAAAAAAAACAAAAGTCTATTTCTATGTTATAATTTAAGATTAATTCTCAAGCAAAACATAATTTACTTTAAAATATTTTAAACATATTTTATATAATTAAAAGGAAGTGAAATAGCTATCACTTATCATAGATTGAATATATTAGAATTAAAACAAAATTTACCTTTATATAATTGAAAATTATGACATTTAAAATTAACTTCAAAATATTTAAAATGCTTTTTTTTTTAGAAAATTACTTTTTATCATATGCTGCACTGAAATTTTTTAAGGGATGTTAAGATTATGAATTAATTTGAAAAAGGCTTGGAACTTGGAAACATTTTGCTAATTTTGCTTTTATGTAAATTTAAGACATGGAGCCTATGCTTTTTAAAAGCTTGCTACATTGGAATAAAACCCCAAAGAAATTATTCCCACATGGTAGATTGTCTAACCCATAATAGAAAAATATTTGAGGGCAGCAAAATCATTTCATCAAATTGTCTTAATCTAACTAAACAGGTAAATATCTAATTGCCAAGAGACATAGATTATTATATTTTTTAGCATCTTAACCAAAGTTTCAGCTGAGGTTCCCATTTTATAGATATAGGTTCCCATATTACAGTTTTGGGGTGTTGTATAATTTTTTTAATTTATATTTAAAACCAGTTCATTTTATTTATATCCTCACTAGAGGCCCAGTGCACAAAATTTGTGCACTGGTGTTGGGGTGGGGGTCCCTCAGCCTGGCCTGTGCCCTTTGGAGTCCAGAAGCCCTTGGTGGATGCCCAACTGATGGCTTAGACCCACTATCCACGGGAGAGGCTCCTGCCACCACCACTGCACTTGCCAGCAGTGAGCCCAGCTCAGGGCTTCTGGCTGGCTGAGCAGTGTTACCCCTGTGGGAGTGCACTAACCACTAAGGGGCAGCTCCTGTGTTGAGTGTATGCCCGTTGGTGGTCAGTGCATGTCATAGCGACCAGTCGTTCCCCTGTTCAATCGATTTGCATATTAGCCTTTTATTATATAGGATTACATATTACTTCAATGTCTCATTTCCCAATATATGACAATCACTTTTTAAAGTATGTTTAGGCTGCCTGGCTGGTGTTTCTCAGTGGATGAGCATCAACTTATGAACCAGGAAGTCACATTTCAATTCCTGGTCAGGGCACATGCCCAAGTTGTAGGCTAGATCCTCAGTGTGGTGTAGGCAGGAGGAAGCCGATCAATTCTCTCATCATTGATGTTTCTACCTTTCTCTCCCTCTCTCTTTCTCTCTAAAATCAACAATGAAAATATATTAAAGTATGTTTAAGCTAAAAATTTACAGTCTTTTGGTATTACCCAAACAATTTAAATATTTGTAGAAAAAGTAAACACCTGCTATTTCAATAGTTTACCAGTATTATTACTGAGTCCACAAACTATGAGAATAACAAAAGACCTACTCTTTTACTTCCTCTTAAATTCCAATCATTGAATCATAAATGGTACTCCATTTGAGATGATATTTTATGCAAAATATTTGGTGAATTATATTGAATAGTTAGTATGATTTCTTCAGAGTTCTTAATCAGGATAAATCCTCTTTCATGTTTCAGGGTTACTGAGTTGTAGAATTAGATCTTGATGGCACTATTTATCTTCAGAGGGCAATATGACATAATGGAGATTAGCATGGGCTCTGAAAGTTGAGGAATCCAAGCTCAAATAACAAGCGACTTTCAGTGCTAGAAAACACATATATTTAACTCCACCTGTACATGAAAGGTAAATGTAGAGATCAAACTTGTTTACATATGTAACAACCAACATAAGATGTAGAATCTTTTTCAAGATTTTAGAAGTTTCTTTCATCCCCCTTTCTGACTACTAACCTCAGAATTTCTTAATTTTCTGACCTTTATAATCATAGATAGTACCATCAGTTCATAAAATTCATATCAGTGGATTTATATGATGTGTTCTAATTTAGGTCTCACTTCTTTTGCTCAACATAATATCTATGAAATTAACCCATATTATTCTTCATATCAGGATTTTATTCTTTTTATAGGTGTATAGTATTCTATTATTTGAATTTACTACCATTCTTCCATTTTCCTGTAGGCATATTTATAAGTTGTTTCTAATTTGAAAATATTATGAATAAAGCTATGTTAAACATCCTTCCACATATGATTTTGAGGACCTATATGCTCATATCCTTTGGATATATAAAAGCAGTAAATTTAATGACTCGTGATTTGGTATATGTTTAGTTTTAGTAGATACAGTTTTGCATTCTTTTATCCAAATTATACAACCACAGAAGTGAATGAGAGTTCCAGATCCTGCAGATACTTACAAATAATTAATATTATAAACCTACTTAATTTTAGCTATCCTAGTAAGTAATAATGGAGGAATAAATTTGATTTTACCTGGATAGATGATATTGAATATATTTCATATATTTTTTGAGATTTGTATATTATTCTTTTATCAATTCTTGTTTACATTTGCATTTTCTCTTTCCTGAAGTGCCTTGATTTTCCCCATATTGCTGAAGGATGTTTTCATTGGAAATAGAACTCTGTTGACAGTTCTTTTATTTTTAGACTTTATGGTTTCTAATGGAAACCTATTGTCATGAGAATTACCTTTTCCTTATAGATAAAGTGTTGTCATTCAGAACTTTCGACATTTTTTTCTTTGTTTTTATTTTGATTTTTCAGAAGTTTGACTGTGATGTGGGTGTTGATATCTTTGGGTTTATCTCATTTTGTATTTTCTCATCTTCTTAAATTGAGGATTTCTGTCTTTTGACCAATTGGAAGAGTTTTCAGCCATTATTTCTTTAAGTATTCTTTCAGCTCTGTTTCCTTTAATTTCTTCCTAGATTCCAAATGTTAGAGTTTTATTTTGTGTGTTTTTCTGTTTTTGTTGTTGTTATGACTCCACTGGTTCTTATGGTTCTGATCTTTTTTTATTGTTGTTGTTTTCAAGCTCATTTTCTCCCTATTCTCATTGGATATTTTTATTGTTATATTTTCTAGTTTCCTGAGTGTTTCCTCTGTTCCATCCATTCTGCTTTGAGCCTATTAACAGAGTTATTTATCTTAGTTAATATATTCTTCTGTACTATAATTTTCATTTGGTTCTTCTTTATAGCTTCACATTTTTTTGTTGCGACTTTCTATTTACTTGCCATAATTTTCTGTTTTCCCCATTTAATGATGTTCAAAATCACTCATGTAAAGATTGTTTTGATGGTTGTTTTAAATGTATTATCAAATAACTCTATCATCTCTACTATCTCAGTGTTAGTATCTGTTATCTCTTTTATTCAGTTTTAGATCTTTCTGCCTCTTTATATGAATAATTTGATAATTGAAACCTAGAAATTTTGAGCATTATGTAACTCTGGACCTTTTTCAACCCTGTTTTATTTGTTTTGCTTTGATATTGATCTGATAAGGAAAGGGTAAGATGGCACCTCATTATTTCAAGAAGAGAGTAGAAGTCCAGGTTCCCCACTTGGCCCAAGATTTGTAGGTGTGTGTGTGTGCAGGGGAGGGAGGTGGCAGGGAGGGATGAGTATTCATTATTGTTATGAGATGGTGAAAGTTCTGGCTCCCTGCTATTCTTCTGCCAATATACCCCCATGTGGAGGAATAGGTCTGCCTTGTTTCTATATCTTACGGTTTCCACTTATATGACCCAGGACTGACTCCTGCCCAGCGCAGCCAGAACCCAGTAATGACACCAGCCATGCTAGCCGGGATCCTAGCCTGCTGTTCAGTCTCCCATCTGGTCATTTAGGTCATGATGGATCCTGGCTCTTTATGTACTAGGATTCAGATTAAATAAATGCAAAGATGGGGGCTTTGTGAAGAGATTTTCCTATTGAGAACTATTGCCATACTGTGAGTTTCCAGACCCTTCAAGACTCCAACCTGAGAATGGCAGAAGCCTAGGAACAAGTCATGTGTCCTTCTGCAGTGGAAGACAAGGGATGCATGAACATTTCCCTTAGACAGACATGGGCAACAGAAGGAAGCCAATGTAGGGTCAGGACTTCCCAGAAAGCTTCAAGGAGGCAAGCAATAAGAAGTTGAAGGGAACCTGGCTGAGTGACTCTGTTGGTTGAGCATCATCCTGTGTAATGAAGGGTTGCCTGTTTGATTCCCAGTCAGGACACATGTCTGGGTTGTGAGTTTGATCCCCAGTTGGGACATGTACAGATGGAAAGTGATCAATTTTATTTTCTCCCTCTCTTTCTCTCTCTAAGCATCTTCTCAGGTAAGGAATAAGTACATAAATAATTTTTTTTTAAAGTTCAAGGAAAAAGTTGGATGACTACTTATTCTTAAGGGAGTCCAAAATGACTATATAAATTCTAGATGAGGCAGTCAGGAAGCTTTTTCTAAAAAGAACCAGAGAGTAAATATTTTAGGTTTTGAGGGCTGCAGGCTCTGTATCACAACTACTCAACCCACTGACTATGGCTTCAAAGCAGCCATAAACAAGCTGTAAACAAATGGATACAGCCGTGTTCTGCTAATACTTTATTAACAAAACTACAGCTGTGCTTCACCAACCAGCTCTAGGCACAGCAGCCTGGAGCAAAGGAGGCGAGCAGAGCAGAGCCCAGCTATGGAGAAGTCTGTGAAGGGCAAATCTACTTGAGCATCTCCCCGGGCCTGCAGAACACAGAACCAGCTTATAAAGAACCTTCCTCACTGCTAATGTCTCCTTCTGCCCCCTACTCCTGCCCTAGAAAAGTTAGAAACTGGCCAGCAAGCCGGGGTGGGAGAGAGAAAAGCCAGAGGAGGAAAAATAATGAAGCAGCAGCAACCACTCTCTCCTCCCAACAGGTTTCCAGCCTGAGAAGACAAAACTGAGGAGGAGAGAATGTTTGACATGAATTCCAGTTCAGAAATCCTGAGCTGAACACACTCTGTTACTGCACTGAGACTGTATTTCCAGCTTAAAGTGATACTGGATAGACCTGTTTATTACCTAAGAGTCAGTAGACAAGTCATGGGGCCAAGGAATAAAAAATAAAATTATATGTTAATTAAATCACACTCACTTTTTCAAAAGACTACTGGTGATGTACAATTACAGTCAAGCATTTTCTTTCCTTATCTGAAGACCAAGCTATAATGGAAAAACAAATAGTGATGTCATCCATCTCAATTATGTTTTGCAAAGTCTTTACACAAGAAGCTCACCAAGAGGGCAATGCCAGTGTTATTGTCACGTCCAGTTTCTCTAACTGTCTGTAACAGATATTTTATTATAGAATACTAGTGGCCTGGTGCACGAAATTCATGCACGGGGGAGAGGAGATCCCTCAGCCTATTCTGCACCCTCTCCAATCAGGGGCCCCTTGGAGGATGTCCAACTGCTGGTTTAGACCTAATCAGGCAGGGTGGGTGATGTGAAGATGCTAAGAGATGAACACAGAGAAGGAAGTAAGGGTCATGTGACAAGGGCTTCTCAAGAAGGCATAAGAACTTCTGATTTTATTCTAAGTGTTATAGGAAGTCAGACAAGGGAAGTGGTTACGGTCAGGAGAATAACAACCATAATATAACCTACCTTCCTAATATTGTGTTCTGGTTGCCATCGGAAGAATGGATTGTAAGGAGACAAGAATGAAAAACCAATATAGAAACAGTTATAGTCCTAGCTGAAAGCGGTGGTGTCTTGGGTTAGGATGGTAGTGAAGTTAGAGGGAAGTGGAAAAACTCAGGATAGATTTTAAAGACAAGTTGGTGGGCTTTGCTGCGGGATTGATGTACTAGTAAATGTAAGGAAAATGGAACAAGAATAATACATAGATTTTTGTCTTGAGCACCAGGTGCTGTGATAGTGCCACTTACAGAAATGGGGTCTATGGAGTAGGAGCAAAGAGAGGAGGTCAGCAAAGAATAAAGGTTGTGTAGTCACATTATGTTTGAGATATCATTTGGACACCCACATGGAGATGTCAGGTGAGCAGACAGATTTGGAGAAGTCCATGGGTTATCAATATAAAATGGTATTTGATGTCATGAGGACAGAGGAGGTCAAAAAGGGAGAGAAGGGCAGAAGAAAAGTAAAATAGAGGCTCAAGATCAAAGACCCTGGGGTAGTCGATTGTTTAGAATAAGAAAAGGAAAGATCCATCAAAAAAAAAAGCCTGCAAAGAAGAAGCTGGCAAAGTAGGAGAAGACCCAGGCAAGTGTGGCATCACAAAAGCCAGAAGAAAAGTGTGAGTAGTCAGCTATACCTAAAGCTGTGGAGATGCCAGGTAAGGCCAGGGAAGACGTGTGACCATTATAACCTGCAGCACAGAGGGCACTGGTGAGGAAATGAAGAGCAGTCTCATTGCAGAGGTCGGATCAGAAACTCAATGAAATGGGAGATGAAGCCCATCACTGTAGGAAAGCCACTTAGAACATTTCACTAAGACAAAAAGCACAGTAATAAAGAAATAGCTGGAGAGTAATGTTCCCCCAACAAATGCTTATTCGCCAAGAGATAAATGCAAGGCACTATGCCAGGTACCAGTGAGGAATAGAAAGATAAATACTCTTTGATGTGTGCTTTTCAAAAGCTCACAATGTATGGTAGAGCATTAGGAGAGTAACAATGCCAGCTGAATTTATCTACTGCCATAACAATACTACATAACAAACCGCCTCCGAACTCAAACACAATAAGCATTTATTATTGTCCATAAGCAGCTGGGAGGCTCTGCTGATTGAGGTCTAGCTCAGCTTAGTGCGGGCTGGACTTGCTCACTATCTATGCTCAGAGCCCTTTGTGAGTCCAGAGGTTTTATATCCGTGAGGCTGGCCCTGTCCACCAATTTAGAAGAAGATGGTCTGCCAACAAAGAGAAGGAGGCCAGCATGCAAAGAGGAATGGAGATCATTTGTCAACAATACCATTGAGCCTGAATCCAAGCATGCTGGGAGTCTTTCCTCCTAGACTTCCTAGTGATGTAAACCTCCAACTTCCTTTGTGTTGAATATAGTCTGAACTGGGATCTGTCACTTGCAACCCAAAGAGTTCTCACTACTACGTCCAAGTTAGAATTTTGGGACCTTTAAAATACCCATTGATGATTTAACCAAAGAAATATTTTAAAGAGGGATTTTAAGAAGATCCTTTCTCACAGACTGGTTGGGAGAGATAAGAACCTATTGAAAGTAAGTCCAGCTGGCAGAAATTGCTTAATTTAGCTCCTGGGGATAAAAAGGATTCCATTCCCCGTCTCCAGCTGACACTCAGTCGGTACACACCAGTGCAGCGTGCCCGTTATTTAATGCCAGTGCCCATTTGGACAAGTGACATCCACATCTTCTGATGGTTATGCATCTTCATTATCACCCCTGCCCATACCTATGCTGCAATATACAGGTCCCGCCAAAAACGTATACACACTTCAACAGCTATTAGCTCAATTTTGAAAACGAAATGTATTTTAACGAACATTGCCCTTATTGTTAGTCAAAGTGAGTATATACATTTTTGGGACACCTTATATTTTCAATAAAGTTAAATTGAAAAAAAAAAAACTTTTTTTTAAGTGAAATTGCTTAGAAATATTTCCGAATTCTGTTTTGTCTGCCTGTGATGCATGACCTCAATTATTTTCAAGATGGATATCAAGATGCAACAGAAATAACTTTGCCTGAGGTCTGGATGAACTAGCTTTCCATGAGGGACTGACTTCACGCACTCCTCTTCTCTGACGGAGTCACGCTGAAATCATCAGGCAGAGCCCAGTGGAATGCAAGTGGCAATAACATCCAGGCTATCAAAGACACCAACTGGAAGCTGAGCTCTGGCCACAAGATGCCAGATACAGACAGGCAGGGAGGGAGCCTGGGTGTCATAAAGAAAATGGAAACATGATAAGCTGTAAGAATTATGTTTGCAATACACAATGTACCACAGAGTCGACTTGTATTAGCAATAAAACCCAGGCCTGTGGAATACACAAGTCAAAGAGATGGCGATTCCCCATCCCACACACCTCCCCTACCCACTGGCTGCTGCTCAAAACTCTACCCCACAAAGTCAATTCTTTTGTCTAAGAAAATAATCAAGCAAATGGACAGTGATTGAAGCTTTATTTATAATAGCAATAATTTGAAAACAGCCTCTAAATACAAAATCAGCTGTCCTCCTCTGACTGGCTGGATAAATTAGGATGAACATACAATGGGATTCTGTTTGGTCAAAACTATGTCACGTGCCACCCTATCCCAAAGGGATTTGGGGATGCTAATAGTTACAGTTGAAGATATTGTTGTCTTGAACAAAGTCAGAGTTATTTTCATCAGAAGAACATGACAATGGATACACATAAGCAACTCGTGGCATCTGCCATGCAATTTAAATGTCCTGTAATATGGGATTGTTTAAGTCATCGATGGCACAGCCCTGGGATGGAATACTCTGTAGTTGTCTGTAGCTATCAGGATGAAGGAAGTAGGAAATTGTAGGATAAATGTTCCAGACATTTTAAATGAGAAAAGCAAGCTGCAGACATGTAAATAATATGATTGTGTGTGTGTGTGTGTGTGTGTGTGTGTGTGTGTGTGTGTGAGAGAGAGAGAGAGAGAGAGAGAGAGAGAGAGAGAGAGAGACTCCTTATTTGGGCATACAAAATTTATGGAAGGATATGTAAGAAAATAGTAGTTATTTTTGGAAGGTGAGACTAAGGAGTGTGACATTTACTTTTCACTTAAATCTGTAGTATTTCTTTTATAATTGGAATCAGAATTTGATATGAAAGTCCTCAGGGAGTCTTTGCTTCCAGAAAGGTCTAAATATAACGACAGTCTGAACAAATCTGCCTTGATCCTGTCTTCTGAGATCCTCAGTAAGAGGTCTGTTAGCCATAATCCCCTTCAGCGAAGAAGGCTCATCCAAAAACAGAGCACACACCCACCCAGGACTCTACGTCAGACAGAAGCCCATCCGAAGGTTTTGTAAGGCAACATATCACTTCCTCTCCCTGTAAAGTTTTCTTTAAGGGAAGGGGTACACTCTCACTGTTTCTAAATTCATTTTGATTATCTGACTTATTTACAATCACCTCAATGAAAGTCATCTTTGTATTTAAGTTAAAATCCTCTATGCAGACTATAGTTCCAGTTCTCTCAGGCCGATAGAAAGTTGGTCACCACCCTCCTTATTGTCATTGGAAATGGGAATGCCTTCTGGTGGCTGAAGAAATTAAGCACATCTGTCCAGAGCTCAGAAAACTAAACCATAGCGTCTCAGACAAAAGCATAAAATTGCTTTTAATCTTATGTTTTCTATTAACAGTTTGTGAGAAGTTTGCACTCCATAATAATCCTAGAGCTGGCTCACATGAAAATAATCTCCCCCCACACTTGATTAAATCAATGCTTCAAGATGTGTCATGTCTTTGCAAAGACCACCCTCAAGACTATATTCCAGCAGATTATGCTTCTGTATGACCTCACCCTTTAGGCTTCTCAACTTGTAAGTCAACCATTTCCAGTTTCTTAACCCATTAGATATAGGCCCTGTCTCTTCAATTTTTTTTAATTCCTCCATCATTTTCCTATACAACCTAATCTAATTTACCACTATCCATAAGGCATGGTGCTCCAAAATTCAATTCATCCCTGGCCAGATGGCTCAATTGGTTAGAGTGTCATCAAGTTCACCAAAAGTTTGCAGATTTGATTCCCGGTCAGGGCACATACCTAGGTTGCAGGTTGAATCTCCACTCGGTGATCATATGGGAGGCAACTGATCAATGTTGCTCTTTCACATCTCTCTCTCTCTCATTCTCACTCTTAAAACACACACACACACACACACACACACACACACACACACACACACACCAAAAAAAAAAAACACACCAATAAAGATATATCCTCGAGTGAGGCTTAAAAATAAATTCGAAGCAGTACTCCAATGAGATACTGTTAAAAATGGTTTTTATTTATAGCCCCATGTTCTCTTTCCTCTTATTTATATACCCAGTATTTATTTGTGCCTCTGTACTTCCTGGAAAAGAAAGCATTTCATAAGCAAGTCATTTTATATTACTGAGCCTCTCCACTATTACATGGCACACACCATGATTGATTAACATGCTACGGTGAAGATACTGAAAGAATAAAGTAGGAAGGTCTAAGGGAAGTTATAATAGAGTGAGTGTGTTATAGAATAGAAAATTGGTTCTGAAATCAGTAAAGATATAGGAAATCAAGTTTGAGCATAAAATGAGCAATCAAATAGTGAGTTTTTAACAACCAGCATCTGTCCCAATGCCATGTCCTTACCTTTTTGCAGGCCAACCTGACCACCACTTCACACAGACTCAGTGAGAGGGCACCCCAAGAAACCTACTTAGTCCCTGCCCAGTGCTGGACCATCCTGCCTGGCCATACCCCAGCCTATTTTGATGATGCTAGCTCTCATCCTCTCTCTTCAGCTGCTGCCTCTAACTTCCCTGCTCTATCCAATACCTGATACCATTGGTTCTCTCATACTGCACTTGGTTCCCTGAAATTACATTCACCCCTCAAACTATATTTGTTTTTAGTTGCTCCAGAGAACGTACTAGCATAGCCTAGCACCGTGGTCGGCAAACTGTGGTTCTCGAACCACATTCGGCTCTTTGGCCCCTTGACTGTGGCTCTTCCACAAAATACCACAGCCCCAGCGAGTCTATTTTGAAGAAGTGGCATTAGAAGAAGTCTAAGTTTTAAATATTTGGCTCTCAAAAGAAATTTCAATCATTGTACCATTGATATTTGGCTCTGTTGACTAATGAGTTTTTCGACCACTGGCCTCCAGACAAAACCCAAACTGGAACTAGCCGACCAGATTGGCTTAACTGCTGGGATGGTCTCAGTCCCTAGGAGGAAAACTGGATAATAGTCTGGCAGAATTTCCAGCACATTTTTAAAGAAAATGTTTTGTCCAGGTATATAGAGTAAAAATTGAATAATGCATCTATGATGGAACTCCACTGATTGTAGTTCCAGAATTATAAATGTAAAAAGGTCTAGAAAGATTTATATAGAAACTAGGAAAGAATAAGCATAGAATACATACAAGGTAAAACATGCCTCATAGGCAGAAAATTTTTTTGCTTATAAAGAAAAGTTTCTGACTCTCAGAAATATTCTTCCAGTCTCAAAAAAATAAGAAGAAAAAAATTCAGATTATGAGTGTCTTTTCCTAAAAAACCTTTAAATAAGATTTCTTTGCTATCCAGAGGCCAAAGTATAAAATAGATCAGCGGTCCCCAAATCTGCTGGATTATCAGAATCAAAAGAAAAAAAATAATAATGTTTTTTAATTTATTTCAGAGAGAGAAAGGGAGAGAGAGAGATAGAAACATCAATTATAAAAGAGAATTACTAATTGGTTGCCTCTTACACACCCCCTACTTGAGATCAAGCCAGCAACCCACGCTTGTTTCCTAACTGGGAATCAAACCATGACCTCCTGGTTCATAGATATACACTAACCCACTGAACTACACTGGCCAGGCAAAAGGAAAAAAAAATCTATGCAGATTCTAAACTTAATTGAATCAGAATCTCCTGAGAGAGAGCCAGGAAATCCATTTTTAAAGCCATCTGTTTCTGGTGATTGGCCAGTTTTGGAAGTCATGATAGTACCTTGAGAGCTAAGATTAAACTTTTATTCTCTGAAGCTGATCAGTAGTTAGAGGTTTCTTACTATGTTGAACTTTATTATTTAATAATCTCTGTTTTTCATCAAGCCTAATATATACTTTTATATAGAGAAGAGCCTCTCTTATGATAATTTCTCCTTCTGCATGAATTTCACCACCCAATAAGGAGGATGCCGCGCAGACATTATTGTATCATATAACCCAATGCCCTGGTCTCAGTTTAGTGAAATTGGAATGTTTCAAAATGAGCAAGTCAGAAGCCTTAAATATCTGGAATTTGGAGCAAGAAAAGGCGATGTAGCTAGACCTTGTGTGCTCAGGAACTGTTAGCGGTCATCTTCCCCTGGAGTTAGCACAGGAAAAGCTGTTCCCCCAGACAGAATGCAGCAGATGCCCAGAAAGAAGCCAAGCAGGAGACCAGAGGGAGACTCTGGATCCCCAACAGGTTTTAGACACCTGACGCAACCTTTCTGAGGCCCAGCTGCATTCTCCCGGCTTCCTTGTAATTGACTTTGTTAGTTTTAAGCCAGTTCAAGATGTAACTTGCACCAAGAGATCTACCGAACGTGCTTACTTACGCTTGATAATGGTATATTGAGACAAGAGATGTTCCATGGCCCCCGTGATTATTGAAGTCATTCATTTTTCAACTGTAACAGTTCAGGGAACTATGACAGCTTCCTTTATATTTAAAGACTAATAGTGAATCCATGTGCCAGTAGCTCGCCAGTCGCTTTCTCCACCCACTGCCCCACCCTCCTGTAGCTCCATCCGTCCCCTGCTCCTCCCACCCCCATAGCTTACTGCCCTGCCCCCTCCTATAGCTCTCAGGTAGTTCACTGCCCCACCCTCCTGCTAATCAGTGATCCAGTCATTACCCAGTTGGTCATTACACTTCACAGCATAATGACCATTTGCATATTCATCTTTATTATATAGGATAGGCACTATGTGTCTGTGAGTACTGATAAAACTGGAAAAGTCAACTCTTTATTAATGAGAAAAAAATGCCCCAAACATGATCTGGGACAATATCATTTCATTAGATTATGTACAACCTTTTGGGGAAATTTTTCTATTCCTGAATAAAAATGCTTAAGCAGCCTTAATGGGTTTGGTTCAATGGATAAAGCGTCAGCCTGCAGACTGAAAGGTCCCAGGTTCGATTCCAGTCAAGGGCATGTACCTTGGTTGTGGGCACATCCCCAGTAGGGAGTGTGCCACAGGCAGCTGAATCGATGTTTTCCTCTCATCCATGTTTCTAACTCTCTATCCCTCTCCCTTCCTCTCTGTAAAAATAAATAAAATACATATATTTTTTAAATGCTTAAGCAATTTTCAGACAAACTTTAATTAGCTTGCAACCTCTTCTGGGAACTTTCTACCCACCCTCTCAGCTGCCTGTTTGTCAGAGGTCAACTGGTACTTAACCAGACATTGCTGTTTATTATAGCCAATCAAATGAAGATTGTCTAACCAGTCTCTTTTTAGGTAGAATGGAAGGGAGGGAGGGAGTGAGGCGAGAGAGAGAGAAGAGAGAGAAACATTGATGTGAGAGAGACACATTGATTGGTTGCCTCCTGCCCACCCTCAACCAGGGCTGGGGATCAAATCTGCAACCCAGGTATGTGACCTTGACCCGGAATTGAATCCACAACCCCTTGGTCCATGGGCCCACACTCTAACCATTGGGTCAAACTGACCACGGCTGAGCACCTATTTTCTTTCTGAGAGCCTGAAATTTTAGTGTATGCTATGGAACATGTGCCTATATGACCAGTCCCCAATAAAAACCCTGGCCACTAAATCCCTAATGAGCCTCCCCGGTCACAATTCATTATTGGAAAAATCACTCACATCTTTTTTTAAATATGCTCTTGTTGATTTTATTTTAGAGAGAAAGAAAGGAAGAGGAATAGAGAGATAGAAACATCAATGAGAGAGAAACATCGATTGGCTGCCTTCTGCATGCCCCCTACAGGGGATCAAGCCCACAATCCAATTATGGTAATGTGCCCTTTATTAATTAAGGGCACATTACCACAATTAAAAGGTCACCAGTTCCGTTCCTGGTAATGTGCCCTTACCAAGAATGGAGTCAGTGACCTCTTGATTCATGGGTCAATGTTCAACCATAGAGCCACACCTGCCGGACAAATCAGGCTCATCTTGTTTGAGTTCACTGGGAGAGGATTCTCAGAGTGTGTGCCTGGTTTCCCCCCAGACTTCATCCTATGTGCCATTTCTCTTCGCCAATTTTGCTTTGAATTCCTTTGCTATAATAAACCATAGCCATGATGACAACTTTATGCTGAGTCCTGAGAGTCTTACCAGCAAACTAAACATGGCTTTGCATGCCTGACATGTCACCCCTCCTGCTCTACTGTCTTCTCATTACACTCCTGCTCTTGCTCTCTCTGCTCCTTTCTTCTCCTCATACAACCCAAGTTCTTTCCTGCCTCGGGGCCTTTGCATGTGCTACCCAATCTGCCTGGAATGCTCCTCCCTGTTTCTTCTTCTTACCTTCAGGTATCCACTTATACATAACTTCCTCAGAGACCTTCCCTGACCACCACCAACTGAGTTATCACTTCTCTCAACACATTTATTTACTATCTTCCAATCTTTAACCTATGACTCTTATGTTTATATCATTAAATACAATTCCATAGGGCATGGGGGCCAATCTTGTTCACACTAGATTCCTAACATTTATGAGACAGAAATAATTCAATCTGTTTCTGCTGATAGGTTAAATGAAAGCATTCCTGCCTTCAGATGGGAATATCCAAGGGGGGAGGAAGTGATTCTTAGAAATCCATGTCAGCCTCTTCAACCCATTTTATGTAAAAGAGAACCTCTTTTTAAAAAGAAAACAGACAGCTGTTGTTGCATGTGCACGCGCGTGCGTGTGTGTGTGTGTGTGTGTGTGTGTGTGTGTGTTCTTTCAGTGCTAATTCTGGCAGTTCTCCTGAGACCCTGCAAACACTTCAGTTCAGACAGCTGACTATAATTTATCTGAACTCAGGTTTCGGTGTGAAACCAGGGAATTAGGAATGAGCCTGCTTCCAGTGGTGAGATCTCAGGTTCTGGCGTGGCAGTGCTCTGTCAGCATATCTCAGAGCTCCCACTCCCTAGTGACCTTCTCCTCTGCGCATTTATCTATGAGAGTTAGAAAACAAATGCCTAATGCTAAGCAATAACATTTTTTTCAGTTTAGATTTTTGAAAATCAATTGCTCTCCAAAAACACAAAATAATGTTGCCAGAATATGAAACAAAGGGAAGTTTGAATAGCCTCCCTAATGACTTTCTTTCTTCAAGTAGCTCTTCGATCATCCAAAGGGCCTGGCCCTGTATTCTAAAAACTGTCATTCTTAACTTCTGTCAGACGACAAAGGCAGAGAAGGTTAAAGACAAGGGGCTTCCTCTAAAATGCGCAGCCATTTGAGGAATCCTTCTTAATTAGGGTTTAAAGACAGAAGAATTGAATGAAGTACTATAGCTCATGGGGCTATCTGGGACAATACTTTATTTTGCAAAGATAAGGGCATGTCATAGGCATAGAAAGAGGCCTGATCTTCCTTACACCTGTCTTCAGAGACAAGAAGAACTCTGCTAGATGAACTGAACTTTGTCTTTGGTATACATGTCTTCGGCCTTGACCTGACCATGCTAACCTTTCAAGTAGCATCTCCTATCTTTTCCCAACATATGCCTTAGGCTCCCACCATATTGAAATCTTCACAGTTAATCATAAAGGTCATGCTCTTTCACATACCTGGATCTTTGTACACATCCTTTTCTCTAACTACATGTTCTACCCAAAGGAAAACTACACATTTTCCAATAATGTGATTGGGTAACACTTTCTTGGGTGTTACCCAATCACATTATTGGAAAATTCCCACCTAGAGGCTCCCTCCTCAGTGTTTCCATTGAGCTTTGGGAAAACCTGGCTGTAGCTTTTAGAATACCATCTATTAATAATTTATTTGTGGGTCTTTTCCCCCATGGCCAGGCTGTGAGTTCTTCATTCATCTTTGTATCTTTATAGCATGGTAGCTTCATAAATGTAGATCAACTGGCTGAAGAATTAAAATTGAGACTTTAGCTCAGCTGGTGTGCCTCGGGAGTTGAGCATCGACCTATGAACCAGGAGGTCACAGTTCAATTACCAGTCAGGGGCCTGGGTTGCAGGTTGGAACCCAGTGTGAGGCATGCAAAATTGAGACTTGTGGTGTTTGGTTGGCTCTAAGTACTAACCTCTGGACTGTTAAGCTAAAGAACACTAGCCGAAACCGGTTTGGCTAGTGGATAGAGCGTCAGCCTGCAGACTGAAGGGTCCCGGGTTCGATTCCGGCCAAGGGCATGTACCTTGTTTGCAGGCACATCCCCAGTAGGGAGTGTGCAGAAGGCAGCTGATCCATGTTTCTAACTCTTTATCCCTCTCCCTTCCTCTCTGTAAAAAATCAATAAAATATATATTTTTAAAAGATAAAGAAAACTAAATGTTATATGGTTGCAATGTGTTGGAGATTTTTTTCATTTACAGTATTCTAACAGTTTGTCGTCAAAGTTTCCACGGAATTTTATATACCAAAGAAAGAATCAACTATATTCTATCTTCCTTTGATACAGACAGACTGTAAATCCAAATTTCTCCCCTTCAAGAGTACTAGAGCCTACACTTTATACCTTTTGTTTATGACATACAGAGCACAGAACCCTCTGGAGTCCAACCCCCACCCTGCTTCATCCAGGCTGGATGTCTGGGAGATCTTCACACACCGAGAGAATGTTCATAACCAAGCCGTGTGCAGGATCGGCTGCAGAAAATCATCCACGGACACCCAGGACCGTAGGAAGAGAATGATGCGGCGATTTATCCCCGTGAAGATTTTCCGTCTCACCTGAAGAGACATGCTGCTGTGTGACAAGGATGTATGGGCAGCTCAAGCTTGACCTTTTCCCACGTTGAGGGAGATTATATTGCTGGTGGCTGGAGGATATATCGTCCCCTATTTAACAGCCATGACATTTTCTGATTGCAGAGGCCCGTCTGAGCTCAGGCACAGAAAACCCTGACTCTGAGATGTCTTCTCCACCTAGGGGCAGATTTCTTGGGGCAAAGTAGTAATAAGTGTAAGGGACAAGGTTTATGGGAGGAGAGTGAGAGCACAGGGGGTGGCGTGATGCCAAAAACACACAGCTGCCTTGCCACCTCCCATCGAAATCAAGGCAGAGAAGCTCAAGCGGACTTGGGACTGGTGGAGTCCTGCAGTGTGAGAAGGCAGGCGGCAGCTGCAGGGATGTGAAACCACAGGGAACGGCAGCAGGACTCCCCTGGTACCTTCCCCCCGCCACCCCGCCTCTGTTGGCGTCCCTCTGCTCATATCTAGATCACAGCACCACAGATTTCTTAAACCAGAGACGTGATGCTCCAGCTGGCTTCTGCCAACCTGCTCGGTGCCCCGGGATCTTTATCCTCAGACTGAAAAACCCACCAGGCAACTCTGTGGACATATTTTAAATGTTCTTTTTCTACACCTTCAGCTCCACCCTCACCATCTCTATAAACTTTGTTTTATAAAACAATGTCTTAAATATCTCCAAGGAAATTTAAAAAAAAAATTTTTTTTTACTCTCTCAGGCTAAGGAAACACGATGTATTAGTAATTGTAGTGAAACCTAGTGTTCCCAGTTAAATCAGAGAATGAAATTGATTCAAGATAGGGACATTTTTAGCTGAGAGAACTGTTCGTATGCCTCAAATTCAATATGAATCGCATCCAGGATGGCCTGTTTGGCTTCATTAGATTCACAGAAATAAATATCTCACGCAGCAATTAGCCGTGAGAATGTCGATTTCACTATCCAATTGCAAGCCCCCGTCTCGTCTGCAGCGTGCACCATCAATCGCGGTCACATATAAAACTCCGAGATACAGACAAAAAGTACCATGTTTCTCTAAATGCATTTATCCTTAAATTATATGCATTAATTATTCGTGTTGTTATTTCTGTTGTTGTAAAGTATAGAATCAAAAGACTGGAAGGAACCCTGGTTATCATCTTAGAGTTTTCTCCGATGATCTAATGCAAAACACGGTGACTACAACTGATAACACTGAATTGTCTAATTGAAATTTGTTAGGAGAGTAGAACTTAAATATTCTGACCAATTGAAACTAAATATGTGAGGTAATTGATGTGTTAACTAACTAAATGGGGGGAAGGGAATCCTTTCACAATGTACACATATATCAAATCACCACAATGTAGACTTCAAATATCTTACAATTTTATGCGTCGACTAGAGGCCTGGTGCACGGATTCATGCACTGGTGGAGTCCCTCAGACTGGTCTGCACCTCTCGCAATTCGAGACCCCTCAGAGGATGTCAGAAACGGGCAGTCCTACATCCCCCGAGGGATGCAGTAGTGCACGAAGCGGTAGGCGGCCAGGGAGGTGCCCAAGCCCGGGCCAGGTGCTCCACTGCTCCTGCTCATCCTGGCCCCGCTGTGCCTGTCACCACGCACCCTCCCCACCCACACCCCACACTCCCACCCCCACTCCGTAGCACTGATGCGGAGGTAGAAGAGGCTCACTCTGCTACAGCTGAGCTCACCAGCTGTGAGCCTGACATCTGGCACCCCATGGTCAGCTGAACAGCACTCCCACTGTGGGAGCTCACTAACCACCAGGGGGGCAGCTACTTCTTTGAGCTTCTGCCCCTTGGTGGTCAGTGCACATCATAGCAACCGGTCAAATGGTCAACAAGTTACTTAGGCTTTTATATATATAAAAAAAATTATAGCTCAATAAAGCTGAAATTTTACAATTAAAAAAACTATTTTTAATATAAAAATAACTATTTATTCCACATAATCTATAGCCATGTATCTTCATTTCATACAACATGTTGGTTGTCAACTTTGTAACATGAACGACTAATAATAATTACAAAGCCTTTCAAAAATATGAAATGCTGCATAGCTTAGATTTAAGAATGTGAACTTATTTTCTATATATAGAAACATGAACCCATGAATCTTGTTGCCAAAACCCCATATACTTCTCTCTGTAACAGCTGTGTAACTCCGGATGTTATTGATGCAGTGGCACAGAGACAACAGAGCAGCCAATTCTTTCACAAGGACGAAAACATGGCCCAAAATTGAAATGGCCTGTTTCAAGAGTGGCTGCTGGCTGTCGATGCTCTTTGTTTTCCATAATAAGCTTGTTTTTCTGTCCATTTACATCAACCCTGATTTTAAGTTAACCATTTTCTGTTACAGTTCATTTTACTTTGTCCTGGGAAAATGAAAAGGAAATAAGGTATTTCCAGTCTAGTATAAAATGGTCCAAGCTAATTAAATGCAGGGAGAGCCAAGTGACAGATTAGCCTTTCATCCCATTAGCCTGCATGTATAAACCAAAGTCATAAACATTGAGTGAGCTCTTGGTCATTTATTTTAATGCTTTTTAAACGTGCTAAGAAGAAAGGAAAAGTTATGGGTATTTCTACACCATTCTGGTTATGAAGGTTCTATTCATCAATACCTAATTTATTTCTATAATTGAATACCAGTTTACAAAGAACTCTTCACAAAATTAGAAATTAATGTTCAAACCTCTAATTATCAAATAATATAAGCAAAAATATAAGTAGTTACTGAAAAAAGTTATATATACTGAATCTGCAAAAAGTAATAGAAAGAAGGAAAAGATATATTAAGGGGGGAGAAACAATTTAAAAATCACACAGGTTCGAAATTTTACCATAAAGAAAGGAGCTCCAAAGATCAGCTTACCACCCACTTATTTAAAACCTAACTTCTAGTCCAAAGAATTCAGCAGCACCTCAGCAAGATTACTGTAATGAGAGTTAAAGAAATACTAAAATGAGACTATTAGGTAAAATTAACTGAGTATAAGCACACTTGCTTGAAGGTCTTCCTTGGTAAATCTATTTTAAGTCAAACATAGTCACAAAAGTCTAACAGTGATACTTCCAATAAATTTGAGTTTTCAATATCAGCATCAATTTGCCATAATTGGTAAATTAGCTTGGTATTCAATAACTAAAAATACTTTAATATAAATAAAAATTATAAATAATTTTAAATAATTCGCCTGTTTTCCATAGTTACATGGCTTCAGCTTTGTCCCAACTGAGTTTCCCTGGATCTTGTCATATGACCCAGTTTCTATTTATAAAGTGGCTGAAATTCATGAACATTTTTCTTCTCAGTCATAAATGGTAATCTTATAACTGACCACACTATTTCTTTGCTATAACCATCTAACTCGGTTTTTTAAAATTGATTTAAGTAGAGTTGACGTAAAACGTTATATTAGTTTCAGGTGTACAATAGTGATTCGATATTGATATATACCTTATGCTGCGATCTCCACACTAAGTCTAGTAACCATCTGTCACTGTGCAAACTTATCACTACATTATTGACTACATTCCCCTTCACCTTTTCCACCCGTCCTTCCTAGCTTCCCCTTCCGCCCCTCTGGCAACCATCTGTTTGATCTCTGTTTCTACGAGTCTGTTTTTTGTTTTGTTTTGTTGTTGTTGTTGTTCATTTGTTTTATTTTTTAGTTTCCACATATAAATGAAATTATGTGGCATTTATCTTGTCTGTATGATTTAATTAACTTAAAATAATACCCTCTAGGTTCATGCATGTTGCCACAAATAGCAAGATTTCATTCTTTTTTATTCCTGAGTAATATTCTATTTATTATATATATATTTCATATATATATATATATATATATATCACATCTTCTTCATCCATTCATCAATTGATGGACACCTACGTTGCTTCCATATCTTGACTTCAGTAAATAAAGCTGCAATGAACAAAGGGGTGCATATGTCTTTTTTTAATTGCTGTATTCATTTTCTTTGAATAAATATGAGGAAGTTTAATTGCTGGGACTCTATTTTTAGTTTTTTGGGGATTCTCCATATTGTTTTTCATATTGGCTGCACCAATTTACAATCCCACCAACAGTTCACGAGGACTCCCTTTTCTTCACATCCTCAGAAACACTTGATATTTGTTGGCTTTTTCATAATAGCCTTTTTGACATGTGTGAGGTTATATCTCATTGATGTTTTGATTTGTATTTCCCTGATGATTAGTTATGTTGAGCATCTTTTCATATGTGTTTGCTATCTTTTTTGGAGAAATGTCTATTCATGTCCTCTGCCCATATTTTAATTGGATTTTGGGTGTGTTTTTGCTATTCAGCTTTATGAGTTCCCTATATTTTGGGATATTAGCCCCTTATTGGATATATTGTTTGTGAATATCTTTTCCCATTCTGTAGGCTATCTTTTCATTCTGTTGATGGTTTCCTTTGCTGTGCAGAAACTTTTTAATTTGAGGGAGTCCCATTTGTTTATTTTTTCTTTTGCTTCCTTTGGCCGAGGAGACATAGCCAAACAGATATTGCTAAGACCACACTGTCAAGGAGTTTTTTGCCTATTTTTTCTTCTAGAAGTTTTAAGAGAAGTAATACTGGAAAGAAGGAAAAACTGGGAGAGGGTATTCCAGGCTAGGAATGTAATAACAAATCTATAAAAATAGGTTTTTTTGTCTTGATCTCATTCAGAATACAACAGGTAATTTTCCTGAAGAGAGGGCAGCTGTCAGGGTGTTGATGTGGGAAGAGGGGGCAAGCAGACAATAAAGGGTCTTCAATGCCTCAATGGGGAGTCTGCATTTCATTTAATAGGCAGCCATTAAAATAAAAATATTAAATTATGTCAAATATCATCCCTTCTGTGGTTAAAAAATAGACACAGATGCATATTTGTCTACATATAAAAATGCCCAGAAAACAATCTAGAATGTTACACCAAAAAAATGACTCTCAGTGGTTGTCTGTGGAGTAGGGAAAAGGTAGAGTTGGAATGGATTTAAAAAGGAACTTCAGCTTTTTTATTGTATGCATTTCTGTTTCATGGTTTGGTTTTGTTTGTTGTTTTTACAACAGGTTGTGTTAATATATCATTTATGTACATTTAAAACACAATTTCTTCAGAGAAAATTCTGTACTGGTTTGTTCACTTTTTAAAACCAAAATGTAATTAAAACCCCAAACTTTAAAACCAAAATGTAATTAAAACCCCAAGCAGAGGTGCAAGAAGAGCAAGCACTAAAACATGCAGGAGGCCCCTCTACCTGTCCCAGTTCCAACAATGGGGGTTCTGCCACCTCACAACCAAAGAGAAGAGCTACAAATTGCCCATCTCCAGAACACCTACTTCATACAGATCTTCAGAGTTCTCCTGATCTTACTCAGACCTTTAAAGGGACCTATATGTCAAAGGCTGGTCCCTAATCAACTCCCCCTTCTAATCAATCATTACTTTTGGAGGTTTTTTTAAAGTCCATTTAACCCTTTATCATTAATATACTTTCTGTAGTGAAAATTTAAATTTAGCATTAACCCTGGCCAGGATGCTCAGTTGGTTGGAGTGTCGTCCTGCACACCAGAAGGTTACAGGTTCAATTCCCAGTCAGGACACATATCTAGGTTGTGTGTTCCATCTCTGGTCAGGGGGCATACAAGAAGCAACTGATCGATGTTTCTGTCACATTGGTGTTTCTCTCTCTCTCTCTCTCTCTCTCTCTCTCTCTCTCTCTCTCTCTCCCTCTCTCTCTCTTTCTCTATCAATAAAAACATATCCTCCAGTGAGGAATTTTTTTTTTAATTTAGCATTGCCCTAACCGGTTTAGCTCAGTGGGTAGAGCGTTAGCCTTCAGAGTCAAGGGTCCCAGGTTCGATTTCGGTCAAGAGTATGTACTTTGGTTGTGGGCATATCCCAGTAGGGAGTTTGCAGGAGGCAGTTGATCGATTTTTCCCTCTCTAATCTATGTTTCTAACTCTCTACCCCTCTCCCTTCCTCTCTGTAAAAAAATCAATAAAATATACATTTTTAAACATTTAGAATTAATATAGCCTGTTCATCAGGGGTTTTTTAATTTTTTAAAATGCTGTGGATGTGTTGATTGAACTACCAAGAGAGAATGAGTGGAGGAAGCTAGCCGAACAGTGTTGGTTAGCAGCTTTTACACTCTGTCCTTGTCAACTTCACTCTCATTTTTCATGATAATTTCGTCTGTCAATTGGCAAGCTTTAAAATGGATTTTTTTAAAGATATATCTGTGGCAACAAGTTGCAAACTTGTTTTTCTTTCCTCTCTAGGTGTTTCTCATGCCTTTTTGAATATTTTATCAAATGTGAAAGAGATCAATCCCATAAATCTGAGCATGTTTTTATTGTGAACTATTGTTGAATTCTGTCCTCACGTCCTCTGTGACCCCGGTTTCCATAAACCCTCTCTCCTCTCATCTCCCCACAGGAAGGACTTTTAGTTTCCCAACCTCATCCTGGCTGAATTCACAAGGTTCACAGGCACAGGTGTGACTCATTTGCAACTGCTAGCTTCCTTAGTAGCTCTTTGATGATCACCTAATGCCCATTGTCTTCTATCAACATTTGCAGGATACTTGGTATTCCTCATTCCTACAACTTATCTGTGCCTTGGGCAAATTACTTAACCTCTCTGAGTAGGTGTTACTTTTTGCTCATCTGCAATAAGGAAATAATAACACCTACTTTGTAGGTCATTGTAGGGATTAAATACATGTAAAGTTCTTATCATAATGCCTAGCACACAGCCAACATTTGATGTCTGTTATGATAATTATTTGTCTTGAACTTATCTGACTACTGTTCTTATTTAATGAAGGAAGTGCTATTATAATGAATGGTTAGGGACCTGAATAACCCTGCCATATTGGCCTCCAGGTGAGCTTGTCCTTTGGATCAGAATGGCCAGGGTGCTCCCTAGGAAGTCTCTTCCCAGCTTCCTCAGTGCTTTCAGAAATGACTTCTGGGCACTGCTGGTGGGTCCACGCCTCGGTCAGAGGTAGCATACCTTGGAGACCCAATGCTCACAGTGTAGACTAGAACCAGACTTTAAATGCCAGCTCCATCATTTATTAGCATGTGACTATGGCACTAAAAATTATTCAACCTTAGTTTCCCATCGATAAACTGGAGATGGATTGTATCTCTACTTCCTAGCGTTATTACAGGGATTGCGTGAGAGAGTAGAGTCAAGCACACAATAGAATTCAGTAAACTCTCAGTACCTAGCAAGTTAGTCCCGGTCCAGGTAGTGGCCATATGAGTCAAAAGCGGTATAGATCTGCTCTCCTTTCTTTCTTGGCAATTGTACCCATGTCCTAGGGCCGTGGTCAGCAAACTGCAGCTCACGAGCCACATGCAGCTCTTTGGCCCCTTGAGTGTGGCTATTCCACAAAATACCACGGCCCGGGAAAGTCTATTTTGAAGAAGTGGCATTAGAAGAAGTTTAAGTTTAAAAAATTTGGCTCTCAAAAGAAATTTCAATGGTTGTACTGTTGATATTTGGCTCTGTTGACTAATGAGTTTGCCGACCACTGTCCTAGGAGGTCAAGACAACCTCATTCTCCTATTCTTTCATCTTCCTTGAGGGTGAACTTCAACTTGCCAGGAGTCCTTGGGTCTGAGTCATCACTTTCTCGTGTCCACTTCCCCAGGTGAGGGCCTCCAGTTCTGACTCTATCTCTCGGGATTGTGCCAATACTCTGGGAGCTAAGGCAATGCTAATTGTCTGCTTATACCTAGGGTCTTGGCATGTCTGTCAACATTGCTAAACAGGGAAAGATTTTCTTTGGGTTCTCCTTTATGTCGTATACAGTTGACCTTGAACAACACAGGTTTGAACTGTGTGGATCCACATGTAAGCAGGCCTTTTTCAAATTGACCCATGCAGTTCAAACCCATGTTAATCAAGGGTCATCTTTGTGTTTGGGAATCCATGCATGCAGAGGACTGACAGTGATAATATTAGGATTTTCAGCTGTAAGCAGAGGTCAGTGCCCTTATTACCAGCAATGTTCAAGAGTCAACTGTATTGTTGGTTTGAAACCTCAGGAGCTTCCAGGGTGAAATCTGAAACTTGCCCCCATAACAGAGTACAAAGAGAGGTTGAAAAAGAGGTAGACCACCCTAGATAGGTAGGTGGCAGGTTTAATAAGCAAGACAACCTACACATGAGGCTTGTCTCAGGCCACTGCAAGATAAGTAGATCTCTAAACCCGCCCTCCAAAATCTGAAGAGTTATATAGAGGCCGTAACAAGGTTCAGTCACGTCTGCCATCCAGAGGGTCTCAGCAATACACTCTCTCACAAGGTTGCGTTCTTGAGAACGGCTTCCACTGTGGGGATGCTGGACAGAGCATCTACTCCAAGGACAGGGAGAAGCCTCCAATTGCCTGGGTTCAGCTCACAGGCCAACCAGTCACATCCTCTCATGACCTCCTTTGATGTGTATCAAGTGACTGTGCAAACACAGAAGTAATTCCTCATGTCAGTAAATACATTTATTCCATTTGGTTAAATATTAAAATGCATTTCTATGTGCTGGCCACATAGCTTATTGATTACAGCTGCTCCTCAAGAAGTGTCATTTGCCGAAACCAGTTTGGCTCAGTGGATAGAGCATCCAGCCTGCAGACGGAAGGGTCCCAGGTTCGATCCTGGTCAAGGTCAAGTACCTTGGTTGCAGTCACATCCTCAGTAGGAGGTGTGCAGGAAGCAGCTGAATCGATGTTTCTCTCTCATCGATGTTTCTAACTCTCTATCCCTCTCCCTTTCTCTCTGTAAAAAATCAATAATATATATATATTTTTTAAAAAAAGAAAAGAAATGTCATTTTGTTACAATGCTGATGAGGGGAAAAAATGTTTCCTGGCTGCAGCCACTGTTTGTGTGCAGTTTGCATGTGCTTCCCTTGTTTGCATGGGTTTTCCCCGGGTCTTCGGTGTCCTCCCACATCCCAAAGGTGTGCACCTGGGATGAACTGGCGTGTGTGCATTGTCCCATTCTGAGAGTGTATGAGAGTAGGGGTGAGTGCATCCTGCAATGGAAGGGTGTCCTACCCAGGATCCCACCCTGAGCTGAGAGAGGCTCTGGCCACCCATGGCTCTGGACTGGAATAAGCAGGCTGGGAAAGAATTCTCTCACTTGCTTTGATTCATCTTTCTTAAATGTATGGATAGCTCACATACATTTCAATGTTTAATACTGAAAGGGGTTTGGGTCCCTAGTTAGAAGTTTGGTCGTGTTTTTGTACCCAGAAATATGCCATAGGAACTTAACTCTTATTTATATCAATTAACCGCAGGTAAAATTGGTTTTGTTAAGGTCATCTCGCTTAAAGTCACAGTTTCCAAGAACCTATTGACAATGTTAAGTGAGGATTTAGTGTGTATGATGGTCTTCTTACCAATTAAAAATATTAGAGGCAGCAATGATGTGGAATTCTAAACCAAACCTCAAGATCCACCCATATCTGTCCTAGGAGTCCCTAATGGGTGGCCTCTGCTGTATTCACCTCTGAGTAGACAGAATTTTAAAGATGTCCCCCCACAATCATTTAATCAAGCACAAATCTAGATCCGGCTGTGAAAGAAATATGCAGATGTCATTAAGGTTGCAGATCTTAAATTAGGGAGATTATTCTGGATTATCTAGATGTGCCCAAACTAATCACTTGAGTCCTCCAAGCAGAGGTATGTCTCTGGCTGCAGTGAGAGGGTTGCAGCAGCAGAAGGAGGCAAAGAAGGATGCAGCAGGAAGGAGAGAGCCTGAGAGTCTGAAGAGCGGTAAGATAAGATATGACCCACCTTTTTGGCTTTGGAGATGGAGGAAGGGAGTCATGAGCCAGGGAACGTAGGTGGCTTCTAGGAGCTGAAAAGTACCTCCTGTGGGCAGCCAGCAAGAAAATGACCTCAGTTCTTCACAGCACAGAACCGAATTTTGCCAACAACTTGAATGAGGTGGAGAGGGGGGAAGGGAGCAGATGGGGAGTTTGGAAGGATTTCCCCTAAGAGCTGCCAGTAAAGAATGCAGCCCTGCCTTGACCGGTTTGGCTCAGTGGATAGAGCATTGACCTGCGGACTGAAGGGTCCCAGGTTGAATTCCGGTCAAGGGCATGTACCTTGGTTGTGGGCACATCAACAGTGGACGGAGTGCAAGAGGCAGCTGATCGATGTTTCTAACTCTCTGTCCCTCTCCCTTCTTCTCTGTAAAAAATCAATAAAATATATTTTTTTAAAAAGAGTGCAGTCCTACTGACATCTCAGTTTTAGCCTGAGCAGCCCTGAAATTAGTTTACCAGATTGCCATCCTACAAAACTGGAACAAAGCTAATGAATGTGAATTTAAGATACTATCGCAGTGGTAATTTGCTACAGCAGCAATAGGAAGACAAATGTACTCATTTCCAATGAGAAACCCATGTTTCCCAAGTTCTCTGCCCTGTTTGGTTTTCTTACCAAAAGTATCTTTGATTCTATCCCTCACATTTTCAGTCGTATTCACTCGGATGTAGAGATGAATCCATAAATTCTATATTCACTCTACAATTGAAATGCATATGCATCATAGGATGAGAGTCAGATTGCACATCCCCTTGTGTGAAGTTTCTCTGTCATTTACATGCTATTATAGTTCAGGGAAGTTGCTGTGCGCAGAAATGAGTGTGCATCGGACATAAAGCAAGTCAGCCTGGAGAGGCAAAGGAAACGTTTTAAAATTCTGCCAAATGCATTCGAATCCACATTAAGCCTAGCTTTTATAGGAAAGAACCCCAATTTCAGAAGTGACCTTTTAGGTACCTACGGGGAATGTTGCAAAGTTTCAAATGCCTTATAAAAGTCCTAGGAATGGGAACAATATCACTTTTTATGAAACCTTGCAGTGCAGATTGAGGGGATTCTGGCAGAATGCCAACACATAGTTATGGTAGACTTAAGGAAGCCATGGTTTGTTTTCTTCAACTATTTTGCTTAGAGCCTGGAAACCATTTATAACAAGTGTCATAACTATATATATATGTGTGTGTGTGTGTGTGTGTGTGTGTGTGTGTGTGTGTGTGAATATATATATATATAGTTATATATATAGTTATATATAGTTATATATTGTTATATATATTGTTTTATATATATATATATTGTTACATATAATATTGTTATATATATATATATATTGTTTAATGTCTCTCAACCACAGATTCTAAGTGCAGTTTGAAAGAGCTGCCTGCTGGGAGCACCGTTTAACAGGATTTGGTTTATTGGAGCTCATGCTAACATCGGGTGCCTTTGCAAGCAGCAGGCCTGCACGCTGAGAGCAGCAAAGAGAGAGGGAGGCGAGGCGGCTGGGCAGACTGGGAGTGCTCTGGAAGTGAGCAGAGCCGGCCTTCCCGCTGAGCCTTCTCCCTGAGATAAAATCAGTCCTCGTTGGTAGACGTCTGGGCTCTGAGCTGCCCTCTCTCTGTGGACATGGTGTTTACATCTGGCAAAATGGTTCTGATGTGGGTGTGGCCCCGGGTCTCCACATTCTGCATTTCTGGTCACCAGAGTGGACTATCAAGTAACCAAATGCATAGTTTACATGTTGTGTGCAGTTTAAAATAATAATTTCTAACGGTATATGTTTTCCTTCATACCTTACTCTGAAACAGTGAAAAGCAAAATGTATTTCAAAGAAGAAAATCAGCCAGTCAGCTTTCACCGGACCAGGACTCTACCATCTGGAGTCCATTCCTGGTGCTGTGAATGCCCCGAGACATGAAAATGAACAGCTCACAGGCACGGGGTGCCCTTGGCTTACCCACTCCTTCTACCATGGAAGGGCCGACAAATCATGCGGGCCCTGAGGGCAAGGGTTTCCAAGCTGGAGAGACGTAGCTTTCAGTCCCAGCTCTGCCATGTTATGGCTCTGCATTACTTCATCTCTCCAAATTTCAGGGTCTTTACCTTTATATAAGTATAATAATATCTATCTTATAAAGATGGCACCATAATAAAATAATACATTAAGAGTACCACAGTGCCTTACATGTGGTGAGCACCCACAAATGTTCACCGTTATTATTATTACAACTACTGTTGACCCTTGAACAATACAGGAGCAGGAGTTAGGGGCACTGACCCCTATGCAGTCAAAAGTTCACATATAAACCAAACGAACTAACAAGCATTTTGTGTGGTGATTGTGGGGGGAGAGGGTGGAAGGAGGTGGAGAAGAGTATGGGGGGATAAAGGGTGACGGAAGGAGATTTCACTTGGAGAGGTGAGCACACAATACAGTGTACAGATGATGTGCTGTAGAATTGTGCACCTGAAACCTGTATAATTTTGTTAACCAGTGTCACCCCAATAAATTTAATTTAAAAATAGATTGATTAATTTTTTTTTAAATCCATGCATAACATTTGACTTCCCAAAAACTTAGATACCACCGTGTTTCCCTGAAAATAAGACCTGCTTACAGGTTTCCTTCTGAGTGAAATATAAGGCATCCCCCCCGAAAATAAGGCCCCCAGGCTCTGTCTCAGAATGAAAATTAATTTACCGTAAACTGGTCGCTAGGGCCGCCCCGACTGGCGTCTAGCAACCAGTGACCTTGCACGGAGTCCTGACCTCACTGCTGTGTGAATGGAGAGAAATCAGCGTGGAAACTTTGTGAAACCTAAACTGCAATAAGTTGTGACTTGGGTGAAGAATTCATGGGAGAAAATCACTGACAGTTGCATTGCAAAGGCACTGCGAGCAGGCTACCTTGACAAGAAGTACTCATTTAAAGACAGTGCTATTGCTAAACATGAGAGATTTGGTCCACTGATTCTGAAAGAAATGGAGTCACAAGAAATTCACCAGGAAATTCAGGAATTGGATTGTTATGATGATGTTCCAGAAGATGATGACATGATTGTCATTGAATAAATGAGTAAATTCTTGATACTGTAGGATTCACAGTTTGTCTGGTTTGTGTTGACAACTACCGTACTACCGTACTGTATACAGGTAATAAATTTCCTTCATTTTCATTTAACAATAAATGTATACCGTATTCTTCTTCATGGAAAAATAAGGCATCCCCTGAAAATAAGACCTAGCACATCTTTGGGAGCAAAAATTAATATAAGACACTGTCTTATTTTTGGGGAAACAGGGTAATAGCTGACTGATGGCCTTACTGGTAACATAAACAGTGGATTAACACGTATTTGTATGTTATATATATTATTTACCCTATTCTCACAATAAAGTAAGCTGGAGAAATAAAATGTCATTAAGAAAATCATAATAAAGAGAATATACATTTGTAGTATTTAGTGGGGGAAGAAATCCGTGATAAATGGACCCCTACACAGTTCAAACCCATGTTGTTTAAGGATCAATTGTATTCAATAGGACTGGCACGTGCCTTCATGGAACATATGCAACATAACTTTATCCGCACCTTCCCATTTCATATGTATCCACAGGTTTATGTCATCAAAACCAAAGGATTACCAAATAAGTTGCTTTACATAATCTGTTTCAAAAAAGTAAATCTGATTGGCCACAGACATTCCACCTCTACCACTTAGTATTCCTGACATGCCTGCACCTGTGAAACTACCTTTCCCGTATGAAGTCAAATAGCACTGCTTGGAAAATAAAAGAGAGACGGTGGCAACATGAGAAGGAAGCTGTTAGTACAGCGCAAAGCCAGCACACAGAGGCCAAACAACGCACATTTGTCTCTGCCATCGCCACCTGGTCCCATTTCCAGTGCTTAGCAACCATTTTTGTATGTTCAGTTTATTAAATGGGTTTCTGTCACCTACAAAGTCCACTGCTGTCGATCCTGAGCCAGGGCTGAGCCCTGTAGTCTGGATGCTTAACCTGGAAGGCAGCTTCCTGAAAACCAGCAGGAGCCACACTGGGCAGGTGGCCGGGGATCACTGCCAGGGGACCGCCCTGCCCTGCCCGCTGAATGGAGAAAGGGCACCTGTCCTCAGAGGACCAAGACATTCTGCTGGGATCAGTCAGGAAGCATGTCACATAACTGAACTTGTCAAACAAATGGAAATAGCAAAAAAGAAAGGTCACCGCATCTCAGTTGTAGATATAATCTGCCACGTATGTTGGCAAAATGCAGGGCAGTAAAAAAGAAGCAAGGTTTGCTTCTTTGTCCCCATTCTGTGACTATCAGAAGGTAAACATAAGTATGGGCTATGGTGTACAGGAACCCTTGAGTCAGAAAATATGGATTTTGACTCTGGTTCTTGGTGACCTAGATCTAGTCCAGTCGTGGGCAAACTATGGCCCGCGGGCCGGATCCGGCCTGTTCGGCTGTTCTATCCGGCCCATGGAGCCAAAAGAGCAGAAGGTTCTCTTGCTCTCCCCTCCGCTCCTTCACCAGCAGCCCAAGATGAGAGTGCCAGCATGGTCAAGTTGCTTTTGTTCTGGCCCTCCAGTCCAGTTTAAGATAAAGTTTGCCCACCCCTGATCTAGTCAGCTAAGCTGAGTCTTGAGTGTTTTAATTTCCAAAATAATGATGAGATTAGATAGGTAGGTGAATATAAGAAATTAAATATCACATGGGAAAGCCCCAAGTTTTATGTTCTTTTTCTTTCATTTTTTATTGAATTTATTGAAGTGACATTAGTTAATAAAAGTATATAGGTTTCAGATGTACAATTAAATGACACATTATCTGTATATTGTATTGTGTGCTCACCAGCCAAAGTCGAGTCTCATTTCATCACCATTTATATACACCCCCTTTATTAATATGTCCTTAAGTCGTTGTCCTGCTTCATGTCCTACCCTGACCTCTACCCAGTCTTGGTTATCCATCAGTTGATTATATTTGTCAAGAATTACACACACCTTCGCTGGCCGATGTGGCTCAGTGTTTAAGGTTGACTCAGGAAATGAGAGGTCTAGTCAGGGCTCATGCCTGGGTTGTGGGCTCAATCCTCAGCAGGGGGTGTGCAGGATGCAGCGGATTGATGTTTTTCTCTCATCGATGTTTCTATTTCTCTATCCCTCTTCCTTCCCCTCTCTCTAAAATCAATAAAAACATTTTTAAAGGCTCTGGTCAAATACACATAAGAAATTTTGCATGCTAAATCTCCTTCTTTTAAAAAAAATGAGAAGAATTACACAGGTCTTTATTCTCTCTTTCTTAAAGTACTGTGCTTAAATAAAACTTACAACTTTTGTTTCTCTAGATTTTTCCTGAATCCTATTAAAAGCCCACCCATGTCTGTATTAGCAGTATAGATATGAGACCCAATATCATTCCTTTAGGATTCACATGACTTAAAAACAGCTTGAAGTTGGAGTAATGTTTCAGTAGCAAGATCACTTTGCATTAACACTATTTCAGAAGGATCGTTATTTTTAAGAAACATTTTTATAAGAACTGAATGTCTTCTTTTACCTTTCCTGAATTATTGTAATAACAAAGTTTTTCTTATACTGTCATGGCCTTGATAATAATGCTTTAGCTCACAGGAGGGAATTGAATGGTTCCTGTCCAAGTGAGATATTATTCCAATTAATTATTAGCATTAAAATTCCAATTTAGTGTTCAACACACTAATAGACAGATGTTGCCACTGCTATGGGTCAATGCTTTTGTAAAAGACAATCTCATACTAGTCAGGTATGAAATTATGTTGAAAGGTTGAGCGAGCTAATGCCACTGTGAGCTGCCAGTGTATGCGCAGAACTCAGCACAAAATAAGACCCACATGGGTTGCCTGGGGTAAGTCTGGCACTTTGGAAAATGAGCTTCCTTTACATCCTGCAAATTGTTTCTATTAATAGCACTTATTAAACAAAATACAGTAAAGGGCACTCTGGGGGGTTTCCAAAGAAATAGAGTGCCTCTGGCTCCAAGAAGGTCAGTCAAGGCAGGGCATAGAAACATGAATCAGAAAACAGCTTTACAGAGCAAACACATCAACATGCCTACGTTAAAACAGTTTTGTGTATACACATGAGAATTTATAAGGTTCCTGGCAAAAACAAGGGAACAGAGATCAGAGGACTCAACAGGAAAGTCTTTGAGGGGTAAGTAAAAGTGAAAGGGGTATTTCAGAAGCAGTAATGGTGGTATGTATAAATGCTTGAGTCAAAAATCAGTAATGCCCCGCCGGCATAGCTCAGTGGTTGAGCATCGACCTATGAACCATGACGTCACAGTTCAACTCCCAGTCAGAGCACATGCCCGGATTGTGGGTTTGGTCCTCAGTGTGGGGTGTGCAGGAGGCAGCTAATCAATGATTCTCTCTCATCATTGATGTCTCTATCTCTATCTCAATCACTCTTCCTCTCTGAAATCAATAAAAATATTTTTTTTAAAAAAAAAAGGGGAGAACCAGCAACTTGTGTGAGAGAGGAAGGAAATTGAGTCATAGTTGCTGGAGAAGGTCTGTATCAGACTAATAACAAAAGGTGGGAATATTTGAGGAATTGTTCCATATTTTCACGGTAAGGATGGTATACATTTGTCAAATATGAGCATAAAATGGTGCTATTTGTAAATGTAAGTTATATCTCAATAAATTTTTAAAAGATGGATTTTAAGTTTTAATTGAAGAAATTAAATCAACAGATTAATTTTTCAAGTTTATCTTTTTCTTCCCTTCTTTCTTTTTCTAAATGAATTTAAAATCTAATAGTGAGTTACTAGAGAGTAACTTCTCGAACTTGTTTTTTTTTTTTATAAAAACACTCATAAAAATCATATCTTTGGAATTGGATACAGCTTTATGTAACTGTATATACATTTTTATGGCCAAAATTATACTGTCTTTTTTTTCCTTTATTTTTTTTCACTCATCCCTCTGCCCTGTTTCAGAATCTAGGAGTTTATGTTATGTTTAGTTCATTTGTTTTGCTTTTTTAGGTCCCACAAATTAAGTGAAATCATATGGTATTTTTCTTTATCTCATTTATTTCACTTAATCTAATGACCTCTAGATCCATCCCTGTTGTCACACAGGCAAGATTTCATTCGTTTTTATGGCTGAGTAATATTCAATTACGTGTGTATATAAAGGTTGGCCAAAGGTAGGTTTACAGTTGTTAATAAGGTTAAATAATGCAATAATCAACTATATATATATATATATATATATATATATATATATATATATATATATACCGTATATATATATAAAAGCCCAGCAACCATTACAGTGGAATGACTAGAATGACCAAAACGACTGGTCACTATGACACACACTGACCATCAGGGGGCAGATGCTCAATGCAGCAGCTTCCCCCTGGTGGTCAGTGCACTCCCACAGTAAGAGTGCCCAATGCAACTGTCAGTGATTTTCTCCCATGAATTCTTCACCCAAGTCACAACTTCTTGCAGTTTAGGTTTCACAAAGTTTCCACGCTGATTTCTCTCCATTTACACAGCAGTGACATCAGGACTCTGCGTAACGTCACTGGTTGCTAGACACCAGTCGGGACGGCCCTAGCGACCAGTTTACGGTAAATTAATTTTCATTCTGAGACAGAGCCTGGGGGCCTTATTTTCGGGGGGGGGGGATACCTTATATTTCACTCAGAAGGAAACCTGTGAGTAGGTCTTATTTTCGGAGGATGTCTTATTTTCGAGGAAACAGGGTAGTAAGTGGAATTAACTATTATAAGCTGTTTGGGTAAAACCTAAGGAAGGTGCTTTATAATTAGTCAGAAATGTGTATTGAAATCTCCAGCATAGCCACTAACAATGAATACAAGGATATATAATTAAAAGGCTAATCAAGCCAAACACTTAATAAAAATACCTGATTAATAGCCCCATCCCAGACCTAATGGTTGGCCCTAGAATCTGAAATTTCGTCATGTTCCCTCAGTGGTTCCTATGTTCCCAAGCATGATAGCCATTGCTGTAGACCTCAAATGATCACTCAGCAAACTCTTTCACAAATTGCTTGCTGTTGCAATTATGAAGTTGCACAGATGATAAAAACACAAATCTATTCAGGGGCCACTGAAGAAAAATAAACAACCATAAGCCTAAGTACTATCTAGGAATAAATACAAAGGAGATAATAAATTTTCAAGCATCCACTGCTAGTGTTCTTAAGGGCACCTTCACAAACAAAGTGAGTCCCATGAATAGAGAAGAGTTTTTTTCATTACCCCACGCTTTCCCTGAACCGAACCATTAATCTCCTCAGTCAGACTCCTTTAAGGGGTGAACCACTGCTGTATCGAAAACAGGAATTAGATCATTAGATTTCCTTTCTCACCTTTGTATTCTGACAGCATCCCTGGGCTCAGAGATTAAGAAGGGTGATTTGTTGCCATTTGACAAGAGTGGTAGTAACTGTCATCCCTACTGTACTTGCTGCTGATACTGACAGTTGTTTAGCACTGTTTGTAGGATGTGTCAAAATACATCATTTCTGTACAGGAGTCCTAGGGCAAAAAATACAATAATGTTTCATTGTTATAATCGTACTAGAGGCCTGGTGCACAAATTCCTGCACAGGTGGGGTCCCCTGGCCTGGCTAGTGATTGAGGCCCATCAGGGGGCTGGTTGGCCAGGGAAGAGATCAAGGGAGGTTGGCTGTGGGAGTGCACTGACCACATGGGGCAGCTCCTGCGTCTAGCCTCTGCCCCCTGGTGGTCAGTGCATGTCATAAGGTTAGGGTCAACCACTCATTCCAGTCGTTCAGTCTTAATGGTAGCTTAGGCTTTTCTATATATAGATAGGTGTTAAAAATGTGATAAGGAAACTGGGGCTCTAAAAAAAAAGGAGCTTGTGCATTTGGAGGTATTTTTATTACGGTGCCTAGAATTACCTAATACAGAAACCGAACTTAATATTCTGCCACTGCTATTATGAAATCATTCAGGCAAACAATTGGCATTCTATATCTTTATCTCCAACGGCTATGCCTCTTGTTCAGTATCACAGGCCTAAATCCAAATTGTATTCTCCCAAGAAAAGAGGATACATAATAAAGACAGAAGGTCATTTTAGGGAAAGAAATCAAGGGTGTTGCTTGCAATAAGTTCTTCATTCATTCAAAAAGCTGGAACTATCTAAAATACATGGCATTTTAGAATTCAGTAAAAATCGGCACTTCATTTTAGAGATATATTACCCCCCCAAAAAAAAATCAAGATTGAATGGTGGAACATTAGATATAGAAGTGGTTAGAAGGTAACATGCAGGAAAAGATTTTATACTGTTTATTTTTATGTCTGTTCTCAATTCTCACCCTCATCCCCTTCCAAATATTATTTGCACTTTCATCCCAAGCATATAGCACTGCATTTGGCACAAATGCTCTGAAAATACTTGCCTAACCTTACAGTGCTCCTTGACTGTCTCCTGCTGTTCCCCTTGTATTGTCTTATCCGTTTCTTTGAGGACAGGGGCCAGGCTCAATGCTATCTGATTCTCCAACAGCAAATACAGCACAAGCACGATAAATGCGATGGTGACTTGTGAGTCCCAAGTCTTTGGACTTTGCATTGTTTTCAGCTCCTGTTATCATTGGTAATACAAAAGAAAAAAAAAGAGTGAACACCATCTTCAAACAAAATTTTTTTCAAAGAACATTTTTAATAACAATAGTCATGATGCCAGGCATTCTACTAGGTGCAGCACATGGTATTTTTTTTTCATATTCAAAACATCTTTCCAAAAAGGAAGCCACAGACAAGGAGAAAATGTTTGTAAAGCATACACCTGACAAAGGATGTGTATCTAGAATATACAAAACACTCTAAATACCTAAATAATAAGAAAAGAACCCAAATTTTTTAAAAATATATATTTTATTGATATTTTACAGAGAGGAAGGGAGAGAGATAGAGAGCTAGAAACATCGATGAGAGAGAAACATCGACCAGCCGCCTCCTGCACAACCCCCACGGGGGGATGTGCCCACAACCAATGTACATGCCCTTGACCGGAATCGAACCCGGGACCTTTTAGTCCACAGACCGATGCTCTACCACTGAGCCAAACCGGTTTTGGCGAATTTTTTTTAAGAAGGCAAAAGATTTAAACAAACAATTCATCATAGAAAATATGTAGGTGATAAATTAACACATGAAAACATATTAACATCATTAATTGTCAGGGAGATCGAAACTAAAACCACAATGAGCCCTAGCTGGATGGCTCAGTTGGCAGGAACATCATCCCATGCACCAAAGGGTTGCAGGGCACATACCTAGGTTGTGGGTTTGATCCCAGGTCAGAGCACATTCAAGAAGCAACTGATCAATGTCTCTCTTGTCTCTTTCTCTCTCTCTCTCTCTCTCTCTCTCTCTCTCTCTCTCTCTCTCTCTCTCTCTTTCTCTCCCTCTCTCTTCTTCTCCCTCTCTCTTCCTCTCTCTCCCTTTTTCCCTCTCTCCCTCTCTCTTAAAAAAAATATCAGGAAGCATATCTTTGGCTAAGGATAAAGAAAAAATACAACATGATAAGATGCCAGTACACAACTATTAGAATGGTTAAATTTTTTAAAAATTGAACATACTAAGTATGGACAAGGAAATGGATCAACTGAATGCACTGCCAGTGGGAATATGAAATGGTACAACCACTTTGGAAAAATAGTTTAATAAATTTTAAGCTAAACATGTATACCATGACCCAGCCATTCCATTCCTAGGTACTAACCCAAGAGAAAGGAAAGCAAATGTCCATGCCTCGACTTGTCCACAGGCCCTGGCTGGAGTTGCTCAGCGTTTAGTCATTTCATCTGAACATAACCTTCCTCGACCGCAATATGGACACAAATGGTCCGGTCCATTGTAAGCGTCCGGAGCTTGTGTCATTTCCAAGTGAGATCAGGTCTATAAGGGAACTTTGAAATAAAAGCGTTACAGGTCTACACACAGCAGTAATAACACAGGTGGAGCCACTGCCCTACACAGTGCCTTTGAAAAGGGAGACTTCCTCTGGGTGTATGAACTACACAAAGGACCCTCTGAGCGGACCAGGCCCCACAGTGGCAGCAATGATGCCTCTAGGCAATGAAAGGGGCAGGAAGGGGAAAGAGGGTAGGAAGGGTAGAGGGTAGAATCTATGGTGGTAGAGGAAGATTTGACTTTGGATGGTGGGCACACAATGCAAAATACAGATGATATATCATAGAATTTTACACTTGAAACCTGTATAATTGACTAACCAATGTCACCCCAATACATTTCATTTAAAATATAGAAAAGGGCCGAAACCAGTTTGGCTCAATAGATAGAGCGTCGGTCTGCTGACTGAAATCCCAGGTTCGATTCCGGTTAAGGGCATGTACATTGGTTGCGGGCACATCCCCAGTTGGGGGTGTGCAGGAGGCAGCTGGTCAATGTTTCTCTCTCATCGATGTTTCTAGCTCTCTATCCCTCTCCCTTCCTCTCTGTGAAAAAATCAATAAAATATATTTTTTAAAATAAAATAAAATATAGAAAAGGGCAGGGCACAGTGGGTGAAGCACAACTAGACCTATGCCCATTCACACTTCCCCTTCCCCAGGCTGGGTGTTTTGAGTAAGTCAACAAACTCCCTACCTTTCCTCGGTGGCTCTAGATGCAGTCCAGTCTTTCCTCCTCACCACAGGGAAGCGGCAGGACTAAGAGTCAGCATTTGGTGGAAGGGAAGAGAGGAGGGAGGATTTAGCAGCAGGTTCTGCCTGGGGCACCCCAAGGAGCAGTGATCAGCGAACTCACGGATTTCTTGAGGACTTTGGCCACATCGGAAACTGGTGAGAGAGAACACCACGGGGTGGGAGCGTAGCTGTAAAAGGGAAAGCAGAGGGACTCCATAGCATGACTACTGTCTCCCTCCCTCACTGTCTTGCCTTGGACTGGGCCACGCTCTTCCCACCTGCTGCAGAGCCGCCCTGTTCCTGGAGCGTGGATTACCTTTGTGGGCTAACAGACCCGAGCCAGGAGCCAGCCGGGCCCAGGGTTCTGTCCCCCAGTCTAAATGATCTTATTCCAGAGTACGGAGCCAATGGCCATTGTCTCAACATCATAAGCTTTATTTCTAATTTACATGATCTATGCACCTTTCAGAATTACACATTCCAATTAGCAGGGAATATGGCTATTCTTATTGTGTGTGCTGGTACGCTAAGATTATTGTGGCAAAAATAAAAAATTATTCCAATTACATGAATGTGTTGGTCTTCTATCAGGTTTGCTCTGAAATATTGGTTCTCCATATTCCAATTAATGGAATTACAGCTTCATTAAATACATTTGCTTGTAAAAAAATATTTTAACAAAATGTCCCTCCGTGTTGTTAAATAGCAGCATGTGCATATATCAGCTGTATTTCTGCAGTTTCTCATCTCCCATGTTCATGTTATTTGCTTCAAAAAACTTTTCCTGACCTTGCGAAGCTGGTTTGGCTCAGTGGATAGAGCGTCGGCCTGCGGGCTGGAGGGTCCCGGGTTCTATTCCGGTCAAGGGTACGTGCCTTGGTTGTGGGCTCGTTGGGGGTGTGCAGGAGGCAGCTGATCGATGTTTCTCTCTCATCGATGTTTCTGGCTCTCTGTCTCTCTCCCTTCCTCTCTGTAAAAAATCAATAAATTTTTTTTTCAAAAACCTTTTCCTGACCTTATTACAGAAGATAATTTTACTCTAGGAAGACACAGGAGAACTGGCATCAGATTTCCTTGCATATTTCCCCTTCATGAAATGATTTTAGTGTTGTTGTTTTAAGTTACGTTTCTCTCGAAAGATGATCTCAGAAATAAAAGTATAGCTATGTATGGTGATGGATGTTAACTAGGCTTATGATGGTGATCATTTCATAATACATACAAGTATCGAATCATTATGTTTTCCACGTGAAGCAAATGTAATGCTATATGCGAATTATCTCTCTATTGAATTGAAAAGACTGACAGTACCATATATTTGCAAGGATGTGGAGCAATTGACATGCTCATACACTGCTGGTGGGAGTGAAAATTGGTTTAAGGTCTATGTAAAGCTGTTAGACAGTATATTTAACAAAAAATAGACATACATGTATTCTTATAGCCAAACCTACTCCCATAAAAAAAAGAACCCATTATGCCACGATGTTAGTTCTCTTCTAGAGTCCAAATAAACATTTAGAATTGGTATCTGAAAGTTCGAGGCTCCTGGACAACATGCAGGGCTAGTTTTGAATTCTCTGGGCTTAGGTTCATCACCTGTAAAACGGGTTAATGAGGAAAATAATGTATGTAATACACTCATCTTATAAACAGGTGCTCATTAAATACCGATGTTATCTTACTCAATCTTCAGCCCATGATTGTGATTTAATAAATATTAATTTAATTTCTATAAAATAAGAGTCCCAATGCAGTTTTTACTGGTTCTGCAAATCAGGGATATATCCTTTTTAGAGGTAAAGGGTAAATCAGGAACAGGCTAAGTTCTGGGCAAAATTTCCAATATGCCAAGAGCCTTCCTTCCTTGCTATTCCTGCAGCTTTCACATACCTTGGGACTCTATCCCTCATGCCACAGAGGATCCAGAAATATTGACCTTCGTGGATGTGTACTCTAATCTCCATGCAGCCTCAGACTCTGGAAAGCAATCTGGTTAAATCAATTCTTACGTAGCATGACTGTCTGACACACTCAGAGGTATGTGCATTTTAAAAGGACGCCTAGTGTGTGATTCAAAAGAAGAAAGAGTTGGCAGATGTTCAGGCGGCAAATCAAACAGAAAAAAAATGTGTGGGAGAGGCATCTCTGGTGGATGACAGACTCCGCACCCACCCCCCCTAACTTGTCACAAGTACCAAGCTGCTCAGACAGCCCTCTTGGCACCAAAGGCGAAGCAGTCACTCTGCCCTGTGGCTTCCTTCAGAAGAAGAAGATTGTTACCCTCGGGGGGACTTTTCTTCTGGAAGCCTCTTGGCTACACTGTTTATTCCCCCGTCGCCATCACTCCTGACTCTTGGAAATGTCAGAAGAACCAAAATCAGAATCTTATCTCACAGAACAATTTAAATAACTTTAGTAGTTATTATTAGATTACCAACTGCAACAGTAAGTTAACTCATAGAAACTGAGAATTGTTTGTATTCTAATCATAGATGCTTATAGATAACGGAGAATAGGCCCAGAATGGAGCAATCCACAAATAATTCCTGGATTGTACCTTTTGCCATCTTTGCCAACCTATCTTACCTCAAGTATTTTATCAAAGATGCTAATAAGCAAGAAGGCCAACCAGTCTTACAGAAACTAGAACATGATACACATCCCCCTCTCCCCCCCTACCCCCCCCCCCAACTTCATTATTATGGCTCCAACACTGGCAGAGATCTTAATGAGGAAAGGAAAAGCATAGATAGAGAAAGGATGAAATAAAAAGGCCTAGGTAATCTATTAACTGAATGATTTCAGAGTAAGTAATTACTTACAATTTTTCCCTACAATAACACTTGGACCTCGGCTTTTACAGTTCAGGGACGGTATTTTCACATCAATGCTGTCATAATATCTATTGTTGAGGCAGCATAAGAAGAGCTAGGAAAATTCCTTAGCAAGTAGAGTGGGGAAACTGAGACAGATAGTTACTAGTAAATGGCCAATTTACACCTATATAATGAATGGCAAGATCTCATCTTCCCTAACCAAGAAGACCAAGAAGCAAATGATTCCAGACCATGCAGTGGCAAACCCGCCTCAGTCCCAGTCCTTCTCGGGTAACATTCCTTGAAGATGAAACTGACCAGGGAATGACCCTGACCCTATATGCTCATTTTGATGAATCAGCATATTAATGGATATATCTGGAAAGCTGATGAATATTTAACTGAGTTCCCTCCCTGAGACCTGCCCTAAAATTCCCACCTTTTAAGAAAACAGATAAAAGCCCTAAAGACGAAGGAACTTGTGCATGCTCCAAAGACTAAGGTTTTGCAGGAGACTTGCAACCAGGAGCAGCGGCAACTTGTCCTTGGCTAACCCTCTCAACCTGTCTCCAAGCCCCCACTTTTGCCTCTGTAATTTGCTTGCTGAGTCCACACAGCCCAGCTGGCTCGCTTCCCTGCCTCTGTGACTTTCTTTCCAAGGGGCCAAGGCAGCCTCACTCTAGGCGCACTCCTGTCGCTATGATCTTGCCTCTTCTATCATAAGCCCTTCCTTTGTTTCACTGTCCCCGGCTTTTGTGCACATACTCTCACAACCACCGGGACTTGTATCATGAAATCTTTCTTACACAAAGTCAAGAACCCACACATTCCAGACCTTGCGAGGGCAGACCCGCTTCAGTGCCCATCCCTTTGCGGTGACATTACCGTGTATAAAACTGTTGCTTCGCCAAAGCCGGTTTGGCTCAGTGGTAGAGCGTTGGTCTGCGGACTGAAGGGTCCCGGGTTCAATTCCGGTCAAGGGCATGTACCTTGGTTGCGGGCACATCCCCAGTAGGAGGTGTGCAGGAGGCGGCTAGTCAATGTTTCACTCTCATGGACGTTTCTGGCTCTCTATCTCTCTCCCTTCCTCTCTGTAAAATATCAATAAAATATATATTTTTTAAAACTGTTGCTTCCTTTTATTTCTCTTGTCAGTGATTTTCTCCTTTCAGTCTTAGAGTTCGGAGCGGAACATAAAATGATGGAACATTTCTCCAAAAAAGTACCAGAAGACCTTCCCTCAGACGCATTCTCCCTTCAGATGAAGTTAGGAGGTGGGATAACAGGGGGAAACAGAACCATGTCTTCTTGAAATATTGCTCCTAGGAAAGAAGCACTAACTCCTTTGAAGCGCAGTGAGAACTTGTCCTCAAAGCCTCCTCACATGCTGCCTCAATTAGGACCCCATTGATACCCCCTGGGAAAAAGTGTTTTGGAGGAATGAGAATTGGCAGCATCAACGGCACCTCCAGAAATCCTGCTGCCAGACCGCCTGCATCGTTTGATGGCATGAATGGCCTCCCGGGCAGCTTGATCTCCTAGAGATGTGAGTAAACACAGCTGGTTCTCCTTCACACGTGAGACCAGAGAGAGCTCAGGGCCAGAGTCCCAGCTCCCTGGGTGAAACAGCACCTCAGGTGGCCAGGGCCACCCCAGAAGTGAGCAAGCTGAGGCAGCGCCGAGGCCACACCTGCTTGGCGGCGGTTCCCAAGGTGTTCCCACTGGCTGCTATTCCCACATCCGACTTCATTAGGCCGAACCTTACGTTCACTCATTCTTTCTATCAAACTCCTTCGTTCTCAACTATCTCCATTCTCTTTTCCTTGCCATGTGTTTAGACAAGCACTGCGTAGTTGGGTTGAACACCTTGGGAAGCCTAGGAAAGGTGGTAGCTACTTGCCTTTGTTAATTCCAGGGCTATCTCACCTTCCCCCCCCCCTTTTTTTTTTAATTCTTCCAGCACTTCTCTAACCAGTGACAATGATAAATAGCCTCTACCTGTCCTGGTTCTCTTTCCTTGGCTGGGCCTTGGCCAGTGCAAACACACTTTAACATTGGTTATTTGCATGTTCTCCCAGTCTTTGCTGAAGCCTGAAGAATGGGTGGTCTTGTCTAATCTTCCGCAATATCCTTGAGGTCCCTTGTGTCCCTTCTGGCCTTAATGGGCATTGAGCTGACACATGTACAGTCTGTGATTCCAGCCATTTGCCTCCGATTAGCAGGTCCTCAAATTCTGCACTTACGTTTTCTCACCCCAAGCCTCTGGTGGGTCTCTGGCCTTGGAGCATCTCAGGGCCCTTTACCAGGGTGCACAGTGACTCTGGGATCTCTCTCTCTCTCTCTCTCTCTCTCTCTCTCTCTCTCTCTCTCTCTCTCTTTCTCTCTCTCTCTTTCTTTCTCTCTCTATACCCCACAACACCCATACCCATTCCAATTCACTGCCCCTTCTCCTTTTTGGATATTGTGACAATTTAAATACAGGATGTCTAAAAACTTGCTCTGCTCATGAGAGTGGATCACTAATTTCACGTTGTTTCTTTTTTTTTTTTTAACTAAATCTTTATTGTTCATATTATTACAAATGTTCCTCATTCTCCCCCCCCCCAATTGCTCCCCTACACCAAGTTTCCATTCAATTCTCTGCCCTTTCCCCATCCCCCATTGTCCTCATCCATAGGTGCAGTTTATGTTCAGTCTCTTCCCGCCCCGCTCCACTCCCCATTTCCCCGAGAATCATCAGTCCACTCCCCTTCCATACCTCTGATTCTATTATATTCACCAGTTAATATTGTTCATCATGATTTTTACTTCCCTTGGTTTTTAGACTCACTTGTTGATAGTTACGTGTTTGTTCATAATTTTTATCTTTATTTTCTTCCTCTTCCTAAAGAACCCCTTTTAGCAAGTCATATAATTCTGGCTTGGCAGTGATGAATTCCTTTAGCTTAAATTTATTTGTGAAGCTCTTTATCTGGCCTTCAATTCTGAGTGATAGCTTTGCTCGGTAGAGTATTTTTGGCTGTAGGTTCTTGTTATTCATCACCTTGAATATTTCTTGCCATTCCCATCTGGCCTGCATGGTTTCTGTTGAGAAATCAGCTGACAGTCGTATGGGTGCCCCTTTATAGGTAACTACCTGCTTTTATCTTGCTGCTTTTAATATTCTCTCTTTGTCTTTAGCTCTTGGAATTTTAATTATGATGTGTCTTGGTGTGGTCCTCTTTGGATTCCTTTTGTTTGGGGTTCTGTGTGCTTCTTGGACGTGTAAGTCTATTTCTTTCCCCAGGTGGGGGAAGTTTTCTGTCACTATTTCTTTCAATATGTTTTCGGTATCTTGCTCTCTGTCATCTTCTGGGATGCCCATAATTCTGATGTTGGTTCGCTTGAAGTTGTCCCAGAGGTTTCTCACACCATCTTCAACTTTCTGGATTCTCTTGTCTTCTTGCTTCTGCGGAGGAGTGTCCTCTGGCTCTTTGTGTTCCAAATATTGGACTTGATTCTTGCAATCTTCCAATCTGTTTTTAGGACTCTGTATAATATTTTTTATTTCAGAGAATGTATTCTTTATTTCTAGTTGATCCCTTTTCATATCCTCATAGGTCTCATTTATTTTATCCGCCTTTTCTAAGTGATTGTTGAACAACCTTATAAGCGTGGCTTTGAACTCTATATCCAGTCGCTTTTTGTCCTCCATTTCTTTCGTTTGTGATCTGTTTCCTCGTTTCGGCATTTTCGCTGCTTCCCTGAGTTGGTAGGTTGGGAGGATCAGCTGTGTCTATGCCAGGAGACAACCTTATTCCACTAGACTTGGAAACCTGCAAAAGCCTCTCTGAGTTCCACTTGGATGGGGCAGAGTTTCAGAGTGGAGCCTACAGCCTTGGCTTCCGGTTAGCCCCGCCCTCTGAGGTTCCTGAGTCTCAGTGTACCTCAGTGTCCTTTGGTACTGGCTGCAAGCACCTCTGAGAGAAAGGCACACCCTAGAGCTTCGCCCGCTACCAGACAGTGTAGTCTCTCCCCCAACAAGCCCACAACTGGGGTTCAGAGCAGTTGGAAGTGGGGTTAAGAACAGTCGGGAGCTTATGTCTCCTTCCTGCTAAGGCAATCTCGTGGCCCAAACAACAGTCTGTCCTCTGTGCTCGCAATGTGCACGACTCAGGGGCTCTGCTTTTCGCAGCTCCCCTGAGCTTCTATCTTACAGCCCAGATTCCCTCTGTATGAGGTTGGGGCCCGAGGGTCTTGCCCAGGACTGGGGTTCAGTGCAGTCAAAACTGGGGCTCAGCGCAGTCCTGAGCTTTTGAGTCCTTCCCGCTGGGACAATTCAGCAGCTCGGCGAACAGTCCCTCCTCTTCATGCAATGTGCGCGACTCCGGGGCTCTGCACTTCGCTGCTCCTCTGAGCTTCCGCCTTACAGCCCAGTTTCCCTCTGTATGAGCCTGGACCCCAGGGTCTCACCCAGAACTGGGGTTCAGTGCAGTCGGAGTTGGGGTTCAGCACGGTCCAGAGCTTTTATCTCCTTCCCGTTAGGGAACGCCAGCCAGGCACTCAGCCGCCCCTCCTCTCCGGCTCCGTCCTCTCCCCGCGCGCACCGTGCCTCCGTACCTTAGGCTTTTACAGCTCCTCTGGTTTTCCTTCTGGTTTTCTCTTTCCTTCTAGTTGTAGAATTCCCAGTCAGTCAACTTTCCTGTAGTTCTGGATAGTGTCCACTCTATATTTTAGTTGTATTTTTTGCAATTGTTGAGTGCGGCTGCAGTTAGGCTTTTTACCTCTGCCGCCATCTTGTTGTGAGTCTCTTCACGTTGTTTCTTAATGCTTACACAGATGTTCCAATAGCTCAGTCCTCATCGTGGTTCAATCTGAAGAGTGTAGGACAAAGCAAGGATACTGGCATGATATCCTCCCCCTTCCTCTCACCCGCCCTCCTGTCTCTCTCTCTCTCTCTTTCTCAAATCAGAAGAATTTTCCTTCACTCCCTTGTCCTTTTGGACAAGGACTTGCCCCACATTATTTCCTTCTCCCCAAAGTATTATTTATTTAGTCTCATCACTTTCCTGGGAGTCGTATTGACAGGAAGGCTGCAGGAAAATATAATTTTAAGCTGAGGGAAAGAGGAGTAAGAAACAAAATCACTTAAGATTTTAACATATCACTCCCACTGCATGCTCCCTCAAATGCATTTTTATACCCTCAAAAGACATTCATTCTTGTTTAGGTCTCCTTCTAAGAAAGTGAGAGCTAGACCTCTATTCTCCATTCACCTTCCAGGCCTGTGTGGCTCAATATGGCAGCCACTACCACACGTGCCTACTGAACACTTAAAATCTGACTAGTTGGACTGAGATGTGCTATAGGAGACTGAATTACATGCCAGATTTTGAGGCACTCTCCTCTTAGGTGCATGCCCCCTGCCTTTCCCTTCACCTTCCCAGCCCCGTCCTCCCAGGCAAGTCACCTTTACCTCCTCACTTCTAAGCTCCGAGGGCCCTTTCTTTGCCTCTATAGCTTGTTTCCTAAGCCCATTTCTTCTATGACTCAAAGAAAAAATACGCACCACATTTTGAAAACTGACTTTAAAAAGAATGTAATATGTCTGGTTAACCTGTAACTTCCCTTTTTCTGAAGCCCCTGGGGCACAACCAAATGTTAATTCCTTCATTATCATGTTAATTGTTCCTGTACCCATCTAAGTATGTGTCCATCATTTTACTTTTTATCCAATCCCAGGGGTTTCCCACCGCTTTGCTTTCTCCCGCCTCCTTAATCCATCAGCAATGAATTTCATGAGCCCACCTATGTCCCTCCTCTGATTGCAATGTATAAATAGAAATGTAACCCGCCATTCTTCGAAGCATTATCTCAATTCATTGAGGTACTGCTTCCTGGCATATGTCGACAGTTTGGCTCAAATAAACTCACAAAAATGCTTTAAATAAATAAATAAATAAAATGTAATATATTGCATAAATAATTTATATTTTGCTTACTTGTTGAAATAACAGTTTAGATGCACTGGGGTAAATAAAATATATTATTAAAATTAATTTCGTCCCTTTCTTTTTACTCTTCCATGTGCCTACTGGAAAATTTTAAATTACATAGGCACGCATCACATTCCTTCTGGCCGGCTGCCAGCTTCATGAGACTATTGTGCTCCGGGCTGGTATCCAGTGCGTTTGTTTTAGGGTGGCTGTACCAGCTGTTTATAAATATTGTCGCTTTGGGTCAGTGCCCTGCCATCACAGGTGGTTAAATATTTTTCCTAGCACCTGTTGTGTGGCCACTGGCTAGCACAGAGCTGGCAGACAGCACTGGTCAAATAAATGAATGGCAACTGGGATGATAATTTCTTCAGTTTCTAAAATGACTGTGTAACTCTGACACCACAGATGATTGCATAAACCTGTCACAATAACCAGATTTCCCTTCTCTGCCCTGTTATTGGGAAGATGAAGCTAAAGCACGCGTCACATTAACGTCAAAGCCCAGACAATAAAAAAGCCTTCTGCCCTGTCTGGTGTGGGAGATCTAATCTCCGCTTTTAAATGTGGTATCGATGAGCAGCCAGACGCTCAGGCACAACCCATGGGAGTTCCCTGACTCTACTCCCAGCTCAAGCTGCAGGGAGTGACAGGGTCAGCTCCACACGGGGCTGGGCAGCAGCTGTTTACGTAGCATGATGGGAAAGACCCAGGAGAAACTTCTGCCCCCAAAAGGTCTTCTTTTCTCCCCTTCCTTAGAGAGCTCTTCTCTGCTGACGCCTATGGAGGGTTGAATTTTGTGTCATTCCCCCCAGTTCTGCCAAATTCACATGTTGACGTTCTAACCTCCAGGAACTCAGAATGTGACCTGATTTGGAAATAGGATTGTTGCAAATGTGAGTTGAGAATAAAGTCATACTGGAGTAGGGTGAGTCCTTCATCCAATGACTAGTGTCCTTATCAAGAGGGAACATTTGGACAGAGATACACACACACACACACACACACACACACACACACACACACACACAGGAAGAATGCCACGTAAGGAGGAAGGCAGAGGTCAGGGTGATAAGACAAGGACACCAAGGATTGCCAGCAAACTCCAGAAGCTATAAGGGAGGCTGATGCTACAAGGGAGGCTGGGACAGACTCTTCCTCGCAGCCCTCAGAAGGAATCAAGCCAGCTGACAACTTATCTCAGACTTCAAGCCTCCAGAACTGCGAGACAATAAATTTCTGCTGTCTAAGCCTCTCAGTTTCTTGTCTGTCTGCATCTGATTTTTCTCCCAGCCCAATGAGATACCAGTGTCTGTTCTGCCCACCCAGCATCTAGAAATGAAGAGTAGTGCCACAAACAGGTTTCAATGAATACATGGACTGTCCAACTATTGGAACTGGAAATGCAACTGCTACAGGTCCGCACACATCACTCCTCAGCACGTCAAAATGTGGGGGGACCCATGCTGGCAGGTCATTGCAGCAGCCCTCCTTCATCGGGGTTAAAGGTCACGCTTATCCACAGCCTCTTTGGTAAAGGCTAGTCTAGCAGATTAACCAGTGTCTAATTGGGAGGCTGAGATAATTCTAGAAATAGAGCTCTCTGCCCCTGGAGACAAAGGCTTTTAGGGAGCATCTAATTTGCCTGCATTTTTTGAAGAGGCTGAAGGATGTTCCTCTAGGATGGCAGCAGCAGGTAAGCAAAGGACACCATGCCCTGGGCAGTGGGAGGGGGGCCAACCAAAGAGAGACAAACAGGAATGAGGACAGTATCTGCCATTTACTGGATCTGAAGTACCACGCAAATGGTTGACTTCCATTATTTCATCAAATCCCTGCAACAGATATCTCACCAGGCAGTGTAAGAATTCCCGTTTTACCTGAGAAAACTGAAGCTTGGGGAGTTTAGTTTGCCCAAGGTCACATAATTAGTGCGTGAGAAGCCAGAATGTCAAACCGGAATTTGTTGCTATGATACTTCCCCAGCTTCCCAGTCTTGCACCCAGCTGGCCCGGATGGCCTTCTTTCATGCCATGATCACTGAGAAGCTGGAAAACTCATGCATTTTATAGCGCATTCTTTACCAATGTTTGTCTATTGCCTATCTCCACCTACTAGGCAACAAACTTCTTGAGACAGCGGCACTATGCCTCCTTGATATTGGCTACCCAAACCCCATTAGATTTACATTCCTACTACCTAACATAGGACCCTGCTTATAGTAGAAGCTCAAAAATGAATTAATCTAATTTAGTTTAATTAAAATAATTGTACACCTGAAACCTGTATAATTTTGTTAACCAGGGTCACCCCCATAAGTTCAATAAAAAGGAAAAAAATAAGCACTTGTTGATCATCCATACAACTCTAAAATGAACCAGTCAATGGTAAAGCCTCGTTTGGTATACACACAAAGTCCTGGCCTTTCTCTTTTCTACTTTTGAGTTCCCTTCTCATACCTATTCCAATTTCACTTGGACTTGATTTTGCTAAATCAGGAACTTTTTATTTTAGTAAAATCTCCAAGGTACTCAAAGAACGGATTTTCAAATTTAGATCACCCTGAAAAGTAGCTAATTTTAGACTGGCAGCAATTTATAATAGACCCGGGGGTGGCTCCTCCCTCCTAATAAGGAACCCGGATGCTAACCGGTAGATGGATCAGGTGGGTACAAAATTCCCATTCTCAGACCAACGTCTTCTGAAATTGTTCTTTGGCAAATATCCGTTTGTTTCTTGTACTTGTCCTTCTCCGAAGCAGGCGAGGTAGGACTGCCAAATACCAGCTTAAAGAATTCGAATCAAAATGCTGAACGTAAAGAGTGAAGACTACCAACCAGGGAGTGTTTTAAAACTTAGTTTCTAATACAGTCTGAGATATCTTTATATTTCTAGAAAACAGTATTGAGGCCGGATTGGTTCTGGCATTCTAAGTTCAAAAGCCCCACCCCCCACCCCCACCACAGAACTAGTAAAACCCTGCACCTTTCACCTGGAGGCCATCCAGTTTGTGTCTTCACTTAAAAACATAAACTCAGAGCCCTAGCTGGGTGGCTCAGTTGGTTGGAGGGTTGTCTCATTCACCACAGGATTGTGGGCCCAATTCCAGATCAGGTTGCAGAGTCAATCCCTGGAGAGTGTCGGGAGGCAACCAATCAATGTTTCTCTCTCTCTCTCTCTCTCTCTCTCTCTCAATCAATCAATTAAAAACACACACACACATATCCTCAGGTGAGGATTAAAAAAGCACACACAAACTCAGAAAATGAGAAGGCATGTGGAAAAGGAAGTAAGCTGAGCTAAAAGTATTTCTGTTCTCTCTTTGCATATGACATTGAAGTTAAATGCTTCAATGAAATAGCTCACACGTGGCTCAAATCCCATGCTGGCCATAGGCTCTGAAATGGGAGGCCTCCAGGAGCAAAACCCTTGCAGATTGTAATTAGATATTTATGATGTTCTATCGCCATCTCCTGGAAGAAAAGACCAAGAACACAGAAAAAAGGATGCAGGGATTTCAGTTTTCAGTGAGGATCATTTTCTTCCAATTCTCAAGGAAGGTCAGTACTGCAGTCACTAACGATACACAGTACACGATACACGCTTGCGTCACCTTCCAGATGAATTAACATAATGTTGGGCAACCCAGAAAGCTTAAAGGCAAATGTTCAGAACTCCAGCGTCAGTTATTTGAGAGCAAGAGATAACATCAAACCTGTGAGTAATGAGCCTCTCCCGTTGCCAGTCCCCAGAAAAGGCCTGAGTTCTTCTCATTAGCAAAGAGATAGGAGATCTCATTCTGCAAGTGTCGGTGGTACTGCAGGAGCACAGAGATATTAAAAGAATCTTTTCCATACTCGGCTTTGAATGTAGTCACCCTTATCTTTGCTTTTCTTAGTCCCAGAATTTGGCAAGAGAGTTCTAAGGATTTGAAAACATTATTAACAGGACTGTTTTCCAGATTAACTCCTTTCCAGGCTATCTTGTGGCGGAGTTGTTTACACATAATGGCAGAAACACAGCCCAGGGAAGTGGAATGTTTGACATTCTCTGCACAAGATTTCATCCATCTTCACTTCCCAAAGTTTGGTTTATAAAAAGCCAAGGGATCATAGTGAAATGCCTTAAAATATTACTTTCAAACACACTTTAACCTTGATCATTATATCTTTTCCATAAATATACTCATGCAATGAGGACAGAGGGGGGAATCATAAAACTCTAGAGAACAAATTGTTTTAGTCCAGCCACTCACAGTCCCAAAGCACAAACTGTATTCATGAGTGGAGGGGCGTGGACTCTAAGGTCAACTCCCACCAGGGACAATTTGACCATCTGTTCTTTCTAAAGATTTGGCCCCCATCCCGTCCTGACTCTTGGGGAAATTTGTCACTTGTACGGCTCACCAATGTCCTGGAGTAGCCAGGGGTGGCTGACTCCTTTCTGAATATGCTGATTTTATGCTTATTCATAAAACACAGACCATGGAACACGGGTTTAGGATGTTAGAGCTGGATGCAACCTTTCTTTTATAACCGATGAAGCGATTCTCTGGTGCTGAAGTGATTTGCTGCTATCTTGGAAGATGGCAGGTTTGAACACAGCATTGCATATGTTAGGCTTCTTGATGTTCTTAATGAAGCTTTCCTTGAGGGCCTACCCTATAAAAACAGTGTGAGAAACTACTTTTTTTATAATTTTTAAAAATATATATATATTTTATTGAATTTTTACAGAGAGGAAGAGAGAGGGATAGGGAGTTAGAAACATCGATGAGAGAGAATCATCGATCAGCTGCCTCTTGCACACCCCCTTCTGGGGATGTGCCCGCAACCAAGGTACATGCCCTTGACCGGAATCGAACCTGGTACCTTTCAGTCCACAGGCCAACGCTTTATCTACTGAGCCAAACCGGTTTCGGCAAGAAACTACTTTTTAAAAAGATATAACTCCTATTCCCAAAAGGTTGACTCTAGTGTCTGAAAGTGGCTTCCCCATCAACCCATAAACTGAAAGGAAGCTCATGATAGACCAATTTAAAAAAAAAGAAAAAAAGATACCCTGGACAAAGTATCTCATGTCACATGAGAGAGTTACTTGCTAAAGCCAAGCACATGGGAGCTCTCCCAAGCTTGAGGGCCAGGAGGAGAAACAGCTTTCGATACTGCCAAGCGTCTTGAGATAGGAACTCTGCCCACACAGCGACCTCAACAACGGCATTGCAGCATCCAACCTCCCACGGAACCCACATGTGGGGTCAGAAGTTCGGTTTTCCAAATATTCATGGAACTGGAATGTTTCAGTGGCCCACAACCCAATTCTTGGGAACTAACTGTTAGGCTCCTCCTTTCCTCTCCTTTCTTCCTCTCCCTCCCTCACCCCGGAGTCTTGGTTGCTTTGATGCTCCCGCAGTTTAGGACCCCTTCCTGCTTATCTTCTAGTTCTTCTCAGCTGAACACTGGGATGTTTGTGTTTAATGTTAGATCCAAATAGCCTGGCTCTTGACCGAGATATACAAGGTTTTGAGATGATAACTCAGCCATTATTTTTCAACTTCCTGAAGACTCTCATCAAAATGGTGCTCTGACCCGTCAGTAAGATCCAAAATAAACTGAGAGCCTGGCCACCTTCAGACACTTCATTTCAAAAGCTTTCAAAAACATATCTAAATTGGCACTGATCCTTTCCCTATAGATTTCACCACTCTTCAGTGAGTTGGTTTTAGGCAATTTCTCTTCTTCCACTCTCCCACCACAAACTCAGCTTCCAGCACAGAGAGCTACTCGCAAGCTTTCTTCAATATGCCAGGCTCCCTTGGGCTCCATGCTTCCTATGAGCTCTTGCTTCAACTTCAAATGCCTTCCCTTTGGCCTGCTTGTTCTTTAAACCTCAGCCCAGGAGTTGCCTTCCCTTGTCTCCTCCAGGCAATCTGGAGGCCCTCACCTTTGTGCTCATACAGACCCTACCCATACCTCCATCGCGGCACCATCACAAGTTAGTAAAACTGTTTTCCCTTTCCACACGCTATAGGTCCGTTCTAGGAAGTGACTTAAGAGACTGACTGTCTACCCCAGCACTCAGAGTTGAGTCAAAAGCATAGCCAGGTCTCTGCCAATGTCTGCCGGAAGGATGACCAATGATTGAGATGTTAAGAATGGGGTTGGCCGAAACTGGTTTGGCTCAGTGGTAGAGCATCGGTTTGCGGACTGAAAGGTCCTGGGTTCGATTCCAGTCAAGGGCATGTACATTGGTTGTGGGCACATCCCCAGTAGGGGGTGTGCAGGAGGCAGCTGGTTGATGTTTCTCTCTCATCGACGTTTCTAGCTCTCTATCTCTCTCCCTTCCTCTCTGTAAAATATCAATAGAATATTTATTTTTAAAAAAAAAAGAATGGGGTTGCTTTCCGGTGGGACGCAGCACTACGGGCAGCCAGGGCAATGGCTTCCTGGCCAGTTCAGACAGGCAAAAAGACATGCCCACTTACTTCCTCCCTCCCCCTCGTGTCATCTCTCGGCTGTTCTAGAGAGCCCCTCTCCTCATCAACCCACGTTTTAGACCCAAGGAATGAACCTTTACGTGAAGCACTCACCGCTCCTCAGTTTTCCAGGCCTCCCTGGAGTGCTGCTGACTCCCTCTGAGTCCAGCAGTGACTGAGTAGGCCACCTGTATATTCCCGAACTCAAGGGGCTCGTCACTTGGGGTGCTCTATCCAAAAAGGAGACATGGTTGTTGCAAGGTAATTTTATTTACTTGCAGCAAGTAAAGGAGACAGGGGATTCATATCCAATGCACTGCCTCCCAGAAGGGAGGCTTGGCCATTGATTATATACACTACTTGGTCAATTACATGTTGATTTCTTCTTTGCCCTTGGCAACTTTCATCTGGTTGAGTTCCTGTCAGCCCAACCTATTTATAGCTGCATCCATAAAATACTATGCTGCATTTTAACATTTTGTAAGAAATAACTTTTAGAACTGCCCAGACCTTGAGACTCTTGCCGGACCTAACATGTCCTCCTCTCATATATGAAGTCACAGAGCACTATGCCAGATGTGCAGCTGACACTCAGATGTTGTAGGAATCTGAGTTTTTAAACCGTGGCCTCAGCATGAACATCGTAACTTTCCCTCTCCTACAAACTCAGTTCACTAAAAGCCCATGCTTCATTTGTTTGTCTCCTATAGTTATCTTTGTTATAAAGGGAGTTCTCTTCCTAAGGTAGAAATTAGTCCCTTCATATTTAAAGTTCCTCACTGATTCTTTGAAGGCATCGTTACTATGTCCAGAGAAAATGATATTCATACAGATCCCTTAACTTCTAAAGACTATGTAACAGAAGGAAGCTCCATCTTCCAAATAGCGTGTTTGTTTCACTGTCAGAAATAATACCAGACAAGTTAGAATAAGGACTTGATACTGGGTTTCCAATATCATCTATGATCTCAATATTCTAGATTATGAAGTACCAGTTTACTTCTTTTATCACTTTTGATGATCTGCAGAGACTTGAAATTTATAAAGAGCAGAATGTGTATACCTGCCATACTTTAAAATGTCAATTTCTGTCCATTCACCACTAAGACTTTGCTTAAATAACTTCTTTCAGAAAACCCTTCTCTTTTAAGTCTCTAACTAATTATTTTACTTTCCCTGAACTTGGTCTGATACTTTTGCCACATTAGAATAATGAAGTAATATTTTATTATCGAACTGTATATTTTTCCATTTCCTCTTTTCACCACGGCCATTCCCACAGCCACCACTCAAGCGGTTGCTGGAGTTTTGTAGGTACTGCCCTTTTTTGCAAAAGACATGGCTTCCAATTCTCAAAGGCAGGAAATTGAGAAAGAATAGCTTCTTGTTTTGCTTTTTAGAAGGAAAGGAGTTAACTTTTTATCTTGTTTTGTTTATTTCTGAAAATCTTGGCCTTGAGGATCAGAAGCCAAATCCTGGTGGACCTGGAGCACAGACTTTGCACAATAAACTCACAGTGTGATGCTATTGTTACAGGATTCCAGGGCAGGAGGAATGGAGAAACTGAGACCTCCCCCCCCCAAAAAAAAAGTTAAAACAAGACCAAACAGTGTGGACAGCTTGCAGCCAGCTTGTAAACAGCAAGCCATTATCTTCCCAGCCCAAGGACACTTGAGAGCAAATGGTTAACAGCCTCCCTAAGGAGAGAATGCAGAAAGGAAGGGGGAAAGGAGAAAGGAAAAAAAAAAAAAAAGACAGTTTGACTCCCTAAACAATAAAGCCAACAGTCTCAAGGTTTGGCAAGATAAAATTGCTAGGTGCTTCTCGTGAATTCTGGGAAGGCCACAACAAAGTAAAAAAGACCTTAAAAATTAATCTATTCCAAAATGCTCAGCAAAGACAGAAGGGTATGTAACGCCTCGGACCTCCACCCAACTTGCTCCTCAGATTAGTGGAGAGCCAATCTGCACCTCATAGGCCAAATGAATAGGTTTGCTTGCTCTGCTTCTTTAATAAAGGTGTGTGCTTTAATTGCTTTAATAAATTGGCTTTACACAACACAATCTAGGTCTCTCATATAAAACTCATTTATATGAGAAGACAAGGATCAAGGTTGGGATAGTCCTCTCCCACTGACTCATGTCAATAAAAGGTGCCTCTGACAATCTGAGTTGCCATATTAATCCGCAAGTAAAGTAAGAGTTTCACTAGAGAATAAAAAAGGGAGGCTCAGAGAGGCGGTGGGCAGTTTCCATAAACTGGAAGATCCCCCAGTAAAGGCCTGACCCTCCAGGCCACAAACTGATTCCTGGGGGCAATGAGGGCAGCAAGACTATAGAAACTGCCCCTAGCCAGTTTGGCTGGGTGGATAGAGCATCGGACTGAGGGGTCCCAGGTTCGATTCCGGTCAAGGGCATGTACCTTGGTTGCAGGCACATTCCCAGGGAGTGTGCAGGAGGCAGCTGATCGATGTTTCTGATTCTCTATCCCTCTCCCTTTCTCTCTGTAAAAAAAATCAATAAGATATATTTTTTTTTAAAAAGACTATAGAAACTTCCATTAAAAACCTCAGGAAAGTTAGGGGGAGATCCCAGAGGAGAAGGAACAGTGCCCACTTCTCAGAGTACTGTCCATAATGGTACCAATCTTATGGAGAAGCCGCGTTTATCTGAAAGCAATAGATAAAGAAGATACATAGGCTAGTTGTTGAGCCCCGGGAGGTCCCACCAAGTCCCACTCTGCATTCCCAAGTTTCCTGAGAAGTGTGCAGAGTGGCTGAGAACCAGCCCGCAGCCGCAGGGGATGCAAAGTGAAGGGACTGTTGGTTACATACAACCTGATGATGCCTCAGCAGAATCACAATTAACTCAAGGGAAGTAAGGGCTGTAAGGACTGAAGCCCAAGGGTCAGGTAGAGAGAGCCACACCTCTGCAGGCACTGGTCAGGCCACAGAACTACTAGACAGAACGGCATAAACCAGGTAGTTTGTAATCAGCAGCAACTTATTTCTCAACGTTCTGGGGGCTGGGAAGTCCAAGACCCAGGTGCCAACAGATTCAGTGTCTAGGGAGGACGTGTTTCCTAAGATGGGCTCCTTCTCACTGTGTCTACTCAGGGCAGGGGGGTGGGCGAGCCCTCCGGTGTCTCTTCTATAAGCGCCTTAATCCCACTCTCGAGGCTTCCATCCGCACAATCTAATCACCTCCCACAGACCCTCACCTCCTAATACCATCACATTGGGAATTAGATTTCACCATACGAATTCTGTGGAGACACGGACATAATGTCTATAGCAATCTTCTAAGAACCTGGGCCACTGCCAAAACCGGTTTGGCTCAGTGGTAGAGCATCGGTCTGCGGACTGAAAGGTCCCAGGTTCGATTCCGGTCAAGGGCATGTACATTGGTTGCGGGCACATCCCCAGTAGGGGGTGTGCAGGAGGCAGCTGGTCGATGTTTCTCTCTCATCAACATTTCTAGCTCTCTATTCCTCTCCCTTCCTCTCTGTGAAATATCAATAAAATATTTAAAAAAAAAAAAAAAAAAAAGAACCTGGGCCACCCGAGGGACCTCTGAGGGAATGGGCAGAGAATTCTGAAAGAGGCGATTCTTAAACCAGAGCACACTAAGTAACCTTGCATTGGAAAGACTGTGTTTTCCAGTATCCAGTAGAAACAGAGGCTTGTGACTTGCATTAATTTTAATTTGTGAAATAGGTTTATACTTGTTCGAATAAATATTTATACTTTTCCAAGTCCTTACTCTATAAAAATGAAAACCTAAAGCATTAACACTATTTATTTACTCAACCAAATTTGAACCTCTATTCCAAGCACTTTGTTGAAAGCTAGAACCAAAAAGACAAATAAGCTGTCATTAAGAAGTACATGGTTTAGTGTAGAAGACCCTATGGTTATATGTGATAAGTACTATTGTAAAGGTATGTGTATTTGTTTCCTGGGGCTGCTGTAACAAATTACCACAAATTTGGTGACCTAAGACAACAAAAATTTATTCTCTGTCAGTTCTGGAGGCCAAAAATCTGAAGTCAATATTCACTAAATTAAGAAATCCATGGGGCATATGCAATTCCCACATAATATATAAATCTGTCCAAAATAAGGTTTAATAATCTGCCAATCAAAATAGAGTGATTTTCACATATTTCATATAGGTACGTAATCAAAATATCTGAACTAGAAAATTGTTGCAATAAAGCTGCTGCTAAATAAAAACAGTATTTCAACCAAGCACTGTTTTTTCTTTGCTGCCTATTATCAATGGGACTTTTAAAATGCCTAACTCTTTCCCATGACTAGTTTAGCTCAGTGGATAGAGTGTCAGCTTGCAGACTGAAGGGTCTCTGGTTCGATTCTGTCAAGGGCACATGCCTGGATTTTGGGCTGTAACCCAGTGGGGGGCGTGCAGGAAACAGCCAATCAATGGTTCTCTCTCATCACTGATGTTTCTATCTCTCTCTCCCTCTCCCTTCATCTTTGAAATCAATAAAAATATTTTTTAAATAATAATGTATTAAAAATGCTTAATTCTTTAAATAGATTACTTTTTAAGTTAATTGAAGCAGCCGACCATGGTATTAGACTTTTTTCAATGTTCAATTATAACTTACATTCAATATTATTCTGTATTAGTTTCAGGAGTACAGCAAAGTGGTTAGAAAATCGTGTACTTTACAGCGTGCTCCCTGTGCTGCTTCAAGTAGTTACCATGATATTATTGACGTATTCCCTATTCTGTAATCTACACCTCTGTGACTATCCTGTAAATACCAATTTGTACTCCCTATCTCTTCACCTTTTCTGCACAGCCCTCCCCTAAGTACCTCCCCCCCCCCTCTGAAAACCTCTGAATCTATAAGTCTGATTCTATTTTGTTTATTTTGTTCTTCAGATTCCACAATTAGTGAAATCATATGGTATGCGTCTCTGGCTTGTTTCACTTAGTGTAAAAATCCTCTGGGTCCATCCATTATGTCACAAAAGGTAAGGTCTCATTCTTTCTGATGGTTGGCTAGTATTCCATTGTGTAGCACCACAGCTTTTGTTGTTGTTGTTGCTTTCAAACTGTAATAACAAAGTTTCTTTAGAAAGTCACAGAGGTAGAAGAAGTGAGCAGCAGGAGAAACAGGCTCAGGAAACAAGTCACAGAGGCAAAAGAAGGGCCCTTGGAGCTTAGGAGAGAGAAGGCAAGAAAAACTCGCCTGGGGAAAGGCACAGCTTTTTTACCCACTCATCTATTGATGGGCACGTGGGTGGCTTCCATATCTTGGCTATTGTAAATAACGGTGTAATGAACATTAGGGTACATATATTCTTTCGAATTAGTGTTTTGGGTTTCTTCAGATAAATTTCCAGAAGTGGAATCACTGGGTCATAAGGCAGCTCCATATTTTAATTTTTTTAGGAGCCTCCATACTGTTTTCCATAGTGATTGCACCAATCTGCATTCCCATCAGCAGTGCACTGGGATTCCCTTTTCTCCACATCCTTGCCAACACTTATTGTGTATGGATTTATTGATGACTAGAGGACCAGGGCACAGTTTGGGGTCCAGCGAGCCCAGCCTGATGTGCGTCCATTGGGCTGGGCTGGTTGGGGTGAGGGGGAGGGCCAATCGGGGCCCAGATCAGGCTGGCTGGCTGCTGCAATGCCACTGATCATTCTGGTCGTTCTGCCTCCCTGTTGCTGGGCTTTTATATGTGCAGATAGCCATTCTGATAGGTGTGAGGGTGGGATGTCACTGTAGAATAACTTTTTTTGGTAAACAAATTATCTATATTTGGTTGCATTTTATTAAAAAGTATTGAAATCTTTAATCAAGGCATTCAGCAAATGGAGGACCCAGAAACTTCAGCTTGTGAAAAGTTTCAGGGAATTAAGGTTATTGAATAAAGCTTATAAACAGAGAAGCAATGCAATGTGTCCCTACGAAAGCAGGGAAGCGAACAAATGTAACAGCAATAGTTTAAAAAGTGATATACAGAATTTTGAAACCCTATAATAACCCTTTGAAATATCTCCACTTGGGAAAATCCTTTTGATGGAACTCCTATTTTAATTGGATAAATAGGCATGCTGTCCCCAAATAGAGTGGTTTACTCAAGAAGCCTATGCTTTCATAACATTTAAATTTGGTGAAATGTTTTAAACATTTAAAAAAAAAAAAAACACCACTTTCTTGATGAGTTTATCTTACAAAACTACATATCAAAGAAAGGAAAACTGAGTCAAAGAAAAAATATGTGGGCTAAAATTGTTTCTCCTTTGAAACTATAAAAAAATAGAATTAAAAATATCCTCCACTTAGCAGAGTTTGCTCTGAGATTATGAATTACTTTAAAGAGGATATATTCTCTTTAAAGTGAGGCGCCCAGAGCTTGAAGGAACAGACCACAGAACTGGCTGTGGCTCAGGCCTGCGGGGCGGGTCAGTGAGAAGGGGCGGAGCTTCCGAAGGAACCACAGCTCCTCATTGGCCACGGAGAGCGCAGGTGGTGGGATCTGGTTGGGGGCCGGGGCGGAGGCGGAGCTCAGCGGACACATGAGCTACAGATGCAGGCATGTGGGCTGCGGGGCGCAGGCCTCACGGGAGCCCTCAGCTGCTGCACGGATGGCCTGGGCCAGCGGAGCTCGGAGCTTTGCGTGAACCCAGCAACTGCAGGGCAGGGCAGAGACGTACTTGCAGCCCGAGCCCCCTGAAATGGGCTGCATACTTTCTCCCTCAGGGTGCCTTTCCCGCCCCCCTGGGAGCAGACATCACCCGTGGGTCCCTGTGGGTCCCCGGGTCCCAGACCCGGAGCTCGCCAAGGAGCCGTGGGGAAGGAGCTCGAAGGAGCTCGGGGTTCGAGGCTGAGTCCTGGCGGTCAGCTGGGGCCAAAGACCCCGGCCTCCTGCGGACCCCCATGGTCAGCTTCCTCAGCCAGCTTCACCTGGTGGTGCGCACCATGCAGCGCTTGTGGGGGAGCCTTGCCCGCTGAGCACCACCATCCCCCCTGCCCGCCGAGCCGGAGCTGGGGAAAGGGACCTGAGGCCCAGCCCGTGGTCCTGGGCACTGAGTCCTTCCCACGGCCGCGACTCCTGCAGGAGTGGCGTTTACCATGGGGCCCGAATCTTTGCCCGTACTGTTCCTTGGGCACTTGTGGTTCACTTATACTTTGTTTGATGCTTAAGTGCTTGTCACTGCAGCCAATAAAACCGAGCGACTAGAATAAATAAAGGTCCTGGCGACTGGCTCCGTCGGTTGGGCGTCCTCCGGTGCAGAAAGGTTGTTGGTTCGATTCCTGGTCTGGACACACGCCCAGGTTGCGGTCAGGATCCCCTTGGGGAGCATGCTGGAAGCAGCCACTCCATGATCTGCAGCTTTCACGTGTTTCTCTCCCCTTTCCTCCTACTCTCTCTAAAAATCCACTTTTAAATACCTTCAAAAATAAATAACATAGCCCTGGCCAGTTTGGCTCAGTGGATAGAGCCTTGGCCCACCTAACAGAAGGGCCCTGGGTTTGATTCTGGATCAAGCAAGGGCATGTAGGAGACAATCAATCATGTGTCTCTCTCACATCCTTGTTTCTCTGTCTCTCCCCCTCCCTTCCACTCTCTAAAAATGGAAAAAAATATTTTCAGGCGAGGATTAACAAATAAGTAAAATAGGGTCCTCAGAGAAAATGCAATTAATGCCAAATGTTTCCAATGTATATACCATAAAATACAATTTTGAATGTTATAAGCAATTTCATGAAAACTTTAGGACATATTGAAAAAATGCGTTATTTACTCAAAAGAGAGAGAAAAGGAGAAACACAGCAATAGACGTAGGGACAGATCCAACTAAGAAACTGATTAAAATACAGTAATATGGTTCAAGAATAATTATTATGCTTGTGTTATTTTTTTAAACATTCAGATAATATATCTGCTTTAATATTTTTAAAGAGGCTTGAAAACAATTTTAATGGAATCATTTTAAATGTTCAACAATAACATAAAACTAGTTTGTTGACCAGTAAATAAACATGAAAAAAACAGCCGAAACCGGTTTGGCTCAGTGGATAGAGCATCGGCCTGCAGACTGAAAGGTCCCAGGTTTGATTCCGCTCAAGGGCATGTACCTTGGTTGCGGGCACATCCCCAGTAAGGGATGTACAAGAGGCAGCTGATCGATGTCTCTCTCTCATCGATGTTTCTAGCTCTCTGTTCCTCTCCTTTCTTCTCTGTAAAAAATCAATAAAATATATATTTTTTAAATCAGGCAATTTTAATTCTTTTTAACAACTCTTATTCTCAAAAATAACTTGGTTGCCCAGCTAATGTGGCTCAGTGATTGAGCATTGACCTGTGAACCCAGAGGTTGCAGGTTCGATTCCTGGACAGGGCACATGTCTGGGTCGTGGGTTCCATTTCCAGTAGGGGTTGTGTAGGGGGGGCAGCTGATCAATGATTCTCATCATTGATGTTTTTATCTCTCCCTCTTCCTTCCCCTCTGAAATCAATGAAGACGTATTTTTTAAAAAATAATAACTCGGTTGACTAATTTGACTCTTAATTAAGCTCAGCCAAAGTCCACACTGTCTGGCAACATCTGAGGGTGGGAAGGATGCGCTGGGCCATGCTGAGAGCTAGGATTACGTCCTAGCAGTTCAGAGAACGGGACAGGGTACAAGGGCAGAAAACAAGGGGGCCAGACGGACAGGGTGTCACCGCCCACCCACACTTCGTCCAGAGCGGCCCTGCTTCTATCTGTTTGTCCACTGGATTTCCATGTAAGCTCTAATGTGGAGAACTGGTTCTCTCGCTAAAAATAAGCTTGGAAAACGCTGCGGTGGGCAGTGTCAGGAATGAATTTTAAGCAGGGGAGTAACATGATCAGGTTTGCATTTTTAAAAGTGACTTTGGCAACCAGGGAGGGTGGCCGCTGTGCAAAGTAAGCTCTGGGATATGTGGGTTAGCACGTGCGTGGAGGACTTAACTGTACTCAGATTTAATGTCGTGCCCTTGGCTTTTACAAAAGACCAACACAATCATGTTTCAAAGTCCTCCTGTGAAGATCTGCACATTGAAGTGCGATTGACATTCCATGGAAAGTTCTGTTTCTTCAGAAAACCTAATTTTATTTCAATTACAAATCAACAAGAACTCTATTACGTAATGTGGTGGGGGTTTTGATGTAGCTCCCTAGATGCTCAGAACTAAATTATATGTTTGGCTGTAGCAATTAATGTTTTCTAGCTACTTGCAATGCAAAAATTTCCTCTACTTTTGTTTTGCCCTTTTTTTTTTTCTAAATTGTCATTTTGAATATCTTTTGGAAGTACTGAATCTAAATCATAAATAATAATATAATGATTGCTGCCAAAACCGGTTTGGCTCAGTGGTGGAGCGTCGGTCTGCGGACTGAAAGGTCCCGAGTTCGATTACAGTCAAGGGCATGTTCCTTGGTTGCGGACACATCCCCAATGGGGGGGGGGGGGTGCAAGAGGCAGCTGGTCTATGTTTCTCTCTCATCGACGTTTCTAGCTCTCTATCTCTCTCCCTTCCTCTCTGTAAAATATCAATAAAAAATATTTTTAAAAATAATAATAATAATATAATGATTGCTAACATTATATAGGGCTTACATATACCAGACGATGTTCTAGACTCATTAATCCTCACCAAAACTAAATATGGAACTCTCCCTGGCTTTGGGATTAGTGAATTTATTTATAATACACTGGAGACATCAAATAACATCTGTTTCCGTTTATCACCAGTATAAACTTAACTAATCGCACTGAAATAGCCAATTTCAGAAAATAATTCTAATGAACTAAAAACTGAATCACCAAAAGTCACTTCCATAATCTTCAACTCTCTCATACATAAAATAACTAAAAACAATGATAATATTTTGCCTGATTTGCCTCATTGGCCTGCAAACTGAAGGGTCCTCCTGATTAGATTCCCGTCAAGAGCACATGCCTGGGTGGCAGGCTCAATCCCCAGGAGGGGGCATGCAGGAGTCAATGATTCTCTGTCATCATTGATGTTTCCATCTCTCTCTCCCTCTCCCTTCCTCTCTGAAATCAATAAAATATATTTTTAAAATAATTATACATAACAAGGTTTTAGGACGTTCCAATGATAAAATTAATGAAAAATCATGTTGAAATTGGTAAACAAATGTTAGTTATATTTAACAGCTTATTTTTTAAAAAATAAGTTATTCTGAAAAACAAACAAAAAATAAGTTATTCTGAAAAAGAAACGTGGAGTTCTTTATTATCTTACACCTTTCTGTGCTTCATTGGCAAATTGCCCTTCACAACAAGCCCAGAATTTGATTACTTCTCAGCACCTCCGCCCCGGTCTGAGAGACCATTGTCTCACACTGGGACCATTGCCACATCCTCATAGTGGGTATTCTGCTTCACATACTCCTCCACACAGCAGACAGTCATTTTGTAATATATTTGTATTGATTTCTGAGAGGAAAGGAGAGAGATAGAAACATCAGTGATGAGAGAAAATCATTGATCAGCTGCCTCCTGTACACCCTCCCCTCACCCCAGAGATGGAGCCCACAATCCGGGCATGTGCCCTTGACTGGAATTGAACCTGGGACCCTTCAGGCCAACGCTCTGTCCATTGAGTCAAACCAGCTCAGGCAGACAGTGATTCTTTTAAAATACAGTGCAGATCGTATTACTCCTCTGCTTGAAATTCTCTAAGACAGGCAGAATATGGAACCCTCCAAGTTGTTCTAATCCCTAGCACCTATGAATAAGTTCCCTTCTACTGAAAAATGGTCTTTGCAGATGTGGTTAAATTAAGGATTTTGAGATTTATAAAGGGGAGATTACCCTTGACTTTCCAGATGTAATTACCGGGGTCCTTAGACGAGAGGCGGGAGTGCAGAGTGAGAGGAGACGTGACACAGAAGGAGAGGGTTGAGTGGTGCCATTGTTGGCAAAGGGCCAAACGATGCAGGCAACCTCCAAAAGGTGGGTAAGTCTTGGGACAGAGTCTCTCCCCTAAAGTCCCAAGCAGGAAAGCAGCCCCACCAACACTTCGACTTTAGCCCCATGTTACAGGTTGAATTGGGTCTCCCCCCAAAATATGTTAGAGTCCTAATCCCCAGTACTTCAGAATATGACCTTATTTGGAGATAGTCTCTATAGAGGTAATTAAGGTAAAATGATGTCATTAGGGTAGGTCCTATTTCAGCATGACTGATGTGTATACAGAAAGGGGACATTTGGGCACAGACACGCACATACAGAGGACACCAGATGCAGATGAAGGCAGAGATCATGGTGGTATTTCAACAAACCAAGGAATTCCAGAGATCGCTAGCAAACCCCCAGAAGCTAGGGGAGAGGCACGGGACAGATTCTTCCTCACAGCCCTTGGAAGGAGCCATGCCTGCCAACACCTTGATCTCAGACTTTTAACCTCCAGAAATGTGAAACAATAATTCTCTGTTTAAGTCACCCACTTGTGGTACTTTATGATGGCAGCCCTAGCCAACTAGTCTATTCCATTAGAGCCATTTCGAGTGTCTGACCTCCGGCACTGCAAGATGATCAACTTGTGCTGCTCTTAGCCATTAAGTGAGTGGCAATTTGTTACGGCAACAAATGGAACTCCTGTGTCTCCAAAGGCTCCCCATCAGGAGCCCTAAAGTTTGAAGTTATCACCATAGCTTACAATCTTCCGACCTGACTCTTCATCTCTGACTTAATCTTCCACCGCTCTTCCCCTCACTCCCTCTCTCCCAGCCCCACAGGCATCCCTGCTGCTCTTTGATCACCCTTACTCATTCACCCCAGGGCCTTTGCGTTTGCTGCTTCCTCTGACTGAAGTGCTCTTTATCCTCACATGCTCCCTAACTTCCTTCATATGTCACCTTGTCAAAGAGGCCTTCCTTCAGCATCCTATATGAAACAGCACTCTCTAGCTCTTTCCTAGCTCTTTCCTCTACTTTATTTCTTTTTACAGGTACCATCCTTTGGCATGTTATATATATTTGTTCATCTGTGGTCATCATCTCCCTTGCCCCTATCCTATATAATAAATTCCCAATATGCAAATTGACCAAATGGTGGAATGAGTGGTCACTATGATACGCACTGACTACTGGGGGCAGATGCTTAACACAGCAGATGCTCAGCCAGAAGCCAGGCTCATGGCTTGTGAGTACAGCGGCAGTGGTGGGAGCTTCTGCTGCAGGTGGGAGGTAAGGAGCGAGGTCCCAGACTGCCAGAGTCTCAGACTATGAGAGCCCTGGACTGTGAGAGGGATGTCCAATGGGGAACGGGCCTAAGCCAGCAGGTGGACATCCCCCAAGGGATCTGGGACTGTGAGAGGGCACAGACCAGGCTGAGAGACCTCCTCACCCCAACTGCATGAATATTGTGCACCAGGCCTCTAGGTAGAACATAAGCACCTTGAGAGCAGGAGTTGTGTGGTCTGCTCCTGTTTCCCCAAGGTCTACAACAGTGCCAAGCACACAGGAAGCCCTCAATATATCTTTGTGGATTGAATGAATTCAAAATTGCTGCTATATTCTGCCTCTGAAGTTCTTTCCACCTAAACTGTTTCAGTATTTTTATCTTTGAGCATATAAACAATGAAACCATAGGTTCTAAGGCCATACATCCAAAATACTCACCCCCTGTGGCCCTCGTCAAAATAAACCAGAAGGAGATACGCTCATCTGGGAGGAAGCAGTACAGATTTCCTGCAGAATTTCAAAACCTTTTAAACCAGATAGTCCAGATCACAACAAGGCAGACCGTGCCTGACCAGGGAAACCAGTCAAGAGGTAATGACAGTTCTGGACTTCTAATTAATCTCAAAAGCCTAGCTGGGCAATTAAACCTAGGTCTGGAACAAGATATTAAAATACTGTAATGCACTAAAATATTTTTCATGCAGTAATAAAAGGGGATAGGCTTTAGTTGTTTTTAAGAAATTAAAAGTTAATCATAGTTTTCAAAGCTCTCCTGTTTCCAACTTTAAATTTTAACTAGGATGTAACTGTGGTTGAGGAAAAAAAGGCACTCTCACAATAAAAGTTATAATGTGGGTATACAGGCTGGAGAATTCATCTTGAAATAAAACTGCCTCCTGAGTCCATACTCTTAGGATTTTTTCCCTTCAGTTTTTTTAGTCGAATCACACTCCACATCTGAATCTGGATGACATTATAAAGGCTTTTGTTTTTATCTTTGAATTAACCATAAAGCTATCATCCTTTGTTTATTTGCATCACCATAGACTTAGGAGTTATAAAGCAAACATAAGTAAAGGAAGGAATGGATGTGTCTATCTTGTTCTTAAGTTTAAATGAGTGTCTTCAGCTACTTTCCATTGCTGGGCATACATGGGTCCATCCGTAGTATAGAACAGAGATGCTTCTAAACCCCCCGAATCCCCAAATCAGTAACTGCCCTTGTTAAGAGGAGGAATACCTATCCCCCTAGCTACTCTCAAGGAAGAAGGAGGAGCTAATCTGATTGATCAGAATCCAAGATAATCAGTTGGACATGTTGACTAATATGTTTTGGATATCCATTTGCCCTGAGCCAAACTTTAGCTCCTGTTCCTTATCTACAGCAGGAATAGTTCCTGACCAGACTGCCCCTGGGACCCAGCTATCTCACTCTTTTCCATCACATGCCTGGACTTGTTAGTCACCAATAAAAGTTTCTCTGCCAGGAAGCTAGACAGAGGTGAGATTCCAAACTGTGGATGTAGGCCTGAGGGAGAACTAAGAAGTCCCAAGAAGGCCTCAAATGTAAGCCAAGCGCTCTCTCTCTTCATGTACACCATGGGGGACTGGCCGAGTCTCCTCTCTCCCCAACTAGTAGTGACACCCTCTGTTTTCCATCTGCTATTGGTCCTTCTGTCTGTGTCCCTCAGGCTTTTCTGAGTCCCTCTTGGAAAATACTAGTAAACTCTGCCGTTTACTTCATATCTTATATAATAAAAGGCTAATATGCAAATTGTACCCTTGACCAGGAGTTCAACCAGGGGTTGGGGCTGGTCGGCCAACCATCTGTGTCCCCTCCCGCCAGCTGCCTGGACCCCCACCCATGCATGAATTCATGCACCAGGCCTCTAGTCTATATACTGATTGGCCAGATTATTATGAACTCTGAATGCATAATAACCTGGCCACTCAGTGTATATCCTATATAATAAAAGGCTAATATGCAAATTGTCCCCTCAACCAGGAGTTCGACCAGCAGGCAGGTCGGCCAACTGCCCATGTCCCCTTCCCCTGGCCAGGCTGGCCGAACCCCACCCATGCACAAATTCATGCACCGGGCCTCTAATACACACACACACACACACACACACACACACACACTGAGTGGCCAGATAATTATGGATTCAGAGATCATAATAATCTGTCCCCTCAGTGTATATAAACCTAAGTGATCGAACGACCAAACAACTGAATGACGAGTTGACCATTTGCTATGAGATGCACTGACCATCAGGGGAAAGACACTCAATGCAGGAACTGCTGCATGGTGGTCAGTGTGCTCCCACAGTGGAAGCGCCACTCAGCTGATCAAAGGGCACAGGACACCGGGCTCACGGCTGGCAAGAGCAGCTGCAGTCGCACAAGCCTCTCCCACCTTCACAGCAGCACTGCCGAGTGGCAGCAGTGGCAGGCACAGTGGGGCCAGGGTGAGCAGGAGCAGTGCAGCACCCAACCCAAGCTTGGGCTCCTCCCCAGCTGCCTGCCTCTTTGCACACTACTAGACCCCTTGGAGGATGTCAGACTGCCAGTTTTGGGATCAGGCTGACACCAGCTATCCAATATCCTCTGAGGGGTCCAGGATTGCAAGGGGGCGCAGGCCAGGCTGAAGGCCTGCACAAATCAGTGCACAAATCAGTGCACAAATCTGTGCACAAATCTGTGAACCAGGCCTCTAGTATCATATAATTTCCCTACAGTATAAAAGAAAACATATAAACTTAAATGATCCCTTGGGTTTCTTGATGGGCGTCAGAACACACAATGCCATTGGCTGAGAACTACCTGTTAATCCACTCTCCCAAATTTAAATGGCATGAAACTACATTACAGCAAAATCGAACGAGCCTGCAAGGCTGCTTGTGAGCAGTCAAAACTGTGTGTGTGAGACGCAAGAATATTACTGTCCACCGTTTTATTTTTAATAATGTGAATTGTTCTGAGTTACTAGAGGCCACCCTCAGGTCCCTGCCGCGTAGCTCCTCCAGGAACAATTCACATGAATGTATGCTGCTTGGAAGGTCTCTGACCTCCAGATCCTCTTTGAAAGAGCTCATCTGATTAGGTCAGATCATCCAGGATAATCTCCCTTTTGACTAACTCAAAAACTGATTAAGAAGCTTAATTACATCTGCAAAAAGCCCTTCACCTTTGGCACACAATATAACCTAATCATGGACATCCACAACAGCCTTCATATTCACAGCTCCTGTCTGCAATCAAGAGGAGATTACATAGGGTATGTACACAAGGGACAGAAACTTTGGGGCCACCTTAGAATTCTTCCCACCACAATCTAAAATCAAAGACTGCAATTATAGGACAGAATTCACAGATTTACTTTTTCTGTAGTGGTCTAAAAAATTACATTATTTTAAAATGAAGATAGAAACTGAGAAATATCCTGGCCAGTGTGGCTCTCTGGTTGAGCATGGATCTATGAACCAGGATTTCACAGTTTGACTCCTGGTCAGGGCACATGCCCAGGTTGCAGGCTCAATCCCCAGTAGGGAGGATTAAGGAGGCAGCTGGTCAGTGATTCTCCAATGATATATTATATATTTGTTGATTTCAGAGAGGAAAGGAGAGGGAGAGATAGAAACATCAATGATGAGAGAGAATCTAGTATATATATTTGCCCAGTGCACAAATTTGTGGAGTGGGACCAATCAGGGCCAGGCTGGCCAGGGGGAGGGAATGTGGGAGGTCAGCTGGCCAGCCCCACACCCAATCAGGATGGCAGGAAGCTATGGGGGAGGGGGGACATAGTGCGTGCACATCAAAGCAATCAGCCGTTCTAGTCATTCCGGTGGCTTGACTTTTATATAGATAAATATACCCTGTTTCCCCGAAAATAAGACAGTGTCTTATATTAATTTTTGCTCCCAAAGATGCGCTAGGTCTTATTTTCAGGGGATGCATTATGTTTCCATTAAGTAGTTCTTAGTTTCAGAGGATGTCTTATTTTCGGGGAAACACGGGTATTTAATATTTGTCATTGCTTTTTAGAGAGAGAGGAAGGGAGAGAGATAGAAAGATAGAAACATCCATGGGAGAGAAACATTATGAATTGGCTGCCTCTTGCAAAGCTAAATTCAGTAAGAGCTCGGGTTACGGATAGAACAAATGGATGATTTGGTGGGTTCCACTGTATTTAAAGTGGTTCTACAGTTCTAAGTGTGATAGGTGCAAAGAAATCTGAACAGCAGGAACTAAGAGATGATTAAATCCAAGGAAAACCAAAGTTGGCCAGAGAATGAGTGTAACCAAAGAGCACTTCAGGGTCCAGAAGTGAATATATTTGCATATCATGGTAAAAATAAACACAGAGCATTAATTCAACCAAAGTCGTGATGCCACTTTTGGGGAAGACACAATAGTAAGGGAAGTGAGAGAAAGGGGTAGCCTAAAAATGCTAAATCCACATTTTGTCTAGTAAGTTGATAAAGAATGACTAACCTTGGATAATCAGAAGACTGCAGTTTATGCACATCAATGAGAAATCTGGAAGAAAATATTAGAAGAGATAAAGGTGGTAAAAGTTATTGCCTCTGGAGATTCAGGGGTGGACATGGGTGACTTCTAATGTTTTCTCTCCAAATCCCTACAGACCTGACTGTATGTCCCACAGACACCTCAAGTGTGTTTACATGCAAAACCTGCCCCTGCATTCTCCAAGACACTACCATCCATCTCTTTATTCATATTTGAAACTTGAGATTCAACCTCTAAAGCAATGCTGACCCATTTTCCCCTATAAGGCACTAGGCCCCTTCTAAATAAAAATAAGGCCACCTTCTAAATAATTCTCATGTATGTCCTCCCATCTCGAGGCCTACTAATATAATTCTAGTTCAGGCTCTTGTGATTTTTTAAAAACTTTTTTTAAAAGCAGTTTTAGTTTCACAGCAAAAGTGAAAGTAAGGTACAGACATTCCCCATATACTGCCTATCCCCATACATGCATGGCCTCCCTCATTATCTACCTTACCCACCAAAATGGTGCATTTTTCACAAGTAATGAACCTATACTGACACATTATCAGCACCCTAAGTCCATAGTTTATGTTGGGGTTCACTCAGTTTTGTACATTCCAGAGGGTTGGACAAATGTCTGACGAAACCTGTTTATCAATATCTATCTATATAAAAGCCAAGGAACCCATACAACCAGAATGACCAGACGACTGGAAAAATCAGAACTACCGGTTGCTTTGATGCACACTGTGGCCCCAATAGCTCCCCTGACCCTGATAGGGTGTAGGGTAGGCCAGCTGACCTCCTGCATTCCCTCCCCTGGCTGTCCTGGCCCCAATCGGCAGGACCCCAACTGTGCACGAATTTATGCACCAGGCCTCTAGTGGTATTATAAAGAGTATTTATAAATCCTCTGTGCTGTCTCTCTCTATTCATCACTTCTCACACAGCACAAGCCCTGGCAAACACCAATAATATTCCTATCTAAATAATTTGTCTAAAATACCATGTAGTTGTAATCATACTTTTGTAAATACCCTTTTAGATTGGCTTCTTTCACTTACTAATAGGCATTTAAGGTTCCTCTGTGTCTTTTCATGGCTTGATAGCTCATTTATTTTGAGCACTGAATAATATTCCATTATCTGGATGTCCCACAGTTTATTCATCCATTCACCTACTAAAGGACATCTTGGTTGGTTACAAGTTTTAGCAACTATGAAAAAAGCTGCTGTAAATATCCACATGCTGGTTTTTTGTGCCGACATAAATTTTTAGCTCTTTTGGGTAAATACCAAACAACATGCCTGCTACATCTTACGTTAAGGCTTGTTAATTTTGTAAGAAACTACCTAACTATCTTCCAACGTGTTTGTACATTTTGCATTCCCAACAGCAATGAATGAGAGTCCCTATTGCCCCAGATTCTCACCAGCATTTGGTGTTATCCCAAATAGCTGTACAGTGGTATCTCATTGTCTTACTTTGCATTTCCCTGATGGCATTTGATGTGGAGCATCTTTTCATGAGCCTATTTCCCATCTGTACGTCTTTAATATGATGCTTATTATGGTCTTTGGCCAATTTTCAAAAACAAGTTGTTTGTTTAGTTTCCCAGGATACCGATTTATAGGATGGTGGGTTTTTCTCTGAGCATTTAAAATATTTACTCCACTGTCTTCTTGCTTGCATGAATTGAGTAGAATTCAATATACTTCTTACCTTTGTTCCAGGTAAGGTGTTGTTTCCTCTCATTTTTTTCAGGATTTTTCTTTCTTTATTTTTTTCATTTAATTTGGAAATGACATACCCATTTAGTTTGAAAATAATATGCCTCGGTATAGGTCTTTTTGTTTTGCTTTGTTTTTGCTTTGATATTTATGGTACTTGGTGATGTAGAGCTTCCTCTAACTGTGGTTGGTGGTCTCATTTGGGGGAAATTCTCAATCATTATTGTTCAGAAATTTCTCCTGTTCCTTCTCTCCCTCTCTTTTCCTTGTAGTACCCGTATTCCCACAAGAGCATGGCATAGGTTATAGCTTTTGTAGTTGTCTCACAGACCTTGGGTATTTTACTCTGTTCTTTTCAACCTTTGTTCCCTTGGCTTTTAAGTTTGGGAGGTTTCGATTCACCTCAAATTGTCTCAAGCTCAGAGATTCTTTCCTCAGCTGAGTCCCATTTGCTAATAAGCCCATCGAAGTCATTCTCATTTCTGTTACTGTTCTTTTTCATTCTTTCTTAGGATTCCCCTCTCTGCTCACCTTGCCCATCTCTTCTCGCATGCTGGCTACTCTACCCTTCACACTCCTAACGTATGAAACACAGTTGCTTCAAATCCCCTGTCTGGTGATTCGAACATCCCTGCCTTGTCTGGTCCTGATGTTTGCTCTGTCTCTTCAAGTTGTGCTTTCTGGCCCTGTGGTATGTCTTGTGAATTTTTCTTGCTAGTGAGCATGACGGGCCAGGTCGACTGAGCCGCTGTAAGCAGGCCTGTAGCCAGGTCGCTGTGCGGGGAGGGAGTGCTCTGCAGCCCCGGGGGTGAGGAATCGGTCTCAGGGAGCCTGTGCCTCTGGACCAAGCACGTCAAACTCAAAGGCTAAAACAGGCCAAATAAACAAGGTTTAAGTTTATGCGGGCCGCAAATAAAACAAAAGGTTCGATTTTCATAGAAACATAGGTTTATTTCAATAGAGACATGCTGAATACAAGGGGCTGGAATAATGACTCATCATTAACATAAAATAATAGAACATTTAATAAAAATTATTTTTTTCTTGAACATTAACTTACCAGACACTGAGTAACTGCACAGATTAATAAGCATAACACAAATAAACCTATTTTTCTTGTTCTCCGAAAGTGAAATATTTCCTGTTGCGCACACCAACCAAGTCAGTCCAAGACTAATGACGTGCAATCAGCTGCTAAAATATTTGCTGCTGGTATTAGTGGAGAGAAATGGTGTGTAAGGCACATTAGGGAAATGAATGCAACACGATTATAGTAAGCAGTCATTAGGGAACGTTGTAGTTCATTATTAATAATTATGTACAACAGGATATCATAAAAATTAAGTTATGAAGTTTTTATTAAAACATTTGTATATGCTGTTATATTGGCTGGGCCACAAAAATATTCATTCTGGGCCATGAGTTCGACATACTTGCTCTGGACTGTAAACATCACATGTGCCTCTTCGTTCCTCTCCCCCTCAGGTAGGACAGGGTGGCTAGATGGAGCTCAAGTTCGGTGTTTCCTTTCCCCCAGGCCAGTTAGGCTCCGATAATACCCAGCAGGTGAGGCCCTGGGCCTGGACAGTTAGTTTCCCAGAGGGCAGGTCTTATTAAGAACAGAGTGTCTGGTGGGCTTCAAACTGTCTCTTTCTCCTCACCCTGCTGGAAGCATGAGGAGATTCTTCTCCCATATGTGCTCCTGGAGGTAAAACTCACAAAATTGTGGGTTCCTCTTATTAACTGAGTCTTCCTGAAGTTTTTAACTCTCAGTCAGTCCACACGGACTGAGCCTCCAGCAATTCATCAATCTCAGCTCAGGGTTCCTACCCCAGCGCTGGGTCCCAGGCGGTTTCCACTGGTCCCTGCTCTGGTAAGTTGTGACATGCTGTGTGTGCCTGACTGTCTCAGCAGCCCTAGGGGGCGGTTTGCCCTAGTCCGCCCCTCTCTCGCAGTTCCCAGAAGAGCTGCTGGTTCTTCATTGTGCTTAGCTGTTTACTTGTCAGTTTTCATCTGGTCTACTGAAATCCATCCTGACTGGAGGCCCTTTCTCCCCTATTGTCTCCTTCCTCTCTTTCCACATTCTGCAATTTAGCTTTTCTTTTAGTCCTCCATGCCCTATATAGGCTATTTTCATTTTCCATTACTTCCATTTTCTACCTGACAAGATTTTGTTGTATGAGTTAAGATTCCAGTGGTGACAAATGGGAGAACAGAGAACTCAAGCTGGCTTAAGGAAATTGATGGACTCATGGAGCTGAATTTCTAAGGTAAGCTGGCTTTGGGACTAACTTGATTCATGGATCAAAATATGTCACCAAGACGCTTTTTCTCTATCTCTCTGCCTATCCCCTGCTTTTTCACATGGGTTGATTTAATTCTCAGTGTCATTGCAGTGGCAAGTGGCCATGATCATTCCAACTGCATATTGTTGAGGTTCAAGCCCAAAAGCTAGGATGAGAGGATGCAGGCATACCTCAGAGCTATTGCTACCAATTAGGGTTACCAGCTGAGTAACCTTCTCCTCGATGCAGAAAAGATTTTAAGGTAAACAAAAGTGAGAGTAAAGCAGGCAAGAATTTACTGACCGCAGCAAAAATGTAGCCAGGAGAGTGAATCAAGGAAGGGCTTAGAAGAAGCAAGTGGAGACGTAGGCTGGGCTGCTTTGGCTCACTGGAAAGTCAGAGAACAGGCGGCCTTGGAGACAGGATCAGGAGTTAGCCGGGCGGAGCTGCCACTGCCCATTGCTCCCCTGGGTGCAAGTCTCCTGGGGTCCCACAGATGTGGGGAGATACGTGCCTGTCGTGGAATGGCACAGGCATGCTCCTTGTAGAGAGACTGTGAGCTGAGTCCTTTGTCCTGAGCATATTTCTCTCTCTTGCAGGTGGAAATCTTAAGGGAGATACCAGGGGAGAGTCTTAACAGAATATTCATCAGCTTTCCAGGTGTGCTCTTTCGGGATCATGGTCTCTGCTGCTTGGTCAGTGCCAGGGAAGGGGTCATTAGTCGGTGCAGCTGGTCCTGAAGCAGCCATGGATTACTTGTCTGGTTTTGCTGCTTTTTCTGGGCCTGGAGCTGAAACACAACTGTGGCCTAGATGCTGGCTGTAGGGAGGGAAAGGTCAAGGTATCTACACCCTCTGACCAGCCATGTGAAAGATTAGGGGTCCAAACTGGCTAGTCTGCTGGCTACTGGGTTGCCCATAGTAGGCGGTCTGTAGGCAGCGTTGGCATGACCCGTTTTCAGGACCCCAGGGCAGGCCCCACCCCAGCGCTCATGTCTAACTGCCTACCTAACAATATCGTGGGTTCAGTTCCAGACCACCACAAAAGCAAGTATCACAATAACGTGAGTCATAAATCTTTTTGCTGGAGAGTCTTGTCTTTAATTTGTAAAAAAAAAAAAGTAACATCTGTGTTGTGCAATGAAACGAGTTATGCCTGTATCTTACTGAAACACAGCGATCTACTATATTAATTATTTCAGACTCAGCTTAAGCATCCCCACTAGACTGAGACCTTTGAGGGCAGGGACTGTATCTTTTCCATCTTGGCACCTTCACGCCTTAAACACATTAAGCGCTCATTAAGTCCATATGAGTGAAGAAGTGTTACAGGATATAGTAAGGAGCTAGAAACTTCTAGAGAAGGAGGAATAGGAAAACAGACAAGAAAATTAAACAAAGGCCAGTTTACAAGCATTTTGCCTCAGGATCTTATCTTGAGAACAAAGGGTTAATCAAAGCCTGCAGGAAAGGAGGGAGAAGGGCGGGGAGTGAGGAGGGGGGGATCTTAATGCCCCTTCTCTCTCCCCTGAGAATTCATAGCACAAATCACCCCGGAATTGCTAAAACAGCTGGGGAGAAGGAGGGAGGAAGAAAGTACAGTTTTCATCTCACTGTTTATAAACAGTGAAGCCAGCAATCTCGGGGCTTATCAAGATAAAATCACCAGGTACTTCTCATAAATTCTAGGAAAGCCATAACAAAGTAAAAGGGGAGATGTTAAGAGTTCATCTGTATCGAGATAATCGGCAGAGGAATTTAAAAACTGCAGACAAAAACATACCTCACTGCCAAAGCCCGCCACACTCCTCTCAGGTTAGCTGCGAGAGCCCGTCTGCACCTTGTAAGACAGATGTATTCTGATAAATTTGCTTGCCTGGCTTCTTTAAGAAATGTACTTGCTTTACTTTTTAAATAAATTGACTTTATTGCAACACTGCTGTCACTCATTTGACTGCATTCCTACAAGATTGACAAGAACCAAGGAGGGGATGGCCCTCTCCCTCTAACTTGGGGGACTGTCCTACCACACCCTTTCCGGTGTTTCTGGGGTGCCTATAACAGAACCTTTCTAAAGAAAAGCAGTAGAGGCAGCAGCTAACTGCTAGGGGATCTGGGGAAAGTTTCAAAGAGGTGGTAGCACTTGAGACAGGCTGGCTAGTAGCTGAACGTGGGTGCACCAGGCGTTATAGCAAGAAAGGCTTCAAAAAGGAGGAGCAACCTATGAAAATGCACAGGCCAGCAGGGAATGTTTAAACCTAAACCACCTGGATTAGAAGTAGAGGATAACATGGGAAGAAGTAGAAGAAAAACATGGGACATGTCAAGGAGATTGGGGGAAGTTTGTAAAAGACAAAGAAAACAAACGAACGAAAAAAAAACAATAGCAATGAAAACTTAAAATTTGTGTATGGGGGGGCCAATGGTAAGATGTGTACACATATAATACCTTAATAAAAAATGGGGAGAAAAAAGTAAACTGATGAAAGATCAGAAATTCAAACAGAAACATTTTTTTAAAACTTAAAATTTATATTTATCAATAGGCAATGGAGAATCACTGTAAGATTTTAAATGAGGGAGGCATGTAATCACATATTTTACGTTAGAAAGACAACATTGATTTCTTCTGCTGCCCATTCCCCCCTCCCCCCTCTGCTGTGAGAGTCAAGAAACCAACAAGGTCCCCCCACCCTGATATTTCAAGCACTCACCTTGCAATATTGGGGGGAACCACTTTGTAAAGTATCCAGTTGTCTAACCACTATGCTAACCATCTGAAATATTAGCTGTAATATTGGATGTAAACTGTAATTGAAAAAGAAAGCACCTTAAACTGAAAGAAACCAATTAGAATACTGTTACCGAATCGAAGTAGAGAATTATGAGGGAAATCAAGAGAGGTACTTTTAGGGGGGGAAATTAAGAACTGATAGTGATACTCCCATTTGGATATGGAAGCATGAGAGATTGTAGGAGATTATTGTGGTCTGACCAAATGGACAGTAGTGCCAGGAAGATAAGGAGCAGAGAAAACTAGAAGCATTCTGAAATATGCTTCCTCTTCCTTCTTTGACTTGCTGTTCTATGCTGTGTTCTCCTTTGCTTTTTCAACACACACACACACACACACACACACACACACACACACGCACACATACACCCCCCCCCCCCCAGGTGGCCTGGCTCAGATGATGAGCATCAACCTATGAATGAGGAGGTCAGAGTTTGATGCCCAGTCAGTGCATATGCCGAGGTTGGAAACTCAATCCCCAGTTGGGGGCATGCAGGAGGCAGCCACTCAGTGATTCTCTCTCATCACTGATGTTTCTCTTTCTCTCCCTCTCCTTTCCTCTCTGAATCAATAAAAATATATTTAAAAAAACCATTTAACTCTTACTATGTGCAACACAGTTAGGCTAGATCTCTCCCAAATTGGTAACTATCTTGCCAAGACTCTAAGGACAAGGAAAGGGTGATGTTTCTAGAAACCCGTAAAGAAGGGTTCTGGCATAAATTCACCTGCATAGAGTTATAATTCTCCCCAGGAAGAATTATATGGGAAACAGGGAATTTGAGGAATCTAACTACAGTTAGATTAAGACTTAGTTGGAGCAATGAAGAAGATGATGGGAAAAGCAGCAGGGATAAACTCTTACCCTGCATTAGCCAATAATAATAGCATCCACCTCCCCGCCACCCAGTTCTATTGAGTAATAATTGACACATCACTGTATAAGTTTAAGGAATCAGCATGGTGTTTTGAATTGCATATATTGTGAAACGACTACCACAATAGGTTTAGTCAACATCTACCATCTCATGTAGATACAATAAAAAGAAAATACTATTCTCTTTGTGATAAGAATCCTTAGTATCTACTCTCTTAACAACTTGCTGTATACCAGTATCATAAGTAGTATTAACTATATCACCAAGCTATATATTAATCCCTAGGAGTTCTTATGTATTTATCCTATAACTGGAAGTTTGTACCTTTTGACCACCTTCCTCCAACACACACCCCCTACCACCCGCTGCCTCTAGTAACCAAAAATCTGATCTCTTTTCCTGTGAGTTTGATTGTGATCAACTCTAGCTTTTTGCTTGTGTAGAAAGCTCTTATCTCCCTCCCCTTCACTTTTGAGTGATAACTCCAGTTCATAGTATTCTTGGTTGGAATTTCTTTTCTTTTAGCACTTTGAATATATTGTGTCACTTGCTTTTGGCCTACAAAGTTTGTTTCTGCTGGAAAAAAATCAGTTTGTTTTTCTAAGTGTTATGATTTCAGGTCTTACATTTAATTTAAGTCATTAATCCATTTTGATTTGATTTTTTATATGGTTAAAAAGAATTGTCCAGTTTTATTTGATTTGATTTGATTTTTGCATCTATTTGTGTCATTTTCCCAGTACAGTGAAACCTTGATATAATGGACTAAATCAGGTGAGGGGGTTTCCATTAAAGTCCATTACATAATAAAGTAGGTTTTCCGAATGCTTATGTTAAAAATTTTACAAATTAGTTAACCTGTTTTTACTTATGTAGACAGTTTGTGTAATTAAAATTAAATATGTATGAAAAGTTTAATTTCACAGAAAAGTTTTCTAAATGATACAGTAATTTTAAATTTATACTAAGTGGGTCAGGTAAATGCGAGCATTCACCAATCACCGCTAGTAAATAAATGCACACAGCTGAGGAGGGGCTTAGGGCACATAGGGACATCACCAGCAGGCATTAAAACTGCTGCAAAAAGTCACACCACTCAACAACAGAACCAATTACTAGGCTCATGCAGTGTGATCATGTGTGATCAGTGTGATGATGTGCTAATCATTTGCCGAACATTGTTTATGAACAGGTACTCTTGATTTAAATATGTAGACTACAGTTGTAGATCTCTAATATTTATTTATGTCAGTGGAATTACTAGTGTTTTTTCCAATATATAGCCTATTTGTTAGAATTTGTCAAAAAGAATAGTGAATTAATAACAACAACAACAAAAGACCTGTTAATTTAATTATATGCAAATGTTGGTTAAAAGCATTTTAAAATTAACAGGGTATCAATTTTCACATAAGACATATGGACCAAAATTTTTGTTCATTAAATCTAAAGTTCATTAAGTAAAGGTCTGAAAAATTGAAGGTTTACTGTACCAGTTATTGAAAAAACTGTCATCTTTCCATTTTATATTCTTATCTTTTTTATCATAGATTAATTGACCATATAAGCCTGAGTTTACTTCTGGGCTCTCTATTCTGTTCATTGACCCATGTGTCTATTTTTGTGCCAGTACACACTGTTGGATTATTATAGTTTGAAATCAGGGAGTGTGATACTTCCAACTTTGTTCTTTTTTCTCAAGATTGCTTATGTTATTTGAGGTCTTTTGTGATTCCTTACAAACTCTAGAATTATTTATTCTACTTTTGAGAAGAATGCCATTGGTAGTTTGATAGGGACTGCCTTGAATATGGAACTTACTTTGGATGGTATTGTCATTTAAACAGTATTAACCCTTCCAATTCATGAGTACCACATATCCTTCCATTTATTTATACCTTCAATTTTTTTTCCTGTTTTATAGTTTTCAGAGTACATGTATTTCACCTTTTTGGTTAAATTTATTCCTAGGATTTTATTCTTTTTGGTGTGATTGTGAATGTGATTGTTTTATTATTTTTTCCTTCTGTTCATTTGTCCTTGTATTAAAATGCAACAGATTTCTGTATATTAATTTTGTATCCTGCTACTTTACTGAATTCTTTTATAAAGTCTATTAGTGTTTTGATGGATTCTTTAGAGTTTATAGTTAGTTTTCTTCCTTTCTAGTTTGTCTCCTCCTCCTCCTCCTCCAATTGCTTTGTCTACAACTTCCAATACTATATTGCGTAGCAGTGGTCAGAATTCACATTTTTATCTTGTTCCTGGTTTCACCTTTTTACCATTGAGTATAACATTAGCTGTGGGCTTGTTATATATTGCCTTTGTTGAGAGTTATTATCATAAATGGATGTTGAATTTTGTCAAATGCCTCCTCTGATTCTATTGAAATAATCATATAATTTTTATCCTTGGTTTTGTTGATATAATGAATCACATTATTTGTTTTGTGGATGTTGAACCACCATTGTGTCCCTGTCAAAAATCCTACATAATTATTGTGTATAATTTTCTTAATATATTGTTGAAATCAGCTATTTTGTGTTTGTGTATTTGTTTGTTTGTTTGAGGTATCTGTTTATTGCTATCAAGTTTCCTCTTAGAACTGCTTTTGATGCATCTTATAAATTTTATACATTATGTTTCCATTTCTATTTGTCCCAAAGTATAATATATTTTTATTGATTTCAAAGAGGAAGAGAGAGGAAGAGAGAGAGATAAAAACATAAACGATGAGAGAATCATTTGATTGGCTGTCTCTTGAATGCCCTACTGGGGATCAAGCCTACAACCTGAGCATGTGCCCTGACCAGAAATCGAACCATGACCTCCTTCCTGGTTCATAAGTCAATGTTCAATCACTAAGCCACACCAATTGGGCTCTCTCAATATGTTCAGCAGCATGTTGTTTAATCTTTACATGTTTGTGAATTTTCTAGTTATCTTCTTGCAATTAATTTCTATTTGTATACTATTGCATGAAAAATTGTTGATATTATTTCAATATTCTTAATTTATTAAGACTTGTTTTGTGGCCTAATGTGTTCTATCTTGGAAAATGCTCCATGTGTATTTGAGAAAATAGGTATTCTGTTATTTTTGGATAAAATGTTCTGTAAATATCTGTTAATTTCATCTGGTCTAATGTGTCATTTAAACCTAATGCTTTTTTAAAAATTAATTTTCTATTTTGGTCTATCCATTGATGTAAATCAAGTATTATAGTCCCTTACTATTATTGTAATGCCATCTAATTTTTTTCCTTTAGGTCTGTTAATATTTGTTTTATATATTTAGGTGCTCCTAAGTTGGGTGCATAAATATGTAATACTAGTGACCCAGTGCACAAAATTCATGCACATTAAAAAGGGGATTAATTACAGGAAATAATTTAATATTGCTATTTGCCCCTTCTCTGTAATAGAAGTATCAGAGATGAAAGAAAATTAGTAAAACCTATATGAAAACCTTCCTCCTGTCAGAGTCTGGGGTTCACCATGGGACCCAGAGTCAAGTCCCCACCCACCCACCCACATGCACCTCAAAATCGTGTGAGACCCAGACCTGGCCACCCTCCCCCACCCCCCAATTGGGCTAGATCCAGACCTGGCCAGTACCACCCTTGTCAAGCCCTGCCAGGCTGGGAGCATAGCCTCAGGTCCCCTGGCCCAGCACCAAGACTGGGGCGGGGGCCTGTTTTGAGGTCCCCCATCAAGCCCTGCTAAGTGGGAGACATGGCCTGAGGTCCCCTGTCAAGAACAGCTAGACAGCAGGGTGTAGCCTCTGGTCCCCTGGCCCAGTGCTTGGGCAGGTGGTGTGGCTTGAGGTCCCCCGTCAAGCCCCACTAGTTGGGGGATGCAGTCTGAGGTTTTCCAGCCTGGTGCTGGGGGGGGCGGGGGCACAGCCTGAAGTCCCCTGTGAAGCCCCACCTGGTGGGGAACATAGCCCATGGTCCCCTGGCCTGGCACTGGGGTTGGGGGAACAGCCTGAGATCCCCTAGCCCAGCACCAGGAGGGGAATCACACCTTGAGGTCCCAGATTAAGCCCTACTGGGTGGGGGATGCAGCCTGAGGACCTCTGTCAAGCCCCATGGGGGCTGTGGAGGGGGTAACCTCAGGTCCCTGCTGATTGCTCATTAAGGCTCCTTATGGAGACTTGGCCTCAGCTGTGGGTGCAGCCATCTTTGTGATGGAGTGATGGTCAATTAGCATATTCCCTCTTTATTAGATAGGATGTTCTATTTTTTTGTTGTTGGATCGATCGATCCCATGATCATTTTGTAATACTCTTCTTTGTCTCTCATTACAGTCATTGTTTTAGAGTCTATTTTTCTTGATATGCATATAACTAGTGCGTATTTCTTTTATTTTTTTCTTTGCATGGAGCATCTTTTTCCATCTCTTCACTTTCAGACTCTGTGTGTTCTCACATCTAAAGTGAGTTTCTTGGAGGCTGCATATAGATGTATCTTGGGTTTTTAAAGAAATGTATTCATCCAATATCTTTTTTTTCATCTTCACCTGTTTAGAGAAAGGAAGAAGAGAGAGAGAGAGAGAGAGAGAGAGAGAGAGAGAGAGAGAGATCAATGTGAGTGAGAAATATCCATCTGTTGCCTTCCATATGTGCCCTCACCAGGGATTGAACCAACACATAGATATGTGCCCTGATCAGGAACTGAACCTGCAACCTTTTGTTGTATGGGACTATGTTCCAACCAACTGGGCCACCTGGCCCCTAGGGCTGTGGTCAGCAAACTGTGGTTCACGAGCCACATGCAGCTAGCGAGCCGCCATTTGCCACTCTGTTGACCAAGGCTCTCAATTCCAATAATTACAGGTTGTTGTTGTTCCTTGTGATTAAGCCCCTATCCCAGTGGTTGGTAAACACATTAGTCAACAGAGCGGCAAACCGCAGCTCACAAGCCGCAGTTTGCCAACCACTGCCCTAGGGTAAGTGATTGTGCTTGAGTGCTTTAAGAGCCATTTCCCAATTTACTACAGCCCCTTGGGTCTTGTGGACATTAGTCCTGTTAGTTTTCAAAGCCAGATGCTTTGTGAGCTCATTTCTCAGGCTCAGGTCTTAAAAGTTGAGGTGCCTGCCCTAGCCAGTTTGGCTTAGTGTATAGAGTGTTGGCCTGTGGCCCAAAGAGTCCCAGGTTCGATTCCGGTCCAGGGCATGTACCTTGGTTGTAGGTTCCTCCTTGGCCCAGAACCTGGTCCTGGCACATACAGAAGGAAGCCAATCAATGTGTTTCTCTCTCATTGATGTTTCTGTCTGTCTTTCCACTTCTCTCCCATTCTCTCTAAAAACCAATGGGAAAATATCCTCGGGTGAGGATTAACAATAAAACAAAAAAGTTGGGGTGCCTAATGTGGGGTACAAACCCTTCGCTCCTCAGGGAGAAGTTTCTCCTGATAATGGTTGCTGCACACGGGGTAGGGTTTGGGTGAGTTGTCTCAGCCTCTCTGACCCATCTTAGTGTGGCCCTTTGCTCATTTGCTGAGGTGAAGTACTTGCTCAGCTAGTTTTTAGGTCTTTTTCAGAGAAAATTGTTCCACATGTGTTCATGGAAGGTGAGTTCAGGATCCCAAATTCTCATCTTAGACTGTCTTCCTTTATCTCTTTTGTCTTCAATTATAGTTTTATTGATTTCAGAGAGGAAGGGAGAGGGAGAGAGAGAGACACACCCATGAGGGAATCATTGATCAGCTCCCTCCTGCATGCCCCTACTGGGTATCAAGCCCGAAACCCAGGCATGTGCCCTGACTGGAATTAAACAGTGACCTCTTGGTTCATAAATCAACACTCAACCACTAAGCCACGCCAGCCAGGCCCTTTATCTCTCTTTTTTTTTTTTAATTCATATCATTCATTTTCTTTTCTTGCTTTGTTTAATATTTTTGAAGATCCCCAAGTTAATGCTATATAATAATGCTAGTACTCTAGCACATAACTTTAAGTCAAATAGTTTTTCCATTTCACCACTTAGGATATTATTTGTTATTGGTTTCTGATAACTAGTCTTCATACTTTTATGTTTCACTTTACTAATATAATAGACTGATATAGTTCCTAATATTGAGCCATTTTAGCATTCTCAAAATATGGGGTAAAAATTTCCCTCTAAGTACTTTTATAACATCCCTCTTTAAAAAGCTCAATTAATCAGTAATGAAAGCAACATGAGAAAAATCTGATTATGAAGCTCTTATAGTCAGTTAGTTATGTATGAGTATATTTTCCAAACATATTTATTGAGTGCTTACTACATACCACATACTGTTTTATCTGTATGTGTGTGTTATCCTTTTTAAAAAATAATTCTCCCACCCACCCACCCTTCCCCACCTTCCCTCTGAGGTTCTGCACTCTGTTTCATGCTTCCATGTCTCTGGATCCACTCCCTTCATCAGTTTGTTACTTAGATGTCACATGTGAATGCAATCATGTGATACTTGTCTTTCTCTGACTTATTTCACTTAGCATGATATTCTCCAGGTCCCTCCATGCTATCTAAATGCTAATTCTTCTTTTTTACTGTTGCATAGTATTCCAAGTATGAATGTATCACAGCTTTTTTATCCACTCATCTACTGATGGGCACTTAGGCTGGTTCCAGATCTTAGCTATTGTAAATTGTGCTGCTATGAACATAGGTGTGAATACATTCTTTCTGTTTGGTGCATTGTGTTTCTTAGGATATATTTTTAGAAGTGGGATCACTGGGTCAAATGGCAGTTTCTTATTTAACTTTTTAAGGAAACTCCATACTGTTTTCCATAATGGTTGCACTGGTCTGCATTTCCGCCAGAAGTATACTAGAGTTCCCTTTTCTCCACATCCTCACAGCACTTGTCATTTGCTGATGGTAGTCATTCTGACAGGTGTGAGATGGTACTTCATTGCCATTTTGACTTGCATATCTTGGATGATTAGTGAATTTGAGCATTCTTTTTTTCATATGTCTCTTGGCCATCTGTATGCCCTCTTTGGAGAAGTGTCTATTTAGGTCCTTTACCCATTTTTTAATTGGATTGTTTGTCTTCCTTTTGTTAAGATGTATGAGCTCCTTATATATTTTGGATAGTAACCCTTTAACAGATGCATCATTGCCAAATAAGTTCTCCCATATTTGTTAACCTTCTTAACAATTCTTTGGTGATGCACATAACTCCATTTTACTAATGAGTAAACAGACCCAAAATATTAGTAATTTCCCCCAAGTCTCACAACTAATTAATGGTAGAATAAGATTTGATATGAGCTCTTACCAACTATGTCATACTGTTTCTCATGAAAGCATGAGAGAAGATGGCAGATAAATCTCATGTGCTACTTATTCAGTCTCAAAATTCTACTTAAATGACAGTAATCATTTATAAAAAGGAATAAATCCCAAACAATATATAGAGCAGGTCGGAAGGTCCAAAGATGTATTTCAGAAATTCTGACTAATCCCTAGAAGACAGAAAGCAGGGGCCATCAGAGTAAAGGAAGTCACAAAGCCCTTTGGGGGTTTAGTCCAGCCAAATCCCAGGACTCTAAGCTGTGAAACATTTGGCACAGGGTGGGACTGGGTGGCTGGCAGTCTTCAGTTTTACATAAAGGGCTGTCTGTGAACAGTTGGTCCAGTTGGCTTGTTCTTCTCCCCTCCTGCACTCAGCCATTGCGATGGCATGGGGGATAGCAGTATCTATGCAATGTTACCAGAGGGGTGCTTTTTAAGACACTGGACCTTACATGTGTGTATATGAAATCAGGCCCCAAGCATGGAAGTTGGCTCCTAAATGATGCCCTTTTTGTTATGTGGCATCAGAGAAAACTTCCTGGAGTCCCTGACTCAAACTACACACAAAGGAAAGAGAATTCTGGATATTCTGGACAAGAGATGAACTTAAACTTGAGCAAAGCTATGAGGGCAGGGAACAGCTTGGTGGCTGAAGGAAATACGTTGTTCCCCCAGAGAATAAAGGTCAGTCCTAGGTGTGACAACAACCCGGCTAGCCAGACCTGGAGCTTGTATATCCCCTACAAGCAAAAGGGAACCATTGAAGGATGTAGTGTAAGAGTGTGAAATGATTAAGAGCATTATTTTGGCAGTTGTGCGGAGATTTGGGGATGAATGCTCTTGGGATATTCTAATGTTGTGATCTCCAAAGTTTTGTTTGGGGTTGTAGCATCGAGACCAGAAAATTTAGGAGAAATGCAGATTATTGGGCCCCACTCCAATCTACTGAACCAGACCTCTGGAGCTAGGGCTCAGAAAAGTGTTTTAATAAGCCATCCAGATGAATATGATACACACTCATTTGAAAACCACTCTTCTAAGGAATACCTTCTAGGACATTTTATCTCTTTTACAAACCTTTCCTGCCCAATTCATGCAAAATGGATATCCTTAATTTTTACCCACTCTGTCCCTCACATATATTTCTCATATGGTAGAACTTTGTGGTGCTTCCTTATGCCAGTATTCTCATGGTAACCAGCACACTTCTTTATATCAGGTATTCTCTCTCACCCGCTTTTGCAAACTTTGCAAGACCTAGCAAAATGCTTAAGTTAACTTGCTAAATGAACACAAAATACCAATTGGAGGCATTTGCTGTAGTCCAATCATAAAGAGGAAATGAGATCTTTAACCAAATAAGTAGTGGGGAGGAACCAAAAAGATATTTAGGAAACAAATGGGCAGAATGCTAGCAAGAGCTAACAATTATATAGCACTTACTATGTGCCAGGAAGTTTTAACTATTTTATAAGTATTCCTGCTTACCCCTTACAATAACTATGAGGTAGTTACTATTTTCATTCCCATGTTATAGAAGAGGGAACTGCGGCTAAATAATTTACACAAGTCAAACAGTGAGCAGCCAGCCAACGTTCACAGGCAATGTCTAGCAGCAGAATCCTTGTTCTGCCCCCAAAACTTGTGCTCAGATTCTCAGCTTGAGTAGTTGGGTAAAGAGGACGCCATCAGCAAGGACATAGAGACAGGAAAAACCAGGGGGAGATGCTGAGTTCAGCATTAGAGATGGTATATGAGACACCTTTACAGGGTGCCCAGCTAGTAGTTTCATATAATACAGGGTTATGGAGAGGGCTAGGCGTACATATTTAGAGATCAACAACATGTAAATCTGGGAATGAATAAGATGACCCGGGAGGGATTATATACAAAGAGGAGACATGTGGACTGAAGGCTTTAGTGAACAAGACTCAGTGGCCTCACAAATATAAGGAAACCCCCAGAAGACAATGGTGTCCTAGAAGCCAAGACAAAAATTAGTGTCACGAAGGGAGTGATCTACAGTATTAGCATCAATGAGTTCAAGTAAGAAGACTGAAGGCCATTTTGTCATCTAAGACTTCACTGAAATTGTTTTATGATCACCAATGGAGGAGTGAAAGCCTGATTAGAAAAGGTTAAGAGCAGGTCGGAAGCCCAAAGATGTATTTCAGAAATTCTGACTAATCCCTAGAAGACAGAAAGCAGGGGCCATCAGAGTAGAGGAAGTCACAAAGCCCTTTGGGGGTTTAGTCCAGCCAAATCCCAGGACTCTAAGCTGTGAAACATTTGGCACAGGGTAGAAAGTAAGAAGGCAAGGAATGCAAATCTAATTCTCTACAGATAGTGGCAACTTGTGGGAGATTCAATTAAAAAAACAAAGTTAAAACCTTTTAGATTAGATTTCAGCATATTTTGACAATTTAGCAGATGGAACCAGTGGAAGCGGCATTGAAATGAAAGAGAAGAGATGGAGAACCAGCTTAACCGAAACCTGGGTCAGAGGTTGAGCTAAAGGACAACTCAGTCTCTGAGATGAGGCTGAGGATGAGAATGGACATGGATTTCTGGTAGAAGGACAGGAATAATGGCCTTACTTGCATTGATGAAGTGAGCCTACTGGGTAGACAAGGGATTAGTGTTACTTTAACAGAAAGGTTAGGGGATGCAAGGAGCATCTCTAAATGCAATAAAGTCAAGTAATGTCATGAATAAACCATTTATAAAATCAGATCAAGGTTGGACAAAGACAGAAGGCTAGAAGAGACTGGGAGAAAATGGTGGGAAATAGATGCAGGACTAAGATCAGTTTATAGCGAGTGAGGACAGAACTGTAGTTAGAGTAGGCTATTAAGAGTTCACGTTCAAACAGCTCCGGATGAAAACATCCAAGCTGCAGCTTTCAGAATGGATGGTTGAAATGGTAGACATGAAGGCTGATAAAAGCAAGGGTCATGGGACTGGGATATTAAATAAGAGTACATACTAAAGTATATGTCAGAAGACTTTTAAATTGTTGGCACTCGTAGGGAGACTGCTGTTTTTGTTTGGAAAAATACACCTGAAATGTGAAAGGGGTTTGGAGAGGGAGGGATGCTTGAGGTAGATGATCCATGGCTCTGGATGCCACAACTTAAAAAGCAGCTAACAAAATTTGATTGTTACTCCAAAAGGGGTGAGGGTGGCCACAGAGGAGGGAAAAAAGAAAAGATAAAGGAAGAAGGGAGAGGAGTCAACACTGGCACTGGGTAGAAGCTTGAGAAACAGTGGCAGGGAGGGTTGAAAATAACTTGTAAGGATATATAGGAACATCTAGATTTTTAAATTATCACTACTGATGAGACACAGAGAGGAAGAAACATTGATTTGTTGTTCCACTTATTTATGTACTAATTGGTTGCTTATTGTATGTGTCCTGACCAGGGATCAAACCCACAGCTTCAGTGAATCCAGACACTGCTCTAACCACTGAGCTGCCCGGTCAAGGTGGAAGGAACATCTAATTTTGAATTGTTTGCGGTGAAGTATGCAATGTGACATAACTACTCTACTCCCCTGCCTCTAAGGAAGGATCACTCCACAGCTCATCTGAGTTTACTATTCTCACCAATGCCTTGTGAATGGCGTTCAGCCGTTAGGTGTGACCATGACTCCTGGCCCACCAAAATAGGATAAGTGGTGACTGTCACTGTCAGGAGAAAGCACTAGAAGTCGATTCTGTGTTCATTTTCCCTTGGTCACAGCAACCGAAAAGAGATGGGAAGCAGACCCCCAATGACACAATGGAGAGTAAGTTGTTCTCAACTACCTATTTTGGGGACTATCTGTATTGCAGAATAGCACATAATTCCAATATTTAACCAATTGCTGTTCTATAATTTTATCTGACATCCGGACTTTCACTCTGAAAATAAACTGGTTCAGAGTAACATCCCTCTCACTTGCGTTACCCCAGTAATGTCCTAACTCATCAGCAAATGTATTACCTTCCTTTCTACCTAAATTTCAGACAATCTTTCAAAAGTACAAATCTGATCACAAGACTGCCTGGCTTGCCATCACCCCTGAAATTAGATAAAATTACAGCTCCCCTACAATCATCCCCTCTAACTGCCCCTTACATTTCAAACTACAATACTCAGCTTCTCAGTACACCATGACCTCTTGTCCCTGTTTTTGCCAATTCTATTCCCTGTCTAGAGCATGTGACTTCTGGCTTAGGTTTGTTTTGATTCCTAGGCCAGAAACCTCAGTGCTACAAATCACACAGAATCATATATTCCCCCATCTGGACACTAACTTAATGAAACTTATTATGTTTTCCCAGACACTGTTCTTGATGTTAAGCACATAGTGTTAAAAAACAGAAGGTACCAAGGGAAGAAGGGAAAAAAGGTAATTAGGTAGCTTTGCCTCCGATGACCAGTTTACAGGAATGGAGGCCTGACAATGAATTTTGTATCCATCTTGCCATGCAGAGCACTGCGGGCCTGGGCTGGGGTAGAACAGGTCACAGTGGGCCTCTCAGAGGACAGCTGATGCTGAAACAAATTTCTCTACCTTTTAAAAGTAGATTTTAAAGACTAATTTTCAAAATAAATTTAGCATTCTGAGCTTATTCAAACTGCTGACCAATCAACCTCATTAACATTTCAGTATTATCATATAAAAGGAAAATCTTATTTTTCTTTGAGCCAATTCTCTCAAGTGGGACTGAAAAGGTTCAGAAGTTTGAAAGACTGCTCACTCGCTCAATGGTCTTGTTTCAAATGGGCAGTTTGTGCTACCTTCCCTGCCATGTGCTATCTCCATCAGTCTTTAAAATTCATGTGTGAGTATATACCCCGTGTGGGTATAAAGAAGCACTTTATTGTCTCCAAATATCATCTAATCATTGGAATGTATAGTCAGCCTAATTTTAATAGTTGCCTTCAAAGTTCAATTATATCTTGTTTAGGAATTACATAATATATCACTATTTACCATGTCTTTACTGCTAGAGGACCGGTGTACAAAATTCCTGCACTCAGGGGATGTCCGATTGGTCTTAGGCCTGCTCCCTGCTGTGCCCACCAGCTGTGAGCCTGGCTTCTGGCTGAGTAGCACTCTCCCTGTGGGAGCACATGGACCACCATGGGGCAGCTCCTGCATTGAGTGCTTCCCCCTAGTGAGTCCACATCACTGTGACCGATTGTTCTGCTGTTCAGTAGGAAATGACCCATACTAGTTTAAGAAAATAAATGGGCAAACTTTTCTTGAAGATAAGTAATTTTGAAAATCTATTTACTTTTTTTTATAAGAATCCAAGGAAAACACACTAGCTGCCCATGGCTAGTGTTCCTAAACATTTTAATACAGTATACTAGAAGCTCAGTGCACCAGTGGGGCCCCAGAGCCTGGCCTGCACCCTTTTGCAATCCAGGACCCCTGGATTGGGCTCAATCCCACTCATCCTGGTCCCACTATGCCTGCTGCCTCTGCCATGAAAATGAGAGAGGCTCATGCTGCTGCAGCTGCGTTCACCAGCTATGAGCCTCATGTCTGGTGCCGGCTGGTCAGTTGAGCAGTGCTCCTGCTGTTGGGAGTGCACTGACCACCAGGGGGCAACTCCTGTGTTGAGCATCTGACCCCTGGTGTTCAGTGTGTGTGGACTGGTTGCTTAGGTTTTTTTTTACATATAGACTATAGACATGGTGCATGAAAATTCACTGGAGCAGGGGTGGGCGAGTGGTGGTGGTGTTCCTCAGCCTAGCCTTCCCACTTTCACAGTCTGGGAGCCCTTAGGGGTGGGAAGCAACCTGGCGATCAGGGGAAGGCAAGGCCCCATCACACCTCTACTGCTGTCACTGCCTCAATCAGCTCTGAGCAGCTGGGCTCCGCCATCTTTGTGACCATGCGATGGTCAATTAGCATATTACCACTTTATCAGAATTCCAAAGCACTCAATGTGCCTCATACTCCCCTGTATAGTAGCTCCTTTAAAACTCACTAGAGGCCCAATGCACACAGACTTATACAAGGAGGGGTCTTCCTTCCCCTGGCTGCCAGCACTGCCTTCACTCTGGTCTGGAGCCAACCTTTCCGCCTCCCCATGCTGGTCAGTGCCTGTGCATGCAAATTAACCCACCATATTTGTTAGGTTAATTTGCATACTCACTCCTGATTGGTTGGTACGTGTCACAAAGGTATGGTCAATTTACATATTTTTCTTTTATTAGTGTAGATAGTATGCAGAAAGCATTTTATATTAATAGAAAAACAGTATGCTAAAGGATTTAATAAGCATTTAAATCAGAGGAAATAACAGTATATAAAGTAGAAATCTACTTTTACTAAATCAGAACAGTTCTAAATAATGGGTGAAAGAGGTTAATTAGAAGCAGTACTTAAACTGAGTTTGGAAGCTGAAGAACTGGCACTCAAAAATATCTCAAAACTCCTACATGTGTATAAATTGTAGCTGCAAGAAAAATCTCTTGTAGTTCTGAATTGCAATTCTGTGCCTTACTGCACCCTCCTCTGGGAACATTTGGCAATAGCTGGAAACAATCTTGGTTGTCAGAAAGGGGATAGTGGCATCTAAGTGGGCCAAGGCCAGGCAAGCTAATACCTTACAATGCTTAGGGCAGCACCCCATGACAGGATTATCCAGTCCAGAATGTCAACAGTGCCAAGGTTGAGAAACCCTGATCTAAAAGGAACATGCAGTTTTCTATTAAAGTATAAATTCTGGAGGAAAGCATGGATTTTTACTTCTGGAATAAGGAAAGTTTATTTCCAGACTTCTTACGAAGGCCTAACTTAGTTCATGGATGGTTAACGATTCTAACCAAGATGCACATTTATATCTTTTAAAAATCGCTAAGATTACAGTAAGCTACCACCATACACATTTACGTTGCCCTTGCCTAAGTAAGCAGTGGGTTTATATTAAAAGTGAAATGTCTATGAAACAAGTGAAACAGCTCTGCAGAGTAATAGGATTATTACAGGCTAGTAAAACATGAATTATCATAGTATCACACATTAACCAGTTCCGGAGTACAATTCTTTAGATGTTTATGTATGAGAGCATTTTAGAATAAAACCACTCAATGTGCATAAACCATTAGTTACTGCTAATGGCTAAATACACCAATTTTAATACTCCCTAATCCAGAATTTCAGTTCATAGAATATAAGCTTTTTCTTTTCTAAAACCTAAATGAACCAATTCAATTCTCCAAAATCACCACTGATCATTAAGATCAGAATAAAAAGGAATGAAGAGGTCAGGGTATTAAGAGTCCCTCTACTAAAGATCATTCTGAAACCTGATACACATTGATTGACATGATCTAACAAAGTTAACATTATCTGAAATACTCGCCTCAGTAATTTTAATTGAAGTTGGCTTTTGTTATGAAAAACAAATCCTATTTTGAATTTAAAGCTTTCTAAGTTACAAAGAGCAAAACATGTTGCCGATCGTCTTAAATTACAGTATTAAGTGTTCACAAATCTTTATTTCTAGTATTAATAAAGTAAAGCAACTTACTGGATTGTAAAAGGAACTATGTAATTTCAGTATGCATCTTTCTTAATGGCCTTATCTAGTGAAGTTGTGGCAGCTTGCCACCAAATACTTCCATTGTGTTCCATTTTTACAACTGAAGATATCAAAGGAGTTTTAATTAACTAGAAAAGTCAGTTAAATAAAAAGTATCCTTTTTCCATATAGTAAAATGAACACTGAATTGTCCCTTTTCCATTTCACAGAGAATTGAGTAAGATTTCAAAAAAGATGAATCTGATGTGGCAGTGGTTTAAAAATTAGAATTCAATTTAGAGCTAGAATCTGATTTTGCTAAAGTTTTAAGCTCTTTAATATCAAAACATTTATTAGGTATATTATATCTAGAGATTAGCAGTTAATTTTAACTTTATATTGGGTAAAATTTAAAGTGAACAGAAATTTCCACCTGGCCAGGGTGGCTCAGTGGAGCATTGTCCCGTACACTGAAAGGTTGCAGGCTTGATTCTGGTCAGGGCACATACCTAGGTTGTGGGTTTGATCTCCAGTCAGGGTAAATGTAGGAGATAACAGGTGGATATTTCTCTCTTTCCCTTCCCCTCTCTCTAAAATCAATAAAAGCATGTCATTGGGTGAAGATTAAAAAAATAAAAATAATAAAGAGGGCATAAATGTTCAACTTCTTAAATAGTGAGATATTATTATATACTTTGTCATGTGGTTAAGTATAACTTACAAGGCCTAGTAACCAGGTAACTGAATTTTTCAATGAGGATTTAGTATCTCATTATTTTGAACTTCATGCCTTTATGATGTCTGAGATTGAGCTAGATATAAAGGTATCAGAACATCCCTTAGAATTAGTTAAATTAGACATGAACATTATTACTTTACCCTTTACCCAACCAAAGTGTTTACAAATGACTGATTTGGTTATTTAATTATGGTTACATAAAAAAGTATGTAAAAACTGAAACGTTTGATGAAGTCATTGTATTCCAATCTTCTAAGAATTCTAATTACCAATGGGATCTGTAGATTTCATTAATGAATAATATGACCATAATTTTAAAATTATCATTCAATGCTACTGATTTTTTAAATGTTTAGGTTAGGGCCTTGCTATACCAAAATACCTTTCTACCTTATTTTCATAAAATAATCTAAAGTCTTAAAACACAACTCCATATTGAGTTTTCTTTAAAAAGAAATCAGGTGAATCTAAACAATTTAAACATACACAAAGAAATCAGCAAACAGCTCTTTTCTTACAATTAACTTTTAGATCTCCTAAAGAAATGCTAAGCAGAACTAGTTAATAATCTTAAGAGACCAATGAGCAGCTTGAGTGGCAGATTATGACTGGACCTCACACCTTGCAACCACCATATCAGTATCAGGACATCACCAGTAGAAGTATGGGGTTAATCAATATGACTTGGTATTTAAAATCTGAGCATTATTCTGTTACTCATTTTATGTATGTGAATATACATTATATATGTAAACCTATCTACTACTACAAAGAGCAGAATCTATTTTTGTATTAAAAGACAGAATTTCAGCTATATTAAAAAAAATTAACCATCTTTCAAAACTTAAAAAAATATGGAAGGTTAAAAAAAGGGAGAAATCCAATACATGAAAAATATTTGAATTTAACTTTAGATAATTAACTAAGACATCACACAACATATGCATGTCAGTTTCCTATTTGGTCCTAGAGCCTGCAGTATTGTAATTTATTGTGAAACCATGAAACCAAATACTTAAATATATCCACAACATCTATACCACGGTAATGTATAGTACATATATACTAATGTCTCAAAATAAATGTCTATTACAATTTTATGCAAATTATGGTATACGATTACCACCTGCCGCATTCTGAAATGGCACCAACTTCATGTAAAATTCCATGTCAATGTAATGTTTTATGCATTATCGTCTGAATATTCAAAAGTAAGCTGTTAACCTAAATAACCACAGTATGTCACCAATTCAAATCACTGCACATTTAGATGTTAAAGCAGGTAGGTAATACAGCAGAAAAAAATATTTCTAATTCACAGTTTCAAAAATAAAGGGTGCAGTTTTCAAATATCTGACTGCTTAAAACTGGTCACTAAATTTAACAACTGCCTCCTTCAATACATGTAAACTATGTTTTGCACAGCATAGGAGATGTCTTTATTCAGAAGATAATTCTTACTGTTACAGGAGCACCACAAATTTGAAGGAAGAGGCTACAGTGTGAAATGAGTTCACTGAAGGATATGTTCAAAAAAATTTCAACTATGGTATAAAGTACTGCAAAGCTTTGTTTCCCCCAGGAGACCCCCCTTAATCAGGAAAAGTAGGCAATGTTTACCTAATACAATATGTAAATTAGCTCGAGGGGGGAAATTCTAACTCAATTAAAAGGAAATGCTATAATTAGCTAAGAAACCTGTGGCAGTCGGTTTCAGAATTTCCTAAAACTAAAATTTAAAAGCACACACAGTATTTATATCCTTTGATAATGGGACATAGAGATACACATGGAATGAAAGAAAAAAACTGGCCTTAAGAATTTAATTTCTAAGTGGCAACACACACACAAATGGGTAACTGAGAAAAACTGTGTACTTAAATATTCAAATTTTAAATGTGTAAGAAAATTTATAATAGAAAAGAGTGGCAAATTGTTATCATGACTTGATTTGCTGAAAACATCGGCAAATTCACACTGGCATTAAGAAAACCAAAGTTTCAAAAATTTACTCCTAACTTTCTCTCCAGATTTGTTTTCTGTGCAAAAATAAGTATCTGCAAATTGCACTAATACAATACTTGTTTTAACTTTTGTTATTATGAATAATCTGCACATGCTGCTTTACAGACAATACATATTTGTAAACTTGCTCATGCAAAAATAGTGTGCGCAACAGGGATATTGCTAATCCCTATACTTTAAAAAAAAAATGATACCTTATCTTTTTTAAATTGCCAAGTCCTCCAAAATGTAACAAATCTTACAGATATTCTTCTCTGCCAGCTAAAAATCAATTTATGTTGCTGAAACAAAAAGTTATATAAGGAAAAGAAACATGGTTTTTGTCTTGCAGAATTTTTGATTTTTAAATATGAGAAATCTATAAAAGAAAGAAATTCATGGTCACAAAATTTTAAGATTTTAATCCTAAACATTACAGGGCAAGTAGATCCTGGACCCTATCTCCATATTCCATAAATCCTAACTCTTAGTTTCCATTTTAAATGTTGCCCTAACCACTAAAACACTAGTGGTTTTACAACCTCTGGGTTATGGAAATACATATTTCTGAAATAAATGTTACAAAAACAAAAATGGAAGAAAGCCAAACTGTCTCCATGAAGAAAAAAAGTGGAACATTTTGAAGCTTTTAGATACTTCTCTTTCCATGTCTTATGATTAACCTGTCGATTCAGTGCATCATAAGGTCAATGTCATGGTCCTCATGTTGAACAAACATCTAACTAGTGTCCATTGATTCCAAGTTAGTGGAGGATGAATCTTTTTGGATACTTTCAAAAATGGCTGCCAGCTCAGGATTGGAACTGATCTGCGACTGGAATTCACTCATCAGTGGACTCTTCTCTGCTTCTGGAATGGTCAGCAGTGCTGCTACTGCTCTCATGGCAGATCGCTTTAGTTCATCTTGCTTTTCAAACTCCTGCTTTACTGAGTTTGCCTTTACCTGTAACATTGAGTAAATTTATATTATATGCTATAAAAGATAAATTATCATACAAACAATACTTAAGCACCTAGAAATTTCTGGTAAATAAAGCAAGCTGCTCTTTCATAGGTCCAAAAGTCATGTTGTATTTTAAGCATAGTTGTTTTTAAATTTCTTTTTAGCAGTAACTTGTCTCCTTTTGAGTAAACAAAATCCTGAACCATGATTGAAAAAGTGAAAATCTGAGCTTTATCTGCTTAGTAAATCCTACTTTGGCCTCCACCAAGAAACTATCCATCTAGACACCCTATTCATTATTCTTCAGACACATCATGTACTAAACATCTCTATGCCTTAATTCATAGTTATTTTTATATGGAAAACCCTGTTTCACTTTCTGAATCTAAACATATTTTCTGATGTTTTAAGTTCCATTTTAAATGTCATCATGTTATGTCATCTGAAATCTTCTATGATTATCATCCCACCTCCACCAGAATTGAACACTTCCTTTTTTTGTGGAACAATCTCACTTTATCCTATATCAATACTTCAAAATATGTATCAAATTGTTATTATAAAAACTTTAAAGAATAGTATTAAATAAATGATAAGTATTCTAAAGCATCCACATTCAATAGGTTAACTTTTAAAACCTATTGCTACATATGGAGCTAGCATGGTTAAATTAGGACAACTAGAAATCTTGAATACACCAAATCCACCCTAAGTTGATGTCTACCAATGATTACCTTAGTTGTACACGTGGCACGTAATGGCTCTACAAGCCGATCCAACCTCTGCAGTACTGCACTTGGGCAAAGGGTGGAGAGTCTCACCAACATTAAAAATGTTAGCATCTATTATGAATAAAGAAAGACAAAATGTGACCTCTTGTTATTTTTCTAAAGACAATTCCAAATTCTAACAAAGCTTTTAAAAGAAAAATGATCAGCACGCACCATGAAGTTTCATTTTCATGTAATCTGTCTCAAAGAGTTGTCGTAACCTTACCTGAAGTAATTTCAGTTCCAAGGACTACTGAGACATCACTTATACCTGGTAATGTGGTCCCAGTGTAAGAACTAGAAAAGTGGTTCTCAATCTTGGACACACATTAGAACTGGGGAACTTTGCCTCATTCCCAGAGACTTTTACTTAACCTGTTAGGATAGGGCCATAGATTTAGAATTTATAAGAAGCTCACATGCAGCCCTAATTGGTTTGGCTCAGTGGATCAAGCGTCGGCCTGTGAACTCAAGGGTCGAAGGTTCAATTCCAGTCAAGGGCATGTACCTTGATTGCGGGCACATCCCCAGTAGGGGGTGTGCAGAAGGCAGCTGATTGATGTTTCTCTTCCATCAATGTTTCTAACTCTCTATTCCTCTCTTAAAAAAAAAAAATCAATTTTATATATATATATATATATATATACATATATATATATATATATATATATATATAATTTTTTATTTTTTTTAAAAAAGCTCACATGCACCAAATGGAAAGCATTGAGTAAGAAAGTAACTGAACCAGGAGAAAGGTTTTTGTTTTTTTGTTTTTAATAGTTTCTGCTATCTTAGTAGATAATAGAAACTAAAACAAAAAACAATCTGGTTTTTCAGATTAATCCACAGAAAACCTGGTAACCCACAACCATTTTTCTATTGACTATAAACTGTAGATTTCAACAGGAAGATTCTATTACGTCCTTGGGGGCTCTTTTTAATGGATCTCGGAGGGGTCAGGTTACTACCACAAATGGAAACAAAAATGTTGGAGTTCTGAGTCTGGCTGCATAACTACTCAACTACTATTTTTGCCTGCATGACCAAAGGCCATGAATGGGAGAGAGAGAGAGAGAGAGAGAGAGAGAGAGAGAGAGAGAGAGAGAGAGAGAGAGAATGAGAATGAATATGACAATGCACTTACTATTTTTCAATTTACCCTTTAATAGTTTACATTTGAAATGAACATGATCAAATAGAAAAACAAAGAACAGTTTAAGTGAAGTTCATTCTCTAAACCTAAAAAGTGGTATGATTTCTCTTCTAGTTGCTTCTACATAGATTGTTTAGGCATCTGAAAATAGTTCTTGCATGTTATCCTTTAAAAAATACTTGATATTAATCCCAATATATTAGTCTGGTAAACAAAAATCCCTCATTCAGGTAAATAATATGGTTATCTTATAAAATGGCAGAATAGCCTACATGGGCAGTAACTGCAGCACACCTTTAAGACATGCCAAACAGATCACAGGTATACTTCAATAAAACCTATCTGTTCTCTTTGGAGGGAAAGCACCTAGGGACTATGTGCTAAGCAAGCTGCACAGGATTTCTTGGAATTTCCCATCCACTAAGAGTTGACCTATTCCTTCAATGAAAAGGTTCTGGATTTTTCCTGTATGTCAACTAATGTTACAATTATGCTACTACTACTTTTGCATATTATAGTTCATTGACAAGCAAACAATTTTTCTCACTTAATAGACAAAAGTAAATTACAAGGGTAAAAGTTACTGTAGTTAAGTCTTCTAAAACATTCTAAAAACAGGCAAACATCTTACCTTAATATCGTAATGGTCCTTCAAACCATCTTCAACATGATTTAGAAATTCAAAGATATCTAGTCTATCAAGACAACTGTCTAGAAGTGTGTACATACACTCAAAAGCTGCCTTTCTAATATCCAGGCCATCATCAACTGTATGCTTAAATGGACCCATTTCTACCTGTTGAAACACAAAAGAGTATATGCATATACTTAAAAGTAAAAGATAATCTTAGAGAAAGTGTAATCAAACTAACTAGCTTACCTCTCTTATAAGCTCCTTTCTAACTTTTGTTTCATTGTAAAGATGTGGAAGAACAGTGTCTAGAAGATCCCTTATTAAAGATGGCTTATTATGTGCTGCTGAATTGAATGTGACCAAGGCTACTCTTCTTACATTCAAATCTGGGTCTTCCAATGTCTTTAGGAAATCACCTGAGAAATTATAAGAGAAGCAACATGCAATTAAGATAAGCTTAAAATAAATTAATTTGATACCTTTTTCTAAGCTGATAGTTTATTGTGGTTGGTATTGTTATTTCTTCAATATGGGTTAGGAAAGAACAAGATGACATACTAAGTGAACTATCTAGTTTCTTTTGGCAGCCGGTAAACCATTATATCTCAATGTGAGTGGATTTAATTGATAATCTACTCTCAAGCACCTACAATTCAGAGCAATGGTCATCAACCGGTGGTCCATGAGGCCCAAAGGTTGGTGACTGCTGGTTTAAGGAAACCTTTGAAGCAGCAGTCACCAATCAGCGGTTCATGGACCACTCCTGGTCCATGAAGTCCAAAAGGTTGGTGACCACTGATACAAAGGATACATGGTGAGAGTTCAGAACATTCCTTAATTACTTTATAATTTATAAAAAGGTAGGTTGCAAAGAGAAGTGGAGCTCTGCACAAGGCACAGAATCTAATAACTTGAATGACTGTCCTTAGAGTTCAAAATTAACCACTACACTAAAAATAACCTAAACAGAATTTTAAAAACCGAGTTCAAAATAAGATAAACAAGGTGAGGTCATATCCATTGCTTAATAAAGATGAAATACTGCCCAAACCAGTTTGGCTCAGTAGATAGAGCGTTGGCCTGCAGACTAAAGGGTCCCAGTTTGATTTTGGTCAAGGGCATGTACCTTGGTTGCAGACACCTCCCCAGTAGGGGGTATGCAGGAGGCAGCTGACTGATGTTTCTCTCAATGATGTTTCTAATTCTCTATCCCTTACCCTTCCTCTCTGTTATAAAATATATATATATATATATATATATATATATATATATATATATATAATTAGAAGATAGAATACTGTTAACAAGTATACAAATTATGAGATGACAAAGAGAAATGTGCCTCCAAAAGTCCTATTTTTATATGTATCTTTAATGAGAAATATATAAATTGGTAAAAGGTAAGAATACAAAAGGAGGAAACTGAAACCTAACAGGACAAAAAGCTAAAGCGCCTAAGACACTTTAAAACAGATATACATCTGGTTTTCTAACAAATGTGGAGGAGAAATTATAGTGCAAAAATCTTTGGAGTCATAGAGATGATGATTCAAACCACTTCATTTGTCAATTGTATGACTTCTGGCAATTTACTTTAGGCAGGAGTCTCGGTTTCCCAGTTTATAAAATGAGAATTATAAACATTTTAGGGCTACTGAGCAGAAAAAAATACCATGTATATTATTGAATACAGTGTCTAGTATGCACCTGTACTCATACATGGAGCTATCATTATGTAATAACCCTATCATCAGCAATCTTCTAGAATTCACAAGGAAAAAGAGAAGTGCCAGAAGACTTAAATGTATCACAACAGCAATTTAAAAAAATGGGAGGAAAGAAATACTTCATATACCACAGATTGGTAAACTCAATGTTGACCATCCAGGAAAGTTCTGATTACAAAAATTTACGAGATAGCTTGGGTTAAAAAAGAATTTAAATGTACCATACTAAACCTCTTAATCCTGTTGGTTTAGAGTTAGGACATTAAATTAGAATACTAATTGGAATGAAAATGCTTTCAGTAAAGCATCTAAATAAAACATTGCTATTATTATGGACAAATGGTGACATAGGATGTTCATATAATCACAAATAATACTGAACTCAACCATAATTCAATTAGAACAATAATCACTTGATTGAATAACTACACCAATGTTGAACAATGACTGTTGTCAACCTGGAAAGATGTCTCTATAGATTTGGCACAGGTCTTCTTCTTTGTCCTAGCTTATACAGTATCAAATGTAAATAAATATACCAAGGGGTGGGGGGAGAATAAGGGGAAACAAAGGCAAGAATTTTTGGATAGAAAATTTCTTTGAATCATTTCTAGGTTCCAACAATAGCACCCATTTATCCCTGGGTCCTCTTTATTCTGAAATGGTAATTCCTTTCTGTAGATCTTTTAAATTGTTTTACCCCTTTTTGGTTCACTGTAGAATAACCTGACAATGGGAAGCTTCTTTCCCATGTCCTTCTAGCCTCTCTACTTCTTTTTCTGTTCTTGTGTCCTTAAGAAAGCACAAAAGTGAGTTCTAAGGGCTTTTAGCTACCACTACCAACTCTAGGAAAACTGATGATGAAAAAAACACAGGGAAGTTATGACATCATGTTAAAAGTCCTCAAACCTAATTCTTGTCTTCACAGAAATAAGAGAGCCCTGGTCATTCTGGAGTATCTCCTTTTAGTTTTTCTTTCTGGTAATTATCTTTTTTATTCTTAGCTGCTACATATGGTAGTTTCAATAATCCCCTCAGGAATTGAAGGGTTACACGTAATAGAAAATTTGGGCCCTAACAGCTCAGGATAAGATTCATTTTTCTGAGAGGAAATTTCAGATGTATTTAGAGAGATTAAATATTCTTCCCTAGTTATTTTAGGCCATCCACAGAATATGATTATCAAATGTATAGTTGACTCTATAGACATTTTAGTGTGTATTTACTAATTTTAGTTGTTTACAAAATTATCTGGTAACAATTTCAAACTAAGGGGTGACAGAATGTAAGTATGTAAGATCATACATTAGCAACATCTTTCTAATGAAACAATGACCAGCCCCTTAAAAACACTTTAGGTTGCTTGGTGAAATTCTTAGTTATTGAAATGATTTGTGTGTTTCTTTTTGACAATCAGTATGTTTATCTTTTTTCCCACTTACCTATGCAGTTCTTTAATAGTGGATCAATAGGTTGTGGATGATCAGAAATAGTAAATTTCACAGCTGTAACCACAGAGCTTCGGGCATATGATGAGCCTAATTAAAAATAAATATCAGTCTATTGGTATATAAGTCTACTAAAATCCATGGACATGTTTATCATCTTCAAACCACTTCAAATAACACTAGTGTTTTCAATTTCTTTAAATTCTTTGGCCAGTGAAGGTATTGCTATCAGAATAGTAACAGAGATGAGCAAAGTTTACTTATGAAACAGAATCTATATAAAACCCTAATATGCAAATAGACCAAACAGCAGCACAATCAACAACCAGTCTCTATGATGTGCACTGACCACCAGGGAGTGCGTATGGACCTTGGTGGGCGTCGGCCATGGCAGGATGGTGAAGCAGATGAGTGGGGACATCAGACAAAGGCAGAGTGCCAGTTGCTGTGGTCAGGATGAGCCTCTGGTGGTTACTGAAAATTCTTTACTCCCACTTGCCAAGGTCCTGCCTGGTGCTCACACCTGCTGGCACCAGCACCAATCACTTGTGAGCAGAGGCTGCTGAGCCCGATTGCCCCTCAGAGCTTCTCCACCTCCCTCTGCTCCTGAGGGAGCAGCAGCTATCACTGCTCCTGAGGGCCAGCAGCTATCACTCACACCCACTGCTGGTGACAGCCCCGCTTGCACCCGCTGCAGGTGTGGGAGTCGCCACTCGTACCCGCTGCTGGTGCTGGCTTCTATTATATTTTTAAATAAACATTATCTTCGAGGAGGAGGAGTCCTGGGAGAGTAGCAGTGGAAGATCTAGCCCTCACAAAAGGGAATTGATTAAATCTATAAATACCTTCTAACTTCAAGTTGGTTTTTTAAATTTTATTTTAAAAGCAAGCAACTTCTAAGAATAAATGACTACTATTACTTTCTAGTTCATTCAAAGGGATTTACACTACTAAATTTGGAAATTCTTCTAGCATCTTTCATTGAACTAAAGTTAAGTGCACCAATTTTAGTATTATAATTATTACTAGCAAGTTCCTCAGGATATATTAATTGAAGAGACACCTGTCTTTGCCACATTTTAAAACAAGAGTAACATTAGAATATAATGAAAATTAGAACAGACTTATTTAACCATTATCTAATTACACTCTTTATACTTTTAAAAAGTTATTCAAATATGGCTCCATATTATAACATAAGGCAATGGGCTCTATATGTAACAAGATACAGAAAATTTTAAATTATGCATTATACACCCTTTAAGGCAACCAACTGCTAATAATAAAAATTTTTTAAGATAAAGGAAACCTAGGCCCCTGGCTTGTGTGGCTCAGTTGATTATCGCATCATCCTGTATACCAGAAGGTGAAGGTTCCATTCCCGATCAAGGGCACATACCCAGGTTGCAGGTTCTATCCCAATTCAGGGGCATGTAGGAGCAACCAATCAATGTTTCTCGTTCTTCTCTCCCTCTCTCTGAGATCAATAAAAAAATAAAAAAGAAAAAAAACCTGGGTACTCACCTGATATCAAGTACCCTTTAAGACGTGGAAGGAGAGTTTCTGGGTCAATTAGAGTGAGTTTGCCTAGACATTCAGCAACAACATTTCTGGTTCCTTCTTCTGCACACTCACAGTGCTTTAGCAATAAGGCCCAGATGTTTTCGACATATGGTTTAAGGCCCACCACTGATGCAGAGCTAATAATTTCCTTCAAGGAATGAAGCAGAAGATACTGCCTTTTGGGTTGACTGGTTATTTCTTGTAAGACGAATGGTAGATATTCAGGAAGGTTGCCCACACTAATGCTGCCTAATGCATAAGATGCAGCTGATTTGACTTCTTCACTAGGAGACGAGAAGGCTTCTAATATTACAGATTTTAGTTCCAGTTGCCCACTTAAGTCAATATGATGCCCAACTTCTCCAAGAGAAAGTAGAGCTAAAAGACGAATAGAATCTGTAGACCTTGAGTTCTTAACATCTTGAATAAACTGACCTACTACAGCTGGTCCTTCTTTAGGGCATGCTCGGGTAAGGGCAGCTACACATTTGGCAATAGAATAATAGGACTGCTTGTGGGTAAGAGCTGTGCTCTGAGAATAAACTGGACCCGTCAGCATGCGCAACAAATCCATATATCCTAGATTATTTGTTCCAGTGACAACCAGAGCTTGGAAAAAGTCCAGCATGGCACTAAGAGCGCCCCCCTGCAATAAGGGTGATCTCACAAGTCCAATAAGTTCATTGAGAATGGATCCACTTATCTTTGAAAGGGAAGACGGATACACTTTTGCCAGTGTGGTAAGAAAACTGATAGCCATCTGTGAAACATGCATATCACTTTCACTGATAAGAGGTGGGAGCTCATCTAGAACTGCATCAATCATGGCAGCTGTCAAGCTATCGCTGTAGTTTTTAATTAGAATATCTAGGGCAGAAAGAGTCCCCAGTTTCAAAGCTCTCTGGTTTTTCCTGAGAAATGAAGCAAGGATAGGAACCCCTTCTCCCAGGACAGGCCTCAAATCTATCTTCAAAGGTGACCCAGCAATCAGGGTCAACGCCTTCACTGTAGTTAGCCGGGTAATTTCATTCTTCAGTCTTTCCAAGAAAATCTGAAGTGTATTAGGCAAGTCAGAACCCAAATTGTCTCCAAGGTTGCAAATAATTTGTCCCATACAGGAAATAGCCCTTTCCTTGACTTCCTGATCAATATCAGCTGCTTTTAACCTCTTAATGGTACAGGTAAATAGATCTTTGATGTAAGGTGTTGCATCAAATGAGGAAGGTTGATCTAAGGGGCGAATTACTTTGACAAGCTGTTGAGTAACAAGAAGTGCTTCAGATGTAATCTTGTAAAATGGGTCTCCAACACAAGCCACGACTGGAGGGACCAAAGCCTGAACATGAGGATGGAATACTTGAGGAGAGTGGTTACAGAGGATTACGTATAGACACGACAAAGCATCAATCTTCAAATTTGATGAGCTTGATTTGTCATTCAATGAGAAAATGATTCCTAAAAAGACAATAAAAAAATCCAATAATTTTTATGTAATTTCAAGAAAAAAATTAAAAACTAATCCCTAAAATATCGCTAGTTTCTACTTCATCACATTATCACTAAAGTAGTAGAAATTTCACAATCTATGATGTCAGAGCCAAAAAGTTTAAGGATAAGATTTAACTTTTTACTTGCAAATTTCTAACTTTAGATGTTCTGATGGTTTTATAACAAAGCTTAGGTCTATGTACAAATCAAGTTGTCACAAATTATCCTTTTGAAGGACTCATTTAAGCTTATCTAGGTCTTAATAATAAAGTCTATATTAAATTCCAAAAGTGATTTACTCTTTTTTTTTCATACCTGGTACAAGAACAGGAATGTGCTGTGTTAGGGCCCCAGGTAACACATTTACCAGTTCAGTTAACATGTTAAAACAGCACTGTCGAGTCTTCACACTTTTTTCTTTCATCTGTTTGTGCAGAGCTTTAACAATGTTGGGAACCTGTAATTATCACACATTCATTAGCTGTTTCAGCTACTAGTATTTTTTCAGTGCACTTAATACAAATTACAGGGGATGAAGAAAATGGGAAGAACTTACCTTTTTTTGTTAAATTCATAATTCCTCTAACTGCTAACAAGACTATTAAATATAAACTTTGCTGCATCAATTCTGTTCTCTTGTAACTTTATTTGCTTGATACTGAGAGAAATACACAAGACTAAATATAAATCTAATCAAATAAAATTTTCAACAAAATAGTCAGCATAATTTACCGTGTATTTGCCGGCGTATAAGACGACTTTTTGGCCCTGAAAAATATGCCTCCAAGTGGGGGGTAGTCTTATACGGCGAGTATATAACAAACTCTGTATTTTTTTTAGTGGAAATGTTAGGGGGTCGTCTTATACGCCCAGTCTCTTATACGCCGGCAAATACGTATTTTTCAGGGCCAAAAAATCGTCTTATACAGTATATATATTTTTTAACATGAATAACACAGAAAAGAAAAAAGACAAATTATGGAAAAGAAACCATCAAATGAGTCTTCTTTTTTGCTTTTAGTTTGCCATTACAATGAAATCAACCTCATATCAAACAAGTAACAGGGGCATGATTCAAAAATGTAAGCTTCTAAATTTTCTATCCTAATGCTCTGTTAGTAAAACCTAAATAGGATACTTACTAATAAATCTTATGAATGCCAAAACACACCACGTCATATCAAACAATGATCTGAGAACTACAGACAAAAGAAAACACCTAATTTCTATACACTTATTCAATTTCTTATGTCATCCATATACTTTATCTTATTTCTATAATTAATCTTCAATGTTCACCTTAAAGTTTACCACAAATATTTTAAATTTGTACTACTTAAAAACAAGATAGATATGGTATATATATCTATCCTCTGGTTTAGTTGTTTGATCTGGCTCACATGTTTTATAATCTATAAAAATGGACAAATATGCATCCCATTGAGCTGCAACAGGGATTACATATATGATAGGAAAATGCCTACCACATACCAAATGGGAGCTATATAGCTGTAGTGTTTAGGACAGGTGTGGGCAAACTTTTTGACTCAAGGGCCACAACGGGTTCTTAAACTGGACCGGAGGGCCGGAACAAAAGCAACCTGACCATGTTGGCACTCTCATCTTGGGCTGCTGGTGAAGGAGCGGAGAGGAGAGCAAGAGAACGCTCTACTCTTTTGGCTCCGTGGGCTGGATCCAGCCCTCGGGCCGTAGTTTTGCCCACGGCTAGTTTAGGATCTCAGAAAAGATGACCTAAAGTGAAAATGTGTATTTTATTAACCTTAAGAGCTGCCATTTACAAGTACTATGTATAAGGCACTACATTAAATGTCTACATAGATCATTTCTTCTAACACTACCCTAGGCAGACAGTTCTAAGTAAACCCTTATTACAAATGAAAAAAGTGAGGCTTAATAAAATGAATAAATAATGTAGCTTGGCCAATGTGGCTCAGTGGTTGAGTGTGGACCTAGGAACCAGGAGGTCTCAGTTCAATTCCCAGTCAGGGCACATGCCCAGTTGCAGGTTTGATCCCCATGCAGGAGGCAGCCAAAAATTGATTCTTTCTCATCAATGATGTTTCTCTCTCTTCCTTTCCCTTCCTCTCTGAAATCAATAAAAATATATTTCTAAAAAGAATAATCTCTCCAAGATCACACAGCTAAATTAGGAATGAAGCCAGTCATGAATATAAGTGAGGCGTTAGAAGCTGCTAGGCAGTTAGGGACTGGACTATAAGGAGATAAATGTAAAGTGGAAATGCAGCTAACCCCTGCAGGCATGAGTAGGAACCAATTCATCAGCCTCACCCTGTCCCATGTAAAAGTACAAAAACAAAGGGCCCTGATTATAAGGTGGACACTCAGCGTGGGGAAAGTAAACGGGAACTCTGAAATTTAAAATGTGTATGGATGATGCTAGAGCTGATTTTTTCGGACCAACCAATGGGAAGTTAGCAGGACACATTAACTCCTAGAACAGTGGTCCTCAACCTTTCTAACGCTGCGACCGTTTAATACAGTTTCTCATGTTGTGGTGACACCCAACTATAAAATTATTTTCGTTACTACTTCATAACTGTAATTGTGCTACTCTTAATGAATTATAATGTAAATATCTGTATTTTCTGATGGTCTTAGGCTCTACAGCAGCAGTTGTCAAACCTACGGGTCGAGACAGGTTGAGAACAGCTAGCAGGGTCACCTAAGACCATTGGGAAAACACAGATATTTACATCCCAATTCCTAACAGTACTAAAATTACAGCGATGAAGTAGCAATGAAAATAATTTTATGGTTGGGGGTCACCACAACATGAGGAACTATATTAAAGGGTCACAGCATTAGAAAGGTTGAGGACCACTGTACCTAGACAAAGAAGCTTCCGTGGCAACTTGTTTGGGTCCCCTCCCTGCAACAGAGAGCTTTTCTGTAATAAAACTTTGCTTTTGCTCATCTCTTTGTCCATGAACTCATTCTTTGATTTCTCTAGACCCGTGGTCGGCAAACTGCTGCTTGCGAGCCACATGTGGCTCTTTGGCCTTTTGAATGTGGCTCTTCCACAAAATACCACAGCCTGGGTGAGTCTATTTTGAAGTGGCGGCGTTAGAAGAAGTTTAAGTTTAAAAAATTTCTCTCTCAATCGTTATACTGTTGATATTTGGCTCTGTTGATTAATGAGTTTGCCAACCACTGTTCTAGACAATGAACTCAGACCCGAGCAGAAAATTGGTATCACAAATAGTCCAACTCCACTGTCTTAAGATTTCCCCATTAATATCAAAGATAAAAATTACTTTACTGAACCATAAAATTATTTTAATATTGTTAATCCAGGAAAATAAAGAATACTTCCATCAGAATAAACTATTTATAAGTAACATAAATAGTTTATGTTACTTATAAATAGTAACATACTTGACCAATATGAACATACATAAACTACTAAAAAACACACCCCAGAACTTTATTTCACTAAAGATGTTCTGGAGTTCACATTTCCACATTAAAAATACAATTTTAAAAATCAGACTTAGTAGTATGACTTTCAAAACCATATATTTAAACTAACCTGACTCTGAAGCATTGTTAAAGGTGTTTCTCCCTGTTCCATGGCATCAGGGTCACACAGCCAACTTTGCACAGGACGAGTTTGTTTCAAAAGAGAAAGGTATGCATGAAAAACATCTGCCTTTACATTTTCTTCACGCTCTTTAAATCTGGATATCAGTGCAGGAGAGACAGTCTTGTAGAATTCTGCAAGCATTTCATGCCTTGTGCTAACTACAGCATCCAAGCACTTAGCAGCTGCACGTCTCACTTTCCAGCTCATGTCATCATCATCACTGTATTCATCATCACTCCCTAAAGAGAAGTTTTAACATTAGGCTATTAATCATAGGAAAAGTTTATTGTTTAACACAGGAAGTAAGTTCATAATTAACAGTTTTCTAACTTTTACTAACATATACAGAGATAAGTTTACAAAGAACTAGAACTTAAATAGATGCAGTTAACTTTGACAAATTAATCTCTAAATAAAAATGACCGCAATTATGTTGGTTTTTTTGTTTTTTGTTAACCCTCACCTAAGGATATTTTTCCAATGATTTGTTAAGGAGAGTGGAAGAGAGGTGGAAAGACAGAGAACTATCAATGTGAGAGAAACACATCAATTTGTTGCCTCCTACATGAGCCCTGACTAGGGCCTGAGCCAGGGAGAAGCCTACAACCAAGGTATATACCCTTGACTGATATCAAACCCAGAACCCTTTAGTCCACAAGCAGATGCTCTATCCACTGAGCCAAACCGGCTAAGGTCACAACTGTGTTTTTAATTTGTTATTTTATCATTTATAGAAAGTAATGAGCTACTTATTAACCCTTTAAAATCACAACACATTAAACTTATTTAGAACAAAAATATTTGTAAAGTCATATATATCCCAATCTTTTAAACAATTTAAATTAAAGGTTAAAATCAAACAACCGGAGAGTTTATAAGATAACTAGTGACCTGGTACACATTGAGAAGAAATTAATTAGAAGAAAATTTTTTTTAGTACATTGTATTTGCCCTTTATAATCAAAGTGTCAGAGATGAAAAAATTAGTAAAATTTATATGAAAATAATGTATAAATTGGCTAATAAATAAACAATAACATGATATAACAACCACCACCACAGGAGGTTGGCTGGCTGGGGAGGGATCGCAGGAGGGCTCCTGGGCGTGTTTGGCCCATCTCTCTCAATCCCGATCTGCTGGAACCCAGCGGGAAGCTGATCAACCGGTCAGAGCATCTGCCCCCTGGTGGTCATTGCACATCACAATGACCAGTTGAACAGTCGGACACTTAGCATATTAGGCTTTAATATATACAGATTCTTGATTTGTGGCTACAGATGATGTGATAAGAAAAATGGCTATCAATCCCAAGATATCCTGTAGAACTAATTTTCTGGGGATAAAGAGAATTCTGATATCAGCTTTCTTTGCAACTACAAAACTTTTCACTAACTTTGTTAATGGGGGTTTATTAGGAACAAATATGCATACTCTCAACCTTTCAAGATACTGTCTTAATGTAGTTTAAAGAAACTACACTGTCTCAATTATAACAAAAAAGTTTTGTCCATATAACAACAGAGCATCATCTTCTCCAAACTCCTATTAAGCCTTAAAAACAATACTCTAACCATAAGCATTAATAATTCCACCTCACTTATATATACCTGATTACTTTTTTGTGTGTGAAATCTCTGAAAGTTATTACCTTCTAACACCATCAGTTTGATGAATCAGCTGGGTAACATGAAGTCACGAGGATAATTAAAATATTAACAGTTCTAAGGGCAGCCCAAAATTATCTAACAAGAATTTTGCTATTCTTAGATAAGACTAAAGGCCTGAAATGATTCCTCATTGGGGGAAAAAATATCATTTCTTCATTTACTTATTTCCCAATTAGCCAGTGAAAGGTGAATGTAGCCTTAGAAAATCCTAAGATATATAATAAAATTGTCCAATCTCTAAAAGTTTACTTAATTTCCTTTTAGCACATTATGGGAAAACCAAATATTGTTAAACCCAAGGCATTTGATTTATTCACCAATACCTACTTGAATAAAAATTACAAGGTGCTATTAAAATAAACTATTTAAAAGCAAATAAATAAGTGAAGTTTTTCTCATGGCAGCTCAACTTCATCTTAATCACTGAAACTATAATATGTAAACTGATAAAGCAGCTGAAGTTGGTTTATTTTTCAATTGTAAATGCACTAAAAACCAACAATCCAAACCTGGAACATATACTGCTACAGCTTCTTTCAAATGATATTCCTATTAGAAGCTAAGATTTTCCATCATTAATATAACACATATATTGAGTGCCTACTGTGTGTCAAGTACAGTCCTGGGCACTAGGATAAAGCAATCAATAAGGAACTAAAATGAAAATCTCTGCCTTTATGAAGCCGACATCCTAGTAGGTGGAAAATAATTACAAAATGTCAGAAAGTGATTAAGAATATTTAAGAAAAGTGCTGAAAAGAGAGAATAAGAGTATAAAATAAGGGAAAAGGCCCTGACCGGTATGGCTCAGTTGATAGAGCATCAGCCTGTGGACTCAAGGGTCCCCAATTCAATTCCGGTCAAGGGCCTGTACTTAGGTTGCAGTCACATCACCAGTAAAGGGTGTGTGCAGGACAAAGCTGATGGATGTTTCTCTCTCATCGATGTTTCTAACTCTCTATCCCTCTCCCTTCCTCTCTGTAAAAAGTCAATAAAATATATTTTAAAAATAAAATAAAATAAGGAAAAAGGCCTAAGATGGGGTAAGAAAAAGTAATCAGATACAATCTCAAAGTTTTTGTGTGAGAAACTAAAAAAGAATGGAGGTGCCATTCTGAAAAGGATAAGGCTAAAGAAACAGGTTAGGCAGGGGATAGAAGATATTTTATAGACATTTAAGCAGCAAACAAAATAGCTGTATACATGAACCTGGAATTCATAGAAAGGTCTCAAGATAAAGATAAAATTTGGATTTTCAGCTAGAAGACTAGACAAGATAAACAAAAACATTCTATTTAATAAAGAGGTAATATGTAAATTGATTGTTATTCCAACACACAAGATGGCTGTTCCCATGTGGACACAAGATGGCCGGTAGCGGAGGGCAGCTGTGGGTGATCAGGTCAGCAGCGGAGGACAGCTGGGAGGAATGAGGCCTGCAAGGGAGGGCAGTTAGGGGTGACTGGGCCTGCAGGAAAAGAGTTGGGCGTTGGGTGGGGGGGGGGACACACACGACCTAGGCCTGCAAGGGAGGACATTTGGGAGGGATCAGGCCTGCAGAGGAGGGCAATTGGGAGGAACAACACCTGCAGGAGAGGGTAACTGGGGGACCAGATCTGCAGGGAGGGCAGTTGGGGGGGGGGGGGGGGAACCAGGCCTGCAAGGAGGGCAATTGGGGGCAGCCAGGCATGCAGGGGAGGGAGTTGGGGGCAAACAGATGGGCAGTTATGGGTGACCAGGCTAGCAAGGGAGGGGAGTTAAGGGTGACCAGGCCAACAGGGCTGGGCAGTTGGAGGTGACCAGGCCTGTAGGGGAGGGCAGTTGGGGTAGGCGATACCAGATTGGCAATGGAGGGCAGTTGACAAGGGGGGGGGGGGGGGCGACGACCAGGTGGACAGGGTGGGCAGTTAGGGGTAACCAGGCCAGCAGAGGAGGGCAGTTGGGAACAATCAGGCCTGCAGGGGAGAACAATTAGGGGGGACAAGTCAGGGGAGGGCAGTTAGGGTGTGATGAGGCTGGCAGGAAGAAGTTAGGGTCAATCAGGCAGGCAAGGGGTCGGGAGCCAGTAGTCCTGGATTGTGAGAGGGATCACAGATTGGAGAGGGTGCAAGATGGGATGAGGGACACACACTCCCCCCACCTCCATGCACAAATTGCATGCACCGGGCCTCTAGTAAGAGTGTAAGAGAGAAGGTTCAAGGACTGAGCCCCAGAATATTCCAAAATTCAGTAGTCAGTGATGAAGAGTACCAATATGGAGACTGATAGGACTAAGACCAGGAGAGTGTGGGTGGTATTCTGAATGTTAAATAAAGAAATGCTACTGAGAGAAGAGGAAGATGGCTGCTGAGAGGAAGGCAGACTGCAAGAGTGAGTGAGAGAACAAAAGGAAAGTGTGTGGACGTACGGGGAGTGTATATTTATGGGTGAGAGTCAGCTATACTCCAAGGGACTGTTGGGGACTGCCAGACCGAGGGGCTCCACCAAAGAAACTGCATCATCTTGAAGGGAAGAGTGGCTGTTATTGAAGCCTATCCATCCTGCTATTCTATAAACAGAACACCCAGGGACCAATTCTGAACCCAGGAACACTGGATCTTAGGCAGCGAGAATACACTGAATTGGAGGAGCTCTGCACCTTCTCAAGGAAAGTACAGGTTATGGCTAGGGAAAGGAGAGAACTACATAACCAGACACCCGAAGAAGAGAGATCACGGGGAGACAAAGAAACAACCCGCATATGAAAAAAAAAAAAAAAAAGGAGGCAGCACCAAAATGGAAGTAAACAAAATGGAAGCAATCTGTCAAGAGAAAGAATTCAGAGAAATGGTCATATGGTAGCTGAAAAGAATGGAAGACAAATTCAACAATATGTGTAACAACAAAGAGGAAATGAAGAACCAAGAAGAAATGATAAATGACATCATTGCTATAAAGAACTCAATAGAAAGCATCAAAAGTACACTAGAAGATGCAGAGGACCGCATCAATGAGCTAGGACACACGGTAAGAAAAAATACCCAAGCACAGCAGCATCTAGAAAAAAAAAGTTAAAAAACAGAAGGAGAGTCTAAGGGAACTTTGGGACAACATGAAACGAAATAACATCCACATAATATAGGTGCCAGAAGGAAAGGAAACTAAGGAATAGAAAACCTGTGTGAAGAAATAATGACAGAAAACTTCCCTGATATAGGGAAGAGAAAACACAAATCCAAGAAGCTCACAGAGTCCCAAACAAAATGAATCCCAAAAGACCAATGCCAAGACACATTATAATTAAATTGGCAAACACCAACAACAAATTAAGAATCTTAAAAGTGGCCAGAGAGAGACAAAAAGTTTCCTACAAAGGATCCCTCATCAGACTAGTGATTGATTTCTCAACAGAAACACATCAGGCCAAAAGGGAATGAAATGAAATATACAAAGTCATGCAAAGGAAGGGTCTGAATCCAAGAATACTGTACTCAGCAAGGATATCAATCAAAATTGAGGGTGAAATCAGGAACTTCACAGAAAAAAGAAAAAAAAAAGGAATTAGGGAGTTTATTACCACCAAATGAGCAATGCAAGAAAAGCCAAAGGGTCTGCTGTAAAAAGAAGAAATAGGAAGTGAAGGAGGAACACAGGTTTTCATATACATTTTACTAATTTTCTTTCCTCTCTGACACTTCTAATATAGAGAAAGGGCAAATAGCAATATTAAACTATTTCCTCTAATTAATTCCCTTTTAATGTGCGCAAATTTCTCTTACGATTCTCTTAATACAAGCAAGTAAGAAAATATCAACTACCCCTATGTCCTTAAATGCTACTCCTTTCCAGGTTAAATAACATGTTTTAAATAATAGCATCACATAAATTTTAAGAGCCTCAGCAATGTTTAGATTACTCACGAATAATCTAAAGTTAAATAGAGCCTCAAACAATATTTAGGATTTTTCATGAAAGTAGCTATGTATAAAACCAACCACACTACTCTGAATATGCATTATCTATAGGTATAGCTATAAAAATAACATTCATTTCCCTCAATACCAAAACGCTATATAGAAAATTTGAAGAACAATAAAGGACAAAAATCTAATTGCTAACCATGAGAAAAATGTTACATTTTTTCTGTATATTTAAAAAAAAAATTGTTTAAAAAATGAAAACAAAAACCCACAAGCCCAAAATGTCACTATTGATACCAAATCTAAATTTAACACCTAATCTAAAAGCAGTTTCAACCTGAAACATCAATCTTAAACAACTACTATAGAATATTCTGGTTAAACACCAGTAAGGTAATTTGTTACATAAGCCCTCGCCATCCTCCACAGAAAGAGGGAATCTGCATTAAAAAAAAAAACACACAAAAAACCTTCCTCTAAGAAAAGAAGTCCAGACCCACAAATAATCCTTTCTTTTCTTCTGCTAATAACTTCCTTGCTCCATCCTTCTTCCTATTTTGTACAACTCTCAGAGAGCCCTTCTAGTTGCTATATTCATAAATCCTTTAATTAAAGCCAATTAAATCTTCAAATTTACTGGGCTGAAGTTTGTTTTATAATAAAATAAAACTAGAATACAGTCATTTGTTACCTACTTTTTTATTCAACTTATTAACTGCTTTAGTAAATATTTTTCTACATGCATCTAAAAATAATGTAAACAGTTCAATACATGATTTCCCCATAATTTACTTAATCAATTGCTATTGTTAAATATTGAGGTCATTTCCATTTTCATTATTATTCTATATATTAAAAGTATAATATGCAAATCAACTGAACATGGACCAACCAGTGGAATGAAAGGTAGCTATGACCAGCACTGACCACCAAAGGGCAGATGCACAATGCAGGAGCTGCCCCCAGCCTACAGGCCCCAGGACAGCCAAGGTGGATACCAGCAGGGGCTTTCCGATCAGAGGGAGGTGACTAGCAGCAAGCTGACAGTGCCAGGCCAGCCGAGGCGGAGGCTCCCAATCACCCTGCCAGTTATCCCATAGATTGGCCCTGATTGCCAGCCAGACCTACAGACCTTAACTATGAACGAATTTCATCACCAGGACTCTAGTAATAAATAGTGAAATTTGGAGTAAGAAATCAACTCCATTTGTAATACTGTTTTTTCATTAAAATTTAACAAATTTCTTCTACTTAATTTGAAATACCTTGGTCATCATCATCACCACCATCTGCATCCATGGCATTTTCATCTTCATCTTCATCATCATAATTATAATTCGGATCGTAGGTAAGATATTTAAGACAAATATTTATAATAGTAGAAACATGAGGATATACTTCCTTAGGACATCTGAAGAAAGAACAAATCTATCTTGAGTAACTATTTTTCTCCTTAATTCAATACTTGCCCTGTTTTGCTTTGTTACTAGACTTTTTCTTCCCCTTTAATATAACACAGGAAAGTGGATCCCAGACTTTTCAACACCAATAGCCCTACATATTTTTCTTCCATTAGATTCATTTTTAAAAGATTTACTTTAGCCTTCACATTTTAACATCTCTTAAGTTGGAATGACTTTTATTTTTTAAAATATATTTTCATTGATTTCAGAGGGAAAGAGAAACATCAATGATGAGAATCACTGATCTTCTGCCTCCTGCACACCTCCCACTGGTGATCAAGCCCACAACCCAGGCATATGCCTGACCGGGCATCTAACCATGACCTCCTGGTTCATAGGTCAACGCTCAACCACTGAGCCAGGCCAGAATGATTTTTATAATAAATGGTATGTCAGGGTTAATGGGGGGTAGAATAGAAATAAATATGTATACACTAGTCCAGCCGTGGGCAAACTACGGCCCATTCGGCTGTTCTATCTGGCTCGCGGAGCCAAAAGAGTGGAGGGTTCTCTTGCTCTCCCCTCGCTCCTTCACCAGCAGCCCAAGATGAGAGTGCCAGCATTGCTTTTATTCCGGTCCAGTTTAAGAACCCATTGTGGCCCTCAAGTCAAAAAGTTTGCCCACCCCTGCACTAGTCCCTCCTTTATCCGTGGATTTATGTTTCAAGACCTTCTCAGTTTGTACTGCAGACAATATTGAATCCTATATATGTATGTGTGTGTTTTCTCTTTACATACATACATATATACACTTTTATGGCTTCTCTCTGGCATATCAGAACTGCCAGCATTACTACTCTTACATTTGGGGGCCATTAAATTCATCCGCTACATAACAACTTTTCGGTCAATAAAGTACCTCATGCATGTAATAAAAGCCTAATATGCAAATTGTCCCTTTGACAGGGAGTTCGACCAGGGGATGGGGCTGACTAGCCATGGTCCCAACCCCCCAGCCACCCACCCCGGCTGGTGGCAGGCAGCCAGGGAAGAAAGGCCCTAGCCGGCAGCCACTAAGGACCTCACCTGTGCATGAATTTCATGCACTAGGCCTCTAGTAAAATTATAATGAAGCTGAAAAACTATTGTTGTCTTAATGCAGTGTTTCCCAAACTTTTGACATATGTGTACCCCTTTTATAATTTTTGTAACGCTGAGTACCCCCTCGTCAAAAAAAAAAAAAGGATGTATTTTAATAATCAAAATATATTTATTTTTCTTTTGGGGGGGTACATACACAAAATAATAATAAAGGAAAAATAAAATTATTCATAATAAAATATAAATAAAAGTTATATTATAAATAACATTTATTTGCACACTGGACCATCTCACGCCTCACAAGACTGTCTTGACTTGACTCATTAGAACATAGAATTAGGTGCAGCTAAGCACAGTGCAGTGCATATCCCCACCAACTCTTCCTGTACCCCTGGGAGTACGCATACCACACTTTGGGAAACACTGTCTTAACGCAATGCATTTCACAAAGACTTACCACTGTGTTACAACCGCTTATAGTATTCTGTAAAGTAACATGCTGTATATATTTGTAGCTTAGGAGTTGTAGTGGAACAGAATTTGTCACCCCAAATATGTCTTTTTGGCATAAGAATTATATTAAGCTGATTAATTTTAAGAAACAACAGACATGAAAGAAGCTCTGAAGACCAATTATAAAGAATCCCTTGCAAAAGACATTTACATTTATAAGGGAAATCTCTATTTGTCATGGCTTTTCCCTGGCTATCCCAGGAAGAATGTATAGCCAGGAAGAAACTTCTAAGCAATGAAGGTGGGCAGAACTCAAATCTATAACAAACTTACTCTTCTTTATCTTGCTTTTCCTGGTAGCATCACCAAACTGAGTGCCCTCACACCTAGCATCCTCTTTACTCTTCAACTAAAGAAGGTATATCTAAAGGGCGGCTTCAGCCATTTTGATAAGTTATTCAGTTTTCATGGGTCTTTCCCATGTAGGCATGAGATACACATATTATTAAACTTTGGTTTTTTTCTTGTTAATCTGTCTGATTACAATGAGTTTCAACTAAAAACCTCGAAGGGTAGAGAGAAAATTATTTTTCCTCCCCCACAAGAGCAATAAGCTAGATTCCACATTGCCTCTGTATACGGTAGGCCAGTGGTCAGCAAACTCATTAGTCAACAGAGCAGCAAACTGCAGCTCTCGAGCTGCATGTGGTTTGTGAGCCGCAGTTTGCCAACCACTGTGGTAGGCTATACCATCTAAGTTTGTGTAAGTGCACAAGGAGGAAATCACCTAAGAAGAAATATCTCAAAATATAAGCAGCACATGACTGTATTTTTTAAAAAAGCACATGCAACAGATCTGATAACAGAAACAGCTATTAATTAAAGGTCTGGTAGCTTATACAGCATGGATATGCTGGACAAAGGGATGATTCAATACCCATAGGATGGTGCAAGATTTCATTAGGCTCCTCAAAACAGGGTGCAATTTAAAATTTATGACATTTGTATTTTTGGAATTTTCTATTTAATATTTTTGGACCAGTTGATAATGGGTAACTGAAAGGAGAAACCATGGATAAAGGGGGAATACTATATGCTGTATATTTTCAACATATGATTAGAGGATTATGCCCATATGAACTTTCTCTCTTTAGCAATTATTTGTGAAAATGTCATTGTACATTCATCTAGGTTTGGTTATCTAGCTGTATGTTAAGAAGAGCATATGTAAATGCCTCAAAATAAAGGAATAATATATTTCTCAATTAAAAGGACAAAAACAATTCCCACATTCTGATTTTAACAATTTGATATGACTATAAAGCTACTTAAAACCATTGAGTTGCCAAAATCAGTTTGGCTCAGTGGTAGAGCATTGGTCTGCGGACTGAAAGGTCCCAGGTTCGAATCCGGTCAAGGGCATGTACATTGGTTGCGGGCACATCCCCGTTAGGGGGTGTGCAAGAGGCAGCTGGTAGATGTTTCTTTCTCATCAATGTTTCTAGCTCTCTATCTCTCTCCCTTCCTCTCTGTAAAAAAATCAATAAAATATATTTAAAAAACAACAACAACAACAAAAAAAAAACCATTGAGTTGCACCTAGGAACTGCTGCATTGTTTCAAGACACTGTACTGTTAAGACACTGTACTTGCTGCTACACTGTCAATTCTAGGCAAAGAGAGGAAAACTCTGTTACATGGCCCCTTCTAGTACATAATTGCATTTTGTTTTTGAATCAGTGTTTCCAAATTGAGAACCACTGCCCTAGCAAAATGTATGTGACAGACCTAAAAAACTGTTGAAAAGAAATTCATTACACATTTATGCATTTCTGGCCTGACTCCAGGCTGTCAGTAAAATAACCCATTTTTCCTCACCTACTTAATCTAGCTCCTACTAAAGAAAAATTTTTATTTGAAAAAATAGAGATCTTAGTAACTTACCTTCTCACAAATGATTCAAAGGCTTGAATGCAGTACTCTCTTAACTCATCATCATCTACATTACAAAATTTAACCACCAAAGGAATTATCTTCTCAAGGTATTCACCTAAGAAAAGCATACTAGTACTTAAAAACATTCATTAATACTTTTTTTAAAGAAAACTTGAAAATATTTTAACATTGCTTACCTATTCTATGACCAGCTTGCCTACTAATAGCAGCAATACATTGTATGTAGGTTCTTGTTGTTGACATGGAATCATTTTTGGACAACTCTGACAAAAGATGTTCAATAAGATCTACAAAAACTATATTTCCACAGCTCATAACTAGATGGCCAAGAGCAATAATGGTTCTTTTCCTCACTGCAAGTCTAGGGCTGGTCAACTGGGGGAGTAGACAGGTCAGAATTGAAGGATGAAAATTAACAAGAAGTCCTCCTTGCCTTAAAAGAAAAAAACAAACAGACAACAACAACAAATAAATTCAAGATGTTTGAACATTACTGAAATGTCTGGCCCCTGAACCCAATGTATTCAAAGAGTAAAAATGTACATGATATAATCCAAAATCAGAATGAAAGGACTACTAAATTCTTACTATCTCTACCAACCCAATTAAAAACTTGAGCTAAGTGAATGTAGTTTTGAAATTTGTATCCCTAAATTACAACCTTCTGAAATCTAGACCTATGTTATCCAACCAACAGACTTGGGAGTACATTAAAAAATTAAAAACATAATATGATTTTGTAATTTTCCCTTTCTCAGATCTATAAAATAATGTTCTCTATTGATAGTTTTTTCTTCTCTTTTATAGCTCTTTCAGGGTTCACAACTCAAAGTATCTTTTGACTACCCCCTCTTTCCACTGTCTTTCTTCTACACATCTGTAGAAGATGTGTAAAGAAATTTCACTTATCCTGTTGGTCCAACCCTTTCTTCCAAATCATTTCACATGTATGGTTCAGTAAGTCAATAGCAGTCAAATATCTACCGTGTTTCCCAGAAAATAAGACATACTCCGAAAATAAGACCTACTTCATGGAAACATAATAAGACCTAGAAATAAGACCTAGCACATCTTTGGGAGCAAAAATTAATATAAGACACTGTCTTATTTTCGGGAAACAGGGTATATGCCAAAACAATCCTAGTAAATCAAAGCACACAGAGGACAAAAAAGTCTATCTAAACTTTTAATACTTCCATTTTAAACCCTAAAACACACTATATTTGCAATTAGTATTTAGTTTTATTCTGCCTTATATTATATCCATTTGCATTCTAATCCTCTGTTATAGACCATAAGCTCTTTGTGTGTCCGGATGGTACCTCTTTAATATGTATACCACATGAAGTCACTTCATTATTTATTTTCAAGTTGGAAGTGCATTAGCCACAACTAACACAATGATGACATCGAATAATTATGAAAATCAAGGGTAAACTAAAATTGACAGGTCTTTTAAAGTATTTTCCCCTTGAGTTATTTAGATCTTTGTATCACCCCAAATTTGTCTTCCAGAGGAAAGGAGAAAATCAACAAATGTATAAAGATAAGTTCCTTCCTCCTCAAAAACAGGCAGTGTAAACTTGATTACTGAAGTTTATAAACATTAACTGAAAAATATGCCATGCCTATACATCATATTTCAGTAGATCATTGTATTCATGAATAAAAAATATAAAAATAAAAATTTGTTGAAATATTTAAATCACAAATTTATTTCTCCGATTCCTAACCACCCACACATATTTATAAAAAAGCCACAATTTAAACATGAATAATTCTAGACCACGTTCTATTATACTTATCCGAAGGTATTTTTAATAAATGCAAATATTTTAATTACAACTAATACAAATTATAGGCACGGTTACCTGCTCAACATATCAGCCATAATATCTAAGGCTTCTAGCTGAACAGAGACATCTTCCTGCTTTGCTATCGCACTGGTAAGACGTCCAGTAATCTTTTTACATACATTAGCAGCTAATGCAGAGCCTGCATGAATAAGAAACCAATAATAATTTCAAGGCAAGTATTTTAAATTCCACCTTCTACTCACGGAAGTTGCCAAATATTCGACAACTTTAAACCTGATTATGAGACTGATTCAAGACATCCGTGTCAAAAATTATGTATTTCAAAATAGGCTGTTTCTCAAATTAGACATTCACAAAATGAGATAATAACTGCAGAAGGAGTACATGACTCAGGGAAAACAATATCAATTCAGATAGGCATTATTGGACATCAATTTCTATGCATGGCATGAATGCCAACTAGAGTCAATAATAGCTGTAATTGGTTGGAAAGCAGCAATGAGATTTTTCTCTATTGAAGTCTTCTTTACCAGTAACCTAGACTTCTAAATTTTAGTGAATTTTAAAAACTAATGATCAAACACAAATCAAAACCAACATGGTTTATTTTAAAAAGAGAGACAGAGAGATAACTGTAATCTCTAATAAAATCCATTCCAATCCAAAGATTTCATAACTTCATTACAAAGTGAAATTGTTGTTCCAGAGAACTCATAAATCAAGGTTACTATTTTAAAGTAGATTTGGGTTTTTAAAAAGGTGAGACAGAAAAATTTTTTTGCAAGAAAGAATCTAAATGATTAACAAGAAATCAGCTAAAAACAACCATGTTTCAATGAGGAAAAAAAATAAGGAAAGTATCAATATAGCTAATACAATTATAAATAACATACTTGAGTTGGTGAAATAATTGCAGTTTTAAGGTTTTTATTTATTCTTAAATTTATTTTATGTTTTTATTGATTTCAGAGAGGAAAGGAGAGGGTGAGAGAGAAACATCAATGATGAGAATCATTGATCGGCTGCCTCCTGAATGGGGCCTATTGGGGATAGAGCCAGCAACCCAGGCATGTGTCCTTGACTAGAACAGAACCTGGGACCCTTCAGTCTACAGAATGACACTCCTATCCACAGAGCCAAACCAGCGAGGGCAAGTTTTAAGGATTTAAAAATTACCAAGTAGTTATAAGAGATTCAACCTTACCTAAAGATACTAAGAAACTGAACTATTTCATAGCTGTCTTAATAGTGTTAAATGTTTTATATCATAAATTTTAAAGCAAAGCAAAATTAATATTGAAAATAAAGAGCTAATCAGAAATAACTCATTATTTTGATTGTCTATTGCCTCATTCATGGGATGACATAATTATTCTATAGTCATTGTATATACAACAATATTAAATCTTGCTCCAACATAAGAATCATTCAGATATTTAAATTCCTATGAGATACTTAAATCCCATAAAATTATTTAAAAGTGAATTTTTAATAAAAAATAAGACTGGTATTTTTTTCTTAGTTGTTCAAAGGGATGATTACCAAAGATCTTTTAGGATGGACACTTCTCTCCCTCCCTGACCAGGAAGAGGGAGGGGAGGAAAGGGGAGAGAGAAGAGAAATATGTTTTCCTCCAAAGGGAAATAGGAAAAAAAAAGTGACCTTGCTTACTTACCACTAGAAGCTGGTGGAAGTTCTCCAATTACTGTTTTAAGGCCAATACTTGAAATATCTCGAAGTTGTTCTTTATCAGAAAGCATGTTAGTGCAGAGGGTATCTACAATTGTCTCTACTTGGTATTCTTTCACTTTACTCACTAAAGGCCCAAGGCTGTAATATAAAGAAAACCAAAAATTTTAATCTAGAAAAATACAAAAACAGAAAAAATAGAAACATTAACTTTCCTGCCTAGCACCTGACAATACAAAGTAAACATACTATGCCAAAGTAAGTAGTATACAAATAAGGGCATAAAAGAAATTCTTGATTCATAAACTCCTTGCAGTTAGTTTCCAATGCCCCCTCCCCACTGATTTCCATTATAGTTTAATGAAACTTAAGATAGTAATGCTTTTTTCTCCCAAAGCATCTTATGGTATATGCTTTTCATATTAGGATTTTATACTATTATAGGTTTGCATGGAGGTCCACTGGCTGAGGTCACAGCTTTGTGTCCTTCCCAAAGAATTTAGCACACAAAATAGGAAATGTTGAGTGCATGACTACTCACTGAGGAGGAGCCATTATACTCAGCACTGTAATGAATAGTACAACCTCTATCACCAAAAATATACTGTCTGGTTGGTGAGGTGAGGAATTAACATGTCTACATTAGAAATGAACTGAAGGCATTCACTAGACTACACAATGCTTGTAAAAACAAACAAACTTTTAAATTCAATGTTAGTATTTACAGGAGATTGTACCTAAAGAGTTTTTTAGGTATTGGGCTTTGATGGGGTATAGTTAGAAAAAAAAAAAAAGAGGATTTCATATAAAAAGACTAGTATAAGTGCATATTTAAAAAGAAATGAGAGAAAAAAAGGCAGATGAAAAACATAATAAGGAACTTAGGCCCCTGGGACATTATGGAGAACCTTTAACATCAGGCCAATTGATTTAAATGTATTGTGGTAAAACTGGGAGCCAATGAATTTTCTCAAGCATAAGTGCAGAATGAAAATAGTTTAATTTGATAGATACTCTGGTAAGTATTTCACATATATATGCTTAATTAATAAATGATGCTTGACTAGAGAAGTAGTAGGGAGAGAAATCTGGGAATTAAGATAAGGAAGAAAAATAAACAAAAATGTTAAAGAAATCCAACAACAGCCCAATCCAAAATGATGGCAGTGACAACAAAGACATAGCATATATGGAGAACTAATATGAAACAATGAAAATTGGGAGTGAAAATAAAAGGAATTAAAAAATGAATTTAAAGAGTTCTAATTTGCATTAATGACAAAACAGCTTTTTTTGGACCAACTTTACTGCAGGTAATAAATGTAAAAACCTCTAAAACTATTATTTTAGTAAACAATAATTTAAATGCCAGCTGATGGAACTAAACCAGAGAAAAACTACCTGGACTCCATATCCAGTAAAATTACCCTTTAAAAATGAAGATAAATTAAGTTAATTTCAGTTAAAAACTGAGAAACTATCACTACCAGAACTATACTTAGCTCTCTAGGCCAGTGGTCAGCAAACTCATTAGTCAACGGAACGGCAAGCCGTCGGGCTTTGCCAACCACTGCTCTAGGCTAAAGGAAAATTCAATCATATGATTAACTTGGATTTACAGAAAGGAATAAAGAAATATCATGAGAAATGGTAAATGTGTGTGGCTATATTTTTAAAATTACATTTATTACAATAGCACAAAGACAGAAGAAAGAAGAATGTCACTGCAAGGCTTTTATTATTTATATCATGTGGTACAATACTAACTTTATTAATAGACTAGAGGCCCAGTGCATGAAAATTCATATACTAGAGGGGGGGGGGTATCCCTCAGCCCAGCCTGCCCCTTCTCACAGTCTCCTCAGGGGTGGGAGGAGACCCAGTGATCAGGGGAAGGCGATGCCCCCATCACACCTCTACTGCTGCCACTGCCAGTAGGGCAAGCCTCAGCTGGCCCTGGTTACATGAAGCTCAAGTGGCCCTGGGCAGCTGGGCAGCTGATGGGACTGGGCACCACCATCTTTGTGAGGGCGTGATGGTCAATTAGCATTAATATTTATTTTTGTTTTTGTTATTCCTCATTTGAGCATATTTTTCCATTGATTTTGAGAGAGAATGGAAGGGGAGAAGAGACAAACATTGATGTGAGAGAGACACATCAATTAGCTGTCTTCGCACATGTCCCAACCAGGGTCAGGTATCGAGCCTGCAACCGAAGTGCATGCCTTGCCCAGAATTGAACCCAGGACTCTTCAGTCCACAGGCCAATGCTCTATCCACTGAGCCAAACCAGGTAGGGCACATAAATAATATTTTTAAGACAAAATAATATTCTCCAAAAAATAAAAATGTGAAAATTTTACAGTTTTACAAATTAATGTTTGGTCTTAAAACAACTGGATTCAACCTGTTGTAATATCACATATCATATGGCCTTTGGAAAGTTATATTGAGCAATTATGAGAAAAGGAAATCAAAGGGAAAGTAACACCCTAGTATTCCCTCCCATCCCCCACTATAACTTGCTGCCCTGCCCTGCTAATAACCAGTAGCTCGCTGCCACCCTCCTGTAGCTAACTCCATCCCCCGTCTTCCCCCATTCCCCATAGCTTGCTGCCTTTGCTCCCTCCAGTAGCTCTCCACCATCTGCTTGTAGCTCACTGCCCCACCCTCCTGCTGATCTGTGATGGGGGTTAAGAGGTACCCTTCACAGTGTAATAACCATTTGCATTTACATCTTTATTATATAGGACTGACAATAAATGTCAATGGACTAACTATCTGAAGTCTACAAAATACAGAACTTAAAAATAAAGATTAAAATGAAATATATAGATATACTACACAAATACTAATTTTAAAAAAGTTAAGATATTTTAACATAAGAGAAAATGTATTTCAAGATATGGTATATTTAAAAAGAAACATTTTATTTTCATAAAAGTCAAATAGCAAAAAAGGTATCATTGTAAATATGTACGTACTCAGTCATTGAGCTTTAAAGTGCATGAACAAATCTACATTTAAGAGAAAAACACTTAAGAGATAAATTGACCACCATAGCTGAAATTTTAATATCCCTCTTTCAGTATTTAATATCAACAAAAGAAAAAAATCACTAAGGATATAAATCTGGACAATACTGTCATATACCTGACATAACTGACATTTCTAAAATAATGTACTCAACTACAGAATACACTTTCATTTCAGTGTACATGCAACATTCACCAAGACCTACTACCATAGCTGAAACATAAAACAAATCTCAGTAAATAGACAACATAAGGAAACAAAAAAAAAAAACAAAGAAACAAGCAAAACGACTCTAAATCTTAAACAGTGTGTGGTCTTCAGACTATAATGCAATTAAATTAGAAACCAGTAAAAATAAAAACAAACATTTACATAACTTCCAAACATTTGAAAATTGCTTCTAAATAATCCATGGATCAAAGGGGAAAAATTTACAATGGAAATTAAAAATACTTCAAATAGAAAAATAATGAAAACATCAAAATTTATAGGATATAGCTCAAGAAGTACTTAAGAGAAAAATATAAATGTTTAAGAATTAGAAAGGAAGAATAAGAAATCAACAAAATAGACAATCAATAACAGAGAAAATTAACAAGCCATAAAATAAGTTATTTGATAAAAGTAGTAAAGTTTGTAAATCCCTAGAGAAATGGAAGGGGAAAAAAGAGAAAACACAAATTACCAAAATCAGGATTAAAAGAGGATAGTCACTGATGACAATTATTTAGGTAGAAAATTCTAAAGAATCAACAAAAAAATTCAAGATATTGCAATTCATAATTAAAAGCCTCATTCTTATGAAAATATTCTCTTCAGATATTTCTACAGCTTCAACAAAGTCTCACTCAAAATTTGTTACCTTATTTATTTTTTAAAGAAGAAATTGACAACTTGATTCTATAATTTAGATGAAAATATAAGAACCTGAAATTGGGGAAGAAAGAGTAAAACTAGAAAACTTACACTACCTTACTTTAGACTTTTACAGATGTATTCCAGCATTTCCCAACCAAGGTTGATTTTCACCCTTTGGTAGACATCTGGTTGTCACTAACTATTGAGGGGAAGAAGGAATGCTATTGGAAATAGTGGGTAAAGGACAAAGTACTGCTAAACATCCTACAAAACATAGAATAACTCCTCACAACAAAGAATTATCTGGCCCCAAAAATCTATAGTGTCAAGAACGAAAAAGCCTGACTACATTAATAAAACAGTGCTGTACTGGTGTTAGAACAGACCAATGGAATAGTCTAGAAATAGACCCACACCTTTATAGTTAATTGATTTCTGACAAAGATGCCAATGCAATCCAGCAGGGAGCAAAGATGTTTTCAGTAAATAGCACTTAAACAACTGGATATCTTTATGGGGAGAGAATGAACTCATTTCCTACTTAATAACAATTAATTCAGTGGCTCAGTTGCTTGGGTATCATCCTGTGCACTTAAGAATTGCCAGTTCAATTCTGGTCAGGACACATTCTTCAGTTGGGGCTCAATCCCCGCTAAGGGGTGTGCAGGAGGTAGCTAATAGATGTTCCATTTTCACATCAATGTTTCTCTCTTCCTCTCCATTGTTCTCTCTTTAAAAATCAGTAAAAACATTTTAAAAAATTACTTCAAGATAGATCATAGAACTAAAAGTAAAAGCTGAAACTATAAGGCTCTTAGAAGAAAATATAGGAGAAAATCTTTGTAACTTAACATAAATAAAGATTTCTTAGGGAACAGTAATAATCAAAAGAAAAATTAAAAATAATTTTTAAATTAAACTAAATTCAAATCTAAAATAAAAACTTAAGCTTATCAAACTGGGAGAAAATATTTACAAAACACATAAGTACCAAAGGACTTATATCCAGAATATATGAAGAATTCCTACAATTTGATAATAAAAGATAAACTCAATTTTAAAAATTGGTTCTTCAATTAAGAGGTTGAACTTTTTATGTTTATTGGCCAATTGTATTCCTTCAGTGATTTATCTTTTCATGCTTTGCTCATTTTTATATGGGTTGCTTTATCTTGTTGAACATATTGTGATAAAGTGATGATCACTGGTATTCATAATTGATAAAAAATGTGTTTTTATATGGGAAAAATTTTTTAAAAATCAGGGGAAGAGGGGGAGTCAGCAAAAGATAAACAAATGGCCATACATACACACAAAATAGCAATGAATATCATCATTTATTAGGCAAATATAAACTAAAACTATACCTGCATACCCATGGGATTGGCTAAAATTAAAGAGTGACACAACCAAGTGTTGGTGAGAATGTGATACAACTAGTACTTTCATGTAAAATGGTACAAATATTTTAAGAAACAATTTAGCAGGCTCTTTAAGATTTCATACTTAGTATCCATAAGAAATAAAGACACAGGAACTAAGTTAAAAAGGACTCATATAAAAGAATGTTTATTCTATCTTTATTCACAATAACCAAACCCTAGAAAGAAACCAAATGTATAACAGAATGTGGTATTATGGACTATTAATCAGTAATAAGCTCATGAAATACCAATATATCCAACATAGATAACTTGCACAGATTATGTGAGTGAAAAAAGCCAGACATAAACCTACACATACTGTATGACTATTTAAATCAAGTTCTACAACAGATAAAACTAATTTAAGGTGAACAAAACAATGGTGACCTCAAGTAGTGATGTTTTAAGATAAAAAGACAATTTTATCTTTTTCAAATGTTTAATCTTCTGAAAAAAAGATGTAACTTTTCACCAATGATGCCTGCCACCTTCATCATGTACTTCCCACTCTATTTTACTTCATTGTTCTATTAATGCCTCACTACTTCACTGCTTTGATTAGAGAAACATAAGTTTTCCTTTTAAATAAGGCTAATCAACGCCCCCCACTCTCACTCCAGCTCCACTATTTGTTATACTTTTATAGGGTTTTCTTGGCTATCTTGAGCAAACACCCTGCCCTCTTCTCCTTCCCACCAAAATTTACTTTAGAATCAACTTGTCTATCTTGTGGGGGGAAAGCACTGATTTTTTATAATTAGGAAGCATTAAGTTTCTCTTATACAATAGCCTCATTCAAGGTCACTATCCCATGTAATAGGAGTAATATGTAACCTGGCCATCACTGTGTAACAAAATGGCTGTGCCCACAGCAGACACTGGTGGCATCGCCCTGGCAACAGGAGCCCAGCATCTGCTCCTTGGCTGCGAGGGAGGGGAGGGGTCTCTGGCCAGAAGACTGGGAGCCCGAGCTCAGCGTCGGAGCCACAGCTATGTTGCAGGAGAGAAGGGACCTGTGGGCTGCAAGCCCCAGGTCTGCGCATCTAGCGTCCAAGCCTCAGCTTTGCAGTGTGAGTGAAAGGGCCTGTGGGGTTGTGCAGCAGGAAAGAAGGGTCCTATGGGGCCGAGAGCCCAGAGTCACGCCCCAGCCTGCCATGCGGCGGGAGGGAAGAGGCCGGTGGGGCCACAAGTCCAGAGTCCGCGTCATGGCGGTACAGTGGGAAGGAAGGGGCCTCTGAGGCGCAAGCCCAGAGTCCACACCCCAGCCTGCCTTGTGGTGGGCGAAAGGGGCCTGTGGGGCCGCAAGCCCAGAGTCCCCTAGACAGGGGAGGAACCAGAAAAATGGATCTTATCAGTTTCTGATGCTGACAGAGCCCTATGGGTGCCGGGGTCCTCCACCTGCAGCCCCCAGTCGCAGCCCAGCAGCCCGTCACAGACTGGAAGCCCCCTGCCAGTAGTCCTGATGGGACCAGTGTGGCGCCGCAGGGGAGGAGGTGTCTCACAGGCACACTACAGACATCAAATCACTGCCACTAGCAAGCAGTATGGTCCAAGGGGGCGACTCCTGAGGCAAGGCTCCCATGGCAGCTAATGCTCACCATGTCAGGTGAGGAAGCCAGGCCTGAAAGCCCAAGCCCCTAAGTAACTGAGCTGCAGGGCATCATGGGCCGGGCCCTGAGGAGGCCCCAGGACAAGCATCTTCCCAGAGGCTGTGCGGAAGGAGGGGAGGAACCTCTGGCTAGACACAGGGTGAGGAATGCCGGTGTCTTTGTAGGTCAAAACCCGGCTGAGGGACAACCCTTCCCCCAACTTTTGTGCACGAATTTCGTGCACCAGGCATCTAGTTGTAACATACCTTGTTACATTTATTCTGAGGCATTTTGTCTTTCTATTGCTGTAATAAATGGATATTTGTCTCCGTATCTTCCAACTCTCTATTAACTGTGTATATGAAAATTATTGGTTTTTGTTCATTAATTTTACATTCTGTTACTTCACAGAATTCTCATTGTTTACATTAATATTTTTTCTATATTGACTTAATTTTTCCCATGTATATTATCTTACAGTGGGTAGTATCTTCAAAAGAAATTTAGCTGGGACAGAGACACATTTTTGCCTTGTACTTAACTTTTGTGTCGAGGTATCTGGTAATTTATTGATATTTGTGTTGAGCTGTGAATGTGTGTTTGTAAACTTTTAATGTTAAAAAGGTACTATCAAATTCATATTATTAAATGTTTTACTTCAAACTGGTGATGAATTCTCTCTAGTGAGATAAAGCATCCCTGACCTGTTTTTTCCCCCTAATGACACATTAAATATGATGCTGGTCTTTGGAAGGTGCTTCACTCCTCTAATTACTGTATTTGCCGGCATATAAGATGATTTTTTGGCCCTGAAAAATACCGTATTTGCCGGCGTATAAGAGACTGGGCGTATAAGACGACCCCCTAACATTTCCACAGAAAATACAGAGTTTGTTATATACTCGCCGTATAAGACTACCCCCCACTTGGAGGCATATTTTTCAGGGCCAAAAAATCGTCTTATACGCCGGCAAATACGGTATCCAAAGTAACCTAAGAGTTATGTTTTGTGTGTGTGTGTTTTTCTAAAATCAAAATCAAGGTAAGAATCTCACAGTACCTTGACAATTAACCAGGCAGTTTTTTCCTTCATCTGATCGATTAACCTGAAACAAATGTGTTAATAAAGCACATAATGTTGAACTGCACTATATTCTTGCAATGAACCTCATTTGATCATGATATGTTACACTTAACATACTGTCTAATTTTATTATGAACATTTAAATGAAACTGGTCTGTAGTTTTCTTTTTTAGTGTTATCTTTTTCATCAAACTTGTTATCAATATTTAGTTAAAATAAAAAACTGCTGGTTTTCATACTTTATGTCTGGAATAGTACTAGAACTATGTGTATTGGAATTATATACTTTTTGAAGTTTCAAAGAATATGTAAAAGACTTCAGGGTCTGACTGTTCTTTGGATGATAAGTTCTTTGACAATTTTTCCAATTTCTTGATCAGACTACTTTAGTAATTTATGTATCCATTGGGATTTTCCCTCTTCCAAGAAGCAGATCTTGAGTCTTATCTAATTTATTACCTTTTTAATCTTAATTCTTATATTTTTTTAATATGTAAGTTCTTCTCCAACCCATTAATTTTAAGTGTAAAAGATCACCAAAAATCAAAAGCCTCAGACTCCTGAGTTAAGATTCATACTCAAGTGATAAAAGACCTACATACCTCACAACTCTCAATCTAGAACAAAACTACTTTTTCTTATTGTATTAAAGGGTGGAAGATGTTCAGCATATATTTTGAACAAATCTTTATTAAGCACATGGCAAAAGAACTTAAAAGATGAAAATGTCCCAAGTTAAAGAAACATATAAAAGTTGTTACTGCGTGTCTAGAAATTCTATATTGATCTGGTTCTCGAGTTGTTGCCTACTCTTACAGCAAGTATGTAAAGGCTTAGCTCAAAACAAAATAAAAACCTTTATAAGAAATCCAATAAAGGAATAGTAATGAGATAATACGTCATTTAAATTATCAAGTATTATATAACATAAAAATGACATAAAATTCCATAATTTATATGAAACTACAGGTTTTTTATATGAAACTACAGGTTTTTTATATGAAACTACAGGTTATACTTACTAATATCTTACTATGTAAATTAAGGATTCCTAATATTTGGTATGTATAAATTAAATAGATGTATCAACAAAGTCCAACTTTCAAGTTTTCTTCTTAATATCATGTCTAATGTGATGCTTCTACTGTACTGTACACACAAAGACAACTGGAATTCTCACAATTTTTAAGAAACATTCTTTGTAGCCTTGTCAGTGTGGCTCAACCTATAAACCAGTAGATTCCTAGTTAGGGCACATGCCCAGGTTTGCAGACTCCATCCCCAGTGGAGGGTGTGCAGGAGGTGGCCAATCAATGATTCTCTCTCATCACTGATGTTTCTATCTCTCTCTCCCTATCCCTTCCTCTCTGAAATCAGTATTTTTTAAAAACAGGTTCTTTGTAACTATTTTATCATCAGTGTTGATTTGTGTTAATGATGTTATTTTAACTGCTGCTATTCTTTAAGTCTTATTTACATCTGTACTTCCCTTGAACACTGGAATATAGAGATGGATAGAGGCAGGTAGGCCTTTTAATAAAGCTGAAAAAACCTGGGTCAAACAAGTGAGAGAACCACTCTTCCTGGAGTTTCCTATATGTACTTTTAAAGAAATAAAATACCATAAAAGGCTACATTTAGTCAATATAGAAACTATAAGAAAATGTAGTATATACTAAATATAAATACTACACATTCACTAGTCACCTAATCTAGAAAGACATAATACAAGACTAAGATAATTTACCAATTATTACAGTATTTTAAATATGGTAGAGAGCATAGTAAGCAAGTAAAAAAGCAACTTACCATTTGACAGCTAAATTCTGTACCTCTCCATTTTTATCTTCCAGTAACTTTAAGATCATTTTCACTACTTTCCTTTCACTATCATCATCCAACTTGATAGAATCTTTCTGCAGTTCTGTCATCAAGTCATTTGTAGCCATAAACCTACAAAAAAATTAAAATTTGTTAATTTCAATAAAGTATCATTACACAAAATTATCTTTCCCAGGTCAGTCTTGATTTCACATTTACTGATAGGAACTACAGTGAGTGATCTTTCATTATAATTAATTGCATCACTGATTTTAGGGGAGAAAAGCTCCTTTTAACTTTTTCTTTGCATGTGATTTAAGTTTTACCTAGGAAGCCTTTAACAGATTAAGCACCAAGTCTTTTTTGTCTTCCTTTCCATTTCAGTCATTGGTGACTGACATGGTGCGTAACGTGTTAACTACAAACATTAAGAACACCTTCTTAAGTAATACTGTGTGTTACATATTGCAAATTAATACAAATTCTCATCTCCATCTCAACTCCCACTACTAGGTATCAGGTGTCTTTTCAAAGTGATAATGAGGTGATTCTAGAAAGCTGTTCAATGTGACATCCAAGCCCCTCCCTTAAGAACCATTGCCAAAGGAAGGTTAAATACTGAACAGCCTGACAAAATTCCCAAGTGATCAACTGTTTAATCTCAGTTTTAAATAAAAGACTGATCAGAATATATAAATAAGGTAAATAGACTTATACTTTATACCTCATCAGTCAGTTCATTGTTTTAAAAAGTAATTTCTCATAATACCAGAAAAGCCATTGAAATCAAGCTTCAAAAATCTGTTTAAAGATCAAATGAATTTACCCCCTAATTCTTGGCTCCCCTCTACCTAAAAAAAGAATCTAACAGAAATAACTACTTAATGCCTTTTTATTTTATTTGAACCAGATCCAGTTTCAGCAAAACTTCAATATTTTATGTCACATTGAGAAATGTCAAAGACCCATGTTTAAATTGACTGAAAAACAAATTAGAGCTCAAATGATAAACAGATACGCTGATAGTCTGGCAACTTAGGCAATAGATTATGTGGCAAGAATTTGGCAAAAGAACTTAATTATTTAGCAAGTCATTAATTAAAAGACAATTTAAGGATAAGTCCGGCAATTAGTAAGTTCACTTACTGCTAACTTCACATTTTAAAACTACATGCAAGCACAATTCTTACTAAATTTTGTCAAGGTGGTTTGGCTCTCTCCTGCATGCCCCCTACTGGGGGTCAGGCTTGAAACCAGGCATGTGCCCTGACCAAGAATGGAACTGTGATATCCTGGTTCCTGGGACACACTCAACTACTGAGCAACACTGGTGGGCTGAAGGTCATAATTCTCCTAATTGGAAGCTCCTCCCCATTTTATATGACAAAAAGTAAATTAAAACTACAATATTCTGGAAAGTAAAATAAAACAAACTGAATAGCACATGAAGGCAGGCACTTCTACACATAAAACAATAGAAGTATCTTAACCATTTTCCTTAGCTAAAATTCATTAAATAACCATAGTAGTAAGCACCTCTAAGACTCCCTGAAATACTAATCATCTGGTTAAAGAAAAACATGATGACCATAAATTTTAGTAAAAAGCAGCTAAGCCCAATGTAAAAAAATGTTTTGGTTCCAGGCTCAATCCCCAGTAGGGTGCGCGTGCAGGAGGCAGCTGATCAAAGTATTGACCAGTTGCTTAGGGTTTTAGATGATAGATAGATAGATGATAGATAGATAGATAGATAGATAAAAAGAAAGAAAGAAAGAAAAAAGGCTAAGTGTCCATCGACCAGTAACTATGATGCACACTGACCATCAGGGGGCAGATGCTCAACACAGCAGCTGCCATGAAATGTACCGGCCATCCTATCTAATATCATAAAGAGGGAATATGTTATCGTGTTTCCCCGAAAATAAGACATACTTAATGGAAACATAATACATCCCCTGAAAATAAGACCTAGTACATCTTTGGGAGCAAAAATTAATATAAGACACTGTCTTATTTTCGGGGAAACGGGGTAGTTGACCATCACTCCATCACAAAGATGGCTGCACCCACAGCTGAGGCCAAGTTCCCATAAGGAGCTTAACAAGCAGTCAGTAGGAACCTGAGGCTATGCCCTCCCCCACCCCCATGGGGCTTGACAGGGGACCTTAGGCCTTGTCCCCCACCCAGCAGGGCTTGACAATCTCAGGCTGCTTCCCACGCCCCAGCACCAGGCCGGGGGACCTCAGGCCGCATCCCTCTGCCCCAGCATCGGGCCAGGGGATCTGAGGCTTAACCCCTTTGCCTGGTGGGCTTGACAAGGGACCTAAGGCCATGTCTCCCATCGGCAGGACTTGACAGGGGACCTCAAGCCACACACCCCGCTCCAGCACTGGGCCAGGGGACCGAAGGCTGCCCCCCCCCCCTGCCTTGGCTGGGCTTGACCGGGGACCTCAAGCCATGCCCCCCACCCAGCGAGGCTTGAAGAGGGGCCTCAAAGTGCACCCCCAGTGCTGGGTTGGGGGAACTCAGGCTGCGCCCCTGCCCAGTGGGGCTTGACAGGGGCCCTGAGGGGCTTGATGAGGGTGGGGCTGGCCGGGTATTGGTCTCACCCAATGGAGGTGGGGCCAGCTGGGTCTGGGTCTCCTGGGCTTTCAAAGTTCATGCAGGTGGTGGGCAGGTACTTAACTCTAGGTCCTGCAGCATGCCCCAGACTCTGACAGGAGGGAGATTTTCATATATATTTTTTCTAATTTTCTTTCATCTCTGACACTTCTATTATAAAGGCAAATAGCAATATTAAATTATTTTCTCTAATCCCCTTTTAATGTGCAAGAATTTCATGCACCTGGCCACTAGTTTAAAAATACAAGGCACTATGGACCTGTTGCTAACAAACCAACACTTGGCTTCCCCCAAATGGGACACAGGCCTTGCCACCACCCCAGAAAAACACCCCACACCAAATTGCAGCCAAAGCTACCAAGACCCCACGGCACAAAACGCAGCCTACAGCCCAGCCGGGAAACGATCACTATGGGCCTCAGATAATGACATCACGTAGTAATCCTGGCTTCCTCTCCCTAGCAACTAGCCTTCTTGGAGTTTCTTTAGCTCAGGAACCTGACTTGCCTTATAGCCAGGTGCAAACATTTTACAGCTTAACCAAATGTTTGTGAAGCGTTTTCCCATGCCTCATCTCCTCTGATACTCACAGAAGTCCTGGAGTAGGTAGATAGGAGAGTGGACAGAATTCTATTATCTTTTCATTAGCAAGACACAATTAGTGACATTAAAATATTTTTTCTTCCAATGTGCACAAATCTGTGCATCGGGACACCAGTATTCTAATAAAGAAATCTACTGATTTAAAAAAAAAAATAGTAATGGTTAACTTTTTTAAAATAAAGAGTTAGAATGAGCCTAATAGGTTTGGCTTAATGGGTAGAACGTTATCCAGGTCAAGGGCATGTACCTTGATTGTCGGCACAACCCCAGTAGGAGGTGTGCAGGAGGCAGCTGATCAATGTTTCTCTCATCAATGTTTCTTAACTCTTTATCCCTTTTCCTTCCTCTCTTTAAAAAAAGCAATATCTTTTTTTAAAAGTTAGAATCAGCACCAGCAAAATTAGCAAGTTAATATTTTTAAAAATCAGAAAAATTGTATATAGTATGAAGTTACAATAAAAGTTACCTCTGAATATTTCTTTATGTTAATTTAATATAAGAAATTGTATTAAAAATCTTCTTATAAGGAAATTGACCATTTTGAATGTTCTCTATGACAGATTCAAAAGCTAATTGGTAAAATGTCTCTTGAGCATTTACTCTTTTAGGCATGAAACTAATGGCTTGGATAATAAACATAGACTCAGTCTTTCCTCTTTACTTCTTCATCTACTAATGGGCAGACCAGTAAAGACAAATTTCAATCTTACAAAATTTTAAAAGCAATACTTAAAGGCATTTGGCAAAAAAACTGATGGTTAGTTTGGGTTTCAAAAGATTAATAGGGGTTTACATTGGAAAAGCTGGTTTGGAATTAAAATTTTTTTTAATCTTTAATCTTTGTGTGGGTAAAGGTGGTAGTACTGAGTAAGTGCCTCAGTGTAAAGCACTAAGAAGCAGTGCAGTGGAAAGTTGATCTGATAACCAAGAACGCAGGTAGGGTATACAGTGTGGATATGCCGGACAGAGATGATTCATACCCATGTGGACAGAGTTGGGTGGTGAGAGAGTTCAAAACAGTGTTCAATTTAAAACTTATTAACTATTTCTGGATCACATTTGACTGTGGGTAACTGAAACTGTAGGTAGAGAAACTGGATAAAAAGGCACTAACGTATCTCTTCTTAATCTCCTTAGCATCAGGTTTTATAGACATTTGTGCTTTTTTTGTTGTTGTAACTTTGCTATTTAAAATGACCCCCAATAGTAGTGCAAAAGTACTGTTTAGTATTCCTAAGTACAAGAAAGCTGTGATGCAACTCCCTGAAAAAATTACATGTGTCAGATTTGTTTAGGCATAAGCTATATAGTGTTGTTGGCCTTGAGTTCAATATTATGAATCAACATCCTATATAATAAAACCCTAATATGTAAATTGACCAAATGGCAGAATGATCAGTCACTATGACTGCCACTGACCACACGGGGCAGACACTCAATGCAGGAGCTGCCCTCTGGTGGTCAGTGCGCTTTCACAGGGGGTGCACCGCTCAGCCAGAAGCCAGGCTCACATATGGTGAGCCCAGCTGTGGTGGCAGGAGCCCCTCCCACCTCGGCTGCAGGCAGGCAATAAGGAGCAAGGAGTCCTGGACTTCAAGAGGGCACAGGCCAGGCTGAGGGACACGAATTTTGTGTACCAGGCCTCTAGTATATTAAATAAGGTGTTTTTAAACAGAAACACATGTAACACCAAGTTACAAACCCTGTATTTCCCATAAAAGCAATGGTTCAGAATACCTAATTGAATCTTCATGGCAACTTTGAATAATAAGAACCAACCCTGAGATTTACAAGGTTAAAATTAAGAGGACTCTGAAATTTATTACATATGGGAATGATAAGACATGAGTTAGGGCCCAAACCAGTTTGGCTTAGTAGATAGAGCATCAGTATGCGGACTGAAGGGTCCCAGGTTTGATTCTGGTCAAGGGCATGTACCTTGGTTGCGGGCACATCCCCGATGTCTCTCTCTCATCAATGTTTCTAACTCTCTATTCCTCTCTCTTCCTCTCTGTAAAAACTTCAATAAAATATATTTTTTAAAAATATATAAAGACATGAGTTAGGAAATGGACAGAGAAGAAAACCACAGGAATTAGGTGTGACAGTTGAATAGGTTATCCTGTCCAGAGTCTTAATGTTACTAAATAGCCACTGTCACATCAGATGGTTCAACCTCTCACCTTACAACAGAAGAAAGGATTAATAAGCCTGGCTCAACTACAAACTACATAAATGGCTACTCTTCTGATCTAAAACAACAAAATATCAGCAATAGTAAAGATGTGAACATCATGAATCTGCCTTTGGCCAAAAATGAAGACTGAGAAAGACAAGAAACAGCACCCACTGAAGTCCAGGAATTGATCTGAGGCTCATACCTAAACCTCAATGTTTCTCCAAACTGATCTGATGTTTATAGCTAAAGCATATTGTTTCATCGACATAAATAACCTCACAGAACAACCGTATCAGACAAGGTCACTAAGCAACATAAAATACCAAAAACTTCCTCCTCTCTAGAGTGACTATTACTTCTTGACCAATTACAGCTATGCCTCTGCTTTAGTCTGACCTACCTGTAATATTAAGATGTCAAATGATGAAAGTGCCCATTTCAGATAACATCCAATCTAAAGCATTAGATCTTTTCCCAAATTACCCAAATAAATAGGTCCCAACCCTATTTTGCTGAGACACATCCCATAGTGTGTGTGCTCCCTCTCAATAATAGTAATAAACCCAAGTTGTATCCAGGATTAACTATAAAATAATTTAAAAAAGGCAAAAGTAGTAAGCTGCTTACATATCAAATACCAGTAAAGAAAATACCCACTAAATTAGTTACATGAAGATTGTGATGAATTTTGGGGAAGGGGCAACAGCTAAGAAGTTTAAAGTTTATCTTATAATCAATGGGAATTAGTAAGAATATGATCAGGTCAGGAAGACAATTCTAATGGAAGAGTTACCAACAGATTGTATTTAAAAAAGACTCAGTTGGTCAGGGTTTCACTTTGTGCACCGAAGGGTCTTGGGTTTGATTTCCAGTCAGGACACATGCCTCGGTTGCAGGTTTGACCCCAGTTTTGTAAGGGAGTCAACTGATAGATGTATCCTTCACATTGGTGCGCGCCCCCCCCCCCACCTTTTACCTCCTTCTCTAAAATCAACAACAATAACAACAGCAGTAATAATAAAAAGGCCCTCCAGGGAGACTAATTTGAAAAGAAAGGTAAAAGGGTGACATCAACGCTTTCCAACTGGACATTTGGTGGATGGTAATATAACAAGACAAAATTAGATTTTTTTTTACAGGGGTAATTTAAGGTGAGAGAGGGGGAAATTAAGATGTTAACTTTTAGACTCTCATGGGAGTCCCACTTGAATATAACTTACAGGTCATTTGCTCAACAAATATTTGGGGGATATTATCATTAGGAACTGTGCCAAGCAAGCCCTGCAAACAGTTATGAACAAGAAGACAGTCATGGTCTGGAATCTCCACATCTGGCTTATTCTACAAAACTGAAAATTCTTGAGGAGAGAAATTATTCAATTCAGAGAAGCATTAAATGGTAGGAATAAATACCTTGTACTGCACAATGAGTAACTCACCACAACCTTTCCCTCATGTGTAAACACAATTTTACCCTTGTGGTCAACTGCATCAAAAATCTAAATGTATGTGCCAAATGCATCCCCCAGTGAATCAATTCTTTTTCAAAGATCTTATACATACACCACTGCAATCTAACTCTTTTCTTATTTATTCCCTTAAACCTAAGAATTAACTTTCGACAGTCTTAATATTGTTCATGTAAATAAAACTAATTTTTTGTCATCTTTCTTCTTCAGTGGTGAGCTGCAATATAATCAGTGTTACCAGTATACCTACCTATATCAAGAAAAATTATGTAAGTGAAAGCAAGTAACTTACTGCCACCAACCTGCAAAGTACTTAAAAATGCCCCCAAATCAACTTCTTATTCTCTACAAACCCATTTATTCTTCTTAAACCTACTTTTTTTTTCAAGCACAAGCAGTCCAGATAACTTCACTTAGTATTTCCTGTTACATTTCTGTGAATGCTCACACAGTACTGTCAGCTATGTTACAGGATCTCTAAGGTCCCTTCCAGCTCTGAAAGCCTGATTCCATTTAACAGAACTGAAGTTTTTATTAGCATTTAAACAGCTTTCAAGAGAAAATGATTTCCAATATCCAAAACACAAGTACATTGGGTAACACACAATCATTATCAAACTAGGAAATTCTACAATGCAGTAAATTATTTTGGATTTTATAAAATGGTATATATAAAAATACATTGGCGCTGGCTGGTGTGTCAAAATGGTTTGAACATTAAGCCCAAGCAACAAAGGGTCTTGGGTTCGATACTTGGTTTGCAGGTTCAATTCCCACCCCAGTCAAGGCAAGCGAAGAAAGTAACCAATTGATGCCCCTCACATTGTTGTTTTCTTTCTCCCTCCCTTTCAAAAAAAAAAAAAGTAAAAAATAGATTGGTAGATTTTATACTGGCTTCTGGAAGAAACTTCCCCCAAATCCCTATATGCTTTTTTCTTAACTTGAACTAAAATCTAATTCAACTAAAACCTACATGGGAACCTACATGCTCAAGGCACTAGACAGAGTAAAGAATTCAGTTCAGAAAGATAAGGTTCCTTACCCTCAAGAGAGTTTCCAGAACAGTACTCATCCCAAGCTAGGTACCAATACAGTCAAGATAATCTACTCCTGTGGAAACCCGTTTGGCTCAGTGGATAGAGCATCAGCTTGCAGACTGAAGGGTCCCAGGTTCAATTCCGGTCAAGGGCATATACATTGGTTGCGGGCACATCCCCGGTAAGGGGTGTGCAGGAGGCAGCTGGTAGATGTTTCTCTCTCATGGAAGTTTCTAGCTCTCTATTCCTCTCCCTTCCTCTCTGTAAAAAAAAAAAAAAAAAAAAAATCAATAATATATATATATATTATATATATATAAAATATTATATATATATAATATATATATATATATATATATATATATATATATATAATTTACTCCCTTTTCCCCAAGGACATATTGTACGTGTGCTTTCCTTTTTAGTTTTTAATTATTAATTTATTTATAATCCTCACCCAAGGATATTTTTCCATTGATTTTTAGACAGAGGGAAAGACAGAGAGAAACATCGATGTGAGAGAAATACATCAACTGGTTGCCTCCTGCAAGGGCCTTCCCAGGACCTGGGCCAGGGAGGAGCCTGCAACAGAGTATGTGCCCTTGACTGGAATTGAACCTGGGACCCTCTGGTCCACAGGCCTCGGCTTTATCCACTGAGCCAAACTAGCTAGGGCTGTACATGTGCTTTCACAGTTTACTCTACATACAATTTAAAGAACTAGCTTAGACCCTCAACATTCCACAACCTATATCTCCTTGCTTTTTTCATCTTCTCTGCCACTTCAGCCTACAAAGACATATTGCCATGGAGTACTTATCTTTTCTACAGTAGTGTCTTAACCATTCAACAAGCATGCAGACATTATTTCGGGCAAGCACAAGATCTTCAACTTTTTGTATTCTCTCTTACAGAATTATTAAAAGCTTCTTTCAGCACAATATATTCCCTAAGTCTAACTTAGAACTGAAATTTAAAGACTTACTCTTAATGTCCCCTAGTCAAAACCCTGGAGAAGTAGCATCAACTGTTCATGTTCTGGGGGTATCTGGAAAGCCCAGATCCACTACGTCAAACTGACTTTGGGCAAGTAATTGACATCACTATTTTCTCAGCTATAAGATTGTTAGTATCCACTTAAGTAAATAGGATCATCCTGGGGGGCAGAGGGGGTTGGATTGGAGCACTCACCAAAAGGTGGGTGAGTTTGATTCCAGATTAGGGCATGAAAGGGTGGCAACAAATCAACGTTTTTTCTCTCCCTCTCCCTTAAAAAAAAACCACACAAACCCACAAAAACAAATTCAAAACAACAGAAAAACAATATACCCTCAGGTGAAGATTAAAAATAAACAAACTGTATCAAGTGCATAAAAGCCCACACTAACCATTATTATTAACTACTACAGGCCTCGGGGAGGGGTCCCTCAGACAGGTCTGCATCCTCTCACAGTCTGGGAGCCCTTGGGGGATGTCTGACTGATGGGAGCAGGCTTAAGTCCGCAGTGGGACATCCCACTGCTGTGGAGGAGGAAGCAGCTCTTGCCACTGCCACTGCGCTGGCCAGCCCTGAGCCCAGCTCAGGGCTTCTGGCTGAGTGGCACTCCCCCTGTGGGAGCACACTGACCACCAGAGAGCAGCTCCTGCATTGAGCATCTGTGTCCTGGTGGTCAGTGCACATCATAATGATGAGTCATTCTGCCATTCGGTCTATTTGCATATTAGCCTTTTATTATATAAGAATATGAACAGAGATAAAATGGTAAATTTTTTCTTTAGTACTTGATTCATTGAAATACTTTAATTCAGTTGGTGGTGTGTGAAATATCCTATCCTATATACTAAAATCCTAATATGCTAAGTGTCCACTCTTCTGTTCAACGAAGTATAATATGCTAATAATATGCTAAGGCCACTCAACTGCTTGTGTACAGACCCTGGAGGGCAGATGTTGCAACCGGTAGGTTAGCTTGCTGCTAGGGTCCAGCCAATTGAGACTGAGTGAGGAGCGGGCCTAAGCTGTCAGTCGGACATTCCCCAAGGGCTCCCGGACTTTGAGAGGGTGCAGGCCAGGCTGAGGGACCACCCCCAAAGTGCATAAATTTTATGCACCAGGCTTCTCGTATAAAAATAAAAGCAGAACTTTATCTCAACCCACTGAATAGTCAATATTAATGTAAGTGGAGCATTCACATGATTCATGCATATTGAAGTTTTCAGTATGGTATCTACAAATCACCTATCTACTGGTACTAAACCTTAATATATATCCCACCTTCAAAAAATACAAAATATTAACGACGGAAAATAAAGCATTAGTTGTCTGTTTTTTCAATAAATTGAGCCTATGATTTAAGTGCCACAAAGTGATGACATTTCAAGTCTTTGAAACCTGCACATACTTTTGTACTTTCTTTGCATTAATGGACGAAGTAGTTATCCACAGAAACCTGAAATTCCTGGTCTATAGGGACCTTATGTAATCACCCATGTACAAGTCTCTCAAGTGAAAATTTAATTCCAAATTAAATAACCTGCCCAAGATCTCACAGATATTTCACAACAAAACACCCTACATGACCAGAATGCATATCTTGAGACTAGTAGGTTTTCTGTTTGGAGTCTACCATGAGAATATACTTTTCTTCCTTTTAGATGATTTTTTTTCTTTTCCCCTTAGCACAAGGTAGAGTGGTCTGCACATGTTAAATAATCTATAATGTGAATTAGCCTTGTCCTCACAACCTTCTGGTACTAGGTATTTTAAAACCTGTAGTAGAAAAACTCTTACATTTACATCAAAATAAACAATAAATTTCTAATAGGAAATTAGAAAGCATCATTTTTAAATAGAATGTATTCAAGTAAATGCCTATACTGAAAATGTACAGAAAACCTTTCAAAATGCTCAACTTCAAATACTCACTATTTTAATTAATCTCTTAAATGTCTGTAATGTGCATAGTGCTTTAGTTCCAAAGACTGTCTTGTCTGTTAACTAGATGGTTTGAGCATATCACAAGTCTTTAAAACACAGTTAATAAAAATTCTTAATGATGCCCTATTACTAGAAGTCAATCCTAAAATTATCTCCTATAATACTTGTACAAACTATTAGAAATATTTCAGTATTACACTTTTCGGAGAATAATCCTCCAAGCAATGTTTTGATTTATTCCAGTTCAAATTGATAAACAATCCTTACCAAATTCAATACTGACTTGTAGCTTAACATCAGAGCATTAATTCTTTCATTTTAAAAAACCAAAACCAGAAAGCATGTGTATTTTCGTCTTTACAAGAAATTCAAGAAAGCTTCAGGCAATCATCACATATGCATATTATTACATTTGATTTCTGTATTCTAAACATATTACCCACACATGTCTGACTAGTTGAACAAAACTGTATTATTATTATAGGGAAAGTGCTATCTTTATACTGAAATTGAACACAATCAAAATGAAATTTAGTACTTTTACAGAATGAGCCAACTTGACAGAAATGGGACGAGGTGGGGAGGGAAAAACCACACCATACACTCCACTAATTGAAAGTTAGTTTTATTTAAACTTTAATGGCTTGAGTTGGGAGCAAGCAAAGCTGTAAATGGAAGCTGAAGAGCATTCAAACCCTTTTTAAAGAGAAAAACAACCAAAAACTTCTACTTCCCCTAAAAATCTTGATTTTAGCACTAGAACTACACAAATCTAAATATCAAAATACCCAAAACAAACAAGTCTCCTCCAAAAGTCACAACACTAAAATCTTTAGTATTAGCAAACTTAGATTTTAAAAGTTTCACTTGGCTTTGAATAAAACTGTATTTCGTTGGCCATTTTAATATGCCAGCACATCAATTTATGTAGGGACACGAATTCCACATTTCTCATCGTTCCTGTTTCACAAATCAGAAAATTTCTTCCTGGCAGATAAGATTTAGACATGATTTCAGGTGCTAAAATCATACTGCTCCTACCACAAATAAACGAATAAGCTCTTCAGCCACAATTGTATCGGAAGGCTCCATGTTCTCTTAAAATGCACACAAAATACAACCGCTACTACACCTTACAGAACAAACAAAATGAGCATCGAAGAAATAAAAATACTTTTGTTTTAACCTGGAGAGCTTCTTTAGTTTGTGATGGGATGGGAGGCAGGAAGAAAGGATTGAACAGTCTACCGTATTGCAAAAATGAAAGAGAAATCGAGTTCAACCCGTGAAAAATACAACAACTCTCCGATAGGCATGTTACCAAGGTGTGGAACCCACGGTGTGCAGTCCCATGGAACAGAACTGCGCTCCCCTATTCACCGTCCCCACATCAGAAGCTCCTCCTGTTTTCCAACCAAGCTCCACTTGCCTGGCTTACTCGGCTGCTTAAGGGTCAGCAAGTCCCCTTGCTGGCAGGAAATTCCGGACATAAACCAATAAACCTGAAACCCCGAGTTCCTGCTTGGGATTTTACCTGCCCGGGGAGGATGACAGAGATGCTGGCGGGAAAACCCTGCGAGTCTAGTTCCCTCCGTCCTGGCTGCCCTTCCCCCCGCTTCTTCCCATTCCCACGGGGGGGAAAAAAAAGGAAAGAGTCCAAAGAAAAAGTTCACAACTTCATCTGAGAAGAGCTCCACACCAGCAAACCGTGCGAGCTGAATGCAGCCAGGCCCGCTCGCTCACCGCGGCGGGAGAGGAGGCGCCGGCGGGGGCCCCGAGCGGCCGAGTTCGGGCCCCGCCGCCGCCGAGCGAGCGAGCGAGCGGCCTAGCGCCTCCGGCGGCCCGGCGGGTAGGCCCGGCCTCCGCGCCTCCGCGCCTCGAGCAGCTCCCCTCCCCGCAACGCGGGGGATGTCGCCCCTTCTCGCTCCCCGGGACCCGAAACATCCCGTGGGGTGCGGGGGAGGGAGAGTGGAGCCGGGAGCGCGGAGGGGACTTTTGGAGACACACAGAGCGGGCCGGGGGCCGGCGGCGGCGGCGGGCAACGGCCCGGAGGGGAGGATGGGGGAGGGGGCTCCCGGGCGGGAGAGGAGAGGGGGCTCCGAGCGGCGGGCAGGGGGACGGCGGCGAAGCGGGGGAACCGGTTCAGGCCGAAGGGGTGGGGCAATAGGGCCCGTCCGAGCGCCGGGGGCCGCGGACGGGGCGCCCCGGGGTGGGCTGAGGGCCGCGTGCCGGCCTTACCTGAAGTCCTTGTCACTGGATGTCATTTTTTCCAGCAGATTGGAAATGTGGTACGAGGCGCTCGCCATGTTGACGGCCTCGATCCCGCCCGCCGGCGCCGCCGCCGCTGATGCTGCTGCTGCTGCTTCTCCCCGCCGCCGCCTCTGCTGCCGCCTCTGCCGCCGCCGCCGCTGCTGCTCCTCTCGCTCGCGGCGGCCTCGCTTCCAGGGTCGCAGCGCGACGCCGACGCTGACTAAAAGGAGGCGCCTCGACGGGTGGCCCCCTCCCCGGCGAGGCGTGGGCCTGTCCCGGGGAACGCAGAGGCGACGAGGCCGGCCTAACGACGGCGCAGCTCGCCGGAGAACGGGCTCATGGGAAGCAGGGAGTGCGGCCGGACCTTCCCCGCTCGGGCTCAGCTCGCTCCCACTCCCTCCGCGCTCTCTCTCCCCGGGGCCAGAGGCCAAAACCCGCCTCCGTCGCTCTGGGGGCGGGGGCGGGAGGGGACGGCGGGACGCGGCGGCGGCGGCGCGCTGGGGTCAGGGGTCACGGAGGCCTCCCCACGCACGCCGCGGCCACGCCGGCGGGAGGGCAATCCTGTTGGAGGAGGCTTCTGTCAGTCTTCGCGGGCACCGCCTTTTAGGGGGGCGAGACCGCGGCCCCCAAGCGGCTGTTCTCGCGAGACTTAAGTGCGACGGTTAAAGGATGGGAGACTCGTGTGCCTTCATATAAAAATAACTCGGGTTTTTTTTTTTTTTACCCCGTGTGTGACAGAGGTAAAGTTCACGATTTTTTTTTTTTGACGAGGATAAGGCCGGGAAATAATGCTAATGAACGAGTTAGTCTGGAGACCAGCAGAAGAATGACTCAAAAGAGCTTTCATGTTGAATCGGATGCGTGGCCTCCATTGCTGTAACCACGATGGTATAAGGTTGCCACGTGAAAACCACAAATCCCAGAATTCAGTTGGGGAAGTCTTACAGTGGATCAAGATGTGATTGGCTGGAGCAACGCCCCCTTAATTAGCTCCCGTAGAAGGAAGGAATGCTGGGATTTGCAGTCCGGCGTGGCTGCTGTAGTGGAGAGAACCTTGAGATCTCCGCGATCTGGGTTCCTGTCACTGATTTCGGATTTTCTCTGCTTTTTGCTGCTAAGGGACGTGTGCAGAGCTAGGCTGCCGCCTTTGGGCTAGCTCATTGCAAAGCAGTTGGTTTTCTTGACCAAGGCCTCGTAGCAACTTTCTACCACTAACACTTAAAAGTGATGGTAGCCGCCTCTAAACACAGCCGATCCTCTGCTGGGCATGTCGTTCCTGTGTTTAAGAACCAGCGCCCTAAAGCAAGAAAGATCGCCATAAGATTAACGGGGCAGCAACCGATGATTGTATTCATGGCCAGCTCATTTTATTCAGAACGGCTAGCTAAATGACTACCCTCTGTAGTCAGTTTTTTTTTTGGACTTGATAACGGACCGCTGTGTCAAGGGCACGTACCTTGGTTGCAGGCTCCTCCCCTGTTCGGGGCTCACAGGAGGCAACCAATGGATGTGTTTCTCTCACATCCCTGTTACTTTCTGTTTTTCCCTCTCCCACTCTCCCTAAAAATCAATGGTGAGGATTAACAACAACAAAACACACACACAGACACACACACACACAAAACAACAACAATAAAAGCAAGGCATTGTTATATGCAATAAAAGTTAAAACAGCCTGGCCAGTGTGGCTCAATGGTTGACCTATCAACCGGGAGGTCACGGTTCAATTCCTGGCGGGGTTGCAGGCTCCAACCCAATTGTGAGTCGTGCTCGAGGCAGCGGATCAAAGATTCTCTCCTCATTGATGTTTCTATCTCTTCCTCTCCTTTCCTCTCTGGAATAAATAAAAACATTTAAGAAAAAAAAATTTAAACATGACACAGGTTTTGACCTCTTAATCTATATCCACATTTTCCCTCATTACCCTTGTTTCTCCCCCATGCATCCTTTTATTTTAGTACAGCTTTTCTCCCAGTAGTACCACATCCCTTCCCTCATTTTGCCGGTCAGCTATTATAAGGTTCCCTGAGAGCTTCAGCCACAATTCCCTTCTGGTCCGACCGACCTTTCCTCGGGAGTTAATATAAACTATACACATACACATCACACACAAATAATCCAGTCATTTATCTTGTGTGGACCCCAAGGCTTAAATCTGCCATCTGGTGATAACCCTATCTTTTAGCCTGAATCCATACTATGTGTAAATCCTTTCATTTATCAGTTTCCAACTGAACTCTAATATTTGCAGTCAGACAACGAGTATAAATCCTGTTTATTGCCTCTTATTAGCTGTCTCAGGTAATTCACATTTAGCTCTCTAAACCTGGGTTTCTTCGTGGGAAACAAATGACCATCATCAGAGTATCACCCCCTGGGTCTGTTTTAAGAGTCAAATAAGCTTAATCTGACTGGGTTGTCATAACAAAATACCACCACGGACTGTGTGGTTTAAACAACAGGAATGTATTTTCTCACAGGTCTGGAGGTTGAAAGTCCAAGATCAATGTGACAGCCAAGCTGGTTTCTCCGAAGGCCTAGGCTTGCAGATGACCGCCCTCTCATGGTGTTCCCACACAGCCCTTTCTCTGTGTGCTCCCACCCCTGGCCTCTCTCTCTTCTTATAAGGAAACCAGTCCTATTGGATTAGGCAGCACCTTGTTAATCTTATTTAGCCTTAACTGAGTTCGCATTTAATGTTAATTACCTCTCTGAAGGCCCTATCTCTAAATACCTTCACATGGGAGATTAGGGCTTCAACATATGAATTTGGGAGAACACAATTCAATCATAACCTATGTTGCATATGGTCTGGAACATAATAATAATAATGTTTATAACTAATATTTTTTGCACATTTACAAAGGTCATGATAAGCATTTCATAAAAGTTGACTATTATTATTATATTCTGTCTTTTACTTGTCCCTATCCCAAACCATCCTACAAAACCAGTTTTTCAAAATACTGTTAGCAATTTTTAAAAAATATTGTAAATGTCAGTGTTTTCCAACTGGTGTTAGGCTCTAAGCACCAGTTCTCAACCTGTGGGTTGAGCCACTAGCAGGGTCGCCTAAGACCATCGGAAAACACAGATATTTACATTACGATTCATTAACAGTAGCAAAATTACAGTTATGAGGTAGCAATGAAAATAATTTTATGGTTGGGGGTCACCACAACATGAGGAACTGTATTAAAGGATCTCGGCATTAGCACGAGTGAGAACCACTGTTCTAAAAGGTTTCTTTCTAGTCAACGGGCACAGTGGAAAACTAAGGCAAATTTGAGAGAGGAAGAAAAAAATGGAGTCCCTTAAGCTGTTAGAAGGTCCTTCAAATATCAACCAGTAGTTTAGCTTAATTCGTAAACATTTATTTTGTGCCTGCACGGTGGCAGGTACTACAAACTAGGGAGCGAAGATGAGCAAGGCATGTTCCTTAACCTTGAGGAGCATTCATGTTGACCAAATCTTAAATTGTATATCTTTTTTTTTTAATTTTAGGCAAAATTGAGGTAATTGTTTACCATAAGTATAAAATTAAAATAAATTTATATTCTATATTTGTAATGAGAAGTAGATCCTGAAATTGTCTTTAAAATTCACTGGGGTGAATTAAGTATTTAGAGATAAGTATTAATTAAGAGATTCTCATTTCTTCTGAGTGCTGGGGTTTTTCTGTTTGTCAGACATGGATTTTTTTATTTTATTATTATTATTATTATTATTATTATTATTATTTTGGAGCGGGAAGAGAAGGAAAGGTTCAACACCCAGAACTCTGTGAGCGAATTGCTGTCACATTTCTCTGAAATCCTTTCTGCCCATGGTAGTCATCTCACAGACTGAAGGGTGTTGTTAGTAGGACCACGGCAACAAAATCACTCCTGGAAAGTGAGATTGGACTCCATTGGTGGGTCTCTTCAAAAACAGGATATTTTATGCCTAACATCTTCATCCTGTGAACTTCTAAAACAACAAGTAATGTCTCATTTTACACATATGTGGAGGGAATGTGGGGAAAGAAACCTCTGAGAATGTGGACGTGCAATAAAGAGGGATACGTTTAGAATGGTAGTGGCTCTTGTAGAGATCAGGGAAAGGTCTGGAGTGATATAACAAAGAACAAAATTTTCTTTGTTGGTTTTACGGTTCTTGAAGCCTAGATAGATAACATATAATTATTTGAGAGAAATATTACTAAGCCCAGGTTATTTTCCCAAGAGATGCTTTAAATCAATTTCCATCTTTCTCCACTATTATTACAAAGAAGCTCCACTGTACCATTTCCCAAACTGCACTAGTCCCTGACACTAAGTTACATAAGATAATCCTGTAATTCAATAGAAGCAGATACTCTTGGTGGGGAAGTATGTGATAGAGAGCGGAGTTGTGGTTAAAAAAAAAAAGCATTTAGAAAATAGGTTTCTTAACTGTGGGATATCTCAAAACATTTCATATACTAAGTCTTGTGAATCCATAACAGGAATATATAGAGAATCACTGTGAATTGAATTGTGTTTCCTTCCCCTCTCCTTCTCTATGCAGATACTTGACACATTTGGAATTTTTTAAAGTTCTACTTCCATTTCAAGGGATCAGAGTACCATGAAAAATGATTTGGTGTGCCCCTGGTGAGCCGTGTGTCCCAGGGGATCATGTGCCCCGGGTGAGCCGTGTGTCCCAGGGGGCCGTGTGCCCCGGGTGAGCCATGTGTCCCAGGGGGCCGTGTGCCCCGGGTGAGCCGTGTGTCCCAGGGGGCCCTGTTCCCCTGGTGAACCGTGTGTCCCGGGGGAAGCAATGGGACCCAGGGGGAGGGGCGGTGAGAACCAGAGGAGGAGCGGACTCTATTCATGTGGTCCTGAGATAGCCACCATAAAACAAGCAGATTGTCAAATGACAGCAGGGAGGGGAAGGAGACCTGGGGGGAGATAAGAGAACAACCGAAGGACTGGTATGCATGAATACAACCAACAAACACAGAACTCTGGGGAGGGAGGGCATGAATGGGAGGTGGGGGGGGCAATGGTAAGATATGTACACATATAATACCTTAATTTAAAAAAATTGGGAAAAAAAGATAAAAAGAAAAATGATTTGGATATCATTGTCCATTGGTTATTATTTTTTTTCTGAACTGAATTCTCAACGGGTGATGGCAAAAAGGAAAGTCTCAATAGAAAATAAGTTTATTTGACATTTATTTTAAAACAGCCTTCTGCCAAGTAAATGTGGACTGGGCTTAATTCATACTTTTGTTGTAAATTGAATTAAAGGAAATAAAGAAAATAGAGCTATATTTATTCAACCAGTTATTAATTTCTGAAATACAATTCTTTGTTGAATATCAAAGCTGATATGTTAATAGAGAAGGAAAGAGCAATTTTGATTTGTGTTTCAGTGTAGACAGCTTTGCATGCAAATATAAATACATAAAATGCTTCCTGTTACAGATCATTTGCCAATACTGAATTCAACTTAGATGCAAAAGTAAGTAAATGCTATATATGATTAATCTTAAGAAGATTTATTTTCAATTGGTTGGAAACAACCCAAGAGCTAGAGTTTTTCCTATGATCTACTCTCTTCTAAATAACTTCTAGTCGCTCTTTGTTAATTTTTAGTGGCACTCTAAATCAAATTTTATTGCAATTCTATGAAGGGATCATTCTTTTAGAGTTATAAATATATTTGCAGTATATTAGAGAAAATTACAAAGATTATTTTTGTTACTAAGGTATTGCCTTTACACTATCTACCATTCCATTCTTATTTTTGACTTTTATAATAATAGTAGAGGCCCAGTGCACGAAATTTGTACATGGGTAGGGTCCCCTGGCCAGTGTTGAGGGCTGATCTGTGGGGCAACTGGTGGGGCAATCAGAGGGCCCTCTCACTGGCACCAGCCTTGGCTAACCTGCTGCCGCCTGCTTGCCAGCCCTGCCCCTTGGCACCAGCCTTGGCTGGCCTGGGGCCTGCAGGCTGGGGACAGCTCCTGTGTTGAGCATCTGCCCCTTGGTGGTCAGTGTGCCTCATAGCAACCAGTTGTTTCACCAGCCATTTGGCTGATTTGCATATTAGGCTTTTATTGTATAGGATTAACCATCATCTGGCATTTAAAAATGACATTTTCTGATATAAATTTATAAGATCACTGTCTAGGATTTTCAGGAAAGCTAAAAATAACTTTATAAATGTAAAAGCTGGTTATCAGTTTTGGCAGAAGGATACAGAAGAAAGTGCCAGAATTCAGCAAATGCTGCATTTTGCTTTAAATACAGATGTGCTGATGATGGCTTGTCTTGTTGCTTATAAAAGTATCTGCTTGCTAGCAGGTGCAAATTTTTATTTTTGAGAAAAGGTGTGAAAAAGTAATTAAAGGCAAATGAATCCTCGGGATCAAGGATATATATTTTTAAAAGTATTTTTATTGATTTCAGAGAGGACGGGAGAGGGAGAGAAAGATAGAAATATCAAGATAAAAGAGAATCATTGATCAGCTGCCTCCTGCATGTGCCCGACTGGCAATTGAGCCCACAACCTGGGCATGTGCCCTTGATAGGATCAAACCCGGACCCTTCAGTCTGCAGGCTAACACTCTATCCACTGAGCCAAATCAGCTAGGGTTCAAGGATATATATATATATATATATATATATATATATATATATATGTATATATATATATATATTTTAATTACAGTAAAACAAAGTGAGGAAGATAGTAATTTTAGTGAAAATGATGAAATGATGTTGAGAATTTTCAACAATGGATATTCATTCAATGAAATCAGTCCATCATTATTACTTATACTAATAAGTGCTAATAACATTCTAGAAAAATTGCTCATTAAATGAAATAGATATTTTACTGTATTTATATAACTTTGGAAAATACAAACATTTTTATATAACCTAAGTAAAAAAAATTTAGGTAAACTCTCTTTGTATTTTATAGTGAATACATGAAATATTTTTCATTAATTCCTAGCAAGTGTGAGAGCTTTATTATATGGATGTGGTTATTAACAATTAGGATATATCACAATCTAGAATTGACTTAGCAAATAATGGTTATTGATGGGTGCAAACTATTACTTTTAATAGTACAACCAAGGCTTACATCAGTAGAAAATATTTGCTGAACATGTATTTGACAAAGGACTTGTATTCAGAACTCTATAGAACACAATAATAATAAGACAGATTCATATTTTAAAATAGGCAAAAGATTTCACTAAATACTTTTAAAGCTACGGGATGACACATAAACACATGAAAAGGTGTTCAGTATCATTAGTATTCAGGAAAGAGAAATTAAAGCTACCATAAGCATGGAATGTGTGGCTCAGCTGATTGAGCTTCCTCCCTTGCATCAAGAGTTGCAACTTTGATTCATGGTCAGAGCACATGCCCAGTTTTTAGGCTCAATCCCTGTAGGGAAGTAATCAGGAAGCAGCCAATCGATGCTTCTCTCTCTCCCTCTCTCTGAAATCAATAAAAACTTAAAAAAAAAAAACTACCATGAGACAACACTACAGACTTATTAGAAGAGTTAAAATAAAAAAGGCTGACCATAGAAAGTTTTGGTGAGGATATAAAATAACTGAAACTCTCCTACATTGCTGGTGGAATACTTTCTTAAAAAGCTAAACATCCATCTACCATATATCTCAGCCAGTTCGTTTCTATGTATCTACCCCAAAGAAATTAAAGCATATATCTATACAAAGAAAAAGAGCACAAATGTTCATATCAGACTTATCTGTAGTAGTGCCAAACTGAAACAATCCAAAAGTCCACCAACAGGTGAACAGATAAACAAACTGTGATGAATCCACTTAAGGGAATGCTTCCTAGAATAAAGAGGAGAGAACCATTGATACACTCCCAGCATGAATGATGCTTAAAATCCTAATATATAAAAAGCCAGGAGCCGTCACAACCTAAACAACCAGACGGATGACCAAACAGCAGGCTGCATGGGGCAACCAGGCTGGCAGGGGGGGGCAGTTGGGGGAGACCAGGCCAGCAGGGAGGACAGTTGGGGGTGACCAGGTGAGCAGGGAGGGCAATTGGGGTGACCAGGCTGGCAGGGGGGGGGCAGTAAGGGTCAACCAGGCTGGCAGGCAGAGGTGGGTAGGGATGATCAGGCTGGGTGGCAGGTAAACAGTTAGGAGCCAGTGGTCCTGGATTGTGAGAGAGATGTCCAACTGCTGGCAGTCAGACATCCCCTGAGGGGTCCCAGATTGGAGAGGGAGAAGGCTGGGCTGAGGGGACCCCCCTGTGCATGAATTTTATACACTGGGCCTCTAGTTATATAAATGAAAGAAATCAGAGAAAAAGAGTACACAATTGGTAAGTCTATCTATAATAATAAAAGTGTAATATGCTAATTAGACTGGACAGCTGAACGACCTTCTGGACATCTTTCTGGACGTCCTTCCAGATGTCCTTTCAGATGAAGCCACAGCAGCGGGACTGAGGCAGTTAGGAGTGATCAGGCAGGCAGGTGAGTGGTTAGGGAGGGATGATCAGGTAAGCAGGCATAGGTGGTTAAGGGTGATCAGGCAGGCAGGCAGGCCAGTGGTTGGGGGTGACCAGGCATGCAGGCAGTTAGGGGCAATCAGGCAGGCAGGCAGAGGGGTTAGGGGTGATCAGGCAGGCAGGCAAGTGATTAGGAGCTATCAGGCAGGCAGGCAGGCAGGTGAGTGATTGGGTGCCAGAGGTCCCAGATTGTGAGACGGATGTCTGACTGCCTGTTTAGGCACAATCCCACAGGAATTCCTGCAGGATCCGTCCTAAACCAACAGTTGGATATTCCCTGACGAGTCCCAGATTGCGAGATGGCGCAGGCTGGCCTGAGGCACCCCTTCACACACACAAATTTCGGGTACTCTAGTTTGCATATAATTTTAGAAATTGCCAACTAATCTGCAGGGACAAGAGCAGACCAGTGGTTGGAGAGAAGGACGGATTATGATTGGCGGCAGAACAGTTTTGAAATTGATGGAAAAGTCTTATTTTAATTGTGATAATGGTTTCACGGGTATATACAAGTGTCACAATTCACAAATGTGTACATTTTAAATGTGTGCTGTTTATCAGATGTTAATTATGCCTCGATAAGAATGCCAAAATAATGATTAAAATAGAAGCCAAGTTAGCTAAAAAAACAAACTTAATTAGAATAGGAGTCAAAGTAAATTTTAGTTTTCTTTTATGTATTTTACCTTAAAGAGAGTGCTTGATTTAAGACATAAAAAGAATATCTCAGAAATGTCACTATTGGAAAGCAAGAGATATTAATTAGAAAGGAGGAATCAGGAATTGTATAAAAGAAAGTATAGAGTATATATTTCATATATATATATATATATATATATATATATATCTACAAAACAATTTTTAGACACATGAAAATGTTTATGTGCTGATGCTCCACTTAAAATTACTTGGTAGGCATAGTTATAAACTCTTAATTACTTGAACATATAATACAATCATGTTGCCTATGCTGTACTTCCATGTTTCCCACTGTGCTGGCATGTTTCTGCTTGATATTGCACAGTCACTGTAAACTCAACATGTGATACTGTATAGGTGTTTCAGAGTGCAGGCTCTAACTCACAGAGAGCTGGGTTCAAATCCTCACTATACCACTTATTCTGTATTCTTGGACAACTTCACTAAAAGGAGATTAATACTAATGATCCCTAGGATTATATGAGACTTAAATGAAATGAATATAAAATGCTTAGTACAAGGTAAGTACTTTATAAATATTACCTACTATTATTAAAAAGCAAAATTATTTTTCTCCAAAAAACTGTCTTCCCTATTACATTCCCCTCCCCCCCATAGGTTCTACAAATACTCCAGTCTCTTAAAGTAGAAATCTTGGGAAAGTATTTAAAATTAGCATTTCCTTCATTATATATAATCCCTTCAACACCAATTCTTTATTAAAGTATCACTTAGATTGTTCCTTTCCAATAATTCCCAGTACAATTAGTCTCTCTAGGCCCTCTTCAATTCATTACTCATATAGTAAATCCATAAACTAGCCACACTATATATTAGCTGAGTGATTTAGGCAAATTAGTTAACCTCGCTAAGCCTCAGTGTTCTCCACTACAATTTGAGGATAATAACATCTACCTCATAGGGATAATGTGAGGATTAAACTACATAATGCATTAGAAATCCTTTCTTACTGTGCCTGATACAAGAGTAATTGCCTGACAAATGGGAGTTACTTTTAACATTTCCTAATTATCTATTCGATATTTACAATTTAAGATCATTTCAGCTTTTGCAGTTGTCACCTCTCACTGTTGCTTCATTGATCTTTTGGCCCGCAAAATCCTCAAAACACTTCTGTGCATGCACTTGACCTGGTTATCTCACTTGCCACCCCCTCCTATAAATTCACAGTTAGTGTATTGCAAATGATTCTCTGCTCCAGCTGAGCTTAGAATCCACTGAGATGCTTCTAAAAAACATTGATGCTCAGGCTGCACCCAGACGAATTAAATAAAAATCTTCCAGGTAATTCTACTGTGCAGCTAGCATTGAGAAACTGAGACCCACATTTTGCTTTGTTTTGTTGGTCGTGTTTTGCTTTGTTTTGTTTGTATTCTAATTGTAGAATTTTGCTTCAGTTTCTGAAAATACTTTTGAATGCTGATTTTACCACCATGAGACATGCTAGCTACCTCTTACTGTTACTAAGTTTCTGCAAATTTAGGTATACGTCAGCAATATCCTTAAGCAAATCACCAGAGAGAGAGAGAGAGAAAGAGAGAGAGAGAGAGAGAGAGAGAGAGAGAGAGAGAGAGAAATATACTCTGGAGAATTCATGACTTTATTTTAATTCATTAATCAGCCCTTTGGAGAATATCATTAATCAAGTACTCTACTTACAAATCCATATAACTGCACTAATTATACTTCTTAATCTGCAAACATCATTTCTTATAAATCTTCTACAAAGGATTTTATGAGAGAACCTGTCAAAGGAGTTTGCAATATCAAGATATATAACCCTATCAAAAATATTATGAGGCTTATCTGGCGTGAATTTTTAGTAAACCTGATCACAAGTTTCCTTTGTCAGCTCTTAAAGACTTAACAGTTAATTTTAGAGTCCTACTGGTAATCATAGCAAACTCTCAATCCCCTAATTTGCATAGTTTACAGCATCTTTATAAATTTGAGGCTTTATTTTACTAACTCTATATTTAAGCACCTTTTCACTTCTCTCCAAATTTCTTAAGACTATCAATTAGCCACTTAGTAATAGTCAATAGTTTTTTGATATATTGAGATGATGGTATCTTTTTTAAAAAATCAATTTTTATTGATTTCAGAGAAGAAGGGAGAGGGAGAGAGAGATAGAAACATCAATGATAAAAGAGACTCGTTGTTTGGCTGCCTCCTGCACGCCCCCCATTGGAGATCGAGCCTGAAACCCAGATATGTGCCCTTGACTGGAATTGAACCAGGGAACCTTCAGTCTGAAGGCTGACCCTTTACCTGATAAGCCAAACTGGCTAGGGCTGATGGTATCTTTTTGATATCCTGAGATATTCAACCGAGCCTGGACATAAACTAGGGCAGATATATGTTACTATTTTACTATATTGATTTTTCTCTTTCTTTCTTTCTTTCTTTCTTTCTTTCTTTCTTTCTTTCTTTCTTTCTTTCTTTCTTTTGAAAACAAGGTCCATAAGTTTGGTACCTATATTTTATTCTATGTAACTTACATTTCGGGTCTTATATTTAGGCCTTTGATCCATTTTGAATTAATTTTATACAAGAGGACAAACCGTAATCCAGTTTCATTCATTTGCATGTGGCTTTACAGTTTTCCCAGCACCGTTTATTGAAAAGACTAAACTATCTTTAATCCATTGTGTGTTTCTGGTTCCTTTATCAAAAATTATCTCTCCTTATATATGTGGTTTTATAGCTGGGCTCTCTCTTCTTTTCCATTGATCTGTGTGTCTGAATACCATGTTGTTTTGATTATCATAGCTCTGTAGTAGGATTTGAAGTCAGGTAGCATGATATGTCCAACTTTATTCTTTCTTCTCAAGATTGCCTTGGCTATTCATGTTCTTTTGTAGTTTCATACAGATTTGATAATTTTTCATTCTATTTCTTTTAAAAATTACATTGGGATTTTGATGGGTATTGTATTAAACCTGTATATTGCTTTGGGTAATATGACCACATTAACCATGTTGATTTTTCCAATCCATGAACATGGGGTATTTTTCCATTTTTATTGTTTCTTTTTTAATCTCTTTTAATAATGTTTTGTAATTTTCAGTATATAGGTCTTTCATGTCCTTTGTTAAATTTATTCCTAGGTATTTTATTCTTTTGGTTGCAATTGTAAAAAGAATTGTTTATTTTCATTTCATTTCTTTTTCTAAAGTTTTGTTGTTAATATACAGGAAGGAAATTGATTTTTTTACACATTGATTTTGTATCCTGCGACTTTACTATTTTCTTATTGTTTGTAATATTTTTTTTTGGTGGAGTCTTTAGAGTTTTCTATAAGCAGAATCATATCATCTGCAAAAAATGATGTTCTACTTCTTCCTTCCCTATATGAATGCCTTTTATTTAGTTCTCTTTCCTTATTGCTTTGGCTAGGATTTCTAGCACTATTTACACAAAGTAAGATGCAAATTGATCATACCTTCGTGATGCCCCACCAGCTAACCAGGAGTGAGAATGCAAATTAACCCAACAAAGATAGTGGGTTAATTTGCATGCACAGGCGCCAAGCAGTTAGGAGCAGGATGCTTGTGTCATCGCCATGGTGAAAACACAGGCATTTCACACCACCCCAGCTACTCCAGGTCTCTGGGCAGAGTGGGAAGGCGGAAAGGCGGCTCTGGCTGGAGCAAAGGTGATGCCAGCAGCCAGGGGAAGGAAGGCCCATTCTTGCACAAATCTTCATGCATCGGGCCTTTAGTGTTAAGTAAGAGTGGTGAGAGTGGAATCTGATCTTAAAGGAAAAGCTTTTAGTTTTTCACCATTGAATATGATATTCTTAGAGAGTTTATCATATATGGCCTTTATTATGTTGAGACACTTTCCCTCTACTATTTTATTGAGTGTTTTAGTCATTCATAAATGGATGTTATAACTTATCAAATACTTTTTTGCATCAATTGATAAGGTCATCTGATTTTTATCCTTTCTCTTGTTAAAGTGGTGTATTATGTTGACTCATTTGTATATGTTGAACTATTCTTGTGCCCGTGGAATGAACCCCACTTGATCATGATGCATTATTTTTGGGGGTGTACTGTTGTATTTTATTTGCTAGTATTTTGTTTAAGATTTTTGCATTTGTATTCATCAGAGATATTGCTCTGTAGTTTTCTTTTTTGTGCTATCTTTGCCAGGTTTTGATATCAGGGTTGTATTGGCCTCATAGAATGTGTTAGGAAGTATCGCCTCTCCTCTGGAAGAGTATGAGAAGGATAGGTTAAAAATCTTCTTTGAACATTTGGTAGAATTCACTGGTGAAGCCATCAGGTCCTGGACTTTTATTTTTTGGGAGGTTTTTGACGGTTATTTTAATTTCACTACTGATCAGCCTATTTAAATTTTCTAATTCTTCATGATTTAGTTATATATTTCTAGGAACATACCCACTTCTTCTAGGTTATTGAATTTGGTGGCATAGTCTTTCATAATATTCTAGTAGAATCCTTTATATATCTATAATATCTATGGTGACTTCTCTCTCATTTCTGATTTTGTTTATATGGGCCTTTTCCCTTTTTTCTTTAGTGAGTCTAGTCAAGGGTTTGTCAATTTTATTAATCTTTTCAAAGAACCAGCTCTTTGTTTTAATAATTTTTTGTATAGTCATTTTGTTTTCTCTTTCATTTGATTCTGCTCCAATTTTTTATTATTTCCTTTCTTCTGCTGACTTTGGGTTACTTTTGTTTTTCTTTTTCTAGTTTTTTAAGATGTAAGTTTAGTTTGTTCACTTGGGATTTCTCTTGTTTCTGTAGATAGTCTTACAATGATATAAACTTCCCTCTTATTACTGCTTTCTCTGCCTCCTAGAAGGTTTGATATGTTGTATTGTCATTCTCATTTGTATCTATATATCTTTTGATCTTCCCTTTTATTTCTTCTTTGACCCAATCATTTTGTAATAGTATTTTGTTCAATCTCCACATATTTATGAGTTTCTTCACTTCATTTTTGCAGTTTATTTCTATGGTAATTTCAAGTCATTGTGGTCAGAGAATATGCTTAGTATAATTTCAATGTTTTTAAATTTGTTGCTGATAGTTTTGTGACCCAACATATAATCTATGCTTAAGAATTTTCCTTGTGTACCAGAGAAGAATGTATAATCTGGTGTTCTGGAATGAAAGGTTCTGTAAGAGTCAATTATGTCCATTTGGTTTAGTGTTTCATTTAAGGCGGATGTTTTCTTATTGTTTTTCTGTTTGGTTGATCTGTCTAGAGCTGTCAATGGAGTATTAAGGTCCTTAACTATGATTGTGTTTTGATCTGTTTCCCCTTTAGTTCTGTGAGTAGTTGTTTTATATATTTTGGTGTTCCTTGGTTGGGTGCGTATATATTGAGAAATATTATGTTTTCTTGATATAGTATCCCATTTATTATTATAAAGTGTCCATCTTTATCTCTTGTTATCTTGAAGTCTATCTTTTTCAGATACAAGTATGGTTATACATGCTTCTCTATGGATGTTACTTGTTTGGAGAATCATTTTCCACCCTTTTACTTTGACTCTACCTTTGTCTTTCAGCTTTCATGTGTCTTGTATAGACTGATTATGGTTATTTTTTTGTTTTTTAACCACTCTTCTGCTCTGTGCCTTTTTGTTGGTGAATTTAGACTAGCCGTGGGCAAACTACCGCCTGCAGGCCGGATCCGGCCCATTCGGCTGTTCTATCCGGCCCTCAGAGCCGAAAGAGCAGAGGGTTCTCTTGCTCTCCCCTCCACTCTTTCATCAGCAGCCCAAGATGAGAGTGCCAGCATGGTCAGGTTGTTTTTGTTCCGGCCCTCCGGTCCAGTTTAAGAACCCATTGTGGCCCTTGAGTCAAAAAGTTTGCCCACCCCTGATTTAGACACTTTACATTTAGGATAATTATTAATGTATAAGACCATTTACATTTAGGATAATTATTGATGTATGAGGATTTCCAATAACCATTTTATCTTTTGTTTCCTAGTAGCTCTATGTCTCCATTGGTTCTTTATCTTTGTGTTTCTGTCTGTTGTTTTTATTTGATGATATTCCATACTTCTTTCCTCTGTTTCTTCTTCTTCTTCTTTTTTTTTTTTTTTAAAGCTGTGTGTTCTGGTTTGGGATTTTTATGTGTGGTTACCATTAGGTTTATAAAAAATGAAGTTGCATATAGCATAGTTTTTCTTTTTCTTTTGAGTGCATCTGATCTTCATCCTCCTTTGCCAGTTCAAATCTTTATTCTCTCCCCCCCCTTTTTTGTTGTCACAAATTATCCCTGTTTATGCTGAAAGGTTTTTTTTTATGATTTTACTCTTAGTGTTGTGATCATATGTTCTTTGTTTGAGTTACAATAACTCCCTTGAGTAGTTCTTGCAATGGAAGTTTTCTGGTGATAATATCCCTAAGCTTCTGTATTTCTGGGAATATCTTTATTTCTCCTTCATATTTGAAGATAATTTTGCTGGATGTATTATTTGTGGCTAGTAATTTCCCTCTTTCAGATGTGTGGATATTTGGTTCCATTCTCTTCTGGCTTATAGAGGTTTTCTGAGAAGTTGGATAAAATTCTGATGGGTTTTCTTTTGTAGTTCACTTCTTTCTTTTCCCTGGTTGCTTTGAGAATTTTTCTTTGTCCTTAATTTTTGACAGCTTTAATAACAAGTGCCTTGAAGAGAGCCTCTTCTGATCGATTTAGCTAGGTGTCCTGCTTTTGGATTCAAGGATCTAGTTCTTTCCATAGGTTTTGGAAGTTCTGATACACTATTTGTTTGGTAGACTCTCTATTCCATGCTCCCTCTCCTTTTTCTCCAGAATGGCTGTTATTCTAATATTGCTTTTTCTGATGGAGTAAGATAGTTCTTGTAGAGCGCTTTCATTTTTCTTTATGCTCAGGTCTCTCTTTTCAGTTCTCTCTTTTCTCTCCTCTGGGTCATTTCTAGATTCCTATCTTCGATATCACTAATTCTTTCTTCCATCTCGCTGACTCTATTTTCTATGCTCAGTAGTTTACTCTTTTTTTTAAAAAAAATGTTTTTATTGATTTTAGAGAGGAAGAGAAAGAGAGAGAGATAGAGAGAGGCATCAGTGATGAGAGAGAAATCATTGATTTGCTGCCTCTTGCATGCCCTACACTGGGGTTCAAGCCCACAACCTGGGCATGTTCCCTCACCAGGAATGGAACCATGGCCTTATGATTCATAGGTCAAGGCTCAGCCACTGAGCCACACCAAGTCAGTTCACTCTTGATCTTCTTAATTGTATTCTTCATTTCCAGGATTTGTGATTGGTATTTTTTTTTTTAGTTAAGTACTCATTTTGTTCATTATTTTCTGAATGCATTGAATTGCCTGTCTATATTTTCTTGTTTCTCGTTGAGTATTTTCAGAACTGCAGTCTTGAAATCTTTGTCATTTATATCACATATTTCCATGTGTTCCAGCTTACTTTCTGGGAATTTTTCATTTTCTTTTTGATCATCCTTGTAATCATGGTTATTCATGGTATTTGTTGTTTTTCTTTGCCCAGGCACTAATATCTATCTATATTAATGGAGAAGTCTTTCCTATTTTCCAGTAGATGGCACTGAATCACATGATTTTTTAAAAAATTTTTTATTATTATTATTATTTTTTTTTGCAGGAGGGAAACAGTGGTTCTACTGCACTAGCTCTTGGTTTACAGATAATATGCTCTTAGACCCAACTCCAAGGGCAATGGGAGGCAAGTTTTGGGAGTCCAAGTGGCTGCAGAGCTTAGTAGTTCCATTTCTTTGTCTGAAACCCCACCATCCTGCTAGACAGTGGAGAGCTGCCTAGCAGAACTCCTCGCTCTGTCAGGCATCTGCTGTCTCAGACACTGTTCACTCCCTTGCCGCCCTTGCTGCTGGCCTGTTCCCTACAGCTGTCTGTTCCTCCTGGCTGAAGGAAGTGCCTTCTACTGCTGTCTTCCTCCACCTCCTGGCTGGGCCTTGAGCTTCTGGCTTCAGGGCTCCATCTCCATGCCATCTGAGCTTTCTTCCCTTCTTGTTTCCCTGTTTATTCCTGGTGCCTACCTTTAGGTATTCAACGTTCAGGTCTCTCAGGCATGTGTCTGTGTTGAGCAGGAATTTCTTTGTTGAATTACAGTTGGTTAACTTGTTGTCTTTTCAGGGGGAGAAGCCCAGGGCTCTCTCACACAGCCTTCCTCTGACTTTGATTTTCTTTTTATTATTACTATTTATTTTGCTCTGTCCAAATGATGATAAATCTTCACAGAAAAGATGAAAGGAAATATAGCTAAGAAGTTAGTAATATTGAATAAATTAAGTATTTCAAATTGGTTTCTTTTATTCAGTAACATTGCACCATTCATCCCGAATGGTAGCCTTATATACCACTCTTGTTTCCTTACTCACAAATAAAAGTAATTTTTCTCGTTATCAATCATTTTCACAAGCCTCAGAATCTTCTGAGCTTTTATCTTCATTGACATCATTTCTATATAATCCTTGTTACTTCTCCAAATATTCCTCTTCCTCCTTCTCCCCCTCCTCCTCTTCCTCCCCTCCTCCTCTTCCTTCTTGTGCCTTTCCCTCATATTTATTTTATCATTTTTGCAAAAGTCTTTTAAAGGTGAACTCTCTGAAGGATTTTCCATTCATTTATATTCATCACTTCATATTTCTCCCCTTTTTGCGCTCATCACCATAGATCAGAGGTTGGCAAACTTTTTCTGTAAAGAGATAGATAGCAAAAAATTTAGGTTTTGTGGGCCTGCAGTCTCCATTGTGTTTATTCAACTCTGCCACTGAGCACAAAAGCAGCCATAGAAAATACATAAACAAATGTTTGTGACTGTGTTCTGATAAAACTATATATGTGGATACCTAGTTTGGAATTTTATATACATTTCACATGTTATAAAATAATTTTTCTTTTATTTGTTTAAGACCATTAAAATTTTCTTAAAAATTGTTGAAAGCTAATGCACCTTAGATGAAAAACATGGTTGGATGAAATTTACATGTATTCTGTAATTTGGCAGCCTGTCAGAGAAAGGTCAAAATTTTTGCTCTTATTTGACTTTTCCCAACTCACAGTAGATGGTTAATGAAGCAGGAAAATCCTACAGAGGAAATTCACTGCCACAGAGTATTGCCATATATTATAATCAGTAGGAAAACAATGATAATAAAAATAATCACATAGGTGGACTGAATTAGCTCTTAAAGCCACATTTTCATTGGGAACTGTTGTGGCTTGAATTATGTCCCCTCAAAAAATGATGCCCAGCCAGTGTGGCTCAATGGTTGAGCATCAAACTATGGGCCAATGGATCATGGTTCAATTCCCAGTTGGAGGACATGCTCAGGTTGTAGGTTCAGTCCCTGGTGTGGGGCATACAGGAGGCAGCTAATCAATTATTCTCTCTCATCATTTATGTCTCTATCTCTCTCCCCATCTCCTTTCCTCTCTGAAATCAATAAAAATATATTTTAAAAATGTGAAGCACTAATATCTGGTACTTATGAAATATAATGACTATATTGAGGTCCCTAAACAGCTGCATGGTATTGTTCTGTATAGCATAGCACCCTGCACAAAACATGGAATCACAAAAGTTTGCAATTTGAATTGATAATTGCAAAACAGCTACTCTGAATATAGCAGTAAGTATTCAAATTATATATACTCATAGAATTTAATGTTATTCCATTGGACCTTAAATCCATATTGTTTTTTAAATATACTAGAGGCCGGGTGCATGAAATTTGTGCACAGGGGTGAGGGTAGGGATGGGGTGGGAGGGGGCGCATGGGTAGTGTGTGTCCCTCAGCTCAGCCTGCACCCTTTCCAATCTGGAACCCCTCATGGGATGTCCAAACGGGCAGTTGGACATCTCTCTCACAATCTAGGACTGATGGGTCTTGCCTGCTTACCTGATTGCCCCTAACTGCTTCTGCCGGCCAATCTGATCACACCCTAACCACTCCCCTGCCAGCCTGATCAATGCCTAACTGTTCCCCTGCTGGCTTGATTGCCCCTAACTGCCCTCCCCTGTCATCCTGGTCATCCCCAACTGCCCTCCCCTGCATGCCTTATCTCCCCCAACTGCCCTCCTCTGCTGGCCTAGTTATCCCTAACTGACCTCCTCTGCAGGCCATCTTGTGGCAGCCCTCTTGTGCCCACTTGGAGGCAGCCATCTTTGACCACATGGGGATGGCCATCTTTGTGTTGGAGTGATAGTCAATTTGCATATTACTCTTTTATTAGATAGGATTTTTGTTTTGTTTTGTTTTATGGAAAAAGAATATAGGGAGAAAACCAGTAGACTACAATAATGTACTACTCTAAAGAACAATATTAAAAAAAACAAAGAATACAATTTAAGTGGAAAAATACTGAAAAAAATCATTACTTGGCAGAATAAGCTTATTTTATACTCTACATCTAACATTTTTATCCTTATTTGACTTTTCCCAATTCACAGTAGGTGGTTAGTGAAGCAGAAGAATCTTACAGAGGAAACTCCCTGCCACACAGTATTGCCGTACCCTTCTCAAGAAACTCCAGGGATTACTGGCAACTTTGAAAGCTAAGAGCAAGGCATAGAACAGTTTTCCTCTAGAGCCTTCGGAGAGAACACAGTACTACCCACTCCTTGATTTCAGACTTCTAGCCTACAGAACTGTGTGTGAATAAGTTCCTGTTGTTTTCAGTCACCTCGTTTGTTGCATTTTGTTACAGATGCCCTAGTAAACTAATACAGAAACAAAACAATTTACCTTGTAAATGAAATTAAGCATATCTGGGTGTTTCTATTCATGTGTCCTCCTCAGAAACTCATTTCTAGGTAGGGAAACTGACTTCTAGGCATGGGAAAGAGAAGGCCACTCTCTCTTGTACTACCTCTCAGTTTTGCAAGAACTTTCATCTACCATATTCTCATTGCCTCTGTTCTATATTCACTTATGAATAACCCTTCAAGCTTTGGTTTTAGAATGAAGTCCAAACTTTGATGATGTTGAGAAAAATCTTTACTTCTCTCTAAAGGCCATCTTTCAAGACTCTTGTTTCCTTATTAATTTTTAAAAGTCAAGCTTGCGTCTCAGGGCGGGGCAATGACTTTTCCTCTCAAAGTTCTAAGTTGTCTTCTTTTCCCACAGACAATGTGTCTCCTACCATGAACAACAAACTCTTCCTGGGCTGAAGGACTACAGAGGATAAAGACAAATTGTTGAGAAAAGAAAATATACCAGGTGATATTTCAAAGCAATGATCTTCTGTATCAATCATTTGTGATTTTATTGTCAGAAAAAAAAAATTTTTTTAGAACTTCTTTAACCTGTCAAGTGTTGTGGCTTTTAAGAAATTGTTACAAAATTGTTTTTGTTTTTTTCTTAGGAAACCTTGAATTGATATTAAATGATGAATACAGCTATTTTGGACTCCAAAGTGTAGCCCTACTCTTTAGCTTTAGAAACTTCTCTATAGGAAATTTAGAACAATTCCAGAAGGCATTCAGATACTATCCATAGCCATTCTCAAAAGGCCCTTTTCTAACCATGCTGGATAAGCTCCTAAGGCCAGATTCATCTTTCTCCTGTCTCAGAAGGGATGTGCTGTCTCTCTCAGGCATCTGCTAGGATCCTAAAATTCCTTCCACCAGCATTCCCTTGGGTTTGGACAAAGGAATCTTCACCGTTTTTCCTGGGAAACCTCAAACAGGATTTCCAATGGTCTATTCTGATGTCCTAGAATTCTTGAGAAGGATATTCAAATATTACAGCGTGGCAGTGAATTTCCTCTGTAGCCTTCTATATTTTTAATGTGCATCATTAACCACCTACTGTGGATTGGAAACAGTTGAAGAAGAACAAAACTTTTAGATATAGATTGCAAAGTCAATCCCCAAGTAATTTTCTTTTCAGTACATTTCCTCTTAAATTGTATTCTCTTGTCTTCTGATATATTTTCTTTAGAATAGTATATTATTGTGTCCACTTGCTTTCTCCCCATGTTCCTTTCCATATTCTTTTTCTTAAAAAATAAATTTGAAGAATAATATGAATGTTAAGTGCTTGTGAAATTATTATATGTTAATGTATGTAAAATTTGAACATATTATTCAGAATAGCTGTTTTGTATTTAACAACTTGAATTACCAAGCATTTGTGATTTCCCAGTTTGTTCAAGGTTGCAATACCATGCCAGCCCTTTGGGGACCCCAATCTAGTTATTATAATTCATAAGATGTAGCATGGCAGAGGGACATGGACTTGAATTTAAATAGATTTGAACTCTTCTTAGCCATTTACAAACTCTGATGTAGGGCAAAATAGCTGTTATTATTCAGGCTGCTGGTGAAAAGTGGTATCAATGTGCAACATGTGGACTGGAGGAAAGTGACTAGTTCTGACTATAGTGGGAATGGATTTCAAAATAGTTGATAAAAAAACGGAATTAGAGAGAAGTTTTGAAACATGGGTAGGACTGCCAAAGGTGGAACTGGATCAGGGTCAGGAGAGAAAACTAGTTCTTAGTTTATAAATAAAATACCCAAAGTTTAAAGTACTTGTCTTATTATTTCACTTAATCATTTAATTAGCCCTAACTGGTTTGGTTCAATGGATAGAGCGTCAGCCTGCAGGCTGAAGGGTCCTGGGTTCGATTCCAGACAAGGGTTATGGGCTCCATCCCTAGTAGGGGACATGTAGGAGGCAGACGATCAATGATTCTCTCATCATTGATGTTTCAATCTCTCTCTCCCTCTCCCTTCCTCTCTGAAATCAATAAAAATATATTAAAAACATTTAATTAATGTAAATGTTATTTTATGAATACATGTAAATATGTCATTTTATTATTTATATTTATGAACTATCTAACTGAATATGCTGTGAAAATGTTATGATCTCCCAGAACCCAAAGTATATATATTTTAAGCTCACTAACAATATTAATAAAAGGGTAATATACAAATTGGTTAGGATGCCTGTAGAGGGCCAAGTGGGAAGATACCTGGACATTCTTTAGATTGTTGCTGACTGGGCCCCGGATATTGGCAGAATCATGTCAGTTGCACTCCCGCCCTGGGAGTGCGGAGATGTTCTTAGTTCCTGGCTTGTGTTTGTCCAGGAGGAAGGAGTAGGTGGGCCCTGGGCCCTCCCAGGCTCCTTGTTTTTCTGTGAAACCCCCTTGTTAGATCGGAGTATAAATAGATGTGCTGTGTGGCTCAGGAGGTCGTCAGTCTGCCTCTCCAGCAGAGGAGATCAGCGGCCCTCCCAGCTCCCAGCTTAAAACCTATCTCTGTGTCTTCTCTCTTTATTTCTAATATTTCTCAATCCCTGGCCGCCTCCCGGTTCGTTCATCTTTCTTTCCTTGCGGGACGCGGGACGCGGAAAAGGGAGATCCCGCCACATCAGGCCCCCGCAGATGCCCTCACAGTAACATCAGAACAGCAGGCTGTGTGGGGCCACCAGGCAGGCAGGGGGGGTTGGGGACAGTTGGCAGCAACCAGGCCAGCAAGTGGGGGGGGGGCAGTGAGGGGCAATCGGGCCAGCAGAGGGGCAGAGTGAGGGGTGATCAGGCTGGCAGGGGAGGCCATGAGAGGCAACCGAGCTGGAGGGGGGGGGGTCAGTGAGGGGTGGCTAGGCCAGTGTGTGTGTGTGTGGGGGGGGAGTTAGGTGGTTAGTGGTGAATAGGCTGGCGAGGGGGCAGTTAAGGGTGATCAGGCAGGCAGGCAGGTGAGCAGTTATGAGCTAGCGGTCCCAGATTGTGAGAGGAATGTCCGAGGAGTCCCAGATTGGAGAGGGTGCAGGCTGGGCTGGGAGGACCCCCCCTCCCCTTGTGCACGGTTGTGTCCTATCATCCTATTATGTCTAATTTTAGTTTGAGCAATCCTTTCAGTGGCTAGCTAGTACCTTAAAAAATAAATCTTGGAAAAATCAAACATTTACCCTAATAAAATATTTAACACTCTTTCCGATCCTGTTTTCTGGCTTTCCTGAGAAAATTTAGCAGCATAGGTAGTGATTGCTTGGAGTTGGTTAGAAATGCATGCGTTAGAAAACAGCACCCAGTATTAACTAGCCTTATTTAATGAGTAACAACCTCTAGGTCATAGGTCTTCTGTGAAGACAAAATGGAAATATGTGGATTCAAAACTTCACCCAGCATCTGGCCCATCAGTGAGCCCTTGGTGGGAGATGGCTACTCACAGTGATGCCGTGCCAATCTTCCAACGGGACTGTGTACCCTTCCTGGAGAGTGAGAGAGAGATGGTGAGAAATTAGCAACATAGTAGTAGTAGTAGTAGTAGTAGTAGTAGTGTCCCCTTATTCTCAGGGGATATGTTCCAAGACCCCCAGTGGATGCCTGAAACCAATGATAGAACCAAACCCTGTGTATATACTATGTTTCCCCTTCTCCCCCCTACACATTAAACAACCTTTTCACTTAAAGACAGCCCTTTATGGCTTTTGTTGGCACATCTGAATTGCAAGCACTTCTACTCTTGGGCTTTGGAGCCATTCTTAAAATAAAATAGGGTTACTAAGTACCACAATCGTTGATCTGATAACTGAGAAGGCAACTAAGTGACTAAGGGCCAGGGGCCATGGGTGGATGCACTGGGCAAAGGGATCATTCACCTCCTGGGAGGGATGCAGCAGAAAAGCAAGAGATTTAATCACATGACTTAGAACAGCATGCAATTTAAAACTTATAAGTTGTTTATTTCTGGAATTTCCCATCTATATTTTCAGACCAGAGTTGATCACATGTATCTAAAACTACACACAGTGAAACCATGGAAAAGGGGAAATACTGTAGTGTTTGTATTTTGGAAAAAGACAATCTCCCTTCCACATGTTTATTCTCCTCCCATCAGCAGTTCTTAGCCTCATAGTTCAGAAAAGGAGCAAGCTATCCTCAGAGGTTAAAATGTTTATGAATGTCATTCCCATGGAAACTTCTGAGGAAAAGAAGTCATGCTGATCAAGGTAATTGATTCTTAGAATCAGATACCAAGTTCAGCGCTTGCTGCTTTTTCAATTTGTGTCCGGCCTTTTCACACCGATCCAGGATTCAGCCAGGCCATCACTTGCTCTGGCATGACTCCTAAGAAGTTAGAAAGATACCTAGCCTATCTGTGTTTCCAAGTAGTGTTTTTATTCCTACTAATCCCTAACAGACCACCTCACAAATCTTCATAACGTACCTATATCCTTTTGCACTTGTAGTAAATCTGTGGGCTAATAGAAAAGTTCTTACAAAAATGTAATAATTGAATATAGTTTCATCATTATTTTCAGCAATCACAATAAAAGAACATTTAAATGTATCAAATAAATACCTGAGGCTTAGGGAGTGGTTATTCATATCAGAATTCCTTTATCATTAGCTTCTCATTTTTTTCTTTTTTGTTAATTCTCACCCCAAAATATTTTTTCATTGATTTTTAAGAGAGATGAGAGGGAGGAGGAGAGCCATAGAGACAGAAAACATCAATGTGGGAGAGACACATTGATTGGCTGTCTGCCACCAAGGGACGTGCCCTTGATCACAATGGAACCTGGGACCTTTCAGTCCAATGGGGTCAACTCTATCCACTGAGCCAAACTGGTTAGGACTAGCATTAGTTTCTTGAAGAAAACAAAGGGGTGGCAGAGAAGCATGTAGCTAAAATGTCAGGGCTCTTGAGCAAGAAAGCAATGGAAAAATAATTCAATTTAGGAAACTTTTTTTTTTTTCATATAGTGCTTTAGGGCAGATTTACCTCTGGATACTCCCGGGACTGTTTGTTTATTTGTTTTAATAATATTAAAGAGTTTATTTTTTCATATATCCAAAACAATTCAATACAGAAACAAGATCACCATGCCACAAAGAGAAACAGTTGAAGTACATTTATAATCTCTTTTTACATATCAAATGAAACTAGCCCCTGCCCCATTAGGGACAAACAGGAAACACTGAAATAAGAGAAGCTATTGTAAAGAAGGAGAAACGACGAGGTTTCCGCTTTCTCATTTGTCTTTTTAGTCAGCAACTGTAACTGAAGGTAGGCCGCCAGATTAGTTCTAGAGTCTGGTGGTGGTTAGAGGGTTAGGCTTTCGTGTGTCTGGGCACAGACCTTGCACACAGCTGTGCTCCCGTGTTACCTGTGGACCAGATTAAAACAACAGTGCAGAATTCCTCCCTGCTGGAGTTTATAGATTCTTGTAGCTCTGCTGGTCAGGTGGCTATCCGTTTGCTTTCAGGCCGGTTACTGATTCAGATGAATTAGGTCATAGGCTATGATGTACCATTCCCCAATATTTCTTTTTTTTTTTCTATCTGATTTTTTGTAATCAATCACAAAAGTGAACACATAATTATAGGCCTTTAACATGAATCTTGTAGAGCAGTGTTTCCCAAAGTGTGGTACATGTAACCCCAGGGGTATAGGAAGAGTTTGGTGGGGGTACGCGTTGCACCGGAGTTTGGTGGGGATATGCACTGCACCGTGCTTAGCTGCGCCTAAGTCTACGTTCTCATGGGTCAAGTCAAGACAGTCTTGTGAGGCGTGAGATGGTCCGGTGTGCAAATAAATGTTATTTATAATATAACTTTTATTTATATATCATTACAAATAATTTTACTTTTCATTTATTATTATTTTGTGTATGTACCAAAAAAAGAAAAAATAAATATATTTTGATTGTTATTAAAATACATCCATTTTTTTATGAGGGGTACTCAGCATTATGAAAATTATAGAAGGGGTACACATATGTCAAAGGTTTGGGAAACACTGTTAGAGTACAGAAGAAAAATAGCATCTAAAGCCGTGGTTTTCAGCCATATTTTTTACCATGGTATGTATTAAGAAAAACTCAGTACATGCAAGTTAGATATAGTTATAGATATAGATATATATGCAATATTGTGATTTATAACCAGAAATAGACCTGTGGTCTTCATCCCTGTTTCTGGCACAGAGACTCTTAAACCCTTGGGGTTTCCCTAAGTAATGAGAGCAATAAAGGTATCTTTTGTCACCACACAGGGGAGAGGGGCTGGAAGTTGAGTCCATCACCAACGATCCATGAGTTAACCATTCACACCTCTGTGATGAGGCCTTCAGAAAAAAAGCAAAACAAAAGAATGCGTGCACACATGCTGGAGTAGCACGTCTGGTGAGGGCATGGAAGCGCCTTGTCCTCTCCTCATACCTTGTCCTTCGTCTCTTCCATCTGGCTGTTCCCAAGTATATCCAATTATAACAAAGCTGTGATCTGGTAACTAAAATGGCTCTGTGAGCCACTTGAGCAGATTAATCAAACCCAAGGAAAGTTATCTATAGCCAGTTGGTCAGAAGCACGGGTGATTGCAATTGGTTCCTGAAGGGGTTGGGGCAGCAATCCTGTAGGACTTTCCTGTGGGATCTGACTCTATCTCTAGTAGGCAGTGTCACTGAGTTAAATTGTAGGACACCCAGTTGGTGGGCCAAGAATTCCGTGGTGATGTCACATCACCCCCAAACATTGGGATTTGGTCCAGAAACAAAAAAAAGGGGGGGGGCATGTATCCTCACACACCCAGATAATGTGAAATAAAGGCAAAGCACTCCAATGTTTTCTGACCTATTTTATTTTATTATTTTTTAAAAATGTTTTATTGACATTTTTACAGAGAGGAAGGGAGAGAGATAGAGAGCTAGAAATGTCAATGAGAGAGAAACATCGACCAGCTGCCTCCTGCACACCCCTCATCGGAGATGTGCCCACAACCAAGGCACATGCCCTTGACCGGAATCGAACCCGGGACCTTTCAGTCCGCAGACCAATGCTCTACCACTGAGCCAAACCGGTTTTGGCCTGACCTATTTTATTTTATTTTTTCCTAGATGGTTGGGAGCCATTCATGAATCATAACCTGACGTTGAAAAACTCCCCTTCTCAGGAGAGTCCCTAGAACTTGCCTCTCTGGCTGAGAATCTGCTGAGTTTGTCACTGTTTGTACCCAGAGTAAAACCTTTTTTTTTTTTCTGGTAAACATTTAGATACTTTCTGTATGTCAGAAACCCGTAGGAAACAGATTTTTGTTGCCTCCACAATAGTGAATATGTCCAGAGACTTAGGCCTGAAGTCTGTGTATCTGTATCCAAGTAATTTTCGCACCAGTATTTTTTGACTGCATTATGATGAACTTGTTAAACATCCTGTGAGCTATTGGGAGGGTTGGGGAGGGGGGAGTTCAATATGTTTTAGGATAAAAATTTTAACAATATCTCTGCTGCTTCCAGAACGACACTGGCAAAAATATGCTGCATAGGCAAGAGGCCAGTGCCTCTTGCCTGGAGAAAGGGATGTTGGTGACTTGTCTGATGTCAATTTAACACAGCAATGGAAGGTGTACAATTCCCATCTCATCCTCTCGGGGACAGACAAGACTCCTCTCACCCCCGTTTTCTAGCTGTTTTTAATCTTGCAGTCTATTTGCAGTCCATGGTTAGAAATCGGTTTTTATAGAGAGCTGCGTGTGCAGTTGGCGCCCAGAATCGGAAGAGCCTCTGTCTGCCACAGCAGAAATGCAGAGGCTGATGTGGTGCTTTGATGAAGGCTGGACTCAGAAAACTGGGGGTTGCAGGTTCCGCTCCTTATGGATTATGGTGCCTTGGGGAAAAAGCATTTAACTTCTAGGAGCCCCAGGTGATAAACATAGAGGGTGCATATCACATGCCAAGTATGGTGCTAGAGTTTGAAGATAAAGACATTAACATATAATACATACCCCTAAAACGAAGGGATACTACTCTAATACTGTTATCGCAGTATTATTGTCAGAATTGAAAGACAGAACAAACAGGAAATATCCAGCACAATGTTTTACCCTGTTAGGATTATTTGTTTGTCTCTTTTTGTATTTGGTTGCAAAACAGAACACATTTAGAAAAGTGCAAAAAAAATTATGCTCAGCAAAATGAATTATTTAAAAGCAAACACTCATGTAACTGTCACCCAGCTACAGAAATAGAATATGTATTGCTATTATCCCAGAATGCCTACTTACTTCATCCATTCAGAAACTCAACCTCCTACAAAAGGTAGCCACTCACATACTGTCTTACTTTTCTTTATATGCTTTTTTTTTTATATATCACTTAAGTGTGCACCCCAAACATTACAGTTTGATGTAGGCTGGTTTTGCAGTGTATGTACAATCTGTTTTCCCTGGCTTTTTTCACATGTCACATTATTTTGTAAATTACCCACATTGTCAATGTTGAGTTGTTGTTAATTTGTTTCTGTATAATATTCATTTGAATAAATATAACACATTTTCAGTTTTAATTCACTCAATCACTGAAGAACATTTGGTGTGTTTCCACTGTGTGGCTATCCTACAAAATGCTGCAATGAAAATTCTTATCCACGTCTTTTGCTACGTCTAAGGCCGCATCTCTGCAGAGTACACACTTAGAAGAAGACTGGCTGGGCCAGAGGACACAGGTATCCTCACTCCTGCTAGATAATATCTGTTTGCACCAATTGACACTCGGGTAAGAATTGCTTTTGCACCCCTCCTTACCACTCTTGGTATTGTCAGACGCTTCATTTTAACTCTTCCACTGAGTGTGTAGATCTCGTTTTAGCTTAAACCTCGCATCCCCGGTTACTAATAAGATCGAGCACCTCTATTAGCCATTTGGTTTACCTCTTGTGTAAAACCCCTGTTTAAAATTTTGACCCTCTTTTTTTTCTTTTCATTATCCTGTCTGCCTGTTTCAAATGCTCTGGATAGGATCACTTGGTTAGTATCCTATATAATAAAAGGCCAGGGATCATAACAGTGTAATGACTGGAACGACCTTGGACCAGGTGCTATGAGGTGCATAGACTGGGGGTGAGACTGGGGCCTGGCCAGCTGCTGGAAGGCAGACCTCTTGGTCCCTCCCCCCTGGCCAGCAGACTCTGATCATCTTCAGTGTCTTCCCAAAGGTATGTAGCACCTCCACCGTGCAGCTTCCTGGGATGCGGACTCACCGCTGTGAGAGGCTCCGGAGCAGGGACTTCAACAAGGACTTCAGCACCTGCAGCGACCCTCAGCCTTCGCTGCTGGGAGGTGGACAGAGAACACCAGCTTTAACGCACAAACACCCTCCTCAGGGGGAACCGCCACCTCCCTACTCCACAGCTGCTTCAGGGTCTGCAAGAAACCGGCATGTACCACCCTGTGGGATGGGCGGGGCCAGAGCCTGAGCTGAGCGGCTCAGGGATGGGGGCTGAGCCAGGCAGCTGGGCCAGTGCAGGGACAGAGGAAGGGAAAGAAGAAAGGAAGAAAGAAGGGAGGAGCAGGAGAAAGGGGGCAGCCCTGGTGCCCTGCACCTCCTCCCACAGGCATAGCCCTTCCTGGCTGAGTTTCCCAGATCATTGTTAGGCTTTTGGCTGGTGACGAGGCTGCGGAAGGATTCACGAGGGAGAGAAGAGACAGGTGCAGAGAGAGGGCGTTTATTTCACTTCTTTAAGGAGAGCAAAGGACCAGGTGCCTTTTGATGGCACAAGGCACCTAAGGCAGAGTGGGCTGTTCTTTTGATAGCGGGAGGAACCAGGGATGGGTGGCAGCAGCGGGACTGGACTGGGGACTGGTGAGAGGTCGGAAGATGGTCTGATCGCAGGCTAGGCCTAGGGACCCTAGCTGTGCAAAATTTCGTGCACTGGGCCTCTAGTAAATACTATAAATTTTATGCAGATGATTTCTCCCAGTCTTTATCTTGTTGTGCAATCTCTTACTAATGAGCAGAAGTTCATAATTTTAATATCAGTCCACTGTATCAATATTTTTAAGTGCTTTTCTTTGTCCCAACAACATTTTCTGAAAAGAGCTTTTCCCTCTCTGAACTCCAGTGCTACTTCTGTGATAAATTGAGAGTCCATATATACCAGTATGTAAGTCTGTTTGTGTGCTCTCTTTATGATTCCATTGATCCATTGCCTATCATTGCAACAATCCATAAATTTCCTATAGCCTTACTAATTTTTATCTATTTATTTAATCAGTTAACTGAAAAATGTATGCTACAATTTTTTTTCAATACTGTTGTGGATTTGTCCACTTCACTGTAACTTCATCAGTTTTCGCTTTATATATTTTGAGTCTAAATTATTAGATACATACAAATTTTCATTTGTTTCAATTTCTTGTGAATTCAACTTTTTACCATAATAAAAATGCCCTTCTTTATTTTTAGTAACTGAAATGTAAACTTTTGTTTTTATATCTCCCATGTCCTTATTTCCTAAATGTGTTTCTCATAAACAGTACCTAGTTGTAATTGTTTGAAAATCTTTGCCTTTTAATTAGATCACTTAGTTCACTTGCATTTATTATAATTGTGGACTCATTAGTTTATACCATAGTCAATCTATTGCCTCTCTGCTCCAAATTCGCCCTTTCCTGCTATGCTTGTGATATTGGGATATTTTTTTCCTTGACAGCTTGCATGATGTTAAGCTTCATCAGTAGAGGCCACCAGAGACACAAAGAAGGATGCAAAAAGACAAAGCATGTACATCCCTCCCTGGACAGCTCCCTCTGTCACAGGGGGGAGGCTTCCCCATGAGTTCATTTTGGAGCACTTCACTGGATTCCCTCAGGTTGTAACCACTCCCTTCTCTGTGCTATTTCTAGTGCTGAACTTCTCACATTGCATTATAATTCATCTGGGTGTCACACTGTCTCCACCACTCGGATAATACTTCCTTAAGAATGAGATTTATGTGTTTTTTTAATCTCTATTCCTCAGTGCTTAGCACTGTCCTGGACAACAATTATAGTTTCTGCCTTATTATATGTTAGAGATTGTCCATTGTGTTCTAATATAGTGGATGCTTGGTCAACACTTGTTGCTAAAATAGTAGATTATTATTCCCATTTTCAGGAGGAGTAACTGAGGATCACAAAAGGAAAATGACTTGCTGAAGGTCACATGAGTAGGACATGGCATGGTCAAATGTAAACATAGACATGTCTCTTTTCTCTATTCTGTGCTCACTAAGATACAAGGATGGATCATGCCAAGGGGCCTGGTGTTATTTTGTTGCTTAAAAATCCTCTGTTGGAGTGGAAGTCAATAGTAGGAAATAAGAAAGTGTCTTCCCTAGCACTATGTGCCAATACATTTATACTAGAGGCCCAGTGCATGAAGTTTGTGCATGGGTGTGGTCCCTAGGCCTGGCCAGTGATCTGGGCCAATCAGGGCCTTCTAGCTATTGACCGGGGCCTTCCCTCCCATAACTTCTCCACTGGGGCCTGCCAGACAGGGGAGGGACTGTGGGAGGTTGGCTGGTGCAGGGAAAACCCAGGGAAGGTTGGCTGGCTATGGGAGTGCACTGACCACCAGAGGGCAGCTCCTGCATTGAGCATCTGTCCCCAGGTGGTCAGTGCATGTCATAATGACCGATTGTTTTAATTTAATACCGGTTATTCAGGCATTCTGGTTGCTTAGGATTTTATATATAGAGATATATTCAGAGATATGATGGGCATTATTATTTTCACATTACAGAGAATGACCTGAAGCCCAGATATGTGAAGTGCAACAATTCATACAGTTTCAAAATGGCAGAGAAAAATTCAAACCCAGTTCCAAGCAACTCTGGAGTCTACACTTTTGATAATTAATATATCAACTGTTCAGGTACCTAAAAAAAAACTAAAGAAATAATGATATAACAAAGACCCATGTACCTGTTACTCAATTTATAAAAATTATCCCGTGTACTGATCACATTCTCCTGCCATTGGTGACTATCATCCTCATGCATATCTTTAGTTTACATATACATATTAGAATACTGTACAATGTACAGTATATATTTTTCATATAATAATACTTGTATAAGTATTATTTTTCAGCAAATATTTGACTATCTACTCTGTGCCAACTACTCTTTTTAAGTACAGAGGAAATAGTAGTGACATAATAAAGCCCCTGCTCTCATAAAATTTAATTCTGGAGTAGGGAGACAGACAATAAAGCATAAACTAAGCAACATGTAATATATCTGGTAGTACATGGTAAGGGATAAAGAGTGATGGGGATGTGGAAAAAGATGAAGTCCTCTATTATGAAGAGATATTTGAGCAGATATCTAAAAGAATGATGTCTTACCATTAAAACAACAACAATACTCTTGCCACTGTGGAGAACAGGTGGCAGTGGCTACTCTATTGCTAAACGTCCAGATGAGAAGTAATGGTGGCCTGCATTGTTGAGGAGGTAACAAGTGGTCAGATTTTGCTTGTATTTTGAAGGTAATGTTTATATTAAAAGATAAATGGTCTATAATTTTCTTTCCTTGACTTGTCCTTGTACTTTCAGAATCAGGTCCATTAGCCTCATAAAACTATCTGGGCAGCTTTTCTTCTACCTTTAGAACAACTTGTGTCAAACAGCAACTAACCTTTCTGTGAAAAATTGGTAGAACTCACTGTAAAGCTGGTCAGACCTGAGATTTTTAAAATAGTAAATATTTTCTTCAAATTCCCACTTCTTCATTTTAATATCTAATTTTTCTTAGAATTATGCCACTTCATCTGTTTTCCAATTTGTTAGCATACACGTGTTTATATTGTTGTGTCTGCATTTTTATTCCTTCTTATTCTATATTTTATTTATTTTTATACTTGTATTTATTAGTCTTACATGAATAGCTCATTAAACTTTTTAAATAACAAGGTCTGGATTTTTTTAATGATTAATTTTTACTATCATTGTCATCTTTGTCTATTTTAGAGTGTCATGTATCTGAGAAGAGAAATGGTTTCTCCCTACTTTTTGTTTTCTTAGGTGTTCTCTAATGCTCCCCCCACACCAACCTTTATCACTGAATCTTAGCAAATATGTTCTCATGGCTCAAAAGTCCAATAGTACAAAATATTTTATAGTGGGAACCTAACCTCTCATATTTATCTCCATATATTTGATTCTTACTGTGGTTCTGTTATACTCTCCTTAGTTTCACATGTGCTATTCCAGAGTTTCTTTATTCCTATACTACGTAATATCCTATCTAATAAAAGAGTAATATGCATATTAACCATCACTCCACTATATCCACCAGCCACACCAACCAGCCAATCATAGCAAGTATTCAAATTAACCTTAACCAAGATGGCTGTGGCCACAGAGCAAGCAGGAGGGAGGCTTGGTTTTCCCTATTGATGGAGGAAGCCAAGCTTTCCACATGCCCTGGTGGGCACAGGCCTCCACTCAAGGGTACAAAGTTTCAATTATAGAAGATAAATAAATTCCAGATACCAGGGTCTCCACTTGGGTCGCTGGGGGGCATGGCCAGCCTAAAAACTACCACAGGCTCCTAACCCAGGCTGTCCCATACCCCAAGAGAACCCTCACCCTGATCGAGGACAATCTTCAGGGCAAACCACCTGACCCCTACCCATGCATTAGGCATCTATCCTATCTAATAAAAGAGTAATATGCAGATTGACCATCACTCCAACACATAAGATGGCTACCCCCATGTGGTCAAAGATTCTGACCCCATGTAGACACAAGATGGCCACCGGGGAAAGGCAGTTGGGAGGGACCAGGCCTGCAGGGGAGGGCAGTTAGGAGTGACCAGGCTGGCAGAGGGGGGAAGTTGGGGGTGACTGGCCCTGCAGGGAAGGGCAGTTAGGGGGACCCAGGACTGCAGGGGAGAACAGTTAAGGGGACCTGGCCTGCAGGGAAGGGAAGTTAGGAGTGACCAGGCCTGCAGGGGAGGGCAGTTAGAGGCAAACAGGCAGGGAAGCAGTTAGGCATCAATCAGGCTGGCAGGGGAGGGGTTAGGGTGTGATCAGTCTGGCAGGCAGAAGCAATTAGGGGCAATCAGGAACACAGGCAGGCGAACAGTTAGAAGCCAGCAGTCCTGGATTGTGAGAGAAATGTCCCATTGCCCATTTAGGCCCAATACCGATGGGCAGTCAAAAATCCCCTGAGGGGTTCCAGATTGGAGAGGGTGCAGGCTGCACTGAGGAACAACCCCCATGCACGAATTTTGTGCACCAGGCCTCTACTATATAATAAAAAGGCTAATACACAAATTGTCGTTATGGGCAGGACTTTGACCGACTGGGAGTTAGACATGCACTGATGACCAGGGAGCAGTGTGGAACATGGTGGGCATTGATGACACAGTGCTGGCAGCAGGCGGCAGTGGAGGCACTGCTGGCCCCGATGGGCCCCGATTACAGCAGGACCGAGGCAGGGTGGTGGAGCAGGTGAGCAGGTGGTGCTGCCAAGGTGAGTGCAAAGGGAGGCCCCAGTGGCAGGCAGCCAGGGGAAGGGAGGCCCTGACCAGCAGCTGTCAGCCACTAGAGACCCTACCTGTACATGAATTTCATGCACTGGGCCTTTACTATATATATATATATATATATATATATATATATATATATATATATATATGGTCTAATTTTCCTACTTTTCAATGAGGAATGGGAAGACAGACAATAATGGTTGCAGATTATAAATGCTCAACTGAACCTTTCTTTTTATTTATTTATTTATTTATTAAAATATATTTTATTGATTTTTTTACAGAGAGGAAGGGAGAGAGATATAGAGCTAGAAATGTCGAAGAGAGAGAGACATTGACCAGCTGCCTCTTGCACACCCCCTACCGGGGATGTGCCCACAACCAAAGTACATGCCCTTGACCAGAATCGAACCTGGGACCTTTTAGTCCGCAGACCGACGCTCTACCACTGAGCCAAACCGATTTTGGCTATTTATTTATTTTTAATTGTGTTGTCTTTTTTTGTTGTTGTTGAGTTTAAGTTCTTTGTTTTTTTAGTCCTCACCCAAGTATATTTTTCCATTGATTTTTAGAGTGGAAGCGAGGAGGAGGAGGAGGAGGAGGAGGAGGAGAGAGAGAGATCAATGTGAGAGAGACACATCAATTATTTGCCTCCCACATGAGCCCTGACCAAGGCTGGAGCTCAAGCTTGTAACCAAAGTACATGCCCTTGACTGGAATTGAACCCAGGACCCTTCAGTTCATGGGCAATACTCTTTCCATTGAGCCAAATCAGCTAGAGATATACCTTTCTTTTTGATTTAGTAATATAGTTTATAGGTTTCCACAACAATACCTTAAATTCTTTCTAATTTTTAACTGCTATGTAATCACTATATTCTTGTTTATATATTCTTGTTTAATAATTTTCCTTTTGTGTCGTTTCTTATCTTTTGTTGTTATACATATTGTTTGTAACAGATATCACTTGGGTCTTTTCAGCCTCACCAGGGTCCTTTGTCACTATGTCCCCCTACCTGCTCCTGTAATGACCTGTCCAGCAGGAGCTATGGCTCACTCCAACCAAACAGTGCCTGTTTCTTGCAGAAGACATGTGGCTTTCACCTCCTGATTTAGGGCTCCCTTGTTGCAACTGAGACACAAAAGCCCTAGGACAGGCTTAGCAACCATGCATTCAAACCAGAATTGCAGGGAAGTGAATCTTAAAAAGAATCACAGAGAGAATCTTAGAACAAAGGGAGATGGGATCCAGAAAAAAAAGAAGAAGAAAAAAAAGACCCACCCTTCCTCCTTCCCTCTGTCCCACAGGCTGTCCTGGAACACAGTAGCTCATATAGACCCTTAGGATCTTCAAAGATCAAGCCAGGAGTTTGTTGGAAACCAGGTGATAGCCTGCTCAGTAATGTGCCTTGTGCTGCCTTTCCCTACTTCCCTGACTCTTTCCTCTTTTCCTTCACCTTTGGGCTTGCATTCTTGTGTAGCAAACTATAAGTGTTTGCCTCAGGCTCTGTGCTCTAGAGCACCCCGGCTAAGACTGCTGGAACCAGAAATAACCCTTGAGAGCAAACCCCTCGGGATAGGATTTGGAGTTGCGTTTTCCCCAAGTCTGATGGCGACAGGGGCCCTATTGCTGATGGTAAGTGTAGGTGGCAATAACTCCTGCTTGCGGTAGCGACAGAATCACTAAAGCTTTCATCTAGGGTTAATTGGAATGAAGTGGTGGTGGGGAGGGTGGGGGGGGCAGTGAACTGAGGCTTTGGCGTGTACTATGGCTGTAGCACATTTCATGTCTCCAGATATGAGGACAATTATAAGGATAATGGAAGAGACTGGGCCCCTGTTCATGGCATTGCTAACTCAAATAATGGGTTACTTGAGCCAGTTGCCACTGTGATAGTCTGAGGACCCTGCTAGTTATTAAGCTGTGGTTTTTCTGTTCCAACCCCACTTCTGTACTTTGCTTTGTGATACTTTATATACAGCTGGCCAAGTAGCTAGCTCCCTGTTAGTTTTTCCAAAAAAGAACACTAGAGGGAGACTGGGAGCCTGGAGAGGAGAAATAACCAGCCAGCACCTTTGGGCTATGTGTTAAGTGCCTACCATCATCACCTTCAGAAACGCAGTCTTCCAGTCCCCATCATCAGAGGCCAGCATCCTGCTACCTGGAGGATATTCAAGCTTCTAAGTTTTAATAAAAATTTGTTCCCAGCTCTTGGAATGGCAGAATTATTTCTGTGTTATCTCAATGCTTTCCTTTTGCCTTTTCAGTCTTTCAATATTTATTTAACTAATTCTTTATGATACACCGTCTCTGATCCACAACTGTTTTGAGTAAAAAAAAAAAAATTGAAAAGATTATCATTTCCAGAGATTGGTAATGTAATGTGTTATCTTGCACATCTGGAAGTGGATCTAATTATTTCCTTGGTTGATTGATAGGACTTGGGTTTAATGGTGACATGTATTAATTGAGAAGGAGAGGCAGAAATTTTCCCCAATAATGCGGAGGCAGGAATTTAAAGATTTCAGAGGATGGGTATGGTGGAGTGGATTTATCATAAGAGACATGTACACTAAACCCCCATCCTCATGACATCATCCTGGATGTCTCAGAGGACCCTTCCTTCACTAGGTCATTAAGCAACACATTGGTGAGACAGCCTTCAGTATCACAGAAAAGCTCAGTAGTCCTTGTCCTCTGTAAGCCAGGCAGGGTGATGTGAAAATCTGCCATTGCCATGGTTCCCCTGATTTCAATTGGCCAAAATGTTTGGCCATCAGCTTCATAAATGATATACATTCTAATCAAGTGTTTCTTGATCCTTATAACATGAAAAAAAATCTAGATCACATATCCAAAAAACTGACTTGAGTCGCCAATATGGAGAGTCAATGCCCCTCATCCAGCTGCAGACCTGTTCACAAGCTCAACAGGCTTTGATTGAAGAGGAGGGCGAGTCCCTTGAGAAAGCACCCTGCCACTGGGCTACAATATATTCTGTAAATCTTCCTCTAAGCTTTCCTCAAAGAGAGGGCAGGCATTAACCATCATGACTGTGAACTAAGGAAAAGGAAATACTCTGACCTTGACCAATAAGCACCTAGAGTAGTTTGGAAGAACATTCCTGCAGCCACAAGGTAGACTGTGATGAAAATTAGGCCATGGATCTGATTTAAGGAGGACTGACTGTGCAAACGGAATAGATTTCCTATGTAAAATACAGAACCTTGATAGAAAACGAATAGGGTCCTGAGATCTGGAATTAGGGCATTTAGATAGGTGAGCCTGAGAGTTCTCTAACACCCAAACTCTTCTCATCTCTCTAAACTGGCAAAAGCAGACCCTTCACTTGCTAGGGCGAGAGTCCTGCTATCTGGAGACTATGCAATGGCCTCAGCTATTGCAGGTGTCTCATAAAATGGTGCCAATTATTAGCATGACCCCTAGTGGAAAACCAGGGCCAGATTTCAGCACAGGTTGAATGAGAAAGTAGTCAGCTCCAGGAAGAAGTAGCTTGCATGTTGAGGGAATTGGATAATGTGGATCACATATACAGGTATGAACCAGGGGCACCTGTGAGGGATTAGATCTTTAGAACATGGGACTGGGCAGGAGTGTAAAATATAAGACTAGATAGGGGATCATTCATGGCTATGGAGGCTTTCTTCTGTGACTTAGGATTCAGTATTTTGAGAAAGACACCTGGCACAGTTTTTTGAAGTCTGGATATAGCAATAGTGTATGTTAAATTAAATTGAGATGCCAGAATTTATTTGGCATGATATTGGGAAGGTGTTCAGAGGACTCAAGGACATGGGAATGCTAGAATGAACTTACTGTGTAAAAGCTAAGGACCCACCAGCTAACAGTTCATGAGAAGTCCTAAAGGATGCCTCCTTTCTAAAGGCAACAAAATGTACCTGTCAAGGGATCATCAATATCTTTGAGAAGTTTCATGGTTGTTGTCTTGTATAGGCTGGAGCTGAAGGTGTGAGATACAGCATTGAAGTGTGTTCCTTGGAGTTCAGGAAGATGAGGGATTAAGACGTGGCAGAAGCCAGATGGCAGCACTAAATCATCAGAGGCAAGATGGATCTAATTGCCATAAGAGTAAGGGTAGGGAGCAGCTCTAGGGCCAAGCCTCAGATTGACCTGTGGCAGGGCCACAGACAAGTCCCGGCTTGGAGGGCAGAGCCCTCTTAGCATAATTAAGTTAGACCTCATAGTCCTCCCTTGCTCCTTCCTAGGTAGCTAATGGGCTGTGGGAGGTGCAGCAAGTGCTGCCAAAACAAAGTGAAACTCACGAGAACATTGTAAACATGTTGACCACTACCCTTGTTTTGTATTGTGTGCTCTGACTCCGCTTGCAGGCTGGGTCACTGTTTCTTCATCCAGGTCCAGTGATTCAACCTAGCCCCAGCTGTATTCTCTTTTCTATCTTCTTATCCTTTGCTGCCCCTCCTCAGGCTCACAGAGCTTGGCCGTGCTGGCATAGCACAAGTAAGATCAATGCATGACCTAGTTTGCCTGGGACAGTTTTTGCCTGTTGTCCTAGTATAATTATCAATAGTGTCAGATTTCACTCTCAATAGTGCCCTAGTTTCGACAATAAATCTTTGGTCACCTAGTAATGGACAGAAACAGTGGGATGATAATCAGATCCATAGGGACCTAAGGTGATGGCTAATGGATCATAATGTTTCTAGAGTCAAAATAGACAATGGACTAGGGTCTAACCTGATTAATAGAAAAACAATAATTTTTAAAATGGAATTTAAAAAAAAGAGAGAGGTGATGAGGAGTGGGCTGATGTCAGATATTATTAAGAGGAAATTTCTCAATTCAACTTCTCATTCACTCCAGACCTAAGCCAGTTCACAGTCCCAGAGCCAACTGATTGAAGCAGAGGACATTTGCTCTTGAGGACATACCCTGCAATGTCATCACCCTAGTGTGTGTTTTCCAAACCTTCCCCAAAGAGACCTGTGATTTTTTTTTTTAAACCAGGCCAACTGTCCACTGAATAAAGGAGAATATTCAGACTCTTTGAGGGCCAGTAACAAAGTGAAATTTATGCAGGCTAGTTGATATATAGAAACCTGGCCCAAGTCCATCTTACAGTGGGTCTAGTGAAACCATAGATCCAGCTTACGGTAAATTTCCTGGTCCTGAATGTGTGATTGGAAAAAATATTGTTGGCACAAAAAGAACTTCTACATTTGACCAAAGACTTGCGAAGTGAGAACCATAATAAGAGCCAAGTGCAAGTCCCTGAAACGGCCACTTACCCATGGCAGAGAGAATACATCAGGAGCAATATCATTCAAGAGGAATTTCAGAAATTAGTGCCACTCTACAAGATGCAAGAATGGTGCTCCCTATCAGGTCAAGGCTCAATTTTGGGCTGGAAAAACAACGTATGGATAGTGAAGGATAATATTGGAACACCTTAAAGCTGAACAGATGGCAGTCCCAATAGCAGCTGACATGCCAAATATGGTAGCTTTATTGGAGCAGATGGACATAGCCAGTGCTATTCAGTAGCCAACTATTGACATGGTAAACTGTGCTTTGCTCAGTCTTAATCAGTAGAAAGGGTCAAAAGCGGTTTGCTTTTGCATGGCAAGGACAAACTTACCGTCTTGACCCAGACCTATGTCAACTTTCTTGCTCTCTGTCATAATGTGTCTGCATACTATTAGTCATCTTGATATTTCATGAACCATCACTGGCCCATTAGACTGATGACAACATGCTAATTGAATCTCGTGAGCAAGCAGTGGTAAGTACCCTAAATGATTCCCTAGTACAAGAAAATGGAAGACAGCCCCATGACGATATGGGAGCTTGCCATATTTGTAATGTTTCCTGGATTGGGAAATACTGGGATATCCCCTTCTAAGATGAAGAATATATTGTCGCACCTCATACTTATTGCCACAAGAAAAACAAGCACTATGTTTGATGGGCCTTTGGACTTGGCAGGAACATACTGTAATGCAGAATTTTGCTTTGACCCGTTTATTGGATGACTTGGAAGGCTTCCATTTTCTAAGAGACCTGTAACAAGAGAAGATGCAAGCTTCTGGGCCCCTCAGGCCATTGAACCAGTCATTCCGTTTTGAGTACACAAGTCTTTTACATCTTCTTTACAGATTTATTTCTATATACGTCATATTTTTTTATGTTATTTCAAGTGGTGTTTTTATTTCAATTTCTGGTTATATATACTGCTGGTATATAGAAATATAATTTATTTTCAGATATTATTTGATACCAGGCAAACCTGAGAAACTCACTGTTGATTTGATGCTGGATATTGAATCTTTACCTCATTAGATGTATATGTTTGCACTGCTATAAATATTTTTTGAGATTTTTTTATGGGATCCAGTGAACTTAGATACAAGAATACAAACAATTTGATCCTTTTATGATTTGTTTCACAGATTCAGAGTAGTACTGAATGGGATTGCTAATTACCGAGGCAACTTAGTGAGGCTATTATGAATTACCCTGTAAATTATGTTTTTTTTTCCAGTCTGCCTAGTGGGCATAGTCACTATTGCCAGCCCCTTGTGAGTGCCAGGCACTATTCTCTAAGGCTTTTTTGTTGTTGTTATTCCTAAACATAGGTGATCTCTTCACATCAATGAACTGATGAGTACTTTGCCAAATAGTTGAGAGGGATTCAGCAGATGTCAGAGTTCTCTCTCTATGAAGCTCTCTCGTATTTAGTGCTCTTTATTCCTATAGTAGTATATATATAATAAAAAGTCTGCAAACTCTTAGCTGTCTTCATCTCCTCAGACTCTCAGTTCATGTTTGAACCCAGAATGTTCACTAGTTAACAAAGAAGTTAACTGCCTTTTATGTATACAATAAGAATTCCATACTCAAGTTGCTATGGTGGCTCCTCAGAATCATCAAGAACTAGGCCATTTACAGTATTCTGATCAGTCATTAAAGATGCACAAGTTTCCTTTGTGGCCCCAAATGGCTACAAGTGCTCCAGGCATTGCATTTGCAATCTAAGCAGCAGGATGGGGGGAAAGCAAGAATCTAAGGAGCATCTCAGAGGTTCAGCACCTTGCTGTCTACAACTATACCAGCAACACTCTGTCAAATATGCCACCCAGATATCACGGGAGACTGAGAACAGTGCCTTTTAGCTAAGTGTGTCATTATTTAGTGTTCCATTACTGAGAACAAAAGGGAATTTGGATGTTGAGGAAGGCACTTAGCAGATGCCGCCACTTTAGAGAACATAAAAATTCTTGTTACAAAACACCTTTACATTTCAGATAAAATATAATCAAAGTACTCTTAAAATTTATTTCTGAGACTTCCATTTCCATCCAAGATGGAGTAATAGGAACCCGATTTACCCTTCTACCCCAAACAAAAATAAATAAATAAAACAGGCCCTAGCCAGTTTGGCTCAGTGGTGAGAACCTCAGCCAAGTGACTGAAGGGTCACGGGTTTGATTCCTGTCAAGGGTGCATACCTCATTTGCAGGCTTTATCCCCAGCTCCTGTCAGGGTGCATGTGGGAGGCAGGCAGTTGATAAGTCTCTCTCACATTGATGTTTCTCTCTCTCTGTCTCTCCCCCTTCCTTCTAGTCTCTGAAAATCAATGGAAAAATATCATCAGGTGAGGATTAAATCCCACCCCCCAATAAATAAAATATTAATAATAATAAAGTAAAACCAATGGTTTTCATCGACATTAAGCAATGAAGAACAGCAATCCCCAACAGACAGAATAACAATGAGGTAAACTCTATAGTTGCCCCATCTTAACACCCAAGTTTCCAGTTCATAGCACCAGGAGGGGACACAGGGCATTATAGCAACTTGAGTTTTTTGGGCAACTGTTGTTTAGAAGTTTCATGTTTACATGCTGAGTTCTATCTCACTTACCTAGTTTGCCAAATAGACAGGAACTTAACCGACACTCAGAGACAAAACTTGCTACAAAGAAAATTTTGAGGTAGGGGAGATTTACTTGTGGTGATTAAGGTTCATCATTTGGTGTCTTTTCTCTACTTTCCTACCATCTTAATGCTTTTATACTCTTGATCTATCCATTATAAAAATTTGCGCTCAAGGAAAGGGCCCAAACTTATTTACTAGGGATATTTTCATGTAAATAAAGACCAGAGCTTTCATCTAAAGAAATCAAGTTCTAATAGTGGTTTTTGTTTTTGTTTTTGTTTTTTTTTTCAGTAAGTACAAAGACCTTTAAAAATTACCAGGTTTTTATTTGTTTGGGGCTGGGGCGGAGTTAGGTCTTGAAATTCTCTCTTTATAGGAGCCTGCACTTAAGTGGGAAGATGGATAGACTGATTCAGTTAATGAGTATATTTTTTACACGTGCATTAGACAGGTAATATGCAAATATGTGGTTCATCAACCTGCCTCCCTCTTGAATTTAGAATGAGAGAGTGATATCTGGGGGGAAGCCCATATGTCACCTCCAGTTTCCTCAAGCTCTTCTCTGATACGATGTAATGTTGGCATATAATGAGCATACAGTTTCTCTTTCTCTCCAGTCTGTCCTGGGAAGCTGATATGTTGCAGGGAACCATGTCCATTTGAACTATTTACATGTAATGAGCCACAGCAGGTAGAGAAGCAGGTATCACCTCGTATGTCTCTCATTTACAAGCCCCTCAGTTCTTTTATTTATCCAACTTCTCAATACCTCTTCTACATCTTCATTTTGAATATAGTTTTCTAAGTTTATGAGCTGGAGAGGAAAGATCTGTGAATATGAATGTTATTTTTATCAATTTTCTTTTTCTCTGCTCTAACAGCAATTGTTTACTGCATGCTAGATAAAAGTACAGGGACGATAAGATAATATCTTTTTCTCCTGGTGGGATTCATATAAGGCTATAATTTTGTGGAGTTGGCAGACAGTCCCTGAGAATGTCTTAGCCCTGGGGATCTATGTAATTCTTGGACCCAGTAAACAAACCCATTCATAACTCATATGTATACAATTTAGTAGGACTGCCAAGGAATGCTTGCCTGAATTTATGTGTACAAATGACAGATACATAACACAATTTCTTAAAGAAGGAAAATGCACTTCGAATTTTATGTTCTCATTTGCTTGCTAACTGGGAACAACATGTGAAAAGGAACTATCAAAGAATTGTAATGTAGGTTACAAAGTAAATTATCATAAAATATTGTTAATCACTGTATACTATTAATTCACTTATAAAACACGTATTTGTCAAGAGCACTTGCTCTTTTTTTTCTTGCCCAGAATACTCTTCTCCAAAATTTTTGCATAACTCATTTATTCTCATCCTTCTGTTATCAGTTTAAAGCCCACCTACTTAGAAAGAACTTCCCTTGCCATCCTCCCAAGTAGCCTCTTTATACAGTGGGCCTCTTTATACATCTGTAGCCTCTTTATACATCTGTCTCCTTGCCTGTTTTATTTCCATTATAAAATTCATCACAGTCTGAAATGATCTTGTTTATTTACATTTTTACTTATTTAAAATATGCCTTTCCAAAAACAATTGAACTTTATAAGGTTAGAATTATTTTTTTTATCCTCACCTGAGGATATTTTTTCCATTGATTTTTTTTTTGAGAGAATGGAAGGGAGGAGAGGGAGGGAGAGAAGGAGGGAAGGGAAGAGAGAGAGAGAGAGAGAGAGAGAGAGAGAGAGAGAGAGAGAGAGAGAAACATCAAAGTGAGAGAGACACATCAATTGTTTGCCTCCTGCACATACCCCTTCATGCCCATAACTGGGAATCATACCTGCAACCTGACTGTTCTCGGGCTATTTTAATTTTTTTATCCTCACTGAAAGGTATGGCTTTATTAATTTTTTTTAGAAAGTGGAGAGAGAGAGAGAAGAGAGAGGTGAAAGAGAAACCTCAATTGGCTGCTTCCATTACATACCCCAACCAGGGATCAAACTTACAACCTAGCTATGTGCCCTGAACAGTAACTCCAGGGCACAACAGCTCTATATGTGTGACTATCATTCCCATTTTACAAATTAAGAAAGCAGGCTACAAAGAGTTTAACTAATTTGGCTCAAGGTTACACAGCTAATAAGTAAGGGTGTACCATTTTCCATCCCCACCATGAATATGTGAGAGTTCTAGTTTTTCTACATCCTTGCCAACACGTGATACAGTCATCCTTTTTAATTATCAGCATCAAATTGTCATTTTAATTTGTAGGGGCATCTGATGGTCAATATGATATGAAAGGCAAGGATTTGGACTGACTGTAGAACTGGTATTTATATTGCATTTCATTGTCAAAGAGTAGCAGAGCAATAGAAGATAGAGCAAATGACTTGTTAAGAGAAGTCTTGGGTTTGAATTTTGTCTCTGCATTGGTTCACTTCAGGTTGCTCACATTTAAAAAGGGTAACAATGTTTACCTCACAGGGTAATTAGGAGATTTCAGTGCGTTTTACATAAGAAAGTATGCAACACAACATTGGTGCCAAAGTTTTTTTTTTTTTTTTAACTTATTTTAAGTTTAGTGTTGTTTTTTCTCTGTTAGACTAAAAAAAAAAGCACACAATTTCTTGTCCTTGCAAGTCTCCCTTATCCCCACTGATTTGTTCTCCATCTTCTACTTTTTGGCATCTCCCCCACCCTAAAGTTATATTGCTTAACACCAGCTTGAGCGGACAGCACACATGGCAGAAAGGAATACTCTAAGAAAAGCACAGTCATCGGTTTTTATGTGCATCAAAGTTGCAAATAGTTTAAGTGGCTTATGTAAATTTTGTGCAAGCTGCTCTAAAAAGCATTTTTGTTATTTTGATAAAGGATCACCCCAAGGTTTAGTTCCAGTGATGCTAGGTATAATGAATGGAAGAGGTCAAATGCTAAGTAGCTAAGATGATGGGCTCTGAAAGCAGAGCCTGTGTGTAATTCCTATCTCAGCCTCACTTGATAGCTATGGAACCTTGGGCAAGCTATTCCGTTTCTCTATATTTTGGTTTTCTCATCAATTAATGGGGACATTACTTACTCTTAACCCTTTGGATTTTTATGAGAATTAATTGCGGTTTACAATGAGTGCTCAATAATTGTTAACTTTTGCAACTCTAAAACTTGTAAAACAAAATCTTTACACTTATGCCCGTCTTTTAAAAGTTGTCTTGTTACTTAACAGCATCACAATATCTCTAACGACACAAATAATAGTGCTCTCATTGCTAATATTTTCCGCTTCATTCCTTCCCCTCCCCCAAATGCCTCAGTTTTGCTTGAGTTTATTATACAATTTTGTCCCTGGAGTTTATAAACTTTAGGTTTTGAAGCAGCCAGTTTTGCCTGCATATTAGAAATAAAATAAATATAAGGCTTGGTATTGTGTACAAGCTTGTGTTGCATCAAACAAGGTAATGCTATTTGGATTGACTAAAGATTTAGGTAAGCAATGGAAAGAGAGAATTAATGTTGACTCTATAAAGTTGCAAACCAAGGAATTGTAATTGGCTTGCTATTTCCTTACAACAAATTCATTGGCTGTTGTGGTAGGATTAGTATACACTCCACATTCCTCTGCTCTACCTCCCCAAAGGTATATAATCTTAACCTGCCTTTTACAATTTTTTCTTTCTTACTTCAACTTTGCATTTGTCTGTGAATGCTAAACCTTTGTTGGTTTAGGTACTACTTGATTTTTCCCAGTGGTTTGACAATGTCACTTTAGGATAAAAAAGCAAACACCTTTCAGTATTCTGACAGCATCCTACTTAATAAAAGAGTAATATGCAAATTAACCATCATTTCACTATACCCATCAGCCACACCCACTAGCCAATCAGAATGAGTATACAAATTAACCCCAACCAAGATGGCTGTGGCCACAGAGAGCAGGAGAGAGGCTTGGGTTTCCCTGACAATGGAGGAAGCCAAGGTTTCCACACACCCTAGCAGGCACAGGCCTCCACTCAAGGGTACAAAGTTTCAATTATAGAAGGTAAATAAATTGCACCAGAAATGGCAGCAGCCACTGAACTGAAAGAGTAGGCTAGGGTTGCCCCCAGCAATGGAGGAAGCCAAGGTTCTGCAATCCTGGCCAGCCTAGGTTTCCACTCCAGCCTACAAAGATTCAATTATAGAAGATACATAAATTCCAACAGAAATGGCTGCTGCGAGGGAACAAGCAGGAGGCTACAAAGTTTCAATTGTAGAAGATAAATAAACCCCAGATACCAGGGCCTCCACTTGGGTAGCCAGGAGCCATGGCTGGCCTGCAAACCATCACAGGCCCCTCTCCCAGGCAGCCCCACACCCCAAGGGAACCCCCACCCTGATCTGAGACTCCCTTCAGGGCAAACCAGCTGGCCCTCACCTGTGCACCAGGCCTCTATCCTATCTAATAAAATAGTAATATGCAAATTGACCATCACTCCAACATACAAGATAGCTGCCTCCATGTGGTCAAAGATTCTGCCCCCATGTGGACACAAGATAGCCATCACAAGATGGCCAGCAGGTGAGGACAGTTGGGAGGGACCAGGCCTGCAAGAGAGGGCAGTTGTGGGTGATCAGGCAAGCAGGGGAGGGAAGTTGGGAGCAAACAGGTTGGCAGGGGAGACATTAGACATCAATCAGGCTGGCATGGGAGTGGTTAGGGGGTGATCAGGCTGGCAGGCAGAAGCAGTTAGGGGCAATCAGGAAGGCAGGCAGGTGAGTAGTTGGGAGCCAGGAGTTCTGGATTGTGAGAGGGATATCCGAATGCCTTTGAGGGGTCACAGATTGGAGAGGGTGCAGGCTGGGCTGAGGGACACTCCCACCCCCCATGCACAAAATTTGTGCACTGGGCCTCTAGTATATTCTATATAATAAAGAGGTGGTATGCAAATAAATCCTCACTCCCTCACAAGATGGCTGGCTGCCTGTGACCAGGTCAGCAGGGGGGTGGTTAGTGAGAGACAACCAAATGACTGTTCAAGCAGGCTGCATAGGGTGACCAGGCCAGCAGGGGGGTTAGTGAGAGATGACCAAATGACTGAATAGCAGGCTATGTGGGGCAACCAGGCCAGTGGGTGGTGTGTGTGTGTGTGTGTTGACCAGGCCTATATGGGGGTGCAAGTTGGGGGTTACCAGGCTGGCAAGGGGTTGCAGTTGGAACAACCTGACCAGCGGCGGGGAGGCAGCTAGGGGCGATCAGACCATCACACAGAGGCAGTTAGGGGTGATCAGGCCAGCATGGGGGGGGGCAGTTAGGGGCGAGCAGTTAGGAGCCAGTGGTCCAGGATTGTGAGAGGAATGTCCGGCTGCCGGTTTAGGCACGACCCCCTAAACCGGAAGTTGGACATTCCTTGAGGGGTTCCAGATTGGAGAGGGTGCAGGCTGGGCTGAGGGGACCCCCAGCCCCATGCACGAATTTCATGCACCAGGCCTCTAATCAAATTATAAATACACACACACACACACACACACACACACACACACACACACTGAATATAGGTAAAAGAAAAGAAACAGGAATGACAGCAGTATTTCCAAGGCCTAAAAACCCTAGGTTACAAGAGTGCAGAACGTTGACTTGACCGTTTTAGTGCCCACCTGGATATTCTTGATAAATAATTCACAATTAATTTGCTTGTTTGAAAGATTAGAAATGAATTTGAAGAGCCATTTTCACTCAGTCTGCCTGGTGTTGATCTAAGCAGTAAAGACAATAATGAAAAATCTCTTAAGAGATTACACTCCAGAGGAGGAATTTTGGGAGCCGGCACGAGGCCAGTTTTTGTCCCAGGCTGTAAAAGGGTTTCTGATGCTGAGCAATGGTGCTGCAACGGTTCCCAGTTTCCCTCTTGATGTGTTTGGTGTAGAATTGCTTTCTGTATTTTCAGCCAAAAGATGTGTGCATCTGCCTCTCAAAGATTAAACTGCATCTGTTGACAAAAATAGGCATTTGGGAAGCATATTTGTTGTTAAAAGGAGTGTTTTCTTTACATCAGGTGTTAAGGGAATGACAATGAATTAGCATTCTTCTGCTTCGTGTTAAGTTGTAATTTTTTTTTTTTTTTGCTATCTGACATTAATCTCAGGAGATCAGATCGTTTGATTAACAGAGGTGGGCATACAATCAAGAAAAAACCATTCTCTTGATCCAGTAACTTACCTAGACCACAATAGTTGTAAAACAATACTTAATCCAAAGCCATCTATTGACTCCAAAGAATCCATCACAAACCTCTTACCATAATATGTTCCTCAAGGGATATTTCATTTTTCTTTTTTCTTTTTAAAAAAATATATTTAATTGATTTTTTACATAGAGGAAGAGAGAGGGACAGAGAACTGGAAACATTAATGAGAGAGAAACATCAACCAGCTGCCTCCTGCACAAGCCCCACCAGGGAGATGCCCTCAATCAAGGTACATGCCCTTGACTGGAATCAAACCTGGGACCCTTCAGTCTGCAGGCTGACGGTCTATCTACTGAGCCAAACTGGTTCTGGCTCATTTTTATTTTTCTATTCCCAGTGAGGACTCCTATGTAATCTCAATAAAAGAACACAAATAAAACAAAAATTAATTAACAGACATTTCAGTCAATAATTACTCTTACATGAGGTGTGCTTTTAAAATTATTCAAATTATATAAACAATATTATTTGTCTTAACTTTAGAGTTTTCTGCCATTTCTTATTGTGTATCACCTTGATTTTTTCCTGTATTCTAATTTAGTGAAAATATAAATACTCGAAGAACTATCTTGAATGTTTAATTGTTACTTTTAAATATAAGAATTGAGAAATAACTCAGAAGCAATTTGTTAATTATATATAAACTAGAGGCCTAGTGCACAGATTTGTGCACAGTGAAAGGAAATTAATTACAAGGTGGCTGGTGGGGCAGAACTGGGCAAGACAGGCTGGGCACACCCTGGAGCCAACCTTCCTCAGTCCCTCTCTGGCCAGCTGCACCTGGGGTAGTGCCAGGGCTCAAAGGGCATCTGTGGAGTGATCAGGGTCCCTTTGGCAGGTGGAGTGTCTCTGCCTGGTTGGTGGAGTCCCTCTGCCTGGACTGTGGGGATCAAGCCAAAACTGACAGTCTGACACCTCCCAAGGGGTACTGGAGTCACTCAGCAGCTCCTGTGTTGAACGTCTGCCCCCTAGTGGTCAGTGTGCATCAGAGCTACTAGTCAGAGCATATGCCCACTGATGGTCATTATGTGTCATAGCTACTGGTTGGACGGTCAGATGGTTGCTTAGGCTTTTATATATAGAGAGATATTAATAAATAAAATTTAATATTTCATCATTAAAGGAGACTCTAATGTCATCCCATAGCAGGTAAGGAACAAACAAAATTATGGGCAGGAGATGTCTACAGATAAAAATAGAGCCATTTTTGGGCAAATAGACTGAAATACTATTTAAATAATTATATTTTAGAATTATGCAGGCAAAAAAAAATTCCTAATATAGATTTACAACCTAAATAACTAAATGGATAACAAAAAAATATCAGGAATGCAAACTCTGAAGAGAATGTGATTAAAGGTTTAAATGTAAAGAGTTTCTCAGGTAATATCTTTTTTTAAAAATTTTCATTAAAAAGTATCACAGCATGGACAGGTGGGAGAACACATTCTGGAACATATTTTTTATGGGTTTTTTTTTTGGAGGAGGAATTTTCCTTTTACTAGTATTAAATATTTTTTTCTTTCACCCTTTTAATGTTGTTTACCAAGCTATTCTACTTTAAGGATTTTAGTATTGCTACATGATAATATTTATCAAAATATATATTCTCATCCATTTTACCCATTTTTTTTCTATTTCTGGTGATTCTGGGAAAAGCACATCAGTGGATTTATTTTTATCAACTATGAGACTATCTTTTAGAAGATAAGTTTGATGCTTCATATATTTTATGATTACTGATATATTTGTTCTTGTATCTGCCATATTATTTTGTGTTTTTATCTATTATATTTTTCTTTGCTTACTTTTTCTTTTCTTTTTCTATCTTCTGTTCAAGATTTTGTTCCCCCTTTTTCTGTTACTCATTCAAAAATTATGGCTTCTGTTTCTTTTCTCTTTCCTTTTATTTTTGAGCCTTACAATTTTTAACATTCATACACATATTTTTTTTAACAAAGTCCAAGTTAACCAGAATTTTTCTCCTCCTTCTGAAGAAGACAATAATCTTAGCACACTTCAGCTTTCTTTAAAATTTCCCCCAACTCCCATGTAATTTTTGCCTAAAGTTTTAGAGACACCTTGTTGCTAAACATAAAAATATTCCATATTTTTAATAAATAACACTTATTTGCATTTTTATTTTGATTTCCTGATTATCTGCTTATTTTTGATTCTTGTACATCACTACTTCCTTCTACTTCTATAAATTAATTTAGTGAGTTGAAAATAGACTTTCAAAAGGTATTCTAATAATGGTTTTTACTTTAGAGATGTCAGTAGCTTTAAAATAGCCTCACAAATTATAGCTTAACTGGCTCTAGAATTATAGTACACTTATTTTTTCTTTGGATATCAATCTATTTCCTTAGGCATTTATTTTTACTAAGGATAGGCTACAGCTAATCTGATTTTTATTTTGTAAGATTTTTCTCTTTATGTTAATACCCTGCGTTACTGTAATGTGTCTAGAGGTGAATTTTTTAAGTATATTTACTCCATTTGCCACATGGTGGAATCTGTTAGTCTAAGGGCTCTTGTCTTGCTCTGGGTCTGAGGAAGTCCAGGCATTAGCTATGGTAGTATTGCTTTGCACCTGCTTCCCCCGCGCCTCCTTTGAGAGCGCTTTTCAGACGTGCCACTCCCACAGCTTCAGCAGCTTGCAGCTGTATTGTTCTGATCTTGTTTGTTTTGCCAGTTTATGGTAATATCTTGGTTTCTAGACCGTATATTTCCCCTTCACGTTTTTGAGTGCTGCCTTGTGCTTTAAAATTTCTAAAATATATTTACCTATCATTGAGGTGTGCATTTGAGCTGAAGGTGGGAGTTTTAGAATTGGTTCCATTTGCCATCCTAACCTGGCAGCCACCTGGACATATTTAAAAAGCAAAAAGAAAAACCAGCAGTGGGCACATGACAATACAGAATGCTAGACTGACGTAACCGCCCACTTAACTCCCAGTCAGTTCTTTCTCTGTCATAAAGTAAGAAGACTAAATTTTAGGTAAGTTACTCTAAGTTATTGTTGAGTTACATGAGACTAATTCCATAGGCCACCTTTATCTACTCTTAATTGAAGAAAAAGGGAATTCTTCCTTTTAATTCTCCCCAAGCAAGAAGTTTCCATGAGTCAAACTCTATTTCCCCTGCAGTTCATACCCCTTCTTATATCTGCCATGGAACAGAAAGAGTATTATCCCAGACTACTTACTGACCGACGGGACTGTGCAGCTCTACAGAAGAAAAACAGCAAGAAATGGCCTACGATGCAGCAAAAAGTAGGAAATGTTCATAGACCAGAGGAGGAAAATACTTACCATTTCATTAGTCATAGCCAGGAGAAAGACTTCTGAATTATTGCGTTATGTTCACATTTCCAGGTAGGCTGATAATAGCAGTCACTATTGCCATGACAACCTACAGATGCTGTAAGAATTTTCCAAATCACGAGGCACTTATATTGTCAATAACAGAGTCTAAAGGAAACAACGTTTGTTTGTTTTTTTACTTTCTTTGAAAATTATAACATTCTTCTGACATTCATGGACACTGTGCTCCCAAATGATTGTTATTCATATTTGCCACTTCTTTTTTAAAATATATATCTTTTATTTATTTTTTTACAGAGAGGAAGAGAGAGGGATAGAGAGTTAGAAACATCGAAGAGAGAGAAACATGGATCAGCTGCCTCTTGCACACCTCCTACTGGGAATGTGCTCACAACCAACATACATGCCCTTGACTGGAATAAAACCTGGGACCTTTCAGTCCACTGGCCAATGCTCTATCCACTGAGCCAAACCGGTTTCAGCTTTTTATTTATTTATTTATTTATTTATTTATTTATTTATTTTTATGCCACAACTTCTTGAGGCAAGCTTAAATAAGGGAATAACACTCAGATAGAAATAACCTATTCAGATACAGATAAGGGGTGACCGGCCTCACTCCCAGAGAGGAGTCAGTGACAGATCTCAGACTGAAGCGCATAGCACTCCAAACCTTTCCCACCCCCGACCCTGAGACAGCAGTTCAGGTATCATTCTACCTACATACATTTTTTTAAATGACCCCTGAAGTCAGTAAAGCTAACCCCCTAAAACAGGATCTTTCCTGGCAAAATGCAAATGCCTGATTATGTTTTCTGATCTTTTCTTCATATTATTTTTCAAGTGATAATTAAACTAATGACCGGGTCTACAGTGAGTGAGGTACACATATAAATCCTCATGACATTCCAGAAAGATAATTCTTGTTAGAACGGGAGAAGTCATGGAATGAAATGTAAAACCAAGATCTTATTCTAGTCTAATGTCTACACAGATGAAAAATTAAAGAGTTTAATGTAATAGAGAGTTTACATGACTTATCCAAGGTTACACAATTTGGGGACAGAACCAAGAATAGGAAACCTGATCTCCAGCACTCCTTCTATTGTATTACAGCCAATGTGATGATTTCCTCCCTTAACACGGCTGACAGAGCCTGATGGAGTTTTAGGTAGGTTGGAGTGAGTAATTTGCTGTGGTAGTCATCTTCTTCCTGTTATTGTCATATGTGGAACAGAAAGTCTAACTTTTGTTATGTTACAAGAAGCATAGTCTAAAAGAAGTTTCAGTTAACATTCTACTCATGCCCGGTTCCTTTATGGCATGTAATTTCATATTCTTAAAGTTCAGACTGCTGGGAACTAGAGAATCAAATATTGGAGTGAATTTGAATACCATTTCTGATAAGGGAAAGAGAAAATTCATGATCACAGCTAAAACTACTACCTCGAAATGGCCCTCAGTAGTAGCAGAGTAGTCAAACCCCATTTGGAAAATGCTCATTTGAAAGCAGAAGCCCAGGCTTGCAGGAGTTCATGCCTCTGATCTGACTAAGCTCCGAGTGACGTTTCCTTACAGCTAATATTTCACTTCTCAAAGACTATCAACAGGTCAAAGACGCACGGCCCATCAAGGTCATTCATCATCTTAGCTGCTGCAGACTTTTTCCACTGTTTACTCCCAGTAAGCATTTTAGAGAAACAGATTTAGCTTTTACCTTCCACTGTGATCACCTGATGAGTCATGGCACATTGAGAAAGGAAAGATGTCAGGAATGTTTAATCAGCAGTGATTTAAACAAATGCCATATTTGAGGGAATTAACAAAACCAGCATGCTCATTGCTCCAGGGTGATTTTTTGTTTGCTGGTAAGACTAAATGCAAATCAGAACCCAAAGCAGTGGAAGTCTTTCAGGTCCAATTCATGCTGCCAAAGTTAAAAGACTGCCAGGAGGGAAGGCTTAATCATTCCCTATGCTACTTACAGCTGTGTTTTCAACTTGGTCATGAATTTCCTGATTCCAATGTCAAAAAAAAAAACAAACTCACTTATTTTCCAATGTTTTATTCTTATCTCTTACCCTCCATCTCGTCTCTTTCTCCCATCCCCACTCCATTCCTAGGAATTGATTGCAAAGCAGCTAAAGGCATTTACTACAACATCCGTTCAGAATGTTCTAATTTAGCCGGATGTAAGCATCCTATGGTGAAATACTCTGAAGGAGGGCTGAATCAATGTGTGATGATCCTTTTTCTAGTAAAGCTATCAAAGACAAGTGGGCCAGAAAAAGTAGTTCAAACTTATAAGACAAAATGTATGGGGGGGATTATAAAGTTAAAGTATAGGCTTTAAAAAATCAGTGGTAAAAGTTCAGGATGTGGGAGAACTGATTTAACAACTCATCCTGGGAGGAAGGCTGTTAGGTTTTATTGACTGGAAGTTTGGTATGAGCCAAAGGCAGATGCTTCTCTCTGGCACCGTGAGAAGCATGGTGGCCATGACTATTGTGGTAAAGCTTTCATTCCACCTTGTAATTATCATATAGTATCTGGATCACCATATATAGTTCTGGTAGCCAGATTTTCATGTAATTAATGTTTCTGGTCGGTGTTCGTAGTCATTCTACATCACATTTAATTTTCATAATATGTATCCTGAGTCCTGAACCCATCTACCAAAAACTAGCAGAACTAAATATTCATGGAAGAAGTATCAAGTAACATGTGAGGAAGTTAGTGACAAAAAGATGGCCTATAAAAACCTAATGGCAATTTACCAATGGACAACTGCCTCATAATCAAAAGTCTTCTTTTTTGTATGTTTTTATTGGAGAGAAAGAGAGAGGGAGACTGATTGGTTGCCTTCAGTACAATCTGGGACCAAACCAGCAACCTGGGCATATGCCCTGACTGAGAATCAAACCAGCGATATTTCAGTGCCTGGGAGGATGTTCAACCAATTGAGCCACACTGGCCAGGGTATCAAATTTCTTCTTTAAGTTAACTTTTAGTGTCCTGCTTAGGCCTTCAAATATGATCTCAGATGACCTGGATGCAATTTAAGCAATATTCACTTGCTTACTATGTTGGAAACCCAATGAGATTATCAAAAAGATAATCACAGCTGAGACCGGTTTGGCTCAGTGGATAGAGCGTCAGCCTGTGGACTGAAGGGTCCTGGATTCGATTCTGGTCTAGGGCATGTACTGTGGTTGTGGGCACATCCCCGGTGGGAGGTGTGCAGGAGGCAGCTGATCGATGTCTCTCTATCATCGGTGTTTCTAACTCTCTATCCCTCTCCTTTCTTCTCTGTAAAAAATCAATAAGATATATGGGGGGAAAAAGATAATCACAGATACTGAATCTACTGACTAGAAAGCTGATTCCATTTTAGTATGTGTGAGAAATCCTATTTATGTACTGTGTAAAATGATTTATGTCCAAACGTTTGTTACAACCATTGAAATATGTTAAGTTTGATTACTTACTTCTAGATAGACCTGAGCATTTTAGGTTGGGAGAGACAATAACATTTGCCATGACTACGGTGGAGAGTTATTTGCCTCCTGTGTGCCTATTGCTTGCTGCTTATGATCTAGTCCTCCAGGAAGAAAGCCGAGGACAAGTTAAGGTGGCCCAGCAGCTTTAGGAAACTAATTCAAGGTGATGCAACCATCTTTGAGCAGGATTAGTAGGACAAGCAGGCTTGGCCCAGACCAGTAGCAGTAAAGACAATTCCCACGGGCTATAGCAGACAAAGAAGTAGCTGCTGTAATTGGTGCATAAGCACTTGCTATGCTGATCTCTCCAGGATTCAGCTCAGAGGGAGCAAGCAAACTCACCAGTCTCCCAGCCTCTCCCTGAGTGGGTTTCTTCTGCATACTGTGAAAGCTGCTGCTTGAGGGCCAGGCTTCTAAGTTAGCACACTTCTGGAGGCTGCCTGGATCCTCTCTGGAGACCAGGGAAGCATGAGTGAACCTGGAGGGCATTAGACTAAGTGAAATAAGCCTGATAGAAGAAAAATATTGCATGGTATGACTTATATATGAAATCTTTGGGGGGGGGATGTCAAATTCATAGAAACAGAGGAGAAAAGTGGTTACCAGGGCCTGGGGAGGGGAAGAGAGGGAAAGGAGAGGTTGGAAAAAGTGTATAAACTCAGTTGCAAGGTGAAGAAGGTCTGAGCATTTAATGTAAAAGATGGTGACTATAGTTGACAACATTTAATGTATAACTTAAATTTGCTAAGAGAGTAGAATTTAAGTATTCTCACAAAAAGGTAAATGAGTGAGGTGGTATGTATGTGAATTAAGTCATTATGGGAAATCCGTGTCTGATGTTGGGTATATCAAATCATCACAGGACCTTAATAAAGCGGAAGAAAGAAAGAAAAGAGATGGCATTTGAATCCAGAACCAGTGATTCATAGCCTTTCATAGAGTTACCTTCTACCAGAGTTAACATAGTTAGATGACAAGAAAACTGAATTTATTGTCACTCTTCTATCATAATCGACCTTTGCAAAGATTACTCTTGGAAGGGGAGAAGTTGCTTGCAACTGCATCTTTCTAACTGATACTCCATGTAACTTAGTTAAGGGTGGGGAGAGGGAAGTTTCTTTAAGCCAAAGAAATAGGGTCACATAGGCCAGAGACAAGAGCAACTGTCATATTTGGAGAATTTCAAATAGTTCAAATGGGAATGATGAGAAAGTAAGTGGTAAGAGATGAGGCTGGACTGGAAGAGGGGCAGTCATGAAGAGCTTGTTGATCTTCCTGAGGAAAATGGAATTTTATCCTGAGGGCTGTGAAGACCATTTAAGTAGATATCTTGAATTAGATTTACAATTTAGAAAAAGCACTTTCACTCCAATATGGGGAAGCCAGCATCACAATAAGGAAACCAGGAAAGAATAGAAAATCATTCCAGCAAAAATTTGATGGAGGTTGACCAAGTAGCAGTGATTAGACAAAAAGTGAAGAGATCCAAGAGCTATTCAGGAGGCAGAACTCATAGTAAATGAACTCCAATTTTATATCAGAGTAAAATGTTTGTTCCTTCCGATTCTGTCTTAATTCTAGTCTGCATTTTTCCCATGGCCCACAGGCTAATAGCTCCTATTATACAGATGCTGGTTAACTAGAGAAATTCTGCTAGGGACTTTTGTTCTTTGCTGGAACAGCCACTTGTCAGCAGAAGGACCCTTTCCAAGAAGAGGTAGGGAAATATATACGCAATAATGACTGTTTATCAGAGATATGCCAGGGTTTCCAGGCCGAACTCAGATCAGCAATAGTCAACAGACCTAAGAGAAAGAGATTGAGATTTTAAGCTCTTCCTTGGATCCCTGTGTGCACCTAGCTGTCTATGATCCTCACCTACCTCTTGCCCCACTCCTCTTTCCTTCCCTTGATATAAAAGACCCCTGAATTCCAGGCTCTCTTTTGAAGTATTTGAGAAACCACTAAGGTCTCCATCTTCTTGAACTGGCACCTTCTCAATCAATAAACCTTTCCTACTCTAAATTCTGACATATTGAATATTGGCCTTTGAAACATTAGTATATGAACCTCAAATCAGTAACAGTTTGATCATGGGATGAGGGAGAGGCCAAGTTAAGAACGACTTCCTGGCTCTTGCCCATGTTCTCAGTGGTTAGAGCACCAGCTCTCACACAAAGGATCATGGGTTCCATTCCTGGTCCAAGGCACATACCTGGGTTGCAGGTATGATCTCCAGCTGGGTTGGGGTGAGTGCCAGAGGCAACCAATCAATATGTCTCTCTCATATCTCTCTCGCTCTTTTTCTCACTCTTCCTTCTTTTCCTTCTCCCTACCTCCCTCCCTTGTACTCTCGCTAAAAAAATAAAAAGATGAATGGAAAAAATATCCTTGGGTGAGGATTAACAACAATGATAGATAGATAGATAGATAGATAGATAGATAGATAGATAGATAGATAGATATGGATAGATGTGTATATATGTATATATACACACATGTATATATATATATATGAAAGGATGCTCTTAGGCTACCCTTCTTAGTCAAGAAAAAGTACAGTCTATGTTCTATAATCTCAGTGGCCCAAGAAGGCATGTTTATTTCTCAGATATCACCCCCACCCATTTGCTGATATTTAAATTTTTAAAACGTTCAAAGTTTTATTAACAGGGAGTGAAGTCTCATTTCACAGGAGAAATGAGACCTAAGGACACATACCTTTCTAAAGAGAGAAATGACTACAATGACCTACAAGATATAAATTGCTCTTCTAATTAAATCTGGATGGTAAAGAACAGGTGGAGAACAGAAGTCACTTCAGTCATAAAGTCAGGAGTTAGAGGATGCCCCCAAAGAGGGAATAAGTGAAAGGCTGAGATGACCAAAATCTTCAGCTTCATATTTTTACTTAAAAGCATTCCTTAGAATATACCTATAACTTCTTCTCCCCAAATTTTATAAAAATTAAATGTGTATTTTATTTTTTAAATTCTGAACTACAGATATTGCTTTCTTTAGAAGCTTGTTCCTGGTTTCCACCTGTTGATTTTTTGACATGTGCTTCAGCATGTTCATCATTATTGATAGTTTTAAATTATACATGCCTTGAGGCCAGGATCTAAGGACCTTGCTTACCATAGCAGAATACTATTGGAACATGTGTGTCAAATGTAAAATAAATATTACTTGATTTGGTATATAAATATTTGGAATATTTATCCTTTGATTGCCTCCTAAAGATACTTCAAAATTTGAGAATGTCATCCTTTTAGCTCCTTTGAATAAAGGCACTATCTAAAGCTAAGGAAGAGAGAAAGACAAAAAGAGTAAAGAGGTCAAAGGAGAGCCCATATGGTTGAGTCATTGCTGTTGACCCAAGTTGCTTCTAAGTCAGTGATGCAGGATTTAAAAAATTAATCTCTTAAACTGACAAAAGTATAAACTTGGTCTATTTAAATATATATATTTATTTATTTTCTGATGCCCATGCTTTGTCTGTTACCTTCTGAACAGTAAACACTTTTATTTATCCTTCTGATATTCCCTTTCCTAGTGATTAATTCAAAAAGTTTCATTTGAAATGCCCCTGAATGAAATTCACCTGAATATTATTTTTTTAATCCTAAGGACACCTTGATAGAACATTCTTAGATTTCCAACAAAGTGCTGGAACTATCTCCAGTTGTCTTGGTCAGATGAACTCAACTATGAGGGTTGATCAGCCAAGGAAAGGAGAGATTTATTAGGAAAAGTGATAAAGCAGAATGCTAACTTGTTATGGATTTCCTTATGGTCTAAATTTGCCTATGCACAAGTTTTGGTGATGATCATAAACAGCTATCAAGGGGGAACTACACAGAATGTAATGAAGGCCACATAGTAACCTCCTTCAGAGCGGCCTCCCTCCTCCATTTCCATTTCTTCCATCCTCACACTCCTCCCACTTTTTCTTTCCTGTCTTCTCTTGAGGTGGTACAGGGCATTGGTGTGGAAAGTGATCAGGAAGAACTCTTGATGGAGAATGAGATGAGCAAGCAGTTTAAGGTTAAGTGAGATATGAGAGAAATACTTTAAAAACTCAAGGATTCCAACTCAATCAATGATATTTGGTACACCTAGAAGAAGAAAGGAGGGTTCCTTCCTTAATTGTCAATATGACCTAGGTTTGGTCGTAATATTGAAAAATTTCTCCTGGTAGATTTAGATTAAACGTAATTCACAATATTTTCTTTTTCCTCTGTCTTTAGCCATATTGTTGAATATTTCATGAACCCGGATCATAACATCTAAGTTAAGAAGATAATCACGGATAATATATTTTCATAAAATCCCATCTAACTGCACTGAATTTAAAGGCTCCTGCAGCAAGTACAATCTTTGGCGCAGGGAAGGGCAAAATGAAATGGCATTCTTAAACATGGGTCTACAGCTCACAGGAAGAGCTGACCTGATCCAAGAAGTGTAACACACTAAGGCCCATGAGTTTTCTCAACCAAGAATCGGGACAAAAATAACAGAGATGAGAGAGAAGATAAAATACAAAAGGTCATTCGGGCCATCTAAAGAATAAAATTCTTTTTGAGGAAAACATTCTATTAAGACACTGCAAAATAAATCCATGAATTGAACAGCTGTACTTCACTTCTGAAAGATTCCATGGAGAATTCATCAGTATGCATTCCATTTAAAAGCCTGAAGTTTAATTACACACAATTATTGAAAAGAGAAAACTTGGGTTTTTCTTCCTTTCAATGAGAGAGAAAAATAAATGCCTAACTGGGCACTTTCAGGGTCTTCCACAAACTGAGTTGAGAATGACTTTTCATTTTTAGTCTTGGGCTCTGGTCATATCAATCTCTACCTTTGAGGAGAGAAAAAAATTCATGGTGGGAAAATAAGATAGAGTACTTGTGTGCCTTACAACCTCACCCACACTCCACCCCATCGCTGCTCTGCATGTTGCTGAAGCCTCCCACGGTGGATATGAAAGGTAGATAAAGTTCATTTTTTATTCCTCCCTCAATAAGAACAGAGCCTAAAATATCAAGACCATGATGTTAAAATTCCATAGCTCAGTCAGAGCCAAAGCCTATGAATGAGATGCTTCCTGTTTCCAAGAGCCAACAAGAAGAAAAGTCCAGCAGATCAATATTAGCAGAGCTGTCCAGTTTCCAGACCCAACCCATTCCATCTGAGGCCCTTTCTGCATCCCTACCTCTGTGTTCTAAACAATAATCAACTTGACCTTTAGCATCCCTTCAGAAATTCTGCCAACTCTTGCCCATCACTTCAGAACACTTTAAGACCTTCATATACCACCTGACCTTAGAAAATCCTAGTAGATGTGGCTTTCTCTTATCCCCAACCTCTGATCATCCAGGATAGGGAACCTGGAACCCTCTGTTTGATATAAGTACATTCTCTGATGACAGTGGTGAGATTTAAGATCATTTAATTTTTTTCCTAAGGACAAAGTCACTTATTTATGTTTTAAGTTTATTTTCCAAACTGGACTTCTTGGTTAGAAAAATATCCATGATTTGATACTCTTGTGCCCCAGTGACTACCAGCATAATTACCTATTAAAAGATGAAGTGAGACAACACACACATGGAAACAAGGTCAGTGTTTAAAGGCCAATATAGCCAAGGTCACTATTCATCACACATATGTTCTCACTCTAGTGCAAATCCTACTCAAAGGGAAAATCAGTCAGAGATTAGCATAGCACAGTCTAGTTACCAGGAGGCATTACTACAATAATTTTTGTTTAAAAGAAAGCACTGGAGAGATCTAAAAAAAATATCCCGAAACTCTTTGTCAAGTAAGACTATCCAATCGTTTAATGCAATTTAATATCTAAATGTATCCACAAGTCTTTTCCTTAAAGCCCTTAAAAAACCCTTGGATTTATATAATGAATATGATAGCTTGTGGTTGGGCACTACATATATTTTTTTTATGCTCGAAATTTATATATTTATTGAAAATAATATCAACCCACACGGCTAATTTTCCAAAAACTTATTTTAAATACTCAGTAAATTTATTCTTCAATAATGCAACTTCTGACCTGCTTAGTATTCAAAACCCAAAACTGAAATTCTGCCACCCTCTTTGCAGCCTATTGATTTGAGAACTACAGCTGCTGAAATTAAACTTTATTGTTAGCATAGAGCTTTCAGCTGAGGAAGCAATTTCAAATTGGTGTCTTTTCGAGCCCAGCTTAATATTAAGTAAATACGTGTCTATCAGTTTCTGTAGCAGATTATTACCTAAAGTGGTGCATGCAACTTTGCAGGTGCAGCTCTGAGAAACCAACGTCTACTTTGGCGAAGAATCTTACTACCCGGGGGATAAACATCGGCTTTCAAACTAAATACCCAGATATCCTCAGAGCTCTAAGATTGACTTCAAGTTAGACCTTTCTTCCCTTGCCACACGTTGAGTGCTCTGGGAAGTGTGCATACAGCACGGAAATGGCCAGTCACTGGCCTTGAGGAGCACCCTTGCTAGAGAGAAGACAAAAACAGGTATTATCATGTCACATAGCAATAAATAGAGATTTGCACAGTATCAGATGGGAAAGGCTTTTTCACTCATGTAGGGGGTCGTTTTAGGGAACGGGGAAGGCTCTTTAAAGAAAATCAGTCGAGATTGATGGGAAGGATGTCTTTGATTTATTTCTCTAAAATAGCAAGTTGAATTTCCTGGTTCAAGAAATAGCTCTTACTCTCTAAAAATAATAAAATAATGTCCTCCCTGCTGACATAAACACCAACTAAAGTAGTGGAAATAATAACCCATCATTTTATCGACATTCTGAAAGACAAGGGGGAAATGATGAATAGAAGAATAATACAAAGAGCTGTGAATTCTGAATAACAAGAACAGTTAGGATATCACCTATTTTGATCTCAAATCTATAGAAATGTAGGGAACTAGAGAAAAGAAACACAATGTCTTTTCATTAATGCCCTATCTTTTTTAAAACTACGTTTTTATTGATGTCAGAGAGGGAAGGGAGAAAGAGAGGGAGATAGAAACATCAATGATGTGAGAAAATCATTGGTTGGCTGCCTCCTGAATGTTCCGTACAGGGGATCAAGCCTGCAGCCCAGGCACATGCCCTGAACAAGAATCAAACCATGACCTCCTGGTTCATAGGTCGATGCTCAACCACTGAGCCACACCAGCCAGGGCAATGGCCTGTCTTTTAAAGGACATTGTGCCTTTCAAAGTTACGTCTTGAGATACGAGAAACAAAACACACAGAAACTTGTCTCAGAAATCAATAAAGCTTGAGTTAGCTTGTTATTGTGCCAATTTAAACTTACATCTGAATTCTATCAGACTCCTTTCTTAATGAAGAAAGTCAAAGATAAATCTCTATCCCCAAAATATCTCATGCCAACATACCTACTGTGATGCATTTTTTTTGTCATAAAAAGATGAGGCTGAGGGTTTTGAGTGAAATTATTTGCCAACACCATTTTTATCAACTGACTATAAAAACAAGTGCAAGCTCTGCCCTGTATCTATATAACACAAAAGGGAGTGACAATTTGTCTACTTGCCACATGATTTGAACAAAGGAAAAAACAAGTCTGGATAATTCAGTTCAAATGGATTTGGCGGCTGTGGTTCCGTTCCAGGGTACAGCGCCCGGGGATGAAGAATAAGAAAGGGAAATCATGCCGAAACTGGTTTGGCTCAGTGGTAGAGTGTTGGTCTGCGGACTGAAAGGTCCCGGGTTCGATTCCGGTCAAGGGCATGTACCTTGGTTGCAGGCACATCCCCGGTAGGGGGTGTGCAAGAGGCAGCTGGTCGATGTTTCTCTCTCATTGACATTTCTAGCTCTCTATCTCTCTCCCTTCCTCACTGTAAAATATCAATAAAATATATTTAAAAAAAAAAGAAAGGGAAAGTACTATGTTGCCCACTAGCTCAAGAGACAAGCTGTAAATGAAGACCAAGGACAGGGACCATGCTATTTCCTGAAAGGATGTGTGTAAGGGCCAAGTCATGCACACATTCTTGTTTAGGTACAGTATAACCATCACCACCACAGCCGCACCAACTAGCATTTACTATGTGCCAGGTGCTACTTTAAATGTTATACCTTTATTATTTTATTACATTTCTGCAGCAACCCCATAAAGGTTGTATTTCCATATTTCGTAGAATCTCAGACATTACTGACTGTGAAATATGCCATTACGTTATATGTGTACTGTTAAGAAAGTAAAAACAGCCCAGCCGGGTATAGCTCAGTGGTTGAGTGTCAATCCAGGAACCAAGAGGTCACTGGTTCTATTCCAAGTCAGGGCCCATGTCCAGGTTGCGGGTTCAATCCCCAGTGGGGGAAGTGCAGGAGGCAGCCAATTGATTCTCTCTCATCATTGATGTTTCTATCTCTTTCTCCCTCTCCCTTACTCTCAGAAATCAATATTAAAAAAAAAAAAGTAAACACAGCCCTGACTGATTTGGCTTAGTGGATAGATCATCGGCCTTTGGACTAAAGGGTCCCAGGATCAATTCCAGTCAAGGCACATGCCTAGGTTTTGGGCTTGATCCCCCCAGTGGGGGGCATGCAGGAGATGGCTGATGGGTGGGTGATTCTCTCTCATCATTAATGTTTCTATCTCTTCCTCTCTAAAATAAATAAAAATATTTTTAAAAAGTAAAAATTGCCAGAAACTGATCATTGTCAACAACCTTCATTGCTCAGAAAGGTCAGAGCTAGTTCATTCACTGTTTAGTAGAAACATTGTTAGATGAAGCAGCCTCCACTTCTGTTGTCTTATGTAAATTTCTGTTTTTGGAGTTTCCTGCCCAAGGGTTTTGGGTGTGTCCCATAGTCTCAATTAAAGGGATAGCAAGGCCAGAACAGCGAGTAGTCCTCCCATTTCCCAAATTAATTGGCCCCCCATTTCCCAAATTAATTCTTTTATAGTCTCTTCATTTTGTGTGCGACCTTCTCCAGAACTCGAACCCCGAACAGAACCCCTGAACCACTGGGATGTGAAAGCGGCTCCCACACACACACACACAAAAACAAATTAAGCTATGATTTGCTTTCCAATCACATCATATTTTAAAATGTGAAATATTGTGTACTTGGGAATCAATGAAATGCAAAATACTCCAGCCCTTATTTTGCAGAGAACCAAACTAAAGCCAGAGAGGTTAAGGTATGTTCCCCAGGTCACATTCAGGCGAAAACAGAAAGTGAAGGAACCAGGGTATGAAACTGAAAATCAGGTGCATGTACCAGGGCCCGTGTGTGTGTGTGTGTGTGTGTGTGTGTGTGTGTGTGTGTGTGTTTCCTGCTTTTACTTTTATTACTATTTGTTGTATGCTGAATATACTCCGGGGCCATAAGTATTTGCTTCTTCATGTGTTTTGTTTTGTTTTCGGGGATAATTTTCTCTTTTGTGCAACCTCCTCTTGTGGTTTAGGAACCATCTGCTCTTTTCTCAGGAAGGATCGTCTGCCTGTGGCAGGGAGAGCTCATGTATGGGGAAATCCTCCCAGGAGCTCTGTGAATTCTTCCCCTGATCTTGGGTGTTTGGTTCACCTGGATGTGCTCAAAAGCCAGAGAATTGACATCTAGATCCTTATGTTCAGCATTACTCTCTGCAGTTGTGAGCATGCGCAGCAAAACCTCAGCACTCTTTTGGGGCCACGGACCCTGGGGCCAGCCCCACGGTGTGGCCCGGACACACATACCCATTTTTAGGTCACTCCTGGCTGCTTCGGAAAGAGCCCACAGTTTTTATGCTCTTGAACAATCAACAGTCCTCTGCACCTCAGCGTCCTTGTCTTTTGAAGCACAATTCTTAGTTTTGAACTGGAATAACACCTCAGGTCCCTTTTAGCTCTTGCACCTCCAATTCTTTGTCTTCACAAACAGGCAGGGTTTGGAATTTCATGGCAAAAGATAAACAAACATGATCATGCATGGAATGCTTTTTTGGCTGTGGAAATGAGAGCGGGCTCTGGAAATGAAGTCAGACTTAGGGGCAGCACAGGACAGTGGGATTTCTAGTACCAATGCCAGGTCTCCTTTAGCTGTGGGAGAAATGCTGAAGCTCTTTGAACTGAAGTTTCTTCATCTAAAAAGTCAGAAAATGCCTGCTTCAAAGGGTTGCTGTGAAGATGAACTATTATAGTGCAAGTGAATCCCCTGACATGGAACATTTGCTCCGTAAAGACTAGATCTCCATACTCTCAAAAAATTAGTCTAAAATAAATGTATTGCCTAGGCTCTGGCGCTGGATATATAAGGCTATATGTATTCATATATTCCCCTCTTACAAATGTCATATTCATGTATTCTCCTCTTACAAATGTCATACGACAATGGTACCGGGAAGTTGAAAAGGATGGGGGAAAATTGTGCAATGTATAACTAAAAGATAGTCATTTTAGAAGATAATAGTTGTAGACAGTTGCTGTTCCCCACCCTGTCCACAGTATCCTTTTTCTGGTGATAGGATAACTCATTTTCCATTCTCTGTCTATGCACTTTGAGAGCCTGTTTGGAGGTTCCAGCAGGGGAGCGCAGCTATTTGTATGTCTTTGACCGAAGACTGGTCCTCCCCTCTGAGGGGTTGGTCATCCTCTCTGACCAAGCACACAGCTCTGGGAGGGATGCACATGGATCGGTGAGGGAGGGTGGTTGCCTAGCCAACTAGATCAGCTGATTCAATCCTGGCAGTCAGTGGGGTGACAGATGTCACAGCCAGATCATCCTCACATCCCCTGTCTATGCACTTTGAATGTAGTTGACCCAACAGCTAACTCCACAGCAGGGCATGAGACTCACAGTGGGAAAACCAAACATCGCATCAAATTTGATGAGATGTGATCTGGGAAGTTTTGCTTTGCAAGCACTGGGAGGAAGCCTGTGTGCTTTTCCACTGGATTTGAACCTTAAACTTGAAGCTGCCAAAAGGCATCTTGCTAGCATGGGTGTATAAAAAAATAGCAAATGTACCCAGCCTGGTGTGGCTCAATTGGTTGGAGCATCATTCCACGCACTGAAGGGTCACGGTTCCATTCCCAGTCACGGCACATACCCAGGTTGCGTGTTGGGGCATGTACAGGAGGAAACCCATCAATGTTTCTCTCTCACATCGATGCTTCTCTCTCTCTTCCTCTCTCTCTAAAATCAATAAAAAACAAAAACACAATGTGGTGCGAGCAAAGTTGAGAGGTGGGCAAACACATTGTCCTGATGACATCACATCAGTCCATGGATCCAGCCACCCTGAAGCTGTGTATGATGACTCTGTCTCAGTTTGGGCTGCTATAGCAAAGTACCAAGGACTGAGTAGCTAATACACAATGGGAATTTATTTCTCCCATTTCTGGAGGCTGGGAGTCTGAGATTGGAGTGCCAGCACAGTCGGGTCCTGGTAAGGATTGTCTTCTCTTTTACAAGTTCCTCATTGTATCCTCACGTGATGGAAAGACAACTCTTGGGTCTTTTTTATAAGGGCACTAATCCCATTCATAAGACTCCACCCTTATGACCTAATTACATCCCAAAGGCCCCACCTCCTAATACCATCACATGGGGGGTTAGGATTTCAACATGTAAGTTTGGGGGCAGGGGAGGGACCCAAGCATTTTGTCCATCATATGGACAAAATGGAATGACTTACACTATAAGTTCCTCTCATTTTTGTGAAGTTCCTTTCTTGCCTTAGCCTATTTGGGTTAGGGTGTCTGTTACTTGTTACCTAAAATATCCTCAATAATTCCAAATAAGATAATGTTATTAGAGTGCTTAAAGGATTTTGCCTACTGGAAAGAGACACTGCTGCTAATTTCCTCACCCAATTTTCTTCCTAGGACTGGACAATCAAAACCATCACTACCATTTGACAAGCTACCTCATTTGCCGACATCAATGACAGGAAGTCAGCCACATCATCTCCCTAGTTCCCAATGTGCAGACAACCTCCACTACGTTGCTCAGAAAGTCACTACTTTTTTTGTTCTCCTAGACATGATCATTTAATAATCTAAGGCCATATTTGAGATTGCTTACAGATATTTTTCTCTAAACATTTTATTAAATCTGAAAAAACCCAATTCATAACATGAACTGCTATCAGTTTCACTTTTCTCTCATTTTAAAAAAAATGAGAGCTGATGAAGGGTTTAACACAAAAGAAAAGCAGGCTGTAGAAGAAGAAAGGGAGGCCATGGGGCCTGTACCAGTTAAATACAGATCAGAAAAAGAACCCTAGGGTGGGGAAAATTGTTTGTACAGAACACAATTTACATGGGCTTGGAATTAGTCCTTTCTCAGGACTTTCATTAAGTACTGCTGTAAGTCCTACTTGCAATTTAGATAAAATCCAAACGCATATCCAATCTACATCCCTTATCCGAGCATTTACTAGTAAGGCTATCCATCATATAACCACAAACCAGTTCTTTAGGTTCACGTCTCCCTCCTTTCCCATGATAACCAACTACTTTAGCCAGACATGTGCCCTTCCGTGTCTTGAACGCACCCAGTGTCTCAGTTGCTGTGACTTTTTTGATTTTTCAATTTCCCCACCTAAAGAAGTCTCTTGACGTCTTTCATTTTTCTACTTCCCTAGCTTCCACAGGGATCAAATCAATTCTCTCTCCTTAGCCAAAAGGGATTTTTTCCTTCCTCTCAACACTCAGGACATCCATCTTCTATCTCTCATTGGACCTGCACTTATTGACTGCCTTGCACTATTAGCTGTCATTTAATGTGTATGCATTTCATTTCTCCACTAGATTTTTCACTCCTTGAGATCAAGTGTGACCTAACCTTATGTTTCATAAGAAACCCAGTAGTAACTGGCACCGTAATTTGTACAGAGTAAATGTTCAAAAATAATGGGTAGATTGAGGATTGAGGCTGAGTAAAATGCTTCCCTGGACACGTTTTTGCTCACAATTTCTCTTGAGAACGGAGCTAGCAATGGAGAGTCAGTTCTGGAAAAAGCAGTGTGGATATCTGGGAAGCAATGACACGTGGATAGATGTTAAACTGGAGGGAGTAAACGGAGAGACCATTTCTGTAGAGCTAAAATGAAACACATATGATAGCAGACATGATGTCTGCATAGAAGCTTCATTCCCAAGCCTTCCACAAACTGTACCTACACAAACCTCACCTGCAGTAAGTGACCTCAATACATCAAAATGTTGTCCAAGTCCCTGTCCTCTTAATGATACTGAGATATCTCCTTGCTGCTGGAGAGTGATAAATCCTGAGAGGAAAATCATTGTTCCATGTGCATATGAGAAAGTCTGAGCCTAGTACAGGGGAACAGCCTAGGATTTCAGGCACAAGCCCTGCACAGAGAATGGAGAGAGCTGGGCTTAGGACATGGCTGTGTGACTGGGTAGCTTACTCAACACTTTCAGGTTTGGATTCCTCATCTGTAAAACGGCAGTAAGATGACTCTGACAGACTACTAGCAACCTGCTAATACACACTAGCCCTCTCTTCCTTGCTAGTAGAAATTCTGTATTATTTGGGGCAGAATGTGATTGGCTAAAAGAACATTTCCAATCCTTTCTTGCAGACAGGTATGAGATCACAGTTCAGAAATCACCGATCGGGGCTTTTTGGAAATCTCTTTTAAGAGAACTTACTCAGCTAGGACTCGTGTCCTTCTGCACGTCAGCTTCCTTTCTTATTCCTCCAACCTGGAACAGGTGGCCATTTTACAACCACGAGGCAATCATGTGATTAGAAACCATTCACTAAGTGTGACGAACAGAGAAATGAAAGAAGCCTGGGTCTTTGATGGCCATGGAGCTGGTCAGGGACTGACTATCTTTGGAGTTTTAATGTAAGAGAGGAAAAAAACCCCCACTTTTTTCTTATGTTAGCTGCTATTTTTCCTGTCCTTTTAACTGGTAATCACATGCAATTCCTACTTCACAGAATTGTTGTATAAATCAAATGAGACTATATATAAAGAATCCAAAACTGTGCCACTATTCCTTCTTCATACCATTCATAAAAGATTAAAATATGGAGTAAATAATTAATTAATTTTTATTTTTTAATTTATTAATTTTAATTATGGAGTAAATAATTAATCTTTAGCACATCGATCTTGATTAAAATATTGTCATTTTAGGTAGTCTTTTTTGTGTGCATGATAGATTGACAAATGTTTTTAAATAGTATTACTTCATAGTACATATTGAAAATGACTGCATACTCTCCTCTTCTACTTGTCATCTGACCCTCTTTTCTGATCAGGTTGTGGACTCACTATGTCCCTTCTTTGTACACTTATTGTTCCTGTAACTTCCCACACACAGAAAGTCTTTGCCTGACTCTGCCTACTCAGTGCCCGTTTATTCTTCAAGTTCATCTGATTTCCTCAGTCTACTGTAATCACTCTCCACCAGTGCTTCTCACAGATTCTTCCATACATGAATTCCTCTATGAATTGACTACATCAAACTTTTCATCTCTAAATAATTTCCTTCTTATCTTGTCTCATAGTTGTTTCATATGTGGACTTCTTATCCTCTTCACTAAACTGTTACTTCCTCCAGAAAAGAAACCACATTCTGTGAGGAGTGTCCAAATGAGATCAATGTACATGAGACATATAAGGATATCATTTGTGTTGCTTTATTATTTTTCTTCTTTAAAATTTGTTTTTTTTAATTTTTATTAAAGTTTTACATATGTCTCCTTTTTCCCCTATTAAATACTCCCACCACCAGTCATTCCCACCCCAGGTAAGCCCCCACCACCTCAGTGTATGTGTCCATTGGTTATGCTAGTATGCATGCATACAAGTCCTTTGGTTGTTCTCTAACCCTCCTCTCCCCTGCCATTTGCCTCTAGATCTATTCTTGTTCATCAAATTATGTTGATCATTATATCCCACATATGAGTGAGTCCATGTTATATTTATCTTTCCCCAACAGGCTTATTTCACTTAGCATAATACTCTCCAGTTCCATCCATGCTATTGCAAATGGTAAAATTTCCTTCTTTTTTTATAGCGGTGTAGTATTTCATTGTGTAGATGTCCCACCAGTTTTTTTAAAAATATATTTTATTGATATTTCACAGAGAGGAGGGGAGAGAGATAGAGAGCTAGAAACTTCCATGAGAGAGAAACATCGACCAGCCGCCTCTTGCACACTCCTTACTGGGGATGTGCCCGCAACCAATGTACATGCCCTTGACCGGAATCGAACCCGGGACCTTTCAGTCCACAGACCAACGCTCTACCACTGAGCCAAACCGGTTTCGGCGTCCCACCAGTTTTTATCTGCTGTTGGGCACTTAGGTTGTTTCCAAATCTTAGTTATTGTAAATTGTGCTGCTATGAACATAGGGGAGCATAAATCCTTTCTGATTAGGGTTTCTGGTTTCTTGGGATATTGTCCTAGGAGTGGGATTACTGGGTCAAATGGGAGTTCCATTTTTAACTTTTTGAGGAAACTTCATGCTGTCTTCCACAGTGGCTGCACTAGTCTGCATTCCCACCAGCAGTGTAGGAGGGTGCCTTTTTCTCCACCTCCTCGCCAACACTTGTCGTGGGAATTGAATGGTGACCTCCTGATTCATAGGCTGATGTTCAACCACTGAGCTACACTGGCTGGGCCATTTTTGTTGCTTTAGATTCAGCACAACTCAGGGTTGCTTCTCTCATCTCCCAATTTCTGGTAGCGTCTAGCACAGCACTTGGCACAGAAAAGATGATTACTAAATATATGTTTAATGAAATTGAAAATACTGCTTTTGTTTAGGTCATGATGCCCAAATGAAGAACATCCAAATGATATTCAATCAAGACTTTTTATCTGAAAATTCAAAGTGCTGGCCCAATGAGCTTAATGTACTGGGACAAACAAGTACATTGAAAGAACACATAGCTAGCCAGAAACAAAATGGAAAAATACCAGGCTGGTCAAGAACATTTCCAACTTCTTTGTTTCCTTCATTGACCAAAGAACATATTCAATCCATTAAAGAAGTACTTCCGTTGAATGCCAGTGAGCTTCTTTCCATCTGGGGGAGGCAAAGGCTGAGCTTGCCATCACAGTAGAACCTGCACATGCTTACTTTAAACTTTTTCTTAGAATGTTTATTTTTCCTGCCAGAACAATAATCATTTCCACCATCCTCTTGTTTGGAGTGGTATTTTTATGTTAAGTCAGAGATTAAGTATAATATTTAATTTAATTCTCAATTTTTCATTTCCTTTACAGCTTTGAAACAAAAATTACTTTTATTAAAATATGAATGAAAGTAAAAACAAAATATGGTGGCCGAATTTAAAATCCAAATGTTTTTTTAAAACGTGAAAAGGTATGGAATTTATTTCCACATATGAGAATTAAAGCAAATTGCCAGAAAACTAAAATGTAACTGGCAATAACATTTTCACCTAATAGAAGAAGCAATTTTAAAATTCATACAGAACAACAAAAGACCCCAAATAACCAAAGAAATCTTAAGAAAGAAGAAAAAAAGCTGGAGACAACATATTTTCTGACTTAAAAGTATATTATAAGTTTGTAGCAATAAAAAATAGCTTGGTACTGACATAAAAATAGACACACAGCCCTGGCCAATTGCTCAGTGGTCAGAGCATAAGCCCACAGATCAAAGGGTCAAAGGTTCCATTCCCAGTTAAGGGCACATACATTGGTTGTAGGTTTAATCCCTAACTTAGTTTGGGTACATGTGGATGTGTATATCATCGACGTTTCTTCCCCCCCCCCCCCCCCATCCTCCTGCCTCCTCAGTCTCTCTCTCTCAAAAATAAAAAAAAAAATCAATGGAAAAAAACATTCTCAGGTGAGGATTAAAAACAAAACAAATAACAACAACAAATCGACACACAGACCAATGGAACAGAATGAAGAGCCCAGAAACAAACCCACGTGTGTATGGCCAACTAACATTTCATAAGAGAGTTGAGACTATTCAATGGGGAAAGCATAATCTCATCAATAAACAGTATTGAGGAAACTGGATTTTCACATGCAAAAGAATGAAATTGAACTTCTATACATCTACAAAAACTAGCTCCAGATGGATTAAAGACTTAAATGTAAGAGTCAAAGCCATAAGACTCATAGAAGAGAACAAAGAGAAAAAGTCATTGATATCAGCAACGACTTTTTTATATGACACTGAAAGCACAAGCAACAAAAGCAAGAATAAACAAGTGGGACTACACAAAACTAAAAACTTTTTGCACAGCAAAGGTTTCAACAAAGTAAAAAGGCAACTCACTAGTAGGGGAAAGTATATACCAGTCATATAACTGATAAGAGGCTAATATCCAAAATATAAAAAACTTGTACAACTCAATAGTATAGTTTTATACAAAATAATACATTTTTTTTAATGGGCAGAGAACCTGAACAGGCAATTTTCAAAGAAGGCACACAAATGGCCAACAGAATCATGAAAAAGTGTTCAATATCCCTAATTATCAGGAAAATGCAAATCAAAACTACAATAAGATTTCATCTCATATCTGTTAGAATGGCTACTATACAAAAGACAAGCCCCGCCAATGTGGCTCAGTATCAACTTATGAACCAGAAGGTCACAATATGATTCTCGATCAGGGCAAATGCCCTGGTTTAGAGCTGGATCCCCAGTGGGTGGGGGGGGGGGGCATGCAAGAGACAGCCAATTGATGATTCTCTCTCATCATTGATGTTTCTAAATCTCCACCTCTTTGAAATCAATAAAGCTTTTTTTTAAAAAAGAAAAAGAAAAAAAGACAAGAGCTTTTGGCAAAGATGTAGAAAATAGGAAACCTTTATATAGTAAGTACCCTGTTGGTGGGAATATATATTATACACTCACTATGGGAAAGAGTATGAAGGTTCCTCAGAAAATTAAATATAAAACTATCTCATGATCCAGCAATCCCTCTTCTGGGTATAAATCCAATGGAAATTGAAGAGATATCTGTTTCCCCGTGTTCATTGCAGCATTATTCACAATATCCACATTATGGAAATGGCCCAACTGTCCATCAGTAGGTAAATACATAAAGAAAACATTATACACATACACAGAGGAATATTATTCAGCCACATAAATAAAAAAAATCACATCTGCAACAACGTGAATGGAACTTGAAGGTATTATGCATGCTAAGTGAAATAAGTCAGAAAAAGATAAATACTACATGATCTTCCCTATGTGTGGAATCTAAAAAAAGTCAAACTTACAGAAACATGTAATATCCAATCACCCATTTTAGATTTTTCTCCTGAGAATATATGGAGAGAGATGGTTTCTGGTAGTGAGGGGTGATGTTTAGGAGGGCTGTAGGAAACAAAGGACCATGTACCTTAAATTAGAATTTCTAGATATTTGGCAAATAAATGTCTATCCATGTGTGGTGTATGTCAGGGCTGGGACTCAGTTAGATGCTAAAACAGGTCACCCACGTTCACTGTAAGATATTTGAAATGAGGCTGTAAGAAGGAGCTCTGGAGACCACACTGCTGTGGTGGGAGGGGTTGTCTACAGTAATGAAGGCATCCTGCCCATTAGTGCATCCCGGGACAGCTCCAGACTTACCTTCTGCCATAAACTCCCATATCTTAGGAGCCATGATGTGGGACCGAGATCCTCATCATCTCAATAATAAAGCAGCCACAACCCAGAGAATGTTCAGCTGGGCTTGGCATTGCTGAATCTCTGACATGAGTTGGGAATAACTCAGTTTTCAACTCTGTTATTCAACGTTTTGAGTAAAATACTGCTTTTACTAATAAAACAGGCTTTTGTGTATATGTGTCTCTCCAATTTCCTAGCAAACCAGAGCACACAGTTTAACAAAAAAGTGGGTCCTCAGGATGAACACAAATGCTGATGCAGCTGGAAAGGAGGGAACAGACAGCACAGGGGCAAGAAAATGTTCAGTAGAGAAACTTTGGGGGCTTAAGGCTTTGCTCACTACATATGCTCCCCATTTTTCTGGCTTAACCACTCTCTTCTTCTCTTTTATAGTATTCTCCAATAGCTTCAACTTATAACTTCAAAATGAAGGTAACTCTGTAGAGTGGGCAGCATGTAAAGTTGAAATAATTGGGAACATCTAGTGTCTCCCATCGCTCCCAAATGCCTGCCTCATTCTATTTCATCCCTGGGCAGAGCAAAGAAGTTTGAAGTCGATACTGGCATTATTTGGGCTGAATTATCCTGGATAATTATTTGGATAATTTCTCATAATAACTGCACTATTCCATTGAAGAAAGAAAAAGAGAGACATATCAGTCATGGATTTCATGATCCTGATTCCTGTTTAGTTCTGAAAATTAAAAAGCTTTGAGGATTTGTCATCCCTCTTCCATTAACGTAAATACACCAAGGTCATTGCAAGCCTAGCACACAGCCTGTTCACATCCATTCCTTGGCACCACTGAACTGGTCTTGTTTGTTCTCATCAGCCTATGAGATCATTTCGATCCTGCTGTATAACTGAGTCATTCTGTATCAGCATCAAGCTTTCTCCAATAAATTCACCAACAGGGAGTGGACATTCAGCAGTAACAATTATCTGGGTGCATTTCTCTTCAGCTACATCTCTGAGAGAATGTGTAACTTGCTTGGAAGAGTCCAGTCTCGTATTGATAGCCTTCACTAAATCATCCTTTTCCATTTCCTCCGACCTCTCCATCCTAGGTATCAAAAATAAAGACCCAGTTTTTGGAACGGGTGAGTTAGCATATGGCAGTCTTTCTCTATATGATTGCCCCACATATTTGATCTCTGTAGTCCTTTCATTTGGGGTTTTTAATATAAAACTGTCATTGACCTTGCAAGTACCAGCTGTCCTCTTGAAATATGAGGCTGGCAATGATGACACACAGCATTGATAATAACAAATGGTAGTTCATATTTCAGCTGAGTTGGGCTTTTATGCTCTGCTATTAGACCCCAAGTATTCAGTATGAATAGAAAACATTAAAATGCAATTCAACTGCCTGCTCTCTTCTTGTTGTTACCAAGCAATACATCTGGAATTGAAACCTGCATTGAGTCTGCTCACGAATCAGGTCCAGTCTGACACTGGGGTTAGGCAACTATTTTAAACTGAAGATTTGAAGTTCTTCTTTGAAGATCGAGGCTAGATTTTAATCTAGGATGGAGATCATTTTACCATGACTCTCAACTCTGTCATAGATTGTAGGGTAAGCTCACATAAACCTGGACTTTCTCATAGTTTACAATGAAAATCAGGGCCTTAGGAATAGAAAACCAGCAAGTAGACAAAATTAAAGAAACTTGGAATGAAATTAAGTCATATCATTTTGACCATAAAAGAGCAATTTCTCTATTCTATCTCAAATATTGATCTTTGAACAAATTTTGCCTTTTTAAGCACATCCTAATATAGTCCCCTCTTTTTTGTCATTAAGAGATGTTTATATTGCCTTGAAAATTTTTTGTTATGGCATGAATATATATATATAAACCTTTCTTTTAAAAAGCCTCTGAGAATCAAAAGAGAAGTCCTAAGGAGAATAGGAAATGACATTTAATCCATAACCATTGGGGTGGACATAAGATGCACCCCCAGATCTCCTTCCAAGGATGGCCTTATTGCCCCAGCAGCTGGGAGTGCTGTCAGCAGAGAATCTTCAGCTGTTCTCAGCTCCTTCGAGGATTGCCTCCTGCAGGGAACTGCCTCCCCTAAGCCCACATCCTTTGTGAAATGGTCTACATCCAATGGCTGATAAAGGTGGGAGTATAAAGGCCTGGCCTTTACACAAGAGCACTGGGAGCAGACGCTTCAGATCCCACACTCCTCCCCAGGGCATCAGCCAAGGATGTCTTCAGTCTGTATCACAGCTCATCTTCTCTTCCGCCCAAATTCCACCTCCTTTCCTTCTTTCCACAAATATGCATCTCAAGAGAACACAGCTAATAAACAGTCTGTGCACTAGCTCAGTTTCAGTATCCAACTGACAACAATGTGAAAAAACACACACACACAACACAAGAAAATAAAGAGTGAGGGTTAGATGACATTGTCTCTAAAACTTTGTGTCTTTGCAGGGAAAGAGAGAAAAGCAGTGTGTGTGTGTGTGTGTGTGTGTGTGTGTGTGTGTGTGTGAAAGAGAAGAGAGAGAGAGAGAGAGAGAGAGAGAGAGAGAGAGAGAGAGAGAAAGATTGTGTGTTTTTGAAGTGTCAGGGGCTGACAATCTTAGATGACCTTAGATAAAGTGGAATTACAAAGACTCAGAACTAGATGGCCAGAAGGAAAAAAGAAGTTAAATAGGTTCTGGTACCAATTCCAATGTGTGCATGTGTGTGTGGGGAGGGAGGGCTTCCCACACAACACCAAGCAATTCTAGGACACCAGCAGGGTGTCGAAGAAATCAACTAAATTCTGACACTTATCTACTGTCAACCAAAAAATGTCCAAACCTGTAGAGAATTTTTATGAGTTTATTTGGGCCAAACTGACAATTGCCAGGAAGCAAAATCTCAATGGGTTGAGAAAATGCTCCAGAGAACGGCAGTTTTGCAGTTTATTTCATACATTACAATCAATGTAAGGAGGGTTACATGAAATTCATTGGTGACAGATTAGGGAGGCAGGAAAAAGGTAAGAGGGGGAAGTCTCTGAGATTGGGTAAAGAGTAAATGAAGAAACAAATATTTCTTTTACATTGAGAGGTAGAGGATAGTTAAAAATTAACATTTACAGCCGAAACCAGTTTGGCTCAGTGGTAGAGCGTTGGTCTCCGGACTAAAAGGTCCCAGGTTTGATTCCGGTCAAGGGCATGTACATTGGTTGCGGGCACATCCCCGGTAGGGGGTGTGCAAGAGGCAGCTGGTTGATGTTTCTCTCTCATCGATGGTTCTAGTTCTCTATCTCTCTCCCTTCCTCTCTGTAAAATATCAATAAAATATATTTAAAAATTAACATTTACAGTACATAGAGATGGTTTGCAAGCAATCAGATAACAACCAGGGGTTCTGTGGTCTCTTGCTATCACAGAAGCTCATGCCCTGAGGGGTCTAGAAAACGGGAGATTACTCTGACATCCCACAAGTATATTATTGTAGATGAAAAAAGACAATAAATAGGTCAGGTAGAGATTGACCTTTGTCAAGGAAGATATAGGCCAAAGACATGACTACTACCGTGACTCACTTTTAGGTAAGAAGTTTTAAGTTCAGATCATCCTCAGTGGTTACTTCAGGTCTCTGAGTTTGTAAGGCCACCATGCAGGCCTCCCCTGAGCTTGTCAGGTTTAGCATGTGGCCCCCTTTTCATCCACACTACCCCAGAGTTCGCATCATATTTCACAGGTTAAGGGTTCAGTCCTACTGTCCCAGCTCCACCCCCAACTTCAGACTCCAGCTGAAAGCCCAGGTTGTTACCTGTGCTTCTGACTAACCAGCTACAGGTTAGAAGGTACCACAACCTCCATCTTGGGACTTCAGACACCAGCCCCAAGTCCATATTGTTGCATATACTTCTCACTGATTGGCTGTAAAATCAGAGGTTCCCAAGACTACTCCTTGGATATTCTAGAGCAACTCACAGAACTCAGGGAAATTTTTTGCTGACTAGATCACTGATTTATCGTAAAAGAATGTAACTCAGGAACAGCCAGTTGGAAGAGATGCAGAGGACAAACTATGAGGAAAGGGTGAGGAGCTCCCACCCCTCTCCAGGTGCACCACTTCCCCCCAATTACCATATATTCACCAACTAGGAAACGCTCTGAAATCGGTCCTTTTGGAGTTTTACAGAGGCTTCATGACACAGGAGTGATTGATTAAATCATTGGCCATTGGCAATTCAACTCAGTCTTTAGCCCCTATCCCCTCCCTAAGGCTTTTCCAAAAAACACCTCATTAATATAACAAAAGAAACTTTCATTACCTTTATCACAGGAAATTCCAGGGGTTTTAGGAGCTGTGTTCCAAAGATTAAATATGTATAAAAATATACTTTGGTTCTCAAATACAGATAAAAATATATTTTTTGTTTTTGTTTTTGTTTTTTTTACAAATCACAATATTTCAGAAGTCATCATCTGTAGGTGCCTGAACACCTGAGTCAGCACCACAAAGTTGGGTGAAGAATCAAGCCTTCAAACCACTCCTTTATCTCCTAATGATCCTCCCTTCTCCACTGTGTACGGGAGCCTCATTAGCTGTGTTTCTGGCTGCAGTGGTTACCTGCGCTTACCTGTAGGTACCCACTTTCCAGTTGCACAAATTGTCAATAAGTTCTCCCCATCAGAGAAGGGTTCTCCACAGTGGTAGAGTGAGAGGGGCTCCAAAGGAGGGAATATTAATGTGTCAGCCTCTTCAAGTCATCTTTTTGGATCAATGGCCCACTTGCTCCAGGGGCTAACAGTAATGTTTCTCCCAGAGGTATTCCTCTCCAGAGGAACAAAATACATCGCTTTGATCTGAAATAGGAAATAAAATTATCATTCTAGTTTGACTCCTGCCACCTGGAATAAGGAAAACAGAAAGACAAATGTCTTCCGGTGTATTAGCATGCCTCGTGACCTTGAACAAGAACACCTAAATATTCAAAAGATAGTCATCTTAGAAACGGCTCAAGAAATAGGAGGGCTTTATAGCGTGAGAGAGGAGGGGGGTGGGTGGGCAAGAAATGAGTTTTTTCTATCAGAAAGTTCAATTGAGTCCTGGGGTTTGCATTGAAGATATATTAGGTTACATTACACTATGTTCCTATTAGGAGAAAATTGCTCTGAAAGAAAGAAGAGGAAGCAAAGGACATTTTTAGAGGAAAATCCTTTTCATTTCAGCAAACAAGTGAAACAGATGGAGAAAGAATGTGTAAAGAAAATTTTTCATTACAAACATTTTATTTGGGCTTTTTATTGTTGGGAATCTCAAATCCAAGTCTCACTATTCTTGCCTGGCTGGTGTGTCTCAGCTGTTGAGCATTGAACCAAGAAACCAAGAAGTTGGCAGTTCGATTCCCAGTCAGGGCACAGTTTTAGGCTCAGTCCCTGGTGGGATGTGTGCCGGAGGCAGCCCATGTTCCTCTCTATCCCTCACCTTTCCTCTCTCTCTGAAAGTCAACACACACACACACACACACACACACACACACACACACATACTACACACACACACACACACACATATATATTAAAAAAAACCTATTATTGCTGTTGAGTGAAAACAATCAACTCATGTTCTAATGCTCCCATTATGGTTGTGGTGAAGATGATAAGGATAAAAATAATAAACATTTTTATGATAATGAAAGATGAGACAGAGGACCGAAAACCAGGACTACAGGCTTTATTGGAGGAAAAGGACCCCTGCCGGCTGCCTCCCAAGGGGGGAGAGCGGACGTGCAGAGATGAACATGCCTTTGGAGGGGAGGAATGGGAAGGGATAGAGCTTAGGGTACTCGGCACACACTGATCGCTGGTTTTATATAAGGCACATGATTAGGCACTTGGAGACTTAGGAATCAGGGGATTAGGGTTTTTGGCAGTTGCTGATTGATGGTTCAATGTACAGTCCATATAAGATGCCTGGTTAGGTGCTCAGTAATGTCCAAGCCGCAGTTTAAGTTTATGTCATACTCCATCCATCAATTGGGGGAAGGGAGGATCTATCAGATAAATAAATTTATATGCCAGGCATTATAGTAACCAAATAAAAGGAAGCATGCCACAGCCTTCCTTACCTTTGTTTATGCAGTCTTAGTATCAACATTTTTTAGCACTTAAGCTAGGATGATAAATGAACCGTCGGAATTTCTATTTAAGTAAATCTCCCTTAAATTTGTCTAACTCCTCGGTGCTCCTATTGAGGAAATGGTTTAATTGCTTGTGACTGGGGCTGAAGGGTTATACCTATCCTTCACAGCACTCACTCAGATTAAATATTTAATAACTGCACAGAAGGGTCTGGCCACTTTATTAAATATACCTACACTGTTTTTCTGGCAGCTTGTTGGTTGTTTCAGTTCAACTCAACAAGCAATTATTTGTACCTGTGATGTAAAGATGCTGTGAACAGAAAAAGGACCTGTGAGACTTGGTCCTCTGCCAAGAGGCTTGCTGTCAGCTTCGAGACACAAGACATAAACACATGAAATGGGCACTGAGTGATCCAAGACAGGGTATCCTTATATATCACAGTGCTCAGCTCTGATACCAGCAATGACTGCAGCTAGGAGGGGGGAGGGGGGAAGAGACTTGATTGGTGCCAAGGACAGGTAGAAGAATCACCTCTCTTTCTCCAAGAGAGGTGATTGGAGAAAACATTCCCAGCAGGAGAAAACATTCACAATGAGATCTGTGTGGTTAGAGCACAGCATTTGCCCTTTCTGCAAGGATGAAAACACTTTTGCTGGAAATACTAACTCTTCACAAACAGGACATCAGATCATTAAAAGCAACTACCAACATATTAATTCCTGATAGCTCAAAAAACAAACAAAACAAAACAAACAAACAAAAGAAGCAAGTATAGTATGTATTGTCCTCCAGATTTAAGGTATAGATCCAAAGTAACCTTTTGTGTTGGAACAACTCACAAATATTATAATTGTGAAGATGTTAAAATAAAAATTTTAAAAGTTATTTGTGGTTTCTGTTGTTGTTTAATGAAGAGTTAAAAGGATCTAGAATCACGGGCAGTCAGGTACTCCTTTCTTTGGGCTTCCATTTTGTACTTAAAATATTTTTTTCACACAAATTATATTGTGCAGAATGTTTTTAACTGAATTCCATTTAACCAGGTTGCCAAAGCAGATAATGCTCTCCTCTGTCTGTAAAACATGTTGATGATGCTCACAACATTTGATGCATAATAATTCTTCTCTCCACTATGCCTCATACTACTCACCAATTGAACAGTTGGCTTACAAGAGTCACTTGAGCTGGTTCCCAAAGCCCTTTCATCCAACTGGATTTATCGCAATTATGTATTTTTTTTGCAATTATGTATTTTAAATATTGTCTACACTAATAAAGTTTAGATATAAAAGGAGCCATTTCTATGAAAAAAGTGAATGATTTGGGAATTATTAATAAAGCTCAACCAATTAAAAATAATGATAAGTAATTGTAAATGACACAACTATAAAAAATATATGGGTAAAGGAATTGACATGAGCTTGCATTCAGATTGAATGCAAATACCTTTAAATTTCTGCTCCATTTGAAAGAATTAGAAATTGGATGTAAATTTATATGCCCTGCAATGGGCCCATATTTCTGTGACTCCACATCAAAATACTGGTGAATTAATATACATTTATTTGTACTGAGAAGAAGTAATTATGGTATGTGAGTCATTCAAGTATCCTTGTTTTAATCTATTTTGTTTCTGTTACCTGACCAACTACTAGTACCAATTGCAATGAAGGAATCTACTATCTTGTGATGGTTGGTTTGCAAGCTTCTAACATTAAAAGTTCTGAATTGGGGGGGGGTGGTACCAGTGCCAGAACACTGGAGACAGAGGATCAGAGATCCAGTGGGCTGCAGAGAACCAAGATAAGCCAGGTTCAGTTCATGGCTTTAAAATGCAATAAGCTTCCTAGTAAAACTTCACAGTAACATTTTGTCAAGTAAAAGCACTAAGTAAGCCTAACATGTGTTACCACCAACTTTTTATAGGACCATTTTAATCCTCCGAAACAGTGGGAACATTAGTTAATGGACATTCCTTTGGAAGTAGTATTAATGGGATTCAAAACTTACTACACTGTCCTTATCTTGCCCATTTTCTAGCAATGACATAAAATCTTCTTTCACATTCTATGCTGATTTAAAGACTGAAACTTCTGAGCTCCCGAGAACTTTGGTTGCTTAATGCAGTGTTTCTATAACTTGAATAATATATATTCTCATTAAAAAGGGAAAACCATGCTCACAGACACTCCTCTTCCCTTTGCTTTTCATTATTTTATTATAATGTAAAAACATACACATATTTTATGTGACTATAAAAGAAATATGTGCTCACACTTCTATTCATCTAGAAAACAAAAGTAAATTTACAAATAATAACAAAATCATTATAATTCAAATTAACAGTGCAGATTTAAAATAATACATGATGCTATTTTACTGGAAGTACATTGCTGATTTGGCTTTACTATATAGGAATGTAGTCTCAAGTAAGGATAATCAATTTTTATATTTTGACTTCAACAATACCAATGCAGGAAAAAAAAAAACAACATGTGTTTTTCTATGTGTTGTTTTATTTCCTGGTTTAGGATAAACAGTCTTGCTGTTCAGTCAAAATTCTTCCAGTGACTAATGGTCCTGGAGCAAATTTGATGAAGTGTCAATTCTGTAAATTACTGACTTTAAAGGTAAGTTTAAGCCATGTGGCTCAGTTGGTTGAGTGTCACCCCATGCACCAAAAGGTCACTGGTTCATTTCCCAGTCAGGCACATACCAAGGTTTCGAGTTTGATCTCTAGTTAGGGTGCGTGTGGGAGGCAACCAATCAATGCTTCTCTCTCCCATCAATGTTTCTCTCCTTCTCCTCTCTCTTCCTCTTCCTTCCCCTCTATAAAATCAATTTTAAAAATCTTATCTAATAAAGAGGGAATATGTTTTGACCCTCATGCCATCAAAAAATATGGCAGTGCCCACAGCCAAAAAGGAGGGTATAGCCTAATTGACTACCCCACCCTCAAATATGGTGATGCCCACAGCCACAAGATGGCGGCTCCCAGGCCCCTCAGCCCCACCAGGGCAGCAGGCACACCTGCCTCCAGAGTCCCCCAGTCCTCTCAGTCTCCCAGCCTCCCAGGGCCAGCTCAAGGCACAGGCAAGCCTTGGATAGCAGCTGCCCAGCCAACGCCTGAGGCGCAGACAAGCCTCAAATGGCAGCTGCCCAGGGCTGCCCAAGGCACAGGTAACCAGGGCCTGCTGAGGCTTGTGCTGCTGGCAGTGGCAGCAGCAGAGGTGTGTTGGGATGTAGCCTTCCCCTGATTGCTGGGTCACCTCTGAGGGCTCCCAAACTATGAGAGGGGTCAGGCTGGGCTGAGGGACCCCCCTCCAGTGCATGAATTTTCATGTACCAGGCCTCTCGTATTTTTAATAAAAGAAAGAACCAGCATACTATGTTGTTGTTGTTTTTTTAAAAAAGATAAATTTAACATTTAGACACTTAAAAATATTTGTATTGGGATTTAATCAAATTATTAATATAGTGAATACTTCAGAGCATATTGATAGTTAATGAGTTTTTCCTAACTAATATCTGAACAATATGACTCTACTTGTACAATAAACATAATACCAGGTGCTACAGTGTAGTTTGTTGTCTTCCTTTTTAATTCTGCATGTCTACAACATCATATTCCATGTGGTGACCAATCCACCCACATTTCTCTATTCTTATAACTTTAAAGCCTTTGGCCAGTGAGCATTTCATGATGCTATTTGAGGCAAACAGTCACAAACACAAACACAAACGCAAGCATTAGGATTACAAGACATTAATCAGTTAGAAGGTAGTTATTTTGATAAATCACATTAATTTAAACATGTATCAGTGAAGTAAAAACATCAAGTAAAAAAGCTTTGCCAAAAGCTGAGATTCCACAGAACATATCCAAGCCCTCCCATAGTTCTAAAGACTTGTTTTCAAAACTGACCCAGGGCATAGTGAAGGGAAGCAGACCAATGAAATAAAAAGGGTAGTTACAAACTTTCTAAAATAAAGCACCAAACATTCACCACTTTTAACTTTAAAAAAAAGAGTAAAGTTGAGGTGATATAGGTATGGAAAATAAACAGGTTTCCAGGGCAGTCAATAAACAAAGAGGAAGTCAAGGACCAGCTAAAGACCAAGAATATATTCCAAGGGAAAGACCAACTGATGGGGAATTAAACAGGTAAGCCCCACAGAGCCTAGGAGTTAGACATTCAGCATGAATGCTGTCAGATCGAGGGGCATCACAAGGCTCTCAGTTCTCTGTGGACATTTCCAACTCAGTGTTCCTACACTCTGGGTATTAAGAATAGGTACTGACACCATGTCGGTTTTCCTCTTTAAACTGTAAGCTCCTCAAGAGCTGGACCACTGCTTCATTCTTTTCTGTTCCTCCATCACTTCACACAGTGACAGCTACACAGTTGAGCTCAAGTAAAATAAATGGAATGAAAGAATTTCTGAATTAGAAGGAATCTTAAAGAATTGATAGGCCAGTGTTTTGCAACTTCCAAACCATATATTATGAGGTAAATTTTTAGAGTTCTACTATATTGTGAAAGCAAGAATATATTAGCTTTTATTGAATGTTTACTCTTCAAACCCAGGTCTTTATGATTCTAAAGACTAAATTGTTAATCATTCTATATAATAAAGAGATAATATGCAAATTTACCATTACTCCAACACACAAGACGGCTGCCCCCATGTGGTCAAAGATGGCCACCCCCATGTGGACAAAAGATGGTTGCCACAAGATGGCCAACAGGGGAGGGCAGTTGAGGGGACCAGACCTACAGGGGAGGGCATTTGGGGGCAACCAGACCTGCAGGGGAGGGCAGTTTGGAGGGACCAGGCTGGCAGGGGAGGGCAGTTAGGGACAATCAGGATGGCAAGGAAGGGCAGTTAGGGGTGACCGAGCCAACAGGGGAAGGCAGTGGGGGCAACCAGGCCTGCAAGGGAGCAGTTAGGCATCAATCAGGCTGTCAGGGAAGTGGTTAGGGGGTGATCAGACTGGCAGGCAGAAGCAGTTAGGGGTAATCAGGCAGATAAGCAGACAGGCAGGTGAGTGGTTGGGAGCCAGCAGTCCTGGATTGTGAGAAGGGTCCCAGATTGGAGAGGGTACAGGCTGGGCTGAGGGACACACACACACACACACACACACACACACACACACACACACTTCCTCCCCCATGCATGAATATCATGTACTGGGCCTCTAGTTTTGATATAATACTTCCAAACAGATTTAAAGTACTTCAGTCATTTGTCCTCAGGCACTTGGCACCATGCTGGTGGGTAAATGACATTTTCAGACCCCTAGTACTGTGGAATAAATAGAGGGGAGAACACTTTGAACAACCTCCCCACCAGGGGAGGTGTGTCCAGGTGAAAATGTTATATAGTTTACCATTTTATTTTTTATTATTTTTAATCTCTACTCAAGTATATATTCTTATTGATTTTCAGAAAAAGAGGAAGAGACGGGAGCAGGTGGAGGAGAGAAATATTGAATAGTTGTCTCCTAGATATGCCCCAACCTGGGATTGAACCTGCAATCAAGGGGTGTGTAGTAACCAGGAATGGAACCTGAAACTTTTTGGTATTTGGAATGACACATCAGCCAATTGAGCCACCCAGTCAGGGCTATAGTTTACCATTTTTTTTTAACCCCCTATAGTCATACAGAACAAATCTATCCCTTTTTGAGAGCACTGTTCCTCAAATATTTTTATCATCTGTTATGTTCCTTACTGTGCTATCTGGCTAACCCTCCCCCATCCCATTCAACCTTTCCTTATATTAGAGTCTCCAATCTCATCACTGTTTAAGTAATTTCTTTCTGAATGGTCTCTAATTTGTTTAAATACCTCCTTAAATATGATTTCCAGAATAGCTCATGATTTAGCACTTCAGAACACAGCTTTCTTTAAAACATGATTATGAAATATTCCAGCAAACAAAATGAAGAGAGATTATTATAACAAAAACCTATGTACCTATCATCAAATTTAAACAGAATATTATCAAATAGATGAAGTCTCTCATATAACCTCCCCTTCAGCCTCCTCTCCTTACTTTCCAGAGGAGATCACTGTTATCATAAATAATTCCAATGCATTTTGATGTCACCAAAGATTATTTTTAATTTTTCTTTATGTTGCCCATGTCATCTCTAGCTGATAACTATCCGTTTTGTTTTTACAAACCTTCCAGAAGAGTTCATGTAAGTAGCACATCCTAATCTTTGTTTTTAGTTTTTCATTATCATTCCTCCCAAAGATTTTATTTAATGTTTATCTTAAATTCTTACTATTATCAATTGAATTAACTAAACCTAGAGCTCACAACAGTGGAAACTGAGAATACTTGTTCTCCATCTTCTGCTATAATCATTTCATATTATTTGAAAACGCATTTTAAATCTTCTGTGCAAATATCTCATCACCAATCTAGGTAGGTATTCAATATGACCACTTTGTGTTTTCTTTTCAGGAATGTTGAGCTGTGAAAACTGAAATCACTTCTCATTATCAGAGGTGATTGTACTTTGGTAGTGAACCTCTCTTGGGAAGATTACATTTCTCCCCACATCTCTGTTATCCTGGAAGTCTATTAATAGATTAATCTTCAAGCTGTATCTAGCTGATATCTGTGTGAGCTTTGCTGAGGAGGCTTAAGTGATCATACATATAACATACTGTCTATTCCAAAGATGGTAGGACTTGACTAAATTTTCCCATATTTAGGAATAGTTAATTCTACTGAAATCTCAAATTCTTCAAAAACACTTCATCAATAAAGTAGAATGCCTAAGGAGGTGACAAGTGCTAAAGATCTGTCTTTAACACTGTATCTTCAAAGATATTCTGATTATATTTTTTAGAAGAAAGTATATTTGACTTTCTGCTGTTAAAAATACTCTTCAACTTTTGATTTAGATGTTGTTGCCATTAAAATAAAACTAATACTAAAAGTATTTTTTTATATTAGAAAAATAATTTTAGTCTCTGTTACCAAATGGATTATATCTGCATTAGCCAGAAATCAACAGACAAATCACTTTGGGTACATTAAACAAAGAGAAAGGAGTTAAATATAGTTTATAACCTTGAGAAAGATTATATCTGAGCCTTTAATAATAACCTAGAAAATGTACAAATTTCTATAGTCATCAAAGTAGAATGCAAATCAAATGAATTACATACGGTAGCTTCAGAATTAGTAATAAAGTTGTGCCCTTTATTTGTCCAAAAGAGAAACTTACTACAGAGAATTAAAAAAATTGGGGGAGAGGGGAAATGGTTTAAATTAGCAGGGCTTTAAAACTCAGATAATATATTCGAATAACCATGGTTTTCCTCTCTCTTTTTTTTTTTTGGAAAATTATTAAACTACAGAAAATAACCAACTTTTAGATACTCATAACCTAAAATTAACAAATGCTGTTAACATATTAACATTTTTTGCTTCCGTTCTTAAAATTTAATGAAGGAAATAAAACATTTCCAATGAAATTAAAATTCCCTTTGTCTCCCTAAACTACTCCTATCCCAATTCTAATCTTTTCTTTTCCTCCCCAGAGTAAATTCCTACTCAATGTCATGAACGTGTTATGTACCCTTTAGTCCATGTTTTTATATTTACTACATTTATGTGCTCTTTTTTAATTTACATTAATGCTCTCACATGGTATCTATCATTTCTGAGGCTTCATTTTATCATCCTGTGATTGGCAACATCCATGTGGATTAGTATAGATTTAGGCCATTCACTTTAATTGCTATAGTGCATTTTATTTCATGACTCAACTTAGTCACTAATGGAAAGTTAGGTTGATTCTACTAGTTTGCTATTTGACACGGCTGCACTTGACGTGTGCACATGTGCTGGAGTTTCTCCAGAAATCCACATAGTTACATAGGTGCAAACACCAAAATACTGTCAGTTGTGCCAGCTACAGTTCCACTCTGGAGTTCTTGCTTCTCTCCATCCTCAGCAAATGTTATTATCAATGTGGAAAGCATTTGTCATTCTTTTTGGCTACCCAGAACCCTGAACATCCTTCCTATATTTAGAGAATATCCCATTATGAGTCTCTACCTCCCACTATGGATGTCAATACTCTTTCCCACGCTCCTGAGACTTTGCCAATCAGACTCGCCCACACCAGATCAAGAATGGGAAGCCGGTGACTTCACAAAAAACAGGTGCTCCTTGGAATGCAGCTCCAAGCATTTTTCAGAGGCCTCAGAAACAGAGGTTCAAGAAGCAGCATTCTGTGCTGGTATTGGTGACAAAAACAGTGGTGGGTATTTAGGATTTCTGACAGATCTTGAAGTTTTGGTGGCCTGAAGTGGTGTGATTTGGGGCATGACTCTCGGTCCTCCCACAAACTCTGTGAGTTCTCTAATACACAACTGAATGCAGCTGTAAAGAGGGTGGATGCTGGAAACAGCTGTGTGTGTGAAAGCCATTGTTTCTTGAGAAACTAGCTGTGTAAGCTATAGCAAAGCAATCTCACAGTCTCCACTTCCTCTTCGATAACATGTGGGAAATAATTGCAGCTATCTGATGGGGTTGTTGTGAAGATTAAATGAGCGAATACATATAAGCCATTTAGAACTGTTCTGGGCACAGGTTAGCAATCAGTACATGTTAGCTATGATCATTTATACATTAGTTCTCTGCTTAAGTTAACTGGGGGTAGTCTCTACTGTTTGCAACTACAGAACCATGCCTTGTTTATTCAGATGTTTTTGTCTAATTTGATGGGTGAGAAAATGTATCTTATGGATTTTATTGCAGTTTTCTCAATGAGTCTAAGCATTTTTTTCATTTGAATTTTATCTTCCGTGATTCTCTCTCTCTCTTTTAAAAAAATATATTTTATTGATTTTTCTCAGAGAAGAAGAGAGAGGGATAGAGACTTAGAAACATCGATGAGAGAGAGTCATTGATCAGATGCCTCCTGCACACCCCCATTAGGGATGTGCCCAAAACCAAGGTACATGCCCTTGACCGGAATCAAACCTGGGACCTTTCAGTTCGCAGGCCGGCACTCTGTCCACTGAACCAAACCGGTTTCGGCTTCTGTGATTCTCTTGTTATAGCCTTTGTGCATTTTCTTTTTTTGTTAATCCTCACCAGATGATATTTTTCCCATTGATATTTTTTTAAGAGAGTGGAGGGAGGGAGGGAGGAAGAGAGGGAAAGAAGAGAGAAGAGAGAGAGAGACTGATGTGAGAGAGAAACATTAATTGGTTGCCTCCTGTATGCTTCCTTTGTGCAGGCCAACACTCTCACCACCAAGTGCACCAGCAGGGCCTTTGTGCATTTTCTATTGGGTTCCTTTTCCCATTGAATGTAGTCTGTTGTAACTATTCTAGATACTAAACCTTTGCTTATATATTGCGAACATCTTCTCTCAGCCTGTCACTTGCCTTTAACTTTATTTATAGTGTCTTTTATGCTGAAGTTTTACATTTTGATGTGATCCATTTATTAGGCTTTTCTTTTATCAGGGAGGCTTTTTGTGCCTCATTGACATTGCTTCCTACACTGTGATCATAAACATATTATCCTACTCTTTTCCAAGAGGTTGAAAGCATTCTTTTTTTTCTTTTTTTTTTACATTTCAGTATTTATACTATATGGACGATGATTTTGAAAAATTAAATTAGGAAAACGATCACAGCAACAAGAACTTCCCATTATTTCTCTGCTGCGAGCTTACCTGCACCAACTGCAGCAGAGTTGTCTGTCCAGAAACTGCAGTGCCCTTCTGCTCAGACACAGGAAGCAGAGGCAGACTATCAGGAAGGACTGATTATAAAAGCTGATGAGAGTGCAGTTTCTTAGGGCAGTGGTTGGCAAACTGCAGCTCGAGAGCCACATGCAGCTCTTTGGCCCCGTGAGTGTGGCTCTTCTACAAAATAACACGTGCAGGCACGCACATACAGTGCGATTGAAACTTCGTGGCCCTTGCACAGAAGTCGGTTTTTGGCCTGGGAGAGTCTATTTTGAAGAAGCGGTGTTAGAAGAAGTTTAAGTTTAGCTCTTTATCTGCCCTTCAATTCTTAGTGAGAACTTTGCTGGATAGAGTAATCTTGGTTGTAGGTTCTTGTTATTCATCACTTCGAATATTTCTTGCCACTCCCATCTGGCCTGCAATAGTTTCTGTTGAGAAATCAGCTGATAATTATATGGGTGCTCCCTTGTAGGTAACTAACAGTTTTTCTTTTGCTGCTTGTAAGATTCTCTCTTTGCCTTTTGCTCTTGGTATTTTAATTATGATGTGTCTTGGTGTGGTCCTCTTTGGAATCCTTTTGTTTGGGTTTCTGTATGCTTCTTGGACTTGTAAGTCTATTTCTTTCACCAGGTGGGAGAAGTTTTCAGTCATTATTTCTTCAAATAGGTTTTCAGTGTCTTGCTCTTTCTCTTCTTCTGACACCCCGATAATTGTGATGTTGGTACACTTGAAGTTGTCCAAGAGGCTTCTTACACTACCTTCAACTTTCTAGAGTTTCTTCTTGCTTCTCTGGAGGAGTGTCCTTTGTCTCTTTGTATTCCAAATCTTTGACTTGATTCTTACGTTCCTCTAGTCTGCTGTTGGGTCTTTGTATGACATTTTTTATTTCAGTCAGTGTATGTTTAATTTCTAGTCCTTTTCCATATCCTTGAGGGTCTTGCTAAATTTATTGCCCTTTTTTAGGAAATTCTTGAAAAACCTTATAACCGTGGTTTTGAACTCTATGTCCAGTCATTTGTTCTCCTCCATTTTCTTTCATTTGTGATCTGTTTCCTTGTCTCCTCATTTTTGCTGCTTCCCTGAGTTGGTAGGATAGCTTTATGTGCTGGCTGTCCTATATGATTCAATGGGTCAGCCTCCCAGTTACTTGATGTGGACACTCTTGGTGCACCCCTTTGTGGACTGTGTGTACAGCCTTGTTGTAGTTAAATCTTGATTGGTGTTGGTGTCATTGGGAGGAATTGACCTCCAGGCCAATTGGCTGTGGAGATCTGCTGTGTCTATAATGGAAGAATTGCTGTGCTGGAGACACATTTATAGGGTAGGACTTGTTCCAGTAGGGCTTTGGTTTCACTGAGTCTGCCTCTTGGATATGTCCCTTATGAGAGTAGTTGAAATCTGGTGTTGTCTCACACAGACCACTAGATATACTAGTTTCTGGATCTCCAATGGGGTGCAGGTCAGTTACTGTCTGAGGCCACCCAGAAGGAAATACAGCAAGAACTACAGTTTTCTCCTCTTTGCTTGGAACTTGGCTGTATTAGAGCAGTCTGACTAGGGCTGCAGTTTATTTCATTAAGCTGCCACAGTTCAGGCCATTTATATGCAAAAGCCACTGTGTGGAGCCTGGGTGGGTTTGTAGAATGTGCAGGGCAAGGCCTCAGGGTGGGGTGGGGCGGGGGTCCCAGGGCTCACTAAGCTGGGGCATGGCAAACAGCAATGGCTGCTATCAGCTGTCTCTGCCTTTCCGAGGTTCCAAGTCCCTGTGTCCCCACACTCCAGTGTAGTAAACAGTTATTGCTGCTCTCACCTCTACAAAAAAGTCACCCTCACTTTGGGACCCAATGTCCCCCATGTGTCCCCAGAAACTGAATTTCAAAGTGATCAAAGTTATCATTCAGAATTAAAGGGCAGATAAAGAGCTTCACAGATCAGAAAAAGCTAAAGGAGTTCATCACCACCAAACTAGTATATGAAATGCTAAAAGGTGTTCTTTAAAAAGAGGAAAAAGAAAAAAGTAAAGGTAAAAATTATGAACAACAAATATATATCAACAAGTGAACCTAAAAGTCAAGTGAATTAAAAATCTGAGGAACAGAATAAACGGGTGAATATAATAGAATCAGAGCATAGAATGGGAGGGGATTGATAATTCTCAGGGGGAAAGGGGTGTCTGAGTGGGTGATATGGGAAGAGATTGGACAAAAATCATACACCTATGGATGAGGACAGCAGGGGAGGGAGGAGGGGAGGTAAGGGCAAAAGGTGGGGTGGGGACCCAGTGGAGGGAAGCTATGGGCAGGGGTGGGGACGGGGAGAAACAATTGTAATAATCTGAACAATAAAGATTTATTAAATTAAAAAATAAAATAAATAAAAGTGAAAAAAAAGAATAAGTTTAAGTTTAAAAAATTTGGCTCTCAAAAGAAATTTCAATCGTTGTACTGTTGATATTTGACTCTGTTGACTAATGAGTTTGCCGACCACTGTCTTAGGGTCTTTACTAAAGAATCTACTAAATACCTTATCTTGCCTTGTTAAGCCCTTCCAATCACATGCAAACCAGTCTTAGATATATCTATTGGACTAACTAGAGGTCAGCGATTTCAAAGATAGTGCTTATGTCATGCTAAGATTCATTTTCAAGTCCCCGAAGGGAGTTCTGGCTGAAAGGGTTAAGAACCGCATGAAGGAACCGAAGGAGCCACACAGACAGATCTTCGGAAGCCCAGGGCTGCGCAGTCTTGCTCTAGCCCTGCTCACGGTCAGGTCACCGTGATGTCCTCCAGCCACTGCATCAGCGCTCTCGGCTGCGGCTTGAAAGGGATTGTGTCATTTTAAATTAATCATTTCCAAACTTCTTTCCATATCTATTTTGGCCCAGAATAGAAGTCTGGCATTGCAGATTTTTTTCTGCCACTCAAATACAAGTGACTATCTTCATTTGCTTCCACATCTCTTGCCCAGGAGTTCATATAACGTGGGATTTTGTGCACCTACTACATAGATATTTATTTATCTAAAGCGAGGCTAGTTTTGCTTGCAGTTGAAATCAGTGGGGAAACTGTAGTGTAGCTGGAAAGGCTCAGCTGAGACCCTTGGAGATCTCTGCCATTAAACTGTGCCAGTCTGCCCTGGCTTGAAGTCCTATCAGCAATAAAAATATAGTACATCTTGGTGCATCGAAATAGATATTTGAGACTTATGCTGCTAGATTAAGCGTTTATTTTCAAACTCTGGGGTCCATAAGAAACAGCTGGGAGAGCTTACGAAAGCTAAGGTTCTGCCGCAGTAGGTCCAGCATGAGGGCCAGGTATCTGTATTCATGCCCTCCTCATGAAGATGGTCCATGAATCTCTCTTTGAGGAAAGGTCGGTTATGTTATTTTATCTCTAAGAATCTTCTGTTGAGGTTCAAACACCCCAGAGCAGGTACCATATTATACACTAATGTGAATCATTTATCAGTTTTGCTAGTCATTTAAGATCCTCAGCAGAGAGGGAGCTGGAAAGAAGTTATCTTTTGTTGAAGTGAAAGGCAGAAGTCCGAATAGGTTTTGAGTCTGCAGAAAGGAAAGGAGAAGATCAAGAATCAAAAAGCTGAATGGCCCTAATCGGTTTGGCTCAGTAGATAAAGCGTTGGCCTGTGGACTCAAGGGTCCCAGGTTCAATTCCGGTCAAAGGCATGTACCTTGGTTGCGGGCACAGTAGGAGGTATGCAGGATGCAGGATCAGAAACAGCTGATCGATGTTTCTCTCTCATCAATGTTTCTAACTCTCTATCCTTCTCCCTTCCTCTATGAAAAAAATCAATAAATTATATATTTTTAAAAATATTTTTTATTGATTTTTTACAGAGAGGAAGGGAGAGAGATAGAGAGCTAGAAACGTCGATGAGAGAGAAACATCGACCAGCTGCCTCCTACACACCCCCTTCCGGGGATGTGCCTGCAACCAATGTACATGCCCTTGATCGGAATGGAACCTGGAACCCTTCAGTCCGCAGACCGACGCTCTACCACTGAGCCAAACCAGTTTCAGCGATAAATTATATTTTTTAATGGGTCCCTGGGCATGACTCATTTGCAGATCCAGTCTTTCCAGCCAGGCCTGTGAACATGGCTTGGTCCTCAACCCTCTCCTCAAACTGCAGGCATACCTCAGAGATATTGCAGGTTTGGTTCCAGACCACCACAATAAACCAAGTATAGCAATAAAGCAAGTTGTAATATTTTTGCTGGTGGAGGGTCTTGTCTTCAGTTTGCAAAAGCATACCTGTGAAGCAAGGTACAATAAAGTGAGGTATTCCTATACATTCTCTTCCTAGCTGATCTCACTTTACTTATTATATTTTATTTTTCAATTACAGTTTGCATTCAATTTTATTGTGTATTAGTTTCAGGTGCACAGTATAGTGGTTAGACAATCATATACCTCACAAAGTGTTTCCCTGGTATTTCCAGTACCCACCTGGCACCATGAATAGTTATTACAATATTATTGACTATATTCCCTATGATGTATTTTAAATCTCTGATCTCGTTTTAAATGGGTCAATTTTATGGTATGTAAATTACATCTCAATTAAGTTGTTTGGGTTTCTTTTTAAAGCATATTGTATACAGCAAAAGACATAATTGGTAAGCTCAAAAGGCTGGTCAGTAGAAGATATCCTATATAATAAAAGGCTAATATGCAAATTGTCCCCTCGGGAGTTCAACCAAAAGACTGTGAGTTCGATCACTTGCTATGATGTGTGATGACCACCAGGGGATGGCACAGAACATGGTGGGAAACCACCAGCAATAAGTGGGGAGGGGTGGTGCTGAGAGAGTGAGGGGAGGAGGAGTCTGGGAGGTTGGGAGGCAGGGAACCTGATTGGCCATGATCATTGGCCAGGCCTAGGAACCCTACCCATGCACAAATTTTATGCACCAGGACTCTAGTCCAAAATAAAGCACAAAGAGCATTAAAAAAAGGAAAAAAAGAGAATTCAGGAGGCATATGAGACTAAGCCAGAAGACCTAGTGTACATGTATTTGGAGTTCCACAAGGAGGAAATAGACAGAATGTGGCAGTAGCAATATTTGAAGAAATAATTATGCAGTTTCTGAAACTAGTAATATATATATATATATATATATATATATATATATATATATATATATATCTGCAGAAAGAAGAAGCTCAGTGAATCCAAAGCAATAAAAAAATATTACATCTTGGTGAATCATAATCAAACAGGTAAAAACCAAAGAGATAATAAATAATAGTTAAAATATATTGGAATCTCTTACCTGGATTTCCCACATTGGTTCTAGAAGGAATGGAAGGTAGAAAAGGACGTGTTGGGAGAGGCTGACCCAAGTGATGACATTCTTCTTATGGCTGGTGACAGGTTTGGTGTAAAGGAAAAGCCTAGTTTTCCGCTCCCTGGGCAGGAAAATAACACACAAAACAGTTCTTCCCTGTTTCTTTATCCTGCTTCTCTCTTTTACTTCTCACACAGAACACTTCATTTCTGACCTCTCCCGTCACTAAAACAGATGTTTTGTTTGTTTGTTGATTTTCCCTCACCACAAGCAAGTCTCTGACATAAACTGGGTGCCTTATAATTTAACTCAATCCTGACACTGTCCGGAGATAGCATCAGATGCCACAGGTTAAGGGCTCAGTCTCACAAGACAGCCCCCTAATACTCTCTTCAGAACCCCATAACTCAGCTTATCACTGTGCTTCTGATCGGCTGGCTATAGATTGGAGGTTCCAGTGAGGCCACCTCAGGTTTGATGAATTTGCTAGAGAAGCTCAAAGAACCCAGGGAAACACGTTTACCAGTTTATTAAAACAAATGATATTTTAAAAAATTAAAAGCACATTTGAATAGCAAAATGAAGAGATACTTTCAGCAAGCACAGGGGCTTCTGTCCTGGTGAACTTGGGGTGTGTCACCCTCCTGGTGTGCATGTGTTTGCCCACCTGGACACTCTCCAAACCCCATACTCTGGGGATTTTATGGAGGTTTCCTCACAGAGGCATGATCAATCATTAACTCTGTTTTCAGCTCTTCCTCCTTCTCAGGAGAGTGGGGACAGGACTGAAAATTCCAAGCTTCCAATCATGGCTTATTCTTTCTGATGGCAGCCCTCCCAAATCCAGAAGCGGAACAAAAGATACTTCTATAACCCGGAAAATTAGAAGGCTTTCAGGAGCAGCTGTGTCAGGAACCGAAATTGTGTGCTCTACAATTATAGTCTTCCTTAGTATTATTTTAAAAGAAATTTTTAGCTTTGGTCATATCCAGCAGAATAGAATAAATGCATTTGAATAATTATTTTAAAGGACCTTTTATTTTCAAAAAAGTAAAATGCAAAATATGTGTAATCTAGAATGCATTGGCTATTTGAATTTACTAATAAATACCAGAGGCCTGATGCACAAAATTCATGCAAGAGTAGGCCTTCCTTCCTCTAGCTGCCGGCACCAGCTTCCTTCTGGTACCTGGGACCCAGGCTTCCCTCACATCCTTGGCTTTGTCCGTAGGATGTCTGGAAGGACATCTGGTCTAATTAGCATATTATGCTTTTATTATTATATATAATAGAACTTGATCATTACTTAGGCCATCTCTACAGTTTGTTGCATGGATAAATAGTTGCCTGTGACTTTTACTTACAAAATCAGGTTTAAAGAATAAAAAATTTCCCACTCAGCAGAAATTCAAATTCACTGCTTATGATAGTTAAACTTCATTCATTGTAAATAATTTTCAGGTGTTTCTTTCAGTATTTTGAATATTTTAGAATACATTTTCCACTTCCTTGCAAAGGAATTCACATCGGAATGAATTTCTCTTTAGTCTTATTGTAAAGATGACTCAAAGACAGCTCCAGGTGAAATTATCACTGTAACATTTTTTTGTTAGATGCAATCAGTCTCTATTTTGGGGATTTATTTCCAGTGATGTCAATTTCTTTCCATATATTTCTGTTAATAAGTTTCCAAAATATTAAAAGATCATTAGGGGTAAAAAGAAAATCTCTAAGTTGGATAAGCTTTTGTGTTTTCTGGATTTAGGAAAGTATTGAGTCCTTAAGCTCGCTCAAGCAATTATTTTCTCAAATCTCCTTGGTATAATTTAATTCAAAATCTCTCTGTTGTGTGTTATTGCAGTTGGTTATATTATTTAATCTGTGACAATGTTCTCTACAGTGAATAAAACATTTTAAAATGCAGTTCTTATCTATCTGGGTGACTTTATAAATTTTTAATTTTGAAAGAGTAATGATTGCTTTTTTTCTTTGTGGTCAATGTTGACAATTCCAATATATTATGTGATTCAGCAAGCACATGAACTGTAATGATGTTTGATAGTTACTCAGAACCTTCCTCCTGGGGAAGGTTCCAACCACTCTATAAAGTTAAGAGAAGTAGTAAAGAAATCTCAGAGATCATAACATTCACTCCTGAAATTCTGTCTCCCCTAGGGTGAAATTGCCGCTGCTTAATAGTGCAGAGCGATCTTTCATGCTGTTTAGAGGAAGCAAGCAAGAAAAAAGAGACCAAGTCACATTTCCAGGCAGCTAAGAATGCCTTGTATTTCAGCAATGGGTCTAAAATCTCTGGAGTACTCAGGTCTTTGTCCTTTGTACCCAATTGGAATAACATGAATACAGGGGCTGGTGAATGGCAAACCCATCAACAAGCTAGGCTTTATCTAGGATGTGAAAGCTGATGTCTAGACCTTGAGCCCATATCTAGACAGGCAAAACAAGATGGAGAATTTAATTCGCAAGATGGAGAAAAATAATAATAATTGGAAATATTTATGAACAAACATCCTAACTAAACCTTACTTTCTTATTTTATTAGTTCTGAAGGAAAAATAGTCTCCCAACATAAGCTGAAGTTCCAGTGCAATACCACAATATACTTACTGTGGCTGACTATAAGAGGAAACACCAATGATCCCCACCTCCTAGAGTGTACACCTTTGTGTAAGCCCTTCCCTTTTACTACAGGCAGGACTGGTGATGTATTTCTGAAGGACTGTGGCAAAGATGGTAGGATATCACACTAGTTATTACATCATGTTATATCAGACTCAGTACTGGCATACATGGAGATAAGGTTGTGAGCTTGATGAAGTAAGTAGCCAAGATAGAGAACCTTGGAAAGGAAGCAAAGGTGGCATCCTAGAACTGTGGACAACGTCTAGGACCCAGAGCAGCCTCCAGTCAACAACCAGCACCAAGTCTGGGCTCTCAGTCATGCAGTGGGGATAATTAATTCTGTCACTAACCCAAATGAGCTTGGAAATAGATTCTCAGATTGCAATCAAGATGTAGCCCAGCCAACATCTTGATTGCCACTTGTGAGACACAAAGCAGAGGACTCAGCTAAACTATACTCCTAATGCACAGAAACTATGATATGATAAATTTGTGTTGTATTAAGCTTCTAAATTTGTGGGAATTTATTATGCAGACATGGAAAACTAATGCACCTACTGAAATGGCAAAAAATGAGCCAGGGAATACCAACTATAGCAAACTCATAAAATAATCAGAATTCTCATATACTACTAGAAAGTGCAAATTGGTTCAGCTATTTTGGAAAGCTGTTTAGCAGCATTTTCTAGAACTAAAAAATTATACATATATGTATGTATATAAATTTATACATATATACACACAATGTATTATATATAGATAGATAGATACAAATACAGATATAGATATAGATATAGATATAGATATAGATATAGATGATATAGATATAGATATAGATATAGATATAGATATAGATATAGATATAGATACTCTAGGATTCAGCAATTTCACTCCTAAATACATGACTAAAATAAATACATATATATTCACAAAAAGACAAGCCTCAGAATGCCCTTGGTCACAGTATTTATAATAGTCTCAACCTGGAAACAACCTGAATATCCATCGTCACGAAGATGAAAGAAAAAGTTGTGGTTTATTCATAAATAAAATGCTATATGACAATGAAAATGAATGAACTACAAATACCCACAACATGAAACTTATAACAATGTGGTGAGAAAGAAGCTGGTGGTTTTTATAAAGTTTAATAGCAGACAGCACTAAACTATGCTCTTAGAGGTGTGCATGGTGATTGTTTTGGTGGAGGCAGCAACTAGAAGGGAGCATAGGAGGGGCTCAGGGTCTAGCAATGGAAGGCTCTATTTCTTAGTATGGATGCTGTGATACACAGGTGTTCACTTTGTCATAATTCATCAAGTTATACACTTACTATGGGTGTGCTTTTATTTATGAATGCTTTCCACACAGCAAAGTGCATTTTCTTTAGGTGAAAGGTTTACCTAATATTTCCTCTGTCTAGCCTCTCTATACCACTTATGCCTCCAAGACACCTGTCCCTCTGTACTTTGGGTACAAAAAAAGAAAGAAAAAGAACAAATATTAAAACAGCTTATATGGGGTAAAATTAGGAAGCAAATTCATGTCCCATATTTGTCTAATTAAAGACTTCAGTCTATTATACACACACACACACATATATATATATACTAGAGGCCGGGTGCATGACATTTGTGCACTGGGTTGTGTGAGGAGGGCACTGCTCCTCGGTGGTCAGTGCAACTGGTCATTCAGTTGATTTGCATATTGGGGTTTTATTATATAGGATATGTTTATGTAGATATGATTTTATACATATATTTTATGAATTATTAGAGTATAGGTTATATATAGCATGTCCATTTATTCCTCAATACCCTAGTGAGTTTTTCTAAGAAAATGTATTTCTATATAAACCACAGCTCAATGATCAAATTCTAGAAATTTAACATGAATACAATAATTTCAGTTTGTTTGCAGTCTATATTCTAATTTCATCATTTTTTTCTCAATAATGGGTCTTATAGCACTTTTCCTTCCTTCTTCCCCGTTTATCTGTTTATTATCAGTATGAACTCATTATTTCTCAATGATTAATAATTAATTGTTATCACTTATTATTTTGATGATAAATTTCCCCAGATAGGGCCATTAAAAATCCCTTCAAGATGCCTCTGTGTTATTTTTCCATAACCATAATTTGTGAGCATTTCCTCATCTTCTCACACAAGATGTACTAGGTTCACATTTTATTTTTCCCACTCTCGCCCTGAAACCAGCCTTTCTCCAGGTACCCTGATTGCTTTTAGTGGAAAATTATAAAGGCAGGGTAGCATCATTATCATCACCTTATAGATGAGGAAACTAAAGCTCTTAACAGTTAAGTCCCTATTTCAGGGCCTAAAATCCCAAATCTAGTGATGTTTACATTGCTCCTCACTTTCCACACAGGAAAGTGCTTTGGTCCTTGAACTTGGCTGGACACTTCTCTCTGCACAGATAATATAGTGGGAAGTTGGGTGTTCCCTACACATCTATATGCCCACTGAATTCCCAGTTAAACCCACACCTACACATGTGATATGTGAGAGAACTAGGCTGTCTTATTTCTATGTTTTTATTGAATAATATAGTTTCTTCTCCTTAGTTTCTGTCAAAAAAATGTGGTAATGAAATAATACATTGAAATTCACTATTTTGAAGAGAGCCAACTATTATGGGTTAATGAAAATATGGTAAGAGGAAATGCAAAAAGTTGAATCTTTACAAACCTTATCAGAAAGATTTAATGTTTAATCATTTGTGAAGTTAAGAAAGCCCTGCCAAAAATGCAAGTTATTAGAATGTTTCTTTTTGAGCATAGCCTCAGATATTTGCAAATAACAATTTTATATAGAGAGCACATGGGTCTATCTTATCTAATATCATTCTCTCTACACAAGTCATATTGAATGAATTCAGTTCTATATGCACATTTATCTCTAGTTTTATAGCCCTGACACATATACAAAAGATAGAATTTTATGTGACAGTTGTGAAAAATCATGGCTCCTTACATTTGCATTACATTTCTCCTAAGAGGAGATCTTCCATGAGCACAGAAAATTGATTTGATTTACTTAAATAATGGAGCAATCACAAAACCTCTCAGAGCCTCTTATACTGAACTAGAGGCCTGGTGCATGAAATTGGTTCCTTGGGGGAGATTGTCCCTCAGCCCAGCCTGCACCCTATCTAATCAGGGACTCCTTGGGGGGTGTCTGACTGCTGAACCAGCAGTCAGACATTCTACTTGCAATCTGGGACTGCTGGGTCCTAACCACTCACCTGCCTGCCTGCCTGATCACCCCTAACTGCCTCTACCTGCCTGATTGCTCCTAACCCCTCTGCTTGCTTCTGCCTCTGTGCCTCTCTCTGGGCCTGATCTACAGCCTCTGTGGCAGCTACAGATCAACCCTTGCCTTTCTCTTTTTCAGGCCTCGCCAGCAGCCTTGGTAGCTGCTGATCAGGCCCTGCCTCTCTCTATGGGCCTCTCTCCAGACCTTATCTGCAGCCCCTGAGGCAGCAGCAAGGTTGTTAGGCCTACACCCAGCTTGGGCAGGAGGCTAACAACTTTGCTGCACCCGCCTCACCCCGTGCCTCCCTACATTCCCCCACCCCTGCACTTGGTGACCAGTCATCCACCTGGTTGTTTAGGATGTGATGGCCCCTGGTCTTTTATGATGTAGATGTTATCCCAATAAATGTAATAGAAATTGTCTGCAAATTATACTTACACTGGAAGTGAACCACTTATCAATTTTATTTTAGTCATCACTATTGGTGTACACTGTAGGTGTAAAATTTGGCTTCCACACTATCAGCATTTCTTGGGGGTCAGACTTCAGAGACTTCTTTGATAGTTCTGAGGTATTTGGCCTTGCTCTGAAGTTATTGGCTGCCTAAGTTATCACTTGAGGTGGTAGATTTTTCTGCATTGTCTTGATTTTTTTTCTGGATCATTTTTATTCAGTTCCTCATTTGGCCTGTGATAATGGCCACACATTGTTGGCTTTATAGCTTTTGTAGGTTTTCTTGAAGGGGTAGGAATTTTTGGAAAGGCTCCTTTCCTTGAACTCCCTTAAGGAAATCTTTTCACCCCCATGATGTCTTTAGTACCTGGAAGGACAACAGAGTGAGTAAAGGACACTGGTTTGTGGGGAAATGGCTGGGATGAAAGGGAAAAAAGTCTTCATGAGGAAAAGTATGGGCTGAGGATGGAATCTGCTAGACAAGACCAGGGAGTCTTGGGCATATGCAACTAAAGAAGAGGAGAAGTTTGGGCGAGGTCCTTTCATCCTGGACACTGGACCTGGGCTAACAGGGCTTCTTCCTCTTTTACCTTCTTTTTGGTGAATGGGGTTGGTTGTTGCTTAACTATGCTAGAAGTTTGTGGTTTCCTGGTCATCTTCACCATGTCAAAATTTCCCAGGGCCCTAACCCAGGCCTCCTGAGCATATGCTTTCTCTAGGACAATGAGGGGCCTCACCCCCTACGCTTTAATTAATCAGGAAGCTTCTCCTCCAGCTAATGGTAGCTCTGGGAGAGAAACAAACATCATAAAGCACCATCCTGACACTTCCATGGGAAGGGGTGAAGAGGCCAAGATGCTTTGGTAAGAGAAAGGGGGCATTTCTTTAGCACTCCTAACCCTTATCAAGCTTATTGACCTCTTCTTCAATTCTGATGGGTCACACGGTAGAGAGATGATGCTTCCTTGAAACATTTCCCTAGGCCACTCATTTCAGTGGTTCATTGTCCTTTCTCCTCCTTCACCATTAGCTAGTTTTCATAGGAGTTACCAAAAATCTTTTCAAGGTAATCAAACTGTCTCTGTGGAGATGTGAATCATCCTGCTCCCCTAGTACAGGTTGCTCTTATGCACCTTGAAAGCCATTCACTTCTTGGCTACTACCAGAGAAATTTTCCATCTCACCCCTTTTTCCCCCCCACTGTCCATGTGGCTCTCCCCAGCTTTCTGTTTTCAAGGTTGAAATCATTGCCTTTAGGCTCTTTAATGAATAGAGTTGCTCAACTGGTTATCTTAGCTTTGTTTAAAATCTTGGGTCATAGTAGGTATAGTATCCTACTTTAAAATCTTGGGTCATAGTAGGTATAGTATCCTACTTTAAAATCTTGTGATCATAGTAGGTATAGTATCCATATTTGGGGCTTAACAGTATAAGGTGGGTGAGGCAGGAATTTAAATTCCTGAAGTTGGGCTTCCAGTTTGTATGTTGAAAACTGCACCTCCCTCCATCCACACCTCCTCAGGGAACTCGGTTGAGGTTTTCAGACTCATATTCATGGAGGACAAGGAGGCCTGGTCCTGTCAAAGTATGGATCAGAGGGAGGGCTAAAGGACTCTACAGAATTAATCTCAGCCCCTGCCATCAGGCTTTGGAATTGCTGGGCTTGCTACCGGATGTGATGTACATTGACTTCTTGCAGAGGACTCTGGGCAGTGAGGCCTTGATCTGAGGAGTCTGGCCTTGGGTCAACAGAGGAAGGATCCCAGGACCTGCCAGGGCTCAAGGTGAGGAACATGAGGGAGGAGGGGAGGACCCTGGGCCCTAGAACAAAATCATCCCACCAGGTGATTTCTGCATCCGGATCTTGCTATAGGGAGCGGGATCTCAGATATGCAGAGGACCAGCCCAAGTCCTGCCAGAATAAAGGTGAGGACCCCAAGGAAACACTAAAGGGATTTTGGAGACCAAAACAGAGGGGACCCCACCAAGGATGTACCCCTTCCTCACTGTAAGCTCTGATAGTCCCCAGGGTGGGATGATGACAACAGGCAATTTCTGCATCCGGGTCTCAGAGACTTAGGGGCTTTGGTATAGGGAGCAGGAACTCAGATATGCAGAGGACCGGCCCAAATCCTGCCAGAGTCAACATTCGGATGTAGCGACCCTGGATGGCATAACAGAGGGGACCTCACAGAAGCCCACCCTTGCTGTCAGCCCTGGGAGTCCCCAGGACAGGATGAGCACACGCAGTATTTTCTGACTTCCACAAACGGGTCTGAGTGATCCTGGGAACATGGTATCAGTAAAAAGGCCTCTGGTCCACAGAGGGGAGGACCCAGGTCCTACTGGACTCAACCGTGGAGGCAGCTGTGAAGTTGTTAGGCCTCCGCCAGGCCTGGGCTAGAGGCTAACAACCTCATAGCGCCCATGTCCCACCCCCTCCCCACTCACGTTTGGTGGTCCCTCTGGTTGTGAGGCCCTAGGCTATTATTAGTATAGACTTGAGGCCCAGTGCATGAAATTTGTGCATGGGGGGGTGTCCCTCAGGCCAACCTGCACCCTCTCCAATCTGGGACATCCCTCTCACAATCCAGGACTTCTGGCTCCCAACTGTTCACCTGCCTGCCTTCCTGATTGCTCCTAACTGCTTCTGCCTGACAGCTTGATCACCTCCTAACCAATCCCCTGCCAAAAAGATTGATGCCTAACTTCTCCCCTGCCACCCTGTTTGCCCCTACCTGCCTTCTCCTGCAGGCCTGGTCCCTCCCAACTACCCTCACCTGCTGGCCATCTTGTGGTGGCCATCTTGTGTTTACATGGGGCAGGATCTTTGACCACATGGGGGAAGCCATCTTGTGTGTTGGAGTGATAGTCAATCTGCATATTACTCTTTTATTAGATAGGATAGAGGCGTGGTGCATGGGTGGGGGCCAGCTAGTTTTCCCTGAAGGGTGTCCTGGATCAGGTTAAGGGTTCCCTTGGGGCCTGGGGTGGCCTGAGCTAGGGGCCTGTGGTGGTTTGCAGGCTGCCATGCCCCCTGGTGACCCAAGTGGAGGCCCCGGTAGCTGGGGTTTATGTATCTTCTACAATTGAAACTTTGTAGCCTTAAGTGAAGGCCTGGGCCTGCCAGGGTGTGTAGAAAGCTTGGCTTCCTCCATTGCCAGGGAAATCCAAGCCTCCCTCCTGCTCTCTATGGCTGTAGCCATCTTGGTTGGGTGTATTTGCATATTCTTTCTTGATTGGCTGGTGGGCATGGTTTGTGGGTGTGGTTTGTGAGTATAGATGAGTGATGGTTAATTTGCATATTACTCTTTTATTAGATAGGATAGCTTTGCTTACAGGAAGCTATGGCTCTCCTCTGGGTAAGAAAAACACCATCTCATACCCTTTTCAACTGAAATAGCTGTACTCTATTAGGATTTCCTGGCTTATGATATCATGAGCTATTGGATAATCTCTGCCTCTTAGACCAGTGGTAGTGTTTATCACCACTTCCTGATTTTATACCTGTGACACACATTGTTAATCAATTATTTTTTTTCTAACTTTCTCTTACTGCCCATCATCCTTTCCAAACATACTCCCTCTCCCACTGTAAATTCATATTTAGCCTTAGAGTTTATAGAGGCAGTATAAGTCAATGGGAATAGCATGGAATTAGGAGTCAGGAATCCTGGATTATGTCTCCCCTTTACCCAGAAAAATTTGTGTCACATTGAGCTAGTCACTTCTCTGAGTTTCAGTAATCTCTCTATCCATCCATCTATTTGTCCATCTCTTATCTATCTATCTATCTATCTATTAGAATCATCATCCTTGAAGGTCTTTAAGCTCTGAAATTCTGGCCTTTCTTTCAAATACAAAGGTATACACTAGTTTAACAGTAACTAGTTTAATCAGGGGAATCCCTCCACACTGCCTGATTCTAATATGTGCCCATATGCTCATAAATATGAGACGGAAATAAAGACCGATGAGTATTATTATTTCCACATTGGAAGTGGGACAGAGTATGAAAGTGGGGACTTTATTCATTCATTCATCAAACATTTACTGAGATCTTTCCATGAGTCAGCTTCTCTTCTATGCATTGTGTATCCTGCAATGAACTAAATTGTTCAAGGCCCTCCCTGTTCTGGTAAAGCTTTCATTTTAGAGTGTGTGGAGAGACAAACAATAAACACATACAAATATTAAAGGACAAATAACATTTTAAATGCTTATTAAAGCTATGAAAAAAATAAAAGAGGGAAATAAGGGAATAAAAGGAGCCAGGAGGGTGAGCAGGTACTTCAGAATGAATCATCAAGGAAAGACGATTGGGAGATCACAGCTAACCTGAGCCTTCTGGCCACTCATATAAAGATCTGGTAGAGTTTTGAGAAAGGGGAGCAGCCGGTGTAAAGAAAGGTTTTACAAGATGGCTTTGTGGGTTGGAGAAAGAGAATGCATGCTTGAGTCATTGGAGCATAATGAGTGATCCGCAGTACTCGAACCTGCGGTCAGAGAGGTGAGCACACATAAGGAGCCCATCTGGACCGGAGAGCACCTTTTCTGCATGAGGCTGGAATGATGCTTGCAGACAGTGTTCTTTCTCCCTGGGAAGGGCCAAATGTATCTCAGTGTGGGACTAGGGACACCGGTTGTTAGATTGGCTGGGCCAATCATTGATTTAGGTCTCTTTACAGAAGTCCCAAATCTAAATGGAAATCTAGAGTTGAGCATTCATGTCTTAGTCGAAGACATTCACAATATTTTTCCTCTGAAAAGACCTATTTTGTTCAGCAGAGGAGATCTCACCTTTTCCCTGAAGATCATGAGAGATTGTAATTGAGGGAGAGATTGGGTATGGGGGCAGAGCGAGAGTGAGAGCAAGAGAGAAGAGGGGAGAGAACACCAATGGCAGATGATGCAGAATGAAATTATACAACTAAATTGTTGGGAGGTGTGAAAGGCACTTCACCCCTCTGGACCTCTTTTTGACAACTTTCAAATGAAGGCTTAGACAAAATAATCTCATTCTAAAGTGTAATTGTTCATTTGTAGCTCTAGGATAGATTTTAAAAATAATTTTTCTTGCTATTTAAATAATCTCTGCCATATCAGACTTACACAAAATTGAATAAGAAACAAATTTTCCAAAAGCATACTGTAGTTTATACTTCTATCCCTAATCTTGTACGTAAGCTATTTATATAATTTAGATTATTTCTTTTCATTAGCACATATGTTCTCATTCAATTTCATTACGTTAGCTTGTAATTGATGTTTTGAATAGGATCTATTGGGGACTGACTCCTGTAGCACTCCACCAGAGACCAACATTAGGGGGGTCACCTTTTTAATCAAATGGGACTCTGCATACCACCATTATCACAAGATATCATGCAAATTCTACCTTCTTTCCATTTTGTAAAATTCAAGGCAGCATTTGCCAGTTTCCAGATATCCAGGAACTCTCCTGTTCTGTAAGACTCCTTAAAGATCAGCAATCGAATTCGTAATACTAGTACTTTGACAATTAATTCAATGAGTCCCAGAGGGTTAAACTCATTGGAAAGCAAGCTCTCTCTGATAACTATTAATCTAGGTAGGATATAAATTCTTTCCTACCAATGTCTAATCTACATTTGTGGTCTGGTCATCAATCTCCATCACAGGGAATACAAAATAAAATCAATATATTCTTATTCTTCTCTTCAAGCTAAATCCAATAAGAATCCCTTTTTATTATTTTTTATAAGCTTCAATTCTTTCTGGCCATTTATCTTTCTGATAATGTCATAATTTGGTTCACACAATTCTTTAATATCTTAAATTACGTGTTCTCCATTTCATACTGTGTTTGTTTGCAGTAAAATGTCATTTTGTTTAGGAGGCAAAGGATATTGAATGGGTGTTTCACAAAAGGAGAAAAATAAATGGGGAAAAATTTGGAAATACATGGTTTACCTCACCAGTAGTCAAAGTGAATTTGAATTGAAACAATGAAAAACATATTTTTCTTATCAATTGGATAAGTTCCATAGCTAGTAAGTAAGTGTGAAGGGATATGGAAACTATCCTATTCTGGTGGTGGGAAAATAAAATTTGTATAACCTTGCTAATGGCAGCATTACTGTGGATCTTTGATTTGACCTTTTCCTTTCAAATAATTGATCTTATGGAAATAATCAATTATAGCACAGATTTATGTCTAGAAGAACATTTATCATAGGGTTGTTAATAATTCAAAGCAATCCAAATGTTCAACAGAAGGGATTATGAGTTAGGTTAGATGAATTATGGTACCTCCACTCTGTGGAATCTATACTAATAAAAGCCTAGGTGGCCGTTGCACATGACGTTGTCATAAGATGGCTGCCACAAGATGGCCACCACAAGATGGCCGCCACAAAGATGGTCATGTGTGCAGCAGAGGTGGGGCCCGATGGCCTCTCAGTTTGGTGAGGCCTGGGGATTTGAGGTACCGTGTCTCCATGTGGCATAGAGGAGGCCAGTCCCAGCATCTCCACTGCTTTATTCAGAGGAGGCGAGTCCCAGTGGAGGAGGCAGGTCACAGCAGGGAAGGCTATTGTGGGAGATCAGGCAGGCAGGGGAAAGGCAGTTGGGGGTGATTGGGCCAGCAGGGGAACAGTTAGGCATCAATCAGGCTGGCAGGGGAGTGGTTAGGAGGCGATCAGGCTGCCAGGCAGAAGCAGTTAGGGGCAATCAGGCAAGCAGGCAGGTGAGCAATTAAAAGCCAGTGGTCCTGGATTGTGAGAGGGCAGTCTGACTGTTGGTTTAGGCCCAATCCAGCAGTCAGACATCCCTCAAGGGATCCCAGATTGGAGAGGGTGAAGGCTGGGCTGAGGGACACCCCCCATCCACAAATTTTGTGCACTAGGCCACTAGTTTTATAATAAACCTCTTAAATGTAAAATGTTGGTGTAGGAAACTAATGGTAGAACAAATGGTCACAATATATTAAAATACAAAGTTCAAACCTGTTTTATATTATGATCCAATTATCAAAAATGTTTTTATATATGTATAAATAATGTGATAATTAATGTTTTAATTATTTACCCTGAGCTAGCAGAAAGTGTTGGTTGCCTATCTAACAACCATTTTCCACTTTTTCTTATGGCAGACTTCCAATTTAGTTCAGTTATCCATTGTTCCATTCCTTCCCCCACTTGATTCTATAGTAAATCCTAAATTTAAGCTAATCATTGTGGTCCTTTTTTTGCAGATCTGACCGTGTGGGGGCAAGTCTATGGGTATATATGGGATTGTTTCTGGGAAAGAATTCCTGTTCTTAAAAATCATGCTAATAAAGATGAATCCCTGTCCTTTGGCTGAATTTTATTTTTTCTGAATATGATGCAAGAAACTGTCCCAATCATTTATATCCATGAGAATAATTAACAATACCCAGAACTCTACATTCTTTGTGTAAATCCATGTTTCTGTCCAGAATTATTTTTTTGCTAACTGGACTACTTTATTTAATATTTCTTGTAGTGCAGATCTTCTGGAGATAAAAAGCTGGTTTGCTTCCAGCTTTTGAAAAAGCCACTACTTCATTTTCATTATCCTCTTAATGTAATAACAGAGCAATATGCAAATTGACCTTCACTCCAAGACACAAGATGGCTGCCCCCATGTGATAAAAAATGGATGCCCCCTTGTGGACACAAAATGGAACCACAAGAAGGCCTGCAGGGGAGGGCAATTGTGGGCAGTTAGAAGTGACCAGGCCAGCAGAGGAGGGCAGTTGGGAGAGAGTAGGCCTGCAGCGGAGGACAGTTGGGGGGCACCAAGCCTGCAGGGGAGGGTAGTTGTGGGAGATCAGTCCAGCAGGGAGAGCATTTAGGGTTGACTGGGCCAACAGAAGAGGGCAATTGGGGGAGACCAGGCCTTCAGGGAAGGACAGTTAGGGGTGACCAGACTGGCAGGGGAGGGCAGTTAGAGATGACCAGGCCAGCAGGGGATGGCAGTTAGGGGCAATCGGGCTGACAGGGGAGTGATTAGGGGGTGATCAAACTGGCAGGCAGAAGTGCTTAGGGGCAATCAGAGCCAGGAAAACAGGAGTCAGCAGTCCTGGATTGTGAGAGGGATGTTGAACTGTCCATTTAGGCCTGATCCCACCAGATCAGGTGATCCTAAACAGGCAGTCAGACATCCCTCAAAGGGTCCCAGATTGGACAGGGTGCAGACTGGGCTGAGGGACACTACTCCCGTGCATAAATTTCATGTATTGGGTCTCAAGTTGAAATATATTTTTGCTGACTATAGAATTCTAAATTGAAACTTTTTCTACTTTAAAGATTTTTCTTTACTGATGTCTCACATGTTTTCTCCACCAAGAAATCTGCTATCCTATCTTTGTACCTCTGAACATTGTGTCTTTTTTCCTGAGGTTGATTTTAAGATTTCTTATTTATCTTTGGTTTTGAGCAAATTACTTATAGTGTGACAGGGTGTAGTTATCTTCCCATTTCCTATGGTTGGGGTTGATTTAATTTAGCTTCTTAAATTTGTGGGTTTTTAGTCTTTGTCAGTTTCTGTTCTCCCATCTCTCTCCTCTCCTGGGGAAGCACTAATTACAAGTATATAAGGCTGCTTGAAGTTGTCTCACAACCTCTCTCTGCTTCATTTTAGAGAGTTTCTGTTGTTTTATGTTTTAAAAGTCACTAAACTTTTCTTCTATCATGTCTTATCTACCATTAATACCACCCATTATATATTTTCATCTCAGACTTTGTAGTTTTTATCTCTAAAAATTTTAATTTTAGTAACATCCTACTTAACTTTTTAACTTATGGAATATAGTTAAAATAACTTTTAATGTCCTTGTCTGCTAATTCTAACATCTGCCTCGGTTCTGGGTAAGTTTCAATTAATTGATTTTCTCTTCATCATAGGTCACATTTTCTGCTTTGTCATGGCTGTTAATTATTTATTGGATGCCAGATACTGTGAATTTTACCTTCCTGGGAGCTGGATATGTTTGTATCATTATAAATATTCTTGAGCCTTGTTCTCAGATGCAGTTAAGGTACTTGAAAAGAGTTTAATGCTTTGGTTCTTATTTTTAAGACAATTTAGACAACACCAGAGCATAATTTAGTCTAGGCCTAATTATTTCTCATTCTGGAAGCAAACTATTCTGAGTGTTCTACCAACACCTTGTGAATGATGTTTTCCAGGATGGCTGATGGTAACGGGCTTGTGCTGGTGTGGGCATCATTATCTCAAATCCTTTTGAGTGATTCTTTCCTCAGCCTGAGCTAGTTTTCCCAGATGTGTGTGCTGATCAGTACTCTGCTAAATACTAGGAGAAGACCCTCTGAAGACTTCTAGAGTTCAATTCTGAACAGATTTCTTCTCTATGTTCCTATGTCTTATGAATTCTAGTCACCTGAAATATTCCAAATCTTCACCTCTGGCCTTCAACACAGACCTGACTGAGGTTCTCCAACCTGAACTGCAGTCTGGAAATGCTCTCAAGGCAGCAATCTGGGTCAATAGTAGAACTTGGCTAATATTTTGCTTATCTCTCAGGGATCACTACTATTCTTAGTTCCCTGATGTCCAATTTCTTGAAAACAACTTCTTCATGTGTTTGTTTCAGGTGACAGAACAATTTTGAAAGTGATGTGTGCTGCTCTTAGGTCAATGACTTTTAAAGAAAGAGCAAGTTCTCCATTCATGCTCTTTCTTGTTAGGAAGGCTGAAATCACAGTTGAGACAGCAGCATCAAGATATGGTAGACATTCCATCAGCTTCAGTTCTTGGAGTGGAGCTCCCTACCAATCTGCTATTCAATATGTAGTGTGACTGCCCTAGCCAGTTTGGCTCAGTGGATAGAGCATCAGCCTGTGGACTAAAGGATCCTTGGTTTGATTACAGTCAAGAGCATGTATCCTGGTTGCAGGCTCCTCGCCTTGCTGGGTCCTGGTCAGGGTGTGTGCAGAAGTCAACAAATCAATGTGTTTCTCTCACATAGATATTTCTCTCTGTCTTTTCCTCTCTTTCTACTCTCTCTGAAAATCAATGGAAAAGTATCCTCTAGTGAAGATTAAAAACAAACAAATAAAAAACATGTAGTGTGACCAAGAATAAACATTTGTTGCATAAAACCACTATGATCTGGGAACTAATATGTTATGTCTGCAAACATGAACTACTCTGACTAGAACATTAAAATAATATACACTTTTCTATAAACAAATATATTTTCTTAGTATCTAAGTCATCATAACAGAATTTCTTTTCTTTATTTTTAAAAATATATATTTTATTGGTTTTTTACAGAGAGGAAAGAAGAGGGATAGAGAGCTAGAAACATCGATGAGAGAGAAACATCGATAAGCCGCCTCCGGCATGCCCCCCCACCGGGGATGTGCCCGCAACCAGTTTACATGCCCTTGACCGGAATTGAACCCGGGACCCTCCAGTCCACAGACCGACGCTCTATCCACTGAGCCAAACCGGTTTCGGCCATAACAGAATTTCAAACAAATCTTGAATACTTAGAAATAGCAATAATATTTTTTTAAAAAGTGTTCCTAAATAATTTTGGGGAAAAATTATTACAAATTATTTAGGAAATAATGACAATCAGAAGACTTCATAAAAATATATAGTATAGAATGAGGCATGCTTTCTCTCTAGAGCAGTGGTTCTCAACATGTCTAATGCCGTGACCCTTTAATACAGTTCCTCATGTTGTGGTGACCCCCAACCATAACATTATTTTTGTTGCTACTTCATAACTGTAATTTTGCTACTGTTATGAATTGTAATGTAAATATCTGTGTTTTCCGATGGTCTTAGGCGACCCTGCTAGCGATTCTCAATCCGCATGTGGCCCACAATGAATATTTTTGTGGCCCAGCCAATCTAACAGTATGTAAGAAACATTTTAATAAAATTTTTTACAATATCCTGTTATACATAATTAATAATGACAAACTACAAAGTTTGCTAGTAACTGATTACTATAATTGTGTTGCATTCATTGTCCTTACGCGAAGACGCATCACTTCTCTCCACTAATACTAGCAGTGAATATTTTAGCAGCTGATTACCACGTCATTAGTCTTGAACTGACTTATTTGGTGTGCACAACAAGAAATATTTCGCTTTTGGAGAACAAGAAAAATGGGTTTATTTGCATTGCACTTATTAATTTGTGCAGTTATTCGGTACTTGGTAAGTTAATGTTCAAGAAAATATATTAATTTTTATTAAAATGTTCTATTATTCTATGTTAATGATTACTCATTAATTTCAGCCCTATATATTCAGCATGTCTCTATCAAAATAAATATACATTTCTATGAAGATTGAAGCTTTTGCTTTTTTGCGGCCTGCATAAACTTGAACATTCTTTATTTGGCCCATGTTAGCCTTTGAGTTTGACATGCTTGATCTATCTATCTATCTATCTATCTACAAAAGCTGCAAAACCTATATGCAAAGAAATATTAATAGTTGATTGAATTTGATACTAGAAAATGCACCCTGACAAAACAGAGCTTATTCTAAGCATGATTTAAAGTAAGGAAATGCAAAAATACAAAGCAGCCACCCAAAAAGTTAAAGAAAAAAAAATCTCCACAAATGCTAAACGGAAAACCTTCACTCTGATTTTAAAAAACAACACAAAAACCCTTAGCAAATGAGGACTAAGAAGATAATTCTTTAAAATTACAATAAAAAAATATATCCTAAATCCACTACCAAGATCACATTTAATGACTAAACACTTTCTTATTCTGAAGTAATAAAGAGTCAAAACTTTTCAATCAGTATTCTTATTTGCCATTTTTCTGCACATTTTAAACAGTGTAAGATAATAAGAAGCAAGAAAATAAAACTATGATTATTTGGAAAATCTGTTACCTGGAATACTCAAGAGAATCAACTGAACATATTTTAAAAGCCATAAAAAATTTCAGCAATGTGACTATATATATGAAAAATTAGATTTTTATATGCCTGTAAATTCCAACTTTGAGCAAACAGAGGCAAATGCCAGAGCTCTCACAAGAAGCCTCTGCAACATTTATTAAGGAAACTCAGAGAGATTGAAGCAGTACATGCTGTTTGAGTTTAATATTGCCCTTCACACTCTGAAAAAGCTCATGGAGACATAGCAGGCTCACGTGTGAGACTCTAGGAAAGGAATCCTGCCCTAGGGATCTGGGGCTTATGAACTGCTTAACTGGGGTCCCTCACCTAGCATGACCCTCACCTAGCAGTCCCTAACCTAGCAGTCCCTCGCCTAGCATGACCAAGATTCTGAGGGAAACTTATCCCTCATCACTGCACTGCCACCTCAACATTCATGGTTTGGAAGCATCAGTCCTTCCTTTAATATCGTTTGGGGATTGTGACAGAGGCTATTATTTTTTTAAAAATGGCCAGAGCAATATTTCTAATCCCACATATTCTTATAGATCTCTCCATATTCATCAAGAGTATGGTCTAATTAGCATCTTCTTGAGCTCAAGTGCACTAGTCACTTCTATGACCAATAGAATACAGAGGAAATGATTTTATGTGACTTTCAAAGCTAGTTCAATAATAGGACACATTTTCCAACGGGCGCTTTGTTTTGGGGGAGACTCAGATTGAGGAAAGCAGTCATTATGCAATGAGGAAAACACACCAGCCTACATAGAGGGACCACATGGACATATGGAGAAGAACTGAGGCCCCATAACCAACAACAAATATCAACTCCCAGACAGGTGAGTTAGCAACCCTTCCGATGACTTCAGTACCCAACCTCCCGTCCTCCAGTTGAGCCCAGACATCAAGGAACAGAGAGAAGCTATACTCACTGTGTCCTGTCCAAATTCCTGATCCATGGATGTAATAAATGACTGTTTTACACCATTTTATTACCTAAAAATCTTGGGATAATTTTTATGTTATCATAGTAACTAAAGCAGAGACAAGAATACAAGTCTTGCATTTGTAGCTTATATGACCATCTCACTATTATGCCAGAATTGATTGCTTTAACACCTGGCTTTATCCAAATTCCCTGGAGTTCTGCAGAAGGCCAATTTTCTGGGAGCCAAATTGCAGGAGATCAGTTGATCATGATCTCTAAGCCAGATTGAAAATATAATGGGAAAAGATCACATTCATTATGTCAGTCAACAAAAAAATCTACAAATTAAGAAGAAATTTGTAGGGCTCAAATTAAAAAATGATTTCCACCCCCTGAGGAACATAAAGGAGAACTGATTTTTCTAGAAGGAAACATTCAATATTGAAAATATAGTAATACAAATTAATGTACAAGATTAATGTAATACTATATAATTATATGCACTTAATGGAAAATTTTAAAGGATCTTTCTTGAATTTTACACATTCTAAAGCTCATCTATAAAAATTAGGAGACAAAAACAAAATAATTTGAACAGAGAAAGCTCAATATTTATGGTGATATTAGGGGTTGGCTAGTAAGAAGTAAAGAGAGCTAAAGAATCTCTCTATATATAAAATACTAAGTGACCAGTTGACCGTTTGACCAGTCACTATGATGTGCATTGACCACCAGGGGGCAGACACTCAACACTGGAGCTTCCCCCTGATTTCATTGTGCGCCCACAGTGGGATCACCGCTCAGCTGACCCATGGGTGCCGGATGCCAGGCTCATGGCTGGTGAGCGCAGCTGAAACAAGGCAAGCCTTTCCTGCCTCCACAGCAGCACTACTGAGCAGCAGCAGGTGCAGATGGACCTGGATGAGCAGGAGTGGAGCTGTGGGGTGCCCAGCCCAGGCTCAGGCTCCTTCCTAGCTGCCTACCACCTAGCACACTACTACATCTTCAGAGGGGTCCAGGATTGCGAGAGGGCGCCGGCCAGGCGGAGGGAGCACTGGGCCTCTAGTATAAGAATAACATATATAGTAAGCAGCCAAGAATTCTAGGGCCAAGGAAAAGCCTCCCTCCATAACTGAGATCTCGACCTTGTTGAAGGCACAACTGTGGCTCACTGAATGGCAAAGACATATCTGTGGTTTGCATTCTTGAGTGCTGGGGAAAGCTGTTCACTGGCAGGTGTCTCACTAAATCATTTTACAAAACTGTCCAGAAGGAGTGCTGGGGGGATGTGTTGGCTGTTGGGTACTCCAGACTAATGTGCACTGCAGGACGAGGCTCTAGAAAGGCCTTGCCCTTTTCAGAGACTGCCAGGCAAGCTCTTCCAAACTGAGAAGGTAGGCTGCTTCCTCTTGCAATGTCTTTTTAGCGCCCTCTGCTGACAATGATTAACATCATGACTGCTGGCAAAGGAAAATATTTAAGGAACCCAACTCCATTTTACCAGAGCATTCAATGAAGGGTGATTTTGGAGTCTGAGAAGCAAGAAATGTATTACTGCCAGAGAAGGTGATTTGGATTACCACTGTATATTATTAAAATATACTTTAAAACTGTAACAATGAAAACAATATGAGAACAGCACAAGACTAAGGAAACTGACCAACAAAGAAGAATAAGGGAATTAAAAGTTCAGAACAGATCGATAGTGTGTAGATATATGTGTATATATAAATATATGAATTCATATATGAAAGAAGTAGTATTTCTTCATTCTGAGGAAATAACTCATTGCTTGTTAAGAAAATTAGCATAAGGTTAGATTTCCATTTTGCATTATACACCAAGATAAATTTCAGATGTATGAAAATATAAATTTCAAAAAGCTTGACTGTTTAATTATTATTACATCCATTTTCCCTAGACCTGCCAATGCAACACAGCTCCCAGCACCACCTCGCTTGCTGGCATCAATAATAACAAGTAGGACTCTGATAGAGAAAATTGTTTTCAATTCATTTGAAGGAGCTTAAAGCGGAAATCAAGAGCTCTTCTAGAAGAGAGATTCAACAAGACACATCCCGGTGAAGGGAAAACAATAAAGGTACAGACAGGAAATGCAGAAGGGCAGCATATGCTCCCTACCTCAGAGAAGTAGGTGCCTTGTAGTGTATCATAATGCTAAGTGTATCATATATGAAAATGTAGGGTGGTAGCTGAAAGAATGAAAAGATCCAGACAATAGGAATATAATAATTCTTGTAAGGAACAGGAATTACTTACTTCCTTCTATGGGAGTTTCCCCCCCACCCCCCCGAAAAGCAATAGGTTTTGCTAAAGAGAATGGTCTGTCATCCACTCTAAACAGCATGAAGTTAGAGTTGCTTTATAGGCAATCCTCCCAGGGATATGCCATATTGTTTCTCAGAAATGAATGTAAGATGTGAACATGACTAGTCTGTAAACAACACTATGATCCTGATTATGTTTTACCAACACTACTAATAAAAAGTACAATGAAGGCATAACATATAACTCAACAGTCTTCTCACTGAGGCTTCTATGAATTATTTAACTTGCACGCCATGCACTTAAATATATATGAGGTTCACATAGCTAAAATATGAATCCAAATCTTAAAGGAAAGTGTTTTAAATTTGTTCAAAATAAAAAAGAATGAAACATTGGTCTGAACTTAGAAAGCAGACACTTTTTGAATGTAACAACAAATGAAAAACAATTAGAGAAATTATGAATATATTACCTAATATTCATCCCAGAGAAAAATCTTATCCCAGAGAAAAATAAAAATGTAGAATTTTAAGGTCAAATTTTACAATAATATTTGAAAAGTTTATGATAAAATTTGACTATCATTAATATGTAATAAATTCCTTCAAATTTATAAGAAAAAATTTAATGCCAGAAGAAATTATGCTAAAAATTGTCAAGTATTTTAAAAATAAACTAATTATCCAATAAATATATTACCTCATTAGTAATCTAAGAAACAAAAAATTTAAAGAAAATTATTTTTTTTGTCAATGTGGCAAATATATTTTGAACTATATCAAATGTCTTAGAATAATGCATACTCTTTCATCCAGCAATGTTATTTCTATAACTTTGTCTTAAGGCAGTAACAATGGATAGTCACAAAAGTACATAGCCAAAGTTGTTAGTGACAGCATTATTTGTAATAATCTAAAAACATAAACCCACAATACAGGATTGAATTAAATCAATTTTGATAAATTCCTAAAAGAGAAATAGCATAATGTAATACTTAAGATATCACTCTAGTTTCAAATTAGCTGGATTCAAATATGAATCTTATAATTCTTACCTTTAGAGCCTTGGGCAATTTGTTTGTTTTCCTTAAACTGCACTATAAATGGAGTTTCTAAAAGTGCTTAAGATGATGATTGATATGAGCATTAAGTGAGATAATCCAACAATGCACTAATTATGTAGTGTCTAGAACATAGTGCTAATGAAAATTAACCATCAGTATTTTCTTTTATAGAGTATCATGTAGACATTAAAATAATAACTCTGTAGACCCTGTAGTAAAATGGGAAAATGTTTATGATATACTGTTAATGGGGAAAAGCAGGGTATAAAAGTTTATGTATAATATAATATAAATTGTATAACAAGAGAAACATACTGAAGGTATTAGAAAGCCAGGTACGTACATCAAAATGTTAACAGTGTTATCTCTAGATTTATTAGACTCCTTTCTCCTTTGTAAATTTCTACATATTCTGCATTCTTCTGCAGTGGACACCTCTTTTGTAATAAAAATAATTATCATAAATAAAAATGTAATCTGATACATGGCTGAATATGACCAGCTTTCCTCTCCTTGATTATTACAAAATATTATACATCATTTTATTCTTCCAAAGTTCTACTAGTTATAATTTACCAGAACATTTTTTCATGTAGGCTATGATTAGGTCCAAAATAACACTTTTCCTTTACTGCTTTCCTTGCCTTTTGGCAGATAGAATTACCAGGAAGGCATGTCAAGAATGTATTTTCCTGGTAATTGCAGATTTAATGCCAGTGTCCCATTTAGAGTGGTGGTGTAATTTCCACCCCCTTGGGCCCTGATAGGATACAGTCAAAATGATCCTTTGTTGATTTGCCAATAGTGAGAAGAAATTTTTTCCCTTTGTTAGAAATAAAGTCAATACAGCACCCAATTGCACACTTTTGTATTAACTATTCTAAGTTTCCTAAACAACAAATATAAAATAATATTAAATAATAATAAAATGATATTATTTTATTATTGTTCTTAAACTTCAGAGATGTCTATTTCACTATTTTTTAACAGAAGACTTCTATAAAGTTTTGCCTAAGAAACTTGGAGACCTATATTTTAACCTTGTCACTGGACTACTATTATTCAGGGCATCCTTGACAATAGCAGTTAGTCACACTTTTTTCCTCCTTAATAATAAATATCCCTGCATTTGCTGCTCATCCCACCAAAGTCCCTGTCTCCACTGTTCATTCTCTTAGAGCTTGATTCATTCTCTGTATCTCTGGTAGAATCCCTGTTCCTTTCACTGTCTACCTACATTAGTCTGGATTAGGTCTGATTCAATAGAACATAAAACACAACACAAAATAACCTTGGCTATTTTAGGGAAGTGAAATGGAAGGAGTATAGAGATAGGCAGTCTATGACCAGTAAGAGAATTCCACAAGTTCTTTTTTATTTGTTTTGTTTTGTTATTTTTGTTGAAATCTGGGTATTGAGCTTTCTTGCTATTATGTAGATATATATTTTTGTTTTAGAACTCTCATGTGTTCTTCCTATATCTGGGAGCCCCGAGATTGAGCATTCATACTTATAATTGTTAAAGCTTTCTGTTGAATTCACACTGTTATTATTATATAATGTCCTTATGTTGTGACACTTTTTGAACCTTATTCTGCATTTGTCAGGTATTAGTTGGGCCATCCAAGCCCTTTATTGGTGGAATAACTTTCCCCATACTTTTAGTTACATGCTGAGACTGGCCAGTAAGCCAGGACAAGTGGAATCTCACAGGGTCTTCAAAAACTTCCACAAGGTCCTTCCAACTCACCTTTGTGCCATCCAGGAGAGTGTCCTTGACTCCAGGATCCAGGATAGCTCGAAAAGCTCTAACCCACACAATGATGTTCCAGGCTGCATGACACCTGAAGGGTAGGCTGTCTTCCTTTTAGGAGACTTTCCAGAGGTACCACATGGCACTTCCTTAATGTCTGTTAGTTATTTATTGCTGTGTAACAAGTTTTGGTAAGCATAGCAACTTAAAACAACCACCATTTATTATCTCACAGTTCTGTGGGTCAGGAATCCATGTGCAGTTGAGCTGGGTGCTTCTGACTCAGGACCTCTCACAAAGCTGCAATCAAAGTGATGGCTGGGTCCAAGTCACCTGAAGGCTCACCTAGGGAGGATATGTTTCTGAGATCACTCACAAAGCTGTTGGTTGGCCTCAGTCCTTGCTGGAGCACTGGTTTCTTGCTGTGCAGGTCTCTCCATAGAGAAGATCACAACATGGCAACTGGCTTCCATCAGAATGAAAGAGTGAGAGAGGGTAGCCCAACACAGAAGCCACCGTCGCTTTGTGACCTAATCTGGAAAGTGACTTCCCTTCATTCTTGTTATGTCCCATTCATTGGAAGGTCCAGATCATACTCAAGAGGAGGTGAGTCAAGAAGGAAAATCAGCCTTGGCTAGGTAGCTCCATTGGTAAGAATGCTATTCTGATATGCCAAGGTTTATGGTTTGATCCCTGGCCAGGGAACATACAAGAATCAACCAATGAATGCAATGGATGCATAAATAAGTGGGAAAACAAATAAATCTCTTTCTCTCCTTTCCCCTTGTTCTCTAAAATCAATAAATGAAAAAATTAAAAATAAACATAAAATAGGGAGAATCATGAAACCATTTTAGAAGCTTTCTATCATAAAATCTTCTTCTAGTGTATAAAACATGGCCATATACTCTATAAGGGTCTGGAAATGTAGTAATAAGCTCAGCTAAAACTCAGATTCTGTTGCTAAAAAAAGGGGGGGGAGAGAATTAATTATGTAACAAATAGTGTTCTCTATTACCCTCACTGACCCTTTGCTCTTCACCCTGTGATTTCCCTTTTTTCTCCTGTTCTTTCCCTTCTTCTATTGCAGTCTCCATCCCAGATCCTTTGCTAAACAGAGTCCTCTATATCCATTATTTTTATGCAAGAATATCGGGTAAAAACACTCTCTTCTTGAGTCATATTCATCAGGATGCTCAGGAATTAACATTTTCACTCATGTTATGCCCAACACCTCTCTTCTAGATCTAACCTAATGTCAAAGCAACAAGCTCTTTCTTTGTAAAATGTCTCAGAGCCATGTCTTTCTTTTTAGTCACACTACAATGACCTCGACAAGGACCCTCAACATATTATATCTGAAGATAAACCCTTCCTTGTTTACATTATCTCCTTAGATCCATCCTAAATAATGCTGTAAGACAAATTTTTCTAAAAAGTTGCAGAAACGCATAACAGGAAGAGCTTTCGGATTTTATTTTAGGAGTCTGGGAACTTATCTCAGCTTTGTTCCTGTAGGTGACCTCACAGAAAAACCCCAAACTCAAAAGCTGGACAGATACTTGCAAAAAAATGAAACTAGATCATCAACTTAGACTAAGGTGACCAGACGTCCCACTTTTGGCAGGACAGTCCCGATTTTTAACAATTTGTCCCTTGTCCTGCGGTGTTTTTAAAAAGTCCCGATTTTTGGAAAGAATGCACGACAAGCTAGGGAACGGCGGGAGAATGGGAAGGGAATATACGGTTTTTGGCGGCCATGTGGCTATTTAGCCAGGATATGAGTTTTATATTATTTTTGTTAATTTTATAATGTTAAACTTTAACAATAACAAATGATTGTTGAGAACTGATTATCGAGAACTGCTTATCAAAGTTCGCATTGTTGATCAGTTGTTAGAATTCGATCATCATTGTTTGGACTTAATGAACAATGGCATTTTTTTGGAATTGGCAATGACGACGAAAACATTTTGTAACTGTCTCTCAGAGGATACACATCGTACTGTGTGCTAGTAAGCTAGTTGAACAAGTGACGTCATTACAAATCACCTACTCAGACAATTTAGGTAAGTAATTATTTATTTCATATCCTTCTTAATTTATTTCATAGATATATAAAATTTCTTGAATTTAGCAGACAGTACTCATATTATTTATATTTTATAGTGGAGGCAAAAAGTCTAGTGCTGGCCTTGAAAGTGACACGACTATACATAATTTTTAAAATTTATTATATTTGTAAATTGTACTTAAGTTGAAATTAAAAAAATATATTATAATACTATTTTGCGTTCTATGAAAATTTTTGTTGCTCCATATAGACCAAATTTTTAATCAAGAACCCCCACCTCCACCCCTGGTCAATGGTGTCCTGCTTTACCAATGTTAAAATCTGGTTACCTTAACTTACACCATACACAAAAATAGACTCAAAATGGATAAAGGACTTAAATGTAAGATGGGAAACCATAAAAATCTTAGAAGAAGCCATAGGCAGCAAAATAGCAGACATTTGTCATAGCAATATCTTAACCAATACAGCTTCTAGGGCAATGGAAACTAAAGAGAAAATAAATAAATGGGACTATATAAAAAATAAAAAGCTTCTTTACAGCAAAAGAAACCATCAAAACAACAAGAAAGCCCACTGTATGGGAGAACATTATTTGCCAATGTTATCTCCAATAAGGGTTTAATCTCCTGCATTTATGGGGAATTCATACAACTTAACAAAAAGAAGATAAACAATCCAATCAAGAAATGGGCAAAGGACCTAAATAGAGACTTTTTGAAAGAGGACTTTCAGAAAGCCAAGAGACATATGGAAACATGCTCAAAATCACTAATCATCTGAGAGATCCAAATCAAAACAATAATGAGGTACCATCTCACACCTGTCAGAATGGCTATCATCAACAAATCAACAAAGGACAAGTGCTGGAGAGGATGCAGAGAAAAAGGAACCCTCTTGCACTGCTGGTGGGAATGCAGACTGGTGCAGCCACTGTGAAAAAAAGTATGGAGTTTCCTCAAAAAATTAAAAATGGAACTCCCATTTGACCCAGTAATACCACTTTTAGGAATATATCCTAAGAAAATAGAAACTCCAATTAGAAAGGATATATGCACCTCTATGTCCATAGGAGCACAATTTACAATAGCCACGATTTGGAAACAGCCTAAATGCCCATCAGCAGATGAGTGGATTAAAAAACTGTGGTACATCTACATAATGGATTCTACACTGATGTAAAAAAGAAGGAATTATTACAATTTGCAACAGCATGGATGGACCTGGAGAGTATTTTGCTAAGTCAGTGATCTGCAAACTGTGGCTCTCGAGGCACATGTGGCTCTTTGGCCCCTTGAGTTTTCAGGAAAGGCCAGTTTAGGAATGCCATAATTAAGTTAATAACAATATACCTACCTATATAATTTAAGTTTAAAAAATTTGGCTCTCAAAAGAAATTTCAATTGTTGTACTGTTGATATTTGGCTCTGTAGCTAATGAGTTTGTCGACCACTGTGCTAAGTGAAATAAGCCAGTCAGTGAAAGATAAATACCACATGATCTCACTCATTTGTGGAATATAAAGAACATTATAAACTGTTGAACAAAATTAAAGGCAAAGAAGCATCGAACAGACTGTCAAACTATAGTGGGAAGGTAGGGGAGGCTTGGGGGCGGGGGTAAGAGATCAACTGTAGGACTTGAATGCATGCATGCAAGCACAACCAACAGTTGCAAGACATTTGGGGGTGGGAATGAGTGCAAGTGCCAAGAAGTTAGGGGAGGTCTGAGGGAGGTTATGAGGGGGGGGGACATATGTACTACTATTTGTAATATCTTAAACAATAAAATAAAAATAATGAAAATAAAATTAATCATCTAAAAATACTTTAAAAGAAGTATTAATCTATTTATTATTTTCTTTTTTGAATTTTATTGTTGTTTTTTATTATAACTTTTTTTCTTGCCTGATGTTCTACAGAAAGTTAAAAGAAATGAGCCCCATCTGGTTTTGCTCAGTGGATAGAGCATCAGCCTGTGGAGTGAAGGGTCCCAGGTTCGATACGGGTCAAGGGCACATGTCCGGGTTGCAGGCTCGATCTTCAGTAGGGGACATGTAGGAGGCAACCGGTCAATGATTCTCATCATTGGTATTTCTATCTCTCTCCCTCTCTCTTCCTCTCTGACATCAATAAAAATGTATTTAAAATAAATAAAATTTTTAAAAGTTAAAAAAGAAAAGAAAAGAAAAGCCCCAAACTCCTCTACGACTGTTTTCTCCCCTGTGGTGTTAAAACCAAGTAATGGTAGGCGCACAGGGAAGTTCCTCAGCAGTGGAAGGGATGCAGTGGAAGGGATGCAGTGGAAGGGATGCAGTGGCATGCCTTGCAGCTCTCCCCTGCTCCCTCAGATCCCACACTCCCCGAGGACAACACAATTATCAGTGGTTTGGATCCAGGTGAGCCCAGCAGCTGGTAAGAGGGAAGGAGACTACCCAGTCTTACTGTCCAGGTCTGTTCCATCTCACCACCCTCTGACTCTTCTACATCACGTGCCTCCCCAGCTGAGGCCATCAACGGCTTCTCGTTGTCCATTTGCTTGTTTACCTTACAAATGCTTATGTATCCAGCACTTACAGTGCCAGAGTCTTGGCTGGCTACATAGGGAGAGGAAGGTGTCCTCAGAGCATTTGAGTTTTATCAGGAAATCACAGAATTTAAAAAGCAACAGCAGTGAAATATGAAATGTGTTTGATATTATGTGAGCATTTAATAGGAACATTTAGGCTGGAGAGATCAGAGAAAAATTACCGGAGGAAATAAAGTCTAAACTTTTCTTCCAAGCTGCATGCTTTTTACTGTATGTTTATCACTCCCCATTGTAGGTCCTCTCCACACAGAATGGATTATCCATCCTGGGCTGAATACACTATCCACTGTCATAAAACCACCGTCTTCTTCTAGATTAGAATTCCTCTCTCCTTCCTATTGCTGAGCTATAGATATTTCTAAGCCATATTTTAGACACTGGAAGCTTTTCATTTTACTCTAACAACAAAGTTTTAGGGCCATATTTTTTTTCTGGGCTGACTTTATAACTGGTTTGTCTCCTTTAAATTCATTTCAAACCCTGCTGTTCAGCTGCCACTGCACAGCAGTCTACAATCTGCAAAGTCACTTACTGGGCTTGTTGTGCTGGGGCACAAACATTTGCTCATAAGCAAGTTCATCAGTGGCCTCGCATGGATTCTGGGGCTGTCTGAAGTCCAGTGAGACAGAGACGTATGTCGGAGACTTTGAGACGTGTTCTAGTAATAGCATCTAAATCCCTTGTTGTAATGTCAGGCTTGGGTGCATAAAACAGATTGAGTCCATTATGTACTTGGGCTCCACACCATTAATGATGGGCAAGAAATTAAACCAGCCGTTTTCAGGTCTATTTCCACCAACCGTTCCACCAGGACATCATTTCCTCCAGTCAGCCAGGCCCTGTGAAGTCATTCCCAGCATTTCCATCACTCCTGTCGCAGCCAAATGTTTGATATTCCTCCCCTAGTACAGGCCTTTCTGAACGCATTCAAAATACAAATTGACATTTGAAGGATTGGACAGGACAGTGGTTGAACTCTGTTCTGAGCTTGGATTCTGCTGGCGATTTTCTGCATGACTATCACCCCTGCCCACCCACACCTGCTTTTCCATTATAAACTGGGACTTAGTGGCTTGAGGGAGGTATGTATCTATAAGAGGGTCTGCAAAATCCATGGGATGCTTTGAAGAGACTGTTACATAATTTAAGTTCATCCCTACCCGTGGTAGTCAGCCTCTCTTCCTGATACATTATTCATGCCAATTAATTAATAGCATTAGTAGTACTCAACTTTGCCTTTCCCAGTGAGCACAACATCTCTTCTGTCTTGCATTTTTTTCTTACGTGCATTTAGCTTTTTTACTTAGCGATAATCTACTATACACACTTCACTCATGGAAAAATCAACACATTAATTACCGCCAGTGATTAATCAAATTTATTTTTGAGAAATAATACTTCCCACACCCCAAACAATCACTACCCTCTGTCATGTTTTAATACAGTGGCTGTTGATAATCATTCTTACCATAAAAAAAAAAAACAACTAAGAGTCTGAAAGCCAGCAGCATTTTTTTATCTTTTTCATGCCTTATGCAAAAATTCACTCATTTTAAAAACATTAGGATTGGCCTCACTGATGAACTAAAAATTCTCTGCAGTGCCAGACAGAGGCTTAGACATAGCCTAAGGCAGTTTCAGGTTTTGACTTTAAATTTACATCAAATGTTGGCGCCACCACTTAGCTGGGGGTTAGGGAAATATTAAGGCCACCCAAGGCAAAAATCATAAGGAAGGTAAACCTACTTTGAATTCTGCCCTCCCACCTTCTATTTTTATTCCATTCCCGGACTCGCAGGGTGCCCATAGTTTCCCATTTCTCCCCGGCTCTCTGCCCTATTTGCTCTCTTCTCATCCTTTATGAAGGTCCTTCTATTCCAATATTACTGGAATCTCAGAATCTCAGAGCTGGAGAAGGACACACGCTAGTCTGGGGCCTCAATCCTGTGCATCAATTCTGCCGGCAACATTTGTCCCAGACAGTTTCCAGCCTCCGCTTGTGATCTCCTAAAATGAGAAATTCACTTCTTCTGGAAGTAGCTCATGTCATTTTAAAAGATCTAATTGATTAAAATAAGTTCTATGAATCAAAACCCTAACAGTGTGTTTCTAATTGTGGCATTTTACTCATTCGTTTGTTTATTGAGGAGGGGCAATTGGGCAGAATCTTTAAGAGTAACTCTAATTATTTTCAGAAAATGAGAGGGGGGGGGGGCGGACACCTCCAGGTGGACAGAGAAAGCAGAAAAAAGCAGAATGAGGAAAAGCACAGGAAAAACTCGCTGAGGTGGTTTGGGGTAGATGGTTTTACTGTTCCTTATCTGTTTCTTTTCGGTTTTGGAGAATTCCTCATCCTTTACGACCCACATCCTTCTCTAGGATCTTGTGCTATCTTCTGTCCCTCCTGTATCCTTTTAATAATGCTGAGTCTTCCCTAATATGAATGCCTTCCATCAACCCTACCTGGCCTCAAATTGTGACCTTCCTCCTTTCTTTCAAAAATAAGCTATGGAGAGAATAGCCCAGTGCTTCTTAAGATGTGGTTCATGAACAACTCACATCAGAGTCGCCCACGCCCTTGTTTAAAATGCAGCCTCCTGGCTCCAACTTCAGAACCAATGACTCAAAAGCTGTGTGGCCATCAGTCATTTTTCTTCTTTTAAAAGGAAGCTGCTCCAAGATTTGAGAACCATTAAAGTAGTCAATACTCTAGTGTCTGCCATCCATTGTCAACCAGTTCTGACCCCACTTCTTTACTAAAGATACACTCTCAAAGGACATCAATGAATTCCACACCACTAAATCCCACAGTCTCTTCTCTGCAGCAACTACCCCTTCTTTTTAAAAAAAATATGTCTTATTGATATTTTACAGAGAGAAAGGGAGAGAGATAGAGAGCTAGAAATGTCGATGGATGAGAGAGAAACACATCGACCAGCTGCCTCTTGCACACTCCCTACCAGGGATGTGCCCACAACCAATGTACATGCCCTTGACCGAAATCGAACCCGGGACCTTTCAGTCCACAGACCGACGCTCTACCACTGAGCCAAACTGGTTTCGGCAACTACCCCTTCTTAAAGTTCTATCCTCTTATCTTCTGAAATCACTACCTATTGGTGACTTTTCTTCTTACATTAAAAAAATATATATTTTTGTTGATTTCCGAGAGAGAGAGAGAGAGAGAGAGAGAGAGAGAGAGAGAGAGAGAGAGAGAAACATCTATGTGAGAGAAGAACACAGATCAGTTGCCTCTTGTAAACACCCCGACAGAGAACTGAACCTGTAACCCAAGCATGTGTTTTGACTGGGGCCCAAACTGGTGACCCATCAGTGTATGGGACAATGTTCAACCAACTGAGCTACACTGGCCAGAGCTTTCCTCCTTACTTTTGTCTCCTCTTTATACAACTCTTGATTTGCTCGTGCTTTAAATGAAATTTCTTCCCAGGCATTCATCCATGACCCCTTTCTCAATCTACCTATGCTCTCTGAGGAGTTCTAAACCATGGCTCCAACTACCATCTATATACCTATGATTCCCCAGTACCCATGTTCTGTTCTACTGCTATTTCAAGCTTCAATGGTCATAACAAATCATTAAAATCAACATTTAGAAAATAGAATTCTCTCTAGTGTTCCCTCCAATCTGTTTCTCCATTTTTTGAGTTAATAAGATATCAGTGAGGATGCTTTCAACTTTAATGGAACATCTAGACTCATTAGTTTGAACAATAAGGAAACTTATTCCACGTGATGATGATATTATTTCACATAAGGTGACTTCTGAAAATAGGTCAGTCCTTTGATTGGTTAACTCAGGGGCTGGCAAGAGATCAGCCAAAGAATGTATATGCCTATTGGACACAGACAATAGTGTGGGGAAGGCCTGGGGTGAGGGGTGGGGATAGGCTAGAAGGAGTCAATGGAGGACAGAGGGAGACATATGTAATATTTTCAACAGTAAAGATTAAAAAAAAAAAGACAAAAAAACTGAAACCGGTTTGGCTCAGTGGATAGTGTTGGCCTGCAGACTGAGAGGTACCAGGTTCGATTCCGGTCAAGGGGCATGTGCCTTGGTTGCAGACACACCCCCAGTAGGGGCTGTGCAAGAGGCAGCTGATCGATGATTCTCTCTCATCGATGTTTCTAACTCTCTATCCCTCTCTCTTCCTCTCAGTAAAAAAAAAAAAAATCAATAAAATATATTAAAATAAAACAACTTCTATTTTCATTTCCTGTCATTGTCAGCCCATTGGCTCATCCTCAGGCTGGCCTCTCATGAGATGGCTGCTGTTGCTCCTGGCATCACATCAAGATAGAACAACCCATTGGAAGAAAATAGAGGGCATTTCTCTACCTATTGGTCTTCAAAACAGCAAAGAACACCTTTCCCAGGAGCCTTCAGGAAGGCTTCTTCTCTCATGCCATTGGCCAAAACTGTGTCATATGCTCTTTTTAAAATCATCTGTGAAATAGAAAGGCGAGTTATTGCGGAAACACCATTTCTCTTGTATGATTTGTTTTGCTTTGGGATGGTGGGTGTCTAAATAGAGTCAGGGCTCTATTAGGAAAAGAGAGCAGGTAGTTGAATCAGTTATGATTAGGTTTGACTAATGTTAACAAAGACCTAAATCAATAGTGGCTTAAGTATATAAAGGAATCCAGAAACAGAAAATCCGGGATAGTTGCATTACCTCCATGAAGCAATGATGAATACAGGCTCCCTCTGAGCTCTTTGCCTTTTTATATGAGGCTTCCGTGCCACAGTCCATCCAGTGTCTCTATTCTAGGCAGTAGGGTTCTGGAAAAAAGAGAGCAAGGCTCAATCTCTCTCTTTTAAAGAGACTTCCCAGATATCCCAGGCAAGATTTCTTTCTATATTGGAAAGGAGGCTGGAAAATGTCATTTTCAGCTTGATACATTGTCCAGGACTTTGTTACCAAGGAAGAAGGTCTACTGGGAGGCAACCAGCAAATCTGCTATGTGGTGGATCATCGTACAGGCAGCGTGGTGTCTGCTACGCTCACTAGTCATTCCCCCAAGCCACCCAGGCTAGAAACCAAGCATTTTTTAAATTGTATTTTTTTAATCACTTGACATATGTAATAAGACACTGAGCCTGATAATTCTGTCTGCAACAGATTTAACAAACCCTTTTATCTCAATTGCCACTGCCCCTGCCTTAGATCAGGATTTTATGATGTCTGGACTTTTATAATAGCTTCCTTCCAGTCTTCTCTGCACCCAGACTTCTCACGTCAGTCTATTCTCCATATTACATTCCGATTCTTTCCTAGTAAATTCTGATTTACTAAAATAACTACAATATCACTTTATTGCTTATAGAATACAATTAAACAGCTTAGTATGCCAATCAAAAATCTCAATACCGCCAAAACCGGTTTGGCTCACTGGTAGAGCGTCGGTCTGCAGACTGAAAGGTCCCGGGTTCGAGGTCATGTACATTGGTTGCGGGCACATCCCCGGTGAGGGGTGTGCAGGAGGCGGCTGGTCGATGTTTCTCTCTCATCAACGTTTCTAGCTCTCTATCTCTCTCCCTTCCTCTCTGTGAAATATCAATAAAATATATATATTTTAAAAAATCTCAATACCATGGAATAGAGTGATGGTTGCCAAAGGGAAAACAATAATATTGTAATAACTATGCATGGTGCCAGGATATTGGAAATATCAAGGGGAGACATTTTGTGGGTATACAATTATGTGACCACTGTGCTGTACACCTGAAACTAATACAAAATAATGTTAAATGTGAACTATTTTTAAATTATAAAAACTCTCAATGCTGTGGCCCCAACCTATCTCCCACTCTAGTCACACCAGACAAATCCTTTACAGCCACCCAGGTAAAACTGATTCATTTAGTCATTTTTGTTTTTCTAACACATTACAATATGCTGTTAATACATATTTTAAAAAATATTTTTATTGATTACAGAGAGGAAGGGAGAAGGAGAGAGGGATAGAAACATCAATGATGAGAGAGAATCATTGATTGGCTGCCTCCTGCAGGCCCCCAACTGGGGATCGAGCCCACAACCAGGGCATGTGCCCTGACCGGGAATCGAACCATGACTTCCTGGTTCATAGGTGGACACTCAATCACTGAGCCACGCCAGCTGGGAAGTTCATACATATTTTTCCTCATGCTTCATGGTTTGCCAAATACTTTCGGCCAATGAGATCCCAATGGGCTTTCCCAGTTATATTTATTCTGCACTGTGTGTGTAGAGGTTTATTCTACGATAGCCTCTCTGTCACTTAGTTTCGTGATCTGGCAAACAGTTTGGTGGGACAATGACTATAGAGGTTATATTCTTGAACTAATCATGATGGAGTAAAGGAAAAATGACAACCTAGACTTAAATGGAGTTTATTTTTGTTGTTGCTGTTTCCCATCTTTATTGAGGTATACTTAACTAATGAAAAGTGTATACATTTAAGGTGTACAACATGATGTCTTTTTAAAATATATTTTATTGATTTTACAGTGAGGAAGAGAGAGAGATAGAGAGCTAGAAACGTCGATGAGAGAGAAATATCGACCAGCTGCCTCTTGCACACCCCCTACCGGGGATGTGCCCGCAACCAATGTACATGCCCTTGGCCGGAATCGAACCTGGGACCTTTCAGTCCGCAGACCGACTCCATACCACTGAGCCAAAACGGTTTCGGCCAACATGATGTCTTAATACATGTGTATACACTGTGAAATGATTACCACACTCAAGCTAGTTAACACATCTGTCACCTTACATAGTTACAATTTTCTTGTGGGTAAGAACACTTAAAATCTTAGAAACTTTCAAGTATACAGTGCAGTATGTTTAAGGTGTACAATATGATATATTATTAAATCATTACCACAACAAGGTTAGTCAACACATTCTTTAGCTCACATAACTATTATAGTTGACCCTTGAATAATGCAGGGGTTAGGGGCACTGAATCCCCCACATAGTCGAAAATCCATGTAAACCTTTTGATGTCCCCCCAAATTAACAGACTATTATTAACTGGAAGCTTTACCTGTAACATAGTCAATTAACACAAATTTTGTGCCTTATTTGTATTATATACTGCATTGTTATAATAAGGTAAGCTAGAGAAAAGATGATATTAAGAATTTCGTAAAGAAGAGAAAATACATTGATAGTATTTATTGAAAAAATTCCATATATCAGTGAACTGACGCTGTTCAAATCCATGTTGTTCAAGGGTTAACTGTACTTGTTGTTGTTAATGTAAGAACATTTCAGATCTACTCCCTTAGCATCTTTTAAATATACAACTCAGTATTGTCATCTATAGTCAGTATGCTGTACATTAGGTCCTCAGATCTTACATCTCTTATAATGGGAGTTTGCACCCTTTAACCAGCATCTCATTTCCCTCACTCTTCAGCCCTTGGCAACCACCACTCTACTCTCTGTTTCTATGAGCTCAGTTGTTTTAGATTCCACATATAACTGAAATTATTCAGCATAAAATTCAGGTTCCAAAAAGGTCAAGGCACCTTCAAGAGATAGTGGGGGAGGGGAGCGGTGAAGAGTAGCAAGCATCAGAAAACTAGGGGTTGGTGAAAAGTCTTTGACATTAGAGACACACTATAAACATTACTACAAAAGAAAAATATATTACTGAAGACCAGAAGGATTAGCCATCCATTATTTGAGATGGAAGATGCTTAGGTTGTAGACGTCATAACTTCAGGTATTTGAAGACAGATAAGAGGAATAGCCAGGGGATGGTGCTGGAAAAATATTTTCCTAAATGTATGTTGTAACAACATATATTTATCAATTTAGTTAGTGCTTTTATTTCTAGGAATGCATCCCATCTTCATGTACTTACAGGCAAAAGCATATTCATCATGAAGCTAATGGAACGTAAGCATAAGGACCTCCACCAGCACAGGTCCTGTTTGAGGTTTATGACAGGTCCATAACTCCATGTCTATCTATATACAGGTACTTTTTAATCATTTAAAAATGACAGGAAAATTGCAAAAATATATAACATTATTACTATCCAGAGACTCAATTTGAGTTTTGCCAATTGTCTCAATAGCATCCTTTAGAGCAGTGTTTCCCAAACTTTTCTCATGATGAGAATCACCTGGTGGAGTTGTTAAAATACAGATTCCTGAATCCCAACTAAGAAGTGATAAACTAGAATTTTTGGGAACATATAGGTGCATTTTATAAGGTCCCTAAGCTTATATTTATGTGGGGTAATGTGCATTTTACCTATATGTTGCATTTACTTGGAAGTATCTTTAGACTCTTCCAGTCTGGAACTGTTCCTTACTCTTCCCCTGGCTTTCATGACCTTGATGCTTTTGAAAATCACAAGCCATCTATTTTGTAAAATGTCCCTCAGTTCAGATTCATCTGATGTTTTCTCATGCTTGGATCCAGCTCATACCTATGTAGCAGGAAAAGCACAGAAGTAACGCTGTATTCTTCTCAGGGCATCATCTCAAGTAGTATGTGATTTCCATTTGTCCTCCTACTGGTGATGTAAACTTTGATCATCATCATGATTGAGGTGGTTTTTACTGGGCTTCTCTAGTCTCATGTTACTTTTTCCCCCTTTGGAATTAATGTATTGTGGGGGATATTTTGAAACTATGTGAACTTCCTCTTCTCTCACCCACTTGTCTTAAGAATTCATTAATGACTTGAATTATTACTGTAATTGTTGCCACGAGACAACTTTCTAATTACCTCCTTCCTTCATTTACTCATTGGTATTCTACTGTCATAAAATCTTTTTATTGTCCCCATTTATTATTCATTAATTAATTTATATTGGTGTAAATTTATAATTATTATTTTATTCAACGAGCAACAATTTGTTATTACCATACTTTAGTTTGGTCTCAAATTGGCCCAGATTTGACCAGAGAGATCCCCTTCAAGCTCCTTCTATAAATTTTGAGATGTTCCCATTATTCTTTGAGCACTTCTTGCTTTCTAAAATAACAATATTTCCAAGTTTATCTTGTAATTTCCCTACTGAAATTGTAGGGAAATGGTATTGACAAACCAGATGTGTGCACTAGGGGTGCTCATTGCTTTGGGGTGTTGTTATATTTGCTATTTCCAAGCCTTCAAAGTGGAGAAGCTAAGAGACATACACATATACCCATGTTTACATCTGTGTATCTTTATATCTTTTTGTATATGAGTTCTCATTGATACCTCCTTTTGCAATCCAACACCATAAGGCTCATTTAAGCTGTCTCCTGAGCATACCTGTAACTCTTGTTCTCTGACAGTTAGAAACCTGGCTACCAAACCCGCAATTTAATTACCAAATGGGTCAATTCCCCCTTTATGTAACCAATCTTCTCCCCTATCCCTGCCACATGGTCCCCCACCCCCACCCCATTACCCTGTGCCAGACAACACCAATCATGCATTGGCTTTCTCCTCACCCAATTCAGGTTCTGTTTTTCTATTTACCACTGTTGGACTCCCATGTCTTACATTGGGCCTCATGGACAACCTCCTCGTTCTTCTTGGGCTCTGACAGCCCACATCTACCTATTTCCCTGGCCTCCCTCACACAAATGCCCTCTCCCTTCATCCCATTTGGTCTTTGATGCCACCAGCACCATTACCATTCCTGAACTAAACTGTTTAGAAAAGAAGGGTGAGAGGGGAAAGGATTTTTGTGTTTTTACTAGAGGCCCAGTACATGAAATTCATGCATTAGGGGGGTCCCTCAGCCTGGTCCGCACCCTCTTGCAGTCTGGGAGCCCTCAGGGGATATCTAGCTGCTGTGGAGGTAGGAAAGGCTCCTGCCACCACCGCTACATTCGCCAGTCCCAGCCAGGAGCCTGGCCTCTGGCTGAGTGGCACTTCCCCTTTGGGAGCACGCTGACCACTAGGAGGCAGCTCCTGCATTGAGCATCTGCCCCCTGGTGATCAGTGCATATGATAGCCACCGGTTGTTCGGCTGTCAAGCTGAAATTGGCTCTCTGACATCCCCCGAGGGGTCCCAGATTGCAAGAGGGTGCAGGCCAGGCTGAGGGACCCCACTGGTGCATGATCAGGGCCAGGGAGGGACAGGAGAGGTTGGCCAGCCGGGGAGGGACCACAAGAGGGTTCCAGGGCATGTCCGGCCCATCTCACTCAATCCCGATAGGCTGGACCCCAACAGCAAGCTAACCTACTGGTCGGAGAGTCTGCCCCCTGGTGGTTAGTGCATGGGATAATGAGCAGTTGAGTGGCCTTAACATATCATTAGCATATTATGCTTTGATTGGTTGAACAGCCAACCAAACGACTGGACACTTAGCATGTTAGGCTTTTAATATATAGGATAAAAAAGTATATTTATGCTGTCATAAATTAGGAAAATTGTTATATTAAGCACACTCAGTTAAGAATGCTCTTCCCACTATAGCCTTCCTCTGTCACATGCCCCCTAGTATTGAGTGGCACTGGGGTGGGCAAAGGGATTTTGGGAATCCAGCTAAGGAGAGGTGGGCTTGGAATTATATTTAGTTTGACCACAGTGGATTATGTTTATGTGGGGTAAATATCAGATGTATATAGTTGACTTTAAAAGCATTTATGAGTGACTTTATTTAGCAGAATAAAACAAATCTGTTCAATCATAACCCGCTACTGAGCAATATTTACAGTCAAACCTTATGACAACTCAGCTGTTGTGTTGTAAGAGGTAAGAACAAAGATCTTACTATTGATCACTATTAGGTTTGCAGGACGTGTCTTGCTGTGGAAAAACCTGGCCCGACAGTTCCTGAGAGTGTTGATTACTTTGCTATTTTGTAAAAAACTATGTTTTACGGTTCATCTCCTAGACAGGGTATTTAAATCCACAACCAATTTAGATTATGATTTTCAGTCTAGATGTAACACTATGATCTGCCTATCATAAAGCTGCTTAAGACTTGCAACATGGACACAAGTCTGATGCAAAAAGGTTATTTAAAAGTTTGTAAAACTCAAAAACCACCATATAACTGTCATTTGACAGTCATTTCATAAACATTTCAATAGAACCAGCGGAAAAGTACGGATTCCTGATTTGGATGTAAACAAAGGGTATCTCCTTTTATTATACTAAAGTTTATTAAAGAAAAGTAAAAAAAAAAATTCAGATGAAATTAAATGTGATAAAAATCTATAGATATTTTCCTGATGCTAAAAAATCATTCATAGGAAGAGTTAAATTTGCAATAAAAGTAATAAAAATGCTCATGCATATTGCTAGATAATTCAATTGATGAAGTGGAGCATGTAAGCATGGTGGGGAGATGTTAACAATTCTTTCTTTTTTGACACAAAATAACTGACATTAAGAAAGTTAAAATAAAATCATGATCTGCCACCAGAATGAAAAAAAACATTGATGACAACAGGATGGTATTATCATTAATTCAAAGAGAATTGAGGATGAGTCACTACCAAAAAGAAATTGAAGCACCATGAAATCTTAGAGCTCGTTTATTAAAGAAACTTGATCGTGTTCCCCAAAATTTGATAATACTTCTAACAATTCAACATGGCATCAATAGCAACGCATTGTAAAATTGAAATATATATTTTTTTATAAACTGGTAATAATAAAATTCAACTTTACCAATCATCCTAGAAGATTTAATAAATTATCCTTCTTTTATCCCCTACATACATACTATAATGCAAAATTGTTGTCATTTGCAGATGCCATCAAAGGATATAAGCTCCACGGAAGATGATGGGGAAAAGTATTATACAGTTATATGTTAGGCAGCTAATTAATTCAATGTTATTTTATTTTTCCGGATTTGTGAGATTAGTGATATTTGTCAGCATTTATGCTTATAAGCTGTCATCTACTTTTTCATTCTAAGTAAATCTTCACTTTAATATTTTAGTTCACGTTCACCATTTTTATTATTTTTTAATTAAAGAGAATTCCCCCAAAACTATAATCTCCAGGCCCTACAGAGCCTGGATCTGCCCCGTAGAGAGGATGTCAGGACTCAGGCAAACATCCCAAGTCTTGCTGGTGTTGTGCCTTTGCCCGACCCTGCCACCACCCCCTTCTGTTGCTTATTATTCAAGATGTAACTCACAGGTACCCTCTCTGTGAAACCTTTCAGCCTCCTCTTTTACCCATCTCCCAGGCAGAGTGTTTTCAGAGAATCAGTTATATATCTTATTACAAATAAGATATATAGTTTTATCCCCTAATTGTGTGAGCTCTTTGAAAACAGGACAGTGCCTTATTGTCTCCAACTATATACCCTTAGACCTGCTGCTACTCGGTAAGATTTAGCAAATACTGGGTGACTGATGAATTTATGAATGAGTTGCAGAGTCACACAATAGGGTGACATTTTAAGACATACCGTCGCCAATAACCAGAGATATTACGGGGTTTTCTTTTTTTATCTTGTTACTTAGATTGCTGGGTCTTTTCCTGAGCTCCTTTGTGCATATAATCCAACTCTCACACGGCGGGTCTTCTGTTGGTGGAAAAACACTTTTATTTTCTAAACCTGTTGTTTGTTGTTAAGGTATCTTTTACAAACAAGTAATTTATTAAGAGGGGGGAAAAGAAGAAGAGAATGCTGTGTCCACAATGCGCAGGGGACTTATCATTTCTTTGTAGTGTGGACCAAGTAAGGGAAGCCACTATGAAGAATTTCTTTTCATTTCCTGATCTGTACAACAATCTGTTAACTGCCTTTGCCCTATAGACAGTGAGCTTCTTTTCTCTGCCCTTTTCCCTTCCTCCATGATAAATTTCATTTCTTCCCTAATATTTCCTTTCTCTACACTTTAACTCTGTTGCAGTGCTTAATATCAGTGTGCTTAGCTGCAGAAGTCACTTGTCAGGCTTGCCTGCTACTGCTATTCTTGTTTGTTCTCATCACTGCTTCATGTCCAAGTAGGCTCGCACAGAGCCAAACCTGTCTCTGCTCAGGCCTTTCATGTATGTATGTCTCACAATGGATGTGCTGTCACACCAAGGACTCACCTGTCCGTCCTCTTCCACGGTGAATTGAAAAATTAACCGAATCCTCCATCATGTATAAACAACATGCTCCCCGTGTTATATATCTGAATATTGTTCTTTGAAATGGGACAGCCCTATTATCACTGAATAAGTAGTTTGATTTTTGCCTTGTGCTTGCACTCAATATCCATTTATGGAGACTATAATTGAGAACCTCATAGGGACTGGGGACTATTGAGATATTGGGGGCATAATTCAGAGGACTGGGCCTTTGCCCGGTAAGAGTTCTGAGTGTAAATAAAGAGTTATGGAAAGCAGAGGGGATTTGGAGCCAGAAAAGTTGGGCTTGTTTCCTGGCTCGGCCTCCATAGCTATGAAAGGGTTTACCTGTCAGATCCTCAGTTTTGTCAAATATAAAATAGGGTAAAAACTACTCATGCTCTAGTGTTGTTGTTTGGATTAAATGATAGAATCTTCACAGCATCATTATATGGTAGAATAGGGAAGGTAGAGTTATGACATGCCAGCATCCCAGGGTTATACCTTTTCCCCTTCAAGGAAATAAAAGGGCTGGGGCTACTGAGCAGCACCAAAGACAAGAGACATGGTCCCAGTGCCAGACCAGCTGAGCACCGAGAGGCCAGTCCAATACTGGTGGGAAACACCTCCCTGTTCCTTCCAAACCCTTCCCAGCAGCTGGCCCTAGGCTGAGAGGCAGCAGTAGTGACTAGCACTTGACGGTGACCCTGGTTGAGAGAAGCATCAAAGAGAAAGAAGGAGTGACAGCTACCCCAGCCGAGAGCCGCAGCAGTGGACAGCACCCAGGAAGTGAAGAATCTGAAGACCGAGTGTCATTCTTCAGATCCCAACCTCAAGGCACTTAGTACAGTGAGCATGACCTTGACCAACCCCTTGATTCAGAGGGAAGCACACAAAGGGTTTAGGGTTGTGGCAGAGAAGGGTAACTGGAGTGCAGAATGATGCTTCTGGACACGGTCAGGAACTATTGGTTTCACTGGATTCTTACATTTCCTGTAACCACACACCACTGTCTTTCATCAGTTTTGTGGTTGAGGAGACATCTGCTGCCATGTGCAGAACCACAGTCCTAATGTATCCAGTGCTAGATGCCTTAATAGACTTTATATACACACTAGAGGCCCAGCGCACAAAATCACGTGCAAGTAGGATTCCCTAAGCCTAGCTTGGCCTCCATTGCATGGCCTCTACTGCCCTGCCACACTATGTGAAGCTCCCCATCCTGGGATGCTCCAGGATGCTTGTGGCCACTGCCCTACTACTGCTCCTCGAGGCTCCCCCTACCCTGGGACTGCTCTGTGACCCCCCCCCCCCGCTACCACTTAACAGTCCCCAGTCCCACCCTGCTGCTATCCCCACCCCCCACATGGTGAGCGGCTCTGGGGCTGGGGGGAGGGACCAAGAGATGTTCCATGAACCTCCTGGTGACCAGTCATTTGGGCGTTACAACATTAGGGCCACAGGCCTTTTATAATATAGATGATCCATCTTCACAACTCTTTAAGGCATGTGTTGTCCTCCTTTTACAGATGAGGAACCCACATTCAGAAAGGAGGCAAGCACCTTTTCCTCGATCACGCAGGGGAGAGCAGGAGTCTACATGGGAGTCTGACTCCCACAGCCAGGCTGCTTCCAGCTCCCATTTTGTAGGTGCTTGGCTTTTATGGCATGAATTTTGAATGAATCTTGGGCCTGTTTCTCTCTTCACGGTGCCCAAGAGATTCAAATATGGGCACTTATAGTTTTCATGGCTATTACTTACTTTGTCATCTCCTGAGGAGGGCAATAGAACTGTAGATTGTACGGTGGGGAATTGTTGGAAGTACTGTTCAATGACCTTGCTTCACTTCGAATAGCTCCTGCTGAGTGTGTGTGTGTGTGTGTGTGTGTGTGTGTGTGTGTTGCTGCTGCTGCTGTTGCTGCTTGAACTAACATTGCACAGAGGGGACTGGGATTTTATCATCACAAATCGAAACAGCACTATTCCTCTCCAATGTTTTGTACCACCTCACTTCTTCCCATAAACCCTTCTTGAATGAATCTTCTCGGTTGTTCATCCCAACATAATGGCTATACTGAACGTTTATCTTCATTTGTTATGCTTGTTTCATTCTGCTTCATTTTTTTCAAACCTATAATGACTCCCAAACTAGATTAAACAGTCTAAAGTAAAAGCCATTATTTGGGTTATGTTGGTATCCTCTCTGCATGCTGTAGATGCTCAGTATTATACAGATGTATGTGGGTGCTATACAGGCATTGGGGGTGGGATGGGAGTGGAAAGGAGCAAGCAGCCACAGTGAGGGTTTTTTTTAATAAAGGCCCTTACATACCTAACCTGTGTTTCCACAGGTCACACCAGCTTTAGGGAGGATCGAGATTTTTTAAACAAAAGCAGGTCTGTGTGTCCTGGTCTCTCCAGGTGAATCATGGGAAGCTCCGGCCTGGTCCAGGCCTCCGGGAGCAGCTAAGGAAATCCTCAGCTGCTTGCTGCTACGTGAACTCCCAGATTTAACCCTCAAGGCCAATAAGAGAGCCTCCACCCGCCTCTGCTCCCGCAGCAGGTACTCGGGTGTCAGCTTATCACGGGGAGATCCAGCAGCCAAGGGGTCCCAGGTGGCTGATCTGCATGGCATTTCCAGCTTGTAGCTGCTGCAACACGTGCCAACCGCCTTTGGGCTGAACCGAGGAATGCACCGCGCCCCTCTCTTGGGTTGTATTCTGTTACAGGCCACAGAGCTACGCTGCCCCGACCTGTATGTATTTTGAAACGACGCTGCTGATCAGCTTCTTATCGGACACTCTCCCTCCCGGACCCGGGCACCGGTCTCTGCGTACAACAAGAGCCAAGGGAAATCCGAGCAACATACACTTTGCTAACCTCAGACTGTCCCTCCCCTTGGACCCTTGGACAATGGGTCCTTGTCCTCCGGCCGAGCTGGCACACCTCAACCTTCTAGGGGCGAATTCCTTCCCACCAGGCTCTGTGGTTCCTCCTACCAATAACCCCCGGGCAGGCGGAACTAATGCCCTGCTGGTCCTCCAGATGGATTTGTGGAGCATGAGGATTTGCAATGGCTTCCTGGGCGCTGGGTCCCACTCTAGAACGCTCCTAGACATCGACTCCCTGTGGTCATTTTGAACAGTGAATTCTAAATTTCTGTGTGGCCCTGGCCGGGTGGCTCAGTTGGTTGGAGCGTCTTCCTATACATCCAAAAGGTTTCAGGTTCAATTTCCAGTCAGGGCACATACCTAGGTTGCAGTTGGATTCACAGTAGGGGTGAGTACGAGAGGCAACCAATCGATGTGTCTCTCTCATCCATGTTTCTGTCTCTCTCCCTTTCTTTCTTTAAAATCAATTTTTTTTTTTAAAAAGGTATAAAGAATTTCTGTGTACCCAGGAGGGCAGCCCTCTCAAAGATCACACCCACTCCTTTCACTCACATTACAAGTGTTTGGAATTTTTTTTTCAGGTTATATCATAAGACTCCTGGTTAGCAATTTATTTCATTCCTAGATTTTCATTTTAAAAAGGACTCCTTAAGTTATTTAAGCAGCTAATCCTTGGTATTAAATCCATTGGACTGCCTTAACTCTTTTATCCTAAATACATGCAAAATTAGATATTAGTAAGGGTTATTCCATGTATAAAAGAGTTGGTGAAAATTGGAAACTTGGCAGTCAGCCAGAATGGAGCAGAACATTTTAAGTCTTTTATTTTTTTTCTTTTGGAATAGAATCTGTGTTACCCATTTCTAAACTCTGCTGATTTCTCAGGAATCTACCTAAGGGGATTTTCTTTTGAAACCAAAATAAAAATTGAGGAGACTTTGAGAATCCTGAAAGTTTCTTTCTTCACTTTAGGAACTCTACCTGGAAAAAAACTAAATTTTTAATTGCTTCTTCTATAACTTTTATCTGAGAGAGAGAGAGAACTGTTTAGTGTTGTGCTTAATTGATTAAACACAAACATAATACAAAACACACACACACACACACACCTTTTTTTTAAGTTTGGGAATTTTGAGGAATTTGCTTCAATTTTTAAAATATTTAAATTAAACAACTGGAATCTTTTTTAAAAATCTTGAATGTATAATCATAATTGTTATATTGTGGTTAATCTGAGTTAAGCTTGTAATGTGTTGCTTAGAAAAAGACAACTTAATCTTCTTACTTCTTATCCCCAGGGAGAAGTTTATGCATATATAATCAGAATAATCCTGACTAATAATTAAAATAAGGGTCTTTGAGCTTTATGATATTCTGAACTTGTCCTAAATTCTGTCCCTATCTTCAGGAGTTCTCTTCATTTGGATCTTGCCTATATGAAGTATGCGTGAATTGTGATATTTTGCATACGCTTTTTCCTTCAACTCACTTCACTCATCTTTATTAAACTAAATGAAACAGACCAAGAGGAAAATATACAGATATTTCAATAGCATTAGAAAGATAAAACCCTTTTGAACAATAACAAAGGGCAAATGCCCAGGGCCCTAACTTTGGTGGCCTTGTATAGCAGTAGCAAACAGGTACGTGAAGGTCAGATGGTGTCTCGGAGAGGCAGAGATGGAAGCACACTGTCACAGCTGATCAACACAAGTTGGAGGCTTGATAAGTAGAGTCATTAAATTATTATTTTAAATAATTTATGTAAATTCAACTATGCTTGCTTAGAAGAGAGATATTAAAATAGCATTCGCCTGCCATCTCCCTCAATGATCATGTTCCCCAGAGTGAAACAAGAGACATGCATCTGCTGCTATGACCTAAATCTATCTCAGGCCCCTGTGAACCCCTTACCACACATTTAAACATTCGATGTGGCCTACAATGCAAATCAATTATTTCATTGGCTGCTCAACCAAAGAAAAAGAAATCTGTTGCAATGCCAAAGAAAACTTGGCTGTGATGAGTTCATGTGAGATGGTCTGCTGGTCTCAATGGACACTTTCCAGAGGAATTTTCAAGGATCAATTTCAATATTGCTATTTAGTCTTGAGCTGGTTTTAGTATGCCACCTCTGAGTAATTTGCTACTCCAACGTACAATCATCTCACTACCATTTACCTCCATCCCTGCTCCCATCGCCTTTAAGAGAAAACCAGTGATTTCTATTTCACACACACACTTGTTTTAAAGCAACGCCACCCCTTTGTTGGTCTCTCAACAGAGGCAAATTTCTCAACCTCTTTCTGTTTCTCTCAAGCATTTAAGTATCAGTCAGCTTCCTGGTGCACAACTTGAGTTCACGTCACTGCTTTTTGAGTTCCTGTGAGAACTCAGTCTCCACCACGTTTGAATTTATTACACTGGCAGTGCCTGGTCTCCTAACCTATGCAGGGTGGGGCCTGGTTAGTATTTGGTTCAATGACTTTTTGTGAAACAAACCTGTCTTAAGGTTCACCTCTCTTTTCTTCTATATCCAAACACTTCATGTCCCTATCTCTTCATTGTGGACAAGCCCAGAGGCAAACATTGCCAAAAAGAAAAAGGGGAAAAACAAAACAAAACAATTACTCAGGGCTGGAACTCCATGACAGAAAACCACCAACAGAGATTTACCCAAAGGTAGGAAGAGTCATCATTATGCCAACATTGAAAACATCCCAGTCTTGGTCACACACTTCACAAACAAGATTGTCTGTGTGCCTTGTCTTTGGTGGAGTTATCCCTGCAGCATGTGCAATTCCAAACCCTCAAACTAATAAAAAGTTTCCCTTGCAAGAAAAATAAATAAATAAATGAATGAATGAATGAATGAATAAATCAATAAATAAATAGAGCAACCCCATCCAAACCCAGGCCATCGTTTACAATGCACATGCATTGTCTACTTCGGGGTCCTGCTCAAATTCCTGTGGAAGCCCTGATACCCAGCTTCTCCAGTTTGAGACTTTGGTGTCACCTTCGCAGGAAGTCTTCCCCTGACCGAGCTTTTTAAAAGGATGAGCTCACTTGTCAACATTCCCAATGCCTCTTGTCTTCTTTTTCTCATGACACAACCACCTTCTTACTCTTCCATTCTGAAACTTCTGACTTCGTTCTTATTTTGTTGTGTGTTGCCTGTCTCCCCCTAATGGAAGTAAACTCCATGAGACACACCGATGCATCTCATTCACCTAGAATAGTGCCTGGTCCACAGTGGGTGTTTAAAGACTATGCAGAATGAACATGTGTGGCTTCCACAGCTGAATCCCCTGAGCAGAAATATTTGGAGGGGGTGGTTACAGGCTTAAAGCAGTCCTTACATTTGTGCTAAATTCTTTGACTTTATCATCATAAACACAGGCCATTGATAATTAGCAAAATTTCTAAAAGTGGCTCTTCGGTTACCACCTGCACATGAAGAGAGGTACAATGCTCAAAACAATTGACCACTTTCACAATAGAGCAAAACCCATTACTGCAAATAGATTTGGAACTAAAATTTGTATGGCAGAAATGTTTAAATCTAGCCGGTGGCCCATTTATTTTAAATTAGGTTCTTATCCACAAAATCCTATCACAGCAAAGTGATTTAAAGAGATTCTTCATCTCCTCTTTAATGTAGCTTAACCTGGGTATTAAGAAGACTTCAATTAAATAGTTTGATGAGGAATCTACATTTTCTAGACCACGAGAGTAATTTAAAACAAATGACACTTTAAAAAACTCTATTCTCACTCTCTCGATAATGCCTGTGTCTTCCTGAAGTGCTTTTAGTAGTGATGTAGGCAACGCTTTAAATTCTTGTCCCCTCAATTTTCACTTGCAGGTGCCCCCCAAAAGTAAAATTAATATGTCAAAGGCCTGAAAAGTTATTTAAAACAACCAATACACAAATTTTTAAACAGCATTTGAAACATAGCGCTGCCTGCTTTTTTTGGTATAATCATGATACATCTGATGGAACTGATATTAGTAAATCAATGGGAAGGGCCATATTAGCATTGTGGGTCATATTTTTCTTTTTATTAAAAGTTTAATTTGTTCAGAGACTTTTCTTTTTCATGTTCAGCCATTGTAATTTGTATAGCTGATGTGAGCCACAAATGTATGGAGACCATATTTTCTGAAACAAAAATAGGCAGCATACTTGAAACAGTTTTGGGAATCAGACATATCTATATTGATTAGTATCCTGAATTCACCCCTCCCAGACTGGGCCTGACCTTTGCCTGTCCTCCAACTACCTAAGACTCAACTTCTTTATCCATAATATGAGCCTATTAACACCCACTGTGTAGTATTTTCATGGTTAAACTCCCAATACAGTGTCTGCCAAGGTAGAGGTTATGTATCATAAATGGTAACTAATTATAACCATTAATTTTTCTGAGTTGACCATTTATTTATCTGAGAAAATTCATAAAGGCATTAAATATAAATCCCTTCTAATTATGATTAATCAATTGCTTTTATTAAAAAATATTACATGGAGTCAGTGTTATTCTAAAAATCCAGGTCATAGAATCATTATCGTTATAGTTCCTGATTCTTGCCCAAGATCCTTGAAGTAATTTAATATTTTTTTTGGGGGGGGAGCCCAAAGATCAATATTGGTCTTTGCTTATGCAAAGAGACATATACAGGTACCAGTTCCTCACAGGTATGGATTGAATTGTGTCCCTCACAAAAAGCACTTTGGAGTCCTAAACCCCTGTGCCTGTGAATGTGACCTTATTTGGAAATAGAGACTGCAGATTGTCAAGTTAAGATTAGGTCATTACAATAGGCCTAATTTGATATACTGTGTCCTTATAAAAAGGGGAAATTTGAACAGAGAGTGAGAGGCACACAGGGAGAACACCATGTGGAGATGGAGGCATAGATCGGGAGGACGCTTCTATAAGCCAAAGAAAGATAAGCTGAGGAACACCAAGTATTGCCAGCAAAATGCCTGAAGCTCGGAGGGGAGCCCAGAACAGATCCCTTCCTCAGGGCCCTTATAAGGAACCAACCCTGCTGACACCTTGTTCTTGGACTTCTAGCTTCCAGAATCCTGAAATATTACAATTCTGTTGTTTAAGCCGCCAGTGTGCATGCAGTCCTTTGCCTCGGCAGCTCTAGGAAATCAATCTAATCACTCAAGTCACACAGTGGAGACTTGGGGAAGAGGGAACCAGTGTGTATGGCTGAGGGATCCCAGCATTGTGGCTGAATCAGCAGTCTAAAATGTACAGTTGATCCTTGAACAATGATTGACTTCTTCACACACAATCAGAAATCCTCTTAAAACTTTGAAGCCCCCAAAACGTAACTACAGATAGCCTACCGTTGGCCAGAAGCCTTACTGATAACATAAAGAGTCAATTAACAGAAATTTTGTATATGTATTATATGCTGTATTCTTAATAATAAAGTAAGCTAAAGAAAACATTACCAAGAAAGCCATAAGAAATAGAGAATACATTTTCAGTATTAATTATTCAGAAAACCCACGTATAAATGGACCTGCGCAGCTCAAACCTGTGTCTGTTTCACCTGGTAGGACCTAAACATACTGTGCTGCCCAGCCACCGTGGAGAGAAGTTAAAGACCAGCAAGCTGGTCGAAATGTTTCCAGAAGAGGGTGGTCTTCAAGTTCTTTCCTGCCTCAGCTTCAGGAAGAAAAGTCTTGCCATCTTCAGACAGAGTTTCCCCCCTCTTTACCAAAGAAAGAATGTTTTAAGCATTCATCCCTGCGCTAACTGTGCAAACTGAGTTTCACGTTCAGCAGCAGCAGAGCAATTGCTATAGACTATCCCTTTTGGGACAGCCTTAGCCTGCAAAGGACAAGGGTCTAGAGCAGACCCCATTCTCGGGTGGCTAATCCACCCAGCAGATGCACAGCTCATCCTGAATCAATCCAAGTGCAGGCATACCTCGTTTCATTGCACTCCACAGATGTGGCTTTTTTTTTTTTTAACACAAGAAGGTAAGACCCTCCACTGGCAAAATGATTACTACTCACTTAGTTGTGATACTTGCTTTATTATGGTGGTCTGGAACTCAACTGCAATAGCTTCAAGGTATGCCTGTAGTGTTCGTTGGGGCCTCTACACAATGTAGTTAGCAATAGCGATTTTAGTTTATCAACTACCCAGTGTATGCCAAGCACCGGGCTAAGCATTTTGCACGCATTATTTAGCAAACATTCACTCAACAATGATTAAGAGCTTACTATGGGCAAATCATCGAACTGAGAAATAAAATGATGAACCAGACAGAAACAATGCCTGCCTACGGCAGACACTAATTTTGCTTACCAAATATTCACTATACCTTTCTTCCCCAATTTAGAATGTGCAAAATCTCCCTCTTCCTGCCCGTTTCCACTCGGAGTTGTAAGCGGCCCAGTTATACTCACATTCATGAAGGGAAAGATTGCTTTCCCCCTGAAATGAGACAGGTAACAGTTACCTAAATTACTTCCTTTCTTCCAGCCTTGATTTGGATGTGATGGCTGGAGCTGCAAAAGTCATCTTAAACCCACAAAATAGGGACTCAAAGGAAGGAAAATTATAGGGAACCCGGAGCATGTATACATAGCAGGTCTGTCCAATTCCAACGTTGGTGCTGCCTGGGAACACAGCTGGGTGTAATCCAGATTCTGCCACTTGCTTGCGGTATAACTTGGGGCTAATTGCTTAACCGTTATAAGCCTCAGTTACTTCTGTAATCTGTGAAATGTGGACTATAATATTATCTCTCCTAGGCTTGTTGTGAGGATTAAATGATAGAACACACAAAAGATGGTTTGTAAGCTCCTGACACATAGTAATGATTATAAGTGATAATTATATTGAGTTCTTGCATATCACATGCATGTTGATATTACATATGTATATTACATGTGATTGTGGTAGACAGAATTTTAAAACTCCACCCACGATTTCCACTCTGTGATGTACAAGCCCTATATAATCCCTCCCCTTGAGTGTGGATAGAACTTATTAATTTGTATTGTTCCTGTGATTATATTATCTAATATGAAGGGAAAAAAAGGTTAGTGGGGTAGGTCTGACCCTTGTCAAGAAAGCGCTTTAAAAGCAACGTGTTCTCCAGATTGTAAATATCTGAGGAAGAAGTCAGAGAGATGCTGCTGATGATCTGAAATAAGAAGCAACAATCACGTTGTGAACTACCTATGGGGTCCATGGCAAGGACCTGCAGCCGGCCTCCAGGAACTGGGAGTGGTCACTGATGTACAGCCACCCAGCAAGCAGGGACCTCGATCTACAACAGCCAGGAAGTCCTTCTGTCAAACAGCACGTGAACTTGGAAGAGCACCCTGGACCTGAGAAGAAGAGGCAGCCCCAGCCAGCTGCTTGACGTCAGCATGGAGAGATGCTGGGCAGAGAACCCACCCAGGGTAACCTACGGGACCGCGAGATAAAACAGTTCTCTTGTGTTAAGGCACTGAGTTTATGGTGGCTTGCTATAGAGATATAGAAAATGAATGTAATTATAGTCGACTCCTGAACAACACGGTTCGAGTGAGAAGGCTCACTTGTATGTACAGTATTATAAATGTACTTTTTCTTCCTTACGGTTTTTCTTAATTACTTTTTCTTTAATCTTATTTTATTATAAGAATTCAGTATACAATACATATACTAAATAAGTGTTAGTCAACTATCTATTAATGCTATTATTTAGGCTTCTGGTCAATAGTATTTAGGGGGTCGGAAGTTACATGTAGATTTTCAACTGTATGGGGGTTTGGGCATCCCTAACCCCCAGGTTGTTCAAGGGTCAACTGTATACATATATTATTATTGTATTATATTACATGGAAGGATATATTGTATAATTTATTAGATCAGGGGAGAGCCTCACATGCTTTTTCAAAAATATCCAAACATACAGAGGATGAGAGAATATAGGAGTTTGTTTCCTCACACACCATGATCTTAAAGAGAGCAGTGCAGCCCAGGATGTCTTTGCTCAACTTGGGCATCTGGGTACTTGTGTGTCTCCCAATTTGTTACTCTGGCAACCCCCCACGAGGAGCCCCCTCCTCATGTGCCTGGTCAAAGGCAGGTCTTGGGCACATGAGCAAGTGTGAAAGAGACCAAGCCCAGAGTACCAATTTCATCTTAAGCAAATGACACAGGAAGTCATACTCATAACTTCTGCTCACATTCCATTTTTAAGAACTTAGTCCTTTGCCACAGTTAGTCTCAAAGGAGACAAGGAAAAGTAGTCTTGCAGTGGGATGAAGATGTACCCAGGAGAGGAGAACGGCTTTTGGTCAACAATGAGTAGCTCCCATCACAAATATCCTCCTATGTAATAAAGAGCTAATATGCTAATTAGACCCAACAGCGGAAGGATCGTCTGGGCGACCTTTAGGACAAAGCTGGGGCTTTGAGGGCCGGCTGAGGTTGTGAGGGGGGCTGCAAGGGCCGGTCAGGGTTATGAGGGATGAGCCCCTTGCACAAATTTCGTACACTGGGCCTCTAATTATAAAATAATAATAATCACTACGTTAAACAGTCAAATGATTCCCCAGCCCAGCTTTCCTGATGAGCACTCTGTTTTGATTACCTCTGAGAGGGCCAAATTGGATTGCAATAGAAACACCTCCGAATTTTGCAATCCTGAGTCATTCATTCACAAGGCAGTGTTGACCTCTGCCTGGAATAGCAGTAACATTAACAATGAGCGAGTATGCTGCTCATCATTAATTATTGCGTTTCCTAATCAAATGTACTTTCTTATTGTTTTGCAAACAGGTACAAATATGTCTTAATCAATAGGTCTTATCCACCTACCCATCTTTACGTATGACATGGTGCCGGGGGAGTGGGGATGATGAAGAAGCAGAATGCAGGGCCCCCTACTAGGAGGATAGAAAATTAGAGGAAGGGGATTGTACAGGAGATGGGCCATTTGCTGTGATTCCCTCAATGGGCTAAGAGGGGTGCGTGCTGCTGATAGTGTTTTACGTGAGGCAAGAAAGGCCATGAAGGCAGCTTCAGGTTTTCTCTGAGGATTATGGAAATTAGGCTGAGGAAAATGCCCCTTTGCTGAGATTACCTCGAGGACTGTAAGAGGATGGATGTTTTGCAAGGATATAGAGAGTACTTTTATTTTGTTGAGTGAATAGTCAATAAATGTTAATGATGTCAATCATAGTATAAACAAGTAAGGTCATCCGTTTAAAGAGTAAAAGGACATTTTCTCACACATTTTCAGAATTCCTGTCACAGAATCTTATTGCTTATTGATTTCCTTTCCCCTGAAGCTGGGGCTTGGTTTCGGGGATGTTTTTCAAAATATTGTAAAATTTTCTATCTATATGTAACTCCATGTGTTATTTCACCCACACAACTTGTTTCTGATGCTATTTTTTTATGAGTCCTAAGTTGATGATACCACCAATTTTTGGAAAAGTCAGATTTCTGTTAGGACTGCTATGGAGTAACAAAAGTTCTTGGATTCTGAGTCCAAAGCATCTCCCAAGTTATAAGCCCCCTCTCATTCTGTTCTATACTCCCACAGCACACAGGACATTTAATTATTAACAACATTTAGTTATTTTTTTATCTCAAAAATATTTCTTATACTTTTATTTTAAATTAATCTAACTCAGTTAATGGTCCAATTCTCCATACATTAAATTCAATCTCTGTAGAGGCAGAAAGCTGGTCTTTGTAATTCCTAGCTAGGGCATTTTATTATTTTATTTTGGGGGGAGGGGAAGCTTTATAGAAGAAGAGAGATGGTGAACCTATGGGCTGTCTCAAAGTACAGTTAATCTACAAGCCAGAAAACCTAAGAAGGGTGGAGTTTGAGGTGGGATAAGGAAGAATTAAGAAATATGACTTCCTTATGCCTGTTTGTTTCTCAGCATTTCTCAATTCTAAGGGCAAGGGAGGAACTTCTGTGCTTTATTAAAATAATGGGCAATCATTCAGGTAAGGTGCATGGCTGCCAGCAGTGGTAGGATTCTACTTGACCAGATACATACAAAGAAGAAATAACTCTTTCTAAATCCCTAAAAACACAAGTTGTAGGTACCTATCAGAATATGGAAAAAGTGTTCATTCCCATTATGCTTTGAGATTTCAACCAGGCCTCTGATGAGCTATTAAGGTAGATCTAGTTGAGAACTAAACTAACAATACCTTGAATTTGCATGGCCATTTGTAGTTTCCACAAAATTTCACATCTTTTATCTCAGGTGTTCCTCATAGCAGCCTCTGGGAGTAAGGATAAGAGGAGCTTAGTGAGCAGTGACTGTGTGCCAAGTGTACATATACTAACTCATTGACTCTTCATGAAATCCTGGGAGTGGGGGTCTATTAAGAGCCCCATTTCACAGATGAGCCTTAAGGAGTTTGAGATTCACGAGTTCACACGGTAGTAAGTGACCGAATCAGCAGAGTCTGGCTCTAAGGCTCACATGTTAAGCCACTACAATGGCTTTTAGAGAACATAAGTGGCCAATAACCAGTAGCATTGGCACTAATACCTGTTTGTCCTGCTTCTTTCTTATTTCAACATTCTGCTGGTTTGGGGACCTCTGAGGCTTGGCTTTCGATAATCTCTGCCTAGATCCATTGTGGCTGTGGTTCCTCCACTGTGGTTACTCAGGAATCAACCTTTTCTCTAAGGTCAAGCTCATGGATTTGAAGCTTTTAATTTCCTTCAAGTTGACATTTTATCGTTTCATAATCCCAAGCTTCCTGCAGTTTGTAAAGGAGTGATTTCAGATATCCACTCCCCGCAGCTCTGAAAACAATTCATTTCAATTTTGGGACACTGCCCAGAATTCAAGAAACCTAGCATGATCCATCCAGTCCGGCTTTTCATTCCATCTTTAGGTTAAAACTCTGTCTTCAGGCAGAAACTACTATGTAAGAGGGGAGGGAAAATTTTAATGTTCCTGATGCTAACATAAAGGCCCAGATAATTAAAAAAAAATCTTTATTCATCTAGATAGTTTGGGGTCATTTAAACAGAGGAAAAATATGTCCCATAAGGATTTATCTTTAGTGAAAGAAGAGCAGCAAAAACACACCCAATATCATCATTAAAAAAAAGTTATTTAGTAGCTCTAAAATAAATCCAGTGAGTCTAAAAAAAAGTTTTAATTATTTGTGTCAAAGAATGGCTTTGAAAGATTCATGTTAGAGAAGGTTCTAAAATGGCCTTTTGGCAACACAAAAGTTTTTATAAAGCAGAGACAACAAATACCATAGAAATGTCCTCAGCAATTTAGCCTGAAATGAACAAAATTGCAGCATTCCTCTGGAGACTTGTTCTTGATACAATGGCTATTGATCAAAGACAGTCTTGGAAAGGTGATAAAGGGGGAACTGGGTTGAGCATTTATTTTCCCTGTTCCTTAAATTCTGCATCTTTACTATTGGTGATTTTTTTTTCCAAAAATCAGCCAAAATTTAGAGTTGTCAGCAGCTAACCTAGTAAGACATTTGAAATTAAATTCAATAATAAAGTTCTATCCTATTGAACATTAGTCAGGTGATCCTTTTAAAAGATAAGCATAAAAACCCCAGGACTCAAAGTCAATAACAATTTTAGAGACTGTTCTAGTGAAAAGTAGGGCTATTTTTTTTTTTTTAAAAAAAGTGGTGAAGTGAAACATTATTTGGAAAATTGATTATTTTATATATCTCATAAAATTATCAGTAAATAAGTTGGCCATTGTCAATATGCATGACATAAAATGACCTGAAAAAGAAGAAAGCTGCTAACATTTAGTGAGCAATAGCTGTCTATGGAGGAACAATATTAAAAAGCATAAAGACCTTGATGATAGACAAGCAAAAAACTTTACAATCTCTTGTCTTCCCCCACTCTATCCATGTACTAGAGCCCACGCAGAGCAGAACCATCACTCAACATGGACTGCTCACTTACGTGTTACAATGTGTGAGGGAAAGAAACTCCTCATACATTGTTATTCTCCTCTACTCCTCCCTATTTTTAATTAATTAATTTATTTTATTGATTATAGTATCACATAATTGTCCTCATCCCCCCATTCCCATCCCAAACCCCTCCCTACATATGCCCCCACCCCCCTTTTGTCCATGGCCACTGGCTAGGCCCATATGCATGCACACAAGTCCTTTGGTTGATCTCTTCCCCTTACCCCCACCCTCCCCTACTTTCCCTCTGAGGTTTGAGAGTCTGATCGCTGCTTCTCTTTCTCTGGGTCTGTTTTTGTTCATCCTTTTATGTTGTTCATTATTTCCTCTAGGTGTATGAGATCATGTGATCCAATAAATACTCTGGTTTCTCTTCAGATCGCATAAATCTTTCGCCTTTTACTCTTCCCTATTTTTTGGATCTCTTTGGAAAAGCCTCTTAGAGTTTACCTGGCACAGTGCTCTAGCTAATTGCTTTAGAATAACATCTTTGTCCAGGCCAAAGGAATCAACTTTTTCATCTTTCTTACTCAGGCTACTTGCTTCTTGCAAGTCTGATCTTTTGGGGGTGTTGAGAATCACGAAATAGAAAGAGGGGGGAAAAAGTCCTTTGGACAAGACTGAATCAGCAGGAGATTCCCTCCAGCTCCCTAATTTCTGTGATTCAGGGATGGACTACTACTGGGAAAAGACCAAGCAAGGTATTATACTCTTTTGACTCATAAAATTTTTACAAAAACAATTCTTTCCTAGTCAAGTTTGGACAGGTTGGGTACTTGGCTTTCATAGTGTGGGAATGCCACGTGCTAGCAAAATTCTGCTGTCACACAGTTTGTATTTAACTATAAATGTTTGCATTTGTTTCAGGACCCCAAATGGGCAAAAACTGTTTTAAAAGGGGATGTAGGGTTCCTGCTTACATTCACATTTTTTTATGGTCCGTTTTAAAAGTCATTTTTACAACAATCATATAAAATAGACAATTCTCTGCTCATTTTACAGATGATCAAATACTCCAAAGGACAGGAAATTTGCCAGAAACTAGTGAGCTGGGAAGAACTAAACCAGAATCCAACCCAGGTGAGTTTGCCTGCAGAGTCCCACGCTTTCCCACTGTCTTTCTCTTCTTCTTTTTGTGCCAATGTTGGCTCTCTTCCATCATTGCCTAAGCAAAGGGCTGGCATTTCACAAGGGGGTGGGAGGAATGCCAGACCAGAACAACACCAAGGACATAGAATTGGGCTGCTTGGGAGAGGATTCTTCTATATGCCAGTCAGATCAATGAGCTGGGAGGCAGTGTGATCAATAGGAAAACCACAAGTCTTGAACTCAGACCAGGGTTCACTTCCCCTCTCCACCATGTCTGAATTGCATCCATTGCCCAGAATTAGTGTGGTTACAGGTGATGTTAGACTGATAGGAGATCTCATAATCATAGCACCTTTCCACCAAATCCACTGCATCTTCCCCACCCTCAACGTGTGTGTGTGTGTTCTGACTCCTGGTCTCTACTCTAATTCACTCTTCCGGCTGAGCCTCACCCAGATGGGCTCTGACCCCTCTTGCCTAGTCCTGTCAGGCCTGAGAAGTCATTGTGGTGGCAAGTTCACCTCTTATGTTCACCCTTTAATTTTTAGTCGGGATAAGAATTGAACTTGTCAAGGCCTGAACTTCTTGATTTGGACTGTAGATTCCTCCCTGGGAATCTCCCAGCCCCTTTGTTCTCAGTTTCATCTAATCCTACTGCTTTAGCAGCAACTTACTCCCCCCCAACCCTACCCCCAGCCCCAGCAAAGGTCTGCCAGCCTGCTACATGGCTGTGGCTCCCCAAATCCTTTCCCAGAGTGGCCCTGGGACACTTGGTGGTTGTGCTGGGTGTTGAGGGAGATTTACACTCACCTGGGATTAACACCTCCAGTTTGAATCACCACATTCCTTTTTAGAGCCATGGAGAAAAAGTAGGGATTACTCAAAACTAGCTGCCACTTCCCTAGTGAACACCTATCTTTCCACCTTCCAGTCATTCAATGTCTACATTTTAACAGACAGTATCATATTTTCTGAAGCGTTTTGGAGGAAAAGGAGAGAAGAAAGTGGGTGAAAAAAATCACTACACTCCCACAGAATAGAATCTATGTGATAGGCTATAATTTCTGGAATAAGCTTTTCTCTTGACATTAGAGTTCCTATTTGAACTGCAGAGAAATGTATTAGCTACTGAATCTTTGAAAGCATTTTTATCATGTCAAATTTTAAACATATGCAAAAGTGTACAAAATAGTAGAATGAACTACCATGTAGCCATCACTGGCTTCAATACTGTCAATTCAGGAACAGTCTTTTATTTCTATCCTATTCACATCTCCCATCACTTGGATTTAATTTTATATAAATCTAAGAGTTTACATAACTTTATCTATGGATATTTTATAATATGTCTTTTTAAAGAGAGGAATTCTTTCAAAAATAATAACCACAATATTATTATTATACCTAAAAGTTAAAAATCCCTAATATTATAAAACTAGAGGCCCGGTACACGGATTTGTGCACCAGCAGGGATTGGGCCAAAACCACAGTCCAACACTGCCTGCCACTTCTGTCTGCTACTCCCACTTATCCTGGCCCCACTGTGCCTACTGTGGGCTCGTGCTCAGTCAGTCCCAACTGGGACAGGCTCACATTGCACTTGCCAGCTTTGAGCCCTGCATCCTGCATCCTGCACCCGCTAGTGTGCTAAATAGTACTCTTGCTGTGGGAGTGCACTGGCCACCAAGGGGCAGCTCCTGCATTGAGCATCTGCCCCCTGATGGTCAGTGCATGTCATGGGGACTGGACAAACAGTTCAGTCAATTGGTTACTTAGGCTGTTATATATAGATACCCAGACTTCAGATTTCTCTGATTGTTTCTAAGAGATCATTTGTTTTCAATTGCTTTGTTCAAATCAGGAGACAAAGTTCATATGATACATATTAATATGTCTCTATTGCATATTCATACTTATAGTCTAAAGAATGCTATATATCTTTTCCTTTTTTCTTCTTGCAATTTGTTGAAGAAAGTAGATAATTTGTCCTGTAGTTTCCCATATTTTGGATTTTGCTGATTGCTTTGCTGTGATATCCTTCATCTTCTGTATTTCCTATGAAACTAGCAGTTAGATCTAGAGGCCTTGATAAGAATCCCATTCAATTATTTACAAGGATATTTCATCATTGGTGTTGGATGTATTTTTTGTATCATATAAGGAATCACAGAGTGTGTGGTTGTTTTCTTTTTTTGTGACGTTAAACTTGATCAGTGGGTTCTGGTATTGTCAGTGTGATCTATTCTTTATTAAATTAGAAGCAATTGATGGTCATTGCTTAGGCTCTTTATTTCATTAGGATTGCAAAATGGTGACATTTAAAATGTATTATCCCTTCTACATTTATTAGCCTCAATTCATTAAAACAAACAAACAAAAATTGCCCTCATCAACTCTTTGGTAACTATGAGATACGGTTCTTATGGGAAAAGCATGATAAATGCTTGATTTTGTCTCTGCCCCTCCTTTTGTTTCCAGTTTCCAAAGATGATTAATGAGCAGTATTTTTAAGTATCATTATAAGCTCATATGCTTTTGAACATATTTAATGCATTTCATTATGCTGAATGTTAATATTTCTATGTAGACAACATTTTTTAGACTATTGGTATGAATATGCAATTATAGACAATGGAAAGGCAAGGGCTATAGGCTAATCTAAATCAGGAAACTGAAAATATAAAAAGGACATTTAGAAGAAACTTGATGAGGCTCTGCAAAGCGGTTAACAACAACAGCAACAAAACAAAACCCTAAACGAGTGGCAGCAAAACAGAAAGGTTTGTGTAGAACTACCCAAGGCCTCAAGCCCAGGAAGCAAGGATCTCTCTATTCAGGAAGCAGTGAAATCTGGAGAGGGGAGGGCAGACTAAACAGAAGGAAGAGTCCCTGAGTGGGTCAGGGGGCACCACAGTGAGGATACTTTTATTCTGGAACCAAAGAAGTGGAGCTGGAGCCACGAGGAAGGAATGAGTAAACCGGAGATCAAAGGGAGGAATGTGAGCCAGCAAACCCACCAGAGAACCTTGGGAGACAGTTTTGGATCAGAGTAAGGAGTTAAATTACAACAACCTAGTTTACATCTGAACAGACTAGCCGCATGTACTATGTGAGCTAAGCTGTGCTAAGCTCTATTGCCCTGCAGTCCTAGTGGGCATGTGTTACACTTGGAGATACTAACAGAAAGGGGTGATGCAAGGGGGTGCATGGGAGACAGGGAAAAGTCTTAGGTTCCAATATAAACTTGGAGGAGAAATCTTTCAATGCTTCCTTTTTCTCAGGCACTAGGAAAATTCTTTGGAGATTGCCCAGCATTTGTACTATCCCAACAGAAAGCCATGGCTCACTTAAATATTTTAATATTCTGCCTTAAGTGAACATAATAGTGAATGTTACTTAACAATTAGGACAAAGGTTTTTACCATTAACTTTTAGAAGAGATATAATAAAATCATCAGAGATCATAATGTAGGAAAGGATCTTAAAGGTCAGGTAGTTGTAGTCCTAAATGAAAATATTAAGACAAAATTCTCATTCCATTAAAAAAGAGTTGACATTTAGATGAACTAATGCAACAGAGGGCCACGCTCTTTTGGCTCCCGGGCAAAGAAGAAATAACACCTTTGTGAAAGAGTGTTTATAATAAAAAGTAACAAGAAAAACAAACATAACTCACAACCATTGTAAAATTTTCTTGTAGGAGATCTTGTAATATTTGTGAAATTATAGATTGTCTTCTTGATTTCCCTTTTAGAATTAACCTGCAAAAGATTAACATCGAGAACAGGAGTTAGCATAAATGCAGAAGTATTTTGAACTAAATGTAAAATCAAACATGTGGATTGGATAAGTTTATATTTCTTTGAGATTCCCGCCCCCCCCCCCCCCAATAAACATTGCTTCAACAATCTGGCCTTAACTAGAAGAGAGAAATTTTGTGTTTTTAAAATATGCTTATTTTTGATTTATTTAAAATACAATATTAGCAACACCGAGAAACTGAAAGCTGACCAAACACAGCATGTTTTAACTTAAAATATTGTATTATGACATATCTTTAACTTCAGCCTAATTTTTTCCCAGTTTTTTTCAGAGAAAAATGATCTTAAATATAATAATGTTACATGCAATAAACCTTAATATTTCAAGAAAAATTATCTTAAGTATAATATTACATGCAATAAACATTAATATCTCAAGAAAAATTATTTTAAATATGATAATGTTACATGCAATAAACACCAATTGTTCAAGAAAAATGATCTTTCATATAATAATACTACACGCAATAAACATTAACATTTCATGAATACTAGTAAAAGGATTTTAAGTATAATAATATTACCAAAACTGTGCTAACATAGTATGATATCACAAATATTGTATGAAATATTAAAAATCTGTAAATAACAGGAATACTTCTATTATATTCTAGAATATTTTCCCCCTCTGGCTCTCTTTTATCCCCCATCAGTTTATGTTGCTCATTATATTCTACAAATGAGTGAGATCATATGACATTTATCTTTCTCCAACTTGCTTATTTCGCTTAGTATGATGCATTTAAAGTCTATTTTGTCTATGAGTATTGCTACTCCAGCTTTTTTTTTTCCTTTCCATTTACATGGAAATTTTTTTCCATCCCTTCACTTTCATCCTGTGTGTGCCTTTTATTTTAAGGTGGTTCTCTTGCAGACAGCATATAGTTGGGTCATGTTTTTATATCCGTTCAGCTACCCTACCTCTTTTGCTTGGAGCATTTAATCCATTTACATTTAGGGTTATTGTTGAGAGGTACTTATTTATAACCATTTTAATTCTGTATGGCTAGGTTTCTCTCTCTGTTTCTTCTCAGCAATCCCTTAGCAATCCATTTAGCATTTCTTGTAATACTAGCTTGGTGGTGATGAATTCTTTTACCTTTTGTGTGTGTGTGTGTGTGTGTGTGTGTGTGTGTATGTGTGTGTATGTATGTGTGTGTGTGTGTGTGTGTGTGTGTGAAGCTCTTTATCTGACTATCTATCTACACTAATAAAAGAGTAAGATACTAATTGACCATACCTTCTTGATGCCCACCAGACAATCAGGAGTGAGTATGCAAATTAACCCAACAAAAATGACAGATAAATTTGCATATGCAGGCATGATGTAGCCAGGGAAGAGACAGGATGCACCACCCCAGCCATTTGGGGCCTCTGGGCAGCGTGGGAAGGTGGAAAGGCGGCTCCAGCAAGAGTGAAGGTGGTGCTGGCAGCTAGGGGAAGGAAGGCCCATTCTTGCATGAATCTTTGTGCATCCGGCCTCTAGTTTTGAATGATAGCTTTGCTGGATATAATAATCTTGGTCTCTAGTTTTGAATGATAGCCTTGCTGGATATAGTAATCTTGGTCTCAGATCCTTGCTTTCCATTACCTCGGGTACTTCATGCCATTCCCTTCTGGCCTGTAGAGTGTCTGATGAGAAATCAGGTGTTAGCCTTCTGGGCACTCCTTTGTAGGTAACAGTTTTCTTTTCTCTTGCTGCCTTTAAGATTCTCTCATTGTCTTTATTTTTTGGCATTTTAATTATGATGTGTCTGGAAATGGGTCTGTTTGGCTTCTTCTTGTCTGGGGTTCTCTGTGCCTCCTGAACTTATATGACTTTTTTTCTACCATTATTTCTTCAAACACCTTCTCTATGCCTTCCTCTCTTTCTGTCTCTTCTGGCACACCTGCTATTCTAACACTGTTACATTTCACATCGTCCCATGGCTCTCTTAAGTTGTCCTCCTGTTTTTTAATTGCTTTTTCTTTTTGGTTCTCTAATTGAGTGATATTTTCAACTCTGTCTTCTAATTCACTGATTCGATCCTCAGCTTCCCCTAATCTGCTGTGTATTCATTCCAATGTGTTCTTTATTTGGAGTATGTCAATCTTTATCTCAGACTGTTCTTTTTTCATAGTTACTATATCTTTTTTTCATACTGTTGAGCATTTAAAAAATATATTTTATTGATATTTTACATAGAGGAAGGGAGAGAGATAGAGAGCTAGAAACGTCGATGAGAGAGAAACATCGACCAGCTGCCTCTTGCACACTCCCTACCGGGGATGTGCCCACAACCAATGTACATGCCCTTGACCGGAATCGAACCCGGGACCTTTCAGTCCACAGACCAACGCTCTACCACTGAGCCAAACCGGTTTCGGCATACTGTTGAGCATTTTTAACATCATTATTATGAATTCTGTTTCAGATAAATTTCTTATGTCTGCCTCATTTATCTCTTCTTCTGGAGAATTCTCTTGTTCTTTCATTTTTAAGGGTTGTTTCTTGTCCCCTTATTTTGGCTTTCTATTTGGTTGTGTGACTACGTTTTAGGTAGATCCTCTATACCAGTGGTCAGCAAACTCATTAGTCAACAGAGTGGCAAACCGTGGCTTGCAAGTCGCATGTGGCTAGTGAACAGCAGTTTACCGACCACTGCTCCATACCTTTCATCTCTAGTGCAGGACAATGTTAAAGGCAGTTTCTAATTGGATCAGATATAAAGACTCAAAGCCTCTGCCTCTATCTACAGCAACCGTGGGCAAACTACGGCCTGAGGGCTGAATCCGGCCCGTTCAGCTGTTCTACAGGTCTTCGGAGCCAAAAGAGTGGAGGGCTCTCTTGCTCTCCCCTCCGCTCCTTCACCAGCAGCCCAAGATGAGAGTGCCAGCATGGTCAGGTTGCTTTTGTTCCAGCCCTCCGGTCCAGTTTAAGAACCCATTGTGGCCCTCGAGTCAAAAAGTTTGCCCACCCCATCTACAGACTAATAGGATTCCCACTTAATTGCCCCCAGGCAATGGTCCTCAGGTGCGGTGAGATTTTTTTTTTTTAAACAGGGTGGGGTGATTGCTTCTGCCCGGAGGCTAATTGTTACTTTTAATCTCTTAAGGGGCATCCAGGCAAGGTCTTTTCCAAAAGGGTTTGTGGACTGGCTTCCCCCAAGGGAAGGCAAATGTCTACCTGGGAAAGACTCCTTGCTGCATGAGGGAATTACTCAACCCAGGAAATTTGGGGTGTCTGCCTTCTGAGCTCTATCCCCGGTCCCCAGTCCTGGGTTCTGCTCTCATAGCTCCAGTCCACTTCATCCTCCTGCCAGAGCACAAGTTGGGTGGCTCCACAGGGAATTTTGTGCGTTGGCCCTTTAAGAGGGTGCCCAAACTTTCAGCTGCCACTCTCTGGCATGCAGCATGCTGCTGCTTTTTACAGCCAGATGTTATGTGGGTACCCTCCTCAGTTTGGTGAGCACAAGCTTGGGAATTAGATCCCAGAGTTCTCAGTGGCACGTCACCCCCCCCCCCCCGACACACACACACACACACACACACACACACACACACACACACACACAGATATCTCTCCGAGATTTCAGTTGCCATCTGTGGGTGCATGGCCAGCCTTTTTTTGTGCCTCTGCCTCTTCTACCAGTTTCTATGCAGTCTCCACCTTCAGTCCTTGGGTACCAGGGTTCTCTCCTATGGGTTTTCCATTGATTATTCAGGAAGCCTTTCTGTATTTTAGTTGTAATTCCAGCTTGTTCCTGGGAGCATGTCTGTGCAGCAGCCTCCTACTCTGCTGCCATTTTAAATCTTGGTTCCAGGCTCGAGTCTCAGCCCTGGTCGTGGCCGTGTAGCAGGCAACCAATTGATATGTCTCTAACATTGATGTTTCTCCTCTCCTAGCATTTTCTGAAGAGAAATAATTGTGCCTCAAAGTACTGCAAGTCAAAGTAATCCTTAGCCATGTTAGTCTCATAGAAATGAAGCAGGAGGACCTCATGGTGGGGGAAGTGATAGAGTGACAAGGCTTTAGAGCACTGATTTTTCTCTACTGTTTAGCAGCTAATGGAAGCACTTTCCCCTAAATTGCTTCCAAAATGTCACACATTTGATGGTGAAAAGTTTCACTTTCTTAACAAGGTAAATCTGCATTATTTTTTTTTTCTTCAGTAAAGTACCTTTGTTTTTTTTTCTAATCTGCATTAACATTGAGTATTCTAGGCCAAGTTCACACGTGTGGAGTTCACACTATTGTTCTCTAAGAAAAGGCTAAATATCAATAAATACATATATAAATCTGAAAATAAGCACTTAAACATAACACATATTATTCAAAAGAATGAATTTGGAACAACTATTTTATTTTTAAAAATCTTTATTGTTGAAAGTATTACATATGTTTCCTTTTCCCCTCCATTGATCCCCTTCTAGCCAGCTCCCTCACCCCTCCCCAGGCCTTCACCACCCTCTTGCCTGTGTCCATGGGTTATACATGTATGTATACAAGTTCTTTCGTTTATCTCCCCTCACCCCCCCACTTGATAATCTGTTCCATGCTTCTATGTCTCTGGATCTATTTTGTTCATCCATTTTTGTTTTGTTTTTTCATTAGATTACACATATGAGTGAGATCATGTAAGACTTGTTTTTCTCTGATGGCTTATTTCACTTAGCAGAATACTCTTCAGGTCTCTCCATGCTTGGGACAACTATTTTAATAAATATTTCCTAGGGCAATTGTATTACTTTAAAGTGTGTGTGTGTGTGTGTGTGTGTGTGTGTTCCCAGATGTTACCAGAAAAACCACTGAAGTATTATGAGGTATTCTTAGAGAATATAAATGAAGAATTCTATAGTCAGTATCTTCAAAATTTGGAGTCACCCTCCTCTCACCTACAAAAGTTTTAAAATATAATTTAACTATATTTAAGTTCGCAGACACACGAACTTAAATAAACCAAAGGCTGTCCTTGCAGTGTATGTCAGAAGACTAAGTAAGCCACAAATACTGAATGTTTGGTTCACACAGTAATAAGACAAATTCTGAATGCCTCTTTGTTCTTATTTTAACATAAATCATAATATGCTTTAATACTTTCTTGGGAATATTAAACCTCAATTGCCAATAAATTTTAAGTCATTTTCCCATCTAAATAAAATACAATTTATTTAGATATGCAATATCTTAAATAAGATATGATATCTATAAAATATACGAGAACAAAATAGCTACATGAATTCCATCAAGCAGGCTTGAAAACTTCTTGCTATTGTAAGACATACCACACACACACACGTTTTTTATTGATTTGAGAGAGGAAAAAGAGAGAGGGAGAGAAAGAGAAACATCAACTCCTGTATGCATGGGGGGACTGGACCTGCAACCTGGGGATGTGCCCTGACCATAAATTGAACTGGTGACCTTTCAATGCCTGGGATGACACACAACCAATTGAGCAACCCTGGCCATCACACTTCTTCTGAAGATCTGACTTACCACTACCCACTGCCCAGCGCCAAAGGAGGTAGCTTTCATTAGAGGTTGTTTACTCTTGGGAATGATTGGTGCATTCTTTGTCAAAGTAAAAAGGTTGTGAAAAAAAATGACTGACCTGATTTAGATAAGAATTATTGATGGTTTCAAACTACCGACCCTCTTTTGTGGAGGCAAAATTTGAAGACAGAGTAAGATGTGTGTGTGTGTGTGTGTGTGTGTGTGTGTGTGTGTGTGTATGTGCTCCTGAAAGGTTACTTTAAATCAGAGATGAGGTTAGTTATTTTACAGGAAATAACTCTGTGTTTCTCCATGGATCGGTGATATTTTTGACCTCTTCAAGAAGCTCAAATAATAATAAAAATTTCAAGTTAGATTTGCCATTCATTCCAAACTAAAACTGACTTTCAGATCATTATCAGAACAAAAGCTCGATAAAAAAACTTCTGAACCATGAAATAAATAACTCCCAGGCAATACCTCCTAGACTCAGGCAATTCTAGCCTTCACTTTGGACAAAAAAGAAGACTTCCATAGCATCAAGCCTGTGCTGGTACCTCTGTTCCATAGCTCTGTACCCTCTTCACCTTAGGAGTAGCGTGATATCCAGGGTGGTTCTGAAATGCCAGTTTAGTCTGGAATACCTCCTTCCCAATGTTTGTTGCTGTTGCTGCATTATGGTCATAATCACTTCTAAATAGATATTGAGTTTCATCATGTAGCAATGTGCAGTTTGAGGGATGTGTAAGAAAAATGGGCAGAGGAAATGTGGTTTTGCTGCCTACCTTACAGGGGTAGAGCATGAGGTTCGGTCCAGAGCCACATTTGGATTCTGATTGGCTAGCAGAAACACCTTCTCCCAACCTGGCTATGCTTATTGGTCTCTGTCTTGCAATGAGAACTTGGCTGATACACAAACCATGGAAATGAGTCCAATCCTTTCAGCCTGGACTCACTGCCCTGGAGGGACGGCTCTGCGCATTACCCATTGCAGAGGTTAAAATGGTGCCCTATCAGCCCATGCGATGAAGAAGGCACGATGAGGAAATGCAAAATTGAATGGGCTAGTACCTCACTGCAACTTTTGACTTTATTACATTATTTTGTCACTGCTAGTATATATAACTAGTGGCCCGTTGCAGGAAGATTCCTGCAATAGGGCTTCCTGCTGTGGTAGCTGCTCCACCTGCTTCCCTCCCTTCCCCCTATCCTGCCTGTTTCCCTTCCTTTTCCACCTCCCTCCTTGCTTGCTTCTCTGCAGCTTCGCTCCGTTCTGCAGCGCTTGGCTTCTTTCTACTTCTAGGCTGTCTTCAGTCTTCACTCTGGCCTGGGTATGCAAATTAACCGCCATCTTGGTTGGGTTAATTTGCATAGTTGCCCTAATGGGCTGGTGGGTGGAGCTTGTGGGCGTAGTGAAGGTGCTGTCAATTTGCATGTTTCTCTTTTATTAGGTAGGATTGTTTTGAGACTTTGCGAGACTAAGGACTATGTTTTTCATGACTGTTTCACATATGATTTTATAATCACCTGTATGAAAACAACTTTAAAATAAATACCACAATGGTTTATTCACTAGTACTGTATGTTTTACTAATGAATGCCTATGCACAAGTTAGTCTTGTAACTATGAGGTATATAACTTAAAGGAAAAGACTGGGCTTACATTTCTTTTGTATTCATAAAACATGTGAAGCCCTATAGATATATGCTTCCTTGATTACAGCTTGTCTAAAATATTTAATGGTACCATTATTATCTCCACTTTACAGACAGAAAAATTGAGGCTCTACTAGGTTGCTCAAGTTTACACTGATAGCAAGTGATGGAACTGGGACTCCAATGCAGGTCGTTTGGATTCTACGCTGTTAAAAACGATATTATTCTTTCTCCCATATTTACACACATAATGTGAGCCTTCTGTACTTACATTTCTATTTTTCAACTTTAAGTTTATCCAGTTTTAAAAAAAGAATGATATGGATCTCAGTAAATACAAATGATTCGTCTCAGACTAGAAGTCAGGCAGTCTACTGATATTGCTATCAGAATCCATTGCAATTCCAATGTTGAAAATGGAGCTGAAAAAGAAAACCGTGGAAACGTAATGTTGTAACTGAGGTTTTGTTCTTTTTGCTGCAGACTTTGGATGTTTTATTTAAAGAACTGGTTGGAAAACAGTCGTTACGAAAGAATTGTGAGGGCTGGGGTTAGCCCCTGGAGGGCCCCGTCAGTATAGCTGACTCCCCATTCTCCAGGTGGGCAGTGTCTTCCCGCTGCTGGCTGGGGGACCTTTTCTACCCCCTCTTTGTAAGTCTGCCTTCCGAAGAACTACTTCTTGTCTGATTTCTGCTGTCTTTCTGGTCTCCAGCCAATTTTTCCTGTCAAGCTGGCCACTGTTTGGTTAACATGAAACAGATCCACCCGTGTTTGTGTCATGATGGACATGAGTATGCTACTGTGTTACATACCCCACGAATATTTTAATATGGACTCCAAGCGACCATGGATTGACCCAAAGATTCTCTTTCTAGGAGTGGAACATGTAATCTCAGAAATAGAAGAATGAATAATACCACAGAGATCTCACAACCCATAGCATTAAACTTGGAGGTAGAAAAAGAATCATTGCTCAGAAAAGAGCATTGTTTGGTGCTCATGTCAAATGATTGGGATCGTTAAACAGATCAGGTGGGGGGGGGGAAACAAACTGCAATAACACTTAAGTCTCCTAACCCCAATCTATGCTTTAGTTAACAGTTTTCCTCCTTTAAAGAATACATGCTAGAGTGAATCTTTTTAAAGGAATTTTTTTTTCCTTTTAGTGTCTCAATAAATTCATAGCTGTAGTATAATCATGAGCAAGACATTCTAATCTTGGTTTTTATAGATATGGCTTAATAAATTATATTCTTATGAGCAATTGTTGAAGCAGCAAAAATTTCTAGTCTTCCATTTCAACTGAAAGCCTTCCTCTGAACAAGCTGTTAGAACACGTTCCAAGATGCCTATCATGGGAACATATAATAGGATAAATTGACTGTGGGAGAGGAAGGCAGAGATTAGTCACTCACAAGTTGGCAGCATAAAGACCAGGTGAAAGGCGGTGCACCAGACTGACAGCCAGGAGGTGAACTGGCACCCAACCTTGGTTTAGGTGGGCATTTATTTCTTGAGTTTTCCACATACTTGTTAATAGAGATACAAAAGAAAGAAGATTAGAATACAGTTTTTTAAAAAGAGACTTAAAGAGTTTGTTCATGGTATATTCCTTACAGATTATTAATATCCCAATAGAGAAAATAATGGTTAACTCAGTTGGATAAAGTTTGAAACTAAAGACAAGTGAATCCTGAACATGTCAAGCATCAAAGGCTAATTTAATGAGCCCTCTCTTGTTTTGTAATGCACCCGCTTGATCACCTCAGAATACCTGGTTTAGGGTACATTCTTATTAGACAACCATTCTGGCTTTCAAGTGTCCAGTGTCAAGCAAAATAACCAATCTGCTATTTAGAAGGTTAGTTTATTTACTTAGTTAGTGGTCCAGAGATAAGGCTTATGCTAGCAAATATTGTATTGCTAACACACTGGTTACCCACCATATTCAACCCCTTCATGGGCTATTGTGAATATTACTGTGTGGGACAATGGTTGGCAAACTCATTAGTCAACAGAGCCAAATATCAACAGTACAATGATTAAAATTTCTTTTGAGAGCCAAATTTTTAAAAAACTTAAACTTCTTCTAATGCCACTTCTTCAAAATAGATTTGCCCAGGCATGGTATTTTGTGGAAGAGCCACACTCAAGGGGCCAAAGAGCCACATGTGGCTCGCAAGCCGAAGTTTACCGACCACGGGTGTAGGAGGATGGTGAAATGGCAGTGATTTTAGCTACCCAAGGAGGTAAAGGGTGAGGCTGACGTTGAAGATATTCTTAGAAGCAACAATGATGTTCAAGACTCAACTGTTGGATTTGTCATGCTGGTACTTTGTATTATGTCCTTAGTATTTTTTAAATTAACAGGAAAAATAGATTCTAAAATGCAGTGGTTCATCTCTCAGACTTTATTATTCTGTCCTCACAATGCGCATCACAATGAAATGACTGACTAAGGACTTTGAATACAAGTAAATATAGAAGCTCTATATAACTATGCTTGTCGAATTGTGAGAAAGAAAGAAAAAGCTCCGAGGAATTGTTTATGCTTCCTTTCATCTGAAGTGCCATTTTCTCTGTACATCGGATAACATATTGATTTTAGTGTACTTCAATTCTCAATTTTCCATAAACCATGAAAACCTTAATGACTTCTCCAAAGCTCAAGTGAGAAACAATCAATTAATTTTCCCAGTAGTTCAACACTGTCAAAATTAAAGTGCTACTTTAATGAATTTTCAGACATTTAGGACCTACGCAGCAGCAGTTTAATGGCAAAAGCCTCTCTTTTACCCTTGCAAGAAAAGTTTAAATATATACCAACTAAGTAGAGAGTTCACGTTTTAAACTTTGCTATAGACATGAAAATACAAGTTGCTTTACATGATGTTCTTCTAGGGTTTAACCCAATGCTCAGTTCACAGTAGCTCTGACAGAACTCTTGCAGAATCATCCATAATCCCAAAGTCAAATGCATCAGCTACTACCCAGGTGACACTATTCCTCTGTGTTGTGTTTTGAAGGATAACCAGAAGGGCTGTCCTATTTTCTCCTATAGTCTCATCTTACCTAAAATTCCCACTGCTAATAGCATATCAGACAAATAAGACTTTTTCTTTCTTTCTCCCCTCCTCCCCCCAAAGACCAGCAGTACAACTTCCTGGAAGGGAAAAAAGGTTAGGGAACTAACCTGCTCCCCTATGCACAGTGAGCAAAAGTTCATTAACATAGAGTAGTTTATCAGATTAGAAAACTGTCACTTAGAGAGCAAAGATTACAGCTGGGCCAGGTGCAGTTTGGGGGTAGTGGGGAAGAGGTAAGAAGATCTGTATCTTGCAGTTACAACAGGGAAGGCTCCAGGGAGAAAGAACAGTCATGATGGAAAAGAGGGTGCTGTCGGGTGAGCCGTGTGTCCCAGGGGAAGCAGTCGGACCCAGGGGGAGGGGCGGTGAGAACCAGAGGAGGAGCGGACTCTATTCGTGTGGTCCTGAGATAGTCACCATAAAACAAGCAGATTGTCAAATGACAGCGGGGAGGGGAAGGAGACCTGGGGGGAGATAAGAGAACAACCGAAGGACTGGCATGCATGAATATAAGTACAACCAACAAACACAGAACTCTGGGGAGGGAGGGCATGAATGGGAGGTGGCGGGGGGGGGGGCAATGGTAAGCTATGTACACATATAATACCTTAATAAAAAAAATTAGAAAAAAAAAGAAAAGAAAAGAGGGTGCTGAGAAGGGTCAGCATTTGAAAAGGTTAGGGGCAGCCTCAAAGTAAAATTTCTCCCAGGCTGCTCTGAATCTGACTATGAAAAAAAAAAACACTAGAATAGTAATTGGACTAGTGAAATGAGTTTAAAATAGAACTAAATTACAAGCAGAGAGGATGCCCTTGTCCCTTTCATTAGCAGAATACGGAGTGTACTTTGCTGAAGTAAAAGTTCAGGGATGTTGCTTGCTTGATAAAAGCCCATTTGTTTTGGAGCATTAGAAAGTCTGTGATCACCGAAACAGGTTTGGCTCAGTGGTAGAGCGTCGGTCTGTGGACTGAAAGGTCCCGGGTTCGATTCCGGTCAAGGACATGTACATTGGTTGCAGGCACATCCCCAGTGGGGGGTGTGCAGGAGGCGGCTGGTCGATGTTTCTCTCTCATCGACGTTTCTAGCTCTCTATCTCTCTCCCTTCCTCTCTGTAAAATATCAATAAAATATATTTTTTTTAAAAAAGAAAGCCTTTGACCTGAGATGGTGCCATCCTGGCATTTCATTGAGGGGTTGTTAGGTTTTGTTTTTGTTTTTTAAAAAAAATAAAATTCCTTTTTGTTTTTCTGGTTTGTTTCTTTTTTTCACACTTGGGTTACAATGCAAAACATTTAATAATTTAGTGAATCTAGGAAAGTTGTCTCGAAGCGCCTTTCACTTGTTTATAGCTTTCTCTTTCCACAAGACTGGATTTGTCAACAGATCCTTTCCTAGAGAGGCATCTTTCTCTCATACACATACAACCGCCAAACTCACTAACTCTAACTTTGCAATCTAGCCCTTTTCCCATTAGATTTCAGGGAGGCTGGAGATGTCACCTTTCTTGGTGCCCGTCTAGTCTATTGCTGTTCATGAACATGTTGAAGGCGTTCCTCTGTCTGCCTGTGGATCCTCTGCAGGTATTTCCCCGATGCCAGTCCTTTCTGCTCTCCCTGGGGCTGTCTGGAAAGAGCAGTGCTAGGGGAGCTTCTGAGTCCAGCCCTGGGGCTTCCTGCTTCCTCGCTCACAGAAAGCAGGTTGGCATTTCTTCTTGGAAGCTGACCTGCCTCGTGGTTTCTAGCAGGCGCTCACTATTATCGTTTTGAACTAAGTGCAGTTATTTCTCCCCCCACAGATTAATGCTAATACCCCAGCTTCATTGCTTCATAAAGCTTAGGCAAATGGGGGGGGGGGGAATGGAAAAGGCTGATTATTATTCAGAGCATTAAAAAAAAAAATCAGGAGGCAACACAGCCACCGCGTGCAAGAAAGAAAATCACGTCATAAATCTCGCGTTATTTTCCATTTACATAATCAGTAGCAGATATCACGGGTAGTGCTTAAATAATGTAAATATAAACTAGGAGCGACTCTATCCATGGATCTTAATGAAACATCGTATATAATGAGTGTGGAATAAAAAGGCTCATTGAGTAGATTTTTAAAAGTCAAAGAGAATATAAAGAAATGCTCATACATGCATAATGCATATGTGCCAGGCACTTCGCCTTCCATACTGAGACTGAAGTTTTCAGCTTGTAAAATTAAATACAAATCCCTAAGGGGCCTTTGTAATATAAAATATGGTTTTATTGATTTGAGAGAGAGAGGAAGGTGTGTGTGGGGGGTGGGGGGGTGGGGGGGGGGAGAAACATCAACAGGAGAGAGAATGCCTCAGGTATGCGTCCCCCTGGGGATTGAGGTATCCATTGGAACCAGCCACCTTTCAGTGCACAAGGAAGACTTTCAACCAACTGAGCTACACAGACCAACCAGGGCCTTTTAAAAATTTTTTTATTTTTTAAATCCTTTTGGAACATCATACAGATACTGCTCTGAGTTAGTGTTCCTGGGGATTTCAATGGACTGGCTGGTCTGGGCCCCCGTGTGGAAATAAATGCTGCCTAGTGTTAAGTTAAAGGCTGATAGATTTGTCTTCACAAAAGGCTTTGTTCGTGCTCTTTGCTGGGACTGCCTGCAATTATGATACAATCTATTTGTTTCATTCCAGATGTTCACTTGCTGTTCCTTTAAAGTAGGCAAGTGAACATTATTGAGTACTTCCTATACATGGAAATAAAGAAATTTCTATAAAAGTCAAATTATTTGTAAATGGCTAGTCTGGCAAACCCAAGAATAAAACTCTAACTTCTCAAATTCAATTTCTTAGTCTATTCACTTCAGAATTGCTCATACATATTCGAACTCGAGTAATTGGGAAAAATTCTCAAGTCTTCAACCATTTGTTTTCACCTGTTTTTAAAAACAATACTTACCTAAGATTTCCCTCTTAAAGAGCAATACTGCTTTTTAGAAAAATGTATGAAACAGAAAAAAATACCCAGAGAGAACATGTTTTGATAGATCTCTTCCCCACTCATCCAAAAAATAATTGGATTCAATATATATATATATATATATATATATATATATATATATATATATAGGGTATGCCTGTATATATTGCTTTTCTTTAAAATATATTTTATTGATATTTTACAGAGAGGAAAGGAGAGAGACAGAGCTAGAAAGGTCGATGAGAGAGAAACATCGACCAGCTGCCTCTTGCACACCCCCCACCGGGGATGTGCCCACAACCAATGTACATGCCCTTGACCGGAATCGAACCTGGGACCTTTCAGTCCGCAGACCGACGCTCTACCACTGAGCCAAACCGGTCTCGGCTATGTATATATTGCTTTTCATTAGCCGAGTAGGTCATCTATATTAACATCTACTACTATTTTATGTACTATTAAGAATCAAGGGGGAAAACTGACAATGCTATGACACAACACTTAACTACATAGAATTATTATTTTATACCTGTGGAAAGAAACCCTTTAGACATAGTTTTATAAAATATCTTGAGCTTACATAAGTAAAAAGTAAGTGAAATTAACTGGTTAAGTATTGCTAAAAAATTTTCATCTTGAACTTCCAACTCTTAGGATTCACTCTGTGATTTACTTTTTTGATAAATGTGTTTTTCTGTGCAGGCACAGGCAAACTATAAGAAACAGTATGATTTTAGAGTAAAATATGAAAAACTATGCATCTTAGAACCTATGATATAATATATATGTAACCCTCATTTTTGCTGAACTTTATGTCATGAGAATTTACTATCACTTAAGGGTTTTACAACAGTTAATATAATTTTTATAAACAATTCCCTATTGTTAAACATTTAGGACCTTTCCAATTTTATTTTGCCATTATAAATAAAGATGTGATAAATATCTTTGAGAATAAATCTTTGTTCATATCTTTGACAGTTTCCTTAAGAGACACTTCTAAAAATAGCATAACTATGTAAAATGATATGCAGTTTTCATTCCCTGCATATTGCCAAATTCTTTCCAAAATGACTGTTCTGTCCCCTAACCAGTAGAATATGTGGGCACATTGTTTTCTAACAAGTGTTTTTTTCACTATTACCAACAGTATGTACAACTTAAATCCTGCCTCTGGACCAACCTACCCTTTCCTTTCATTTATTTTTATTTATCACCTGCCAGCATGATAAACAATTCCTTTCCCTTTTTGGTATCTACTTCTCTTACTGATCCTATGAATTTCAACTAGGAAAGCTCTTAGTCATTACTTAGCCAATCCATACTAGATGTAGCTAGCTACCTTAATTTTCCCTCTGAAGTCAGTTTTCTTAATCACTTCATTGCTCTACTTTTTTAGATACTCAAGGGACTAAACCTGAATTCATTATTAGAAGTTTTTGTCATGAACATAGAAACCATCCATTTAATTTTCCTGATGAGATACTTATTTATGTCTAGTCATCCATTCCATTAGTCATTTCTGCTCTTGTTCATAATAACTATATATATATATATATATATATATATATATATATATATATATAATCATTGCTCTTCATTCTGACCTAAAAGGTTTCTTTTTGAAATGTTGTCAAGCCTTATTGAAATAGGTAAGATTCCTAGCAATACTATATTTATGGGCCAGATCTTCTTCTTCTTCTTTTTTAAAAATATATTTTATTGATATTTTACAGAGAGGAAGAAAGAGAAATAGAGAGCTAGAAATGTCAATGAGAGAGAAACATCGACCAGCTGCCTCTTGCAAACCCGTACTGGGGATATGCCCGCAACCAATGTACATGCCCTTGACCAGAATCGAACCTGGGACCTTTCAGTCCGCAGACAGACGCTCTACCACTGAGCCAAACCGGTTTCGGCTATGCGCCAGATCTTCATGATCATTGGAGATTTATTTAGGAAACAACAACTCTCTTAATATTCATCTTTTCAGCAAGCACCCATTGGGCACACACTGAATGCCTGTGGCTATGCCAAGAAGCCTAGGGAACATTCCTGGCCCTATGATAATAATATTAAAACTTACTGGATTCTATCTGTGTGCCAGGCCCTGGTCTAAATGCTGGACATTCACTCATTGAATCCATCCAACAATGACACGAGACTGGCTTTATTATTATTATCTATTTTACAGATAAGGAAGCAAAGGCAGGGAAAAGCAAGTAATTGCCCAGGATCATGCAAATGAATTTGAACCTAGACTATTTCATTTCAGAATTGACTTAACACATACTTCCTATAAAAACGTAGGGTAGGCCGAAACCGGTTTGGCTCAGTGGTAGAGCATCAGTCTGCGGACCAAAAGGTCCCGGGTTCGATTCTGGTCAAGGGCATGTACATTGGTTGCGGGCACATCCCCGGTAGGGGGTGTGCAAGAGGCAGCTGGTCGATGTTTCTCTCTCATCGATGTTTCTGGCTCTCTATCTCTCTCCCTTTCTCTCTGTAAAATATCAATAAAATATATTTAAAAAAAACGTAGGGTAGAGTAGGATAGATCACACTTATATATAAGCTGTAATAAAATATTGTAAATATGAAGATGTGGTAGTACAGGGGAGAATTCAGAGAAATTAAGATATAAAGAAGAGGTAGAATATGAACAATTTCATTTTGGTTAGAGATGAAAATGGGTAGAAATGAAAGTGGATATAGTTCAACGTGGGGTGGAGAGAATCATTGATGTGCTGCCTCCTGCATGTCCCCTACTGAGGATCGAGCCCACAACCTGGACATATGCCCTGATTGGGAAGTGAACCGTGACCTCCTGGTTCATAGGTCTCATGACCAAATAGCTCCTTGCTGGCTGGGCTTAGTTCTAATGAGCAAAGTAATAAATAGTAGAAAGGTTTTCAGGAAGTATTGAGGCATTTTGAGGAAAAAAGGAGGGAGGGAGAGGTGGACATATGTGGGAAGCCATTGTGGCTAAAGACAAATTGAAATAGGTATGATGAGTTGTTGGAAGACTAGAGAGAGAAGAAAGATACTTGTAATTTTACTAAAAGGGAATCAACCACAAGGTTGGTTTTGGATTAAGGATAGGTTGAGGAAGTGAACCTAGAGGAGGCTATTGGTATTGTCCAGGTGAAAGATAATAAAGGCACGATCAAGGCAATATTCATGAAGAAGAAGGAGAGAGGTACCAGAATTATTTCCAAAGTAGATTTGAAAGAACTTGGTAACCAATCTGGGATTTGGAAGTGAGTCAAATGTTCCTCCAATTTTCGCCCCAAGGGCCCGAAATGATGATAATGCCTTTTTGCAGAGAGAAACTGCAGTTAGTTTAAGAATGAATCACTGCTGAAAACTTGGGTATCAGCAGAACAGATGACTTTTTGAAAAGTCTGAATGTAAAGGGAGAGTTTGAGCATCAGTAATCCTAATGTAAATTTAGAAAGATAAACCCCCTTTTGGATTAACACTTTCTTTTCTTTAGCAAAACCAACATTAGACCTTTATTCTCCTTTTGGATTAGGCATTTCTTTGAGAACTTGATGAGAACTATAGACTCTCTTATGTCCAAAAATGTGTGTGTGTGTGTGTGTGTGTGTGTGTGTGTGTGTGTGTGTGTGTAAGGGGAGAGGGAGATTCATAAATACATTCAAAAATTGGCATGCAATTTTAGGGAGTTTTTGTATTTTTTAAAACACAGCCATTGAATCCTGAAAGAGTGCTCTGCATAACTTTTTTTTGAACCAATGCATTAATACCTTCTTCCAACTACAGTTAACCACATGTCGGGCACTATGCTAAGTGCCTTCCCTGGATTAGCTGATTTAATGCTCACCATGACATTGTCATATAGGTATTACATTTCAAACACAGGGAAACTCAGAGTTAGACAGGTTAAAGAAATTGCCCAGAGTTGGAGAGTTAGTATGTGGTAGAGGCAGGATTTGATCTGTACTAGTGAGGTTTCTTTAGAGGAATAGAACCAGTTGTGTGTGTGTGTGTGTGTGTGTGTGTGTGTGTGTGTGTGTATTTTTTTCTAAGGAAGTAGCTCACACGCTTATGGAGGCTGACAAGTCCCAAGATCTGCAGTCAACAACCTGGTGACCATGAACCAGACCCAATCTGAGTCTGAAGGTGGAGAATGAGAAGAACCAATGGTGTAGTTCCCTTCCAAGGCCAGCAGGCTCCAGACCTAAGGACATGTGACGGTTCCCATCAAAGGCAGGAAAAAGCTGGTGTCCCTCTTCAAAGGCTGTCAGGAAGGAGGAATGCTTTCTTACTTTAGTTCTATTCAGGTCTTCAGCTGATTGGATGAGGCCCACCCACATGGGAGAGGGCAATCTGCTTTATTTACTCTGCTGATTTAAATGTTAATCTCATTCAAAACTCCCTTACAGAATAACAGTTGACCAGATATCTAGGCATCCCATGGCCCAGCCAAGTTGACACATAAAATGAACCACCATTGCTTCTCTGACTCTAACCACTGTGCCCTGTACTGCTATTTCAAAATACACTCTGCTGTTTTTCTTAGATGGACTTTCATTTTGCTTTCATTCCTTACTTGAATGATTCTTTTAGATTTCTTCTCCTTCTGTGTTTTCCCTTTCCCCAGTTACCTTCTCCTAATGAAGTATAACCACTGTCATTCATTCTGTTTGCTTTCTGCTCTCTATTTTTTCCCCCTCAAGAAGACAAACTATCCAAGGAAGCTTCTTTCATTTTAAATGTTCAAAGAGGGTTTTGCTGTGAAAGTGAGTTAACCACATCTAAAAGAATCCTGGGTACCCACCAGGAGTGCATATCAGGTGTTAAGAGAGTTTTCAGATTTGCTGCATGCCATACAAAAGAAGTGCATGTTTGGTAGCAGTTCTAAAACTTTCAGGTGGCTGCTTAGTATGCAGTGTGTGTGTGTTTGGAAAAGTCAATGCATGATTAAAAAAATATTGTGGATGTTTTTAGGCCCTGGAGCCAATCCAAAATAACAGCTGGGATTTTATATCTCCTGGGGGACTCCTCAAACGCATGAAATTCAGTCTCAGGAAGTCATCACACTCTGTTAGAATGAAAGCCCTGTGAGCACAAGACTGGAAGCTCAGTTGTCAGAGTACAAAGGAACTGAGAGGGAGGTTGCTCTTTCTATCACATACATTTTCCATTCTTTAATGGGCTGAGTGCATCCATGTCCATTTGAAAAGGTGATCTAATAGCAATATTAAAGCTTTCAGAGGTTTTTTTTCCTTTTCTACCAGGTGAGAGAGGCATGAGTAGAAAGGGAACAAGTCTCTTCTCATTACTTTAAAGTTTTAAATAGAAAGGGAAATCAAGCGAGGGCACACCCAGGATTATGTCCTATGGCCTGAGCAATCAACTGTGTGCACTGCACAATTAATTTTAATTAAACTTTGAATTCTGTAAACACAGACTATAAAGCCATTCCAATTGTATAAATAACTTAGAAGAATTTCTGTTTTAAAAAAAGGAGCACCTCCGAAACCAGTTTGGCTCAGTGGATAGAGCATCAGCCTGAGGATTGAAGGGTCCCAGGTTCGATTCCCATCAAGGGCATGTACTTTGGTTGTGGGCACATGCCCAGTAGGGGGCGTGCAAGAGGCAGCTGATCGATGACTCTCATCTATGTTTCTAACTCTGTATCTCTTTCCCTTCCTCTCTGTAAAAAATCAATAAAATATATTTTTTTTTAAAAAGAAAAGGAGCACCAATTCTTAATAGAAGTAAGCTAATGTTTACAAACAGACATTGTGGTTGTAATTGCAGTTGAAGTCTTTAAAGGACATTGAATTTCAAATTTAGTAAAGGAGAAAAATAAATATAACTTTTATTCAACTGGCTGGTAGCTATCTTCCTCATAAAGGTTCCAATAGTATTACAATTTCCTTGGAATACATTTGTATATATGATGCGTTGGATATGAGGTGACTTCGACGATAAACAAATATATCAGACGAAGTTTTCAATGATTAAGTTATCTCTTTTATTTCTGGTTTAATATTATCAAGTGACATAGTCTTTGTGAGGAGAAGGATTCCTAAGGGCCTATTTCTTCGAGGTGATGGTCTATTCATAGCCCAGGTAGCCTACATGAGGTTTTATCCTACCATCACCAACCATCATTGACTGAATGCTTACAGTCCCTGGCTCTGGGGATGCAAGGAGGTAGGCCATAGTTTCCTCCTGAGAGAGCTTAGAGCCTAACTGATGACTTACATGTACATGCAGAGATGATACAAGGTTGGATATTGTTAATGAGTGTTCAGACAATAAGTACTTTGAGTCTGGGAAAGATAGAAATCTACTCTTAAGAGTTTCTTTACCAGTCTCAGTTGCATAATCTGTTAGACAATATCTGACCCTAACACATGAGGATGTGTTTATTTGATCTTCCACTACTAAATTGTAATTGTTTTAGAGTCCAGGCTTGAAACCCCGAGTCTAACACATTAGTAGGACTTTTGTCTACCTGAGTTAAAACAGTATTATTTTAACTGATGCGTACTGGAACTCCCTATCAACTGTCATTTGTCAGGACTCAATCTTAGCAGGACAAACGCACCAGTGGAGGTACCTCTAGGAGTATAGCTCCGTCCATGTTTTAGTGCACGGGTTTTCTAGCATGGTGCTTGTTAGAACCACCACAAACACATATAAATGCTCTATAAGGGACCATCAGAACAAAAACAAGCATGGCCAACGTTCAAAACCTAGGTCTTTGCCTGCATACATACACCAGCTGCCCTGGTTATGGCTGGGTTTGGTCTGTCCTTTGGGGGGAATCCATGACAAATGCCTTTCTCCACATGAAGGATAGTGGGACCAGATCTTGAAACAAGATTAGGCTAAGACTATTTCAGGACAGAGGGTGGACCGTTGAAAGGTGACAGGAGTGCCGTCCATATGGATTTTCTGAGTTTTGCTTCTGGAAAGAAGATTTGAGCAGCCCAGACCAGATTTCTAAGGATAACAGCCTGGGATGGTTTGCTTCCGCCCTTGGATTCCCTTCCCTTTGAAGCTCCTGGGCCTGGGCCTCTCCATTGCTTAGGAGAGACAGCCACTTGTCTCTGGCACCTGGGCATTTCTGTCCTGACGGACAGCCACCCGGCCAAGGGGCGGCAGCAGGAGCAAACATCAGCCTGATAAGACTGCTTATGCAGTGGGGGAGAGAAAAAAACAACCCTACATTGCTGTCTTTTGCAGTTATTAAATTCTCTGGTTGTAGGGTGATGTTTCCAAGAGAAGAGAGCCAAAGCCCTCGGTTTGGGAGAGCAAACTGCAGTTCCGTCAGAGGCCAACATAAACTGCAGATCAGAGAGAGTCCTGGCAGTGCAGGCGATGGTCCTCCACAACCTACAAATCAGTAGCTGTCGCCTCAGGGCTGGGAATTCTTCAGTCCACATCAGATTCTTGGGAGGAAAAGACATAGGTTATCCTGGAGCCAGGCCCCCCCGCCTCGGGGAAGATGGACTTCATAACTCTGCAGGACGTTCCAGGTGTCCTTTGTAAGACTGTCAGAAGGCCCACCTAGTATTATTCTGCTGAAATCACAAACAGGGACCCCCATATCTGGGCAGAATCCTCCAGGCTCTGCTGCTAAGCCGTCCTCCCCCTGCCCCCTGATTTCATTCTTCTACGGATATTTCTAAGAGGGTATGACAAGGGGGAAGCGATTCCTCCTAAAACCTGACCATAAAAAACCCTTCTTTATCCTCGAAGACGGCAATTAAAAAATCTTCACTCCGCCAAGGTCTCCCGGATTCACTGCAAACAAAAGAGAGGCTCTCTCTGCGAACGCCCTTCCCACCCCGCCAGAACAAGTATTCCGGGAAGGAACCACGGCTGGCCATCCCCCGAAAGTTAGCTTTTTCCCCTTAGTTGAAGGGCGAAGTTAGAGAATCCATAGCTGCCAAGTGTGGACTTGGGGGGGCGGGGGTGCCGGCGGGGGCGGGGCGGGCGGGGAGGGGGGGCGCGCGGCGCGGAGGAGGGACCGGAGGAAGGACACTGCCCCCTGCTTCTCCGAGGTCGCCGCCTCCCTCGGCCGGCGGAGCCGCCCGCCAGTGTGGGTCCGGGGACGGGGACGCGTGGCGGCCGGAGGGCAGCGGCGTGGGCTCCGCACCCGCGGCGGGGGTGCCAGGCTCCGTACCTGCGGCCGGGCGCGCTGCCCGGGCCGCCCTCCTCCCGCCCTCCTCCCGCCCGGGGCGCCGAGGGTGTGAGCGCGCGCCCCCTCCGTGCCCGCCCCGCTCCGCTCCGCGCGCCCCGCGGGAGAGGCTCCGCCGCGGGCGCCGGGGAGCCCGCAGCCTCAGTCCCGCCGCCCCGAGCTTTGTGCGGCCGCGGCGGCGGCGGCTCCGAGTCCCACCTGCTGGCGGCGGGGAGACAAGGAAGGGGAAGAGGAGGAGGAGGAGGGGAAGAGAGGCGGCGGCCGGAGCCCACTCCTCCCCCCGGCGCACACCTCCAGGGGGCTCCGCGGTCCCCGCGCCCGGCCTGCGCGCGCCCCCCGCCCCCGGCTCCGGCCCCGGCCCCGGACCGGCCTCGCGTGCTCGCCGCGGCGGCGGCAGCCAGAGCTGCGGCCCCTCCAGCCCGGCCCGCCCGGTCCGGCCGCCGCCACCTGGAGCCGCCGGCGAGTTTGGGGCGAGCGCGGGGCGCGCGGCGCCGCCTCGATGAGCCCGGGAGCCGGCGCGGCGCGCCAGCCCCGCTGAAGAGCCGGAGCGCAGCGGCCACCGCGGAGGGCGGGCGGGCGGGCGGGCGGGCGGGCGGGCGGCCGCCGAGAGCGAGCCGGCGAGCGCAGGAGAGCCAGCCCCGCCGCCGGCGCCGGGAGCAGCACCATGCCGGGCTGGAAGAAGAACATCCCCATCTGCCTGCAGGCGGAGGAGCAGGAGCGAGGTGAGTGGGGCCACGGCGCGGGGGGGGAGCGGGGTCCGGGGTCCGGGGTCCCGGCACGGGCCGCCCCGAGCCTCCCTCTCCCCGGCCCCGCGCCCGACCTGTCCCCCGGCCGGCCGGCGGGGGAGGGGCGCCGCGCCCACTGGTGCCGCGGGCGAAGCCAGGCGGCGGCGTGCGAACTCCGAGCGATTTCTCTCTTTTTTTTTTGGAGGGGGCGGGGGAAGGGGGTCACAGGCAGGAAAGGGGGGAAAGGAGAGGGTGCTGCAGCCGCCAACTTTTTGGTGTAGGGAAAGGTTTTTCTGGAGAGGACCGAAGAGGAACTCCAGCGTGTCCGGGGCCCGCTCGCACGTGGAGCCCGGAGCCCGGAGCCCGGAGCGGCCGGGTGCGCAGTGGGTGCCGGGGGAGAGGGTAGGCACGTCCTGCGGCGCTCGGAGCGACTTTCCAAACTTTCCTCCCCCTCCCGCGGCCGCCTCCGCGAGGTCCCCGCCGGGGGCTGAGCTTCCATGGTGCTCCCCAGCCCAAAGTTGCTGGGGATCCAGGGAGGAGGAGGGGGAGGCGGCGGCGGTGGTGGAGGAGGAAGAGCGCGGGGGCGGGAGGTGGGCGCTGCCTCCGGGCTCCGGAGGGGTAGGGGAGGAGGAGGAGGAGGAGGAGGAAGGCTGTCCCTAGGCCGAGGTTTGGGGCCGGAGAGACGCCTCGGAGATGAGCTACTAAGCCCCAGCGCAGTCCTGGCTGTCAGGTTGATACAGCAAGACTGCGGGCTTTTCACAGCTCCCGTCTGTGTTCTTTGTAAAAGCGGCTCTCCGAGCCTGGTGGACTAGTGGACCTTCTGTGCTTCAGCCTGACCAGGGTGCTTGCTGGGCACGTTGCTTTTTAAGTGACTTTTGGGGAGGAAAGTTGAAGGCCTTTTGCACCTCAAGAGGCTTGGTTGGTTCTGTGGAGGTCATCTTAGGGTGTTCGGTTTGTGCCCAGGTTGGCCAGGGAGTTCAGCTCGGTAACCTGGATATGAGTGCACCAGAATTTCCAGCGCAGGCCCCAAGGGGCCGGGGAGGTGAGGTGTGCGCCTTGTGTCTCCGCTTGGCATCCACAGGGACCCTGGCTGGCAAGATCCGCCAGGATGATTCCCCTGCTCCGCCCACCCCGGCCTGCCCTGGCTTCGAGGAAAATGCTCTGGACTTGGATGGGTTTCAGGATGCTGGTTTTGCCTAGGCTGTGGCCACACAGTCCGTGCTGCGGTTAACTGGCGCTGCCAGGGCGAGCGGGGGGCAGGAAGCAGGAGGCCAGTCTGGTGTGTGGAGAAGGCAGAGTTGTCAGGACAGCAGCTGACGAGATGGTGTGGAGAGTGGCTTGGTTATGGATGGTGTGGAGAGTGGCTTGGTTATGGAGCATGCCAAAAGTTTCAAGCTTTTTTTTGAAATGATGTGACTGCTGAACAGCCAATGCACGATTTCCAGTTTTTCTCTAGGTGGCACAACCTGTCTGGCTTATATCCTGTTTAATGACTCAGGGAATTCATTCCCCCTTTAACCACCTCTTTAATAGACATGGGTGTACATTTCCAGCACATTTTTTTTTTTCTGGCCAGCGACTTTGCATTTGCCTACGCAGAAGGCACCCCTTAGGAAATGCTTCAGCTTTTTTCACAGTCAATCATCTTTAAAGAGCTGCAAATAGTGGTCCCAATAATTTATAACCAGGTGAAAGCGCTACATGCAAGCCTGCTGTCAAGCATGGACCGTCTCTCCCATCATCTAAATGTGTGCGTTGGCTGAAGAAAATGCCGCAGTACTGGCAAAACATGCAATGAGAATGCTGAAATGGGTCGAGTTTTGGGTTGTGACAAAATGTCTTTTAGAAATATGCGGTAACTTTGAAAGGTGATCTGCTAAATCTGTTCGGTGAAGATAAGACCGAATTTCCTCCTGAATGTAAAAATCTGAGTCAGAAATTGGGTGTTGTGTCTTATCTTCTTCTATAGGAGAAAACAGGCAACCTTTATTAACTTTGCGTCTTTTTCACTGAAAAAGTTCCTTACTTTTTGCTTATATTATGTGATGCTTTTTAATTGGTATTGGTTTTGTGTGGTTGTGGTGTTCTCTTTGAAGTCCTGCTTCAGTGGTACCGCACAAATATGTGTGTTTAGTTATTTTAAAAACCTCCTACTTTGTGTTTCACCGGTGTGTGTATACATCTATATAAAGATATATTTAAATTTAATGCGTATGTCAGAGGACATGGCTTGAGATTGGCTTGTACTTTTGAATTTTACTGTAATGAGCAATGTTTTCTATTTGCATTTGAAATCAGATTGTATTTACAAATTTAATTGGTTCAAATAGTGTTGATTTAAGTTCTTGTTAAATTCAAACAGAAAGAGTAAATTATCAGGTTGGTCAGGAAAATAATGAATATAGAGGAAACAAATACATTAAAAAATTATTTCCCCCCCCCCCAGGAATAATATTGACCAAAAAGTCAATTTCTAATATGTTGCCATTAAATTCTAAGGTTGGTTATACTGATATAACCATTGCTCTTTCCACATTCTCTCTACTCAATTTACATTTAAATATTCTAAAACCCATTATGGAGACTACTGTAGCATAACATTTCTTCATGTAGATTTTATTGAGCTAAATCTCTCTCTGACACTTAATGCAAATTGATACAGGCTGCTAGCCTCTTTAAGGACCACATATTTGGACAAGTATTTCTCAGCATTATTCTTAGTGGGAAAAAATGCTGATCTCAACTCAAAAAGATGCAGGGAACCTGCTTTATTGGTATTGCCACATACAAAGAGAGGTTAGCCAGTCTGTAAAGATTCATGCCATACCTGTACACCATTGATAACTTGGATTCATCTCGAAGAGTTCTGTCAAGATATTGAGTGAATTATTGCTACTGCATCCAGTGCTGAGCAGGGAAACTGTAGCAGATGGGTTGTTGCAGTAAATGCAGTCACTTCCAAAATGGCATGTTATGATTCACTTATGTACAGTGACATATTATTAAAATTCAGGATACATTCCTCTGTCCTCCCCCCGGTTTTCTGCCTGAGCTGATGAACCCAATCCATTTAGAAGCCACCTAATGCATCTTTGGGTAAATGTTTCTTTCTTTTTTTTCAAGTGAAATGATCTTGCAAACTGTTCTATTTAACACCCCTTCCAATCAAATTAAATTAAGTGATTTATTAGTTGTTTTAATCTTATTAGCTGGTCATGTATAATAGGAATATAGTTGTTAAGGAAAATCTCGCTGTAAAGGAATAGATGCTTTCGTAGTTAAAAATGCCTTTTGCCTTGTATACGCGCGCACACACACACACACACACACACACTCACACACACTCACTCACTCACCAGGGGAAACAGGTACGTATGCATTTTGTATAGCTGCTCTCCCCCTGGCTTTTCTGTTCTAACAAGTTTTGGAGGTTTACAAGTGAACTTGAAAACTTCCCTTTGGACTGTGTCTGGGGTTTTGCTTCTGTTTTGTCAAATGAGAGCATTTGCATCTCTTTAAATATAAAGAATTAGCTTTTACAAACTATCTATGAGAAAGCACAGGGGACTGAGGTAGTGTGCCTTTTTAATAGCGTTGGTCTGTTTCATTTTCCGCATCACAAAGGGATCTGGTGACTCTGCCACTACAACCTGCTTAACAAAAAGTCCAATTTGATATTTGAGTTTTGACCTCGGAGTGCTATGGGGAAGGGAAAAAAAATGCATGGAGAGTCTGCTGTGTGTTGGGCACTGTGATCCACATTTCACATGCATTATTTGTTACAACCTTACTGCATACCTGTAAGGTAGGTATTACTATTATTTACTCTGATATATGAAGAAACAGATAATCACAAAAGGGGAAAAAGTTGACTAATGTTACAAAGCAGAGTTAGGGCACAGTTTCTAAAGAGGCAACTTAAAAAAGTTACATTTCCTGAGATAACGCTTTCCGATTATATCAATATTATAATGTCATATGTTGTTTCTTTCCAACAGAGTTTTAATAAACTGCCACCAAATCTTTCATTAGAAGAGTATTTTTTAGTTGCATATCTATCTGGGAGAAGTTTCCACGTTATATTTTGGGTATTTAACAAACTGACTTTGCTACATAGTTGTACTAACTCTAACCATAAGCATTGGAACACCAATGTACTTTTAAGATGAGTTATTTGACCAAACTTAAAGAAACTCATTTACGAGAGTGGTTTTTTCCACCAACGAGTTGACATAATCACATGGTTTCCCCATTTGTCATGAAGGTTAAGAATGAACAAGAATTAGGTATTCTTCCTCTCTGCAGTGGACTGGGAGAGTACTATATTGTTAATAGCCATGTGCGCGTGCTCTTTTGCCAACGTTTTATTTAATTAAAGCCATCCATCTGAACTCAGCCTCACTATCAGGAGGCCCAGTGGCCAAACAAAGGGACTTCAGAAGCGGCTTTCTTCTGTGGCAGCCTGCGTGGTTCTTTGGTGGAGGAAAAGCGGTATCACTGTGATTGGTACTGAGTATTAAAAACCGAATATCAAAGAGTTTCAAAGCTGTCACATTAAATGCTGATAATGGCTAATGGTAGAAGGCACTTAGGATTTGATTGGTTTATTTTCAGTTAAAATATCATAGTAATTTAGTAACACAACATACAAAAGTAATAGTAATACAATGTAGCACATCCAACAGAATGCGATTCAAACGCTAAGGCAAAAGCCTGGGTTTGCATGTCTTGTTTTATCTCTTATGTACGTGTATTTCTTCTTAAATTTGAAGGTTTCCTAAATATAAAAATCTATCAATACAGATCTCCTCATTCAAGAGAACCACATGGGTGGGCATGTTCATGGCCAAAGGGTGCTTTCCGTTTTATGGGAGAGTTGACTGCTCTTTAAAAGTATATACCAATTAAAACTCACCTGATTGGCTTTCTTACTGCCTTTCATTTCAACAGTGGTTAAACCTTAAGCACCAAAATCAGGTGTTGAACAGAATGGGGAGACACGGCTCCTCTCCTAGACAAATTTCTCAGCCCCATCCAGCAGAGAGGCGGACCACAAGATACTTGAAGTTGAACATCTGTGTGTTTAAATCCACGCAAGCACTTCCTAGCTCTATGGTATTTTTACTACTCAAAGCAATTGCATTCTCCTCTTTATGATGAGGACAAGTGATATCTACCTCATGGGAGGATTAAATGAAATTGACAAATGTGGGGGAATTTATGACAGTACCTTGCATATAGTTCAGGGCTCAGTAATAACAACTGCCATTATTTTTATATCTTGATCTAGATCTGTAAACCCAACACCTCCAGGTGATGATGAAACGATACATTTTTATTATTTAAAGACTTCATAAACCAGTAAGAAAAAAAAAGGTCAGTGTTTTATGAAAAGCTATACTCAAAACACAGCTTTATAAGACCACAGTGTTTGATATATTCTGGTCCAACTCTCTCATGAAGAAGAAGAAACTCCAGTGTGGAGAGAAATGTGTCCAAGGCCACATTTCATTCATAAGTAAAGTCTCCACTACCTGGGGAGGGGTTTAGTCGGGAGGGGATGTGAGAACTGATGTTTTGGGCAAAGGTCATGGCATGTCCCAAAGCACTTTGGAGTAAAATATTCCCGGAGCAACTACTCATTTCTTTGGGCCTGAAATATAGAATATGCACATGCATATTGCCTGTTGAATATGAGCACACTTTTCCCAATGACGTGGAGAAACTGGGTGGGGGAAGGTGAGAGCAGAGAGCCAGCTTTGGAAGGACTTTGAATGCTAGATTGAAGAGTTCAGTTATATCCAGCTGTGATGAGGAGTTAAAGGAAAGACCTCAAGGGAAAAGTGAAGGGATCAGATTTGCATCTTAGAAAGGTCACCTTGGCAGCAAGGGGGGAAAGATTGAAAAAGGGAGCCACTGGGGGAGGAGTTGGGACCAGATAAAAAGCTTCCACCCTGTTTCAGGCTGACACTCAGGAGGAGGACTTGGTGAGCAGGTGAACGTAGGAAATATGGAGGATGTAGGTCTCTGGTATAGATAGTGATTGGAGTGAGAGTTGTGACATGAGGCCCAGTGCCTGGTATTCTTTTCACCGCATATGGCCTTTCTTTGTTTTATTTTTAATTTTATATTTTATTGATTTTTTTACAGAGAGGAAGAGAGAGGGATAGAGAGTCAGAAACATCTGTGAGAAACATTGATTAGCTGCCTCTTGCACACCCCCTACTGGGGATGTGCCCACATCCAAGGTACATGCCCTTGACTGGAATCGAACCTGGGACCCTTCAGTCCGCAGGTTGACGCTCTATCCATTGAGCCAAACCGGTTTTGCTGGCCTTTCTTTTTTTAGAATATGTTTTTATTGATTTTTAGAGAGAGAGGAAGGGAGAGGGATAGAGCCATAGAAACACTGATGAGAATCATCATTGATCAACTGCCTCCTGCATGAGGCCTGCAACCTGTGCATGTGTCCTGACTGGGAATCCAACTCTAAGCTCTTGGTTCCTGGGTCTGCACTCAGCCTCTGAGCAACACTGGCTGGGCCATATTGCCTTTCTTTTTCCTCTCCTCCCTAAATCTTCGTAAGGGAAAAATGTAAACAATATTTGGCAGAATAATGTAAAAATAGAGTTCCACCAAAGTGATTGGGTATCAAGCTTGGTCATGTTGATAGGTTAATGGACACTAGTTTCTTTTAATTATAAAAAATTCATATACTATCTAATCCTAAAGGAAATATAATTATTATACTGTGCGTTTATCTCCTAAAACTAATTTGGAATTTTAAGTGATTTTTTTTAAAAAAAGAGAAAAGTAGTAATTATTTTATACAAATGTCTTCCCTAGTAATAGAATTGGGTAGATTAAAAAACACACAGTATTAATAAAGTTTCAAATACTTTTTTATACTGGACTCAAGATTAGAGAACCAGGATTAAAGTTCTCTCTTAGCCATGTTCCTGATTATTGGTCCTGGAACTGCTTCTCTGAACTGCCCTCATCTCATCTGTGACATAAGGAGGATTCTTGATATACCAGTCTCCTGGGATTGCTTACTGGTGAAAGCTATTACTGTTACATGGTTATGTTACAAAGGGAGGAAGTTGTTGAAAGACCACGACTCTTAAGGTACATTTATCTATAAGCTGGTGGTTTCTGGATGGAGGCGTTGTTTGCATGACTTCTGTTTCATAAACCGGAATTTTTCATTAAAAAATCCTAATTTTTAGTCTTCAAGAATGAAGTTTAAATATATGATGTCCCCCCCACCCCAAGCCTCTATTTATAATAAAATAACCCAAGTGATACAAATTATAATACATAGCTTCACAGTTCCTCAAGGCAGCCTCCTCCGTGGTTCTACCTGGAGAAGTCCAGCTCGGATGCTGGGTGGGCCTTTACTCCTGCCATCACTCCTGCCGTTCACGTCCTGCTTCTCTCCAGTCCAGACTTCTTTACTTATCAAACCCAAATCATGGGTGGAATCATTTCAAGGGAGATCTCCTCTGCCAACTTTTAATTTTATTATGCGATTTAAATATGTACTAACATAAAACCAGGTATAAACTCATGATGGTCATAGCTCTCGTCCAAACACAAAACCAAAACAGATTTTGCAAATGAAATACAAAACTACCAAAAAAAATCAGTAATTTTCAAATTAACATTTATTTCTTGTGGCTTAATATTGTTTGCCTGACATTAAATTCTCTCTTGCAGTGTGACTATGGTACTTGCTGCTATGGAAAGGAATACTGTCTCTTTTTTTTTTTTTTTTTTAATCTTTTCCTACTTGAACGCCTGTTAACCTTGGCTTTAACAGCCGATTGTCACTTGGTCTGTCCGGAGCACGTGCATATCTTTTACATATGAAGACCTCCATTCTCATTGGTCTGTTTTGCACCATTACGATCCTAAATACAACACCTAGTATGGTGCTGCAATTGGTGGCAGTGTTAGGCAGCATACTACATTCATACTTCTTGAACTATTTGTGGTGGAGTCTTTTTTTTTTTTAAAAAACCTCAGTCTGGCATGTAGTCCTGTACATAGTGAGTGTATCTTGTGCAACTCCCACCTGACTCTGGTCACACCTGTACTTGTCTGTGTCCTTTTCAGTGAGATGAGCTCAGACATCACAGACTTAGGTATTGGGGCAATGTCTTATTGCTACAGGAATTTCTAATCACCTACCTTCATTTTCAGTACTCATGTAACCATGAACAGGTAATCAACAGTTTTCTGTCTAATATTGTCCACAGGTCATACTTTGAATAGTACTGGATTTGAATACGTTTATGTAGCTGGGGTTGGTGAGAAGAGTTCAGAAGGATGTGTGTGTGTGTGTGTGTGTGTGTGTGTGTGTGTGTGTGTATAAATGTACTTTTTTAAAAATATTGTTATTAATCTTAGTGTGACCCTATTTTTAAAATTTTTTTGATTTTTTTTACAGAGAGTAAGGGAGAGGGATAGAAAGTTAGAAACATCGATGAGAGAGAAACATTGATCAGCTGCCAAGCTACATGCCCTTGACTGGAATTGAACTTGGGACCCTTCAGTCCACAGGCGGATGCTCTATCCACCGAGCCAAACTGGCTTCGGCTAAAAATGTACTTTTAAGATGCATATAATTTATTTTCTGTAGCTGCTTTCACCTCACCTTCAAGAGTCCATTCCCACTGAAGATGGAAAACACCTGATGATGGACCTGGGGTGTTCTATGCTGAGTTAACTAAGTGGCCAGAGAAAGGCAACTACCATCTGATCTCACTCATATGTGGAATCTAATGAACAAAGTAAACTAACAAAATAGAAAGATTCATAGATAGAGAACAGACTGACTGCTGTCAGAGGGCCTGGGTGAAAAGGATGAAGAAAAAACAAAACAAAACATAAAACCCCAGACCCCCCCCCAGGGGTGGGCAGATCAGTTAATTGGAACAGTGTCTTGTACACCAAAAAGGTTGCAGGTTTGATTAAAGGTTGGGGCACATACCTGGGTAGCAGTTCATTCCTTCATCAGGGTGCATATGGGAAGCGAATGATTGATATTTTTCTCTTCCATCCATGTTTCTCTGTCTCCTTTCCTTTCTCTCTAAAATAAAGAAAAAAAAACATATTCTCAGGTGAGATTAAAAACAAAAACCTCGTAGCCACAGACAACAGTAATGGTGGTTATCAGAAGGAAACAGTGGTTCTCAGCCTTCCCAATGCTGCGACCCTTTAATATAGTTCCTCATGGTGTGGTGACCTCTCCAACATAAACTTATTTTCGTTCCTACTTCCTAACTGTAATTTTGCTACTGTTAGGAATCGTAATGTGAATACCTGTGTTTTCCGATGGTCTTAGGCGACCCTCCTAGAGGTTCTGACCCTTAGGAGGAGGTAGAAGAATGTATGGGGGTTAAATGGTGATGGAAGGAGTCTTGATTTGGGGTGGTGAAAAGCAACGTAATATACAGGTGATGTATTATACATTGTATACCTGAAACCTATATAATTTTATTAACTAATGTCACCTCAGTCAATTCAATTAAAAAAGGGAAAAAAGAGCACATTAGTCTAAGGCAGTGTTTCCCAAACTTTTGACATATGTGTACCCCTTCTATAATTTTCGTAACGCTGAGTACCCCTCATTAAAAAAGGATGTATTTTAATAACAATCAAAATATATTTATGTTTTTGTTACATACACAGAATAATAAAAAATAAAATTATTCGTAATAAAATATAAATAAAAGTTATATTATAAATAACATTTATTTGGATCAATGAGAAGGATGAAATTGACTTGACTCATGAGAACGTAGAATTAGGCACAGTTAAGCACTGTGCAGTGCATATCCCCACCAAACTGGTGCAGTGCATACCCCCACCAAACTCTTCCCGTACCCCTGGGGGTATGCGTACCACACTTTGGGAAACACTGGTCTAATGTTTAAAAACTCTGGTTGGTTCTCTTATTTCTCAAGGATTTCCCCTTCCCTCATTGGCAAGATGGCATTCGGGTGAAGGGAAAAGCTTCTTATTCTCATGGCACTGGGTGAAGGGCATTTTCTTCTTTGTGTGACCCTCACTGAGTCCATTGCTCCGCACTTGGCACACATTGTGACTGGGCGTAGTGCCCTGGTTCCAGTGAAATGAGCCTGTTCCCATTCGGTCTTGTCACCTTGGCAGCTGGTTTGGACTTCCTGGACCCAGCCGTTGTGCCTGGCAGTACCTTCTGCAGACATGACCTCTGCAGTGCTCCAGCGCCGTGGTGAGTGCGTGCTGCCTGTGGGAAGAGGGGCCGCCATGCTAGGTGATGAGGGCTGCTGGTCACAGTATTCACCAATGCTCTGAAGGCCACACAGGTGTGAGTTTTTCTGTCGGTTGGTACTTGTCAAGGAGCTTGAATTCTTGTAGGATTATCAGACACTTACATGTGATCTTCTGTCCCCCTCCCTACATCACCCCTTTCCCTTTCTCTGTTGTGCCAGATATCCGGAGTGGCTTATGTGACTTAAAAACTTCAAATTGGAAGGGACAGGAGTCAGAAGGGTAAATGAACGATAAGGGGGAAGAGTCTTGTTCCTTTCATTAGGTGGGCACTTCTCCTTAAGGTCTGAACATCAGGGAAGAAAGAAATAGAGAAACTGTCAAACAGCTCAGGGAGGACCCAGATTGAAGCTGGCAAGTAATTTCAAACAATACCTTCTACTGGTCTGCCTTGTATACAAACCTTTCTCACTCAATAGTTCATGATCAATCTGCTCTTTATATTTCATTAGGAAATGTGTGAACTTGAGAACTGACATATTTCTTAGGGTTGGTCGTGTAACTGCAATGTACATTATGTACTAGAGATTGATGTGTTTAAAGGTTTTCTTTGTATTTTGAATAAATGAATTTAGATTATTAGCTATATACTAAAGATCTGTATGACGATATCAAAATTAAGTTTCTTTTTTTACTGGTGAAATATTCATTTGTTTTAGTTTCATAGTTGCTGAATATAGCAGACAATATGAAAACTTGACACAGAGTTTGACAGCATAAAGCACTAGAGTTTATCATTGGAGAAAAAGTTAATGAATAAAGTTTTCACCTGTTAGTACATTAAAGAACAACAACCAAGGAGTAGAAAATAACATAGGTAAACATTCAGATGATAATATGATATTTATTTGTTCACTTTTCTAATATATAACCTAATATATAATAGTTTTCTTCTTTAGTATCTTTTAATGTTGAGTATTGATAGCTCCTCTTACTGATATTTAAAAATTCCTTTGAAAAAGACTGAGAGAAATGCACTGATATCCTCATGGAGTCATGCTTACATAGTCACAGGATGTCTGCTAGGTGTACCAGTTAATGCGGATTTTTTTCAATAGATGAAGTTACACATATGTTGATATATATGCAATTTGATATATATGCTCTTTTGTTGTAGCGACAGCAAGCTTCAAAATTTTGTAGGTCAAATTTGCTGAAGGTGTTAACATCATAGATATTTTTATGCTTAAAAATGTCACATTTCATGCCAAGAAAAAAAGCATTTGCAGGAAGTTTTAATTCATGACTTTATTTGGAAGAATAAGCTATTGTGTACTTCAGGAAGCTTATGGTGAACTTGCTCCATCTCAAGATACTTGTGAACACTGGTTTAAATGCTTTCTTTAGAAGTGATGATTTCGATGTGAAAGACAAAGAACATCCAGGTCAACCGAAAAAGTTTAAAGACCAATAATTACAAGCATTGTTGGATGAAGATGCGTGTCAAACTCAACAACTTGCAGAAAGATTAAAAGTTGTTCAGCAAACTATTTCCTATCATTTACAAGCCATGAGAAAGATTTTAAAGGAAGGAAAATGGGTGCCACATCAACTAAACAAAAGACAAATGGAAAACTGAAAAGTTATTAGTAAAATGTTGCTTCAGAGGCATGAAAGTTAGTCTTTTTTTGCATTGAATTATGACCGGCGATGAAAAGTGGATTTGAGAATCCCTAATGCACAAAATCATGGGTTGATCCAGGTCAACTATCAACATCAACTGCAAGGCCAAATTGCTTAGGAAAGAAGACAATGCTCTGCGTTTGGTGGGATCAGGAAGGTGCGGTGTATTATGAGTTTCTAAAACCAGGTGAAACTGTTAATACCGATCACTACTGACAACAAATAATCAATTTGAACCACGCTTTGATCCTGAAATGACCAGAATGTTCCAGAAGACACAGTAAAGTAATTTGCTTCATGATGATGCACCATCACACACTTCAAAACCAGTTAAAGATACGTAAAAAGATCTTTCTTGGGGAAATATTAACCTACCCGCCATATTCACCAGACCTTGCTCTTTCAGATTACCACTTGTTCCTATCAATGGCACACGCACTTTCTGAGCAGCACTTCGAAATGTATGAAGAAGTGGAAAATTGGGTCTCTGAATGGTTTGCCTCAAAACAAGCAAAGTTCTATTGGAATGATATCCACAAATTACCTGAAAGATGGGAAAATGTGTAGCTAGTGATGGACATTACTTTGAATAAAGCACTTTTAATGTTTCTCTTGAAATTATCGTGTTTTCTTTGATTACAAAATCTGCATTATTAACTGGTACACCTAGTACATTGCCCTCTTTAGAAGTGGCAGGATTGTCGACTAAAAGAGAGTGGCATTTAAAATTAGATTTTTCAGATGAATTCTTGTTTCTTTTAAAATGTATAATTTCCTAGTAAGTGCAGAGCACATTTTCATTAAATGAAAACCTTGAACAAGGCAATATAAATTTAGTTTCTTTGTTACTATTTCACCCTCCCCCTTCCCCATAATTTTAATTAGAATGAAAATTTGCCAGGCTAGAATCAGACACCTGTAATGCTCCATCTGCTGAGAAGGTCCTCATTTGGCTTTGTTAGTGATCTGGAATGCTGATATATACCATGATATATATATATATATATATATATATATATATATATATATATATATCACTGAAGGGTAGCCCTGATTTTTCACCAACAATCATATAAAAATACCGAGTTTGATCTAGGCTCTGAGTTCATGATTGCACTGGTGAAAGCCCTACCCTCTACTGACTGTGCTGACAAAGGAGGGAGGGCAGGTGTATTTGTCAGCTCAGACTTCCATAACAAAGTACTATGGGGTTGGGGGAACCTTAAGCAACGGAAATTTATTCCATAGTTCTGGAGGCTAAAGGTCTTCGGTTGAGGTCAGTCTCTGTTGAGAGCTCTCTTTTTGGATTGCCAGTGGCTGCCTTTTCACTGTGTGAGTGCACATGGCCTTTCCCTGGAGTGTGCATGAGGTGGGGCGGGGGGAGGGGGCATGGAGAAAGCTCTCTACTGTCTCTTCCTATCAGGGGACTAAGCCTCTGGGTTCAGGCCCCCCCCCCCTTATGATCTCACTTAACCTTAACTACTTCTTTGGAGGCCTCATCTCCACATACAGTCACACTTGGGGTAAAGGCTTTGATGACTGAATTTTGGAGGGACATAGCATACAGTCCATACCAGACAGGAACAGAGGATTAATTGATGGTTTGCATAAGGTTCCTATAAATTTCATCTTTCGGTGTCTGGAAACCGCTCCCTTTGGGCAAAAGATGATGTTCTGCTTTTAAAATTAAGGCTTCCATATATTTTTGAAAGTTTTCTCTTTGAGTGTCTGTGTCCCCCTCCATTTGAATCTGGACAGACTTGTGTGGTTGTTTTAACCAACTGGGTATGCTGGAAGTGTGTTTTACCTCTGTGCCTCTGGGATCCACAAGCCTAGCAGCAGCTAGCTCCCTTGTTACTGGAACAGTTATGTTTGGAGTCCCGAGCCACTAGGTGGCTCTACTACTTCTGTTACCCTGAGGCCACCATGCTGTGGGGAAAGCCAGGGAGAGAGAGGCCAGTGTAGGTGCTCTGCTAGGCAGTAGTGGTCTTCAGTCTTCCCAGCCCAGACACCAGACATGTGAGTCCCTGAGCCTTTAGATGATTTCAGCCCTCAGTTGTTGAGTCCCCCAGCTTTTGAGTTTTCACAGCTGAAGTCCCAGATATCATGGAATAGGACTCAGGGGTGGGCCAACTTTTTGACCCGAGGGCCACAATGGGTTCTTAAACTGGACCGGAGGGCCGGAACAAAAGCAACCTGACCATGCTGGCACTCTCATCTTGGGCTGTTGGTGAAGGAGCGGAGGGGAGAGCAAGAGAACCCTCCACTCTTTCGGCTCCGTGGGCCAGATAGAACAGCTGAACTGGCCGGATCTGGCCCGAGGCCTGTAGTTTGCCCACGGCTGGAATAGGTGGATACAAGCCATTACTGTGTCCTGTCCGAATTCCTGACCCACAGAATCTAGGAGCATCATTAAATGTTTTTTTAAGAGGCAGCTAGGTGTGGGGGTAATTTGTAACCCAGCTGTCTGTCCCTTATCTCTCATTCAATTGTATTCTCTGGCACTCACTGCTTCTCATCAGCCAAATCCTGTCTGTCCCCAGCCTCCTGCATTAACTTCCGCTTCCCATGGCTCTAATTAAAACTTTACTCACCCTTAGAGCATGGTTGCCTCCTGCCCTCTCAGGTGGTGGCAGTTTTCTCTCACATACCCCTGGAGGAGGGGTGAAAGGTCCTTTTTGTTCTTCTTTGCTGCTGTTGAACTATTCTCCTTTCTAAAGATGCCTGACTCTAAGTCTTGTGCCCTCAGGCTACACACACCACTGCTCCTCCTTGTTGCAACCACTTCAGTCTATGACCATTTTAACCTCTGGCTCACTGCCACTTGTTCGCATACCACTTCTTTCATAATTCCTGATGCTTTCAACTACACTTAAATTGCCCCCTCAGTTTCGTGGTGTCTCAGTCCTCTGCCCTCCCCACTCAATTGTTACATTCACCACTGTACCTCAGCTGATCATTCTCGTGGCCACTCTGGGGGTTCCTAAGACACTTTTAGGGGTTCTGTTAGGTCAGAAACTTTTTATAATAACAATAATCATGTTAAGACATTATTTGCCTTTTGAACTTTCCTTTACTCGTCATTGCATCGTGTAATTTCCTGAGAAATACATGAGGTGTGATGAACATCTCCATCCTGGCAGCTAATGGAATGTGTACTTGAATACTCGTGGGTTTTAAAAATTTCTGTTTTAATTTTAATATGGTAAATAATAATGCATATAAACCAAGAACTTTTTGGAGACCACACTTTTTTTTTTTTTTTTTTTTTTGTAATCCTCACCCTAGGATATTTTTTCCATTGATTTTTCAGAGAGAGTGGAGGGTAGGGAGAAGGGAAGGGGAGATGATAGAATAAGAAAGGAAGATAAAATATCAACGTGAGAGAGATCTATTGATGGGTTGCCACCAGCATGTGCCCTGACTGGGGCCAGGGATCAAACCTTCAACCAAGGTATGTGCCCTTGATCCAGAATAGAAGCCATGACCCTTCAGTCTGAAGGCTGACACTAACCACTGAGAAAATCGGCCAGGACTAATTTTTAAGAATGTTGTAAATCCATCCCGCGACCAACATGCCCTAAACCTTGTCATTACCAATGACTGCAGTCCATTTTTGTCCCATCTTTAAGCATCCTGCTCTCCAATCATGACCCGTCTTTCTAATTCAGACTCTGTTAGCCTGACTCTAGTAGTCCTTCAATCCCACTAGGACATAAAATCCATCCACCCTACCCGCTCTATACCCTTCCCCTGTCCTCTCATGTCCTCATTTCCCTTCTTCCCAATTTAAATTCCTTTGTATAACTCATCATCACTCTCTTAGGTATACTCTTAATTTTATCTCTCCTCTCTCATTTTGTAGGATTCATCTGGAAAAGCTGGTTAAACCCAACTTTCTACTATTCTAGTTTATGCTTGTGTGCTTTAACGTAGTTGAAGAAGAACCCCCAGCCAAGCTGACTTGTTTCACTTTAATGTCCCCATCGCTAATCTGAAATGGGTCTTCCAGTGCTGCCAGGTCACCCTGCTGCATTTCCTAGGTCAATTCATTCATGACTTCTGCCCTCTCACTCTCTCCTCCCCCCTCACAAGTCCTCTTCCATTCTCAGCCTCAGCTAAAGACTTGGCTTCTCATTTCACTTAGCAACTAGAACTTCTGCTTGCATCTGTACCCATGTGTTCTGTCTTCATTCCTCTTACTCTGATTGAACTGTTTGCTCTTATCCAAGGCCAACCCTCCACTGGTGCACCAGATCCCATCCTGCCATGTCCACTCCAGGTCGTGGCTTTAGCGTGTCCCCTTCTCTCTCCAGGATCATCCCCCTTTACTGGATTATGGTTACTCTGCATGCGACCATGATGTTATTTCGCCTACGTTAAAATACAACCATCTCCTCTCTCCCTTCATTTATCACTCCACTTTTATGTTTACTGTAATAGCAACTCCCTTGAGACAGTTGTCAATATTCATTCTGTAATAGTTCTCCTCTAACTTCCTCTTGAACCAGTCCATTTCAGTGTTTGGTCTCATTCTTTTTCCTTTTACCAAGATCACCAATGACCCCCAGATTGTTAAAACTAGTAGCTAATTCTCAACCAGTCAGAAGCATTTGAGATAATTAACTACCTCCCTTCTGAAAACACTGTATTACTTGGCCTCTACGCTATCACATTGTCTCGCTTCTCCTCCTCCTTAATCTCATTTGGTGGTTTTCTTTAAGGCTCCTGATGCTTAAATATCACAGTACACCAGAGGTTGGTCTTTGTGCCTCCTCTCCTTAAAGCTCTCATCTAGCCTCGTCAATATGCTGACCATCCCAAATTTGTATCTCCAGCTTAGTTCTTTACCTGAACTCTCTAGGCTTCCCTATTCACCTGACTTTCAACATTTCCATTTGTACTGGTATGTGCAACAGGCAGGCACCTCACCATGATTACAAATACATGTATTTGGCACTGATTCTCTCCCTTAAACCTGCTCCTAGTTTTCCACATCTTGGTAAATGACAAATCCGTCTTACCGCCTGTTCATGTTAAGACCCTTGCTATCTTCCTGGGTTCCTCTATTTCTCTCACTTCACATCCAATCTATCAGAAAATGCCATTGATACCACCTTCAGAATATATATATAGAATGTGGTTATTGTCACCCACCTCTACTACATTCAACTCAGTTCAAGCCCAACATCATCTATTTGTACCTGGGATTATTGCATTCTCCTCCTGTTTTTTCCACTTGTCCCCTTGACCTCTGTTCTTACAACTGTTTTCTGCAGAAAAGCCACAGTAATCTTTTAAAAATATCTCAGATCTGTTCAAAACCCTTGAATGGCTCCCTGTCTCACTCAGGAGTGAAAGCCAAAGTATCAGGGCCTACATAACCAGGCTTCCTGTTACCCACACATCCTTATTTTCCCTCTCTCACCCCGCTCCCCACTTACTCTACTCCATCATATTGCCATAGAAACACCATTGTGCTCATGTCTCAGGGTCTTTCTTTGCACCTACTTCTGTTATCTGTACAACTCCCTCTCTGACCTTCTTCAAGTCTCCATAAATATAACTTTCCTAGTGAGGGAGGCCTTCCCTGACTATCTTAATTGAAATTGCCACATCTCTAATACTTATCCTCTCTTTCTTCATTTCATTTCATTTCATTTCATTTCATTTCATTTCTTTTCTTTTCTTTTCTTTTTTTGTTGTTGTTAATCCTCACCTGTGAATATTTTTTTTCTTTTTTTTCTTTTTTTTTTTAGAGAGAGAGTGGAAGGGAGGAAGGAGGGGTAGAAGAGAGAAAGGGAAACACCAGTGTGAAAGAGACACATGGATTGGTTGCAACCCAACTGGGACTGGGGATTGAGCCTGCAACTGAGGTACATAGTCTTGACTGGAATCAAACCCATGATCCTTCAGTCTGAGGGCCAGCACTCTAACCACTGCACCAAACCAGCTAGTGTTACACTCTCTGGCTTTATTTTTTTCCATATTTATTTTATTCATTATTTTGTATGTTATTTGTGTCTTGTTCATGCCTATTTATATTGTTAATGAAAATTCTGCCAAAACCGGTTTGGCTCAGTGGTAGAGCGTTGGTTTGCGGACTGAAGGGTCCCGGGTTCGATTCTGGTCAAGGGCATATACATTGGTTGCGGGCACATCCCCAGTGGGGGGTGTGCAAGAGGCGGCTGGTCGATGTTTCTCTCTCATCGACGTTTCTAGCTCTCTATCTCTCTCCCTTCCTCTCTGTAAAATATCAATAAAATATATTTAAAAAAAAAGAAAAAGAAAATTCTATGAGGGCAGGGATTTTTTAAATCTGTTTTGTTACTGCTATATTCCTAGTACACAGAAGAGTATTTGGCTTATAGTAGCTTCTCAGTAAATATCTGATGATTTGAGACATTAAGAAAGTATCAATAAGAGAATCAGATGATTTTCAAATGATGGAGTAGTTATGATCACATTTAGAATTTCTATTACTTTCATCTTAATTCTAGGAGAAGAACAACCAGGGAAAAAAGTGCCATATCATATTTAGTCTATCCTTTGGGGTGGAAGAAGAATTAGGACCTAAATAGACTACTATTCCCCCAGGAGAGGAAGATGGCAGATGAGCAGGAAATCTTTCTTCTATCAATAGTAACCTACAGACTGGCTCTTGAAGGTGTTCTTTAATGTCTAAAGCAATAAAATTATCCTCTGTTAGTGATATAGTTGATGTTTTAAAGCAGAAAAATGATAGAGGAATGTTTTAGTGGAAGTCCCTTTCTTGATATTTTGAGAAAAGATTGTTGTGTCATAATTTTCTTATTTGTGTCTACCCTGCCTGCCACAGTGCAAGGGTAGATACCACATTGATTTTATTGTGGCTAGAGATTTGGGCTTTCAGAATGGTGTAGATATTTAATATTTGTTAACTGAATGAGATAAAAATGAGTTGGTACTGTGAAAACTTATTGTAGGAAAAAGTTAGGCCCATCTTCTCCTCTCTGTCTAGAGCAACGGTGGGCAAACTACGGCCCGCGGGCCGGGTCAGCCAGTTCGGCTGTTCTATCTGGCGGCCCACGGAGCCGAGAAAGGGGAGGGTTCTCTTGCTCTCCCCTCCGCTCCTTCACCAGCAGCCCAAGATGAGAGTGCCAACATGGTCAGGTTGCTTTTGTTCCGGCCCTCGAGTCAAAAAGTTTGCCCACCCCTGGTCTAGAGGTAAAAGCTATGTAAGAGTCAGGAGTAGAGCATATTTCCACCTAGTATAACTACACACCATTGAATTATATCATGTAAATGTTTTGAGTGAAGAAATATTTTTTGTTTTTTTGTTATGTGGCATTTAAAGAGGTTTTGCCAATGAAAAGATGTGTTTTTTTTTTATTTTAAAAATTTTTGAATAGTTTACATATTTCTTTACCTATATATTATTTGTAATTCATGATTCTTAGAGGAGAGCTGAAGGCAATATCTTTATAATAGCCTTCTTCTGTCCCTAGATAAATCCAATAGGTTTTACCAGTGTATAATAACATGCCAGTGAAATGAAGATTAGTATATTTTGCCCTAATTTTTCTGAGCCAATTCATTGTACTCTAATGGAGTGAAATAAAAAATGGCCTTTAATTGAATAATTTATTATGCCATTTGCTTTTTCTTAATATCAAACACAGGAAGTAGTACTTAATCAATTTCCTTGCTTATTACTGAAACTAAAGGGCTGCACAGTTACATGGCAAGCCAATTAGGGAATGCTCATAAATTTTTTAGAAAAACATTTGTAATGTTATATAGCATCATTCTTTGTTCTAAGGCTTCATTGATATGTACATGCACTCTTAACTACATCTTTTTTTTTAAAGATACAGTTGATTGCATGGTGGATGATCTCAAATTTCAGCATAATCACGAATCATACTTTGACTAAGACAGTTGGTTTAATGCAATAGTCCCCCCACCCCATCCCCACCAAAGCACCTCTTTAACAGCTAATTTTCCCAGACTAAAATTGCACATAAAGTGTCATTTCTTGTGATTCAGTGTTTCTTTAATTTCAAAGGACCTCTATTTTTTTTTCCTAAATTCTCAAGGTATTTGCTTGGTTTCCTCCCTCAGCCCCCCAACATTGAAATAGCAGAATAACAATCAGTTCTGCTACTCCACAATATATATTTTTAAATGCCTGGCTCCAAATCTCAGGCATTCAATAAACACTAGTTGATTGATTGATCTAAACCCTATCTACTCCTGCAGACTGTGTAACTCAAGGAAGACTCCTGCATAAATCAAAGGCCCCTCTTGGGCTCCTCATCATGTCAGTTAGATTTGGAATGTAGACAGTGGATGAGGAAAAAATATTCAATGATCAAAATTTTACTTTTAATTATTATGGGGAAGACAATTGAGGAAACTTGATTTTACTGTGGTTAATTAGAGATTTGGGCTTTCAGAGTCAGGGTTGGATTTGAATACTGACATCTACACTAAGCAGCCCTACGGCTATAGACAAACTATTTGACTTCTCAGTCTCTTCCTTTGTAAACACACCATAACAACACCTACTCTGTAGGGTTGTGGTCGATTTTAAGAGTGTCTATAAAAGTCTCTGACAGTGGTAGGCCCTCAGTAATGGTAGCTCTATATAGGGCTGTGAAATCTAATGAGTGTATTAATTACAAGATTATGTATAAGATGGAGTCCAGGTTTTCATGTTATTGGTAATGCTGTTACTGGAGGATTGTTTTAGAAACTAGATTCCAGGATGTTTGAAGATCCCTGTATTTCATGAGGAGTAAGAGCGATGTTCATAAATTTCTCATGCCGGACTAATTGGTAACCCAGGAACAATTGGTTGAAAAAAATAATTATGAACAGGACCTGTTCTTATCTAGGCTAATTTGTTCAGATGTAAAGACCCCAAACTCATTGTAGAATTATGCATATCTGGGTGAAAGGACTGATGATAAAACCACACGCCTCCGTTAATTTTGTTGCTGATATGTGGTTCAGCCTGACACCAAGCCCTTGAATCACAATTTCCCACTTCTCCTGTCAGTGACTTCATTTAAAGAATAGCCTTGTTCAGTGCGAGACTTTCAATATATGTTAAACCAAGACAATAAAATTATCATACACTCACCAAACTATTATCTTTCAGTGTACACAGCCTGCAAAGAAGTGGTGATTTAGATTTCATTTCAACACTTCAATTAAAAGCTTATAGAGAAACACTAAATGAAACAAAGCAAAACAGCAGAGTGTTCTCTGACTTGAGGTCGCAGCAAACTTCACCTGGGATCCTAGGGGATTCCTTCTCCCAGTCCAGACCCCTTCTGCCACTGGACTTTGCGCTCTCTATAGCGATTTGGAGCTGCCTGGCTTCTCACTCTGCTGACTATTGGATGTCCCCCCGGGGTCCCCTGTGTTCATCGTGTGGCCCAGTTCAGAATCTCCCAGGGGAACCCCTTTGCCTTGGGGAGGTTGATTAGTTCCTGAGGTTGGGTTGATGGCCCCTTCCACTTTGTACCCAGTCCCAATCACATTAGAATTAAGGATCCGGCTGCCAGGGTACCCGTCTAAGTGGATGCTGCATATCACTGAAATAATTCAGGAACACGGTGCTAGTTAATCCAAGCCTTCATCCATGTTTCTTCTACCATAGAAGACAGGCTGTCAAGTGAAATTTAAAAGAATTCCTCTGCTGAGAGCATTGGTCCTGCCCCTAGTAAACTGAGAAACTAGCCTGGGAAGGATGCATAGGAATCTTACCACTTGTTATGGTCCAGCCCAGCTCTTGGTGCTTGAGGTTGCTATTATTACCAAATCTCTCCATTCCATCTTTAGAGTCTGCTTGGGACCCTGTTCCCTGTTTCTGGATCCAGGATGCAGATGTTTACCTCATGCTCACACCACCACATAGCCCAAGTCCTGCCAACAGCCTTTTGCCTGTTCTGGGTCTTTTCCAGGCATTGGTCCCTTCCTGTGTCCCAAGTGTGTTCTGTCTAGTGCCTTCCCACATCCCAGAATACTGATTTTGCTTTTCACTAGTATCCAGCATTTTCCTGGTTCCCTCCTTTCTGCTTGGACACCCCAGGCAACTATCAGAGTAGCTTCCTCTTGGTCTCCTTTGAACACTGGAACCTGGAGAACACCTCAGAGTATTATTTTATTTTTAAAAATATTTTAAAAAATACATTTTATTGATTTTCCACAGAGAGGAAGGGAGAGGGATAGAAAGCTAGAAACGTCAATGACAGAGAAACATTGACCAACTGCCTCCTACATACCCCCTATGGGGATATGCCCACAACCAAGGTACATGCCCTTGACCAGAATCGAACCTGGGACCTTTCAGTCGCAGACCGACGCTCTATCCACTGAGCCAAACCGGTTTTGGCTAAAAAAATATTTCTTTATTGATTTCAGAGAGGAAGGGAGAGGGAGAGAAAGATAGAAACGTCAATGATGATGGGCATGTGCCTTGACTGGGAATGGAACTGTGACCTCCTAGTTCGTAGGTCGATGAGCCAGGGCTGGGCTCTTAGAGTGTTTATTTACGTGAAAATCCATTTTGACTCTGGTGTGTGGGTGGGTTGAGGAGAAGGGGTAAAGCAATATTCAGAGGTTACATTTATTTGACCGTAGGACTTGCTGTGGGAGCATCTTGGTGAGTGACATAGTTAAGAGCATACTTGGAGAAATGCTGCCAAATAGAGGAGTGGAGCTATTGGAGGCTTAGAAAAAAGTTAACAGGAGATATTATCCCTTCAAACACAGAAGAACATCAGTGCTGTAGACATGCTTGATTTTGAACTTTCTTCATGTTTTCTGTGCACTAATGTCACTCTGATTAAAACCTTTCCTCTTAATTCTGATATTTGGTAACTGACGTTCTCCTTCCTGATTGCTTCTTTTTTCTCTATTCAGCAAGCTTAGCATTTATTGATAACCGACTACATGTCATAGGCTTTGCTAGTTTCTAGAAACACAAATATCAATAAGCAAGGTTTGTCCTTAAAAGTGAATTATAGTGTAAAGTGAATATTTTATAAAGCTGGTTCCTATCAGTTCATTCATTTTGTTTGTCTTCATTTCAGGCCTAAGTCTTAAAAAAGAACAACAAAACACACCACAGAGCTTTATCCAATTTCCACTCTAAATAATAAAGGATCCCCTTAGGGAAGAAAAGGAGTTTCTGAAAAGAGAATAAGTTCTATGAAAATTTTATTTATTTCTATAGCTCAACACCTACCATAAACAAAATTAAAGGGCAAGTAGTAAACTAGGAAGAACATCTTCTTATATAATAAAAGGGTAATATGCAAATTGACCCTAACTGCAGAAGGACCTGGAACAACCAGTTGCTATGATGCACACTGACCACCAGGGGGTAGATGCTTAACACAGGAGCTGCCCCATGGTGGTCAGTGTGCTACCACGGGGAAACTCTGCTCAGCCATAAGCCAGCTAACAGCTGCAAAAGTAGTGCTGGTAGCGGGAGCCTCTCCTGCCTCCATGACAGTGCTAAGAATGTCCGACAGTGCTGTTAGTTGGACATCTCCACGGGCTCCCAGGCTGATAGAGGGATGTCTGACTGCCAGCTTAGGCCCAATCACCCCGGGGAGCAGGCCTAAGCTGGCAGATGGACATCCCCTGAGGGGTCCAAACTGCGAGAGGGTGCAGACTGGGCTGAGGGACCCCTCTCAGTGCTTGAATTTTTGTGCACTGGGCCTCTAGTTTGGAACATGAAAGACAAAAGTTTACTATTTATATGGAAATGAGCACAGTTCCTTTTAATGCCATTGAATGAATGAATGAATTGAAAGCAATAAGGAAAAAAAAATCCCACTAGAAAAAGAGAGATGTGAAGAGTTGGCATAGCCCAAGTCACATTCATACTTACACATACAAACATAGACACATACATACACATACACACACACACACACACACACACACACCCAAATACTCATAACAAAGCAAAGAAACGCAAATTAAAACAGATCTTTTTCGTTGATCCTTCTTTAATTTGACAAATGCCTACTAAGCAGCTATTATCACTTCACTAGTAAATTTCCTTATAAATTGAATTATTTCATGTAATTTAAACAATGATCCATCTGAAATATGTGTTGTCTTCATTTTATCATTTTATCTCTTTAAATAAGAGAAGTCTTAGAATTAGGATTTTGTAGGTGAGATCTGAACTCACCTATATGCCTCTAAATTTTACACTCTTATTTACCTACCATGGTATTCTGTTAACATTAACAATATCATGAAGGTTATTTGGTGAATATGGCAAGTTGTTTATGAAATAGAATTAAGTAAAAAAAAAATTGAGTATTGCAAAAACAGTGTGCACATATGATCCCATATAAGTTCTTTTAAAATATATAGCATTGAGCAAAATTTGTAAAGATAAATACCAAAACATGAACAGTGCTTACGTTTATTTTCTGTTTATGTATGCTTTTTATTTTTTCTACAACATATATTGTTATAAGCAAAAATATTTTAAAATCTTATCAATATGTGGGCATCTGTATATTTGTGTCTGTGTGTGACTATGACAAAACATTTTGAAGTTTATATGAAAAAGTTAACAGGATCAACTTTTTTTTCCACAAAAGAAGAATAAAGAAGAAGAATAACCAAGCATTGCAGATATGTGCCACTGGTGCAAGGAATATAGAGTGAATGAAGAAATCTATAAATGCTGAGATGAACCAACTCAGAGAATAGGAAATACAAATGTCTGGTACAGATTTGGAGAAATTGTCAATATTGGTGATGAAAGACTTAGAATAACTATTTTTGAGATAACTATTTTTCACCTATGAAGTCTGAAAAGCTTTTTCAAAAAGAGTGCTGAAACAGGTACCACAAAGTTACTATTTTAGAGAAAGCAATTTGATAAGAATCAGAAGTCTTAAAATTGTTTATACAAACCTTAACTTCTAGAATGTGATCCCAAACAAATAATCCTAAATACTGAAAACTTTTCTTGCACAAAAGATAAGTGGTGTTATCCATAACAGTGAAAAATGGAAAACAACTTAAATGTGCAGCACTATGGGAATGGGGTAATAAATGATAGAATAAATAATTTATTCATTAATTTATTCAACAAATATCCATTGGTTATAATGAACCAGGCATTGCTTCAGTGTTGAGGACATTGCAGTGAACAAAATCTCTTCTTCAAATGATTTTTCAAAAGAGGATTTGTGCCCTAGCTGGTTTGGCTAGTGGATAGAGCATCGGCCTGTGGACTGAAGTGTCCCGGGTTCTATTCCTGTCAAGGACACATGCCCAGATTTTGGGCTTGATCCCCAGAAGGGGGCATGCAGGATGTAGTCAATCAATAATTCTCTTTCATCATTGATGTTTCTATTTCTCTCCTCTCCCTTCCTGTCTCCGAAATCAATAAAAATATATTAACAACAACAACAACAACAAAAGATAATTTGTCCTCTGGACAGAGTGTGGTCTCCTGAACCAAGAGGTCATTGGTTCAATTCCCAGCTCATTGGTGTTTCTGTTTTTCTCCCTTCCTCTCTCTCTCAAATCAATAAAAGCATTTTAAACAAACAACAACAAAAAAAGGGGATTTGCATAACATGGGAAATGTTGACTTTTAAAATGTTAGGTATAAGAAATAGAACATCAAATTATACATATATTGACTTCAACTGTGTGAAAAATAAACAGAAAAAGTGTGAAAGGAAGTGCCTGAAAACCTAAGTTACTTTGTAATTGGACTATACATGAATTTTTTCTTTATATTTTTTGATATGACCCAATTTTTTTTACAATAAGAATGTATTGCTTTTTTTTATTTAGAAAAATAAAAATAAAATATAGTTGCCATTACTTATTATGTGTTGCAGTATTCACTTTAAAGAGGAAAATAGGAACTTATGTTCAAGTAATGATGGGAATTTAAAAGATCTAACTAAAACTACCAGAACTTGTGATTTTATTGAGCACCTAAAACATCTTTGGTTTTACTCATATGTTTAAAAGCCTTTAAGATGCTACTTTCATTAAAACACTTGTGTAGTAAATGGTAATTGTGTATTGAGCAAATAAAAACTTACATTTAACAGATCAAAAAGCCAACACAATGTCAATTTGATTAGGTAAATGAAAATTTAACAGCCTAGTAATTCTGTAGTCTTCTTATTTTACATGCCATCAAGAGTACAATAATATAATTAAAACTCTGAAAATGGCTTTGTAAAATAATGGTGTGTTTTTTCCTTTTCCTCTTTTAAAGTAAGATAAAGGAATGTAAATTTCTACTCAAGCATTGTTTCCTATCGTGTAGGATTCCACTAATGTGATTCTAAGTAAACTTTAATTATGTTTCATATTTATTTGCAAATTTATTTTGTGTAATTGGTCTGTGTTTTGAAATGTTTTAGATAAATTCTCTTTAGTTTTGGAATTGTTTTTGTGCTTTGTGTCTGGAAATTGGTTTGAATTAAAAATAAAGATATTCAAAATTTAATTTAAAACTATGCAAGTGCTCAGTAACAGCCTAAAATGTTGACTGTAGGTCAGAGAGCTTTGTGTTTTGGTTGTCCTATATAATTTATTATGTCCTATGTAAATGTTCCTTAAGATTTAAAACTCAAGGCTCAAAAATGTAAAAATTAGCATGGAATTCAGTCATGTTAGAATTAATAGTAAGCAAAACCTAGCTAGAGAACTGAAACAATGTCAAGAATGTTGGGTAGACTAGAACCCTCGAGAATTAGATGCTGCCCGTGAACTGTGTTTTCCCATGAGATTCTATCGTGGAGATCCTTGGATTTCCCAAAGGTCAGAGGGCGGGAGGAGAGAGCTGAGGAGGGAGCTCCTGTGTCCAGAGCTACTGCTCTTTGCACTGTACAGCTAGCTACACCCTTTCCTGTCCCTTTCAGTAGGTGACGTTTTTTGGCTTTGACTTTGAGACTGATTGAACCCAGTTGGGAAATGGAGGTCAACTGAAGCTCAGGTGGTTTTGCCCTTTCTAGGAGTGTATCTGCTCTCGCCTGGCCGGGATCAGTCCAGGCTCTCCCTCTGCCTGATGCAGGTCTGATCACTGTCTGGGCTGCGGTCAAAGTGCTGACAGCCTCGGCGCTGTCACCATCATGGGACTGGTGGTGGTGATCCTGGAGGAAGCTCTCAGCCAGTGTGAGGCTTGGCCTGTGCCAAGTCCAGCCTCCGAACTGAGGGGTCCGCACAGCCCCACGGCCACGACAGGCATCGTTTTGCTCAGTCTTTTTCCTTAATGTAGCTACAACTCTGAGCCGAAACCTGAGGCTCAGGCCTTAGTGTGCTCAGAATTCTGTTAGTCTCGCATTGGTTTACTCAGGTGTTTGCTCCTCCCTGGCCCCAGACACTGTGCAGGTGACTCCCTTCCCTTCCAGGAACGAAAATAAAAGTACACCACATATGTAATGGCCCTTCCAGGAAAGCTGCATCCTGTGACAGACATGCTGTGGGGTTGGAAGAGCAACGCAGCAGAAAGAAAATTTTCCTGGAGCAATGCAGCATTTCCTGTTAACTTATTTGATCTCTAAAGCAGTAGAGTGATCAGGATTTTTCTGCTTCCTTAAAACTATGTAAAGGTTGTCTCTTTCTTTTTCTGCCACTCTCTTTTCCTCCCGATTCTTCTTTCTACCTCCATCTCCCTCTCTCTCTGACACAGAATTACCAGTATTTTGCTTGCTAATTAAATTAAAGGAAAAAAAAAATCTGAGAGTGAGATGGCCTACTCTTCCCAGTATGGTTAGACATATTTTGATTCCCCCTCTCCTCCTAAACAACATGATTTTATACCCTATCTCCAGAGTGTTCATGTTCTTCATCGGCAGAGCTAACTGCTCTCATTCAAACCTCCGTTCTGCCACGTATTAGTCGTATGACCTTCAGCAAGTCACTTAATACCTCCATGACTCAGTTTGCTAGTGGTTAAAATGGGGATAATCCCCACAGCTTCCTCATCTGGTTACTGTGAGGATTAAATGAACTCACGTACATAAAACTTAGTGCTTAGCTAGTACTCATTAAGAATTGTTCTGCTGCCGGTCAACTCAGTATCTGCTTCTGAATTAGTACAACACAGAAAGCTTCTTTAAAAAATGCCTTCAGGGCACAGAAGTTGAGTTTTTTTTTTTTTTTTTTAATGAAGAATAGTATATTATGTGATTCTGGGTTAGGATCTGTTTAAGTTCTAAAATAGAAACATTGTGATAGTCACTCGAAGAGCATTCGAGGGAGCTGGTATCAGCTTGAACACGGCAGAACGAGATGAAGTTAGCAATTGTGATACAGAATACATCCTGGGAATCAACGGGAATTTTACAGTAATTATGATTATGACAACAATTGTGCTAGATTTTCACAGTCGCTTTTTTCATTTCAAAGATTTTCAAGGGAAATGTGCAGGCACTTAGAAAAATCTGTATGAAAAAAAACTTTAATCTCTTTAATATTCTTTAGAAGGCGAGTGTGAGCAAGAAAGTGGTTGAGTGGTTTCCCTGGAGAATAATACCATATTGGTAAGTGGTACGTCCAAGCAGCTTAATTTCTTATTTACTTCTTTAGTATATACAGATCCTACTTCTCTCAGGCCTTAAGCGATTTGCCTGTGAAATCTTAAGGAAAAATGCAACATGGTTTCTTTCTTTAAGGATATTTAACTGGTGGAAGAAATGCACTTGCTATTCCCCCAGGAACACATCTATGATATAGCTCTTGGTAGAAACTGGAATCATCATTAGATTTTCTCGAAGCATTAGTGTGTTTTTTCAGTTCTCTTAGAGTTGCATATTCAGAAATCATAGGCAAATTTCTTTAAATTAAAACTCATCCCTCTGATATAAAAGGTTTTCAGGGTCAGTGAGATCCGTGGGTGGATCGGGCCCCAAATAAGTTGTTTCAATTGAGCAGTTGAGAAATGCCTTTGAATTCCCTTCAAGTAGCTTCTTTATCTATTCACTGTTTGAAATTCCACATTAGAAATTCTCCTTTTTTTTAAAAAAACACAATTTTTAAAAAAAGTTTTCTATCTTCTGCAAATATCAGGGACATAAGTAAGTAATAACTTGCTCCGCCTCCAATAACGTGTTAGTGAGTTTAGAAACTGTCTTCTGGATTATGTGGTTTCTGTTGGGCCTTAAGAGTACTGAGGAGGCAGAGAGATCCACATCCTTGGTCGCTGGGAGAAGGGGTGGGAGTGTAAGACGGTGAGGCCCCAGCTGTGGAAATGAGGAAGGGGGGGCGGCGGTACATAAAAGAAAAGCTCCCTGTCTGCTTTTCTCCTGCTCTGGGCTATGCCTTCCTTTTTGATCTTTGAGTAATCAACAACATAAAATCCTCCCATTTTATGCCTCAGTACTTTTAGTTGTATCTTGATGTCGTTGGCTTTTGATTAAGAGCTAGCGATCATTCGCTCCTGTTCTCTGAGAAGAAAGGAGATGTTTGTAGCCTGAACAATGACAGTTTTCGTGAAAGTGGGAAGATTTTCGAATTCTCCCCAAACTCTCACAGCAGACTTTAGTAGGCTTTTTCCCAGAGTTTCATCATTCCTCCTATTATCAAGTCCCGGAAGATGAGTCTGTGCGATAAAGACGCTTACTTTCATGCGTGGCCCTTAAGAGGATGAAAACCAAGGAAGAACCTCCGCGACGTCAGTTTCATTGATGGCCACAGAACACCAGGGCTCCAGGAGGGCCTCTCAACCGCAGTCATTGGCACCAGCAGAGCAGCCCTGGCCTCTCTGTCAGGGAGCCGTACACACCTGATGGCCTTATCTACCCACTCTGGCGAGGCCACTTAAAGCTGAGACAGCAGGCAGATGGCCCTGCCCTGGAATCCTTTGTCATTCCAAATTGTGCTGTCATGTGGACAAGTCCATTTGTCCCACGTGAGGCTCTTCTCTGCCTGATGCCTTGCAACTTGCCTGAAAGATGTAGTCCGCGCCTGCTCAGGTTGTTCCCCTGGACGCTCACCCTCTCCTCACTCAGGCGTAGAGCCTGACCCTTTCTGCTTCACTCTGACCCAGCCCCATTGCCCTGACCTCAGTCTAACTCTCGGGACTCCCGGTCATGACACACCCTTGCCCATCAGTTCTGTCCCGTCAGTCTTCTCAAGTGGTACCAGTCTAATCGTTCTCAGCACTCAGTTGGCCTCCGTCTTGGCCTCCCGACCACCTGCAGCCTGGCCCTCTCACAGAGTTCGTGTTTCTGATGATTAAAGAAGATAGTTAAAGCCAAAAACCCAGGTAGGGGACTAGAAATTTGGGATGCACCAGCTATAAGCCATGAACAAGGAAAGAAATAAAAATGCTTGGCAGATAAATAAAGATATTTATGTCCTGTGAGTTGAAATAGAATAAAATTATAGGGTTTGGAGATATCTTTTGACCTTCTGCAAAAGAAAAATGTGAGATTGTGAAAAATTCCATACTTCAAAGACATGAAGCCCGATTTATTACCTTTTATAGATAAAGGAGTTTCATCTGATGATAGTTTTATGAGCAAAACTCAGGTCTTCCAAGCATATGCCTACTAAATCAGGAGGCAATAAATGTATAATCATGTTGCTAACATTATTGTAGGTTTTGCTGAAAGATGCAGGCATTGTATATGCCATTAAGGAGCTTACAATGTAACAAATACAACAGTAAAACATATAGAACAATTTCCTGATTGCAGGTCTTGTGCTATATCTTTGCCTCCTTAAACTTTCTTATAAAAAGAGAGAAATTTTTAAATTGTTAAATTTATTTGTAATACCTAGGAATAGGAAAGTGATATTTTGATACCAAGATATTCTGGCATGCTAGGTGAGTGACTATGGGACCTTTACTGAGATGTCTGGTATTTCTGAGGATCATCCAGTCCTTTCTTCATCTGAAGAAGTTTGAGGGGCCGAAACCGGTTTGGCTCAGTAGATAGAGCGTCGGCCTGCAAACTGAAGGGTCCCAGATTTGATTCTGGTCAGGGGCATATCCCCAGTGGGAGGCAGCTGGTCGATGTTTCTCATCGATATTTCTAACTCTCTATCCCTCTCTTTCCTCTCTGTAAAAAAATCAATAAAATATATTTTAAAAAAAGTTTGAGGGAATTATGCTTTCTCCCATCTCCTTTGTACTTGAAAGTAGAGAATGACCAGTAGATTTTGTTTAATAGTGTGATGATGATTATACATATAATAGTAACTGTATTAGTCAGGGTTCTCTAAGGGAGAAATGAAAGAGGGAGGGAGAGAGAAAAGTTGATTTTAAGGAATTTGGTCACAGGATTGTGGAGGCTTGATGAGTCCAAAATCTGATGGTGTAGGCCTGTAGGCTACAGATTCAGGGAGCTATATTTCTTCCAAAGGAGTCTACTGGCAGAATTCCCTCTTGCTTGGGGAGGTTAGCCTTCAGCTGATTGGATGGGCCCACCCACATTATGGAGGGTTATCTTCTTTACTCAAAGTTCACTTAAACGTTTTCTCATTCAGAAAACATGTTCATAGAAACATCTAGAATAATGTCTGACCAACTATGTGGCATTGTGGCCCAGCCAGCTGACATATAAAATTAACCTTCATACTAACCAAACTTTACTGAGCATATTCTGAGAGCCAGGCCTTGGGTTAAGTACTTCTTAGATATCTCATTTAGTTCTCTTTTTAACTCTATCAGTTGGGTGTCTTCTTTCTACCACTGAGGAAACCCAGGAATGAAGTGGATAAGTTTCGTGCTGAAGGTCCCACAGGTAATAGATGGTTGAGCTAGACTTAATATTTCTTACCTCTCTGTCTAAACATGAAAATGACACATACACCGAGAACTCCTAGGGGTCTCATGAAGGGACATCTACGTTAAGTTCCAAAGAACTCTCTGTGAGTACAAGTCATTTATTCATTTACTGAAGTTGTAACTCTTTTGCATGATGTGGTCATAATAAGGACTTACGTCTTTGTGGAAGGATTCTAGGACAAGGCTCAGAAAGATCATTTGAAAGTTTATTGACAGGCTAAGAAGCATAAGTTTAAAAGTCTGTATTTTGTGTCTGAGGTCATATTGAGTCAAAGATTATTTCAAGTTGCTGAGTAGGAACTGGCCACACACTATTGGAGCTCATTACAAGTTACTAGAGATGGGTAATGTGTAGGATAGAATCTACTCAGGGTCTAATTACCCCACAGTCATCTGGCACATAGCTGATAACCAGAGGATATGTGAAAATGGCCATTAGATGCTTTAAAATCATGGCATAAAGTCAGCCTGTTTGTTCTCACCTGAAACATGTTTTCTGAGGCGACAGCACTGTGAGAACTTGTCATTTAGAAAGGGGGAAAGAGGAGGGAGGCTTTGCAGTAGGCAAACAGCTTGAGAATGGTAAGAAATAATAGCTGGTTGGCTAAACTGGGTGGAAGAAAAAAAGCTTAATAAAACAAATAGAAACCTAAAATATACCACAGCCAGGGTCCATGTAGCATAAATTTACACATCCTTTCATACCGAAGGCCAATGGACACAAGACAGTAAATTGTCATTCATAATGAGACTCCAGGACTCATTGAGAATCAGGTTTTGAACATTTAGAAGGCCTAGAAGTGTGTGGTCTATAATAGAAGGATCCCTTGGAAAATCAGTAAGATGCTTTAGTGCTTAAAGTAATAAGCCTTCATTTCTCTAGAATAATTTTCTCCACAGTGTTTTATGTTCTGGACAGAGGTATTTTTGTGAAACAGTAATCCTTACTGTGAGACTCTTTCAGATTCCTCCTATTGGTACAGAACCGGTGCTGTGAGCGTGTTGGACATGGAGCTGTCGGCCTTAATTGACTTTTGACTAGCACCCACGTTGGCTGTAGTTTAGAGTTAGAGAGCCCAGCTGTGCAGAATTCATCTCCAATGTTAGAACTCAAATTGCTTCTGACTCTGCAGCTAGCCTGGCTGCCTTTTATCCTGCCTGAAACAGATTTATTTTCATTTTTATCTGCTTATAATGAAAAATTCACTATTTAGAATTTATTGTTTTGTGCCAATGTCTGGTAGAACGTGGCATGTAAAAAAGATTCAGGGCTTGCTTCTTTTTTTCTTTAATATTTTAATTGATTTTATTACAGAGAGGAAGGGAGAGGGATAGAGAGCTAGAAACATCGATGAGAGAGAAACATCGACCAGCTGCCTCCTGCACACCCCCCACTGGGGATGTGCCCGCAACCAAGGTACATGCCCTTGACCGGAATAGAACCGATGCTCTATCCACTGAGCCAAACCGGTTTTGGCAGGGCTTGTTTCTTTTAATGTACACATGTTGCTCAGATGCCTGAGAATAAGCATGGTGTGTAAGCAGTCATTGAAATCCAGTGGCGTATTTTATGAGTTGTGCTTTTGGGGAACTTCCCAAACAGTTTAAAATATAATATTCCATCTGATCAAAATATAAGCCTTGTATAACTCCTGATTTTCAGTAAGTTGTTTTATAACTTCAAGTTTCCAGGACCTCTATTTTTCATTTTAAAATTGTTTTAGGAGTAAGTGCTAAGAGTGTATATGTATGTGTGTACATGGTTTGCATCTTTTTCTTGTTACATATTTATAGAGATATGGGTATGAGTTAGGTCATGTGGTTGAGGTGCATTTTAAGGCCTTGTCTAGGACTTCAGAATATGTGTGTAGTGTTGATTTATAGCGAGTTCAGTCATGCTACATTAAAGTGTTGGTTGGTCATATTTTTAAAAGTCTGTGGAGGATCATCTAAGGTAAAATGTGTATTTGTGGCAATTGAATTGATTGTCAGGAGGAAAATGATCTTTTGATTTGTACAGAATCTGCCTTTGCTAAGATGGAACAGACAGATACCTCTGTGATAGTATTTCTGAGGTTCTTCCTTAAACCTTCCTTTTTTATTTTTATTTTTATAAATGAAATGTCTTATTCTTTCCACTGTGTGACATGGCATATAAGCAGTAGACCTAAATGTGTTTTTAAAGATATTTTTATTGATTTCATAGAAGAAGGGAGAGGGATAGAGGAATAGAAACATCAATAAGAGAGAATCACTGATCGGCTGCCTCCTGCATGCTCTCTACTGGGAATTAAGCCTACAACCTGGGCATGTGCCCTGACAGGTAGATGCTCAACCATTGAGCCACACAAGTTGAGCAAACCTTCTCTTTTACAACCATGTTTTGAGATGCTTTGGTTGACAAAACACATTGTATAAGTTTATATTAATGTGTGCATCATTGTTTTTTCAAAAAGGCCCTTTAAAAAAGCTACTCTTGGAAAAACCAAGATGATGGCATAGGTAAATGCTTAACTGTAGCCTCATTCAACAATTTCAAAAAATACAACTAAGCCCAAACCGGTTTGGCTCAGTGGATAGAGCATCATCCTGTGGACTGAAAGTTCCCAGGTTCGATTCCGGTCAAGGGCATGTACCTTGGTTGTGGGCATATCCCCAGTAGGGGGTGTGCAAGAGGCAGCTGATTGATGATTCTCTCCCATCGATGTTTCTAACTCTCTATCCCTCTCTCTTCCTCTCTGTAAAAAATCAATAAAATATATTAAAAAAATACAACTAAAATATAAAGTGGACATTATCCAGAACTACAGGAGAGTTGACTGACTAGAAATTCTACAACTAGAAGGAAAGAGAAAACCAGAAGGAAAATCAGAGGAGCTATAAAAGCCTAAGGTACAGAGAGACACGGTGCGAGGGTGGGGAGAGGACGGAGCCGGAGAGGAGGGGGTGGCTGATGCCTGGCTGGCGTTCCCTAGTGGGAAGGAGATAAAAGCTCTGGACTGTGCTGAACCCCAACTCCAACTGCACTGAACCCCAGTTCTGCGTGAGACCCTGAGTCTCATACAGAGGGAATCTGGGCTGTAAGGCAGTAGCTAAGGGGAACAGCGAAAGGCAGAACCCCAGAGCCACACACATTGTGTGCAGAGGATGGACTGTTCACTGAGCTGCTGGATTGCCCTAGCAGGAAGGAGACAAAAGCTCAGGACTGTGCTGAGCCCCAGTTCTAACTGCACTAAACCCCAGTTCTGGGCGAGACCCTCGGGCCCCAGCCTCATACAGAGGAAATCAGGGCTGTAAGGCTGAGGCTCAGGGAAGCAGTGAAAGGCAGAGCCCCCGAGTCGCAGAGGATAGACTGTTGATTGGGCCGCTGGGTTGCCCTTGTGGGAAGGAGACATAGGCTCTGGATTGCTTTTAACCCTATTTCAGACTGCACTGAACCCCAGTTACTAGACTGTCTGGTAGTGGGCGAAACTCTAGGGCGCCTTTCTCTCAGAGGTGCTTGCAGCAAATACCAGAGCACACTGAGGTTCACTATGACTCAGGAACCTCAGAGGGTGGGGCTAACCGGAAGCCAAGGCTGTAGGCTCCGCCCCATCCAAACTGAACACCGAGGCTTTTGCAGGTTTCCAAGTCTAGTGGAATATGGCTTTCTCCTGGCATAGACTCAGCTGATCCTCCCAACCTACCAATTCAGGGAAGCAGCAAAAATGCTGAGACAAGGAAACAGATCACTAAAGAAATAAATGGAGGACAAAAAGCAACTGGATATAGAGTTCAAAACCACCCTTATAAGGTTGTTCAAGAATCTCCTAGAAAAGGCCGATAAAATAAACGAGACCTATGAGGATATGAAAGGGATCAACAAGAAATAATAAAGGATCAACTAGAAATAAAGAATATTTTCTCTGAAATAAAATATATTATAAAGAGTCCTAAAATCAGAATGGAAGATTGCAAGAATCAAGACAAAGATTTGGAACACAAAGAGCCAGAGGACACTCCTCCGCAGAAGCAAGAAGACAAGAGAATACAGAAAGTTGAAGATAGTGTAAGAAACCTCTGTGACAACCAACATCAGAATTATGGGCGTCCCAGAAGATGACAAAGAGTAAGATACTGAAAATATATTGAAAGAAATAGTGACAGAAAACTTCCCCCAACTGGTGAAAGAAATAGACTTACAAATCCAAAAAACACACAGGACCCCAAACAAAAAGAATCCAAAGAGGACCACATCAAGACACATCATAATTAAAATTCCAGGAGCAAAAGACAAAGAGAGAATATTAAAAGCAGCAAGACAAAAGCAGGTAGTTACCTATAAAGGAGCACCCATATGACTGTCAGCTGATTTCTCAACAGAAACCATGTAGGCCAGATGGGAATGGCAAGAAATATTCAAGGTGATGAATAACAAGAACCTACAGCCCAAAATACTCTATCCAGCAAAGCTATCACTCAGAATCGAAGGCCAGATAAAGAGCTTCACAAATAAATTTAAGCTAAAGGAGTTCATTACCGCCAAGCCAGAATTCTATGAATTGCTAAAAGGGGTTCTCTAGGAAGAGGAAGAAAATAAAGATAAAAATTATGAACAACAAATACGTAACTATCAACAACTGAATCTAAAAACCAAGGGAAGTAAAAATCATGATGAACAATATTAACTGGTGAATATAATAGAATCAGAGGTATGGAAGGGGAGTGGACTGATGATTCTCAGGGAAATGGGGAGTGGGGGAGGGCGGGAAGAGACTGAACATAAACTGCACCTATGGATGAGGACAATGGGGGATGGGGAAAGAGCAGAGAGTGGGATGGAAACTTGGTGGAGGGGAGCAATGGGGGGGGATGAGGAACATTTGTAATAATATGAACAATAAAGGTTTATTTAAAAAACAAAAACAAAAAACCAACCCCAAAAGGTACTCTCTTAAAGATCGATACTATTTAAAAAAATTCTACTGGTTTGTTGTATCAAAATACTGAGGGAATTCTCTGAAGCTTTCGTATTAATGTATGTTGTGAAACTTTAAGGAGAGAGTTTAGAAGTTATGATGTTTTTTTTAGTTTAATAGTTAAAGCTGTTTTTTTTTCAACCCCAAGCCACAGACATTGAAGTTAAGTTTAAAAGAGAGACAGGTGATTTATCCTAGGGATTCAGAGATGTGCCATGGAATGCAAAGGTGGGCATAGAGCTGGATCACAAGAAGAGTTTGAAAAAAAATTCGGGATCCTCTCCCCATGTCCTTATTTCTGCTTCCCTAGGTGCCTGTGTCCAGGTTCTTCCCGTTCTCCATTGTTAACATTCTGTGGTGACTCTCCTGGGAAGCCCTTCTGCTTTGAATACCATCATAAGAAGCTTTTATTTTTATTTAAAAAAAATAAATTTTATTGATTTTTTTACAGAGAGGAAAGGAGAGGGACAGAGAGCTAGGAACATCGATGAGAGAGAAACATGGACTAGCTGCCTCCTGCACAACCCCTACCGGGGATGTGCCCACAACCAATGGGCATGCCCCTAACTCTTCAGTCTGTAGGCCGCCGCTCTATCCACTGAGCCAAACCGGTTTCGGCCACAGGAAGCTTTTAAATAGTCATTGATTAATCCTTCATTAGCTGGGTTAGTACTATTGGCTAGTCAAACAACAGTTCTAGATATGGGATAGCCCAGTGAATGGCAAACTCATTAGTCAACAGAGCGGCAAACCTCGGCTCTCGAGCCATGCGGCTCCAAAGCTGCAGTTTGCCGACTACTGGGATAGCCAGTGCGAATTGTACTGATGAGTTTATGCTTGTCATCAACTTGAATATTTAAAATTGATAAACAGCTTTTGCCAGTTTCAGTATATTTAGGATGATGCATAATTAAAAGTAGCTAAACTGAAATATAATGTAACAGAAAATTCATAACTTCAACATTTGCTTGAGATGAAAAGATTGAGTAAGCTTTTCTGGTCATAACCCATGAGAAATGCAATTATACTTTAATGATTTGGGAACTAGATTTAGTCTTTTACATGTAAAGAAATGATAAATATTTAATTTAGCTGTTTTTGTTTGAAGTATAACTCATTTACTTTATGTCTGCTTTTGCTTCATAGAAGAATATCACAAGTTCTCTTTGTCAAAATTCTATAAAGTTCCATTAATTGAGAATCCAAGAACTTAAATAATTATATTTTCTTTCTCTAGGAATATGCAGAGAGAATCAGTGTTCAAAATAGTGCCCCTCAGGCACTGCAAGAATGGGTTTCTGAATCTCCCAAAAGGATGACATTATATTGGTATAGAATTAGTGTTGGAATATTTTATTCCTATTCATAGATCATCAGTACATTTTTTAACTATGCACTCAGATCCTCCAAACCATACTGGTTTATACTCTTGTCAAAGACTCTGGAGGGCTTATATGCTTCCTGAAATACACTGCTTATTTTTTATGTTTGTATCTTTGGATTCACTTTTTCTTTTTTCTTTTTTAAATTTGGAAGAAGTCTAGGGGCAGGGATGGAAACCGTGTCAAGAAGTTAAGGCTTCAGATCTTGAGATGATAAGTAGACAAGGTTTGGAAAGCCCTGAGTTGGAAGGTTTAATAATTTGGAGCTACAAGAGGGAGGATTCTAGAGGTCAGCAGTTTCTGAAGGAGATTTAATTACGATGCCACACCTGAGAATGCTGTGAAGGGACGGAAGTGCTGACGTCTTTATTCTCTATTACAATCATACACATTTAGTAGAATATAAGGTGAGTAGGAAAGAGCACTAATATATTCCTCTTATGGTTACTGCCATAGATGTAAAAAGCATAATGAAGTGCACACTGGGCTATCGGCTGTTTTGTCTGAGTCCAGGCTAGTTAATTATAAGCCTTTGGACAAGTCTCTTAGCCAACCCAAGCCTCCAGGTTCCAGTGATGAAAAACCTGATGCTGAATTTGATGTCACCCAGGGGCAAATATTAAATGAGTTTTATGGAAGTTGTAGATGAAGAAGTTATACCTGCACTAACTCTGCTCAGTGTACATTGGAATTCATTTTTACCTATTTATTTACTCAGCAATAATTTTGAGAGTCTAGTATGTGGAGAAACTGGGCACTGTTCTGGTGTTGAAGATGTGTTCTCTTAGAACTTATATTCTCATGGGAAGGGAAGCACAACAGGCACAAGGCCAAAAGCCTGTTGGAGTATATAATATTGTCAGGGTGAGAGGAGGGAACCATTTAGATAGGGTGGTTAGGGAAACTAGTTCCAGTCTCTAAGTGGAATCTAATATATTCACTGTCTTTTGTTCTTATGATATTTTTGATGTCCCCTTGTGGGCCTCACATCCTTGCTAACCTCTCCACTTCGTGGGATTACATTTTCCAGCAAACACACCACCAGCATTCATTTAAATGCCTAATCATTGACAAAATTGCAGCTGTGTTCATCATTGTCAATTCTAATTTGTATGATGATCCTATCCAAACATACCTCAGGGTACATTTGCACATCTAATTACAACATTAAAACTAATAATAGCCCGATAAAATACTACTCAGACAAAAATCTAAGCAAACAGCTGGCTGTTCTATTGTGTCCTGGAGGACGTGCAGATTCAGACTTTGTTCCTTAACTCAAGGGCCTGAATTCTAAAGTGCAGGCCCTCCTCCACGCACACCCTGCTGAGTGAGGGAAGGCTGAGGCAGGATGTATCTAAGTCAAAGGGATGTTCTTCCATAAAAGAGCCTGCAAGAAACCAGAACTTATAGAACTACATGGGGGGAAAAGTGCTTTTCTTTCATTTTACCCAGAGGAAGACTGCAACTAAATTCAAATTGGACCAAAATACACAGGATATTGGTACATGGTGTTATTAAAGTGCCCACCTTTCTACAGAAAGTTAACATTTACAACTTCTGAGGAAGGAAGGCTAAGGAATAACAATGCTTTTCAGATATTTGAAGGAGTCATACTGTTACCTCATGGAAACAATGGTAAGCTCCATTTTCCATTAGTGATTGAGTTTATACTTCTATAAAGAGAGAGGAAATTTGGATCAAAAATTGTAGACCTATCTGAAAACTTCTGGATAGTAAAAGTTGTTCCTTATTGGAATGTATTGTTGAGAGAGTTCTTAACAGTATTTCCTTAAAGCTTTTAAGTAACCATTTACATTTTCATCAGCCTTAATAGATTAGGCATAACACTCCTGAGAAATAATAATGGATTAACATAAATCTTCAAGGTGCTTCTTACCTTCTGATTCTATTATGTCTACCCTTTTCAGATTCAGCAAACCTTTGGAATCACAGGAACACTGTGTCTCATATTTTCACATACATTAACTTATTGGTTGTAATTCTCACAAGAAATGGGCAAAGTAGATATCATTGTTTCTGTTGTAGATGAGAAAAAACCAACGGTACAAAAGGTGAAGTTACTCTTTGAAAATTACACAGCGAGGAAGAGCTGGGAGGAGGGCTTGGAACAAGGACTCTGAACTTGGGTTCTGGCTTAGACGTCCTCCTTGAGCTCCAAGATATCAGGCCTAATTTCTAGTTCTGTTTCTCTGTTTTTACCCTAGCTTCTTTATTTGTAAAGTGAATTGGTTAGAATGAGAAGATTTGGGTAACTTTCTCTCCCACATCTGTAAGGTATGACTCACCCAGAACTTCAGAGAAATCAATACTTAAGATTTTCATGCACACTGTGAGAACACTTTGTGAAGAGATATATAACTAGAGGCCTGATGCACTGATACATGCACTGCTGGGGTCCCTCAGCCTGGCCTGCGGGGATTGGATTGAAACTGGCTCTCTGACATCCCCTGAGGGGTCCCAGGTTGCCAGAGGGTACAGGCCAAGCCAAAGGACCCCATTGGTGCACTATCAAGGTCAGGGAGGTACCATAGGAAGGCTCTAGGGTATGTCTGACCTGTCTCTCCCAGTCCTGATCAGCCAGATCCCAGCAGCAAGCTAACCTACCAAGTGGAGCATCTGTTCTCTGGTGGTCAATGCACGTCATAGTGACAGGTCAAATGGTTGAACGAATGGTCAGACACTTAACATATTGAGATTTTATTATATAGGGTAATATAGATCTTATTTCTGAGTTGGGAATTTTGTGTGTGGAAGGCAAGTAAAAAGTGACATCTCTATGTGACCTAATGATCAAATGCACTAACTATTGAAATAGAATCATATAGCCATTTCTTGATTTTCCACCTCTCCCCCCCCCATCTACTATCTGATCCCAGATCCCCCATCATCCATCATCTTTGAAATTTTCTGCATTTATGACTGATCCTGAATTTTGCTGTATTTGATTATAGATATAAATGACTAGGGGGAAGAAAAGAGAAGATTTCTTTATTCTTCTTGAAAATGATTTCTCAGCCTAGGGAAAACTCTCTGTGTCTGAACTGTCCAGCACAGTAGTCACTAGCCACATGTGGCTGTAAAGTAAATGAACAAAATATAAAGTATACACTGGATTTCGAAGACTAGAAAGAAAAAAGAACAGTAAATATTTCATTAATAACTTCCTTATATTGATTACATGTTGAAATGATAATATTTTGACTATGTTGGATTAAATATTTTACTAAAACTAATTTAATCAGTTTCTTTTTTTAAAATTTATTTTTTAAATCTTCACCCGAGGATATGTTTTTTATTGATTTGAGAGAGGAAAGTGGGGAGGGAAGGAAGGAAGGAAGGAAGGAAGGAAGGAAGGAAGGAAGGAAGGAAGGAAGGAAGGAAGGAGAAAGAGAGATAAATTGGTTGCTTCCTATAAGCATGCCCCACAGGTTATCGAACCCTACCATTTAGATATGTGCCCCGACTGGAAATCAAACCTGCAACATTTGGCTTATGGGACAGTGCTCTAACCAACTGAGCCACCTGGCCAGGACTCTCTTAATTTTTAAGAGTAGCTTCTAGAATATTTAAAATTATATCTGTAGCTTGTATTTGTAACTTGCATTATTGCTGGTTGAAATAGGATAGATCCTTCTCCCACTCTCCAAGAAAGACTTGTCTGGTTCAAAATGTCAGTATTGCTGAGGTTAAGAACTCCTGGTATAGATGATTCAGAAAGGAGAAGGAGAGGAAAAAGATTGGGAATGAAAATTACTTTTAGGTTAATTTTATTTGAAACATTAGAATGAATAAGTATTAAAGGACTATTCTTGTAGGAAAGAGTAAAGAAAATTGTAGGTGGTTAGGGATGTAGGTGGTTTTGTTATTTCAACAAATATTTATTGAGTGACTACAAATACTTTTTGGAATAGGATGAGGGAAGAAAAAAATACATAAATACAAACAAATATTGAATTCTGTTTGTATGCAAAACTTCTACAGGGAAAAAAAATATAAAATATGATTCCTGTCTTCAGAAAGACTGCAGGTTAGTAGGAGATGGCATGAGAAGCAGACTTTCTTTGAAAAGCAGCATATGATGTCAGAAGACAGATGGTGGGACAAACAACAACTATTGATTTCAAGGGAAAATAAACCATGTTTGGCTTTGGAAATCAGTTAAGGCTTCATGGAGAAGGTCCTACATGAAATGTTCTACCATTGGGCAAGATAACAACCCATGCAGATGGTGGAAAGGCATACATAACAGAGGGAACAGCATGGCGCAAGACATTGGGGAAGGAAAATACAGGGTGCGTTTGGGGGATAGTTTATAGTCAAGTTGACTTAGAATCCCAGTGGGAAACAGTTGGGAATGAGACTAAAATATGAAAACACCACACAAAACAAATAAAGAAAAATAAAGAAAACTGAGGTCATGTGAAATAGATTGGTTAGGTGAGAAAAAGGCAAGACGAGAGAGAGGCAAACTGTAAAGGACTAGCAGTTGACTGGATGGCTCAGGTAAAGGAGAAGCAGGGATCATAGATGATTCCTTTAAGCTTTAAGCTTGGGTGTCTGGGAACATTCATTGGAATGGAGGTCAGGGAATTTGATTGGTTTGGCAAGGATGGGAAAGACGAGTTCAGGATTGGTTTGTTGAATTTGAGGTAACAATAAGTTGCTTAGATGGTGGAGAGGTCAAGGAAGCCCCTGGGAATCAGAATTGGAGGCCTAGAGAGTGATGAGGATGAGAAATAGAGAGTTTGGAATCTTCTCTAGTAAAGTATCATTGACTTTTGAGAAATGTCATGTCCAATGAGAGTGCTAGGACACCCCCTTAGTTGTGACTGTATTTAGGTGATGAAATGAAGACGACTAAATTCAGTAGAGGAAATAAAAGATATAGCAGAGAACACAGAAACAGGATTTTCTGTAATTTGGCATCATGAAAGTTAGCGGAAGCTTTACATGGGAATGTTCCATTGTGGGACAGTAGTAACAGAGTACGGAGGATGAAGCGGCAGCCATGTTTAGGAAATGGATTTCACCATCAAAAGGCTGTTGGTAGCCTCGTGATGGGTGGAAAGTGGATGATAGGGAACAAAGAAGAAAGCGGGCAAACTGTTTCTGTGGTCACAGCCCATCCCAGAGCATCTGTTGGGAGAACAGGCCCATGCTAGTTTTGTGACATTTTATTCTCTTGGACCATTCATTTCTTCAACAGATATTTTATTAGAGAAGTATTTATTATTTTACCTAACATGTGATGGGCAATTAGGGGCCCATAAAGAAAACTAAGATAATATCTCTAGCATCTTACCCCCCTCTGGGCTCAAGAAACCAGAGCTAACTAGGCCATTGATGGGGGAAAAAGTGGCAGAAGGAAAATTTTTTAATAATTAGGCTCCTAAATCCTAAAATTTTGCAGTTGTCCATATTTCTTCTTTATCAAAGCTCCAAAAGTTTCTAGAGTTGACATCCTGAACAAGGGACCATGCCTAATTCTACCTACCCTTATACAGCTTGGGCTAAGGAGAATGTTTCTGGTAAAAGAAATTAAGTAGAAATGATGGGGGAGGGGTTTAAAATTAAATAAATAAATTCACCCTAGCCGGGATCACCTTTTCATAGTTTGAAGTAATATTAATTTTTAATTTTATGTACCAATTTCAGAAGGGTTGGTGAAAATGAAGAACTAACTGCTACATTTTAATATTTATGACTAAGGGGGATGTGAGAAATAGCTGAATGAGATTCTTGCGAATCAAAGAGAGAAAATTATACTTTTAAAGTATATTTCCAAATTGGGAAACTTTTGCCATTTGAATGAAAAAGCCATGAAAAAATAGTTTTTTTTAAATTCTTTTCTTTTTCTTTTTTTCTTTATTGATTAAGGAATTATATATGTGTCCCCCATTGCCTCCCCACTCATGCCCTTAAATAGCCTCCCTCCCCCCCTGTGTGTGTGTCCATTGGTTAGGCTTATATGCATGCATGCATGCAAGTCCTTTGGTTGATCTCTCCCCCTCTCCCTCCCCTACCTTCCCTCTGAGGTTTGACGGTTTGATCTATTCTTCTCTTTTGTTTTTCTACGTGTGCTACATTGCTAGTTACGGTGCCACGAAGAGATGGGTGTTTCTTAATCTGCCCTGGGTGAGGGATGCATTTATAGTTTACCTTGAGGTTTACATCCCTGTGCATGTTGTTATTGACGACAGCTTTTACTTCCCTACAGCAATGTTGTCTTGTGATGGCTTAAGGAAAGTTTATAGTCAGATGCTAGATTACATTTTTTTCCTGTTCTGTTGCTATTGGAAACAAGTAAATAAAAACACATAAGCAATTCACATTTGAAGAATGTGTATGTTTTAAAATACAAAAGTACAGAAAAATACAAAAAGAGAAATGTGCTTGCTAGAAATTGCCAGCAATATAAATAGTCAAAGCTTCAGTCAGCATGACTGGCACCTGTCAGTTACTGCTTTGGAAGGACTTGTATTTCTAAAAACAGATGGAAATGTCAAAGCAATGTTACATGGTTGCCAGAATTTTGGCTTGATAATCAAAATATATCAGTTTTATTTTTGGATTTGCCAAAGGTTTATTGTTTGACCTTGATTAAATTTTATGTAAACCTATTTAACATGTGAGCCCGATATTTCACGTTGATAAAATGAAAATACCAATGAATGTCATTATGTTTCCCAATGATTAAGTCTACAGGGTATTTAGGTCCTTCAATAAATAATAATTGTAAGAAATTGAGAAATTCTATAACCAATATGTTCCACAAATTGTATTGACTAATTTAAAAATTCATTTGTTAAATACTGGTGCTGCAACATGTAAAAGGTGCATTTACCTGTAAATGTAAAATTTACATGTCAAAGGTGCATTTACATGTAAACAGTCTCCACAGGGATTACTCAGAGTGCTTTTGGGATACTTTACTTCTTACATTAAAAACATGGAGAAAAAGAAAGAGGGAGGGAGTCAACATTTAGTCTTTATTAGTAAAATATACTGAAGAGGTGGAAACTATTGGATAAAAAGTTCGTTAAAATTATTCATAAATGCCTATTCACCACACCAGCTGTGTTCTGCGTTAGAGTAGATAATAGGGGTATGGGAAATGCTTTCCTTTTCAGCAGTCTTTTTAACAACAATTTCTACTTATATGAATGCTGAAAATTGCTGATATAATTACAACTATCCTTTTGATCCAAAATATGCTTGTGAAGAGGCTACTAAAAATACATGCTTAAAAGTGGTTCTTTTCAAATATGGTTCTTTGAGTGTTCAGTTTTAGAAGGCAATATTTGAAATGGCGAGGTTTGGGGGTTGGGGTAAGCAGGTACCCCAGTACTCCCCAAATTCCTAGTGGAATGGCTGAAAGGATATGGAAATGGGGGGAAATCAGCATTAACAAGAGAAACCAGTGAAGGTTACAACCCCAATGGCAGAGAGTGACGGGGGATTTTTGTTGGCGTTTCCTCAGTGGATCCAGGTTGGAGGATGTCCTAGAGGCCCTCCCCCTCAGTGGGTCCAGAAAGTAAGGTGGTGACCTGAGTGATGCAATGTTTGGAAGTGCAGCGTGAGGCGGGGGGCTGGTGAGCATGTAACCATGGCATATTGAGATTCAGGTTTCCCTGTGTGTCTCCTTTACAGCCATCTTGCCCTCTTTCAATTCCTTCTCCTCACTAGACTTCCATGAGCCTTAAAAAATATATATATACATTTATTGATTTCAGAGAGGAAGGGAGAAGGAGAGGGAGATAGAAACATCCACGATGAGAGAGAATCATTGATCAGCTGCCTCCTGCACGCCCCACACTGGGATCGAGCCTGCAACTCAGGCATGTGCCCTGACCGGGAATCAAACCCTAACCTGGTTCATAGGTCTATGCTCAACCACAGAGTCACACTGGCTGGACTTCCACTGAGCCTTTTAAGAGGCAGGTCTGTCATGTGATCTCTGTTTAAATACTTCCAGGGGTTTTGACTGTTTATAGATTAAGGCAGTCACCCAGAATATGGACCTCTCCTGACACCTAGCCCTGTGTCTACCATGGCTTCTCTGCCATAGCACATGACCTCATGAGCAACACTAGCCTTGGGTCTTTGCGTTGGGTAACCTCCTTAATCCCTAATCATCCTTCAGGACTTGGCTCCATCATTACTTCCTTAAGGATCATCAGAGATATGTGCTGTCATGGCACTTTAATTCTAATGGTAGAGTCATTTTTATGATTCTCTACTTGGTCTTTGTCTCTCATATTAGACTTGGAGAGTCAGAAGGACAACATTGAATCCCTGGGGTGAGTACATACTTGGCACACATTACTCAATAAGTATTTATGGAATGGATGAATGGATAAATGGATTGGTGGAGCCAGCATTTGTAATTCAAGAGCTACCTTGACCTTTGCTTCCTCCATAATCGACTACCACAAGCAAAGCTCCAGGCTTGGTGACGGGAAAGCTCTTCAGGTTGCTCTGGGTGTGTCTGCCACATCAGACAGAGGTTTTGGAAAATGGGTCATTTCCCAGGGAATGCGATCCACATTGGAGGTCTAGAGATGCTCATTCCAACTCCTTTTCGGTCCGCATGGACTGCTGGATATTGTACTGGCAAAGCACTGTCTTCCTCCTCATCCTACCCTGCTCTAGACCATTTCCCCTGCAATCCAGATAGGGACGTGTCTCTAAGAAAGATTTGGAACTGCAGCAAATTATGCCAGCAAGCAGCTCAGCTCAGGAGATTATTTTATCGGAAAATAAGGTTCTCTTGTGGATACTATTAAGAGATTCTGTTACTCAACATAAAGGGATCACCATTTTCCTAAGGGTTCAGCGGAATTGTTTCCTCTATAATAGATTGATCATGAAATATGAGATGATTTTAGAAAACATGCTTTTGTGCTTTCAACAACACTTACGGGGATGTTGCATGTGTGAAGCTGCAGCCAGCTAAGCAGGCTGCCAGGAATAGGAAGAGGAAGGAAGAATGACACAGTGGAAAAGGGTGAAAGCCAGTCCTAATAGAAATAATGACAAGAGCTAGCATTTAGTGAGCACGTACTCGGGCCAGGCATTGTTCCAAAGGCCCACATGTTTTAACTCATTTAATCTTCACGACAGCCTTATGAGGGACATGCAACTATTAACTCAACTGAGAAAGGAGTCAACAGAACTGGGACACTAAGAAATACCACAAGTAGTGAAGTAGAAAACAAACTGAGGGGAAAAAAATTCATAGAGGAAAAGGGATAGTATTGAAAACTATAGAAAAGAAAACCCTTAGCAGCTTTTGATGGTAAATTTAGGGATAGTTTTTATTTTCTTCTTTATACTTTTTAAATATTTTTTAAGCAGAAAATTAAAAAAAGACACTGTCCTTTAGCAAAAAATATAGTTGGCAGAAAGCACCCAAGGTTTTCAATAAACAATCTTAAGTAATTCAATGACAATTAAATTGCATTAGAGGCAGTGTTTAGGGATTTAGGCAAGTGTAACGCAGCCCAAGGAGGAGGTAAACCTTCTAAATGGGAAAATAGGCCAGAGACATTCATGCTGCTGCAGAAGCTCTGTGACCATACGCTCTTCCAAATGAAAAGAAAAAGAACAGCCCTGGCTCGTTAAGGGTATTTTGAGAATTCAGATTAGAGTGCTGAGAAAGCACTTTTATACATGATAATTGGGAACTAGTTAATAATTTATGCTTGCAATTTAAAATATTTATTTTAATAGAAAGTGCATACTTATGTATTCTAGATTATGTATTCTTTCATGTATTCACACCTGGAGATATAAACCTAGCTGACTGACCCTTATTATTATGACCCACTATACCGCCTGATGGCAGATGTAAAGATTGCAAGCTAAAACCAGGACAAAATACACCTGTGATGGCCTAGCTTTAGCAATTCAAGCCCATGAGGTGATAATAAAGGTAATGGATATTTGAAAGTGCGAAGGTTGTCTTGGTAATGTACGTTTATTTATTGTATCAATGGAAATAGAAGACTAAAGTGTAAGCTTGCTTACAAGAGTAAACAATTATAAATCAAGTGGCTTTGAAATTTAAAATTTCTTATTTTCTTCATTTCTAATAATAACATTCTATATTTTTAAGATTTAAAAAATATATATTTTTAATGATTTCAGAGAGGAAGGGAGAGTGAGACAGAAATAATGATGAGAGAGAATCATTGATTGGCTGCCTCCTGTATGCCTCTTACTGTTGTGGGATTGAGCCCACAACAAAGGCATGTGCCCCAACCAGGAATTGAACCATGACCTCCTGGTTTATAGAAGATGCTCAACCACTAAGCTACACTGACAGGACTGAATAATCCCCCCCCCCCCCACCAGGCTGTACCATAGTGATTAGGGTCATAATAGTTTTCTATAATTGATCATTTAAACTCTGCACTTAGAACACAAGTTAAATCCTTTGAGCTCTGGTCCTGCCCCAGGTGTGGCCAGTCAGAAAGGGATCATGGGAGGTTGGCTTCAGGGCATGTCTGGCCCATCTCGCCTAGTCCAGCCCTGCCGGACACCTTCTTGTTAATTTCCTTTCAATGTGTACAAATCTGTGCACTGGGCCTCTAGTCAGTCTGTTTGTCTATCTATCTATTATCTATCTATCTATCTATCATCTATCATCTATCTATCTAAAAGCCTAAGTGACCGAACTACCAAACGACCGGTCAACCAGTTGCTATGACCACCAGGGGGCAGACACTCAATGCAGGAGCTGCTCCCTACTGGTGAGTGTGCTTCCATAGCAGGAGCGCTGCTCAGCTGACCAACTGGCGCCAGACACCGGACTCATGGCTGTTGAGTGCAGTTGCAGCAGCAGCAGTGCGAACCTCTTTAGTGGGCCCTTCTCTTGTATGTTCCTCCCCTATCTGAACTGAGGCTGGGATTGGGACTGACATTGGGACAGACTGGGCACGAGCCCATGGCCGCTTCTTGGTCACTGGCACGCCAGTAACGCCCTAGGATTGGCGCAAATTGCAGCGGAGCACTGAGGAGCCTACCAAGTGGTGGAGGTGGCAGGTGTGGCGGGGCTGGGATGCACAGGAGTGGAATGGTGCCTGGCCTGGGCTTGGCTTCCTCCCTGGTCGCCTGTCACTTCGAGCATTGCTATATCCCTTGGGGGATGTAGGACTGCTGGTGTCAGCTGTTCCCTGCAGACCAGGCCAAGGGACCCCACTGGTGCATGAATCCATGCACAGGGCCTCTAGTATAATTATAACAAGCACTACTCAGCAAATAAAAGGGATGGACTATTGATACATGCTACAACACAGATGAACCTCAAAACTAATTTTGTTGAGTAAAAGAAGTCAGACACCTCTGACCATCCCCAAAGAGTGCATATTGTATGTTCTCATTTGTATAAAACTTGAAAAAATGCCAACAGATCACTGTTTGTTTAGGGACAGGAGAAGGGAGAGGTGGAAGACAGGGTGTGGTGGGAGGAAACTCTTGGGGGTCATGTATGGATTTATTATCATGATGGTGGCAAAGATTTCTTGGATGTCAAAACCTGGAAGTCAACACTCACTGAATTCTGTATTTTAATATATGCAGTTTATTGTATAAAATTGTAAAAGAAAACCGTATTAAGTTGAACTCACTAATGTGGCTTTACTCTTCTTGGTTTAAATGTGCTTTCACTGTCTGCTCTTAGGTTAACACTTCCTGACAGTTTAAGTTGATAATTCCTTTAGCATTAATAATATTTAAATATGTTTAGACATTACATATTATACGTAGACTTAAAATAGCACAAACATCAAAGGACCAAAATTTTATGAGTGGTACTGTGAAATAAAACAAGATTAATTATTTATTAAGTCAAAACATTTTCCACACACCATTATGGAAAGTACAGTGCCATATCATGCTTTGGACTTGGGTTGAAAACTCTGTCTTTCAAATCTATTTATTTGCTTCTCAAGTATTTATGTTATTAAGTACCGTGTGCTCATTTTATACATAAAGTGCAAGAAAAGAAATCACAAAAAAAGAACTGACCTCCAAAGGGGTTCATATTTCATTCGGGAAGATGAGATTTATGTACATATTCAAGGAAGTTTAAAGGAAGCCTTTACCTGAGGTTGACATTTGTTTTCCATGAAATTAACTTTTCAGGTAGTGATTGAGAGATCTAAGTTTTTTTCTGCAGGAGACAATTACATTTTCTCATGTTTCAGGTCTTTACATTAATCTTTCATGTATATGTATTTCATCACCAACCACCTGTCTTTGTTTTATATCTAAGGATTATAAGAGGATTTAATTCTACATTTATTCTCCTTTTCAGCCTCCTTACCTGAGGCCTGATTTGAAAGTAGATCATGCTGTTGCTGCCCTAGTCACCCTCACTTAAAATGGTAGTAGTCACATTCAGTAACATTAGCATTTTTTTTTCTAGATGTCACCTCTCCAGCTGTGAAGGTGTTTTCCCTTAGATGATTCATGGGATGCTAGGAAAGGGAAGGTGCTTTCCAGAGAAGCACTTACCTTTCCCGCTGCTCTTCCTTTGAGTGGCTTTCCAGTGACCGCTTTTCATGGTGTTCACCTTTCACATAGCTCCCTTCCTTCCTTCATATTTCATCCTCTACTATTACCACTCAGTCTCACCGGGGCCAGAGGAGGGGCCGAGCCGCTGTGTGTCTGCCACTGGCTCCCAGGCCAGCTGGTGGGGGAGACAGTGTCGCCTTTTACATCTGTCATCACTCAGGGCCCCCTGAGGCGCTAACTATGGTTGCTTGCATTGCGCTTCAGCAAAACAGATTCCTGCACTGGCTGATTTCCTGGAGATAAGCTGAAGTGCCTGTGTATGTGTACCAGCCGTGGGCAAAGGGTGATGTAGGAGGCTGGCTTGTTGAGTGCCTGATCATCATTTTTGAAATTTTTCCTGCCTCCAATCCGGGACCCTTTTTTCCTTCTTTCCAGACTCAGTTTTTGTGCTCTGTTCTTATTAAAGCCTTCTTTTAGGGTGTGGGGGTGATTCCTATGAACTACCTTTCATGTGATCTTTAAGTCCACTTTCCCTTGAAGTATTTGCACTTTAAACGTTGCCTCTGATGTGGTGTGTAAGCTTCTCTCTGGGGGAAGGCTCTCAGGCTTCGGGGAGCAGGTAGAGAGGAGGGGGTTTGGGGGAGAAACTGATTGCTTGGTGCGTCTGAAATGGTGCTGTGGGTCAGTGGTTTTCCAACTGTTTGCAGTAACACGTTTCTTTCTGTCGGCGCTCAGTATGTACACTTGGTTTTTAAAAATGGAGCTGGCTGGCTGAGTGACAAAAGGTCCCCTTTCTCTTGGGTGCCCCCTTGTAGGCCTCCTAGGGTTCCCTGGATCAGTTTAAAGAGCACTGTGTATTTCTTTTTAAAAAAATATATTTTATTGATATTTTACAGAGAGGAAGGGAGAGAGATAGAGAGCTAGAATCGTCGATGAGAGAGAAACATCGACCAGCTGCCTCTTGCACACCCCCCACCGGGGATGTGCCCGCAACCAAGGTACATGCCCTTGACCGGAATCGAACCCGGGACCTTTCAGTCCACAGACCGATGCTCTACCACTGAGCCAAACCGGTTTCGGCAACTGTGTACTTCTTTCTGGCCTCTGCCTGGCATGCAGAAACCTGATCCCAGAAGTAATGTCCACAATCGTCACTTTTCTCAAACACATCCCAGAGCTGAGGTTGCAGTGCAACAGCTACCCTACAATTCAAGGACAAACAGACACCTCCGAGGAGGGACTGAAATGCAGGCCATGGCTTATCGGTTGCAGACTTGGAGGGAGGAAGGCAGGTCGGCATAAAAGCAGAGTATCTGCATTCAGCTAAGTTGTTAATGGATTCCTAAAGATCAATTGGATAGTGGTAGCATATAGAGCCCATGTGGGTGGTGGGAGATACAGGGGGGTGGGCACTCCCCGGAAGGCTCTCCTCACAGGCTTCACTGGGTGCTCCTAAGAAAGACAAAGGCAGGGCAGACAAAGGCCTGAGAGTCTCCCTGGGTGAGGAGAGAACTTCAGTCTTGGGTCCAGAGGAATGGGGGTGGGGATTAAGGAGCATCTTCTACCACTGAAGGAGGGGCAGAATCACCGAGAAAGTCTTCCTCTGAGACAGAGGGACACCAGGCTTTCCTAAGATTGTGGCTGAACAGGATGTCAGAGAAACACTCGCCTCACAAACCTTAGACAAGCATAAGTCCCCATGTTCTACTCACCCATTGTGCCAGGTATCTATTACAGTTTCAACAAGCCACCTTAGAGTTTAATGGCCTAAAACATAGGCAGTTTATTCTCTCTCTCAGAACTCTGTAACCCCGGCAAGCTGCGCAGTTGTTCTGCTCCTGATGGGGTTTGCTGATGCTGAAAAGGCCTTAATCGCTGCTTCTCCATTCATAAACGGGCATCTCAGTAGGCTTGGCTGGCATTGCCTCAGGCTGGTTTGGGCTCCTTTCCTGCCTCTGACTTCAGTTTTCTTGGTGGTTCTTTTCAAGGGCAAAGTGCCGAAGTTGCTCAGCCTCTTAAAGGCTAGACTGGAGCTGGCACGAGGTTACTCTCGGTGCTTTCTGGACAAGACAAGTTAGGGGCCGGCCCAGATTCAGGGAAAGAGATTCCGCCTCTTGATGGGTGCAGCAGTATTCACATACAGTGGACCCCCTGAACAGTGCAAGGGTTCGGGACACTGACCATCCCACCCCGTGCCATTGAACAATCTCAGAATAATGGACTTCCCTGGAAACTTAGCTACTAATGGCCTACTATTGACCAGAAGCCTTACCAATAATATAAACAGTCAGTTAACACATACATATGTTATAGACTATAATCTTATAGAAAAGTGGGCTAGAGGAAATAAGATGCTATTAAGGAAATAATAAAGAAGAGAAAATACATTTACAGTATATATATATATATATATATATATATATATATATATGAAAAATGCAAGTATAAGTGGACCCTCTCAGTTCAAATTCTTGTTGTTCAAGGGTCAGTTGTATATGCAGGAAAAGAGTGGGTGGCCGCCAGCTCTGTGGATCATCACCATTCTGAATTTGCCATACTTCACTCCTCCACCTTTGTCCTTATCTCTCTTGTTCCCTTTCTTTTATTAATATTTTTTTCATAAATCTCCATCCATTAAAATACACCCCAACTGTAAATTTCACTCCCTTCTTGAAATGTCTTGTAGAATTGAGTAACCACCATCAGATCTAAGTTCTAGTAATTCACATGACTCTGAGCAAGTGATTCCATATCTAGGTATTTAAATATCTTCATATAAAAAATGGGGAATTAGCCCTAACCAATTTGGCTCAGTGGATAGAGAATTGGCCTGTGGACTGAAGGGTCCAGGTTTGATTCTGGTCAAGGACATGTACCTTGGTTGCGGGCACATCCTCAGTGTGAGGTGTGCAGGAGGCAGCTGATCTATGTTTCTCTCTCATTGATGTTTCTAACTCTCTATCCCTCTCCTTCCTCTCTGTAAAAAAATTAATAAATAAAAAAATAAAAAAATGGGGAATTATATCTGTGCTGCATATTTTATAGGGATATTGTAAAGGCAAAGGAAATGATATATGCAAATGCACTTTGAACTATAATAGTGAAAGTGCCTTCACTGATACAAGGCAATATTATTATTCCAATTTGTTTATTTGTTTCCAATTGAGTGCTCCAGATAACCTCTTCATTAGTTGTTAAGTTGTCCTTTTCAGTACAAGTTCAGACATCAATTCCTTTTCCCCCAAATTTTTAATCCTGTTTAAAGTAAGATGAAGGGGATAAGTGGTCAGGAGTAATCAGATAACAAGTCTCAACTCAGCCATTCCCTTCTACTTTTGAGCATGAGAGCAAGTCATTTAGCTTCTTTGAGTCTGTGTCAGTATTGTTAAAATGAAATAATTCATGCTCTGTTCAAGGGGATATAGTGAGGCTCAAATTAAATGCATGTGAAAATTCTTCTGAAATAAACATAAAGGATGATGATGTTAGTGATTATTTCAGAATACTCCTTTGTATCATGGCTTCCTGCCTTATGTTTGATTATCTATCTGTCAGTCTATGTATCTATCTCTCTATCTACCTATCTGTCCTTGTGTCTATATATGTGAATTTGGAGTTACCAGATATTTGGACTATCTGAATGTCTTAATATTTTAATTTTTCAAGTGTTCGTAATTTCTTCTATTTTCTATAGAGAAAGAAACCATTTTAACCCAATTTCTTACATGTACACAAACATACACTATGAAACAAAGCAATGCTTTTTCTTTCAAGGGATAGTATCATGTGTATCTTAAATATACAGGGTGTTCCCAAAAGATGTAAACACACTTGAATAACCGAAAGCTCAATTTTGAAATTGAAATGTGTTTTAATAAGCACTGCCTTTATTATTATCAAAGGGTGTGCCTACATTTTTTGGGGGCATCCTATCTATAGACAAAACTGTGGTTCACCTGGTAATGAAGGACCTTAGACACCTCTCATCCCCCGGTAACCTAGAGTTACACAGCCCCAGCTGTAAGATGTTATTGTGCCCTTAATTTTTTTTTCAAGCCTCCTGACAGGTCCACAGAAGCAAATAAGGGCCACAATGGTGCTGGTGGTGGGGCCAATGGTAAACCATAGCTGGCATTCCTGGTGCCGGAACTCATTGTAATCTACCATCAGGGTCATTTCTATTTCATGCTCCAATCCAGCGGTCGGCAAACTCATTAGTCAACAGAGCGGTAAACCTTGGCTTGGGAGCCTTATGTGGCTCATGAGCCACAGTTTGCCGGTCACTGTTCTAGTGCCGCTGTATTACTGCCTTTCATGTGGGGATGATATTGTTTCTGAGCCTGCAGCATTTTCTGGTTTTATGCCAACTGTTCGGTTTCCAGCTGCTAAGAATCCTCCTGAAGGATGTACTCCTCCTCCTGTGGAAATTGAAGGGAAATTGCTCTCTCACCATCACAACTTGGTTGAAACCCTTAAGTGGGGTTGTTTACACTCAGTATCCACAGAGGATTGTTTGTTTCCTTCCTTGCAGGCTTTCGGGATTTGATGCTATAGTCAAGCCATGCATTTTCTCTCCCTCCCCACTCCTTTAGTTTCTAGTTGCCTAATATGGGATGCCTAGCAGAAGTCTTTATAGAGTGGTTCTCAAAAAGCTCTGAAGACTTCCCAAATCACAAGAATTTGACAGGCTCATGTTGTAATGAAGATTTCAGCCTGTCTTCTGGAAGCAGGAATTGTGTTCGAATATCTTGGAAGCTTTTTGTTTTATTCTACTCAGAGTCAAGAGAACCCCTCTTGGGGACGGTGAAATATGCCCTGGCACATTCCTCCCGAGCTTGTGTTTATATTTCATCAGAAAAGAGCCCCCTAAGCTTGCTAGGAATTTGTCTAGTGAAGATTGCCATTCTTCAAGTCCCTTCTAAAGTCATTATGATAGATTTGGCCTGTGGAATAATACACATCTTAAAGTGCTAACGAATGGCAATTTGCACATTCTTTTGTTCAGTGTAGAACTCTACTTAGACATAATTACTGATGTGTATGTGTGTTTTTTCATAGCTTTTTCCTCTCTTAGGTAATCAGACTTACACCCTACCAAAAGCCATGGCACCTTAGAAGGTGCCAAATTAGTTATGTAGTAGAGATTTTTGTTATTCACCATTCTTACATAATCTCTAAGATAGATAAGGTTGCTTTTTTAAAAAATTGATTTTATTGATTTTTTTTATAGAGAGGGAGAGGGATAGAGAGTTAGAAACATCGATGAGAGAGAAACATCGATCAGTTGCCTTCTGCACACCCTCTACTGCGAATGTGCCCGCAGCCAAGATACATACCCTGGACCAGAATCAGACCTGGGACCCTTCAGTCTACAGGCCGACGCAACACTCTGTCCACTGAGCCAAACCGGTTAGCGCACAGGTGAGGTTTTATTTTTTAAAATTTATTTAGTTATTTTACATGTTAAAATGTTAGCCATTTTGTAAGGGAATCTTTCTAGAACATATTAAATACTTCTCAACACTTTAAACAAAAAAACTAAATGTAGTTCAATGAGTTTTTTTCAATGACTCAGTGTCATTAATTAGTGACGGTAGCTTTTCCCAAATTGGTGTCAGCAGAAGAGTTATCTACTGCATATTAATGTTATCTTAGGAAACAATTCTCTATAATCAAAAAAATTGGGTAAATACTGGGTAAACAAAAATAAATATTTTTTTTCAGGAGTTCTCAGGGCCTTCACCATGTTTATGTGTATTTTAAGTCTCCAAGGGGAGCTGTTCTCAAACATAATGGACC